>CM068747.1:15188362-17588362 GCA_035084275.1 Hydrolagus colliei | reverse complement strand
AAACAAAATCAATTTCAAACGTTCAATTGCCATTGTGACAACATTTAATGTGAAAAAGATAACTTTCTGTTCCATTCCAGAGGATGATGTTTTGACAGAAAATAAAAACTGTGATTATCTTTGCGCTTTTAGTCCAAGTGATACAATTGGCAGAAGTGATGATAGTGGCAAAATGATTAGGCCTTCCTTGCGTTTTGTTTTTGCAATTCTTGAAGCATTTTAGGATGTGAAAATGTGCCATATAAATGAATTGTATTGCAACAGCAACATTTATTCACAAAATGAGCGCCTTTCATGTTGGGAGGACGTCCCAAGGCGCTCAACAGTTAGGTCGGGACCCGAGCAGGCGGGAAGGGTCGGTGTAGGGGTAGGGGGAAGGAGAGTAGGAAAGTGGGGTGGGGAGTTAGGAGGGCAGCAGAAGGCACGGTCGAGGAGGAAGGTCTTGCTCGAGGGGGGGGGGGTTGGGGTGGGTCTTGGTGAATATTCATTGAGATTCTGATTTATAATACATGTATTACCTTGAGACGGATATTTTGTTCAATTTTGAGCGCTTCCGTATGATATTATATTCTAATGAAAATGACTTGAACATGTGTGCCAAGAGAAAATGACAGAAGGTGTTAGGACAATGGAACAGTTTTCTCCAACACCAATTTGCTCCAGTAAAAATCAAAATATAAATAAAAAAGATTTTTTAAAAAAAAGTCAGATATTCCCAAATCTGTGATCTTATATTAAAATAGGTTTAATATAAGATTGAGCCAGTGAAACTGACTGCAGCTTCCCATCTTTGTAAAACTCTATCGGGAATTTAACCTTTCTAATTTTATCAGTAAGTACTCTATTTGGTGTGAATGATATATGTGGCAAAAAGCCTTTATGAATGCTTAAACAAACATAACCATCAACCAAATAACTTTCATACCGGCTCCCAAAGGGAAACTGCAGTCCTTAACATAAGGATCATCCGTATGTCTGAAATGCTTTCTTATGAGCTCGTTGGTTTCTTTTTCTTCCAAAGTCTGAATAATTAATTTTTTCTAAAGCACTTACAGTGAAACATAGAAAATCCTGGAGTTTGCTGTGTTGTTAGCAGGCGTAAATCAATATTTTCCAGATTGTATTCATAAACTGAATTATCCCTTTGATCGAACAGTGGCTCTTTGAAAAGCAGAAGGTCCCATGAACCCTTTTTGGAACTAAAGTGTGCTCTCACTCAAAATTGCCTCAAAATTGTGATGCATTTTTTCTCTCTTCAAAGAACATCTATGATCACAGACAATTCCAAATCATTACATTATTTACCCGACTTGAGTTCTTGGAAACGTTAGCTGATTTGTTGTCCCCAGCATAGTAGTAATGTAACTCAGCATACACCCGCTTTTCAATTTATAACACCTTGATCTGTATGTTTTATGATGCAATAATTTTGCCCATCATGATTCCAAGTAGACAAAGTCTCAACAATTTTCAAAGAAGCATTTTTAACTTTATACCAGTACTGTACTTTGATATTTTGCAAACCCCCAATTTTTTTCTTTAATCTAAGATGATTGGTGTTTAAGGAAGATCCCTGGAGTGATGTTTTGTTTGCACTTTCAGTCTTTAAACCATAGCTTCAAATCCCAAGATATTGGTAAATTGGAACCTGCTTGGGTTGACGTGTTGTATATTTTATTCGTAAATTGGATTACCCTCCTTCAAATAAAAAAAGAATCCGTCATGTACAATCATTTAACTTGTCGCTGTGCAGGTTGCTCATCCTTGAAGAGGGCAGAGGGAATTGATTCATGAATAACATAAAATTGAGAAAACAATGCAGACAAACAGAAAAAAAAGAACCAAAGGTCACTACTGAAGGTGAATGGAAAGGTGGTTTCATTGAGTTCTGGTTTTTTTCATATTGAACCAGGATTGGATTGGCCTTTGTGCTGCAATCCAGGTTCAGGATACAAATCTATGCAAGACGATTGAGGGAAATATCCACAATTTATGCTGGACGCATGCAAACATGTATCTTGTTGTATGCAACAAACTATACATTACTATAAAATGACACACTGTGCGAGAGAAAGGCTGGGTGACCTTCAAATACCACAGGTGTTGAAATAAGTAAATTTTTTGCAGACTGTTAATTTACACTTGCCAGAAAAGACTTCAGACAGAACAGTTTGGATGTGGCAAGTGGAACAAGGCAGATGTAGCTGTTGAAATAAATTATATGTGACATGTAGAATGGACTGAATGTAGCAAATGGAACAAAAAGATTCAGATGCTATGGGATAGATGTTTGGTGGCAGAGATGCAAACAGCTTTCAGCAACTGATTCCCCTCTCCCATGTTCCTGCGTGCTGTCAAAAGCTAAAGCCAGCATACAAATGTCTGAAAGCATAAGTGATTGTGATGTGGCTGTGTTAAATAACTAACCAGTGAATGTCTGTTTAATATCTCGTTCTTAAAATAATGCATTGCTCTTCTGTGCCAAGGTCATTGGTTGAAACTCTCAATGATTGAAAGCAATGTGGTGCAGTTGGAAGGCAGTGTGTTTGAAAGCAACTGAAGTGGAGTACAGTACACAAGTGTTCTTTTTGTGCCCGACAGTCTAGTTATAGTGCATGGAATGTTCTGGATACGGCAGGCAGTGAAAAATTTAAAAGATCTTAAAAGTTACATCATAAATCTTTCAAACAAAAACATGCAAATTATGGATGATTTTACAATGACTACAATTGTTGGCTTCGCATAAGCATAAACCATGAAGGATAACTTGGTTGGCAATTTCTAAGGTATCCGAGTGAGAACTCCATGTAATCACAAAGACATCATGGTAACTTGTCAAATTGACTCCAGAAGCAAATTAGTTCCAAGTGGAGTTGCTAAATGTCGGTGTGACGTACTTCCAGTTTCCTTAGTAAAGAAACCTGTTAGAAATCACTGCAAATTGCACTCTATTCTCTGGGATTGCTCTGTAATAATGTAACTTATAACTAAATCTATTTTGAACAACACTTAAGGTTTGCCAAAATCCAGATATCGCTTTTCAATATGGAACCTCATCAATAAGATTTTGGTTGCATTTAGAAAACCACAGGGATCAGGCACAGCATCCATTACTTTGCGAAAGGACTGGATTATTTGAATATACGCCTCACCTGCTCCTTTTCCATTTTCAGGTTGCGCCTTAAGACCTTTCTGTTTGATCATGTCTCTGGTCACCTTCCCCCTCTCCCTGGCTCAATCTCGAGCTCCGCTAGTGGGAAGCGCTCTGAGACGCCAGATGGTGTGGAGGGTGATACATGAATCCAAATTGCTGTTGTTGTTGTTGTTGTTGTTGTAAAACTCGCATAAATCTGTTGTGTATAAATCGTATACACGCCAAAGCTGAACATCTGCACAAGTTCTAATTCACGAATTTATATTTTAAGCAAATTTGACATAACTCAGATTTTGCATAAGTCGCATTAAGTGTATGGTCCCAACTAATACGACATATATGAGGTTTACTGTAGTAATAATCCTTATATAATAATTATAATTAATAATTATATTTGAAATTGAGCCCTTCTACTCAATAACAAATTGCATTTATTTTGTCAGGTGGACATCTTAAAGCAGGGTACTCTTTGCAGAATATACTATAAAGTGGAGGGCGGTATTTTGTGCATGAATCTGGCTGCCAATTTGCACAAAGCAATGAACAGCCGTGAATTGAATAACCGATTTTATTTGCGGAAATTGCCAGAAACTCCCTGTTTTCAGATAGCACTCTGGGATCTTTAATGTCTAACAGAACAGGTAGATTAGCCCATGGGCATCTCTAAACATTTGTAGCACATTGGAGGTGATACAGAGGGGATAATACTGACAACTGAGCCAAGCTGCCACAATTAAGGGTGGGATAAATCTAATAATTCTGATGTTTATCCTGGTGTCTGAAGTATTACTGAATTTAGTCGAGGTGGAGTTGTTTGTGGGATGGTACGCCAAAGGTTGGGGGTAGAGAGGCTGAAGGCTTGCCCACCAACAGTTAGAGCACGAGGAGCAGGCCGGAGCCCGCTAAACAGAGGGAACGGACAGGTTGGTTGGGGGTTAGGAGGTCACAGAGGTAATGTGGGGCAAGGCCATAGAGCACTTTGAAGGTGAGGACCAGCATCTTGAATTGAATCCTTTGTGTGATGGGGAGCTAATGGAGTCAGGCAAGGTTGAGCATGATAGGTTTGTGGAGCTTGGTGTGGTAGAGGAACTGACTGCAGCAAAGTGTGGTCTCAACTGGTCCCAATTTATGTGAGGTTTACTGTACAAACCTGTTTAAAGAGCACCTAAACACCTAAACTATTTTTTTCTTACTTTTATATTATATTTTCTTGGTAAGCCTCCCATAAAGTGCTTTTGTAGGGTGAATAACATGATATAAGCATTGATAATGCAAGTATATTTGAAAATGTGAATTATCAAAGTGAAATGCTCCTGAATGTTTGAGTCACCTTTAGTTAGGCTGTAATACAATTTTCTATGCACGTTGTATGTAAATGAGTGTACTCGATCTAAGAGTAGCCTAGTATTATTTCCGGTCCCTTTTAAATGATATAAATAGGGTGTCCACAGAATACAGTTCTCAGCCTTGCCCGCCTTAACAAAATGTTCTAGTACAGCATATATCGCAAGAAAGATAGACAAAGAGTGTGACTGCCAATGTTAATCCTGAACAGAAAATAAAACCCTTAGTTTTAATGACTGTGGGCAGACCCGAAACATCTCATTAAAAGGTCTCACCAGTGCTGTCCTTGTCTGCCTTTTGTTCGTTGTAGTATTGATTTGCATTCTAATAAGAAAGTTATCAGATCTGCAGATCACTCATTCAAGTGCTGTCCAGATGTCACAAGGTCACAGGCACTGTTCCACAATGGAAGAATCAGCTAGCATTAAGATACTGATAATTATTTCCAGGATCTAAACTTTAGGTTTTGTGAATGCCTGCTAAATACTACTGGTAGTTTGAAACTGTGCCCAAGAATATAGCCACGATAATTCTTTAATGAGCTCAATGAAGATGATATAGGAGTAAAATAAAAAGGAAATTGTCACATAAATCTACAGAACAGCTGGTTTCTCTCTTAACTAACTCTGAACGTCCACAATATGGAGTCATTTAAAGATGTATTTGTTTTGAGATGTGCTTTCAATTAGGTATTCCTCCAATGCCACAAAAAAGCTAATCCTCCAGCAGGTAGTATGTTTTGGCATTGATATTTTATTATTCACTGAACATTTACTGTATTTGTGAGCCTTATTTAATCCATCAGAGAAAAAAAAGAAGTGGAATATCAAATCCTCTTGACTTGCTGTTTGTCAGTAGCAGTTCTTTGCTCTGACAACCTACTGAGCTCTGTGGAGCAGAAGTCCTCGATCCTTCACTGCTGAGTTGAAATTTACACTTTCTGCATCCATCATATTCTCATTCCCTTTCCCCAGGTGGTTGAGAAATCAGAGCGAGTGCTTTCTTTGAAACGCTCGAATCTTTATAACATGTGTCAAGCTAAAAGGAGAAATAGATTTTAGCACACAAGAATATTTTTAAAAATCGCATGATAGGAACAGGGCGAAACTTTGTTGGCATTAATGAACAAAGGGCTAGAATCACTGTAAGTGGTTTTGCTAGAAGATCGATTTGCAACTATTGCGATATGAATTAAGTTGTATTAATACTTCTGTGTTGCACATTTACAGATGTCTCCTCAATCCACGATAAATAAAATTTTGGAACAAGGTATTTTAATGTCTTCCACAGTTAATTTATTCCAAAAGTGTAAATGGAGCAATTTAAAACAACAACAACAAAATTACATTTGTATAGCGCCTTTCATGTCAGGACGACGTCCTAAGGTGCTGGACAGACAGTGTTTCAGACCCAAGCTGGGGTCGGGATCAGAGAAGATGGAGGCAAGGGAGGGAACCAGAGTGACCAATGGCACTGTAGAAAAGAAGGATCTTGAGATGGGACTTGAAGGAGGCTAGTGGGGGGACGAGGCGGAGGGATTATGGGAAAGAATTCCAGAGGTTGGGGGCAGAGTGGCTGAAGGTTCCCCCATCAATGGTGACGTAGGTGAATCAAGTGACATGGAGCAGGCCGGAGCCAGCTGAGCAGAGGGAGTGGACAGGTTGGTAGTAGGTTAGGAGGCCGCAGTGTGAGACTGGGCAAGGCCATGATGGACTTTAAAGCTGAGGACCAGAATCTTGAATCCTCTTAGTGATGAGGAGGCAATGGAATCGGGCGAGAATGGGGGAGATGGGTTCACTTAGGCAGTAAAAATACAAAAGGTGGATTATTTTCTAGAGGGAGAGAGACGAGGTTGTGTTGGTATTCAGAGTGATTTGGGTGTCCTTGTGCACCAGTCACAAAAAGTTAGTATGCAGGGACAGCAAGCAACTAGGAAGGCTAATGGCATATTGGTGTTCATTGCAAAAGGATTAGAGTACAAAAGTTGGGAAGTCTTGCTGTAATTGTATAGGGCCTTGGAGAGACTGCACCTAGAATGTCATGTGCAGTTTTGGTTTCCTTATTTAAGAAAGGACATACTCGCCTTAGAGGGGGTGCAGTGTAGATTTACTAGGTTGGTTCCTGGGATGAGGGGGTTGACATATGAAGACAAGTTGAGTAAACTAGGCCTATATTCTCTAGAATATAGAGGAATTAGAGGTGATCTTATGGAAACCTATAAGGTTCTTAAGGGGCTTGACAGAAGAGACAGTGTGAGACTGTTTCTCCTGGTTGTAGATTCTAAAACTATGGGTCATAGTCTCAAGATTAAGGCTGAGCCTTTTTGAACAGAGTTGAGGAAACATTTCTTCACTCAGAGGGAAGTGAATTTATGGAATTCTCTACCCCAGAAGGCTGTGGATGCTCAGTCCTTGAACATATTCAATACTGAGATTGATAGATTTCTAAAGGATAGAGGGATTAAGGAATATGGGGATAGGGCGAATAAATGGAATTAGGTTAGAAGATCAGCCATGATCTTATTAAATGGCAGGTCAGGCTCGAGGGGCCAATTGGCCTACTCCTCTTATGTTCTTATGAGATGTGAAGTCACTGGCACGAACCAAACAAGGGGGCCTCAATCTTACTGGCTGTATACATAAAGTGGCCACTAATGTTCAAACATGCAGTCAGAAAAGTGTTCAAAAAGAAAGTGAGATACCATTCTGTTGGGCTTAGTTTAAACAGTCCAGGATTCTAGATTGTCAGGTCAGAATGGTCATGGGAGGTCAATAGTGAGTGGAAGGAACTCAGTACCATATTTGTCTGTATAATGCAGATGTTTGCAATCTATTCAAGCAATGAATGCAGTACACTTAGTCCTCGATTAACGTTGCATTTGTTTTTGCAGAAAGTGCGACTTTAACCAGCGCAAGAATACCGGACGTTCAGCGTCTATCTATGCCTACACTACCCAAAGTAGTTTGTTTCCACCCGCGCAAACGACGTAATAGCGGACATCGCAACGTTAAATTAATATATGTTCCCTATGTATCAACGATGTAATAACGAAACAATGTTGACCAAAGCAATGTTAAGCACGGTCTATCTGTATAGGCAATTGGTGGAGGCACATTCAGATCCAAAACAAGATAGTTTTAACAAGAAGTTGCAGATATTGAAGACACAAATAACATCTTTGGTACAACCTGATAAGAACTTTTAGTCCTGATAAGAAAGCAAGGTTACATATACAGCGGGAACATTGTTTCCAGTGACTCACTCATATTTACTGATAGAAATATCTAATAAACATATAACAAAGTTCATGGTTCAATATATGTTCTAGGCAGTGAATGGTATTCCTGTACTGACGGTACAGACGGTATTCCTGTACTGATCCAGGCATCTACTATTGATCACACATTCTTTCCAGGGGAAGTGACTGAGAATGACTGAGTGAAAGAGGACCAACATATTGATCATATTGTTTGCTAGACCCATATTTTATTCAAGAATGGATTGTTAAGTAGATCAGGAGTCAGAATTATGTTCAGACTTTACAGATTTTTGCTGGTAATGTTCTTCTGAAGATACTGTGTTATCATATGAGGGGAGAACAAAACATTTGAATCTCCAGTGAAATCAGTAAACATTTGTTCCTGTTTTTTCAGTCTGGGTAGAATGTATGGGTCCAGCCCATAAGATCTATTCATGGCAAACAAATAATACTAGACAACATATAAATATTTAATGATCCATCAACTATCCTGTGTGCTTTGTTCACTGTCTCAGTGTATGGTTCAAAGGATGGGAGATGTGGACAATACCTAGTATCCTCAATCTAAACGTGTTCTTAATGAATTAGTTGCTTGAATAGTCACTAGCTCTGCAATTCCTCCTTCCAATATTTATTTGAGCATACATTTTTGTATTGATTTTCAACATTCTCAACTACCCTGTATGTATTTATGTGTTCATGCTGACCACCAAATGAACTTTGTTATAAGCTTATTAGCTATATCTCTGGCTCAATATGAGTAAGCCAGTTGGAGCGATGTTTGTTTTCGCAAGTCTCTTTTATGTCCAAATCAATGAAAAGATTAAAGAGAGAAAATGCATCTATTGTAGTCCAAGGCAAGAACAATATCGGATCTGAATATATAAATGTAATGAAAGGAGCAAGGCAACTCAGATAGATTTCTCATAACAACTAAGTGATGTCCAATCAAACTGACACTCCAACGTAGTGCAGGGGAATGTTACATTGGAGTGTCAGCTTGATTAGACTTCACAGGTACAGGTGAGATGTTAAACTGAGGTTCTGTCTGCCTGTTCAAGCAGCCTGTTCAAATAGTGTCCTGGAATCATTAAACATCCCAGGACATTATTTGAAAAGAGGAGAGAGTTTCTCCTGGTGTCCTGACTGACAACCCTCCAAATAAAATTAATTCATTAATTTAATGGCGGGTTTTGGGATATTGGTGCATGCAAAATTAGCCACTTTATTTGCCTGCAAATACAACAACAACACAATTACACTTAAAGGGTGACTTTCACTTCGGGAGGATGTCCCAAGGCTCTGAACAGTCAGGGGTCATGACCCAAGCATGGGGAAGAACAGTAGGTAGGAGGAGAGGGAGAGAGGTAGGAGGGTGACAGAAGGCACGATCAAAAAGGAGGGTCTTGAGACCGGCCTTGAGGGAGGCGAGGAAGGGAGCGAGGTGAAGGGACTATGAGATGGAGTTCCAGAGTGCGGGGGCAGAGAAGCTGAAAGCCCGGCCACCGATGGTAAGGCGGGTCACATGGGAGACATGAAGCAGACCAGAGTCTGCTGAATGTAGGGAGCAGATAGGTTGGTAGGGAGTCAGCAGCTCGGAGAGGTAGGAAGTGGCAGGCTGTGAATGGCCTTAAACGTGAGGATGAGGATCTTGAATTCAATCCTCCGGGGTTTGGAGAGCCAATGGAGCCGGGTGAGGGTGGGAATGATGGGGTCGCGGTGCCTGGTGCGGGAGTGAACACGAGCTGCAGAACTTTGGATGATCTGCAGAGACGGGAAGCGAACAGCTGGGAAGGCTGAGGAACAGGGAGTTTCCATAGTCAAGCCTTGATGTGACAAATGCGTGTGTGAGGGTTTTGGCAGCCTGAGGGGTGAGGCAGTGGCGGAGTCTGGCAATGTTACAGAGGTGGTGGAAGGCACTACTGGTCATGCTGCGGATGTGGAGGAGAAAGGACAGTTCAGGGTCAAACAAGACACCCAGGTTCCTGACTGGGTTTGTGAGATGGAGAGGGCACCCTTGGATGCTAATGCCACCAGCACCTGAGGTGCAGGGGCACTGACGCGAGCCATTCAGGAGGGTTTCAGTCTTGCCGACGTTCAGTTGGAGAAAGTTGTCGCTCACTCAGCAATTCATGTCGGACAGACAGGCAGTTAGGATGCTGGTAATCCTGGGGTTGGGGGTGGAAGCACAGAGATAGAGTTGGGTGTCATCCGCTCACACGTGGAAATTTACCCCATGGCTGCGGATGATGTCACCGAGAGGTAGCGTGTAGAGGGTGAAGAGGAGGGGACCAAGGACAGAGCCCTGAGGAACGTCGCACGAGACATGCTTTTAATTTACAAATAGTGCTACAGGATCTTTAATGTCCAACTGACCAAGAAGACAAGACCTTCTTGGCACTGCTGCCAATGCGATGCATGCACCTTGTAATAAACCACAGTATTACAATGCAAATGATAGTGCTGTACATGGAATGTATAAATAACTCTGCAGTCTATCCAGTGCAAAGTAAATAGATTACTCTCTTCAGTGGGTCTGTGTGAGAGGAAAAGGTAGCGTACCCTGGCACAGAAAGTGCTGTCATGCTTAATTTCACAAACACATCCTGGGTTGCTTTGTGCATTACTGGGTCAGGATTTGTTCTAACCCTCCCTGTGAATATAAATGATGTATTTGTTGTGCTCACTATAAATACAGAGAGAGTTCTAAATTGTTTTAAATTGCTGTAAGCACTGGAAAAATACAGAACCTCTCAAATGTATTTTGTCTTCTACATGATCTTTTCTTATACAAGCAAAATCCTTTAAAGGAGGAAAACATATATTTCAAAGATAGAAACAACTTATTCCTATTACATACAACAGGGAACTTTCTTTGCTTGCTCATATGTTGTGTAAATACTAACACAAAAATGTTCCCTATGTCTGGTATTATGTTAATTTGCAATGTTTTGTCATGTTGGAAGCATGAATTGGGTTACATGTTGTAAAAGAAAAACAATTTGATTAACTGTCTAATGGGAAAATAATATATTATTAAATTAATGTGTGCTCTACAAATACTCAGGGTAATTTATTTGACCTTACCACTCAGCAGGTTTACTCTTCCTGCCATTTAACATTTAGCGTGAGGAAATTGTCCTTTCTATTTAATCGGATTTATTAGACTCAATACATCCTGTGAAAAAATCGTAATAAGGATCTCAATCACATTTCTGAAATGGTTTCTTTTCTTGGTAATGGTTTCTCTTCAATTTTGCTCTTCACTGTCTTAAAAGCAAGTCATTTCATTTTCTATGTACTGTATTAGAAATCCATTTGTCATCCCAGCATGTAATTTTGCTGGTAATCAGATGTTTGATATGGTAACAACCTTACTTTAATTATGTTATACGCTGCTTCATTTGTTAACTGAATACAAATGCGTATGATTTGTATGCGTAACTGTTATTTCTTTGTCTGTAAGATAAGGATTTTAATAAACATGTTATAATTACAAAAATTATTTGTAATTTTATGTACTATATTATAAACACCTTTCTTTTCACTTGGAGTTTAACTTTTCTGTGACTTTTCCCTGTGACAACTTCCTGCTTTCTTTGTGAAGGCTTGTTGGTCTTTCCAATTGCTCCCTCCATAGTCAGCAGATCATCGAGAACTCTGCAGACCATGTCCTCTCCCCACACCAGGCTCCATGAACCTATCACCCCCATTCTCGTCCGAACCCTCAGTGGACTCCAGCCTGCTCCAAGTTCCCTGACCCACCTGCCCCGATGGGCGAACCTTCAGCCACTCTGCACCCAACATTTGGAGTTCCATCCCACAATTCCGTCAGGCTCACCCCCTCCCTTGCCTCCGTCAAATCCTGCCTCAAGACCCTCCTCTTTGATCATGCCATTGGTCACCCCAATGGAGGTCTTAATGTTTAACCCATGATAAAAAAAAATCTCTCATATGATCACGAACTAGCATTGTTGGCAAGTCAAGGCATACCACAGCTGATGTAAAAGTTGGTAAAATGTTCAGATAGCTGTTATGAACCTTTATCTCATTACAATATTGCACAGGTAATTAGTGACGAGAAGGTGTATGTTGCTGAAGGCAGAATTCTATGTTCTCTTGGCAATTAGGCAGATGTTTCTCAAGTTCTAATGTCAGAATTGTATAATAATGTAGAATTGGTAAAACAAAACAGGAAAATTACAACATCTGTTAAAGTTTTCTTCGCTGTGTCTGCAGCGCCTTGGGACGTCCTCCCAATATGAAAGATAAATAACAACAAATGTAATTTTGTTGTTATTGTTGCTTCAATTGTTCAATTCAGAACAACGGATCCCGGGGCCAAGCCAGGGGCAGGGGTAGAAAGGTGATCAAAGGCGCAGTCGAAGAGAAAGGTCTTGAGCTGAGACCTGAAATGGGAAGAGAGGGGGCGAGGTGAAGGGAGTGAGGAAGGGAGTTCCAGAGCCTCGGGGCCTTGTGGCTAAAGGCACGGCTGCTGAGGGTGGAGCGAAGGATTCGGGGGACACGGAGGAGGCCAGACCCGGTGGAGCGAAGGCAATGGGTGCTGATTTGAGGAGAGAGGAGGTTGGAGAGGTAGCAGAGGAATGGAGGGATTTGAAAACAAGGGTGAGGATCTTGAAATCGATCCTCTCTGGGACAGGGAGCCAGTGATCCTGCTTAAGAGGATCAACACAGATAATTGTGTTAGTGATAATTAAATGTTGTGTGGATATTAGTTGAACCAAGGCTGGTAAGGAACTGGAATACTGGCAATGCCATTTCCTCTTCCAAATATTCCATGGGAGCTATAATGTGCATCTGTATCACTGGTTTTGTAGTGATTAAGAACTGTGTTCTGGTGTCGGGCTTGAACCCACAACCTTTTCACCCATAGGTGTGAGTGCCACCAACTGAGCCAAACTAATGCTTGATTTGCCCTATTATTAATGTTGCTGTAATAACTCACCAAGATGTTAATTTCTGTGTTTGCAGGCCAGTGGGGTCGTTGCATTGGTGAAGACTGTGGTCCAAGTGGAGTGCAGAGTAGAACAGCGTGGTGTGTTCACATCGAAGGCTGGACAACGCATCATTCACATTGTAAATATGAAGAGAGACCAGAAATTCAGAGGGAGTGCTTCAAGGTGTGTGATTGGCACCAGGAACTTTTTGAATGGGATCTTTCCAAATGGGGAGACTGTGTTCTTCGCACCATTTCAAACAAACTTAAACCAAGGACCTCAATTTGCATCACAGCACAGCAGGGACTGCAGCACAGGAAGGTAAACTGCCTACGGAAATCCAACAGATCACTGGTGGTAGATGAGATTTGTGAATTCTTTTCACCTAAGCCTCCCTCGGACCAGGCCTGCCTCATTCCCTGCCCCCAGGACTGTGTGGTATCAGAGTTCTCAACCTGGTCAGCCTGCAGTAAAGGATGTGGGAAAGGATTACAGCACCGCATTCGAGCTGTACTGTCTCCGCCATTGTATGGTGGACGGAAATGCCCAATGCTGACAGAAACCAGGAACTGTGATTTACAGGTCTCCTGCATGGTTGGGGAGGATGAGTTCCAATATAGTTTGAAGGTGGGACCCTGGAGTGACTGTAGGCTGCCACACCAAAGACAGGCCAGACAGAGTGGAAGAACCATCCTGGACTTTGGTTTGCAAGCCCTGGGAAAGCATCCTGTTAAGCATCTCATTCACTCTCATTCCAAGCCTTGGGATGTCCAGATAGGATATCAAACCAGACATGTCCGATGTACAAGAAGCGATGGGAAGAATGCTATGCTGAGGTAAGGCAATCGTTTGAGTTTTCAAACCTGCTGATACATATACACAGTTAATTCACTTAACAGGATATTCTGTGAAGCACTTTGAGATATCTAGAAAACGTGAAAAGCGCTATATCAAATGTAAGGATTATTATTATTATCATTCACAACCTTGTCCTGGGGAATTAAAATGGTGTTGTAGACAGAACCCATAGCATATGACATGGCATACAAAATGGATCATTTTGTTTATTATAATCTGAGGATCGAAGCAAAATAGTTTTAACTTGGGTGTAGTTTCATGATTTCAATAATTAAATGAAAAGGATGACTGTTGCTATTTTGGGGAATCAAAAGAATCTGGAAAAGGCCAGTCAAAATAATAATAATAGTAATCCTTCCATTTGAAATAGCACTTTTTGCATCTTATCGACGTCTCAAAGCGCTTCACCGAATATACTGTATAATAAGTTGACTGTATATTTGTAGGTGAAACGTGGCAGTCGATTGCACACAGCAGTGTCTCACAAACAGTCGTGGATTGAAAATGACCAATTCTTTATTATTGTGGGGTTTTTTGGGGATGCATTATTATTAGGCATGTGGAATCAAAATGAATGCACTACATGTGAAAGCCACAAACTGTGAGGTTGGCCAGTCCCATTTCACTACATCACCATTGAGAATGTTGCTCAGGGGTGGATGGCGAAATTTAGCATTCAATGTGATGAATATAAAATCCACTGCTAATTTAACCAAACTAATTGGCAAACTCACCAGTTCAACACAGCTTCTTCACTTTCCTGTACAAGTATTAGCTGAAAACACGTCAGAGATCAAGTTTGAGTTCTCCACACATGCCACACAGCTATGATACTGGGTATTAACATGGTATCAGGTTTGAAAATTCAATCTGTAAAATTCACCCTCTTTGCCTAAACTCTCACTTTTCTAATGTGCAGAAATGACAGGTGTTGTTGGAAGATCTGAAATATAGCTTCTGTAGGCAGAAGAGATGTTAGGAGCCTATGAAATAAAACCCACATATACTGTTTACCATTTCAATTCAATTAAATGGACAGATGTTGACCTGTATAAAATACCTAAGCGCAAAAAGGTCAAAACATTGATTCTGAGGATATCAAAATCCAACTAATTCTGCA
This sequence comes from Hydrolagus colliei, assembly GCA_035084275.1. NCBI lineage: Eukaryota > Metazoa > Chordata > Chondrichthyes > Chimaeriformes > Chimaeridae > Hydrolagus > Hydrolagus colliei. The sequence goes on along the minus strand of CM068747.1, from coordinate 17,573,669 downwards.
AAACTGCTTACATGAGCTCACTTTGATCTCAAACTCTTTTTAATGAAGCCTGATTTTCAGCAAGCATATGCAAATTAGATTACTTTTTTTTGTCAACTAGAAACCCAAATGAATATTTTAAATATCATTTATCTTATTTGCTTCCATTTGTTAATGTTCCTGCAAACATTCTCCAAACTCTGGTCGACCGTCGATCCTGTGAATTTCTTGCTTTCCTTTGCTGGCTATTGAGTATTTAGCAAATTATCTGTAAAGTATGACGACAACAGAGGAAGTGCCTCTTTTGCAGGAATGTTCATTGCACCAGTTACGAGACATTGGTTTCAAAGCAATTTCAGGTGGAAATGATGTAAGACAATAGAGTAAATGCACTTAATGTCCTGAGGTGCTTTATCAGGCTTCAATTTATGTTGGCTGTTTTCCTAATGAGCCCATAGGACATTAAATGCTTTGAGCACCATGTTAAGCTTTTTGTTACCAATATGATGGAGCAGCAACAGCAATAGGTCATTTTGAGCCAAATGCTGAAAGGTATGGAAGGCTCCCTCCAGTGCTGAAGCAAATTACACTTTTGTCCAACTAGGCTGCAGATAGAGTCTGATTCTTTGTTTGCTGTTGGCAACACCTTTGTTGCGGAAACCAAAAGAAAACTTATGCTATACAATACTAAGACACTTCTTTATTCAATGCACGAATGGATAAATATGAACTCGAGTCAATTGGCTCTTTTGATGGTTCATGCACTTTGAACCTGGAGTACAGCGCAGAAAGGAATGTATGGCCACACAATCTGCTGGTAGTTAAATGGACAATACGGTTCAAAAGCTTTAAAAACATGAAATATATAATTCCTTATGCCGCGAAACTGATGTCCATGAGTCACCAAAAGAATGATAGACTTCAGTATTGTAGATGGTTAAATCATCGCCTTCTGTTCTCTCCTCAACATAGATTCATAGATTCATAGAATTTTACGGCACAAAAGGAGGCCATTCGGCCCATCTAGTCTGTGCCGGCTCTTTGAAAAGAGCGATTTAATCCCACTGCCCTGCCCGCTCCCCATAGCCTAATAGACCTGTTCTCCCTAAATAAAGATCTAATTCCCTTTTAAAAGTTGTTATCGAATCAGCCTCCACCACCTTTTCAGGCAATGCATTCCAGATTCGAACAACTCGCTGAGTGAAAAAAATTCTCCTCAGCTCCCCTCTACTTCGCCTTGAAACTATTTTAAATCTGTGACCACGAGTCACAGATTCGCCCACGAGTGGAAATAGTTTTTCTCTATTTGCCCTGTCGAAACCCCTCATGATTTTATAAACCTCTATTAGGTTTATAAACCTCTACATGGCACATTAATATCCCACATTAGTGCTAATGGACTACTAATTTATTTACATACCAGTAAATAAGCTTATCTCTGACATGATATTCAAAGAAAATCATCTGAACCCCACATTATTGATGCCACAATCCTATAATAATGAAACCATGGAGGTATAGAAAAGCTTCTTTAGATATTTCCAAATATTCCAGAATTTATATCATAAACATTTCAAGCATTAAGTCAGACACCAAAATCCGAGCAGTTTGGTACTGTATAAGAACATGGTATAGTGAGGTCTTTTCCACAACTTTAGATTGTGGGCTTGACCTCAGTCACTAGCGTTGTATTTAAATCTAGTTGTGATTTACTTTGCATATTGATGAATCGATGCCTATTTCATTGCTTATTGCCTTCTTTAGCCTTTGTGTCCAGGACAACACTCCCGTTACGTTTCAATCATGCGTTATGTCCAGCGACTGCGCTTTCTACGAATGGTCTGCATGGAGTTCATGCTCAAAGACGTGTCAATCACCTGACTTGTCTCCGGGCTACAGAAGCAGGACTCGATTTCTGAAGCATTTACCCACAGGGGGAGGCAAAGAATGTCCTCATCTCGAAGAAAAAGAAACTTGTAATATTGGAGGCGAAGGATTATCACCATGTCCCAGGTATGTTTTATTTGTAACTATAATACACAATGTTAAATAGGGTGAAGTTATAATGTCCTTGGAACTTGGAACCTTCTAACGCAGTAATAGTCTCTGGTTGCTTATCCGGATTAGATTACTCAATTGATTCTTTCATTTGTAGTTAAAACAATTTGAAACGTGATTGCTTAATAAGGATTCTGATTTTTTTTTAATATAGCAGTTTAGATATTGAGGCTTCACAATGCTATATGCGTGATAAACATGATCTTGTTTTTATGAGCTAACTGAAATTCCATGTACCATTCCATGTAAACAATCATACTATAGGATTAATTCAGTTCTTTGGTAATGATCAGCTGAAAAGCGAATACCATTTGGAAAAGAAAGTTGCTGAATCCAAGCCTAGTTTATACCCCCAGGGAATGATCAGTGCCAAGATGCCAATGCAAAAGTTAGCAGTCCAAGAGTTCCATCAAACAACAGATAGATCGATACCTAACAAACCTCCAATGAAATGAATTCCCATAAAAACAGGCTGAGCATGTGATGTAGTCTATAATCGCTCAGGGAGACAGCTATTTGTGTGTGTCTGGGACTTTTTCTCCTGTCCCCTCCCACCCCCAGTGTATGCGTCATGAAATCTGCAGCTACATTTATGCAAAATAAGTTAACCCTTCTGGCAGCCTGCTTATGTTCAGATGTCTGAAGTGTTAGCAAGTGTATATTTTAAATTGTTGATTCGAAAAGGAGCACAAAGAGCACTTCCCACAAACAAACGTTCCTTTGCACAATGAGAACAAAAAGTATAAGTGTACAGAGCTTACCTCAATTTAGTAGCTTTAGAGAAAAATGGAAAATTCTAATCTTGCACATTGGAGGCCTGTCTTGGGCAACTGTGTTTCTGTAATATTACAATTGCAACTAGGTAATTAATGAGGCTGTCACTTTCCGATACCATACAAGTATATGATAATACACTGTGAAAGTATTAGTGGTATTTGCACAGGTATTTTCCACAAACAAATATGAACATATTGAAACAAATTATTAATTCAGGAAGTGATTTAGATGCACTTTCCACATCAAAGGGTTCAGATGTTTAATAAGGTAGCTCAACAGCGCATAATCAATATCTAGGAATGAAATTGCTGCCTGAAAATACTCTTTATAACCAATATATTTGATTTGGTGGAGCTCTTGCTAAGATAGATATTTTTGTTTTCCTTGTCTTTGTTTACTGGTGGCTGAAGTCATAGTCCACATTAACTGTAGGAATGTTCCTTTCAGCTGATGTGCAATGACACCAATGCTGAAGGTTTAGTGATTGTGCTGTAATTACTACAGGTTTATCACAAAGTAAATTGTGGTAAGTTACAAGTTACAAGTCAATATATATGTGTGAGAGAGATGTTGCGAATGTGTATTAGTCCAGTATCAATGTTCTCAATGAGCATCTAAAATGAGTTTACAAATGTCTCCTCATGCTTGTTTATTATATTACAGGCTCTGTCCACCAAGGATGAGGTTCAGAGTGCCCTAAAGCTATTCAATATAAAATACTTCAGGTCAATGTTATCAAGTAGATTTTAACCCTATCAATCAATAGTATACTCTGGTCTGAAAGGCAACACAAAGGCAGTTTAGTCGATGTATTCGCAGTCCTTACATAAGTTTTTATGTTTCTTCTTTCCCAATGGTTTTTCTCACATTTTATCATTTCAAATACAGCATTCTGGGTGGGAATGTCTAAATCAGGAACATCTTCATAGAACTTATCGATGAGTTGGCTCTTGTGATTGATCCTCAGCAGGACAGGATGCAATGATCTGAGATGATTTACATCTTGACCAGGCAGAGTCTGACAAAATTCCCCATATGAGGTGAAATCAGCATGTGACTGGTCGAGAGTGGGTTTTGAACTCGGGTTATAAATGTATAACTCAAAGATCTTCAAGGTCAATAGTCCATGGCTTCCTTTTAAAATCACAGAGAACTCACTGCTTTTAAGATTGGCATCAATTATGTGTCAGTCTGTTATCATTCCTGAATGATTGGCTGGCTCCTTGCTTTGAAACATGCACTTATTTCTGGAACATTTGAATGATATATTGTGGAAGTACTGTACTTTGGAATAATTTGAACTATATTTTGCAGTTTTATTCTATTTGCCAGGAAAGGATATATATATAAACATATTTTAATTCTAAAAGCAGAGGGAATCTCCAATCATTGATGTGCTATACTAAAAAATTAAAAAGTAATTTAATTAAGCACCCCCAAAATCTGTATGGCATTCTGCAACACAGTAGCAACAGCGATCACAGATCTATACTAATGCAGACAAAATGTCTCTGTGTGTGTTTGTCTAACCAATTGACTTAGAGACATGATTTATACATCGTTAGAATGGTCTTGCAAGGAGGCATGTCATAGACCTTTTTTTGGGTGGAGGGGTGGAATTTTTATTCAGCTATGACTTACAGTGTTGACACTTTTACTTAAATGATGCTTCCCTTTTACAGATTCTTGTTTTTGATCACGTCTTCTATGTGTACACAATTTCATGAGCTGTTTTTCTAAAAAAAAGTTAAGTTGTGTTAAGTTAAATCACTGATAACATAAGCTTCACTTGGAACAAGCGTAAAACAAATGGTCATATTATACATACATTTCAAAGGGGCAAATAAAAACAAACACATCAAGGTAATGTTTTTTAAAATTAATAAGATTGAAACATTTTCTAAATGTAGAAGATTTTGTGCTTTTTTTTCACATGAGACTTATCCCCGCCCTCGCAACATGGTGATGAAGTGAGGGAGGCTTATTTTAGGAGCTATTTCAACACCAAGAGAAGTAGCAGTGCTAGAGAGGGAAAGTGACAAATGTATGCAAGGACCATGGTGTTAGAGCAGCTGAGAAATGGGATGAACGGAGAGGCAAGAGGTTCAGTGAAGCTTGGCGAGGATGAGAGTGATGGAGCTACTGGATACAAAATACAAAATTACATTTGTATACCTTATTTCACTTGGGAGGATGTTTCAAGGCACTGGACATTTCATTCACATCTTCAAGACTGAAGGTGGATAGATCTTTGTTAGGTCAGGGTATTAATCGATGAGGGTGTATAATTGAATTTAAGGTACAGATCAGCCATAATCTCATAGAATGGCGGAACAGGCTGGAAGGGTTGAATGGCATACTCCTGTTTCTATGTTTCTAGTGTGAGTTAAGAATTAAGTTGAGTTTTTGTAGGGTGGAGTCAGTCAGGAGCATATTTGAGAAATGCTAACTGAAGGTATTGATAATTCTGAAAGGTTTTCATAGGGTAAATTGTGAAGGATTATTTTCATTGTAAAGCTAATCTAGGTTGTATAAATCAAGATTATCATTGAAAGAGTTAAGGGAGAAGTTCGAGAAAGTTTTTCACATGGAAAGCTTTGCTACAGTAGCTTTTGAAGGCACTCATACCAATATTTAAAAGAAAATTAGACAAACAGAATGATATGAAAGGCTGGGAGAAAGCAGATAATTGGAATTAGAGGTCAGGCTTCAATGGAGGAATTGGTACCAGCCTTGTCTCATTGGGTCAAATGATCGCCTTTCGCATTGTAATTTCTATGATTTATGAACTGTCCAACACTCAGTCATTCTGCCATGATGCTGCATTAGCAATGCAGATTACCTCTTGTCACTGGCACCATTTCAGAAAAAGTTATCTGTAGGTCAATCCATTGAAGCAATTCTAAGTTATAAAATTGAAACCTGGAAGACAAATCTTGTTGACAAATTGAAATTGTACCTGGGTCAACTGTAAAATTGGCTGTGTGCACTATTTTATATTTTGCTGACTCTGGGTTTCTAGGGGTTCTGCAAGTTCCAGTCAGATTGTCTGCATTGCGATACTTATCCCTATGTTCACTGTTACATAGGTAAATGCACAGATTCACGTTGTCTCAAAGTGTGTAATTCCAGTAATTATTTGTTAATTTAAACATACTGCTGCACAAAACAGAAAGCAACAGCCCAGCAGCAAGTAGGATTAAAAAAGCAGGACCTTGAACTTCTCTTTCTGTGAATCATGGGTTTGGGAATGAAAATTCTAAACGATTAGAGTCAGCTGAAATTAGAGAACAGCTAATTGAATCTTAGATTTCAAAATAAGGAAAGGCATAGATAATGGAAAAGGAAGTAATTGTCATCAAGGGACTATTGAGCATTAGTATATGTTGTTGTTGTTACTATATATTGCAGTCTGAAGCTCAAGGAGTTGGAATTCCTTTTAGATTAGTTGAATTTGAGCTGTTTGTAGAGTTGTCTCCATTTGTAGGTAATGAATATTACAACAACAACAACAACTTCAATTTATATAGCGCCCTCTTGACTTGCTCAAGGTTATGCCCTGCCTGGATTTGATTCTGGGTCTCTCGCTTGCAAGGCAAGTGCTCTAAACACTGAGCTACAGGACTCTAGTTAGTACAAGGATAGAGGGGAAGCACTGTGAGTCAGTGCCAGAATTGGAATCAAAACCAAGTTTGAGTTCTACTCTTCTCAATTCTCAATCTGAATAACAATGAGTCATCTCCTGATAGGAGGAAAGGAACATTAGATGGGAGAGTCATAACTGGGTTTCTGGCACCTCCTGATGGATAGCCTCAGGGAATGGCAGCCAGACAAAGCTCTTCACAGTTTCATGCCTTTTCATTATTCTATTAATGGAGGAAGGGAGTTTCATTATGAAATCACAAATTAATGAAATGAAAGGAGGAAGGGAGTTTCATTATGAAATCACAAATTAATGAAATGAAAGTTTTAGGAACAAGATATTCATCCCACCTCCTATACAAGCATGCCCAAAAAGTATTTTTTTTACTCCTTATTCACTCATCAAAAATAACTAAAATATTAATATTTTTTTCACTCAAACCATGTCTGTTTGTGGAACCCACTCAATGTATAGTTAATTTACTTTACAGTATATTCTGTGAAGTACTTTAAGACATCTCAATCGTTAAGGTGTTATATCAATAGCAAAAATTATTATTATTAACAACAATAAAATTATACTTGGAAAGCGCCTTTCACATCAGGAGGACGTCCTAAGGCACTGATTAAAACTCAAAGTCAAATCAATTATTGCCGTTCTGTTTTTCCGATGCGAGTATTTCCAAATCTATAGACAAGAGATAATGAAATATTTGAAGCTTTTCATATAATGCCACCATCAAGCAGTCAGATATCAGCTACAACAACAACAAAATTACACTTGTAAACAGTACAACGTGGGTTGATAGAAGCACTGTGCATTAACCCCAGCCTAAGAAAAGTACCTCTACTGAATTGGTATGACAATTCTATTTCTTTCATGAGCAATCCTTTTGACCTCTGACTATTAGTATTGAATTGTGGGCAGTTCTGTACTCTAAATGTGCACCAAATGTAAACTATGTTGAGTCCCTAACAGCCAGCAGATCAAACAACCTCTTTGGCCATCAGCTGGTGCTCAGCCAAATCCAAAAGGTGAATGGATCATGTTCTAATCCATTGTTTGACACAACTTCAACTTGCTTGATGGTAACACTCCAACCTTAAAATGATTGATAGGATTTGGCTTCTTGACATTGAGCAAAGTAATTTGTAAACACATGACAAGAAGCCAAGCCTGCATAATTATTGAGAGGTGAGAGGAATATGAGTGATTTAGTGACTGGCTCATAATTAATGGTACACAAAGTGCTTCTCTTGTCCTGTTGTTATTTTCGGTCAGTTCCAATCTTATTGGAATCCCACTTGTCCCTCCTTTTTTTTTTAACTCTCTGCACAGATTTTACTTGTGTACAGATTTCATGCAGTGAAAAGTGGCTTGCTCCCAGGGTCTGCTCATACAGCTGCTTTCAGCAGGATCTGCCATCAGTCTTGACAATGCATGTGCCAGCAATGAACTGGAAACGCTCCTCTGATACTTCTACTATCTACCTTCTGCATATGACGTGACTCTACAATGACTCTCTCTAACAAAATCACTATTTTAAGTATATTTTCCCAAAAGCCATCACATCGACTTTTATTTGTAGATCAAAACTGATTACTGTCTATTCTAAAAATAGGGCCTGCATTAGGATGGGTTTTGTGCCCAGCATATAATAATAATAACCCTTGTATTTAATATGGTGTCTCATCACGCCTTCAAGATGTCTCAAAGAGTTTCACAGAATAAACTAAAGTGAATTAACTGTCTACTCTGTGGACGAAATACATATATTTATAAAACCATAAAGATGCTAGGATTTCAATAGTACAGATGACTTTCTAATCGTTCAGCGCAAATGGAACTGTGAACAGTATAATTCATACCTTGAACGCTTTTTTTGTACTGACTTAATTTACTAAAACAAACGTGTGTTGTGCAAAGAGATGCTTTAAAAAAATTATTTTACTGTGATTTCCCTAGGTTTGTTTGGAAAACTGCTGAGTGGAATGAGTGTCAGGTGACTCCTTTGCTCAGTCAGCAGAATTTACAGCGGAGCAATCAGTCAGCCTTGTGTGGAGGTGGCATACAAACAAGAGAGGTTTACTGTGTGCAGCAAATGAAGGAGAATAAGAAACACAAGCTGAAAGAAGGTACTGTAGCTCTGGATGTATTTTTGATCTTCCCTTGACTGCGTGCATAAATACATTTCATGTATAATTTAGACACTTGAACTAGTAAAAGCCGAGTGCTAAGATTTCTGTTGATTCTTTATGTATTTAGGGTTTCTGCCATACTGCCATCTGAATCAATCCTCACCCTACCCACTTTCAAAGCCCGCATCTTGCTGCAGGCTCTCAGTCATCTTCCTTCTCCCGCACCCTTTTCAACTCCCAAAGACCCACCCCACTCCCTGGCAGCTCAGGTGCCCAGCCAGCTGTATAAAGCACTTGAAGATGTCCTCCAGTCAATTTTTATATAAATTGGATTGTATCTTGTCATATCAGCAAAATTGAGATCTTCGAAAGCTTAATCATTTGTGTGCATGACATAGCAGCTCTGGAACACAATGATTCTCTTTGTTCCAGTACATTTCATTTTGAGAACCCAGAAGAACAATCAGATAACAGCAACACCAACAACAAAATTATGCTTGTATAGCGCCATCCATGTCAGGAGGACGTCCCATGGCGCTGAGAATTCAAAGTTATAAAAAAAATGTAAGTGACTTATTTCGTAAGGGTTGGTGTAAATGTGGCTGAAGAGGCACATGAATCCAAGCGTTCTACTCATGCCTAACCTAAGACCCTTTGGGAGGAACTGATAGACAGCAATGGAACATCACATCCTCTCAATTTGCCCAAAGCTTATTCCATACTTGCCTGATCTACTGAAGGCCCTGATCCCTGTCAATCCATCTAAGCATCACAGCAGCTTCACACACATTTGCAAACCTCACTTTGATTGACTGGCTGATTAAGAAATGTCCTGTTCCTGACTGGACCTCAACTTGAAGCTACGTAACAATGTAAAGACCTTGGTATATGTTTTTGCGTGTGCATATCTGCAAGTATCAGATGTATTAGGATACAGACGTATATGGACATTTAAAAACTTACTGAAAAATAAAAATTAAATTGTATGATCAAAATGAAAAAATACTCATCATCCCTTCTTGGAAGTATTTGAAGAATCAGGGGTATCCTTTCTTTTCAAACTGGTCAGCCAAGTGTCTCCAACATGAACAGAACACTATACTGAGCAAATCTCTGTTGAATTTAGGTTCATTTGGCAAGAACTAATGCTTGAGGACTCCAAAGAATCTATTGGATACTGTTGGAGATGCCAAGCTGGGACCACCCAATGCATCAGGGTGTTAACGTGCAGCATTAATGGGAGTTGAGTGGGAAACATCCCAATCTCCAACAATGGTAATCTTTAGATGCCCATATAAAAATGTGCTTTCTTAAATATAGCATTGCGGAAAGCAATTTCTATTGATTAAGTATTAATCGAGAAATCTACAGAATGAAAGCATGTTTGGACATTTAATGCGTTAATGAAAGCAGAATGAACAAAAGTATTGCAATATTATTTACTTGAGATTTGGGTTTTGAAATTATGAATCAGATCTATACTGGTGTATACTGTGTATATGCCAATATGTGAACTATTAGTGCTGTCCAACTATTTGTATCTAATCTGTCACATTGATGTGTACCATCAAATACACAAACTCAGCAATAATTCTCACTTTTGTACTTGGAAGCCATTGCATCATATTCATCTCCATATCCATCTTCATCCATTGACTAATCTGTCACCAGTGCCTCCATCTATTTCTGCCTAGTATATAATTTATCTGCTTGAATGCTGGGCTGTCCATCATCATTGTTCACTCTTGATTGTAACTAAGGTGTATTCAAGTGGAAATAATAACCTTTACTGTACTTTTAACTTCTAGTAGGTGATGCTCTCCCCAGGAAGGCTTCTGAACTAGCAGAGGTAGCATTAAGCTCTTATGTCACAGAAATAATTTAGCTTTTTCTTTGAAAAAAATCTATCTTTCAAAATACAAACAGCATAATTTTTTTTCCGATGTCCGGCAAATCCCCCCAAATTCAGAACAGCTGCTTGTAGTTCCTGGCGTGGCCACTCTCTTATCTGGCACTGTGGGTGGAGCTCGGGCATAGTTTGCCTTCAGTGCTGTGTTTACAGGTCATGTGGTGTATGGGGCGAGGTTTCCCCAGCCATTACTAGGGTAGGTTCTAAATACCAGCAAACTCTGAAATCCGGGAAGTGTGTGGGCCCAACCGTGCTGGATTATTGAGGTTTTACTGTATTAAGTGTCTGGTCTTTCCAATGGCCTAGTAATGTATGAAGCCAAAAAAACAGAAAGGCCACAAGTTTGATTCCTGGTCAGGGTAGAGTTACCTGATGGGACCTCCTTTACAATTAAGGTCTAGAAGAATGTTTTGTTGAGGGGGCGGGGGAGGAGGGTGGGCCTGGTTGGTCCTTGGGGATGACCCTCAATCCCTATGTAATGCAATTGAGTGACATGTGTGCTGTTTAACAGTGTGAGTGAAAGAATGCTGGTTTGCAGTCAGTTCTGGATCTTAACTTAGTTGTCACAGCAAGTTGGAAAGTGGCTGGTGTGCAGCTCAATCGAGCGCGCCGAACTGCTGCGAGAATAGTTTGTGACACAAGGAACCTGAAGGGAATGGACCTTAATAAAACAATCTGAACTGGTAATGTATTGGAAGCCGTCATAGATGGGCAATGCTTTCAGCACCACTGTAGATCTATCGGGTGTTTCAGGCTGATTGAAAAAAGGATACTTTAGTCACAACTACCTAGACAGTTTCCTTCCCCACCCCATCACAATCATAACTCCAGACACCCCTTGCCTCTCTGGTGTTTTGTTTGTTCTATCATCACTAAACACCTCTCTCCCCAGTTTTGTTTAAACCCACCCTCTTCTGTTTCTCCCTCTGAAGTCATTAACACATATTCAACCCATCAGTTAACACTCTTTTTTCCTTTTCCTTTGTCTTCTTTGTCTACTTTGTCTTCCATGTCCTGCCTCTCCCCCTTTAACGTCCTTAAGAAACCTCTCCTTCCAAACAAGCCCCAGTTCTGACAAAGGGTTGTAAACCCGAAACGTTGACTCTTTTTCCTTTCTCCATGGATGCTGCCTGACCTGCTGAGTTTCCCCAGCAACTTTTGTTTTTGTACCTAGAGAGCAATATGGAGCTGAGGTCCTCTGTACTGCAGGAGCTCGTCAGAATTACTGATGCTTTTCCTTCCCTGTGTGGGTTGCCGAATGCAACATACTGCTAATCATTCTCCCCTCATGCTCTGGAACTCCATCCTAGAGTCGCTCTGATGTGCTCTCACCCCTTAACTCCTTCAATGTCTGTCTCAAGACATACTTTTGATTGCAATTTCTGTAATTTCTCCCCCACCACACCCACACACATACATGCACACTTTGTCTCTGAACAGTGGCTCAGGGGTCCAGAAAATGGTGTTCAGCACTTTGAGATGTCAAGTGCTAGATAAATGTATATTGTATTGTAATCTCTCAAAATTAATAATATGCAGGGTGACCAGCTGGTGGCCCCCGGGCCATTTTCACCTCCCCCTCCTTCAATTTCATTTGGCCCATCCACGCTCTCCATAACCTGTAAATCTACATTATGTTTCTGGCAGGGAAACACAAAAATATTGCTTAAGCGGCTTGCAAAAGTTTCTCAAAGAGGGCATCAGGCCCTCAGCAGCCAAATGTTTGGACCACCCTAAAATAATGTAATGAGTCTTTGAACTCAACTAATAAACTGCAGCCACGCATTGGTAACTTCTCTGGTTTCCCATGTGTTTGTCAAAAATAACAAGAATTTGCTGTAAGTTTAAAAACAAGACACCAATGACAAAAAAAAGGCTGGAAAAAAAACCTCATCCTCAGTATAGATTTTATTAATTCAGAGGAAGAAAGGGGGAATGAAAGAAATAATTAATGAGTTAGAAAAGCAGAGGTAGCAAAAAAAATCATAAGTGAAAACTGAATGAGAAAACAAAAAGAGTAGAGTAGCTGAGAGAGATGGAGAGAAGCAATTAATTTTCCAAATGTTTATTTAAACTTTGATCAATATTCCCCATATTGATGGCTGGGAATGAACCAAAAACACTGCAAAACTGTATACTTTCCATCCTGGTTCTCCTGTATAACCAGGAAATGTCATGGTTTTACAGGAGAAGCACTGTATTTGTGATCGTAACAAAATATAAATCTTATTCAGGTTTTTTCATCTGTAATATGGTTTACAAATTTTCTTTAGTCATCAGGCATTGCTTCCTGAAAGCACAGACTATTTCCCTAAACGTTCAGCAGCCCTTTTTTTATACTGCCTTATCCAAGAGACCATGTGTCACTGTGGATTTGGAAGGCTGCAATGAAATCACAGCTGAACCCAGTTCTTTACTCAGTCAATGCCATTAGATATGTACGTCTCGACAGAGGTCATTGGATACTTATCAGGAATGTAATTCAATTTTCGCATTCTTTATCCAAGGGCAATGAGGCACATTCCAACCCATTCACTGCTACCCTGGTTGAGATCAAACCAAATGAAGGACCAGATCCCAACACTTCCTTGTCATCATGGTTCAGAATCACAGCATGTAATGTGTCAATCTACACACTGAGCCATTGGTAGAGCCTGCTTAACTGCTTAACTCTAAAATAGACAGTCAATTCACTTTGCAATATATTTCTGTGAAGTGCTTTGAGATGTCTCGAAGTTTTGATGATGCACTATCTCAAATGCAAGAATTATCTACATCCACATATAATCACTCTCTATGTGAAGGAGTAGTGTGTACGTGTGCAGCTATTCACATATGTAGATCTCCACTAGAGTCCATGAAGGTGACAGTTGACAAAAATTATTTCTGAGGAGAGAATTAAATTGGTTTGTACAGTTGGATTCCTACCTGTGTGGTGTGGATCAATGTCCTGCTCAGACCACTTCCTTGATTTGGTCTCTCAGCTGGGCTACTTGCTTGGAACCATTTATGTGATTTTGTTTTACTGCATTTTGTAAGATGTGTCCAATTTAACCCTGTGGTGAAGTAAAGACTGACACAAATCTTGTACAATTAATCAAGTTATATTAATTCAAATTAGTAATGGTTATCCATAGTTAAAAGAATACAACATAATAATGCTTATGTATCCACGTACAGTTTACAACGATTAAGGTATGGCCAAACCAAATGTTGCGGAAGAGATGGAGGAGTAATGTCCAATTTAATGTCTAAAGAAAGGTATTCAGGTACTGTTGCACAGCTGCTTGTTCGATCAGCAAAAAGATATCCAGATATTGCAGTACTGTTGCTTAGTTTGAGAGCATTGAAAAGTCATTGACATTTGTTTAAGTGTTAGTCTTGAATTTCTTTCTTTAGAAGCTGGAATATGGTTCGCGACTCCAAGTTCCAACTCCCTGTCTCTTCTGATTCTCTTCCCAAATCAATATCTCTTTATCCAGCTGGTAGATGATCTTTCACCTATTTTATCTTTGACAAGATGGATTCTTTGTCTGCAGTTTTTACTCTGGAAGAAAATGAAGTGAAACCCCCACCCACCTCAAGCTGCTTTACAGAGAGAGCAATATGGACAATTTTTGGATAGCCTTCCACAGCTTGCTTGTTTTTCAGCCTTGAGATAGGCAGGTGTCTGAGGCTGTAGCCTTTTCTTTCTGTGGTCCATCGTTCATACATCTATGCTCAAGGACCCAATTTCTCATTATCTCAGAGCAGTGAACATCTTCCCAGGAAAATATGGAATGTAATCAGTGGCTGACCACAACCGGTCCAGCAAAGCTACTTTTGACTCCTGCTAAAATAGACATTATTAACAGATTATGGGTAGGTTATATTTTAAATGTATATACAGATTAATGAAAATGTCTTTCACAATTATACTTTCAGATAATATATAATACATTAATTACAGAATCCTTACAGTTTCAAACAGATTCCCCTGCAAATAAATTGCAGCATAAATTAAGCAGTATATATATATATACTGGCATAGTCAATATTTTGTTTGTTGAATGCAATCTATTACAGGTTTTCTGATGATTTTAAGATGATTTAATGTTTTCATGCTCGTGTCTTTTAAACATTTCTATAATAATATTAAAAATAATTGATAGTTAATGGTTTTATTCTTCACTGCCATGAGAGGTAAGCAAGCATGAAGTTAAATTACTTCATTAGTTGGAAAATTTTATTACTTTTTCAATATGAGTTAGTAAAAGATCTTTAGATCAGCATTAATTATCATTGCTCAGAAATGAGGGTAGCAGAGAGCACATATTTATCAATAGACTAAATTGAAATCTTTCTGTCGTACCTATTTGCATTATGAGGAGAATGCATTGAACTGAACTGCTGCACCCCAGCTTCATGCTCAATTAAATTCTCAGAGCAGTGTCCCCATTAATATGTTCCTAGGTAGATTTTAGATTGTATTAACGCAACCCTAATTGGAACTTTACTGTTGATTGGAGTAGTACCAGTTCTGACTATTTCTTCTGCAATTAAAATAGCAAGTAGCTGGTTGCTGGGTAAATGCTTGAGGAAAATCATGTGAAACGGTACAGCAAAAGAGCAGGGGAATACGATTAGATTAAATGGCTATACTCCAAGTGTTAGGAGCAGCAGATACAATGGGCCAAATAACATCTGACTGTAAACATCCCATGTTGATTGGTAGTTTGGAATTTGCATAATTAATTTTTACAGAAATTTATAGATTAATGTAAAAGCCCCTTCTCAATTGAAAGGCCCTTTACAACAATCCATCACATTTCTATAGAAACATTAAACAATATAGAAAGTTTATCCTTGCTGAGAAGGGGCAAACAGACTTCTGGTCGCTTTTATCTTTTATCAATGATAGCAAAGCCTGTGGAATATACGCCAATAGTTCTTTATAGTTCTGAGCTCCTGGGCTCGCAACAGAAGGATTTCCTTCGGGCCATTTACAAAGTCAAGGATCAAGCGGTGAAGTGGCTTTGAGGTAAAAAATGGAATGAATGGTGGCAGTGAGAGAGACCTGTTGTTCAGGATCCTGGGGGTGATTGAGACTATTTCAGGCACCCAGCTGATTGTATTTCATTCAAGATTGGTTACACATTGTGAAATCGCCATTTTTTAAGCATAAGGTTTGTTTGCTCTCTGTATGGTCCATTCTCAATGGTGAGTCAGTGAGATTTCTTTTCTTTTTTTTTCCACTGCGCTTTAAAGTTTCGTGCACACAATCAAAGAAAAACAATGCAGCAAACCTTTCTTCTTAAAACAAGTATCTGGAAGAGATAGTTTCAGTGTCTTCAGGAGTTGGCAATCAGATTGTTCCCTGAGGATGGAGTAGCTCTGAAATATTGCTGCAGCGACACAGTGTGTTTTTACAATATAAAAGCAAGTTGCTAAATAACAATCCTTGGGGGTGAGTCTGCTCAACTCAATAAATGACTTCAAATGTCATAACCCACGCTAGTGTCTGATACCATAATGAATAATCCTACAGAGAATGACAGCAGCATTTATGTACCAAAGTTACCAATTCTAATGAGATACAGTTTGTACTTCCACACTGCCTCTGGGGATGTGATATTTATTCACCAGATAGGGTCCAGAGAAATGTGAGAGAAGTTCAGGCCTCGAAACACTGAGTTAGAGACGAATTGACATAATCAGATTCTTTGTTATGAGAATGAATGAATGAATGAATCAATCAATCAATCAATGAATCAATCAAAACTCATATTTATATAGCGCCTTTCACGTCGAGAGGATATCCCAAGGTGCTGTACAGTCAGGTAGGGACAAGAGCAGAAGGTTCGGGGGGTGGTCAGGGCAGGACGAAGAAGAGTAGGAAAATTGACTGTATATTTGTGGGCAAAACGCGGCAGCCAAATTGCGCACAGCAGTGTCCCACAAACAGTCATGGAAGTGGGATTAAGGGAAATGGGGGGGAAAAGATGTCAAGGGGAAGGGTCAGGGAAGGGGGAAGGAGAGCAGGAAAGCCAACTGTATACTTGTGGGTGAAACGTGGCAGCCAAATTGCGCACAGCAGTGTCCCACAAACAGTCGCAGGAATGGGGCCGGAGAGAAAGGGGGAAAAGAGGGCAAGGGGGGAGAGGGATGGAGGCTGGGGAGAGTTCTGGTTTTCACTATACAGGTATTTAACAAAAGGCAGGAGCACAGCACACTCAAATTCTCCTATTTCCATGATTTTTTGCATTACTTTGGGGCCCGCAATATGCGTTGCATTGCACTGATTGCACTGACATTAAAAACGCCTTTGTTCCTCAGAGACTTTTTATTTGCTTTTTATAGGATTGGCCCAAACCAACAGATGACACTGTAAGTAACAAAAACACGCAGAGCTTCTGCTGTCAATCCCTCCGGGAAAAGTTAAATTCTTCATTGTGAATAGAATCTTGTTTGGATAGCATCTGTAGGTATTTGACGCCTATCTAAATATAAGAAGTATTGATTTGCATGCCACCCTTCTTCAGCGGCACGATATAAATGAAAGTTTTTCTTGAATTAAGTTCTTCAGCAAGAGGCAGAAACATGTTTCTTACAATGGTTGGCTAGACTTTGTTGACTTGCTTGGATTCAACAGCCATGACAGTTTAAGGCACATGAATGCACACAACACATTCTCTTTGAAAAAGATAAAGTACTTCTAGTACAAACTAGGGTCCGTCGATATGGAAATTTTCCAATTTAGATATATCGATGGGCTCATATTGAGATATACCGAAATATCGATATTTTCGGGTTTTTCGTACTGTGCATACGCGCGCGGCACGCGCATTCGGAGTGCACGCGCATTCGGGGCCTATCTCCTCAGGAGGTAAATATCTTTCTCTCTCTGTGTCTCTCACTCTCTCCATCTCTGTGTTTTTCTGTCTTTGTCTCTGTGTCTCTCTCACATCCCCCCCATCTCTATCTATCTGTATATTATCACATCCACTCCGTCTCTCCCCACCCACCCCAAGCCGTCTCTCTCCCTCCCCACCCCCCCAGCTGTCTCTTTCCCCCTCCCACTCCCTGCCGTCTCTCCCCCACCCACCCCCCCAGCCGTCTCTCTCCCCCCCCCACCCCCCCAGCCATCCCTCTCCCCCCCCAACCCCCCTCAGCCATCTCTCTCTCCCCCCCACACACCCCCAGCCTTCTCTCTCCGCCCCCACTCCCCCCCCAGCCGTCTCTCCCCTCCCACCCCCCCCAGCCGTCTCTCCTCCCCCACCCCCCGCAGCCATCTCTCTCCCCACCACCACCCCCCCAGCCGTCTCTCTCCCCCCCCACCCCCCCAGCCATCTCTCTCTCCCCCCCTCCCACCCCTAGCCGTCTTTCTCCCCCCCCCAACCCTCCCAGAGCCGTCTCTCTCCCCCCCCCCCCACCCCCCCCATCCGTCTCTCTCTCCCCCCCTCCCCCCCCAGCTGTCTCTCTCCCCCTCACCCCCCCCAGCCTTCTCTTCCCCCCCCACCCCTTGCATACCTGTATATTGTATTTGAGGACTATGAATACAATATGGCGTCTTTGCACCTCGGTCTGTGCATTGTGTATAGAGATGAGCATTCTGGGTCTTGTAGTTCAGCGTGCGGCATTCCGATTTTTTACCTCGCGATTTTCGATATATCGATATTTTTTAAATGCCTATATCGGCGTATCGATATGAAAATTATATCGGGTTTTAGCGATATATCGATATATCGCCGGACCCTAGTACAAACTGTATGTTTCTGCTTATCAGTTTTATATTATTTAGACAAGGTTTTTATTTTATATTTTCATAGCTACAAAGTTCAACTGTCAGACGCATCCAGCTTACCAAATTCCGAACAATATTAGGCACAGGTTGGCAAGAGCCAAGGTTTAGGGACCCTAGAGTGTGTGTTGTGGTCTAACCAAATAAAACCGCTCAGCTTGTCCTTGATATTGCTGTCTGTCAATCTTTTCCACTGCTTGTCCGGCTAGGCAGCCTACCTGTTAGAGGTTTGGCTTGCAGCATTAACAGAAGTTGAGTGGAATCATTCGCTGCTTCTAGTGACTGGCCTACCCTTCCAGGTGCCAAAGAAGGGTTGTAACCTTTGCATTTATGTCATTCAAGGTATGCTACACGAAGCGTTGTGAAAGTACATTGAAATCCTTCCTCCGTTTCCATATAGCTCATTAGATCTATCAAAACAAAAACTAACTTCAAGCTCTATTGTCGATATTGGGTATGAAAACCACCCATTCACTAATTGTAACACATGTAGATATGCAGAGAATTGCGAAGAATTTCGGGTTGTTAAGATGACAAATCACCTAGCCCTCCTTCCAACATTCCTACTCTTTAAAAAGCATGTGTAAAAAGGTTTGGCAAAAAATTAATTAAAATAATAATTAAGTGTGTTAGGCCTTGAGCCTGCTCCCACCCTTCTTACCTCTACAGTAGTATAGTTCAAGGGAATTTCCCAATTAAAACATTGTTTTAAGATCAATAATAATCTGCATTTCAACCCCACTGAGGGGAAACTAACTGAATTAAGTTGGCTTTCTCTAATCTTGTAGTTAATAAAAGCACAGGGTCATGAAACAATGCAAATTTACGATCAATGTCTCACCTGAAAGACAGAATGTTTGACATTGAAGCACACCCCAGTACAGCACTGAAGTGTTTCAGCCTGAACTGTGAATTCACATTCCAATGAGGAGTTGTAACATGGAGTCTTTGGACTCGGAGCTGAACAGAGCTAACAACCAGTGGATGGCTAATAAAGCAAATTACTGGACAGTGAATGCATCCCTGGCAAGGCAAAACCTTAGGCAAAATACCCCACAAAACACTGCAGATGCTGGAAATCTGAAACAAAACCAGAAGTCGTTGGGAACACTCAGCAGGTCAGGCAGCTTCTATGGAGAAAGGAAAAGTGAGTCAATGTTTTGGACCCTTTGTCAGAACTTCGCCTGACCTGCTGAGTGGTCCCAGTGACTTCTGTTTTTGTTTCAAACCTTAGGCAAGTTTCCCAACTCCACACGCCTCTGTTTATCTAGCAGTAAGTAGGAACCCAGTTGCTAGTCAATCGATGGATGCCTTTCCCGGTGATAATAATCCCTTCAAAAATAAATAATAATTTTGTCACTCAATCCATGGCTGTTTGTGAGACACTAATGTGCGAAATTGTCTGCTGTGTTTCGCTCACAAAATATACAGTCAATTCACTTTACAATATGTTCTGTGAAGCATTAGAGACATCTCCATGACCTAATTTCCATGACATCTCCATGTAATTATATCAAATGTGAGGGTTATTATTGTTATCGAGCAACTCAGATGACACTAGTGTCCGGCAATATATCGATATACCGGTTATATCGGTATAATTTTTCATATTGACATGCCGATATTGGAAATCCAAATATATCAATATATTGAAAAATTCGATATCTAAAAAAACATCGATATATCACAAATATCAGTACATCGTGTCTGGCGATATATTGATATATCGGTGTATATATCAGTATAAAGCGAACTTTTTCAACTTACCTTGTCGCCAGCATTGCAAACCTCCTGGGCCTAGAGCACGGAACGTGCGTGCACATCTGAATGCGCGCACACATCCGAATGCACACCTCCGAATGCGTGCGCACCTCTGAATGCGCGTACATGTGTAGTGCAAAAAACTCCAGAGATATCGATATATCGGTATATATCGATATGAGTCAACCGATATATCGATATCTGAAAATTTCCATATCGGCAGACCCTAGATGACACCAAAAAGTGTAAGCGAAAAACTGAGGTATTTTCTAAATTTAATTATTGTACTGCCATTTTATGTTCAACAAGATCAATGCCAAGAGATGGAACCTTTTTCGCACACTTTCAGATCAGATATTTTGCAACACGATGCAAATGTGTTATCTGCTTCTGCTAACTTGCCTTTAAACTCAACTTCACATTCACACCAACTCTTGCGGTGCTGTGAACGTTTCCATTTGAGCACCTGACTAAACTGTCATCTTCGAAATCTGGGTGGTTTTGTTCTCTGCACTCACAGCCACCAGGTTGAAATTGGACAAACACATCACACGTAGGCATGCAGTGAGCAGACAGAAGATATTGTACTTTTCATTCCTTCCATCTGGGATGCATTAAAACCCACTTTACCAAGTCCTTGTATGTATATACAATAAAAAAAAATAATTGTTGTGCTTTTTCTTTTTCCCTATTGAAATAGGAAATTTTTACCGTGCTGAAATCGGTAAACATTCTAGATCTAGAGCCATTTAGTAGAAGAATTAGTAGAGACTGGAGTGGGGTGAAGGGTGAGTGTGGAGAATCAAAAGCCATTTCACTGATCCCTTTTACAATAAGTATATTTACTGAAGAAATTTGTGCCTCATTTCTGCGGCTCTTTACAGATTATTACCCTGATATCAATCCATGGCATATGTTATTTATTCTACACTTATCTGTGAATTCTATTTCATTTGGTAACTTTTATGCAAGAAGCTGCCGCTAATCCAGGCAGCCACTGTCATGTTCTTAAAAGGATTAACAAGAGGATGAATGATTGTGACATTACTGCTGCAGGTTCAGTCAGGAAGTTATCTGTAGCTACTTGCCAGGCATTAGCGCTTCAATGCATGATAAAATAACATTAATTCATACAGAAAACATACTCCCTTCCTCAACCTCTCCCTTTGCTAATGGCCACAATTCTACTGATATGGAATCTAGCCTGATTTCTATAGTAGGAATGAAGAAGCTGAAAAACAAGGCAGACAGTCAGACTCAGGAGAGACTGAGATCACAGACAACCATTTCTAATTACAACTGGGGAAGCTGCAAGCCCCAATCACGAAACGTCACTTGTTTTGAGGAAGCTATCTTACAAAGTGTTGACTGTTACTTGTCGTTTGCTGGTTCGGTATTAAATTCAGACTCTTGATCTAATGTGTCACATGTCTGTGCTTACACATCCGTGGCCTGACATCTCTCCTCGTCTTCGCCTGTGAGACCATTACTCTTAAAATTTAAGACCACGCAGGATTATGGAAAATTCTTCAATCCAGTCTTAATTTGCAATTTGTAAATCTTGTTTAGCAATTGTGAAAAAAAAGACTTCCAAATTAACACTAAATTATCCCCATCACACCAGTCCTTATCGGGCTTCACAGGCTCCCTATCACAGAACTGGTCGATTTCAAGATCTTCTCACTTGTCTAAAATCCCTTCTCACCCTGACACATCCCTATTTTTCTGGCTTCCTTTCTCCCCACTCCAGTACCCACTCCAGGACCCACTAACCCACTTGTCCCTTTTGCCCTCCACTCTACCATCAGCAGCCACACTTTCAACCACTACGCCCCAAAGCTTTGCTACTCTCTCCCTCAATCCCATTCCTCTTTAGTTCACGACTGAAGACCTTCCCCTTTGGCCGTACTCCCTCCCCACCACTCGGTGTCAGGCTCCATCACTGTTAAGTGCTCCAAGATGCTGACCTGCATGAAGGTCATTATGTAAATGCAAGTTGTTGGTGTTGTTGTGATTTCAAGAGTTTTCCACAATTCTGTATAATTATTAATGAAAAAGTGGGCTTACAGGCTAAGACAAGGTGGTAGATTTCTAGGTCTTGGGTATCCTGGAAGTTGACTTCAATATTGGTTTATTATGCTTTTTAATGTGTTATTCTTAGACATGCGTGAAAGGAAAGGCATCAGTTGGTATCACTCTCATCACAGTCTCTCTGTCAGTAACACTCTCATTCTTAGTTTTTAGGTCAGAGGGTTATGGATTCAAGTTCCATATCAGGACTTTAAACTCATATTCTAGGTTGACACATTATGGTAGTGCTGGTAGTGTAGGATGAATTGTCAGAACTGCCGTTCTTCAGAAAAGACGGAAACCGAGGAGCCCACTCTGATGGAAATTGTAGATCCCATGGCTCAGTTAGAAATTGTTTACAATATATACTCAAATAGAGTGGCGATGAAGCGGTGCCATAAAGAATACAGCTATCGCCTGTGACAGATAGTGATCCACTTTTTCCTCTTATGAGCTATGCAATATGAATTGATATGAAATGAAAAGATAACTTAGAGTGACATTATGTGGACTGTAGTTTATATAAGTTGCATAAGCACATCAGATTTTAATTATTTCACAGTTGTGTACACAGCTAATAATGTAGCTGTATTCCCTTGTATATCAGTCTGCCTAACTTAGATTTCCCCTGTCCTATGCACCCTCTTGCACTCAGACAGTGGTGCTTGTGAATTGTATCAGTGAGCCATTCGTTACTCACTCCCAGATGTTTTCCTGGTGGTCTGTGAGGATATGGGTTATCTGCTCTTCAAGTGCTCCCCTGACAGCACAACTAAGATACAGAACTCATTGCATTGGGGATCTATGGACATGAAGTAATATCTCACAGTTTTGTGACAACAGATACACATTTATAGCTTGTAACACCTTTTGAAGTCTTGAAGTTTTCTTCTCAAATAAACCAAGAACCAATAACATTGGAACCAAATAAATTGAACAATCTCAGGATTTTATTATCGTATACTGAAATAGCTCTACCAGAAGTTAACACTTGAGTTCAGTCTGACATTCTGTTTCTGGGCATAAACGTCCTGATCATTAAAATATAGTTTTTTATTATTCCATTATTATTTTTCCATTGTGAAGATGTAACTGGAAATTTGTACAACAGGAAGGAAATGGCTTCTTTAAGTTCCTTTTGGTATTTGAGACAACTTTGTCCCTTAATGTATATTCTGATAGTGAGAATACATGGTGACAATTAATTGCAATCCAACCTTCGTTATCCGTCACCTTCGGGACCTGCCCTGTGCCGGCTAATCAAATATGCCGGATATTCGAGCGGCAAGTTGCCAAAAATCCTACACAAAAAATTAACTTATTTTAAAACATACCATATTAATGACGCATTCCAGCACACTCGGTAAAATGATCGGTAAAAAAGCATTCCAGCGTTCGGTAAGTTTAATAAGTGAGCATACCGCGAGTGTCCCGGATCTCCCATTACAATTGGGAGATACTGGTTGGTTGAGTATGCCGATTGTTGATTGGGTACCGGATAAACAAAGTTTTACTGGACTGTATTTAGAAAAGCAAACTAGCAGGGTCATTCGGAGATGCGCGCGCATTCGGAGATGCATGCACATTCGGAGGTGCGCGCGCATTCCTCAGGAGGTAAATATCTCTCTCTCTGTGTCTCTCACACTCACTCTCTCCATCTCTGTGTTTTTCTGTCTGTGTCTCTGTGTCTCTCTCCTCTCTCACATGCCCCCCATCTCTATCTAGCTATCTTACTGTATATTATCACATCCCCCCCGTCTCTCCCCCCACCCCGTCTCCCCCGCTGTCTCACCCCCACCCTTCCGTCTCTCTCCCCCACCCCCCCGTCTCTTTCCCCCACCCCTGTGTCTCTCCCCCACCCCCGTCTCTCTCCCCCCCTGTCTCTCCACCCCGTCTCTCTCTGCCCACCCCGTCTCTCTCCCCCCCATGTCTCTCTCTCCCCCCCACCCGTCTCTCACCCCCCCCCGTCTCTCGACCCCCCCTGTCTCTCTCCCCCCCCACCGTCTCTCCCCCCCCACCTATCTCTCCCCCCCGTCTCTCTCCCCTCCCCCATCACTCCCCACCCCCCCCGTCTCTCCCACCCCCCGTCTCTCCCCCCATCCCGTCTCTCCCCCACCGTCTCTCTCCCCCCCACCCTTTGTATATCTGTATATTGTATTTGAGGACTATGAATACAATATGGCGGCTTGCAGCTCGGTCTGTGCATTGTGCATTCTGGGTCTTGTAGTTCTGGGCAGATGAGCATTCTGGGTCTTGTAGTTCAGTGCGTGCGCATTCGGGATGCGCACGCATTCCATGCTCTAGGCCCAGGAGGTTACAATGCCGGAAACGATATACCGATATTTGTGACATATCGAATTTTTCGATATATCGATATATTTAAAATCCCGATATCGGCATATCGATATGAAAACTTATATCGGATATAACCAATATATCGATATATCGCCGGACCCTACAAACTAGTGATAAATTGAATAACTGCTTCATGGAATCATTGCATGAAACTTGAATTGTGATTGTATCATTGTTGACCCACACATACTTATTATTAAACCATCCATGTGTTTGTTTTCTCAGCGTAAACTAAATAATGATAACAAATATCACACATTATACCATAATTTTTTATTCTGTCCAGGATGGAGGAAGCTTGCCCAACTACATTGTATCTTTTCAATTACTAAATTGTTCAGTGATCCTTATGAATAAATATTAAGTATTCATATCACCAAAATGAAATAACTAAAGTACTGTAGTAATCGACTTGGTGAGTGTGCTCTAACGTATGACTGATCACAATACTGTATAACTCTCTGGTTTACTTAAAATGTGATACTTTATAATCAAAAAATCTCTTGAGGGCAATCCGCAGAACTAACATTCACTACATACTGAACAAGGTGATAGACTTTGCTAATTACAGCACAAAGCTAAACTTAACAAGTGTTGGTTGTCTCCAGCTAAAGAAATATTACAGACAGAGAAAGCAAAGGTTATTAATGGCTCCTAATTGGAGGTTTCAGATGTATTTACAAAACTTTTGTTTGGTCAGCCGAGTTTCTGACACATACGGAAACCCATCATTATGCTTAAGTATACCAAACCAAGCTGAGATTTCCATGCATCCCATCTACACATGGAAGTCCCAGAATTAGGTTGTTGGGATGGAGGCACACACTCTCCCTGCTTACCTAAGTAGAATAATAGAATTATATAGCACAGAACACGGCCACTCACCCCATTGTGCCTTGCCTGGTCTCCAAATGAATCCCACTCCAGCCTTGCAAATGTGTCCTCCCCAAATATCTATCCATTTCTCTCTTGAAAGCTACTATCAAATCTGCTTCCACCACCCTTTCAGGCAGTGCATTCCAGATCTGAACAACTCACTATGTGAAATAATTTCTCCTCATCTCCCCTCTGATTCTTTTCACAACTACTTTAAATCTGTGGCCTCTGGTTACCAATCCACCCACTAGTGGAAATAGTTTCTCCCTGTTCACTCTATCAAATTCCCTCATAATTGTGAACACCTCTATTAAATCTCCCCTTAAACATCTCCACTCCAAGGAGAACAGTCCAAGCTTCTCTTGTCACAGTCCTTGCTTCTCTAATTAGGGCTTTGGCTTGCAGGGTTAACAGGAGCTACGTGGGATGACTGCTTACCCCTGATGACCAGATTGCCTTTCCTGTTGGTGAGCCAGGCTCTGCTGATTATTCAGAGATGGCTGTGCTGTCATCAGCAATGCCCTGGAATACCGTGGACCTGACTGGCTCAGGAATCAGACCAAAAGCACCACAGTGGGCTGGCTCAATTCTGACATTCGATTGCCAGCTATGTCACCTTATAGCCAGTTCAGCTTCAAGGAAACCCCGCTTCCCCCCGACCCAGGAGGATAGATGTTAGTTGGTTGTTCGAGATCTGATCAGCCTGGTTTCAGTCCTCATGAAATGAGAAAGGAACACAAGCTTCCCACGAGGCAACACATCTCAGAATGAAATGCTTGAGAGCATTGCTACCATCTTCCTGTCCACAACCCGGGCACGCATCCCTTCTCATTGAGCGACAGGTCCATCAATTGGAGGAATGGAGTTTAAGCAGTAGCTGCTTACCTCTCTGCCAGTGAATCAAGGTGGATTCCAGCTCCTGGCTGTATGAACATGTGTTCACAAAGTCGGTCTCCAGGTAACGTCTTCCAGCAATTGTCACATCAAGCCTCAGAATTTCCTCATCAGCATCTGGCAGGCATCTACCTTCAGTGTGTGGGAGGACATTTACATGCTAGCCATCTTGATGTTCTAGAGATCCCAGTACAATACACATTACCATGCTTACTTAGCACCAGAAGCTCAATCCAAGTCCTTGGGTGAGGAGACTTGGCAAATAGATGGGCTAATTGTGAAACCGCCTCCAGGGTGCTCAGTGACTGGTCAGTGTAGACCAGAGATCTCCCACCCAGTAGCCGATTCCCATGTCAAAGTACCACATTTCATCCTGTGCAGTGTTGGGATTCAGTGCTGGTTGGTGCAATAAGTACTGTAACTGCGAATAAATCATTTGACTTGGTTTCTGGCAGGCATGGCTTGTGAAGCACTTCGAGGCGTTTGGACAATGTGATAAGGCGCTCTATTAAATACAAGGATAATAATAATCAGTGCTCTAACCAATATGCTACAAGACTCACCTCGCCAGTGAGAGGACGTGAGTTTGATTTCTGGGGAGGAAACCTTAAGCATATTTCCTTACACCGCACTCATTTGTTTACCTTATAGTATTGAGGAACCCGTTTGTTTTTCAATTTGTGGATCACTTTCTGGGGTAATTCTAATTGCAAAATCTTAGCTGATTTATTGGGTCAGATGATTGCAAGATATCTTTTTTTTTAGAAAAAGGGATAAAATGAGCACTACACTTGCATTCCACATCTTTGCAACACTCAGAAGATGACAGAATGCTACGAGTGGGGGCCACTGAAGTAGATTTGCACCACAAAATTCAGGGTAAACATACTTTATGTTGCAAAACAAATGAAATGAAATTCTGCCCTTGGGCTATTCCACAACTTAATGATAGCACCGGAGATTCAGAAGGCACCTAACAACAGTCATGGCAGATCGATTTCATTTCAAGAATGTTCCAGAAGCCAATTGAATAATTTTGAACTTTTTTGCCTGCTGGCAAGCTCAGCGTTTCTTATCTGTGTTATCAAACCTGGGATGTAAGAATATATATTTATGTTTCATTACTTAGGAGATACTGAGTCTGCATGTTTAATTGGGTCCTTTTTCTTTTTATGTTGAGCCTCTGTTCTCAAGCAGTTGATTCACATTATAATGTTTTCTAGCTTATTAATTACTCCTTTGTTGCTGAACTTTATCTACATGAGTGGCTGATTCTGTTCTGACCCCTGTGAGTACCCTGTGGACCATCGAGCTAAATGCTGAGCTAACAATATACAGTACTTTAATAAACACATTGTTATTCTTTCAGAAATTACAGTTGTATTTTCCATTAGTTTGTCCTGTTGCGCTATTGAGGGAATAAAAAAACAATCCAACCTTTCCCTCACAGTTCCCTTTTGATTCGGACAATTCACAATTTTGCCTTTTGTTGTACTCTTCAAAGTAACAGATATGAATACTGAGGAATTTGTATTTAAGCAACCAGCGACTCCTTAGTGAGGAGTTGGAGTAAATCTCTTTATTCTCAGGATTAAAAATCTACTTTGCTGCTTTGGAACTCCATCCCACAATCCCTCTGCCTTGCTCCCTCCCTTGCTTTCTTCTCTTCGACCGTGCCTTCAGTCGCTCTCCTACCTCTCTGCACTCCCTCATCCCAATCCTGCACTGGGCCTTGCTTGGGCCCTGACCCTTGAATGTTCAGCAGCTTGGGACGTCCTCATGACGTGAAAGGCACTCTACAAATGTAATTTTGTTGTTGTTTTTGGTTACCTTCAATTATCGAAGAGTATTCCCAGGGACACCAGTGGATTGCGAGGGTACACTTTCGGTTTCCACATCAGATATCCTTGTGAAATTCTGAATTAGATTTTTATTTCATGACAATATACCTACAAAATTGGGATTCCATTGGGAACCGTACCAGACTCTACACCCGCGGGAAAATAGATTATGTGGATCCCATGTGAGGACAGTTTTAGCTTTTGCTCTGATGCCTCTCTACGCCGAATTGTCTGTCAACACTCTCCGACTAAACTGACATATGAAGAATGAAACATCTATGTTCCTGTATCACTCTTGGAAGAGATACAGGAGGTTTTGCTGGTATCCATAAACAATATTCCAATGTTTTACGACAGGGAAACAATTGGTTTGATTTTTGTATTATCACATTCACTTTTATATTGCTTTTACTCTTTAGTGTGAAAGTGCACTGATGGAAAGGATAACAAAAAATATTCAGGAAACCAGAGAACGACTATAATAATATCTGGATTTCTTTTCTTTCAGTCTCTCGGCCGGTGCATCCAAGCTTCTGCATGGGATCCATGCCTGTGACTTCACAGCTTTGCACCATTGGTTGCCCTACTGCCTGTCTGCTTTCACCCTGGTCCGCCTGGGGAGCCTGCATTCCTGAGAACTGCCAGGACATTCGAGGGAAAAGAGGTTACAATTTTAAATTGAATCTTTCTTGAGAAGTGACCTAGATTTTCAGTTGTCAGCATCAGGCAAGTAAAGATGGGGGGAAACAATGCATGCCTCATAAATTGGGGTTCAGTCAGCATGAATCACAGAGGATGTGGTGTGATTCAAACCCATCGCTGCAGTATAGGTGTGAATCACACTGGAGCATTGCTCCTCTCAGGTTCATTTAACCTTCTTAGAACTCACAAAGTGTGACCAGATACTATATTTCAAAACACTAAAAAAAAGCTAAATTTGGTGTTGTCTGCGTACAATCAGTGTTATAATTATCTGTTAACTCAATCTTTTTGCTCCATATTACTGTGCAGTTGAGGATGAGTCAGATGCATTCTCATTAATAAAAAGGTAACACTTAGTTGCAATTGCTACAACAACACGTATTAATTTCAGCACTGTATAAACAAAATATTGAAAAGCAGACAGCTGGTGCCTCCTTTCTCAACTGGCCACCCGGTATAAATTGTTAACTTGGTGTCATTTGAAACCTTATTTTCAGTAGGTTTGTTCTGTGGCATTGTACAGAAACTGTTTGAAATCATATCATTTCAAAACTCATAGGTTTCAGAGAGAGGAATAATATTATGTTGTTTCTTAGATCAATGTAGATTTGAACAGCGATTGCACAAGACCCAGATGTACAAAGACGATATTCTAATCCAACTGTGCCAACTATTTCACTGTTAATCTATTAATCTATTAATTCTCTGGCTACTTTCAGAACTAAAAGTTTTGAAGGTGTAAAGAGAAATGTTCACATTGATATTCGAACAAACAATTCCACAACCCAGTTGTTGAAAGGGCCATTTTATAGAACAGAAAAAATTCCTTCCAGTGTCCTACCATCAATAAGATGATGAAGGTTTCTTGGATACTTAAAGCAACTCGGCTTTATATTGAGAGTTATTTCATTTCATTGCTCTTTGAGGTGCTTATCTTTAGTAATTGGCTTGTGTAAATAAAATGAGAATAGACTTAGTATAGGATGTGTGGACAGTTCTTAAGCTTTTAAAATAATGAAATCTTTATGAAATGTGAGCCAATAGAAAAATCACCTAGCTGCTTTGCAATACTGCCTTTTCTTTAGTTTATGATTTATTCAGTATTTGTGTGGATTTCTTCCTGACAGTGTTTGTAAATTGATGTGTGTGATAGTGCAGAAAATAGACAACATTAATTAAATAGTGCTCAATGCAGGTGCCTCTGTGTATGAAATGCCAGGCTAAATGTAACTACTGATATTAATAAATACTTGATTTATTGCCAATGGGAATCAGATCTTTGGGGTATAGATGGAGTTAGGCTAAAAACTAGCAACGTACAGTGAAAGTGCTCACAGAAACATATTGTGCCAAATTGCTGATACAACTGTAATGGCAACCAGCGAAAAGAAGAAACTGAGATGAATGTAAAAGAAGAAGGAGGTGGAGGAGGAAGAAGTATCAGTACATAAAGTTCCTGATGAATTACTGTCTGTGACTGAAAGACAATACCTGAAGCTGCCTCGGCTCAGCAGACATGTTTGAGGATCGAGGAGCTAATGAAAGAATAATTTCCTCTGCATTTCAAGGTACCGTACCCGAATGTAACTGGCCAGTTTTTGTGAACTTCTTGAAACAAACTTCCAGTGAGAAAATCTGTGTCAGTTAAGGCACCACATACAGTATTAGTATGGCAAACAACAAGAAAAACCAAGCTGGCCCTCATTTGAAAAAAAAATGCTGCGTATGTCGTTTGTGCTGGTTTAAGGCTGAAAGTGAAAGCACTGAACATCGTGGAGCACCAGTGCCTCACAGCCAAGCACCCCAATCAAGAACTACAACAAATAGAAAGTGAAGTTCCAAAGAGAAGTTACTTGATGGACAGATCGATGTAGATACATGGATTGTGCTCAACGTGCTCATCAACTTCTTTGCTTGTCTGTTTTCCTCTTATATGTGCTCTGTGATAGGAAGTTATGAGGGCAGGGAACTGAAGTGGGAAATTGATCAGTATTCTGATCTGCCTCAGAATTATGGAATACTTTAGACTCCATGTAGCCTATTAGTGTATTGTTTGTGGAGGGTACAGAATGGGATTTCTATAAATCTAATTTTGTTGTTCGAAGTGATGCCTCGGGTAACCGGCTGAATTATTCAAAAAATAATTTCCTTTAACCTTTTGATATCAGTTAACGTAATGCCACAGCGAAAAATATCAGGTGGGAGGTTGTAAGAGCGATTTCCCTTTGTTGAACTGGGCTCTTAGAAGATGCCTTGACAAAGACAAGTTGGTCCTGAATAATTTATGATATTGCCTGTTTGACTCAATGGTGAATCTCAGTGATATGGCTGCAGACTGCCAGTCAAAACCCTGACAGTTATAGTTGTGTTAGTTGCACAAACAGCTTGCTGCAAGGTTACAATTAAATAGACCTATCAAAACACTTATCACCAATTAATTTACCTAGACATATGAATAAAAAATTAAATGAACACTTGTAGCAGCCCATAATTTTCCATCAGTAATAATTTCTCATTGTCAAACAGCTAAAAGAGAGTTGGATGTTTATTTGGGGAGGATGGGTTTGCGGGGTTATCGGGAGAAATTAAAACTTTGTGCCTTAAAATGTGAAATTTCTACCAAACATTTGTTATGCTTAGCACATATATCATACCGATAGGTGGGAACTCTATTGCCAGTGTGGAATTTCCATGGGTTGCCAGGATTTCTAATTGGAATCGTTTTTAGAATTAATGCAATTTCGCTCACTTATTGAACTCCTTTGCTTCTGGTAGCATTCTCTGAAAATGGCATGGGTGCCATTGGTGATTACAGTGAGTCGCATTTTTTCTTATGAAATATTGGCTTCCCGGTGGCTGTAATCTCTCCTCAAGGCAATGGTTCATTCATTAGATATGTTTTTTCAGACAAGTCACTTTACACTGTTGCAAAATTTACTTTCCTGAAAGCAAGAAGCTTTGAGCATTGATCAATATGTGAGTCCACGTCTATGACACATAGTGCTAATAGCGTGGGTAGGGTGAGTGAGAGAGCAGGAAGCATTAAAGATACCGGTGTAAATACAAGAGCTAATTTTCCGATGATTTGGTGCATTGCAAATAACCTCTGTTTTTTGTTGTAATGTGATTTGCAACTGTGATAAAGAGTTCTGTTGTAGCTTCACACTGGTATGTTGTGTTAGATCTTAGGAGGATTATAAATCGTGGACATCTGCCAAGATGGTTCAAAACATTCAAACAGAATGTTTGAATTTTGGAAGAAATGCTAAAAAAAACAACCAGATTTTTTATATTTTCTAAATAGTCTCAATGGGCTGCACAGTTTAGCAATTAATTGACCTATGAAGATCCTATAGGGACTTCGATTTTTTGCATTCAGTTGCATTCATCCTTTGGTGTAGTTGCTTGCTCTATGTAATGAAATGATTATGTCACAGAAGAAAGATGTGTCCTGTTGCCAGAAACACATACATTATATAATATGCTACTGAGAAAAAGAGTGTGCAATATGGTGAGATTAGTCATT
The DNA here is from genome assembly GCA_035084275.1 of Hydrolagus colliei. Classification (NCBI taxonomy): domain Eukaryota; kingdom Metazoa; phylum Chordata; class Chondrichthyes; order Chimaeriformes; family Chimaeridae; genus Hydrolagus; species Hydrolagus colliei. The sequence continues at coordinate 17,541,360 of CM068747.1, read as the reverse complement.
CTGATATCATAGGACTGGGAACGGAGAGAGTGAAATATCAATTGGATTTTCAGAAGACATTCGAGAAGGTGCCACATACAAGGCTATTACATAAGATTAGTGCGCATGGAATTAAAGGTAATATATTAGCATGGATTGGAGAGTGGCTATCAGGAAAAAGAGAGAGAGTAGTCCTTCTCAGATTGGCAGGATGTGACTAGTGGAGTGCCACAAGGATCAGTGCTTGGGCCTCAACTATTTACCACCTATAACAATGATTTAGATGAGGAAATAGAGCTTAATATATCTAAATTTGCGGAAGATAAGAAGCTAGGTGGGAGGAAGCTATGAGGATGACACAAGAAAATTCAAAGGGATATAGACAGGCTAGGTGAGTGGGCAAGAAGGTGGCAGATGGAGTATAATGTAGGGAAGTGTGAGGTTATTCACCTAGGTAGTAAAAATAAAAAAGATTATTTTCTAGAGGGGGAGAGACTAGGTAGTGTTGGTATTCGGAGTGATTTGGGTGGCCTTGCACCCTAGTCACAAAAAGTATGTGGTATGCAGGTACAGCAAGCAACTAGGAAGGCTAATAGCATATTGGTGTTCATTGCAAAAGTGCTAAGAGTACAAGAGTAGGGAAGCCTTGCTGCAATTGTATAGGGCCTTGGTGAGAACACACCTAGAATATTGTGTGCAGTTTTGGTCTCCTTATTTAAGAAAGGACATACTCGCCTTAGAGGGGGAGCAACGTAGATTTACTAGGTTGGTTCCTGAGATATGTTGACCAATGAAAATAGGTTGAGTAAACTAGGCCTACATTCTCTAGAATATAGAACAATTAGAGGTGATCTTATAGAAACCTATAAGATTCTTCAGGGGCTTGACAGAGTAAACAGTGTTTCCTCTGGTTGGAGAATCTTAACACTAGGGTCACAGTCTCAAGATTAAGGGTCAGCCTTTTTGAACGGAGTTAAGGAAACATTTCTTCACTCAGAGGGTAGTAAAGTTATGGAATTCTCTACCCCAGAAGGCTGTGGATGCTAAGTCCTCGAATATATTCAAGACTGAAATTGATAGATTTCTAAAGGATAGAGGGACTAAGGGATATGGGGATAGGGTAGGTAAATGGACATAGGTTAGAAGATTAGCCATCATCTTATAAAAGGCAGGGCAGGCACGAGGAGCCAAATGGTCTACTGCTGTTCCTATGTCTTATGTTCTTATATTCTTATCCAAATGAATTTCTCTGAAAGCAAAGGAAACTTGTAACATTATTCTAAAAGCCACAAAATGTGATGCCGACATAAATCTCCCACAAAATGTACGATCAATTCTCTTTACAGTATATTCTGTGCAGCACTATGAGACGTTTCACAGACTTGATATGGAGCTATATTAAATGCAAGGATTATTACTATTATTATAACATTCTCCTCAATTTTTTCAAATGGTGATTGGCCACATTGAGAAACCATTAATTCAAATTCAGGACAGTCCAGGTCCGAGCTGTGAGAATGAAAAACATGAAAAATATTTATTTGGGCTTGGAGAAATCTGCTTTAATATTCTGATTCTGGTGCTCTCAGCATTGTGATGAACAGAACAGTCGAATAGCCTTTGTTTTATTGTGTAATCTATGCATATTTCAAGTAAAGGATGGAAGCAATCTTATAAATGGTGTTTGTGGATGTGACCTGTGCAATTTGTTCTATAATCAGTAATAGGACTCATCAAAATATCTCTTTCTCTCTGAGAATAAATCACACATTGTACCAAGTGGCTGATTAAAAGAATCTGCATATACAGTACTGCTTTATAAGTTTCTCACTGGGTTTTACCACCATGCTTCTACTGTCTGTCATCGCTACTCTCTGTGTCCAACTCAGATCCCTGTGGTTGAAAAATAATCTTCTAATTTCCAGTCCTACTTGAGTTTTTTCTAATTTAATTGCAATTTATAATCCCCTAAATTCTGCTCTCTCTTATTGTCCTTAAGACATGTGCAACTTGTCCTGTTTTTGGTAGAGCACCTTTTGGAAGCAACTTGTATGATTTAAACTCAGATCAGAATTAGATTTAAAACGAAAAGACCTCAAGCAAGATTAGAGATTAATAGAATTCCCCCCCACCTCACCCATGTTGTGGACATGTGCATCCTCACATGTGTATGGTGGCTGATCTGTCTTGATAGTTTCAAAGACAAAAGTCTGTCTGCTATCAATTTTTTTCAATTGGAAAAAAAAATGACGTGATTTTAGACCCCATTGTGCAGCTGCACTAAAACAAGTGGCAGGATAGCTTGGAGTCTTGTAAAGCTGTAGAATGAAGGCACATGCTCTTAAAACCAGATCTGAGGAGTGAATTTCAGAAGTATTCGCACTGTGCTGGCTCACACACCATTTGTTGTCCTTTGCAGTTCATGTGGACTTTCAGTGGTTCAGCAAATGAGTTTTAACTTGTTGTCCCTAATCATGTGATTAACCCATTGCACTGGACTTTGATTTGCTCTTATTGAACAAATGTCTTTCTCTTCCTCTGCTAAACAGAATGTTGATTGAATCATAGGTTTTAAGATAAGAAGACGCCACGTGATTCGAGAGCCCACCGGCTATGCTCAAAGCTGCCCATACCTTACGGAGGCCATTCCTTGCGACAACCCGACATGTTATGATTGGCATGTGATTGAAGAGCCTGTCTGTTTGACACAAAATAATGAAGAATGTGGTCGAGGAACCCGCAACCAAACAATTTTATGCAAGAATAACCAAGGTCAGTGGTGTATTTAATAATTGAAATAGTTATAATAATAGTTATAATCCTTGCATTTGGTATAGAGCTTTTCACGTCTTCTAGATGTCTCAAAACGCTTCACAGAATATACTGTAAAATGAATTGACCTTATATTTGGGGGTGAAATGCAGCCGGAAATTGCGCATAGCGGTGTCCCAAAAACAGTCGTAGATCGAAATGACCAATTTATTCTGCATTATTAATTGAGATTGTGAGTTATGTGTCAGATATCTAACAAATCTGTCAAAACCTTCCTTTACATTCAATTCTTAGGGCTCATATTGTCCCAAATATCTTCCTATCAGGTGAAACTCTCGCCTCTGGTTCGCAAGATTTTGGGTTCCATTTTGGGTTCCAAGATTTTGGGTTCCAGACTCCTGCCACAGTCTAGGCTGACACTCCAATGACGTGTTGACTTGTGGGCAGTGGGAGGGATGTCTACATTGTTCATGATGCTGCCCTTCAGATGAGACACTAAGCTGAGGTCCTGTCTGCCAATTCAGGTGGACATTAATAATGGCACTATTCGAAAAGTAGAGAAAATGTCATGGCTGTTTTCGAGACATTGCTATATGCAAATTGGTTGTTGCGTTTGCTAAACAACAATAACATTATATTAAAAGAGCGCTTTTCACGTCGGGAGGACGTCCCATGGTGCTGTACAGCTAGGTCGGGTCCCAAGCGGGTGTGGGTGGGGTCGGAGTAGGGCGAAGGAGAGTTGGAAAGGGGAGAGAGTTAGAAGGGGAGCCGAAGGCAATACAAAATAATAAATACAATAAAAGATACACAACCACTAATCTTTGCAGTAAAATCCTATAAAGCTCTTTAAGATATTTTGATGACGTGGCAAGGTGCAATATTAAATACAAGGTTAATACTATTTTGGTATCTGATTGAAGGAAATGCATTGTATGGGATCTGAAGTTGGAGGATTGAAAAGTAATTGATGACAATACTGGTTAATTTAAGCCTTCAGTTAGACACAAGCCTCACATTTCCAATTTAACATTAATTTAACAATAATAAATCAGTGTAAATTAAATTAGACTTTGAGCAAAAGCAGCGATAAATTTCTGTTTTTTAAGTGATTGCATATGTTGTTACTAATCCAAGCACCACCACTGTGTTTAACATCTAGAAGCAACCTTGACCACATCCCCCCCCTCTCTCCTCATCTCCCAGCTCTACCTCCCAGCCCCACCTCCTAACTGACATCATCAACCTCTCACTATCCACCGACACTGTTCCCACCCCACTAAAAACTCCTGTCATCACCCCCATCCTTTCTCTCTCGCCATTACCTCTTTGAACCCGTACAATCTGGTTTCCATGCTGCCCATAGCCCATGGTCAAATTCTCTAATGACATTTTAAACATATGTGATCAGGGCTCTCTGCCTCCTTTACTTCCTTGACCTCATTGATGCCTTCGTCACTGTCAAACACTCCATCCTCCTACACCGCCTCTCCTCCCAACTCAATCTTCATGGACCTGCCTTCGTCTGGTTCAACTCCTACCTCTCTCAGCATCTCCACTTTGCCATTACCAATGTCTTCTCCTCCAGCCCCTGCACTGTCAACTGTGGCGTCTCCCAGGGCTCTGTCCTTGTCCCCTACTTTTCAATAGCTACATGCTCTCCATCTACACCCTCCCCATAGAAACCTATAAGATTATTAAGGGGCACGACAGAGAAGATAGTGGGAGACTATTTCCCCTGGTTGGAGAAATTATAACCAGGGGTCACAGTCTTAAAATTAGGGGTCAGCCCTTTCACACTGAGTTGAGAAAAACTTGTTCACTCAGAGGGTAGTGAATTTATGGAATTCTCTACCCCCAAAGGGCTTTAGATGCTCAGTCCTTGAACATATTCAAGACCGAGATTAATAGATTTCTTGTGGATAAAGGGATTAAGGGATATGGGGATAAGGCGGGTAGGTGGAATTAGATTAGAAGATCAGCCATGATCTTATTGAATAGCGGGGCAGGCTCGAGGTGCCGAATGACCTACTCCTGCTCCTAATTCTTATGTTCTTATATTTTTATGCGGATGACAGGCAGAAATCTATCTTTCTGCCTCTACCCTCGACTCCAGGACCACTGCTATTCTGACTGACTGCTTGTCAGATATCAAGTCCTGGATGAGAGCTAACTTTCTACAGTTGAATGTCAACACGACTGAGGCCCTCCTGATTGGCTCACATCAGCGCCTTCACACATTAGGTACTGGCAGCATGGTTGCACAGTCAACTTCACTTAGCCAGTCAGTAACCTGGGTGTCTTGTTTGATCTTCAACTGTCTTTCCTCCCCCACATCCAAGCCATAATCCGCTCTGCCTTCCCTCACCTCTGCAACATTGCCTGATTCTGCCACTATCTCAGTTCCCCAAGCCACTAAAATTCTCATTCATGCCTTCATCATATACAGGATCAATTACGTCAACCCCTGCTTGTCGGCCTTCCCAATTCCTCCCTCCATAGGCTGCAGATCATCCAGAACACTGTGGCCCATGTCTTGCCGCTCCAAGCTTCATGACCTAATCTCCCCTATTCTCGCCCGACTCCATTGGCTCCCCATCACCCAGAGGATTCAATTCAAGATTCTAGTCCTCACCTTTAAAGCCTTGCTGCACCCCACCTCTGAAAGCTCTTAACCCTTACCAACCTGCTTGCTCCCTCCACTCAGTAACCTCTGGCCTGCTTCATGTCCTCCGACTCACTCGTCTCACCACTGGCAGACAAGCTTTCAGCCACTCTGCTCCTAACCTCTAGAATTCCATCCCATAGTCCCTCCATCTCACCTCCTCCCTAGCCTCCTTCAAGTCCCTCCTCTTTGACAGTCCCATTGGTCACCCCAAATCCCCTCCTTTCACTCCACACACTCCGATCCCAACCCCAGCTCAGGTTTCAAGCATTAGTTGTCCAGCACACTGGGATGTTCTCCTGGCATGAAAGATGCTATAAAAGTGTAATTTTGTTGTTGTAGTTGTTTTTATGAGATTATGGATAATAATTAGCAATTTACTCCAGAACAGAATTTTCAATAAAGAATTAGGTTTCACAATAATATTCTTGTTGGGCAGTAATATTTGTGCAATGGATGCAAAATAAATATTTTATAAATTTATATAAATGCAAGTAATATTGAGTTGTTTTTCTGAATTTTCATAGGATCCAATAATTTGATTATTGTAATACAGTATATTGAACAGACACAATACTAGATGTTTGCACTTGTAGTCATTATCTAATAAACTGCACTTCACAAGAATCAGTTTTTCTACTCTGATGTACTCTGTTTTTTTCAAATGAGACATGAGGGTTTTAATAAAAGTGTTCTCTGTGACAAAAGAAACTAACAAGTTGTCTCATTAACACAAAATTAAACATGACCGTTTAGCTTCGATGGTGTGATGTTCATTATTATTCGGAATGAATATATGATGAACATGATTGATCTGGTTGATGTTATGGTGAACAGAATTGTTTTGAGATGATGTTATAATGTTGATTATTGATCAGGATAATGATATGATGAACTTTATTGATCTGGATGTTTAAATGATGTACTAATGGTTCTGATATATTATGTGGATCAAGGAGCAACTTTATTGCACTTTTTCCTTCTTTCTTTCCACAAAATGTAATCTTCCACCATATTGTGTTGATTTATAAAATGACAGTGGAAAAAGTTGAAATACTTAACGAAACCTGGTAGTCAAACTTCATGGAAAACTGTTGCTTTGTACATTCCTAAAGAACTGTATCTACACCAATTATAACATAGAATGGAATGATATTTCAGGACGTAAAATTGAGAATGGGATGAAGAAATTGGAAGCTTTACTTTCATGTAAAATTTGGTAAATTATTGTGAGCCACAGCAATAAACGTTCATTGGTTTAATGTTACCAGGGTGAGAATGCAATACCATTCAATGTGATCAGATTGCGTAATCAAGCGTTCTGTACTGTCAAGCTCAGTAGCGTAAGGTTATTTAAATTTGTGACCCTGTGGTGAATTATGAACTGACACAAATTTCCTTTTAAGTAGTAAATTTAATAAAAGATTAGTAGGGTTATACATAATCAAAGTTATACATTTCAGCAAATTAACTTTTACGACAGGTTAGTAAAGTTCACTGCAATGGGTTGATCAGAACGATACAGTGGCTCTGATGAAGGAATCGTCTTCTTGAATTGTGTTGACCCATGTTGATCGTAGTACAATGCTGTTTCCTCAAATTGATTGCACTTGGCTTCTTCATTCCCATATTCAGCTCTCTGCATACTTAACTCTTCTCCTTTGTAGAGAATTTTGAGAACAAAGATTGCTGCTATGTGAGCATCATTCATGTTGATGGTTATCTCATTCTTTGTCTTCTTCCTTTGTCTTCTTGTTTTAAAGCGTTAGTTATGAAAACCTACATTTCTCAAATCTCTGCTCTTCTGATCTTGTTGAGAATTATCCTTACAAAGATTATCCTTGTAAAGATGCACACATCAACTTTGTAAAGATACCCGGATTTAGCTTTTCTAAAAACTAGGAGGCTCAGGTTCCTTTTGAGTCATCCTTTGCCTGTATCAAAATTCCAACAGCTTGTTTCAAACAAGTCTTAGTACCACAGATTTAACAATTATCTTTAAGGTTCATAGTGCAGCTAAAAACATCTGATGATGTTGAAGAAAACTTCCTTTCCATCAACATTCTTTTACTTGTTTTCCATTGTCCTTGGCCTTCATGCATTTGCATCATATAATCAACATTTATGAAGTAAACAAGTCCATAAGTCTTTGCAATTTTCTTTAGTCAACTTAAGACAACTCAGAATTCTGAGAATTCTTACAGTAGTCACCTCAAATAATTTTAGGCCAAACCATTTCCACAAAATTTGGGGATGGGGAGTCATATCATGTCTTCCAGGATGTTAGGACATTCTCCCGACGTGAAAGGCGCTATACAAATGTAATTTGTAGTTGTTTGTTAGGATATTGTTGTATGCAAATTGGTTGCCATGTTTGCCTACAAAATACAATCACTTATTATTATCTTATTCATATTATTATAATGGGGAAAAGTGTTCAACACAACACAAAAATGTTCAATTGGGATATCAACAAGAGCAAAAATTCTGATGATGTGTTTTTGTTTCAGTGACAATACATTTTACATTTTTCACCCAGTACAACAACAACAAACAAACAACAACAACCCTGCAGTTAGAATATGAGAAAATATCAATGAACTAACCACATTGGAGCAGCCATTAAACCAGCAATAAATCCTCTGTCCAAAATGCAAATTGTTCCCTGTGGCAGACAAAATCTAAAATGTAAACATATTTGTTTCACTGAATAGGACTTTCTCACTGAGCTAGCTGATATTTTTCTTCAGCTGCTGCCAAAAGAGCAGCAGGAAGTAACTAAGAATAATTCCACCCTCACAGTCAGTGTGCCTCTTACTAAAAGATTAGTAATGGTTACACATCAAGCAAGCACAACTGTCCAGATCTCCATTTAGTGATCTAGGAACCAGCGTCCATGGGTGATGAAAGAGATAAAACTGGATTGCTCCTGGACTTATTTTCAAATGAAAGTGTGAAAAACATAAAGTTTTTTAAAAAATGGATATTTATTCCATTGAAAAATTAGGGTAGAGCAGGTGACACTGGTGATATCAGAAAATGTATTCAACAGCTTGTGTTCGGGGCATATACACATTGAATATGAGTGTTCCAGAAACTGATTAAAATGACTTAAGTCCAACCTGGAGATCCAGTTACAGCAGTGACACTTTATACGGCGATTGATAGGTTCATAAAATCCCAATTTGCCTCCTCATCGTGCAAGATTGTTGGTCAGGGTCTTACTTTATATATGTGCAGAGCTTCCCACATACTGACCAGTCCCCTTCACTAATAAAAAGGCAGCCCTTCAGATCATCAGCTTACCACTGATGTCTCTCTTGCTGCTGTATACAGAAAGTAATATCATGAATGACCTGGACGGCATCCTTTTTTTTATAGCTGATAGGTTGTTGGCATGTTATAATGGGATTCCACTGTATAACCATACAAAAGGTGCTTTACACTGAGCAAGAAGTGGGAAAAATTTAGAGAGTTCAAAGGCACAATCAAGGATTTGCTCAGGACATTTTTGAAAACCAAGAAGAGGCAACAAGGCTCAATCATTGTGAAAGCGTTTCAGTTGCCAGGTGTGTTATCATTGAAGCCTTGGACTTTTATGCAGGAGCGAAGAGAGTACGCTATAAGCAAAATGTTACAGGCATTGGATTGTTGAAATGGAAAACAGGGTGGAGTGGGGAGTAGAAAGCACAGTATGCTTGTCTGCCAATACATTCCTGCCCAGTACTGAGTTCCATCCCAAACCACACACTGTTCTTCAAAAATAATAATAATCCTTGCATTTGATATAGCGCTTTTCACGTCGTCTAGACGTCTCAAAGCACTTCACAGAATATGCTGTAAAGTGAATTGATTGTATATTTGTGGGCGAAACGCAGCAGCCAATTGTGCACAGTGGTGTCCAACACACAGTCGGGGATTGAAATGAACAATTTGTTGTTGTTTTTTTTCAAGGGATTATTATCAGGAGTGTGGAGTAAGGAAACTTACCCAAGGTTTTGCTTTGTCTGGAATTGAACCCGGTTTTCTCACTTGCAAGGTGCCAACGGTTAACTGAGCTATTGGACTCTACATTTCTGTTTGCACAGCAATGCGATGCAAGAAAATATGTAATGTAGTGCAAAAAGTGGCTTCCCATAATCTAATATATTTTCCAACAATTGGATTGTTAGTCAATATTTAATTCTGTACATAAACTTTAATACAGTAAGGTTCAACCTAAATATACTAAGGCCGTACTTTCAACCACAATGCTCCAAATTGTTGGAACTCCTTGCCTTAATCCCTCCATGTCACCCCAGCTTTGCCCATCTCAATGGCCATTTTTGATCTTCGTCCATGTCTTCAGTTATCTTCCCTCTCTTTTCAGCTCGACATCAAACTATGCCACTGTTGAGCACTCTGAGTCTCTGCCCACACGAAGGGTGCTACATAAATGCAAGTTGTTGTCAAGAGACAATAATAATAATATTCTAGATGTCTCAAAGTGCTTTACCTAATTTACTGTCAAGTGTATTGACTGTAAATATGAAGTATTTGGGCAAACTCCATTTATGAGATTTCTAAAATTTCTACTTTTTCCAACAACATGTTAATGTATAAACAGACCATTTTTATCAGATCAATTTGTTTTGGAATTATTTTAAAGAATTTGGGGGGGAAATCAAAACTGCACTAACAACAACAACAACAACAACAAAATTACATTTATATAGTACCAACATGATCTGAGTTTTACTGAGTTATCACCTGAAATGGCTCACTTTCTTCAAGTGGGTGACCTGTTTTGTCCTGATGAAGCACCGTTTGTGCTGTTGATAGAATTTAATCACCACACAGGCATTATCTTTCACAGAAAGTACGTTTGCGTTTCCATGGAAATTCTCTTTCATTTTTTTTATTTGAATGTACTTCACATTTTCTCCCCCAACCCCCCATCATAAATCAGCTTTAGATCCACAAAGGTTGTCACTGAACCGATACCAGAAAGAACTATTGTAAGATCAAAAGTCAGAAGAACTCTGTGAAACAACAAGTCATGAGATATCTTTGATACGTTTTGAAGATATGATAAGATGCTACATCTAGACACCCACACTAAGCTCCATGACCACATCACTCCCACCCTTGCCCGCCTCCATTAACTCCCCATCCCCCAGAGGATCGAATTCAAGATTCTAGTGCTCACTTTGAAGGCCATTCATGGCCTTACACCCTCCTATCTCTCTGACCTGCTGATTCCCTATCAATTTGCCTGCCCCCTCCATTCAGCGGGGCGCCTGACCACTCCTACCATTGGTGGCCGAGCTTTCAGCCTCTCGGCCCCAACACACTGGAATTCCATGCCACAGCCCCTTTGCCTCGCTTCCTCGCTTGCCTCCTTCAAGGCCGGTCTCAAGACTCTTCTCTTCGATCATGCCTTCTGCTGGCCTCCCAACTCATTCCCTTCTCTTCCCCCATCCTGCCCCTCCCCCTTGCTTGGGTCCCGACCCCTGACTGTTCAGGGCCTTGGGACATCCTCCCAACGTGAAAGGTGCTCTATAATTGTAATTTTGTTGTTATTGTGTTGTATATCAAATGCAAGGAATATTTTTTTTTAATTGTGAAGTTTGAAGAATGATACTATGAATAAGCAGTTTATTGAATGTGTTAGATATTGTTGCAAAACTCATAAGTTCATACAATGTTTGGAACTACCCTATTGATTAATCGAAAATAACTGACTTTATCCAATTTCCAGCAATCACATTTACCACCTACTTTTTGTCTAACTCATCAGTTATTAGTCAAATTAAACTGAAAGTTAAAAATCATACTACCTGTAGTCAGTTTCCAGCATTGTGAAGTTGCATAGTTGAAAACTGAAAGTGTGCTTTCATACTTCAAGGTAAAAGGTGGAATCTAGAGATGAAAATTCAGATCCTTTGCTTAATTATTCATATCTTTAGAATTCTGCTTTCTGAATGATGAAGTCATTATTATAAGTGACTTTGGGAGTTGTGTGTGTTGTAATGGATAAGGATTCCTCTGGCCATGAATTAGGCAAGAGACCTTTGCCATGAAAGATTAAAAAAATGTTAAAAATCTGAATTACATTGGAAAGTAATTTAGCTGTGGATGCTGTAGTTTATGTAGAAATGCTACATATGAACTAATGAGTCTAAGTCTGTCTGACAAAATGCTGCTAAACAGGAAAATCTTGTTCAAAATCAAAGTCAGGATGAATCTTTGTAGAAGAAAACCTTCATGCTTTTGGCATCCAATTTTAGCACACAAATTTCAAACCCTTTGGGGGAAATTAGATTCTGTTTGCTAAATGTTCAGAGAAGTGGTGTTTCATCAACCAGACAATATTCGAGTCAGGTTTATGCAAGAGGAAAATTTACATTTCCCAGAGACAGAAACTCTGTGCAAAGCTACTGAAGATTGAAAATCTTTGAGGAAGAGGAGAAAAATAAAGCACTTGGGTAATGTTTGAATGGGGGGCCATCAAATTACATCTGAAGCTGTTTAACATGGTCAGGGAAATACCGGGCTCTTTTCTTACTTTCTTTATGTTCTGTGACTTTTGCATTGATATCAACAATGTAAATAACAATATAATTGGATACAATTTTCATTGCTTCTTAAAAAAAGGGAATTAGCAAATTGAACTACCTTTCTGTGTGAGTTGGAGGGAACACGGCGGTTTCCGAGATAGGGGATCAGGATGACTTCATTTTATAGTCCTATGGTTCAGTGGTTAGAGCGCTCACTTGAAAGTGAGAGACCTGGGTCCAATTCCAGGCAGCGTGAAACCTTGGGCAAGCTTACTTACTTCACACGGCTACAAAAACAACTTGGATTTATATAGCACCCTCCTCACCAGATGGCGTCTCAGAGCACTTCGCAATAGCGGATCCCAAGGCCAAGCCAGGGGAGGGGGAAAGTGACCATAGGCGGGGTGGAACGGAAAGACGTGACCTGAAAATGGAAAAGGAGGGGGAGAGGCGGAGGGATTGGAGGAGGGAGTTCCAGAGTTTCGGGACATAGTGGAGTACGGCTGCCGATGGTGGAGTGGAGGATCGGGGGGATAAGGAGGAGGCCCAGACCCTGTATAGCGGAGGCAACGGGTATTGCTGTGAGGAGAGGTTAGAGAGGTGGGCAGTGCAGAGGAGTGGAGGGATTTAAATACAAGCGTGAGGATCTTGAAGTCGACCGCTCTGTGACAAGGAAGCCAGTGAAGTCTGGCGAGGACTGGGGTAATCGGGGAGCGAAGTTTGGTTCGGGTGAGAATGCTGGCGGCAGAGTTCTGTATGATCTGGATTTTATGAATGGTGGCGGTGGGGAGACTGACAAGGAGTGTTGGAGCTGAGAGATGACAAAGGCATAGACAAAGGCAGGGTTTCGGCAGCTTTTCGGGTGAGATATAGGCAGAGACGGGCAATGTGGCGGAGATGGTGCTGGTAAGAGACTGGATATGGGAGAGGAAGGATAATTGAGGGTTGAACCTGATGCCTAGGTTGTGTACAGGTTCAAAGAGTTTTAGGGGTAGATCATGTAGGTGGAAGAGGTGAGAGCCATGGGACTGAAGACATTGACTTGAGCCAAAGAGAATGGCTTCGGTCTTGTTAAGGTTTCGCTGCAGGAAGTTTGCACTCTTGATGTCTGACAGACAAGCTGACAGAACATCAGGGGACTGGGGGTCGCAATTTGAAATGGAAAGTAGATTTGAGTGTCATCTGCATACATGTGGAAGGTTACCCCATGTCTGTGGATGACACCACCAAGAGGGAACATGTAGATGAGGAAAAGAAGGGGGCCAAGGATGGATCCTTGGGGTACCCCGCAGGTGACTGGGCAAAAGCGTGAGGAAAAGCCGCTTGCAGAGATGCAGTGCGAGTGGTTTGTGAGGTAGGACTCGAACCAAGCGAGTGCGGTCCCACTGATGTTGATGATGGAGGACAGGCCGTGGAGGAGGATTGAGTGATCGACTGTGTTGAAGGTGGTGGAGAGGTCCTGGAGGACAAGGAGGCAGAGGAAGCACTGGTCACAGATAGAGAGGACATTATTTGTGACTTTCACAAGCGCAGTCTGTGTACTGTGGGCAGGGCGGAAGCCAGACTGGATGGGGTCAAATAAAATGTGGAGGAAGAGGTGTACGCAGAGTTGGTTGGCAACAACGCATTCTAAAACTTTTGCAATGAAGGGCAGGTTTGAGATTGGGCAGTAGTGGCAAAGGTTGGAGGGATTGAGGGTAGTTTTTTTTTAAGGAGTGGGTGATGACAATGGTCTTGAGGTGGTGGGGAGGGACTGATCCTGAGGAAAGGGACAGATTTATGATGTCTGCCAGCAGTGGGAAGAGAAGGGGGAGCTATGGGAGCAAGTTGGTGGGAAATGGGTCGAGGCAACAGGTTTCATAGTGGTGATGGTGAATGACAGGGAGGAAGGAGAAACAGAAGGTCTAATAATAATCCCTCAAAAAAAACAATAATAAATTGGTCATCTCAATCCACGACCATTTATGGGTCACTTGCTGTGTGTAATTGGCTGCCGTGTTGCACCCACAAAACTATACAATCAATTCAGTTTACAGTTTATTCTGTGAACAGCTTTGAGACGTGTAGAAGACGTGAAACATGCTATATCAAATGCAAAGATTATTATTATTTTGAATACCGTGCTTAAACTACCAGGGAATACACTGGAACACACAAGGAAATTCTCGGCTGAAGACCTTTCTGTTCGACCGCGCCTTTGGTCACCTTTTTCCCCCTCCCCCTGGCTCGGGCCCACGGGATCCGTCATTGTGAAGCGCTCTGAGACACCATCCGGCATGGAATGCGCTATAAAAATCAAAATTGTTGTTGTTGTAAAAATACTCATGTAACTGGGTTCAGCTTTTCTGCAGTTTCAACAACAACTTGCAACACAGTGGGGGAGTGTGACACCGAGCCAGGGGTAGATGGAGGGTGGAAGTGACCGTAAACACAATCAAAAAGCAAGGTTTTTAGGTGGGAATTGAAGGTGTGGAGGGAGGGGCAAGCCAGAGGGATTCAGGGAAAGAGTTCCAAAGTTTCAGGGCATAGTGGCTGAACACATAGCCACCGATGGTGGAAAGGAGGGGACAAGGGACGAACCAGGAGGCTGGAGCAGAGCCAGTGGAGCCGGCAAGTAATGGATATGCAGTTTTTTGCGGTTAAGTGTCTGGGCGGCTGAGCTTTGAATTTGTGTGTATGGTGGAGATAGGGAAAGCAGCGAGGAGGGCATTCGAATAGTCCAGCTGGGAAGTGAGAAAGGTGCGGATGAGGGTTTCAGCTGCATCATTTATGAGGTATCGTTCTGAGCTTTTCAGAACCATTGGTGGCTCACCTCTGTAACAAATGAACTATGTTAGAGAGTTGAGCTACCAATGATTTTATAATTAAAGCTGAACTGCACTTTCAAATTCAATATGTATAAATGAACAAAAAAATCTTTATTTTCCCACATGTTAGCATTCCTGACACTGCCATCTATTGCACCATATGTTATACTTTCTGGCTCAGTTTGTTCCACTGCTTCATGAGATATTCCTGTGTGTAACTGAATTGGATGTAGTGCTGATCCATTGCTGTGGATTGCAAGGATGTAGGGACAGCGACACCTGTATAGCCATCTGTCAGCAGCGTTTGATACCTGCAGTCGAGAAAGTAGGCTGCGAACAGTGTTTTCACACTCACTGTTTGTGGCCTTTTGCCACCAATCAATTGCCAGATGCTGGGCTTTGTCTCCAAGGAAAATGTTCATTTGAGCCATAAATAATGTAGTCACGGATGCTTTGTAAATGTCAGCCGGTATGTACTTGATGCACAATTCAGACCTCGGCGAGCACACAACTGTACTAAGCGGTTATAGTGAAGTGACAATGACATCTCAAACATCCCATTTTATCAAATCAAATTACAATCTGTTTTGTTTCAAAAAGATATCAGCATAGCACATCACTTCTTTTAATATTTTTAAAATGCAGATGTCTTTTCATCAACCAGGTAGTTCAGCCACCAAATTACATTGGACTTTAAGATTCAATTGAATTAAATTTTGCCCACAAAACACCTTGCAGTATATTCAGTGACATGCTATATCAAATGCAAGTATTATTATTATAGAAATAGAAGGATGTGGGCTCAATCCCAATCTGTCCAGTTTGATTAGAAAGTGTAGCATTTATCAAGAACAAATGGTTATTACTTCAAAATAAGGACAGCAGAAATGAATAGAAAGTGCTGAAGAAATATTTTTTCTAACAGAGTGATAGGCATGTGGAATAAACTGGGTGGTGGGATCAAGAACTATGATGAGTTTTGAAAAATTACCTAGATAAATTCTTGGAAAGAAATATAATTCAGTTATTAGATGATGAAATTCATGTTTCTAATAAACCTTTTGGGAACTGGGTAGGTAACTAGATAGATTAATGATCTACTGCTGCTTGAAACTGTTACCAAGATATAAAATAGCAGATGTTCATGACAAAAATTACTCTTCTGTAAATTTTAATGAATGGCTGTGAAGCTGTGAAATACTTAATTCTTAAGCTCCAGAGAATTTTGCACTCTCCTGAGTGGCCAAATATTTCAGCTTGCCGTAGGACTGAAAATTCTCTCACATTATTTAAGTATTCTTCTCGTTTACAAATTGACGTACAGCTCTGATTATAATAAAGTACTAGCTTACACATTTATTGTTATATTGTCCGCAACTCTGTTGCATCTTCCTATCACACCCATACTTCTGGCACATTTATTCAGAGAGAATGTATGCAACATCTGAGTTCAAGAAGAAGGTGAGCTGAGCCGTCAAAAGATTTCAAAAATGTAATCGTATTCGCTGAGACGTTATATGCTTTCACTATTTTCACTTCATATTTGTCACAAATGATCAGAAAAGCTTTTGATCTTGACTGCTGATTTGGATGCAAGAGAGCGTAGCAATACAGCCAGGTAAGAATGAAAGACACATACCTGGAACATCAAGTGACATTGTTTGGAAGGTGGAAGAGAAATCATGTGCAATTGCAATAGAATAATTCAGTAGACTACCTAATTTAACTCCATTTGTAGTATCACTTTAGCCACGTCAACAAAATCAATGGGGCTTTCTTTCTGGTTGGAGAATATGGGCCATGAAATGGTCTGTTACACTACACACAACAAAGATGGTCGAAATGTAAGTATAATTTACTCTCTTCGGACTTACTGATGGAAGATGTTTGTGCTAGATGTTCTGCTAGGAAGTATAGGGCATATACCTTCCATTACCTGATAAACACAATTTGCTGTTTCTGTAGAGTGTAGTAGCCTTGTTTGAGCAAACCAGATGGCAATAGCCAATCAGCAGCTGTAGAATCAATTCCCAGACTCCCTCATTGTGTTTGTGGTTGCTCTTCAGCTTTGCTCCTCTCTGTTGGTCTTCTCGGTATCCTGTTTGCAAGGATACATTATCCTTGGGACAGCTCTACATGGTTTCAATCGACAGTGGAACTGTTATTGAATCAACAATTATGTGATGATTGATTCACAAGATTTGTAATGTCTCAGTCTGCAAAATTATATGTTGAGATAAATGCATCCAAGAGAAACATAAAATATTGTTTGTAAAAGGACAGCTATTCATCATCGTAGATTACGTCTGTGGAGAAATTGTAAGAGTTTTGTTGCTCTCTTTCAAGAGAAACAGCAGAATGTTTAAAGACTTCCAGGAATGTTGCTGCATAAATATTCTTTGTCTTCTCTTCATTAGGGTTTTCTTATCACCACATTGAGCATTAGACATACACAGCATTTCATATTTCTGAGGGGCGCAAAGATAAAGGCATAGCATAGCATTGCAAAGCACGAAAAGATTTAATAATTAGAATTAATGCACATTATGAGATTTGTGTGGTGGTGAATAATAAATATTTGCTTTGTGTAAGACTCCAGCATTTGGTGGATTTTAGTGACTTAAAAAAACCCATAGCATTGATATTAAAAGCAGCTTTGTGTACAGAAGCTTAAATCGAAAGTAATAAAGATACTGACACCGTCATTATATTTACAGGCCTTTCCACTTGGGGGTAATGCAAACATCCAGCAAGTGCTTTTCTATATCTGACAGAATGATGAATTAGCATTGAAAACAATGTTTCAGTTACAGCAGGCAGTTCTGTCCAGCATAGTCCACAATTATTTTAAGTAGAATGCCAATTTGAAATCCTATGATTTTTCAAAATGCATTTTACAGTTATTCTTCTCGGGAGCGCGAAAAGCAAAATAAAAACCTGCGCAATTGAAATGTTCAACTGAATGATTTTCTACTAAGATTGCAAGTGACCTACTCATTTATTGATCGTGGGTTATGCAACCATTTAAAGTAATACAGTACCAATTTCACAAATTTCTTCATTCCTGCTCTATAAATACCATGTTTCATTGGTATTCACTCAATTTTCCTCTTTGCTGGTACAGTACATGGCAGCATCACCTAACATTGATTATTGTAGAGAATCTGAAAAGAATCAAGATGGGAAATACCACTAAAGGCCTCCAGTTTCTTTTTGTGATGGTTTTTCTCTCGTTCTTTGTGATTAGCTTTTTCATGCTCCAAAGGTACCATTTCAATGTAATTTTAGCTTTGCTTCCAGCAGTTACCACTGACCGTGCTTATCATTTATTTATATGAATACAGCAACCCAGAACAGCCTACTTAGCAAGTCATCACCTTGCAAAATGATGTTGTTGGGAAAATCTATTGAGAAACAAGATCATAGCGATGATAACTGCAAGATAACATAAATATCACCTAAAGTATAATTGAGTAACAATTGTACTTTACTTCTAACATATAAGCCAGAAATTGTGCTTGAAGTGGGCTGAAAGTGTTTCACGGATACAATAGGGAGCACCAAGCAGAGAGGAAAGCAAGAAAGTAAACATGTTAATTCAAGAGAATGCATACAAAGAGAACGCTTTGTAAGACAGAAAGAGGAGAAAAGCCAAGGGGTATTGGGGGGAAAAGTTTCTAAGAGCACAGGCATAATTCTGAAGGCCACTAATGGAGTGAGGATTTAATTTAATTAATAATGATACAGTAAAAGCTTGGTTATCCAGCACCCAACCAACCGGAGTGCTCAACCAACCGGTATCTCCCAATACAATTCACCATTCCAGCAACCGGATCTCATAGCGGAGCCCACCGGAACACTCCTGGTATGTTCACTTTGTGCATGCGTGCGCCTGCGCACTTATTAAACTTACCGAACGCTGGAATTTTTATTTCAACAATCATTTTACTTAGTGCGCTGGAATTCTTTATTGGTAAATCTCCATACAATATTCTGTTATTAATCAGTCTATTATTAATATGGTATGTTTCAAAATAACTTAATTTTTTGAGTAGAATTTTCAGCAACTTGCCGCTCGAATATCCGGCATATTTGATTAGCCGGCATCGGTCAGGTCCCGAGGGTGATGGATAACAAAGCTTTTACTGTATATGTAAGCAATAGAGTTGACGACAGAATAGGGGTGGATGAAACAGTGAAGGGATTTTAACATGTGTAATAGCAAAGCACAACCATATAAGGATTGAATATAAATAAGCGAATCAAAATTTATAATACCGTACAACGCCAATGAAACAAGAAGCAAAGCACAAAAGGCTGATGGATGTGGGCAGATTCACTGAGATTGATCACAAGACAGATTTGGATGGAGCAGATCCTTAGTTTCATTTGATTTTGTCCTTCCAGAACAACCATGGTACAGTACCATCTTCCTGGAACAGAATCAAGCTGCTTCACACATGAGTCTAATGCCCTGGCCTTAATCCCCTTCCTGGTAACTTAAATCCAGTTATTGTATTATTTGTTGTGTTTCTCTTGAAATTGCTCTTCACACCCTGGAACATGGAACTCATCCTCCTGTTTTGTTATATCTGAAAATATTTTTCTGGGTTTACTTTCGTGAACCTCTTACCAAGGCCTGCCCCTGAGATCTCTCTCTTCAGGGCTGAAGAGCCAAGTTTTATCTAATAATCCCCATTATACTGTTTGATTTTTAGGGGCCATTTTGCATTTGTCAAAGAAAAATTACCAGACTGTACTCCTTCTCTTCCTTGTAACCAATTGAGTATCTGACTGTGACAGTGATGTGTACTGGGGGCCTGAACAAAGGCTACCCTTGTCAACTTAATGTAACATGACATTGTGTGGATGGGAAGCCAATCTACATTTTTAAACGCAATTTGTGTAATTCTATAATGCATTATGCTATCAGTTTGTATCCCCCTCTATATCCCGGGCGTATTGCAAACAGTCCAATCCGCGGTCTTTTTTTGATTAGATGTGAGGCAGGTGATATTTTAAGAATAAAAGAGTTGTATGTTTCTGTACCAATGGGGGATTAACAGTGATTAAGTCACCTCCTACCATTTGTCACTATCATTTCATCATTTTGAAACTGCATGCTGGTTGAGCAGATAAGCAAATCAAATCTCTCTGCTTTTTCTTTGCCGCAAGTCACTATTGAGGCTTAGACCACAACAACGTTTAAGATGGGAATGGATAAACATTTGATCTTTTAAAAATAAACAGGGTATAGGAAAAGAGCAAACAATTAGGATTCCATTAGTGCTATTCTAATGGAATAGCAAGCAAGCGCGCCTTTAAACTCAATGGACCAAATGACCTGCTCCCTTGCTGTAATTTCTATGATTATAATAATTCTAAGGGATAGAATTAATTCTAATTCTATCCCTAAGGATGCTTGTTGCCTCTGTTTATCATTCCTTAGTTGTGCAGTTAGTTAAGGAACAGAATTACTGTATTAATTGTACAATCCAGCAAGTGATCATTATGTCACCTATGTCAATTAAAACTTCTCAGAATTATTCTAAGTACTGTACAGTACTAATAAATTCAAAATCAATGTTGCTGCCTTAGCTAAGTTTGTGACACAGTTTCTCAGCTTACCTTTGCAGATTTTCATTTTTCATTTGGATTGGTTTATCATTCCACACCAGACATGTTCAACTTAGATCTTTCCCTGCTACTGAAAGTTAGTACCTTGATCAGGGTCCTTTTCTGATCCCTCTGTTCTATCAGAATCTCCCCAGTCATCTGTTCTTGCTCACCCAGGATCCCCATCAACATGACACCTGCTGGTTATATAAAAAATAGAAGAGCTTGGAAAAATACATCTATGACATGTTCTTAATTGTTTTATTGTCTATTAATCTTTCTGTTTGTCAGGGTATTGAACAACAAGTTACTTTGTATAGCATCTTTTTAGGAGGGATTTTTGGAGGGATTGTGGGATGAAATTGCAAAAGTTGGGCACAGAGAAGCTGAAGGCTTGATTGCTAATGGTGGGGTGGGGTGGGCTGGGTGGGAGACATGAAGCAGGCTGGAGTCTGCTGAGCAGAGGGAATGGACAGATTTATATGGCACAGAGGCTCTGGCCTGCTCCACGTCCCCCGACCCATCCACCCCACCATTGACCACTCTGCCCCCAACCTCTGGAACTCCATCCCGCAGTCCCTCCACCTCGACTCTCCCCTGGCCTCCTTCAGGTCTCGCCTCAAGACTCTCCTCTTCGATGGACCCATTGACAACTCCCAATCCCCCCTTCTCCCCCCCCACCCCATCCCCAGCTCGGGTCTCACACAGTGTCGGCGGACGTCCTCCTGATGTGAAAGGCACTACACAAGTGTAATTTTGTTGCTGTTGTAATGCCGAACTAATGTTACATTTAATGACCAGTTTAGGGAAGTAGGTCTAATTGCCAGCTGTATACCTCATACACAGGATGCATAAATATATAAATGAGCAATAATATTTGTATAATGGTTCGTTCACTTGACCATCAGCTGTTAGTTTCAATGGATTAGGAAAATGTTGGATGAATATTTGATTGGTTTACCACAGCTGAGTTTGCATAAATGTTTTCAGTAGGAAGTAAAGTGTTATGGACGAGTAACTTTTAAGGATGCAGACGTGGTGGTTAATGTAGCAGCTGACTGTGGGAATAGATCAGCCAGGATGAAACTCGGTTGCTGAAATTATTCAGCAGACACACATTTCGCTCAGTGTGTTTTCACAAATAGTCATTCAGTTTTCCTTATTACACTTGTTTGGAATATAATTCCTCGACCAATTGTCCTTGTGACGTCCTCCCGACGTGAAAGGCGCTATATAAATGTAAATTGTTGTTGTTGTTGTTGTTGAAGGAATATAGATGAGGGAATATGTTTTGCCTTATTGTGAATACCAACTATGCAGTACAATAAAATCTCTTTCAATTCTGTCTTGAAGCGATCGTTTTAGCAGGGATCAGTCAAGTGTACAACATTCCATTAATACTGAATGTATGCATTTAGGCAATGATTCTGAGCCCCAGTTCTTCTCATTAGACTTTCATTTGACTTCTCAACCTTTGGGGTATTCGTGAGGATTGGAATAACAAGGGCAACACTTTGAGCATGATCTGTAGGCAATGTTGAATCGAGAAATGATTGGCTTTTTCTGTGCTTTATTTTTATGGTTGCTATTGTTGTGTTATTTCCACTTATTATGAGATAAATGTTGGGAGAATTCTACGAGGAAGTGCAGGCATGGGAGTGTGCTGTTAATTCACTTCCATAGTATGGTTCCCAAGTATGTAGCTTCCTGATCTCACAAGGATATGAGAATGTTGATTGTTAGATTGCCAGCTGTTGATTGTTTGTGTGCACGTGAAATAAGCATTCAGCTATATTGTTTGTGCATTAGTTGAAATGAATTATCAATTAAATAAGCAGCACAATGTCCTGATAATAGCCACGTTAGTGAAAACTAATTTCAGCCATTTTATCATTATGGACAAAGGAATGAGAGCATTATATCTCTGAGTAAAGAAAATCACCTCAGTTTTATTGGGGCTGAAATCACCCCACTTTATCCAAGCTCCAAGCTTCGTGACCCTATCTCTCCCATCCTTGCCTGACTCCGTTGGCTCCCCATCATCCAGAGGATCGAATTCAAGATCCTGGTCCTCACATTTAGAACACTCCACGGCCTCGCCCCACCCTACATCCATGACGTTCTAAGCCCCTACCAACCTGCAACCTTTTTGCATCTCAAAGAGTCCTGAATTTATCAAATTCTTCAATGCAGTCTTTAATTTTGAAGCAGTTTCCTTCAAGAACGATAGAAAATGTTTTGCAATGTTAAAACTTAATTCAATAATTTGTCAAATTCTGCGCACTCTCTATCTGTGCATGCATTGGATTGTCATCTTTCACCCTAAATAATGCTGGTTTCAGTTTAGCTCAATGACAGCGCAGATGTTACCTGAGTCGACATTTTCCAGCTGGAAAAATCTGTTATTGGATATGAGGGCATTTTTAAGGGGCCACAATTGATAATATTGATAGTTTTGCCCACAAAATCCACAGTCAATTCCTTTACAGTATATTCTGTGAAGTGTTTTGAGACATCTCAAATTGTGGTAAGGCAAAATGCAAGGAATATTATTATTATTATTACTATTATTGGATAACCAAAAGTGCATCAACCTGACCGATAACAACAACAACAACAACAAAATTGCATTTATAGAGTGCCTTTCATGTCAGGAGGCCGTTCCAAGGCGCTATAAGAACTCTACACTGGAAGTAGATCCCATTGGGAGTGGAGCTCCTGTGGTTTGGTGTGACGCACACCTGGTTACTGATGGCGAGTAGTTCTGACAGCTGGTAAGGATACACATTTTACATCCCATTTTTTCACTTTCAAATTTCAAGATCCTGGACAATTTCAAGTGGTTTATTTTTTGATACAAAGCTATCAGCCTGATTCAGTTGGTTTCAAGCTTCACTCTGAATCAGAAGGTTGAGGGTTCAAGCACCATATTGGGACTTTGAGTTCTTATGCCAGGCTGACAGTCAAAGGCAGTGCTGGGGAGGCATTGTATTGCCCAGGGTGCCATCCTTCTGACAAATACAAAATGTTGTCTGCTGGACATTAAGGATCCTGTGGCACTATTCAAAAAGAGAAGGCAGTTTCTCACTTTGTCCTATCCACCAATTCCCCAGATTAAATTGGTCACTCACTTAATGACTGTTTGGAACAAGTGTGCAAATTGGCGGCTGCGTTTGCCTAAAAATACACAGAGAGCTACACTTTACAGTAATCCCTGTGAGGCTCTTTGGGATCTTAGCTAATTGGTTATATTGAATGCAAAGGTTATTATTATATAAAGAGAATTACAAATTAATTTGACCAGAAGTGTGTAGTTGCACTGGTGACAGACTGAAGATGTGTGATCTCATCCTCTGTTGACTGGCATTCCTGACGCTGGAATAAGTACATAAGTGTCAAAATGAAACTAACAATTAGAAATAGAATTTCAGAATCAATTGCAACAATAAATAAATAATCCATGCGTTTGATATAGTGGCTTCCATAATGCATAGACATCTCAAAGGGTTTACTGGATCTACAGTAAAATAGTGATTGTATTTTGTAGTTAAATTATGTTGTTGTGATTGACTGTAGTGAAATGTCTGATGATACTTTCAGATATTCAACCAGAAATATGTTAGTTGTGGCTTTGAATTTCCTTGTAACAAATCAGGTGATATATAAAGTGTGAAAGGGCTGTTTTATGCAAGTGGAATAATGAATCAGAAACTGTAATGTAATTGTAGCCATATGGTTTTATGTAATTTATGGAAATATATGCTTGCATTAATTTCCTTGCAAAATTTTGGAAGCACTTTCAACTTAGAGAACCAAAATTCACTATAAAACTTGAGGATTTTTCTTTATTAGCATTTTTCTTCCTTGGGCTTAAAGTATGAAATATTTTTCAAATGTCAGAAGCAATTTTGAGAAACCAACACAGCGGCATTTTGAATAAGAACACAGCTTCTGAGATTTATAGAGCAAAACAAGTGCATGACGTGATGCAGGAAGAAAGGGCAATCAGCCAAATTCAAAGAAAAAAATACGTGTTAAAACAGAACTCAACCATTTTTTTGCCCCTTCAATTGATGTAACACTTCATAGACTGAAGGAGTACTTCATTGCCTAACTAAACACAAATGACCAGATTTGCTATTGACTGGTATCAACAGAGACTGAAAGAATTCTCACAGCTCTTTATTTGTTTCTTATTCCTTCCTTCACACCAGTCCTGCTGGTCAACTCAATGGCCCTTCATGTTTTATTGCTAGACTCATACTGACAGAATGATTTCTTAGGCAGTTTGTGAAAATAAAAGCAATTTTGCATCTGCTATTGCAACTTGGGGTGCCTGGAACTTCCAGATAGGAAAGAAGAAAGGGAGGAAAATCAGCAGGTGAGTTGTAAGATGCAAAGTAGACCAGAAAAGGATTATGAGTGAGAAACAGCATTTCACAGTCTAAAATCACTCTGGTCAAGGAACAAATGGAAGTATGTGGATATGTAACCAAACATATGTTTACAATTCTGTAGCTGAATGGAATTAATGCTACTATTGGATTATTTAATCTTGGCCCTTTGTCACATGTAAAAAAAAATTGTTTTGAAAATTACTCTGGCAATATTTTCAGATATTCACTTCAGTCTCTTCAGATTTGTTTTTGTGCAGTTCAATGCACCAGAACTCACTGTAGAGTTCTGTAGCTCAGTGGTTATAGCACGCTCCTCGCAAATGAGAGACCTGGATTTCATTCCCAGCAGGGCCGAATGTTGGGCAAATTTCCTTACTCCATAAGCTTCTGTTTACCTAGTAATAAGTAGGAACTCGATTGGTTAGTCGATTGGTGGATTGCTCTTCTGGGAATAATAATTCCTTCAAAAAAGAAGAAAAGTAAATTGATCACTTCAATCCACGACTGTTTGTGGGACACTGTGGTGCACAATCGACTACTGCCTTTCGCCCACAAAATAACAACAACTTTGATTTATATAGCTCCCTCCTCGCTGGACGACATGTCAGAACGCTTCACAATAACGGATCCAGGGACCGAGCCAGGGGTAGGGGACCAAAGGGGACCAAAGGCGCGGTCAAAGAGAAAGGTCGTTAGCTGAGACCTGAAACTGGGAAGAGAGGGGGCGAGACGAAGGAAGTGAAGAAGGGTGTTCCAGAGCCTCGGGGTGTAGTGGCCGCCGATGTTGGAGCGGATGATACGGGGGACAAGGTAGAGGCCAGATCTGGTGGAGCGAAGGCAACGGGTGCTGGTTTGAGAAGAGAGGAGGTGGGAAAGGTAGGGGGGTGCAGAGGAGTGGAGGGATTTGAAAACAAAGGTGAGGATCTTGAAATCAAAACAATCAATTCACTTTGCAGTATATTCTGTGAAATGCTTTGAGACAACAACAACAAAATTACATTTGTATGACGCCTTCCACTTTGGGAGGACGCTGAAGACATGAAAAGGCACTATATCAAATGCAATGAGTACTATTATTATTAATTTACTATTAATTATTATTAGTGCCTTCTCATATTATTATGAGAAGGCACTGTGCAGCAAGTACGATTATAAGCAAAAGACAGGGAATTTAAATATCTGCAGGAAAGATTTAGTTCAAAATAGTGAGCGATGACCATAAAAATATGATGTGAGTTCACTCATCACACGGTTATGACATTTTATTGTTGTTGGAGAACCATCAGGAAATAAAAAAACACAGGTGAAAGCCAAAACATATGGCAGTACACCACTATCTATAACCGCAATGAAATCCATGATGCCTGGATTACAAACATTTGTTTGATTTTAAATTTTCTGACTGTACTGTTTTAACCATTCAAGCACTGAATGGCCTTTGTAGCTTCACATTTGCCATCATGTGACAACTGCAAATGAAAATATCTATGTGGCTCTCATTGCAGATTCTATAAAATACCGTTGAAGAAATATTTCAATCAATTCCTAATTGACAGTAAACTCTGAATACCTACTTTTAAAGAATGTAATTTTTAAATATTTGATATTTTGGTTCAAGAATACTTCAGGAAACTTCAGAGTTAATAAGCATAATTACTTTATACATCAGGACGTCCACATATCAGTGGATAGCAGATGATATTGGTGAAGGCTATAATAAGATTGTTGGTATTGAGAAGAAAGGTATGATTTGATTCACTTTCAGGAACTGAATATTTTATCTCTGTCTGGAATTACTGCTTGGATTTAAAGCACCAATTTCTTTTTAATTTGATTGTAAGCCCTTATAAACATTATTGTTGTCACCATGACTGATTAATTCAGAAATGAAGAAATTACTTTCTAGGGAGCAGAGTGGAGAAGGGAAATATTATATTCATCATTTGAAACCCATACTACGAGATTCTTCAGAAATAAAGCCACAGGGTATTTGTTGCAAGCTATAATTATATTGCATTTTGAGTGATGGTGCTGAATTACACTTTATTAGCATATCCTATTCATTTAAATTGTATATAACATTTGAGGAGAGAAAATTGTGTCTCCTGAATACCGTTGCGGAATGCAACTTTTCACCATTCGTGAATTGATGAGGGAAGAGGTCACAGTGCACTCCGTCAATAGGGAATATTTCACCACTCCTTCACCAGATCCCTTTTTGTTGGTCAGCCAGGTGTCTGACACATGCAGGTACCCTTCACTGTGCTTAAGAGTATCTAAACCAAGATGAGGTTTCCATGCATCCCACCTACTCGTGAAAATCCCAGAGATAGATTGTTGGAATGGAATGCGTGTTCTCTCTCTGGGGAGGGTCACAGCTTATCTA
The DNA here is from genome assembly GCA_035084275.1 of Hydrolagus colliei. NCBI lineage: Eukaryota > Metazoa > Chordata > Chondrichthyes > Chimaeriformes > Chimaeridae > Hydrolagus > Hydrolagus colliei. The sequence continues at coordinate 17,514,202 of CM068747.1, read as the reverse complement.
ATTCCAGAAAGCATTAGATTTAGAGTCATGGCTAGAGGACTCCAAGATGCGCGTTAGGGTAACTGCTGGAGTATGACCAGCTAAATGCACATACCTTGCCACATTGCTATCGCTGTCTGGCAAGCTTTCCTGCTACTTGTCCAGCTAGGACACCCTACCAATTGGAGATTCCGCTTGCAGGCTTAATAGGAGCTGAGTGGGAAAACTCCCTCCCCCAGTGACTGGAGTTCCCTTCCAGGTCGCACTGATGAGGCAGGTTCGCTGTGCTGCCATCAGTAATGCCCTGGTAATACCGCAGACCCTCCTGGCTTAGGAAACGGATTGAGATGGCCACAAAGGGCTGGCTGGATTCTGACATTCTAGGCATGTTACCTTGGAGCTAGTTTAACCATCGACAAGAGTGGGTTTGAGGCCTCACTAGGTTGATGGTAGATACAAGGAACTCCCTGTGAGCTTCCCGGTGGACAACGCATCTCAGCATGAAATGAGTGAGAGCATTGCCACCATCTTCCTGTCCACAGCTCGGACACACACTTCCCATTGAGCAATGGTTGCACCAGTTGGAGGTGCGGAGTTTAAGCAGCAGCTGCTTGCTCCTATGCAGCCAATCAAGGTGGATTCCAGGCGTTGGACGTACAAACTTGAGTTCACAAACTCGGACTCCTGGTTACGTCTTCCAAGCAGCAACTTCCAGCAGTTGTCATCCCAAGCCTCAGAGTTTCCTCATCAGCATCTGTTGGGCATCTGCCTATCATGTGGTGGGGGACATTTACAGGACAGTTGGTGACATGCAAGCCACTGATCCCTGGTCACAGACTTTTCGAAGAACTGTCAATTTGTAGTATTAACTGGAACAACAACAACAACATAATTACATTTGTATAACACTTTTCACGGCGGGAGGACTGGAAGGAAGGTTTGCACACATCATGCGTGTATTTAATTGTATCGGCGAAGAGAAAATATAATCTTCCACAGAGGAAGGAGAAGATCAAGAAAAATCAGAGGGTGAATTTGTAAGTTATGCAATGAATAGTTTTTGTACCTAACTGGGAACAGATTATGAGTTATGCGTTCTCACTAAGATTGCTTCATGGATTCAGAACCTGAAGGAGGAAAAGGCAAACAAATTTTAAATTGGGTATCCCTGAATAATGCACAGATTTCATTATTGTACACAAAGGTGCCCCCTGATTGCTGAGCTCAATTTGGGACAAAAACTTGCAGTTTACTGTATGTAATAATATAATAATAATCCTTGCATTTGATATAGTGCTTTTCACATCTTATCGACGTCTCAAAGTGCTTCACAGAATATATTGTAAAGTGAATTGACTGTATATTTGTGGGCGAAACACGGCAGCCAATTGCGCACAGTAGTGTCCCACAAACTGTCGTGGATTGAAATAACCAATTTTATTATTGTGTTTTTTTTGGAGGGATTATTATTAGGCTTGTGGAGTAAGGAAAACTTGCCCAAGGTTTCGCCCTGACCTACCTGGATTCGAACACAGGTCTCATACTTGCAAGGCGAGTGATCTAAAGTGAAGTGTAGCTCTATCACTTCAGTTAAAGTGTTATAATTCACACAATTGACTGAACATCTATGTGCGAAGCATTCAGTATTTGTTGTTTTGGTTCCATAAGTATGGAGCTGTAAAATTTTATTGTTATGAAGTTCACCACCTTCTGTTCTCATGTAGAACGGGACAGTGGTTCACAAGTCAAGGAATAAGTAGAAATTATATCTGGAAGAGTTTGAAGTGCCTGCTTTAAAATGTCAAGCACAGAACAGTGTTAGTAAAGACTGAAGCAAAGCATCATTTTTCTGCAGTCCTTGAGAGATACAGCAGCAGTGCATACAAAGGATAACAAAACATATATCCATTCTAAACTTATTGCCACCATTGTGTGCTCTGCCAGCTGAACGGAGCTTTAAAGGGTAGAGTTGCACTGAATCAAGAGGAAATGACACCTTCCTAAGCTCTACCAGCATTCTGCACTGGTCCTCAAACATATATTGAGGCAAAGAGTCAGCTGAAAGATTTAAAAACGTGCTCCGTCTTAATCGGAAAGGCAATTAAGTGAAGTGTGTGCAATAAATTATCAGTGTAGGGAAATTTATGTTCATGTTTCTACTTCAAACATGAAGGAGGAAGTTGGAGAAATCGTAGCTACCACCAGTTAAGTGAAGCATTTTGTTTCCGCACAATTCCTAAAAAATACTACCACAAAAAGATGATTTTTTTGCAGTGTTTCACTATATGCTTGCATCATTCAGATCTGAGATCTGATTCAGATCTGAGATCTGGCTCAGATAGATCAACAATACTTTTCCTTGAACAAATGTGTTCTAGAATTGTGTGTGTGTATGTGGGGGTTGTGGGTGGTGATAACACTACAGCTGGGACCATGGTGGAGTAAAACCTCACCGCTCCCGGTCACAGAGGTAGGAGTGAAATACCTTCCCAAACATCTGCACAATTACAGCAAGTAATTATGCAGCCAGAGAACCATAGCTGGATGTTACCTAGATGGCAGCAACATCATTGATCAATCTGAAGTAAATGTCAGAAATAATTACGGTGCATCAGGTTATGACTGGCATGCTATATGGTCTGTATTTACACTGTATTGAATGAATAAATGAACATGAGTTCTGGTGCACTGCTAAGTTTCAATAAGGTTTCAACATGGCGCAGATGCAAATAATCATGACTTAAGCAGCACATACAAGTGGTTACAATAGATACATAATGTATTTCTGCAGAGTATTTAATTATGGCTTAAGTTACAATAATGAATTGGTCAGTTCATACAATGACTGTTTGTGGGACACTGCTGTGCCCAATTGGCTGCCACGTTTTGCTCACATATATACAGTCAATTCACTTTACAGTGTATTCTGTGAAGCGCTTTGAGACATCTAGGGGACGTTAAAAGCGCTATATCAAATGCAAGGATTATTATTATTATAATGTATTATGCTGCAATGGCAGCATTGTAGAGGACATGAAATGCAATGTCTGTACTATCATCAAGAGTTCCTTTAACCAAATTCACTCCTGATTATTTGTTGAAAACCTAATTGCCAATATCAATACACTTTTGATGTTTGTTGAATGGGTGGTAGAAATAAGGCATTTCTGGAAATATGCTTTTTATATCTCTCAAATATATACTTGTTAATGCAAAGTATGCATGAAATAAATGCATACAAAATTTCATTTATATATCGGGAGGATATCCCAAGGCACTGAGCAGTCAGATCGGGACCTGAGCGAGGTGGAGGGCCAGGGTAGGGGGAAGGGAAGGGAGAGAGTTAGGAAGGGAGGGAGAGAGTTGGGAGGGCAGCAGAAGGCACGATTGAAGACCGGCCTTGAAGGAGGCAAGGGAGGAAGTGAGGTGAAGGAACTGTGGGATGGAATTCCAGAGTGTGGGGGCAGAGAGGCTGAAAGTCCGTCCACCGATGGTAGGGCGGGTCAGACAGGGGACAAAGAACAGAATGTGGATCCTACATTTGATGATAATAATCATAATAATCCTTGCATTAGATATATTGCTTTCCACGTCTTCTAGACATCTCAAAGTGCTTCACAGAATATACTGTAAAGATACTTGACTGTATATTTTTTGGCGAAACACAGCAGCCATTTGTGCACAGCTATATCCCACAAGGAAACCACTCAAGGAAAAAAATTAATAAATTGGTCACTTAATCCCTGAGGGATTATTATTGATATGCAACTCTCGCATTTTGGATTCTCAACTAAGTTTCTATTTTTATGGTACAGTGGCAAACCGCTTGTTTGCTTGTGTATTAGTTACTTTTATAAATTCACATTTTGATGCATAGGACATCAATTTGTGAATGAGTCAATAGAGATTTGGAGGGGAAAAAAATAAAGCACCTGCTAGTTTGAGTGATATGAAAGCATTTTACTTTGTGGTGAAGCATCAATTGAACAGAAATGTCGCAAGGTGATGCGGGCAGTTTTGTGCAGTCAATCAATTATCCCCAATGCCTGTGTTTCTGGCTAGAAAAATCCAATAAACCCCCCAGAGATCCACACGCGCATCTATTGTCTTAATTGTTTTTATGATTAGCTGACATGTCAGATTAAGTCGACTTAATTTGACAAAAACAACCCAGCTGAAAAAAGTCCCACAAACAGTAAGACTCATCTAATAGGATTTGACACGAGGATTAGGACTACATTCAGTGACAGGTTCGGTTACATTCATGTAAATAAAAGCATGATCTCTGCTTGAATCCACTTGGTCTTCCTCTCCTGGGTGACTTCTGCCAATGTCGTCTGGAAAATAATGATAATGTGTACTTATGATTCATGACGCAGAACATCGCAAAGCGCTTCACAGGATTTACTCTCATTTCTATTTTCTCCCAGTGAATGGTAGTATATATTGTGTACATTGTGTTGTTCGTTCAATGTTTACTTTTTTGTCGTTCCTTAGGAGAGATGACATCAAACGAGCTGTGTGGAGAATCGCCTTTTCTTAGTCTCATTGAGTGTGAAGTGCCTTGTCCGACTGACTGCGTTCTCAGCGTATGGTCTGAGTGGTCAGTCTGCTCACACTCATGTTCTGGCAAGAATGCAGAAGGCAGACAAAGCAGAACAAGGTCCATCATAGCACCAGCTGGAGAAGGTAACTTATTGACTCCTGGTAGGGTGTGTTATGTTGTTAGTCGCACTTCTCATTTGGCATCTGTTAGAATTGCCATACCAAAGGTACATTGCTGTCCTGTTGTGAGGCTGTTGCTCAGGTCAGCAATTCTGGTAAGAGTTTGAAAGGCTTGAAGTGTTTCTTGCCGTCTTTGATTTTAATGTGATTGGTGAAAAGTTTTGCAATGGGGTCATGGGGGTAGGTGGGTACCGTATAGTGATTAGAATAATATTCTTTTACTCCTTAAATCAGGGCACTGAGGCCAAACTTAGTAACAGCTCGCATGTGTATAGCCTACACACAGGATAGCATCTCAGAGCAGAGTATGTCCATCTCAACGGGCAGATGGGACATCAATTTAATTTCTCATCCAATTGACGTCATCTCCAACAATGCAGGACCTCCCCCAGCATTCACAGCCGAGTCTGTGAGTTCAAAGTCCCGAGCTGGTGTTTGACCCAGAACCGCTGACTCAGAGCAGGGATTAATACCAACTGATGATTGCATCGTGAACACGTATGGTGTCACAATTTTATCAGTTCATTACTGATGACTAAAATCCAAACCATCAATAACGTCCACAAGAGTCCATAAGACTGCTTAATTAAATGCTGATAACCATCTTTTGATTAACAAGAAAGCTGGCAACTTCAAAAACAAGACAAAATAAACCAACACAGTTATCTGTGGAATCCACAAATAATCAGTTGATAATCAAACTGCTAGTTCTGTAGCTCAGTAGTTGTGTAGTCCTAGTGGTTAGTGGTTAGAGCACTCGCCTCATAAACAAGAGATCTGGGCCTGATTCCCAGCAGTGCAGAACCTTGGGCAAGTTTCCTTCCTCCGCACACCTGATAATATGCTCTCCAAAAAAATTGGTCGTTTCAATCCACTGTTCATGGGACACTGCTGTGCGCAATTGGCCACCGTGTTTCAGTGACAAATATACAGTCAAATCATTTTACAGTATTTTCTGTGAGGTAAAATGTCTGGAAGACATGATACGGCGCTGTATCAATTGCAAGAATTATTATTATTATATACATATGTTTCGTCTGAAATATTAAATTACAGACTCACATGTTATGAAATACTGCTTGTCAGCAATGGTGAACCTGAGTCTTTGCAAGTTCTGTACAATACAATAGTAATTACCACTGGCCAGTTCTTTTTTGCAATGATGAAAAAGATTTTATTTGTATTTGTATACAACGCAATACTTTGTATGACTGTATTTTGCTTGTTTTCATGTATTGAGTGATGCTAAACATTGTGGACACAACATTTGAATAATATGCATGTAGCTGCTACAGTACTTCAAACAGCTATTTTCTTTTTGAGTCATCAATGCTTGCGGTTGCTCAACAGCAGAGCAATGTTAAGCCTGACTTATACATTTCTCTCCACCTTGCATTACATTGGGCCCATTAAATAAACTAACACCTGCAGTACTTCAAAGTTGAGTGCTAAGATTTTAATCTTTTGACCATGGGAAAGGAGAGCCCAATTAATTCACACCTAATATTTATACAGGAAGACTAACTACTCACAAACTTTCTAACTTTCCAGTGCCTCGGGATGTCCTCCCGATGTGAAAGGTGCTCTAGAAGTGAAATTTTGTTGTTGTTGTAACTAACTAATGAACTAAGTAGCTAACGTTTGCCTCCAGTATATATATATATATATATATATAGACAATTCACTTTTAAAGTATATTCTGTGAAGTGCTTTGAGATGCCTTGAGGACATGATAAGGCGCTATATTAAATGCAAGGATTATTACTATTAATATTACTCCTCAAGCCATCTTCTCAACCCTGATTTGTACAGCATGGCTCATTGCAAATAATTTGCTTCAAAACATGAGGTATAAACAGCATTATACAGCCAAACAATCACTGTTACCATAAAGTACAGATGAACAGTTGGATGGAACAAGTTGCAAACTAGCATCTCAGCTGATATCACAAACCAAATAGTAAGCATTATCTGAACTTTCAATTGCGTTACAGTCCATTAACTCAACTGTTCACTTTGTACAACAGTACAGGAGATGCATTCTTTTTTTTCCCTGTTGTAACGCAGATGTGGATGACTGTCTGGCTGTGAAAGCTGGCATTGTTTGCAGTTGACTGCTGCCATAATCTTCTGAAGACCTTGGTCACTGTTGCATAAAACCTATATGAGAGGATGTAGCAAAAATGCTTAAGTATGCCACAAAAATAGAAGGGACCAGAATAGGAAGTGATGCAAAATTATCGTCCCTGGAGTACTGCTGAGAAATAAATAAATGATGGGATTTCATGAAGTGAATTAGATTGTAGCTTGAAGATGTAGTACAATAGCAGTGAATGGAGAGTGTCTTGTACACTGGACTTCTTTGCTTGGAGTAGCGTTTACCTATTGTTCACCGATTAAGGAATCGTGATTATGATCTGGGAAGAGTACCACTCCTCAAAACCAAACCAACCTCATATTGTCCCCTCACTCAGCCTCCTGTGCTGTGATACAGATTCCACATCAGCCCTGTTAACATGCAAAATGGCCAAATGGGATGTTGCACTGTTCTGTTTGAGATTAAAGCTTGTCATGAGTGGGAGGAACAGGTATGTGGGAAAGTAATCTTTGCATTGGCTCGTCTAAATAGCAGGGAATATGCTCAAATGATGGTCAATGTTCCGAGACATTACTCCGTGTAAAAGACGCTATATAAATGTAAGTTGTTGTTGTTGTCAAAACCCAATATTTGCGGCATGTTTCGCAAAAGATTTTAAATATTGCATCCAGCCAGAAACCAGGGTTGGGTCACAGCGACAGGTTGGAACTCTGTTCTGACGCACTTGCAAGACAATCAGGATGGATGATACGCATCCCCTTCCTGGCATGATTGGATAGTTATAAACCTTTTTCAGATCATATTTTGAAGATTTTGTTCTCAAATGTTTTCAAATGGGTTTGGAGTCACAGTACACTCATGATTTAATAATAATAATAATAATAAAATCCTTGCATTTGACATAGCACTTTTCACGTCTTCTGGATGTCTCAAAGCACTTCACAGAATGCACTGTAAATGTGCTGCCTTGGGACGTCTTTCCGACGTGAAAGAGTCCCACAAACAGTCATGGAACATGCAGATGTTCTTTTACAAGTTAAATGCCTCCTCTATGTAGGCGTAACCCTCAGTTTGTTTCAAAGATAATGGATTTGAATTGCTTGCAAGTAGTAACCAGTCACCATTCATTTATAATGATATTCGACTGCACAATAGCAGCAAATTTGTCAGGAGTCTAGTTTATCTTTTCTGTCAAATCGAGGTAGTCTGGGGCCTGAGCCTTGACTTTACAATGCAGAAAGAGAGTGGTACTTGTGAGGCATAATTCAATTGTGAAACATTAGTTCCTGATTCTGTGTCCTGACCAGTTTATTATTGGTATTATTACCACTGCTGAAAAAGCACTTCCCTAAAAGCTGCGGAAATCTGTGGATAGGAAGCAGTTTCCAACTTTGTCCAATTTTTTACAACATAAAAGCGTAATAAAGTACAAACGACAAGAAGCTTATACCTTTCACACAAGCAGATCACTCTGACTACAGTAATACAACACCTACAAGGCACTGAACCCCATTTTTTCTTTTTTTTTATCCACGAGGAGAAGATGACCGAAATAGACTGTTGTTTTTCTGGCATTGCCAGAAGTATACAATTTATCGCCTACAAAGGAGGAAATCTTAACCCAATTTCTTTCTTCACAATGCCAGGCACTGCTTTGCAACTTGGTCCAACATGTCTTTTGTTAGAGAGCAATTGGTCTGCAAGCATGATTGGTTTTCTAAGAATAAGAATCCCTACCCAATAAGTCTGTTTGAGTGCAGCATTGAGGATTTTTTTTAATCACTTTTCTAACATGCTGCTTAGTACAATATGATGTTTTCAGAAATTCCAAGCAAGAGCTACCCGCAGTAATAATATTGCCTTTTAAAGATTTTTTTGGGTGCCTGCCAATTCATCAGAGTGAAGAACAGCTATGGTGGGGATGGAGCATTCTCTACCTTGGCTAGCGATGAGTTCTAAAGTGATTTCTGAACCCATATCAATCTCAATTGGGACAATGTAGAGAATGTGACACTGGCAGTGGTGCTGTATTGTGTTTATTTCATCGGGGAAATGATTTATAATTGACAAGAAGTACAGCACAAGTAAATTATGAGGTCTTTCTCATCACTGAAGTAAAATTAATATTGTACCATTACTAGTGCAATGTTTTATTGATTATCCATCCATTAATGGTTAAATGTGGAAAAAGGAAATGGATCGCTTTAAATTCTAAAACCTAAGCCGAAGTAAGGAAAGCTGCATAAAGGTCATAAGAAAAGCTGACGTTCTTTGGCCATATAGCAGTTGTTTTGCTTGCTTCTTTTATTTACTGTTTCCCTCTTTGGGCTTGCTTACCAAGGCATCCCTATCCTGTTGAGGCATCCAGGCCTCTGTCGCTGTCACAAAACCACACACCTGTAACCTGTTACTCAGGTACTGAAACACACACTTGTCGCATGTTAATGAACTGTGGGGCAATATGCCTCGAAGAAGGAAGGATCATTTTTATTGTTTCGTGCGCGGCGCCAAGATGAAAAATCTCAAAGTGCTTCGGAGGTGATTACCACCAAGTGTGGTGGCTTTTTTCACAGGCAAACATGGCAGCCATTTGTGTTTGCAAAGTCACATAAACCAGCAGGAGGTAAATGAACAATTCACTTGGAGAACTGGAGGCCGGGACACCGTGACAAACTCCACTTTCTTTTTGAACCTAATGAGCTGCTGAACCACACACCTAAAACTGGTTAAGGGGCTATTTAAATATGCACTTATAGCAATACTACTACTACTACTAATAATAATAATCCCTGCAATGGATGTAGAGTTTTTGTAGACGTAATCTCTAAAAATGCATTTATGTTACAGCACGATCACGAATAACAACAACGATTTTAGCAGCATTTCGATAATAGCGTGTTCAGAGATGCTGTTGCCTCTGGAAACACAGCCTTGTCATAAAGTGCACCATCATCCATTTGTAGAATTGATAGCACGAGAGATAGCAGAATAAACGGTCTCTTCTGCTATCTCTGATGCCACTGGCTATCATCTTCTTTTCCTCAGTGGGCTTAGCTGTCATTGTTGACCTGCGTAACGTTTACTCAAATAAAGGGGACGACACATCACTGGAAAATCATACAAAGATATTATTTTATACAGACAGATTTGTATGAGTATAGCTGGTCCTGTATTGCCACCAATCCGTTGGAAGTTTAGTGCGGCAGGAAATGACTTTAATCAAATGCCAACAACTAATTATCATCTCTGGTGATTTATTTCTAAATGCAGAAATAAAATGCAAAAGATATGAAATAAATATTTCATATATTTTTCAAGTTGATATTTATCAAAGGAAATGGTTCAAGCCATGGAAACTGAAACGATAATTATACTGACATGAGTTGGGTTCTTTTCAGATGAACAAATCATGGACATATATCAGCTTGAGTAATTGCTATTCATTTACATTTCATTTAAAATTACAAGAAATAGTCAATAAATAGGAGAATCAAATTACTAGTGGTACAACTATTTTTTATAGTTATAAATTATTATGGATGAAAGATAGATGGTGTTCTATTACCCCTAATTCAACATTTTGAAAAATAAGTGTCTGATCATTGTTACAAATGCGGCATCGTTCCAACTTTGAAATATGGATTCACGCGGTATTTTTATGGCCATTAAATCACTCATTGAAGGACTGAGTTTTCTGGCTTATTGCGAGAGTTAAACATTGTTTTTCTATTTCAGGTGGGAACCCATGTCCACCCAGCAAAGCTTTGAAAGAATTGCAATCTTGCAATGAGCACATCTGCACAATATTTTACTGGGATACCGTACCCTGGGGCCCTTGTAGTGAAGATATATCTGTGACAGCCCTCAACGCTACTATAAGTTGGAATGGAGAGCCCACATGTGCTGTGGGGATGCAGACTCGAAAGGTCACTTGCATGAAAAGCAAGATTGGACAGGTTACTCCCAAAAGGTATTAACATTTCTTTCAGAAGAAGAATTGAAGCCAATTAAGGATGAGGAACACTCATCCCATATCCTCATTGTTTATTTAGAGTCACTGTATGTAATTGATGATAATGGTAATGTGATGGGAAAAATATTTAGGAATCAATTTAGTTTTTATATAAGTGATCATGTATGCAGCTGGTGAAGTGGTAAATATACTCAGGAACGATAAAGGGAAATAGCTGATTGCCACTCATTGTCTTCCACTCAGACATCAGTGGCCCACAAAATATGCAGACAATTAACTTTAAAACATATTCTGTGAAGTGCTTTGGAAGTCTCAAAGATGTTATAAAGCACTGTATCAAATGCATAATAATAATAATTATTTCATGTCCAATTTTAGAAGCATTTTATAAATAGATGGGTTTGACAGGGGGTGATAAACCTTGTCCAGGCTTCCTATGTATTTGGCACCCCACTTATGTGTTTTTTTTAACTTGTTTTTAATGCCTGAGCTGAGGTAGCTAATAAGGGCTGGACTCCAATCAGGATGGTTTGAAGTTCCAGCACCAAGTGTTAATTGGGCACTCTGTTTCGCTATCTGTTTCTTGCATACCGATGTCACATCTTAGTGTCTCACATTCAGTAGGTGGGAATCTTTTGAAAAGTGCCTGTTCTGCTTGGAAGGTCAACAGGAGATTGTTTTAGGAAAAATAGGCCAGTATACAATTAAATCTGAGGCTAGATTTCTATTGTTATGAGAACACCAGTACTCTTTTATAACTATAACATTGACATAAATAACATTCAGCCGCTGATATTCTCTGACTCCTTAAATATTGAATATAAATATGCCAAAGAGCTGGAGCAACTCTCCTTCCCCAACACTATTCTCAAAGATGTGAAATCAGGTTGTGCGATAGACTTGCAGCGGTGGCTTTCGACTAACGCAAGTTTCATGAGGTTTTAATAGGGATAAAAGCTCACCAGAAGACTAATATGTCAGCCAGATTCATGGATGTCAGGGATGCGATTGCTGTGGGAGAGAGGGGGAAATCCAAACTAATTTGATACTTAAGGAACTTTTCCGTTTTAAACAACCTGGATAAGGAGCACTTGGTGGTGACTGGTCCTAAAGGCTAACCTAATACCTAATCAATTGACTCAGTTGAATTGTAACATTATGCCCTTCATGCTGGACAGGGTCTCAGAGAACTGAAGGTCACAAGATCAACAATCACTTCATAGACATGATTAGTTAATCTTTGCTGTGGTATTTTTCTGGGGCTTGGTTGAAAGGGTCCGTTAATATGTTGACCCACTTGTATTCACCTTCCAGATGAAAAAAAAGGAGTAAACTTATCTGCAGTATATTAATAATTAAATTGAAACCTATTGTTAAATTCAGTGTGCAATTAATGAGGCTAGTTAAATTCTCCTTCACTGTAAAGGGCATACTGAAAGAAAAGCTTAATGTAAAATAAATCAACTTCCACCCACAAACCTTTTACTTCTGTGAATAGAAACAGTTTCTGTGACACATAAAACAAAGAGGAGCAACATGACAGGCAAATAGTAACTCGGGAGTGCTAATGGACGTCACATTAAAATGTCAAAGCTTGTCTTTTGATCATGCTGCTAAATTTTCTAAATGCAAGCATTAGGAATAGCAATTACAATGTACAATGCTAATGGGTTAACAAGGTTTATCTAAGATCCTTGTCATTCCCACTGTAAGGTAATATTTAATGCTGCTGAAAAGTTTCCGAAAAGTGTATTGCCAGGACTTTCAAAGTGAAATGCAGATACAGTATTTAAAATTAACAAAGTCTCAGACTGGGCATGTGAAAGAAAACCATAATACAAGAGTACCTCATTATAATGTGTTCTTTCAAGTCCATAAACCCTAGCAGCATGGTATAACAAAGCACAAAGTCAAAATGACAAGTTCACCATTACTTCCTAAGAGACCTAAGACAATGACCTCTAAAATTATTCTCAGAAAGTCTTTTGTTTCTATTCCTTACCAAGGGTCTAATCTATTTCATATTGTTTCCAGGTGTCCTGAAATTACCAGACCAGAAAACATCCGACCATGTCTTTTGCCATGCAAAAAGGACTGTATTGTTACCCCATTTGGTGAATGGACATCTTGCCCAACAGCATGTCAGCAAGGTAAGACCTTAACATGGACATTGAAGCCTTATTAATTGTTTAATTAAAACTGGGTTATAACTTTAAAGTAGCCTTTGGGGTTTCTCAGAAAGAAATTAAAGTCTGTACTATTGACAAACTAATTTCAGAGCCATCTACACAGAACATTAACACCTTCAATAGTTTTTTGAATGGGGATTGAGAGCTTCAACATTCAAAGTTGATTACAACTGAACTTTTTACTTTAACTGAACTTTCCACACCTCAGGCACATTGATCTTCTGCTGCATTGTGCATGCTTCCAGGTTTGAGTTTGTTTCTCCACACTCAGCTTCTAACAGTCACTTGAAGCAGCAGCTCATTCATAATTGAAATTAAATCACAGCACACACCTTCAGTTCAGTTCACATCCTGTTGGGCTCCATGTGAAATACACAGACATGATGTGACTACAGTCATGTTAAGATGATACCATGGTATCCTTGCACGGAGCTCATGTGTCTTGCAAGTTGGAGAGACCAAGCTGTGTTTGAATCCAGGCAGGTCAGGGCGAAAAATTGGGCAAGTTTCCTTACTCCACATGCCTAATAATAATCCCTCCAAAAAAAAACCACAATAATAAAATTGATCATTTCAATCCATGACTATTTGTGGGACACTGCTGTGCGCAATTGGCTGCCTCGATTTGCCCACAAGTATGTACAGTCAATTCACTTTACAGTATATTCTGTGAAGCGCTTTGGGATGTTGATAAGATGTGAAAAGTGCTATATCAAATGCAAGGATTATTATTATTATTAGATAATAATCCATGTGTTAGTTGGGACTCTAAACCTGAATTATACAGTATCCTGTATGAAGTGATACAGGTTCACTCATCATTTGCAGATGTTATGAGATTCAACTTCCACAAAATTACATTTCTAGAGTGCCTTTCACGTCGGGAGGATGGTGCAAGATGCTGAACAGTCAGGTCGGGACCCGAGCAAAGCAGAGGGGCAGGGTAGGGGGAAGGAGCAGGAGAGAGTTAGGAAGAGGGGAGGGAGAGAGTTGGGAAGGCAGCACAAAGCATGATTGAAGAGGAGGGTCTTGAGTCTGGCCTTGAAAGAGGCGAGGGAGGAAGTAAGGCGAAGGGACTGTGGGATGGAGTTCCAGAGTGTGGGGGCAGAGAGGCTGAAAGCCTGCCCTCTGATCGGAACCCGTAGAATGGAGGGGGAGGTTCATAGGGGGACAGCAGGTCGGATGGATAGGAGTGGGGGTAAAGCTGTGAATGGCCTTGAAAGTGAAGATGAGGATTTTGAATTCGATCCTCTGGGGGATGGGGAGCCAATGGAGCGGGCAAGGGTGGGAGTGATGTGATGTGGGAGAGCTGCAGAGACCTGGATGATCTGAAGTTTGTGAAGGGAAGAGCCGGGAAGGCTGACAAGGAGGGAGTTTCCATGGTTGAGCCTTGATGTGACAAATGCGTGGACCAGGGTTTTGGGAACCTGATGGGTGAGGCAGTGGTGGAGTCTGGTGATGTTGCGACGGTGGTGGAAGGCAGTGCTGGTAATGGCGTGGATGTGAGGGAGGAAGGACAATTCAGGATCGAACAAGACACCCAGGTTCCTGACTGGCTTTGAGAGGTGGAGAGCACAGCCTTGGATGCTGATGGTTTCAGCGCCTGAGGTGCTGACACGACCCAATCAGGAGGGCCTCAGTCGTGGACATTCAACTGGAGAAAGTTGTCTCTTGTCCAGGACTCAATGTCAAACAGGCAGGCAGGCAGTCAAGACACTGATAGTCCTCAAGTTGAAGGTGGAAGTGGAAAGGTTGAGTTGGGTGTCATCCGCATACATGTGGAAATTTACCACATGTCTGCAAATGATGTCACCAATGGGGAGCATGTAGAGGGTGAAGAAGAGGGGGCCGAGGACAGAGCCTTGACGAACACCTCACAAGATGGTGCGAGGGCTGGAGGAAGTAGAGGTGGTGGAAAAGATAGGACTGGAACCAGTGAAGAACAGAACCTTGAAGGTTGAGGAGGGAGGAGAGGTGGTGGAGGAGGATTGATTTTAGTCCAAACAGGACACCACTTTAGGACCGTGTTAAGAGGTGGAATTAAGGGTACTTTGAAGAGAAGAACATTACAGTTGTAGTTCATCTTTCATAAAATATGCGACATTTTCAGATCCAAATAAGATTTCAGATCTAAATATGTTTATATTGTTAGATCTGTTATGGCAGTAAAAGAACTGACGATAACCATGAGTGGCAAATGCAAATTAAAGTGGAGTCTGTTAGTGTTAGTATCAGTGCTTCTAGGCTATGCAAGTAATTAATGAGAAAAACATTTGAAAACATGTTTGTGATGACTTTTGAAGTGAAACGTGTGTAAAAAGAGCTGGGAAACGTGAGCTATACTTTTTACCTCTTGTATGCATTTTTTCTCGGTCCAATCGTTTGCTCTCTGCATCTGTGACTTTGTTCATGGTTCAGAGAGCAGAGCAATTCAGACCATTGAAATACACCAGTGTAAAAATAGTGGTCTTAGTTGACCCATCAGGAAAGTCATTTGAGTGGAGCTGTCAGGAATCTCCTCTCCCTGATGTGACTTAACCTAGTCTATAGAATTGAATTCTCTGAAGAAAGTTTGAGCATGATGTTACTTGATTTGACATATACCTCTGGGAGCTACTGATCATGTCTAACTCCATCATCACAAATAGGTACAGAGTAATATAGATTTTGTGGTCGCCAAAGTTCACTCACGATAGGAACATTAAAGAGGAGGTTAAGCCTGACATTTGCATACCAAAATGCTGTAGCAATCTGGAGGGAAATGTGACTGAAAGTGAGTGGGTAAAAAGGGACAAAGAGAGGTTATAATAAGAACGCAACTTGGAATGTGGTAGTCATCTCCTAAATTAACCTTACTATAGTAAAATTCTGATGTCAGTGTTCAAAACAGCAGCTGAAAAGCTGAGTGCTACATTAATATTCCATACATCATAACCAAATGTCACATGAAAAACACATATTGCTGCTCAGTGCCACAAAAACTCCCCTTGACGTATTCCGTAACCCATTAATAAACTTGGGCTTTCAAATTTTGGAATTACATTTTGCATTAGATCAAATTTGCATACAAGACATTGATAATGATCTGCTGGCTTCAAGAATTGTATTAGCAATGGGCCGAATACTAATATCTAGGATCCAACCCTACCATGGAGTTTCAGTCTCTCGGTTAATATTATCTTCCGAGTAGGAACTGGCAAAAGCAATTTAGATATAATGGCAAAATTCTTCTGCCTTTCATCAACAAGGTTATTTTACAATTACAGGAGCAAAGAGTAGCATTTCTTCAATAACAGCTATAACAGAATCCTGTAAATTAAAACCTAAATTGAAAAGTGAGTGTGTCTTGAGAGTTCCTGGCATTCTTTCATTTTGCAAGGTTTCCCCTGTAAGGTAATTAAAACAGTACAGCGAACTGTGTCCATTAACGAAATGAAGCTAATTTAGTCACTTCAGCTGATTCAGTGTTGGTGTGAATATCAAGATCAGATGGCCTTTGTCAATGAAACTGGAAATGTAGTGCCTGAAGCAGCTTGTTCTGAACGACTCCTCATCCTCAGCGACTTCAACATTCACTTCACCCCCCTCCTGCTCCATCTCCTCGGACTTCTCTCTCTCCTCTCCTCTCCCCTGCTCTCCTCTCCTCTCTTCTCCTCTCCTCTCACAACCTCTCCTTCCACATCCATTCTGCCACCCACGTTCATGGCCATCCACCCGACTGGTGATTACCTGGGGCCTCAATATCTCAGATATCTCAATCACAGACAAAGCCGTCTCTTTTAATCTCCTTCAACTCGTTAATTCCTCTCTGCTGGTTTGGAGTTATCTGAACTTCTCCCCCTCTGGACTAGCTCCTGCACTGATTTATCCTCCTCACTCACGCTCCTCCACACCTCCCTCTGCACCACTCTTAATGCCCTTGTCCCTGAACCTCCACCCACCTCCACTCCCTCAAGGATCAGGTGCAGGCCGCTGAATTATCTGGTCTAACAGTCCAGCGAAGCTGCACTGGTCAAGGTCACCAACGTCCTCCATCTATGACTAGGGCTCCCTCTGCCTCCTCGTGTTCCTCCACCTCTCTGTTGCCTTTGACACCGTGGATCACTTCATCCTCTTCCTCCGCCTCTCCGCAGACCTCAATCTTCAAGGTTCTGTCCTTGGAATGGTTCAGGTCTTACCTCTCACACTGTCTCAGTCCTCTGTTTCTTTTCCAGCACCCACACCATCTTGTGCGCTGTTCCTCAGGGAGCTCTATCCTCTTTTCCTTCCTTTTCAACCTCTCCCACTTGGTGATATCATCCGCAGACATGGGGTCAACTTCCACATGTACGTGGATGACACCCAACTCTATCTTTCTGCCTTTACCCTTGACTCCAGGACAACCTGCGTTCTGACAGACTGCCTGTTAGACATAAAGTCCTGGATGAGAGACAACTTTCTACAGCTGAAGGTCAGCAAGACTGAGGCCCTCCTGACATTGGCTCATGCATGTACCTTCACACCTCAGGCACTGGCAGCATCAGCATTCATGGATGCACTCTCCACCTCACCAAGCCAGTCAAGAACCTGGGTGTCTTGTTTGACCCTCAACTATCCTTTCTCCCCATATCCAATCCATAACCCTCACTGCCTTCCCCACCTCCGTAACATTTCCCGACTCTGCTGTTGCCTCACCCGTCTGGCCACAGAAACCCTCATACATGCATATGTCACCTCTAGGCTCGGCTATGGAATCTCCCTCATTGTCGGACTCCCCAGTTCTTCCCTACACAAGCTACAGATCATGCAGATCTCTGCAGTTCATGTCTTCTCCCGCACCAGGCTCACCACTGAACTGGTGAACCCCACCCTTTGCCCGGCTCCACTGGCTCCCTATCCCTCAGGGGATAGCATTCAAAATCCTTGCCTGCCACGACCTTGCCGCCTCCTACCTCTCTGACCTGCTGACCGCCCTGTCAACCTGTCTGCTCCCTCCATTCTGCATGCCCGAGTCTGCTCCATGTCTTCCGCCTGACCAACCCTACCATGGAGTTTCAGTCTCTCTGCCCTCACTCTTTGGAACTCCATCCCACAATCCCTTCACCTTACTCCCTACCTTGCGTCCTTCACACATGACTCAAGACTGATGCATGATTATTCAGCGGCTTAGGACATCCTCCCGACATGAAAGCGACTTTACAAATGTAATGTTATTATTGTTGTTATCTCCTTCACACATACATAGACACATCAGCTAAGTGCATGTGATGCTAGATTTTATCAACTTGTTGAGATGATTTGTCTGCAGTCCATTTTCTGAACAGATTAGAAACACATTTTTAAAATAACCGGATGTGTACCAATGTGGTTTATGATTTTATTTTAGGTTGTATGTTTGTATGTGTGATTCTCAGAGTATGTGCTTTTGCAACCAACCCAACACAGGGTGGTGGTGAATGAAGGATATTTGGTATCCTTATTGTGAGAAAAGATGATGCAAATGCAAATTATCCTGGATCTCTGTTGCTCACATTACCATTGTCAGTTCTCAATCAGGCATCCACTTGGCTCAGTTGATAGTATAGTACTTTTGTTTTTTGGTGAGAAAATTGTGAGCTCAAACACACTCCAGACTCAAACTCAAACTGCAGTGCAGTGGTGTAGAATCGCAACATTATCAGTGGTTCCATCCTTCGGATGAGATGTTTTACCGACAAAATATACCGTCAATTCACTTTACAGTATATTCCGTGAAGTGCTTTTAGATGTCTTGAAGGCGTGATAAGGCGCTATATCAAATGCAAAGCTTATCAATATTATTAAACTACTACTGTAGTAATAAAATAATAATCCTTGCATTTAATATAGCTACCTGTTCAGGTGGACATTAAAAATCCCATGACAGATTTTGAAGAGAAAAGAGTTTCTACCTGTGTCCTGACCAACAGTGCTCCAATTAAATTGGTCATTCAGTTCGTCACTGTTTCTAAAATGATTCTGTGAGCAAAATGTCTACCACATTGTTCTCCAAATACACAGTCACCATGCTACGCAACAATTTGAACAGTGCTTTGAGACATTTCAGTTGATATCAATTGCAAGTATTATTCATCTCATTATCTGTCTTTATGAAGAATATAGTATAGTGTGGTACCTAAATGTAGGGAAAAGAGCTAAGGTTTCTTTTTTAAATTGTAGAACATCCGAACCACTGTAAATTGTGCCTAGCTTTAGTGGAGTTAACCCTTTGTCATTTCAGGTAATGTTTCTTCTGCTAAGCAGTCTCGCCACAGAATTACCATTCAGAAGGCTGCCAACAATGGTCAGGAGTGTCCGGATACTCTGTATGAAGAAAGAAAATGTGAAGCACTTTCTGTTTGTCCGAAGTATAGGTAAAACATGAAAATTGCATTCCCCTTTTTTATGACTTGTCGATTTGCAATTAACTGAACGAATGAGTTCAATTAATTAGATGAATTCATGTGAGAATGTCATCCATGGTCATACAATGTCATACAATCTAACTAATTCCTTGTAGCACAATGTTTGTACAGAATTCTAAAGAATCCTTTTAACACTTAGAAATGAGAGAACTACTGGTTAATTGTTTGTAATCATGTCAGCAGCCAAAGTAAAAGAATATATGTGGAATTTAAAAAAGGTAAAAGTTACTCCAACATTTTAGATAATACTTTTGGCATATGTCTTTGTTTATTAAAGTTTTGATAGTTTCCACTCTTCTTTCTGCCCTGAGTGTTACCATACAGATGGCCAGAATACTGCATCTCAAAGTCCTGTAAACCTACACGCGTAGGACCCACAAAATATAGCATGAATTCACTTTACAGGATATTCTGTGAAGCACTTTGAGATGTCTCCAGAACGTGAAAAGGCACCATATAAAATGCAAGGATTATTAATATAACTGTCAAATTGACCATGTGATAGATCACAGTTGTCTCTGAAAACTGCATAATATTAAATTTAATGGACCAAAAGGTTCTCAGATTCCTGAGAAAATATGAATGAAGGTGACATTCAGTTTTCAAAACTTCCAAACGTTCATGTCCATTGTAATGGCTTTCACTCTCTGTGTTGTGATGACAGATCAATTCAGCGCATGTAGAGTAAGCAGTGTTTTTACCAATTAGGCCTTTTTCTTTAAACATCGGCTTGTTGACAACAAAGGAATAGATGAAGTCAGTAAAGGGGAAACCAGAAGAGTACCAGATGGGGAATTCTTCTCATAGCTGTTGGCCACGAAACCACATTAAAGGAAGATTAATTTAAGGTCCTTGGACAGTCCAGTAGAGCACAGAGCAACAAACAATGTGTGAATCCAAATTTGTAAATTCACACTGAAACATCAGAACAAGACTGCCCCTTAAATCTCCTCCTGTATGATCCATCTTTATACTGAAGTAGGTCTGAATCAGACTGTTCCTGAAAACTCTATCTCCAAGCAACCTATCACCTAAAGCCGAGACTGAATGCAATTTTATTAAAATAAATTAATGCAATATTCACAATGTAATTACAAGCAGTGGTGGGCAGCATCAACATTTAGGGAAAACAAGCCCTTTTGTGGTGGAATATATTACTGTAATGTTATATAGATTAGTATTATTGTGGACCTACTAATCTTATTCGTGCTATCATTTTATCACCACAATATTAAGCCAACACACTTTAAATTTAGTAGATTGTTTATATTATGTAAATCAGGCGTGTGCATAAACTGTACCCCTTGAGAGCAATTAAAACCATACCTTATATTGTTCAGCTGAGAAGGTTACAAATATCAATACGATGATGGATAAAGGAAATAATTCTGTCCAAACATTTCTTTCGTTTTACTTTAGATGGAAGGAACACAAATGGCATCGCTGCATCTTTGCCCCCGATTATGTCAGACGGGGAACTATGGGAGCAAATGAAGCCTGTGGTTCTGGTTTACAGATTAGAGGTACATTTCTTTTGTAGATTTTCATGTTCACAACAGCCCATTTGAGGGATTGTGATAAAGTGGTCCAATATTCTAATTTATTTTGGAAATATTGCAACCTCAAAGTGTGAAATATAAATTCCACATGGAGGCACTTCATTATTCTATAATAATGGAGAATGTAAAGTACTAGAATGCACTTGTTGATGAACCAATGTGAATCATGCTGTGCGCAATTGGCTGCCGCGATTCGCCCATAAATATACAGCCAATTCACTTTACAGTACATTCTGTGAAGCGCTTTGGGATGTCGATAAGATGTGAAAAGCGCTATATCAAATGCAAGGATTATTATATATAATGAATTATCTGGTGTGGGAGTGTTCAACGGTTGCTTCTGTGAGTCTTATCTTTGCAGGTTGATTGGAGTGTCAAAGCTACAGCATGATCTGAATTCTGATTCAACCATGGTTCATAAACATACAGCAGGTTAGGCCAAGCCAGTGCATGGATGGCTTGTTTTGTGGGAGAGTTAGCAAGTAGACATGCTGCTCAGGTGCAGAAGCTGAAAGTGGGTTTGCCCCATGTCAAGCTATACCCCATTCATATTGCAATGTCAAAATGACTGGCCTAGTTTTCCATTCTCTGCCTGGGCATCGACTACAAAGCGACTGATTTCATGCCCCTGTATAGATGCAATGTTATACACAATGCTATATCACACATGCATTTCTACAAAATGCTCCAGCCATGCATTGTGCTCTTCATGCTGAAGTCCTCAATGTATTTGATTGATCGTAATATAAGGTTAGATTTCTAGAATTTTTCAGCACAGAAACAGGCCATTCAGTCTGTTAAATCTGCACCAGTGATTTGATAGTAATCCTTCATGAAAAAAATAATAAATTGGTAATTTCAATCCACAACTATTTGCAGGACACTTCTCTGAGCTGCCGCCTGTTGCTCACAAATAATAATATATGATTAATCATAATTATTACTGTTTGTGAGATACTGCAGCGCACAGCAGTATTCCACAAAACGTCATAGATTGAAATTACCAATTTATTATTTTTTTCATGAAGGATTATTATCAAGCGTGTGGAGTAAGGAGACTTGCTCAAGATTTTACCTTGCCTAGAATCAAACCCAGGTCTCTTGCTTGCAAGGCTAGTGTTCTATCCACTGAGCTACAGGACTCCACAAATTTACAGTCAATACACTTTAACAATAACAATTTATATAGCGCCCTCCACGCCGGATGGCGTCTCAGAGCGCTTTACAGTATATTCTGTGAAGAGCTTTGAGATGTCTTGAAGACATGATCAGTGCGATACTAAATGCAAGGATTATTATTACTATTATTATTTCTGCACATGTGCCAATTAGCATAAACCGAGAAATTGTGCTCAATATTTTTTTTAGTTTCCATTCTATTTCTCATTCCAAACTTGCTTCATGGCCAGCTCCAAAATTCCATGACACTGACGTCATTGCATTTCTAATATGCTTACCTCTCTGATCCAATGATTAATGCATGATGACAGATATTTCGAGCTGGGAGGCGAAGCATGGAAGTAGACAGAGGGTCTTTAACTGATTCCAGAATGACAATGATGTCAGTGCTGACCTCAGTAAGAGCAACATGATACTTTATATTGAGCAGGTTGAACAAGAAACTGTGCGCGAGAAGGTTGTTTGCAGTTTCCTTAATCTGTGTGGAATCCTGTCATATGCAATCATGTCTTGTAATTGTTTCTCTGGGACTCGAATGTATTGTTTTAGAGCATTTGATCCTGAGATGGACCCACCTGGTATTTCTGTGTATTTTCTTCCCAGTGCTCCAAGTAGGAGGAATCTGAGATCCTAGTGGATCTTGTGGAGTTCTAGAGCTCAGTGGATGGAGCACTTGCCTTACAAGCGAGAGACCTGAGTTCAATTCCAGGCAGGGCGAAACCTTGGGCAAGTTCCTTACTCCACACGCCTAATAATAATCCGTCCAAAAAACACAATAATGAATTGGTCATTTCAATCCACTACTGTTTGTGGGACACTGCTGTGCGCAATTAGCTGCCACATTTCACCCACAAATATACAGTCAATTCACTTTACAGTATATTCTGTGAAGTGCTTTGAGAGGTCTGGAAGATGTGAAAAGCGCTATATCAAAACCAATGATTATTAATATTATTACTAGAGTAACAGAAAATCGACACAGAACTGAGATGTGGATTCCAGGATTGAACCATATAAAAATGAACTTTTTTAATGTTTACTGAAGCAAAATTATTGGCTGTGGCATCAATTTGCCAAAATGTGACCTATATTCTTGAAACGCTTATCTACTGTTCAAATGTTTTCCCTCATAGTTTCACAGTGGAACGTGTAAAATATTGTTTCCGTATTTTGTTTGCATTGCAATATCCTATTTTACACTTTCTCTACCCTCCTGGGATCAGAAATTCCACCTGGTTCTAGACATAGATTAGTTTCTTAACATTTCAGATTGTGCACATTTATGCAGAATCGTAAATTTAGATTTAATTTGGGAATTGGTAGCTGAATTTTTTTTAAAAAACTGTGAGAAATCAGCTTCAGAATTAAGATTGCATTTAAGAATTTGTCAAAATTTGCATTCTCCAAAGCATTTAGAAAATAGTCTGAGTCTAGAACGTGGCAGATTGGAATAGCAGGGTTTCAAAAGGGTTTCATGTAGCTGCTCAACCTAAATTGATGAAGAAATAGTACTAGTGTGGGACATATTAGATGGTTCAAATGTAGCAAAACCTAAGGCAAGTTTCCTTACTTCACACTAGTGTCCGGCGATATATTGATATATCGGTTATATCGGTATAATTTTTCATATCGATATACCGATATCAGAAATTTTAATATATCGGTATATCAAAAAATTCGGTATGAAAAAAAATGGTATATCCACAAAATATTGGTATTTCATCAACAAATGCCACGTTACAGCATACAGAAAATATACAGCCAAAGGTTCAAATGCCCATTACGCTCCCTTAAACTAACAGAAAACCATAGATAGCATTTAACTGACCTTGTCGCCGGCATCACAAACCTCCTGGGCGTAGAGCACGCATATCTGAATGCACGCGCATCCCCCTTCTTCCCTTCCCCCCACCACCAATCAGACATGCGCAGACCGGTCATTCCCCCTCCTCCCACTAATCACCATTTCTGTGCATGCGCACAAGATAAAAACCCGGTGATATCGACATATCAGTATATATCGATATGAGCCCACCGATATATCGGTATCGGAAAATTTCCATATCGACGGACCCTACTTCACACATCTCTGTGTATCTCCATGGAGCTCTGGGGCTCAATGGTTAGAGCACTCACCTTGCAAGTGAGACCTTTGTTTGAATCCCAGCAAAACATTGGGTAAATTCCCTTGCTCCACACGACTGATAATAATCCCTCCAAGAAAAAACAATTAAAAAAACACAATAATCACTCAATCCTCAACTGCTTGTGGGACACTACTGTGTGCAATTGGCTACCGTGTTTCACCCACAAATCAATTCACTTTACAGTATATTCTGTGAAGCACTTTAAAATGTCAAGAAGGCACCGTATTAAATCCAAGTATTATTATCATTAGTGAGGATTTTTAAGATGCTATTTCTCGCCACCCCCACCCCCCGTGCCCCAGGCCCCCACCCCCGAACTTGCTCAGACTCCCAGTCAGCTATATGAAGCATTTTGAGAGTTCGCTTGAAGAAATGAGTATTAAATATACAGTACATTGTTGTTGTATTTCGCAGTTACTCACTTCTAGGGCCACAGTGTTTAGAGACCTATTTAGGGCATTGCTTTTCATTTTCTGTTCAGTCACTTGTATCATCCAGACCGTTTTAATTTTTGCCATTCTGTATGTTTTCTTTAAATAGACAGGAATTCAAGCCCCTTAGTCAGTAACAAATTTGTTACAGTAATGTAACTGCCCTACAATATTTTGTTACGCATCTCTTAAATAGGTCTGATATGCCACGTAGCAGATTGCAATGTAGAGCGAGTCTCTTAAGAATCCCATGTGTATTTTGATTAATTGGCAATGCAAATGCAGTTTCTTAAAAATGTAAAACAAATGATGATGGAGGCCTGGGAATCATTCCCAAGATGCTCTAATATCAACCACAATAGTACCTCTAAATGGTGATCAACATTTAATCCCCATTGCAGTTTGTTTATACAGTATTTAATTCAATTAGAATGTTATATGTTATTGGCAGAGTTGGGGCTAACTCACTGCCCTAACACCTCTGCTCACTTGATGTTTCTTATCTTTGCGTCAGGAGAATGCAACAACAACAAATTACATTTGTATCGTGCCTTTTATGTCACGAGGATGTCCCGAAGTACTGAACAGTCAGGGAGCTGCACTAAACCTGGTGGTTGCGATCAGGAGGGTTGGAGGGGTGAAGGGTAGGGGCAGGAGGGTGACTGAAGGCACTGTTGAAGAGGAGGGTCTTGAGATGGTCATGAGCAGCCATGGGAGGAGGTGAGGTAGAGGGACTATGGGATAAAGTTACAGAGGGTGGGGGCAGAGAAGCTGAAGACTCATGGTGAAGGCTGTGAAACAGGCTGGAGCTGCTGACCAGAGGAAGTGGACCGGCTGGTAGGGGGTTAGGAGGTCACAGAGCTAGAGAAGAGCAAGGCTGTGGGAGGCCTTGAAGTGAGGACCAGGATCTTGAATTGAATCCTCAGGGTGATGGGGAGCCAATGTAGTTGGGCGAGGATGAGGGTGATGGGGTCATGAAGGTTGGAGCGGTAGAGGACACGGGCTGCAGAGTTCTAGATTATCTGCAGCCTATGAAGGGAAGAATTGGGAAGGCCAACAAGCATTGGCCTAGTCGAACCTGGATGGAATGAAGGCATGACTGAGGGTTTCAGCTGCCTGAGGGGTGAGGTTGTGGCGGAATCGGGCAATATTGCGGAGGTGAGGGAAGGCAGAGTGTGTCATGGCTTGGATGGGAAGGAAAGACAGTTGCGGATCGAACAAGACTCCTAGGTTCCTGACTGGCTTGGTGAAGTTGAGTATGCAACCATGGAGGTTGATGTGGCCAGTACCTGATGTGTGAAGCACTGGCGTGAGCCAATCAGGAGGGCCTCAGTCTTGTTGATGTTCAACTGTAGAAAATCAGCTCTCATTCAGGAAATCTGTCAGGGCAGCAGTGGTCCTGGAGTTGAGGGTAAAGGCAGAAAGATAGAGTTGGTTGTCATCCGCATACATGTGGAAGTTGACTTCATGTCTGCAGTTGATGTCGCCAAGGGGGAGCACGTAGATGTTAAAAGGCAGGGAGCAAGGATAGAACCGTGGGGCACCCCACATGTAACAGTGCGGAGGCTAGAAGAGAAGCTGTTGTGGTGACAAAAATGGAGATGGTGAGAAAGATAGGATCCGAACCAAGCGAGGGCAGGTCCATGAAGATTGAGCTGGGAGGAGAGGCTGTATAGGAGGATGGAGTTGTTGACATTGTCGAAGGCAGCAGAGAGGTCAAGGAGGGCAAGGAGGCAGAGAGAGCCCTGATCACAAATGCTTAAAATATTGTTTGAGACTTTGAAGCTGGATTGTAGGAGTTCGTTTCGAGGAAATGGTGAGAGAGAAAGGAACGAAATAGTGACTACGTATCACAATAAAATCCTACAAAGAGCTTTTAGATGTCACAAGATTCTGTTTCAATTACAAGACTTATTATCATAATGAGGTGCAAAGTGGCAACACAAAACTGCATTATTCTGGATTATTTGGCACCAAATTAGAAAATTCAGTGAAGGCACATGGATTGTTTGTGGGAAAAGGAAACGTCCCAGTGTTGGAGAATTTACATTTGGGATCGTGGGATGTTGTTTTGACAGAAGAGTGGGAGTTTTGCCTCAGATCTAATCCATTCTGGACGTGAAGTATCAGTGCTTGCTGCTGACTAGCAAAAAAATACAGAAACAATAGGTAGACAAATAGAGAGGAATGCAAACAAATGATTAGAATGATTCTGCTTGCTGCAAAATCATTAAAAAAAAGAGTGAGAAAATGTGTACACAGCAGATAACCAGGGATCCACTGCAGTGAATATTAAACACAGCTTCCCCTTCCTTCCCTCAGTCCACCCAGGTATAATTCATAATTAAAACAAGTTGTTCATAAATACACAGGCATACTGTTGGAAAACAATTCTTTTTTCTGCTTTTGTACTTTATGTCACTTTAGGATCTAAGTGGAGTCTGTAGTGGTTAGAGCACTCGTCTTGCAAATGAGAAACCTGGATTCGATTCCCGGCAGGGTGAAACCTTAGCCAGGTTTCCTTACTCCACATTCCATAATAATCCCTCAAGAAAAATGACAATAATATTTTGGTCACTCAATCCACGACTATTTGTGGGACACTGA
This sequence comes from Hydrolagus colliei, assembly GCA_035084275.1. Taxonomy (NCBI): domain Eukaryota; kingdom Metazoa; phylum Chordata; class Chondrichthyes; order Chimaeriformes; family Chimaeridae; genus Hydrolagus; species Hydrolagus colliei. The sequence goes on along the minus strand of CM068747.1, from coordinate 17,486,893 downwards.
TGTGCGCATTTGTCTGCTGCGTTTCGCCCACAAATATACATTCAATTTACTTTGCAGTATATTCCTTGAAGCGCTTTGAGACGTCTAGAAAAGTGCCTCATCAAATACAAGGACAACCAGAAACTAGGAAATTTCTCCTCCAACTGGGAAATGGACTAGTACCAGGGAAAGTTGCCTTGTGTTCTTTCTCTCTTCTACACCGAATATCAGATAAATATTTAACCCCAATATAACAACAATTTGGGGTGAAGTTCAATTTTAGCACAATTAGCTTTGTCACTGTGGCTCCATCACATGGATTTGCTATTACAATACATGTCAAGATGTCAGGGATATAATGATTGACTATGAAAGTGGTAACATCCACACAAAAATGGGTCAGTTATTCCCAATGTGAGTTCTTGGTGTTATGGATTTTCAATTAAAAAAAAGTTGCATTCATTCAGAAATATTTTGATTTGCCTATTGAAGAACGCCACTTGCTGAGCAAGATCCCAAGTTGTTAAGGCCAGGAAGAAACCATAAATATGATAGATCGATTACAAGTAATTGTGACATATCAAATCAGAGTGTTGTTATTGAAAGAGTGCGAGGTCACTGTCTTAACTAAGTCCTTAATGAACACAGAGATCAACGATTACACACTTCAGTCCCATGACAGCAGAAATTGAAATTAATGGAACAAATCCATTTTACTTGTATTCAATTTAGCTTGTTGTTTGCGCAGGAGGAGACTGACTGAGCACTTAAAGGAAATGATTATTTTGCATCTTGTAACTTTTGCTGGTCTGAAACTTTTCAATGTTAGATTCTGAATGTTAGATGCCTTCACTGGTTTAATTAGTAATAGAGAGACCTATTTTGATATTTCTCATTAATGTGCAGCTTGTTAGATAAAGTAATGTTAGGTCCCAAAAATGATAAAAGGGATGAAACAATGAACACAATTAATGAGTAGTTGGGTGTTCCTAGATAAGCAAAATCAAGAAACAATAGATCCATAGTTAACAGAATAAATGTGATATTTCACATGACAGAAGCGACTAAAGATTACTTTAAGGTTATGTGATTTTATTTACATTAATTTGTACAATAATACAATGGCCCAAATAAATGACTGTAAATTGTCAGGTCTTTGCAGTTCCAAAGATCCCTTTCTTAAATAATCTGAGAAATTGAATGGGTGTTTGAAGTAGGAACTCAAACCTATATAAAAATAAAGAATACATTTTGGAAAAATATTCACAAGTAGAAAGTGCAGAAGCACAGAAAGAAAATCCAATTATGAGGCATTTCTTTTGTCTGAACTATTTTGCCATTTTTCTGCTGGAAAACTGAGTTTATTGTGGATGGGTTCGACAATATAATTGGTCCCAAGTGGAACATGTTACCATGCTGTTAGATTGCAAGCTACAGTTCCTCTATTAAATGCACTAACTAACCTGGGACTGCTTTTTACAAGAAAACCTGCATATAGAAAAGCCAGCAGGCAAGCGGGAAGAGGGTAAAAGATTATTAACCATATTAAAGAAGATGTATCTTTCAATTTTGCTGCTGCTTCATATATTTTATCACACCAAATCCCACTGAAATACCCAATAACAACAACAATAAATAAATAATGATAATAATCCTTGAATTTTATAAAACACTTTATCTTGTCAGCAATGTGACAAGTTTTGATCTACAACTCAAATAAAATCACAGTAAATCATCATTGAAAGTATCGGTATCAAATGTTCGCTCTTGAGACAGACCAGGATTCATAATTGAATAATCTTGATTGACTGTACAAAAACTCCAGAGATTGGTAGATTTAAACACATTAAAATTGAATATTCATTCAATGCTGGCATCACTTTTTTTCTTAAGTCATCTGAAATATGCACAATAATTATTTACAAAGATTGTATGGTTTTGAATATGGCTATGTGGTGAGAGCAAATTGGTTGAGTTTGAATTTATGCAAATGATATGAAATTCAGAGCTTTGTTAAATAGAAATGCTCACTTTAATTGGTAAAATATTTGTGTATGTTTTTAATTTGCTATATGATGAATTATAATATGCGGCTAAATGTTTGAGCTTGTTTTTCTGCATTGACTGAATACCAGCCAACCATTATAAACTAGTACCAATCAAGATCATTAAGGAATTAAATTGGCAGCATATCTGAATAACACTCCTATTTGGAGAGAAGGATAATAGCATGTGTTTTTAAAGAGCAGTCACAACTGACTCAGTGACATGCTAGGCAATAGATCTCACTGATGTCTTCTCATGATAAGAGATTCATTCTAAAGCAGACATCATGGCGCTGGACTAAAGTAATAATTAGTTGCAAGAGCTATACTTTTTAATTGGTAATGTATCATTTGTGATTAACCTTTCTTAAGCACATAGCTACTTCTTAATCAGGCAGAGTCACTATTGATGTTAGCATCACTGATATTTATGGTTCAAACAATGTTCACGAAGAAGCTACAATGAATGCAAACTATTATTGTTCCTGAAAATATTGACTTTGGTCAATAGCATAGGTATTATTGGCAAGTATTGTAGTTGGTAACAACCTTTTTTGTAAATAAGTCAAAGTTTTTATTAGTTCCCCTATCGTGCATCACATTTCCTTCTGAAGGCTGGATCGTTTTCCTGAAAGCCTATATTGCTCATAGTCTGGCAGAAAATGCTTGTGGATGTGGCTGGGAGGCAGGGCCGGCGCTACCTTTAGGCAAACTAGGCGGTCGCCTAGGGCGCCAAGACGTGGGGGGCGCCGGCCCTGGTTACAGAGCACGTACGGTTTGCTGCGAGCGGCGAAAATGACTGCTGTTGTCTGCTGACGTATAGTGGCGGAAATGCGGGAGTTAGCAGTAAGTTGACCGGACAATCCTTAATACGTACTTAAATAAAAAAGTATGTTTCATAAAAAATCAATGTATAACTATTACCATTACTTTCATTGATAATAAATTTTAGGAATTTTTACTACTGTATTAACATTAGCTCATCAAAAGTTGAGCTAAGTGGGCGCACATCTGAAGGCACACCGAGGGCGCCAAATACCCTTGCGCCAATCCTGCTGGGAGGTGAGGAATTGTTCCTCTTCCCTCATTCAGATGGCTTGTTGTGAGCATCGGTAAGGGCTCACGAAATATGGCCACTCATGACCATATTTATAGAGTCCTCCTTTTAATCTGGTCCACCCGCTCCCTCCACAACCCGTATATGTTATGTTCTGGAAGGAAAACAAACAAATATTGCTTACGTGGCTCATGGACGTTTCTCAAAGCTAAAAGGTTGGACCACCACGACACAGAAGTTTAAATTTCAGTTAGCGCTCCTGTAGCTCAGTGATTGGAGCACTCGTCTTACAAGTGTGAGACCTGTGTTTGATTCCAGACAGATCAGGACGAAATCCTGGGCAAGTTTCCTTACTCCACACACCTGTTAATAATCTGTCAAAAAAAAAAAACACAGTAATAAAAAATTGTCATTTCAATCCAAGACTGTTTGTGGGACACTGCTATGTGCAATTGGCTGCCGCGTTTCGCCCGCAAATATCCAGTCAATTCACTTTACAGTATATTTTGTGAAGCACTTTGAGTCATTGATAAGACATGAAAAGCGCTACATGAAATGCAAGGATTAATATTATTATTAATCGCAAATAAATCTGAGCCATTTTGAAGACATGATGAGCTATACTGAATGCAATGATTATTATTATTCAATGTAACATAGATCACTGATCGGACATTGTTTGAAAATCTAAGTATATTTAAAAATAATCATATATTTGATTAATCATTGGTAGCAGAGATGTTTAATGAATACACTTTAGTGCATATGAACAGATGCTAGTTGATTAGCGTTTGCTGGTCAGTAGCCTTAGCCAAGGCACAACACAAGCTGCTTAAATAGAGTTAACACATGTGTGCTCATTCTCTGCGTAGTCATTTTCTGAAACATCGGTACATTTGACAGCTGCAGAGGCTAGTCATAATGTGCTACCTACCTATGTTTCAGCAAAGCCATTTAGGTCATGCAGAGTTTATAATATAAATCCATCTCTGAAAGCTTTCGTAGCTTAATCTTTAATTGAAAATCATGCAGATGCAGCAGCCTGATACCTCTCCAGAGGGTTCCAGCTCCTTCTCAAAGCGATATGCATTTGCAGGTAAACATTCTTGCTTGTAACGTTGAATGATTTAACTTTAATAACTAAAGGTTGTTAAAATATTATGTTATGTTTCGGCCAAATAGAAGTCCGTGGAGTCCTGTAGCTTAGTGGTTAGAGCAAATGCTTTGCAAGCGAGAGAGCCTCAGTTTAATTCCCGGAGGGCAACAAGTTTCCTTACTCCTCTATTTACCCAGCAGTAAGTAGGAACCTGGTTGCTAGTCGATTAGCCAATCGCTTTTCTGGGGGTAATAATCCCTTCAAGATCAAAACAGAAAATAAAAATAGTAATATTAATATTTGGTCCCACTGTTTGTGGGACACTGATGTGCATAATTAGTTGCCGCATTTTGCCCACAAAATGTACAGTAAATTCACTTTAGAGTATATTCTGTGAAGCGCTTTCAAACATCTTGAAGGCATGATGACGTGCCACATCAAATGTGCTACATATAAATAAAGGGGGCCACGCTACATAAATATTCACTTATTTCTATTGGCATTATTTGTTTTAAAAATGCTAATATGTTATCTTACTTTAAGTACATCTAGTTTTATGAGAAATTACGGTATGGTAGTAAACAATGTACTGTAATATGTTTTACTGTCAGAATATACCATTCTGGAATATCGATATCCAGCAATACACAATTCCTATTAATTTCATTAGAAACTAGCAAACTTAAATTTTGCTTTTCTGTCTGCTCAGTTGTGAATATTATTTTAATTTGCTTTCAACTTAATTTTGACTTTATACATGTGGCTCCCTCTCCTAACATTCTTCCTCCTCCACCAGGAGGATAACGCTATCTTAGCCATTCATTTTCTGTAGAACACAGCCAATATTGCTCCATGATAATCTAACAAGAAGTGTGTTACTCTGTGTTCGATTCCTCATGCAAGTTTATCCTCTATTTTCATCAAAATATTCTGTCCGTCATCTAGCAAAATATGAGAGCTAGCTGCCATCTGAAGGGAACTGGCTTTAAACTCAAACTATTGGAACAGAGCTCCCGAACAGGAGCTCCTGGTTTCCTCATCTTTCGTCAGTAACTTAATTATTATTGTGCAGGTGCCAGTGAATGTAATATAATCTATTTTATATTTGTAGCTGTTGGATGCGAGTCCTACCAGCTTTGCCAACAACTATGTTTTTATGTTTAGATTCTTTTTAAGAAAAAGCAACACAAAAATATTTATATGTAAAACCACGTTATGCAAGAACACAACTGGTACTCGATGTTGAGAACGTAATTGATTCTGTGCATGATGGATTCCTGATTTTTATCCCGAGGAGATGGAAATTTGGAATTGTCATCCTACAGTGGTCTCGGATCTTTGAGTAGCTCGACCAAGGATGAAATTATAGATGGACCCTCAGATCTCTTTATTGGGAAATCGAGGGTGGCAAGGGAGAGGAAGCAGACCGACAAATGCTAGAAAAAAATGAACCTGCATTGTCCCCCTAGCATGATACCACACATTGATACTCTGATTTCCTGCTCTATCTCCTTCTGCGATAACAACCATCCTAATTGTGTTTGCAGTGTTGCCTGGAATATGAATGGATGTTATATGTTCCAGTGAAACCACTTGAGTAAAGAGGCTGATGATGGCAAATGTTCTTCATGATTGTTAGGATTTAGGACTTTTTATATTAAGGTCACACCAGCGAATATAAAATGGAAATTATATTATGCCTTATTTGTCTTATTCTATTTTTTCCAGGAATATTTAATGGTTTGATTTTCATGTTGATTTTTAAAATGTTGCTGCAATATTGATTTGCCACACCCCTGCAGGTGTGATAAACCTTGTTTTATTTACATATAGAATAGTATGTAGTGACTATTAAATCTGGTGATAACCTAAGGACTTGATGTGTATTAGAATGAAGAAACAACTTCCATTTTCACTGCTGGGATTAGAAACCTAGAAGAAAGGGGTGGTTAAATTAGTTGACATCAAAATGTCTGCAATGGGTTGCATTTAACATGCAGCATTTGTGGCACAGATGATAAAGGGGAAATATCTTGTAAAAAAAATTGAAGCATGCTAATATTTCAGCTAATGTACCATTATGATATTTTCACTGCCGCATTCTTAAACTGTGACCTGTCAGACTGTTTAATCTCTATTTTCTTTCATACATTTCACTATCTCTCCCAGAATTTCAGAGTAAAAAGTTAATTTAAATTTGGTACAGTAGAACGTGAATTGCAGAAGTAAGTGAATCAACCATTTCTTCCTGTTTGTCTTTGTCTGGCGAGGATTCCTTGTAGTGACAGGGAAGCAACTGCCTTCCAACTGAGGACCAGAGTAGTGTTGGCACTTTTGTGGGAGAGCGAGAAAGGCTGGAACTGTGGGGAAAGAGAATATTTTATCAAATGTATCCTGGGAGATGAAGCAAAAAATAGATTGCAGGAGATCAGCATTAACAAACAAACAAACAAACAAACAAACCCAAATACATTTATAGGGCACTTTTCACATCGGGAGGATGTCCCAAAATGCGCTGATCAGTCAGGGATTGGGAGTAGAATTAAGTAGAATAAACTCAAAGAAAAGTGCTATTTTGAGGAAAGATAGAATCATAGAAAATAAAATAGGAACTTGAGGGACCAGTGTAAAGAACGAGTAGACTGGGAAAGACTTTTCAAGAGATACAGAAGGAATAAGACAACATTAATTTGGACTTCATATTTTGTGAATGAATCTTTTATAGTCCCCAATTAAACCTGTGTGTTATTTAGGAACATAAGAACAGGAGTAGGCCATTCAGCCCTTTGAGCCTGTTCTGCCATTTAATTAGATCATGGCTGATCTGTACCTCTCTACTAATACTTTCAATTCCAATTTCCTGCTTTCTCCCTGTATCCCTGAATAACCCTGACCTACCAAACATTTATTAATCTCACTCTTGAAGGTGTGGATGAATCCAGCATCCACAACCTTTTGGGGGAGAGAATTCCAGATTTCTATTACCCTTTGAGTGAAAAAATGCTTTCTGATTTCATTCTTAAATGGCCTGGTTCTAATTTTAACACTATATCCCCTTGTTTTGGATTCCCCGCCAGAGGAAATAGCTTCTCTCTATCTACCCTATCAATTCATTTTATAATCTTAAATATGTCAATCAAATCACTCCCGAACATTTTAACCTCAAAGGAATACAATCCAAGTTTATGCAGCCTTTCCTCGTAACGTTATCCTTTTAGACCTGGTAACATTCTGGTGAACCTGCACTGCATCCCCTCCAAGGCCAATATATCTTTCCTGTGGTGTGGTGCCCAAAACTGAACGCAGGTGAATCCACCCATTTCAGGATGGATTCACCATGTGGAATAGAAATAAACTTGTTCTGGTGTTTGATTGGCCCCGACTGAGCAACAGTGGCCACCCTCTGAGTTAACATTGCCTTTATTATCTGTTATTACTGATGTCTGTTCAGCCAGATCCTCATTGTTCTTATTGAACATGTCAGTTAATTGCAACAAAATGAAGATTACTCATTTGATATTCCGATTGGCAACAACCAAAATAATTTTATTCCTTATTCTTTCTTTGAAGCTTAGGGAATTAAGAAACTGTCAGGTGGTAATGTATTGCAGAGCAAGTCTAACCTTTTCCTTGCCTACTGCATCTTGATGAGTGAAAAGATGTCATTTGAATTTCTCTTTACACAGGCTGTAACCGTTTTGTATCTATCTGTTGTATTTAAAAGGTTCAGAAGTCATTTTCCTTGTTAGAAAGTGTGTGTGTGTGTGTTTATGTAACAATAGCTGTAAATCTATCGAGGTAATTGTTTTTCAGCAATTGACGCAACAACTAAAATCTGCTATTCTGTACTCAGATTAGATTTTTGGGAATTGACAGATGATTGTGGATTGTAGTACACATCAACTAATTTGGACTAATCTTGGTTCCCTTCTGACCATTCAAATCCAGGTGGAACTCTAGGAAGAAATATGAAGATTTTTTTATGCACTGGTTGTTAGATCACAGCTCCAATCATTTTTTGAACAATTTGTCTTTTGGCTGTGTTCGGTGGGTGTGAATCCACAATATATACAATTGGGCAATTTCAGTTTGAGGGGTATTTGCACTTTTGGCTATTCTGAATTTAAATGATTGAAGGACGTGAGAGAAGATTTCTTCAAGGAAACATAAAGTAATTTACTTGCAGTGAGGAATACTCACTATCTGCTTTCTGTGAGTCATCTCTTGTTGTTCTAGTGATGGATCCTGAAGCATTTCACTGTATTTAACAGGAGGAGTTGTGTTCTAGCTTCAGTCTTCCGATAGTATGTTGTTCAGGGATTGGGCATGTCAGCTCCCCCGTTGATCTGAGGCACCTGCCTTGATGCCTTCATCAATAAACTTATCTGGAATCTAAGTACAGTATTTGCTGCCTGACTCTAGAGCAGCCAAAGGTAGACAGTGGTTGGTTCCAGGTAATGTACAAAAGTGAGGATCCTTCACTACTGTACAAGTAATACGTGTCTTTTCCTTTATAGCCATGTTGCTACTTTAAACAGAATGTACTTTCTCCATGCTTTCCCTCTGATAATGTGCAGACAGTGAATTTCCATGTAGTGATTGATGTCTTTTGAAGATAGAAGTGAACATGTCCAAGTAACCTGTACTTCTCATACCAAAGGTGTTAGTGGTAGGAAGGAAGTGCAATAAAGAGCCAGTAATACATTTGTCTCCAGGAATCTGTACAAAATACCTATTTCCGCACCTTGTTTAGGATCAATATCTCAAACTGACCACAAAAAAATGAAACGCTATATTATTCATTGAAACAAATTCATCATCGCCCAAGAATTCCAAGAGCAACGGGAAGGTGCAAACACCTGTAGATAACTGTGTGAGTGAAGCCCAGTTGGGATACCCTACTGACGTGAAAGGCACTATATAAATGTAATTTGTTTATTGTTGTTGTTGTAGTAGACATTTGAGAGAAGCTCAAAGCAATGAGTGAAAACATACAGTAATAATTTCTGTGGTAGAAAGTCAATGTTGCCATCAGAGTTTGACATGAGAATAGTCACCACCTTGATCTGCATGGTTTACCGCTGGCTGCTTGTTCAGCTAAGGCTTCACCCCACCAGCTATGGTTGTGGTTTGCAAAGTTAACACATGTGGGTGGAAAGAATCCAGGCCTAGTGACCTATTTAAAAAATTTTTTTTTATCACTCACGATTGTTTGTGGGACACTCCTGTAAGCAATTGGCTGCTGTGTTTCACCCACAAAATATACAGTCAACTCACTTTACAGTATATTCTTGCAAAGTGCTTTGAAACATTTCAAAGATGTAATAAGCCGCTATATCAAATCCAAGGATTACTGTTAGAATTATCTGCGTTTCCATGTTCGATTAATGAGTCCAAGTACATCTGAGTACCTCAGGATTCAAAATTTATGAATCTGTTGAAATCCAGTTGCTGACATCTGATCTTTCCCCCCATCCCAACCATGTCTCTGCCAAGAAACTACTCACAATACGAAAAGAATGGTGTTGATTGTCACCTGAATGTTATAATATACATATACAATATATAGAGATAGATATTTCATAAATAAGTGCAGTGACAGTCTAGACAGTCAGCTGAAATATTGCCAAGCAGTATTTATTGACAGCAGTGTAGCATATGGAAAATGTTAAAAGCGCAACAAATTCACGCTATAGCAAAGATTGCTCGATAGCTCTGTGAAAAGAACAAAATAATTGATGGCAAATGAACAGATAGTCTCACAATATCATGTAAAAGCATCTGGGCAGTCGAACCTCGTTTCTGATTGTTTCTGAATAGCTGAATAATGATTGCAACTTTAATTGCCAAAGTCAAAATTGATTAATAAGACTGATCACGGGTTTACAGAAGGTTCAAATTGTGATTTATCTTCATGGTAAATGTGTGTACAAGATTGGGACTTCCTCCTGAAGTGAAAGGCGTTATACAAATGGAATTTTGTTTAGTGAAGCAATTTTCCTCCTGTTAAAACAAATTAATTCATGAACAGGGTTGAGAGTCAAGAGTTTCACCAAAGATTTGGCAGGTCTGTAAACTGCTTAACATAGAAGTTGCAATGTTCTGCCGAGTGATACAAGTTGCAGATGATGATACCCAAACATATTGTTGAAAAACAATTAAGGCACTTAATTAATGCTGGAAGCTAATTCATCTAGAAAAAAAATACAGTTTTTCCACTGGCTCTGAGGCTCACGAAACATGAAAATACTTAATTATTGTCTGAGTAGTCCCAAAGGCTGCACTCTGTGGTGCAGAAGATTTGCCAAGAGGGTAATGAGAATGTTTTATGGCACATGTTCTGATTGTGGCTACTCTGAAGGTTGGGGTTACAAGCTAGTGGGGAGAGTGTGTGGAGGTGGGTGCTGGAGAGAAGTCTTCAGACCCAGAGTGTTCTATAAATAGAATAATATAATAATCCTTGCATTTGATATAGCACTTTTCACTATAGCGCTTCACAAAAGTTTCTCAATGCACTTCACAGAATATAGTGTAAAGTGAATTGACTGTATACTTGTGGGTGAAACGCGGCAGCCAATTGCACACAGCAGTGTCCCACATAGAATTGCGGATTGAAATGACCCATTTTTAGTATTGTGTTTTTGAAGGGATTATTATTAGGCATGTGGAGTAAGGAAACTTGCCCAAGTTTTCGCTCTGACCTGCCTGGATTCAAACACAGATCTCAAGCTTGGAAGGCGAGTGCTCTAACCACTGAACTACAGGAGCTTCCAAATGAATAGCAACAACAATTGCATTCATATTGTGACTTACAGATTGGGAGGATGCTGCTTGAACCAAAGGACCTTGGCATCACTCAGTGATTTTACAACTTAGCAAAAGGAATATTAATGACAGATTCTAAAGTCACCACACCACAGCTATGAGAAGCTTCTCAGTTACCACTCCCAAATGTAGACGAGACTGTGATATAAAAATGTTCGAATAAACCCTCAGGAATTTGCATGCAGCGCTCTGAGAACAATTGGTCTGTTTATTTATTGGTAAAAAAATGGAAGAGAAAGCTTTGATTCACCAAACCTTTACTTTAGTGAACTCACCCCCACTGCATGAGAATTTTATTTATTGTGTTGGGTAATGCCATAAATGGAAACTAAAGCAAACGTGGATGAAAAGGGTAAGTCATTTAAAAAAATTTTTTTTTGTAACTTTCTTCAAGCTTTCTCTTGGGTATCATTCTATATCCAAGCAGTGGGCAGTCAGTATGCCCTTGAGGTCTATGCCATAGTCAATCTTCAATCACATGCTAGCAGATGCATAAACCGCTCCAGTTTTCCCCTGTGATCTGTGGTGAAGACAATAGTGCTCCGTTCAATATCTCTCTCTGTCAGATCAAAATTCACCTTGTGGACAATCTTGAGTAAGAATCTCTGTACTACCACAAACGTTTATTTTTCAACTGAAAATAATATTTCATAACAATGAATAGTATTTACTATCATAACAAAATATTTCCAACCCAATTTCAAACCCTACATCAGCATGGGCGAGTTTAAGAATATTGGTTTCTGCAGGAATTCTGTTTCTTGACTTTTGCACTGGTGCAAATTGATGTTTAATATTGGGGGACAGTATTTTGAAGCGTTCACTGTTCCAACACCTTGGATGTCCTCTTGACGTGAAAGGCACTATACAAATGTAGTTTTGTTGTTGTTGTTCCATGTTAAATGAGTATCTGATAATCTAATGACCTTGGAGGTTATTTGCAACCCAAAAGTATGTTTAATAAGTTAAAATAGGAAATAGATCAAACCTTCTGCCTTGGAAAACTGTGGGTTTCTTGTATCCTTTCCCATAGAATGTTCCTCTTACTTGGACACATTTTATAGTATACGTACTGATGCTCTTCAACAACAACAACAACAACAACTTAGATTTATATAGCACCCTCCATGCCAGACGACGTCTCAGAGCGCTACACAATAATGGATCCCTGGGGCTGCGCCAGTGGGAGGGGGGAAAAGGTGACCAAAAGCACGGTCGAAAAGAAATGTCTTTAGCCGAGACCTGAAAATAGGAAGAGAGGGTGCGAGGCGAAGGGAGAGAGGAAGGGAGGTGTAAAGGGAGATGAAGTTGTGGTCCGAGATGGCTTTATTGGTGATGGTGATGTCCGAAATGGTGAGGCCCCAGGTGATCACCAGGTCAAGGGGACACTCGTGAACGTAAAATAATAATTAATGGTGAACATTAATCAATTGCTCCACCATTGATAGTTGATTCTGAGTCCAAACTTTGTCAAATACCTGATATTTCTCTGGTTAATAAGGAAAACCTGTTGTTTTCATTGTAGGAGGATGCCTTTATTGTGAATATAGATTTGAATAATAGCAACATTTAAACTGCCTGCATGAGTAGGATAGAAATAAATTGGGTGTGCCCTAAGGCTTGTATTCAGTAATTAGACAGTGTATGGCAATTGTGCTGAGCAGGCTAATACTGTGCTGTACAGGAATTTTGTAAACCTAAATAATTCAGACTCCAGAAGCATTTCTGCACTAAATGTCTTTGTTCGGTTGTTTGAACAGTGTTTCCAGTATATAATGATAATAATCCTTGTATTTGATATGAACAGCAATGACAACTTGCATTTATGTCGCGCCTTCCAAGCCAGGCAGCATCTCAGAATGCTTAATAATGGCGGAGCCTGCGGCCGAGCCAGGAGGAGAGGGAAGGTGACCGGAAGTGCGGTCAAAGAGAAAGGTCTTCGTCTTATTCACTCACCTGAGGCATTGCAAAGACCTTCACAGAATATATTGTAAACATGGCAGCCAATACAGTAATGTTCCACAAACATTCGATTGATTGACCACATTTTATTTGGGGGGTGGGGGGGAATTAATATTTCCACATCACCATTAATTTTTATTTATTTGAATATAAGTCCAGTAGGTGTTAGAATAAAGTTCTAACTTTGGTTTAATCTGAACAAATTGCAGAAGGTTTGCTTATTGTAGATAGGGCTTGCTGTACTCTGAGGCACTATCCAGCACATAGGGCACTATATAAATGCAAGTTGTTTCAGTGCCTTGTGTCGTCCTCCCTTCATGAAGGGCGCTATACAAGTGTAATTTTTGCTGTTGTTGTTTTTGTACAGGTGGCTGGTCTGCGCAGGGCAGAGCTTTGAGGTCATGTAATAATGATGACTAGTAATCGAGAGTAATAATTAGTAATAAAGGATTATTGGAAGGAAGCGTATGTAAAAATGAAATCATTCTGTTTGTGCTTATAATTTCCAAACGTATGCTGGTTTCAACAACAAGCCATAGAAAATGATGCGCTGATAATTGTTCCAAGCAATTGGAGCTCTAGAGGTGTCACTGTGACAATGGCAAGCTGATGCACTGTTAGTGCATTCACAAAAAAAGCTTTGCATTGCTTCTAGACCCCAAAAGTTTGGAGATATGGTAAATCTTTAAGAATCGGTAGATAATGCCTTTAACAGCAAGAACAAGAAAATTATATTTTCGTGCAGCTTTCACATCGGGAGGACATCCCAAGGCGCTGATAAGGGGTGGGGGTACTGGGTGTATTTTGGGGGAAGGGATGGCGGAAGGCAAAGTTGTATTTCTAAACACATGATACATTACACTGCCTAACTAAGAAACAGAATAGGAATGTGTTTTGGAATATTGTAATCTTAACCTCAATGTCCCTACTGTGCATAGATATTTTGCATTAAAGCAAAGTATTTTAACTTCCAACTGAATTGGCCCATAATCCTACCTGCCATAAATGGAAATGCTGGTAGAGATACTGGAGTCTTTCAGTTCTTTCTTATTTTCCTACTTCAAAACCATTTGACTCAAGAGCATGATGGTCAGTATTTTATGCAGTGTCAAAGTGTCTTTCTGCCTTGCTCTTTGCACTACAGCGTTTCAGATGTTTAGTGTTTTGTTCTAATTGTGCTCCTGGGATCTGTCTGTGGTGATTTATTATCAGATCCAAACAATCTGATAAATGCACACCCCAAAAAGGCTATATTGAGAAATCACAGCAAAGAGTCATGCTGGCCATATTAAAAACACTATCCCTTGTGTTTAGTGAAGGAAACATAATAGGGGTGTAAATCAAGACAACTACCAAGTCTTGGCAGCTAGATAATACCTTTTAGCTCCTTGGATTGGATACAGAAGAAGTGTGAGAAACACTGGAGGGTATGATCATTCACACCTTAAATCACTATCAAGAGCAATGGATTCAAGTGCTAATACACCAGCTATATCATGCATTTCTAATGAGCAGAAGTACTTCAGAGAAAAAAGTAAATGAGGATGTAAAATATTTGATTGCATTTAGATTATTTTGCTTGCAGGGTAACTGGCTTCATTTTAAAATGCTTTATTTAATTTTTTAGAGGTTTAATTCCTGAATAAATGTGCTTTTTTTTCAACAATATGATTCATTTAATTTGATTGAAATAATATGTTTTAAATGCAAGGTTACTAGCTCCTGAAATCAACATCATCAAAATGTATAAGCAAAAGTGCTTGTACTGGGAAGTGAATTGAGTAATAATAAATAATTTATATTTATAATAATATTCTAAATCAATATTCTAAATCAAATGCAAGGTTTATAATAATAAACCTTACATTTGATTTAGAATCTTGTCACATCATTTTGGACATCTCTGATGTTCTGGACCATTCCAACTTGCAATTCAGTTCTGCTTGGTAGATAGGTTGGTGTTCCTTTGGTGTGTGTGTGTATTCTATACTAGATGAAAGGAAAGCATTCATAGTTTGCTTAAGAGACTGCAGCATGACAGCAATAAATAGGTCAGATAATAATAATAATCCTTGCATTGGATATAGTGCTTTTCACGTCTTCGAGACGTCTCAAAGAGCTTCACAGAATGTATTGTGAAGTGAATCGACTGTATATTTGTAGGCGATTCGTGGAAGCCAATTGCACACAGCAGTGTCCCACAAACAGTCATGGATTGAAATGACCAATTTTGTTTGAAGGATTATTATCAGGCGTATGAAGTAGGGAAACTTGCCCAAGGTTTCGCCCTGCCTGGAATTGAACCTGGAATTGAACCCAGGTCTCTCTCTTGTAAGGCGAGTGCTGTAATCACTGAGCTACAGGACCTCACACAATATTCATACAGATACTCAGCTGACCAACAACCTCCCAACCCAAAGTTTCAAATGACATTTGATAATAATGCAATTCTATTTATATGGTTACCTTGATGCATTGCTAGAGAGAATATTGTTGGCATGCTGTATAGCGCAGGGATGGAATGTAGTGGACAAAACTCTTCTTTTCAATACGGCCCTTCTGAGATTGGCTGCTGAGGTCTTGATACAAATGAAATTACGATGAATTCTCTGGCAGAATTCAGACAACAGCAAAGGATACAGACGTTGCAAATTTTTTCTTGACACCTTGGTTATAATTAACAGTTCCTGAGTAATTGATCATGTAAATAATGCCCTTTGGCATTGATTAATGCAGACTTAACATTTTATATTTTTTCCATTAGTACTTCTACCCTTTAATTAAACAGCCAATTATTTCCATTGTGACTGTATGTCAGTTTATTACCAGCAGAATCTTTGATCTAAAGCACTGAAACTCTTCAAGGCAAACCTTGCAATTGGAGACTGACAAAAGGGAGCAAGAAACTGAATATTCGCAAAGTTTTCAAAAGTTCCAATTCTTGCTCACCATAGTCAATCTCCAATTGATCTTTGGAGTACTATAGTTCGATTTTTCCACCATGCCCCAAATAATGCAAAGTTGCAATTCTTCATCAATTTCAGGTTGCACAGCACTAACCAGCATTTCTTTAGTTGTATGTTCACAGAGTTTATTTCCAATGGTTATAAAATGTGGTAATCCACATGAAAACAGATAACAAGCTTTTTTGTAGTAGGCTCTTTTTATTGAAAAATTATATTTAACAATTAAATTTGATTTTGAATTAATCACCATCACTCTTGTAGATGTGGATAACATTGAAGAGATTTTGGAAAGCAAAATGTTTACAATGCTGTGTGTGTGTGTGTGTCGGGGATGGAGGTAGGTTGTTCTTCTTTTAAGTTTCTTCATTTTGTGCTCAAATATTCCAATTCTATAACCAATGTCTTAACCAATTTATTTGCTTATAGATTATTTGTGCCTCCTTTAATTTAACTTCACTTTTACACTATTGATAAATCGTGTGAAAGAGGTTATGTCAAGCAATATAAAGTAATACAACATTTGTTAAATAGAAATACAATTTGGTTAGCCCAATACATTTGGTGTACTAACAGGGTTAAATATAATCCTTGACTTTTTCACTCATGGTGAAGTCCTGTAGCATACAACAACAACAAAATTACATTTGTAGAGCGCCTTTCATGTTGAGAGGATGAGTGTAGTGGTTAGTGCGCTTACCTCTCAAGTAAGAAGACCAGGGTTCGATTTCAGACAAGTTCCTTACTCTACACGTCTCTGTTTACCCAGCAGTAAGCAGTGACTGTTTATGGGATATTGCTCTGCACAATTGTTTGCTGCATTTTGCCAACAAATATAGTCAATTCACTTTACAGTATACCCTGGAAAGCGCTTTGAGACGTCTAGAAAATGTGATAAGGTGAAGAATGATGATTATTATTATGGTAAAGACAGTGACTTATTACTGTAATATCAATGTTAGTCAGCCTTGTTAATCTGACTACAAACGTTTGAAGATGTTAATACTCATTGTCTCCTTTATTCCTTATTTTACTTATTAACCGTCAAACATTAAAGCAAAACCAAGTCAACCAATTTTACAACCAGTCATTTTGGTCATAATTGGTACATCAATCCCTATATAATGGTAAAATATTGTAGAAGGTGCAGCTATTGTAAAGTTAAACATATTTTTAATTGAAGAACTGTTATTCTTTCTTAGGTGTGACATGTCAGGCTGATGGCCAACATGTAGATATTGTTGAATGCCTGAAGATGGCTGGTTCCATGCCCACCCAGGTGCAGGAATGTCGAGTCCCCTGTCACAATGACTGTTTGTTAACCAACTGGTCCAGATTCACATCATGTGCAGCAGGCTGTGGATCATCCCGCAGTAGGAAGAGATCTCTCACAGGTAATTATTAGTTAGTATAATAAATCATCAGGGGGTTGCAAATGTCATCAAGAATAATGATAACTTTGTCCAACATCTTTCCATGCAAGGGCGTATGATTTAATTATTTTTTTTTACTAATTAATTAGATATGTTATATTGGTACATAGACAAAATGACTTGACAAGGGTTTATAAGAATGTTATAGAGCTTCACAAGATGGTAATCTATTTTCAGCCTGGAGCTGCATGATTCAGAGTTTCACATTGCAAAGTTTAATGATAATCCTTGCTCTACATGAGATCATATCTTCAGGTCTTATGGCCTCCTAGGGTTGACTACTGCAGATATGTTGAGAAAGAAACAATGTTGTAATATTGTGAATAAATAGCTTGTTCTGTCAATGTCAATACATTTTCAAACAGCTCTGAGGAATGTCTAAGAAGAATGCCACAATTTTTTTAATTAGGTAAAAGCAAGAAGCGAGACACATGCTTGAAGTATCCACTGGTAGAGACTGAGCCTTGTCCATGTGATAAATTTAGCATTCAGCCACAAAGGAATTTGTCAGATTGCATTCTTCCAGAAAACAAGGTGGAGCTACAACTTGGGATGAAAGTTCAAGGAGACAGCAAGCAATGTGGACAGGGTACACGTTACCAAACTGCAGCCTGTTATGATCAAAACAAAAATCTGTTGAACCCCTCCCTATGTGGAAGTTCTGGTAAGTAAATTGCATTTAATTTAAGGTTTTTATTTTTTTAAAGTCAGAATGATTTCATTTGGCAAATTATGTGGTTTAATTCTTGAGGAAGGGAACTGAATTTGTGTTTTTGTCTTGTTGTGGAGACTTGTAGCTCAGTTTTGCCTCGCAAGCGATAGGACCTGGGTTAGATTTCTGGGCAGGACGAAACATTGGGCTTTATTCTACGCTACTCTGTTTACCCAGCAGTAATTAGGAATCCAGTTGTTTGGTGATTGGGGTATCACTTTTGTGGGGATATAACCCCTTCAAAATAAATATATTATAAAATAATAATTTGGACATTCAATCCATGACTGTGAGACTTCTTGAAGACGTGTTAAGGTGAAACATCAAATGCAACAATTATTATTAGTAGTAGTCGTAGCGGTATTTGGAAATGGTATGCTTTTTCCACTTTTACATCTTCTGAGCAAACTTGGATCAGGAACAAATGCAAATTAAACTTTTTGGATTCTAACAATGTGCTCTAACCACAACTTCAAAAGACCCTCCCTCCCTCTCCTACTACCAATGGTTATTCGTGCTAACCCAGCACCAAAACGTAAAGCTGCAACGTGGAAATGATTATTTGATTGGATATAGTCTTGTATTAGATTTATTACTATGTTCTTAATTTGGAGAAGGGAAAGTATCACATCATGAAACTGAGCAAACTCCAGATTGAGTACATTTATATTTAACATCAGCAGCTACATTTAAAAAAAAATCCACAGATACATTCTATGCTCATAATACCATTAAGCACCAAATTAAATTCAGAGCCTTCCATGGCCTTTCTCCAACCTACCTCTGTGATCTTTTAATCCACTATCAACCTGCCAGCTTCCTCCGATCAGCGGGTTGCGGCCTGCTCCGTGTCCCCCACCCTATCTGCCCCACCAGTGGTGGGCGAGGCTTCTGCCACTCTGCCCCCACCCTCTGGAACTCCATCCCCAGTCCCTCTGCCTTGCCCCCTCCTTTGCATCCATCAAGACCTGTCTCAATCTGGTCACTCTCCTAAGCCCCCCCCTACCCTCTAACCTCCCAGATCCTGACATCCAGCTCGGGTACGGAACACAGACTGTTCAGTGCCTTGGGAAGTCCTCCTGACTTCAAAGGCACTGTACAAATCTGTATGAACTAGAACTACACCGTAAATTTGAGTGATTTGCATAGCAGCATAAACAGACCAGATTCCATGAAATGAATGAACAACATTTACAGTAAAAGCCTGTTTATCCGGCACCCGATCAACCGTAACTTCCGTATAACTGGCATCGCAAACAAAAGTCTGCATTTGATTAACCAGAATTTATCCAGAAAAATGCATTGAAAAAATGTTTTTTTTTTTTTAGTTTTCGGCCGATTGTCTGGCAGGCGCTTTAACTGGCATTGGCCAGGTCCCGAGGATGCTGGATAAACGGGCCTTTACTGTATTTGGGTCATTGTTGGCGATTGACACCAGGAGAAATTCCTTTCTCTTTTCAAATAGTATTGTGAGACCATTAAAGTTCACCTGAGCAGGCAGACAGCGCTGCTCAGTTTGCTCAGTTTAACTTCTTATCTGAAGAAAAGTACCTCCGACAATGTAGCATACTCCCAGCATTGCGATGGAGTGTCACCTTTGACCGTATGAGTTCAAAGTCCGAACATGGGGCTTGAACCCACAACCTTCTGACTTAGAGGCGGGAGCGCTACCTATTCAGACAGCACTTAGTACAAGTCAAATTCTAAGTTGATCTTTTAACATAAATTCTGAATATTTTAGCATTATGCACATAATCATTCTTTCAATACAATAGTTATTTTAATATTATTTTAGTTTAGATTACTTGTATGACAGCAACAGATTCATCCATTTTATATAACCTCATATGAATTAGTAACAAGCTTAGTTTTATTTACGATGACATCTTATAATAATGCTAACAGCAGGAGTTCAAAAGAAATAATTTCTGCTTGCTATGAATTAAGATTGAATTCACTTTAAAATTATTAGGAAAAACTCTTGTGGAAAATAACAGCAGAGATTTAAATCACTTGATTCACTATATTTTTTAATTTTTCAAATCAGGATATATTGACCAGACTTGCATTCTTCCTTGTCCATCGGATTGTAAGCTAAGTGACTGGTCAAACTGGTCAACGTGCAGCAAAACATGTGGAAGTGGGATCCAAGTCAGGTCCAAATGGCTGCGGGAGAAACCGTATAATGGAGGTCGTCCATGCCCCAAGCTAGATATAAAAAATCAGGTGAGGTGTACCAAGTAACCAATGAAGAACCATTTGGTGATCTGTCCATTTTGCCTTTTAATTTCTTTTAAGTATAAGTCAACAAATTTACATCTGTTGAATTAGTAACAGAGACTATTTAGCCTGTATTGCTCATTCTATTGGCATTGTTGTTTGCCAGTATGTTTTGATTCTGCTAAATGCACATTTGAACATTGCAACCATGTAAATTTGATTTGTCCATTGTTTGATTTGTCAAGCTGTTTGTCTCCAATTTATTTCCGTTTAATATTGGAACTCTTCCCTTTTACTTTCACTGGGGTTGGGGAAAAAAGTGATCGTTGGGAAAACAGCACCGTAAATGACAACCTTGCTCCGGAAAAGACATCTTGGTATGTAATGTAGGTAACCTTATGTATGTCATGCTGCCTGTGCAGCCATAGCTCTGAACCATAGATCTTTGCTGAACTAAGATGGGGAATAGAGGGGCACAGAGAGAGAATACGAGGGGTGAGGTATAATATGATGTATGAACATCAGCACAGACTAATTGGCCTGTTCATGTGCTCTTTCAATCTATGCAATTCTAGTTAACTCTAAGATCTTGTGCGTCGCTTGATGCACGTGGGATTTCCTGAAGGACCTGCATTTAATGTCATGAAGTGCTTTTATGCTCTAATTTTTCAGATGAGTACTCTTTCAACCTCAAATCTTCATCTATTTTGGTGCATTTTAGAACATTCAGCCAAGTGACATGGAGAACTTCCAATTGAATGTATATATTGCTGGGGAGCCATAAACTTCAATCACCTTTCCGATTCATCTCTCACTGAATCTAGTGTATGTCATCACACGTATGCTTCATGAATTGGATTCAAATGATTGCATTTAATTTCCCCATTGACTCAGTGGCTGACGGCACCACCTTGTATGGTAGAGGTTCAGACTGGTCAGGAAGTGATCAGGGCACTCGAAGTAACCTGTGCTTAGGAGGGCAGAACAGTCAGGCAAGGCACTTCTTTTGATTATGTTTGATTGAAAAATTGTTGGCATTCACTGTCTAGGGTTACACATAACACAAATGGGCATTTCAGTGTTCCCGAGTTTCTCTGGTATCTGTAGAACTGCACCCAGACATGAGTCATTGCAATCCAATGAAGTAGAAGGAAAACTGGTGAAATGGTAGCGGGGAATTATTTTAATTGCCACTTTATATTCATAGACTCGGTATCTTGATTGCATACGCACACGGAGCACCTCCAGAAGTGTATTCAAAATAACAAGTTGCAAATTGGTTTTAGTGGTTGAAGAGGCACTCAACACATGGAAATTCAGCATTACGAAAGTAACTATTAAGAGTTTAAACCAAAGGAATATATGCATGTGTGAATAGTTTCTCAAACAATAGGCAATTCAGCAATCTGAAATCCTTTTTGTTGAGTTCAATTATTGTTGTTCAACAGCAAGGTTCAATACAATTTATACCTGTAGTGAATGATTCCATTGTATGTGTTTGCAAATATGGTTTTAAGAAAGCACTTATATATTGTATACTGTATATATATAGTGCTTTAAAACTCTCCCCATGACACAGACATGAATTCTCTCCCCACTCTTACCAGTCAGACCATGTCCATTATACCTCTTCTCTTCACAATGAGGATGATGATGCTATGCAGATAAAATGCTATGGGTGAGGTATATATTATAATCCTATGTGTGAGATCAAGCCAGGAACCACCTTCTCGCCTCGCAGAGAATTCCTCAAACCTACCATCCACCTTGTAAGGGTTCAAACCTGTTCTTATCCGATGTCAAAGACCAATGAGTGGCTATCCTCCTTGGGGGAAGGTAAGCGAGGTCTCTATGGGCCTGAACTGGCTCTGAGGTGACATGCCTGATAACAGATTGTCAGAATTGAGCCACTGCTTTGTGGCAGTCTCAGTCCAGTTCCTGAACCAGGCGGATCCACAATAATCCAGGACACTGCTGATGACAGCACAGACAGCCTGGCTCATCAGCAGGACCTAGAAGGGCAGACCAGTCACTGGGGGCAGAAAGTTACCCCAATCCACTCCTGTTAACCCTGCAAGCCAAAGCCCTCATTGGCAGGGCAGTCCTAGCTGGACAACTAGTGGGAAAGCTTGCTGGACAGCAATATCAATGGCAAGCTATGCAGGTTTTGCTGGTTAGACTCCAGCAGTTACCCCAACTGACAATCTGGGGTCCCGAAGACTTGCTCTTGCCAACCTGCGCCTAATACTTTCTGGAATAAGGTAAGCAGGATGAATCCCTCCAGGAAGATAGTGCACATTCCATTCCAACAATCTATCTCTGGGATTTCCATGTGTAACAATAGCTCCTGTAGCTCAGTGGTTAGAGCACTCACCTTCCAAGCATGGGACCTGTGTTCGAATCCAGGCAGTTCAGAGCGAAACCTTGGGCGAGTTTCTTTACTCCACGCACCTAATAATAATCCATCCAAAATAAACAGCAATAATAAAAATTGGTCATTTCAATCCACTACTGTTTGTGGGACACTGCTGTGCGCAATTGGCTCCATCGATTCGCCCACAATTTACTTTTCAGTATATTCTGTGAAGCGCTTTGGGACATTGATAAGATGTGAAAAGCGCTATATCAAATGCAAGGATTATTATTATTATTAGATAATAATCCATGTGTTAGTTGGGACTCTAAACCTGAATTTTACAGTATCCTGTATGAACTGATACAGGTTCACTCAGCATTTGCAGATGTTATGAAATTCAACTTTAAGGTTTTAGATTTTACAATAACCACAAAATAAGATGTTAAAAATGCTATATCAAATAGGATTATTATTATTATTAACATTACATATGTAAGTGAGATGCATGGAAACCTCAGCTTGGTTTTATCCATTGTGATGGGTTTCTGCATGTGTCAGACATTTATCTGAGAAAAAAAATGTGTGAGATGCAGATAGTGTGAGATGTAAAAGGTACTTCATGTTTACTGGCAGACAAGAATGGCTGTTGCTCTCGATTATTAGTTGATAAGATTAGATACTAGCTTTGTAACTCCTGAAATGTCACCGCTGAAAGAGCAGTTTCTCAACACAATATCTATCTGTATATATGTATATCTTTATATATAAAACATATGTGTGGACTTTTTTTATTGCTTTTTGTGCTGTGTTAAAGCTATTCCAAAATGCAGCACCATATTTCTTAAACATTTGGATTGATCTACGTTTTTGTTAAGAAGTTAGTTGATGCTTCACATTTCATTTTACAGTACTTTTGTTACATCTAGCTTTATGCTCCTTTAATAACAATAATAATAAACCTGTATTTGTTATTATGTCTTATTGCTGAGATTCGGAGCGATTCACAGAATACATCGTAAAGTAGATTGACTTTATGTTTTGTGTGCAAAACACGAGGGCAATTGAAAGAAAACAAAAGCAGTCTTCCAGAGCAAGACATCAAGATGATGATTCGAAGACAAAATAATCAAAATCCTTGGGATGAAATGGTTTAATTTTGTTTCCATGTAGCATAACCATATTGTTATCTTCCTTTACATCATTGTGTTCTTGATTAAAAACTACTATTGTTTTGCCATCATATAATAGCCTGGGAGAAGATAATTCCCTTACCTTTACCTCTGATATTTCTGAAGTCTGCTAGCTTGGTTGCTTGGCAGCCTGAACTATTGAAGGATAGTGGTTGTACTGCTGCTTCTATCCCTTTATGATACAATCAGTTTACAATCAATGAGTCAAGCTTTTTTTTTACACTTACCTTCAGAATATACAATTTGTTTCAAATACAATTGTTTAACAACCGTGAACTCCGAAACTGTATGATACATCACATAGCATTGACTTTTTTAATGCGTGTCAAATTGATGAGCAATAGTCTATCAACTGATTATTCATGTATGATGCATGTTATAGTTTGTTTGCCTTGACTGGTCTAATCAAGACTGGTCGAGTCCAAAAGCGAGGGAATTCACTTAGCTGTCACCGTCCTTCCAACTCCCACCCCATCACCACATCCCTCCCACACTCCAACTTCTACCCATTCCCTTCCATACCTTCGAACCTGTCTCTCCCTCCTCTGTCATCACAACCATATCCACTATGAAGCCCACCACCTGCTCTCTGGACCCATCCCCACCCCTCTCCTTACCTCCCAGCCCCACTACTTGCTCAAACTATCAACCTGTCCCTCTCTCCTGATTGGCTCGCGACAGCGCCTCCACACCTCAGGCGCTGGCTGCATCAGCATCTAAGGCTGTAGTCTCCATCTCTCAAAGGCAGTCAGGAACCTGGGTGTCTTGTTTCACTGTCCTTCCTCCTCCACATCTGTGTCATGACCAGCACTATCTTCCACCATCTCCATAGCATTGCCAGACTCTGCCACTGCCTCACCCCTCAGGCTGCTGAATCCCACATCCATGCTTTCATCACATCATGGCTCGACTATGGAAACTCCCTCTTTGTCAGCCTTCCCAGCTCCTCCCTTCACCAGCTGCAGATCAACCAGAATTCTGCAGCTCGTGTCCTCTCCCGCACTAAGCTCCATGATCACATCACTCCCACCCATGCCCGGCTCCATTGGTTCCCCAGCCCCCAGAGGATCAAATTCAAGATCCTCATCCTCACTTTCAAGACCATTCACGGCCTTACCCCCCACACCTCTCTGACCTGCTGACTTCCTATCAACCTGCCCAATCCCTCTGTTCGTCAGGAATTCTGCCGCTCACATTCTTACCCGTACCAAACATCACTCCCCGATTTTCCCAGTCCTTGCCAGACTGTACTGGCTCCCTGTCTCGGAGTGGATCGATTTGAAGATCCTCATTCTTGTTTTCAAATCCCTCCACTCCTCTGCATTACCTCTCTGACTTCTCTTCTCACAACAGTACTCATTGTCTTCACTCTACTGTGGCCTCCTCCTTGTCCACCAAATCCTCCGCTCCACTGTCTGTGGCCGTGCTTTTAACCTCTACACCCCAAAGCTCTGGAAATCTCTTCCTCACTCCCCCCATTCTTACTTTCAGGTCTCGACTAAAGACCTTTCTTTTTGACCGCGCATTCAGTCATCTTTTCTCCCCTCCCGCTGGCTCGGCCCTGGGAACCATTATTGGGAAGCTCTCTGAGACGCTGCCCGGTGCGGAGGGCGCTAAATAAATCCAAGCTGTTGTTGTTTTTGTTGTTCAGCGGGTTTCTGTCTGCTCCATGTCCCCCGCCTGACTCGCCCTACCATCAGCAGACAGGCTTTCAGCCTCTCTGCCCCCACACTCTGTAACTTCATCCCACAGTCCCTCCGCCTCCTTCAAGGCCGGTCTCAAGACCCTCCTCTTCGATTGTGCCTTCTGACACCCTCCCAACTCTCTCCCTCCTCTCCCCTCCCCCTTGCTCGGGTCCCCGAACCCTGACTGTTCAGCGCCTTGGGATGTCTTCCCGACGTGAAAGGCGCTCTATAAATGTAATTTTTTATGTTGTTGTTGTATTGAATGTTAAATGAAAGAAGCATGAACAGTAATTGGTTTTGCTTTGTAAGTTAATCTATTGTTTTGTTTATATTCATATAAAGGAGAAACATTGTTGTATTCTGGTTAGTTACAGTTATGAAGCTGTTAATGTTTATAACATAGCAGTACATTTCCGTGGGTTAAGTGCCAGTGTTACTCATCAGTCCCTGAAGATCTTCCATCGATTCCACTATTCTGAATAGGTGTGACTACAGTGTCCCAATTCAGGCATATCGAAACTAAAATTGTCAAAAGATGAGTTTACTTTGAGTCAAAATGTAAGTGATGGTGACAGAACTAATACCTCTCATTCCCGTTAAATGGCAATAAAAGGCAAATCATTTCTAATTTCTCAGTGTTCATATTAGAATTTCAGACGTAAAAGGTAGAATCTAGGAATTCTGTCTGTGTCTTACTGAATCAAAACTGTCTTAATATTTCAATGATTATTTTTCAAAAATGGAATTAACTAATCACAGGAATTCAAATGAAGTTTATAAACAACAATTTTTCACAGATTTCAAAAGACTGGTGTAAAAGTTTTAATAAAAGTACAATTACTGTAAAAATAATGTAATAAATAATTAATCCACCAATTAATTAAAATCATCACAATAATTTATGGATCCAATAATTAAAGTTTTTAATATAAATGCCATAGCTAAAATTGGTTGTTTCACTTCTGTTTCATTATAAGCATTGATTGTGATATGAATTGAGATGACATGAGCACCCATGAAGATTAAAAAAAAATTGGTCTTGCAATAGTTGAATCTGTTTTAAATATTTTTCAACTTAATTATTTGTCTTTAATGTTTACTTCTCTGTAAGCAACCCTTGCCGTCAATCTCTTACTCCCAACAGCAGATGTTTGCAGATAAATGTCACAGCTGTTCAAAATTGCTCTGAAAAATGTGACAGGTACAAGATTATTTTCTGCATTCAGAATTCTTTCTGCCAAAACTTATGTCAAGTTTTCAGGGAATGGAGGTTGCAGATTAGAATTTATTCCTGGGGTTAAACAGATGATAGTGTCATGTTGTGCATTGCTTTATGATTGGCTAGCAGGGAATTGGCCTGTTTCTCTAATGATTTTATAATAGATGTACTGATACTAATACATTAGTCTAATCTGTCAAACTGCTACGATAAATAAAGTAAAGTAATTTGTGGAATAGTTTGTTTCAGCATGAAGTTGTTATTGAAGCCTCTGGGGCAATAATACGCAATCTTTTAAAATATTACCAGCCAGATGTCTCAATTTTAGGCTGTTATCCGAACCATTTAACAATCAATATTAGAGATGGATACTTTTTGTTGTTGAAGCTGATTTTGATATGATGGTAAATTTCTGAACAATCTTTTTCTAAATATTGTTTAATTACTGTATGCCATGACCAATGCAGTCAAATGAATAATAAGGATGTGTAAAACCAGGTTGAATTCGAACAGTTTTAAGAAAGACTCAACCAAATTGAATTTGAAGCTTAAATTTGGCCTTATCAATGCCTTCTTCCCAACATTCATATGAAAGCACACAACAATGCAAAAGTTCCGAATGTCAATTCTACAGCAATATATTAAAGTAGTAATTGTCATGAAATGCATATCAACTCAGCCCAAGGTAATATTTTCCCTTAATAATGTCTAGTCTTAATGCAGATCCCAGTATTCAAAGTCTTGCATTCAGAGTCCGCTCATTTTTACTATTTGTCATTATTGCCAACCAATATATTACTGTGGATCTTGTGTTTTCTAATCTGCTATAATACGAAAACAGCTTAACTACACTGTGTAATACATCTCTCTTGCCAATTCTCTAAATCAACGTTGGTTTCCATCCACCATCACATTTTAATCTGATAGTATTAGTGGCCCTTTTAATGTAATTCCCTCTGAAGTCAAATCCTCCCAGAACTCCTTTATGTTTTAAGATATAATAAACATACAAAGCATTTGAACTCCTTTATAATAATAACAATAATAATCATAATTCTTGCATTTGACATAGTACTTTTCACATCTTCTAGTTGTCTCTAAGTGCTTCACGGAATATACTGTAAAGTGAATGGATTGTATATTTCTGGTGAAATGCAGCAGCCAATTGACACAGCAGTGTGCCATAAACAGTCGTGGATTAAGTGACCAATTTATTATTGTTTTGCATTGGAATTATTATTATCAGGTGTATGGAGTAAGGAAATTTGCCCAAGGTTTCGCTCTGCCTGGATTCAAACCAGGTTTCTCGCTCAAGGTGAATGTTCTAACCACTGAGCTAGATGACTTTAATTCATCACTTAACCATTTTTAAGACTTTATTTCACAGTCGGGTTCCATGGATCCCAGTTTCTAATTACATTCTTTGCATTTGTTCTATATCTCTGCTTTTCCTATAATGGATTCAAAGATAGCCGAGAGTTCCTTTTTTCCTGTTTATTGGAGGGCAGGGTGGGTAGGAGGGTGGTGAATTGCATGGTCGAAGAGGAGAGTCTTGAGATTTTCTTAGAAGGAGGCTAGAGAGGGACCATGGTGAAAGAACTATGGGATGGAGTTCCAAAGGGTGGGATTTCCAAAGGTTGGGATGCTAAATGCCTGTGCCCCGATGATGGGGCAGGCAGAGAACGGGGAGCATGCTGAAGCCTGTTGAGTGGAGGGAGTGGACAGTTTGATATGGTGTTAACAGGTCACTGAGGCAGGAATTAGCAAGGCCTTGGAGGGCCTTCAAGGTGAGGATAAGGAATTTGAGCCCGTGGAGCCAGCCGAGGGTGGAGGTGATAGGGTTGTGTCACCTGATGTTGTAAAGGACACACGCTGCAGAGTTCTGAATGATCTGCAGCTTGTGGACGGAGGAGTTTGGACGCCTGACTAGCAGAGAGTTGGCGTAGTCGAGTCTAGATGTAATAAATGCATGGTTGAGGGTTTTGGTGGCCTGAAGGGTGAGGTAGTGGCGGAGCCGGGCGATGTTGCGGATGTGAGAGAAGGAAGAGCAGATAATGGCACAGAGGTAAGAAAGAAAGGACAGTTGAGGCATTGACGGGGCCCAATCAAGGGAGCCTTGGACATGTTGACATTCAACGGGAGAATGTTAGCCCTCATCCAGCACTTGATTTTATACTTAACAAAATCAAATACACCAGAAATAGCATCCATATTTTTGTTTCTGAGATCTTGGTTTGCAACGATGAACATAATTTGCAATGTTCTCATGTCAGTCTCCTTTTCAATTTCTTTTTGAAGCATATGCAGCTGTATGAATTAGCAACCTGTCCTTCCTAATGATTCACAATTTAGACATTAGCAAGTACAGGTGCTGTGGAGTGGAGGCTACCCTCAAAGGAGCAATCAGAATCTGAGAAGTCAGTCATAAAAAATGCTTGCAATGGGAACTCAGCTAACAAAGCTGCAGCAAACAGTATTAGTTTGACATGCTTTTCATTCCCATCAAGCAGGTTCTGATAAGCTTACTCCTTATGCCTAATGCAGAGAACATATTAATAATTAATGGTGGTTTTGACGTTTATTCAAGAAACACTATCACCTCTATTTTCTACTTGTCAAAGTTTGAATGAATCAATTTACTTATGGAACTATATTTAAGTTTGGTGTTGTAAATAAGATTCACTGTTTTGTTTGTGGATAGGATAAGTGCATAGAAAATTGAGGAGTAAAATCGGAGTAAAATTTTAAAACACTTGATTGTAATTGTTTAGTGCTTGACTGTGGTTCCGAATTAAATGTTTTCTTTGAGTTAAAATTAATGTAATTTAGCTCAAAAACCAACCCATAAACATGATCCAATTTGGGTTGAGATATATGGAAAACTTTGGCAAACAGAGAAAGTAATAATGAAAACAGAAAGAAAGATGACTGCTCGTGGCATGTGGGCTACAGTTGAAGATGGGGTACCAATTAATTTTATACAGGGATTTCTTAACATGAAAACCATTAGTGTGGCATGCCTGCTCACGAGGAAGCACACTGCTCTGATCTAATCTACTTCCGGAATAATCACAGGTCGACAGTGATGGTTATTGGAAGGCACCCACCTTCAAACAGATTATTTTCATCTTCAAAATGTTCGGTAATTCCAAATGTACTGCTTTGCTCATTAAACAGTCTTAATTTATTTTCTCTTGTTCTAAGCAACTGCAACTTATTTTAATTTAAAGACCATTGCAATGGATAGTCACTCATCCAGCAAGCTTTGGCTCGTGTCAACCTGTGCCTGATACTTTGTAGAATTAGGCATCCCTCCAGGAAGAGAGCATGCATTCCATTCCAACAATCTAGCTCTGGGATTTTTATGTGAAGGTGGGATGCATGGAATTGTCAGTTTGGTTTGGATACTCAGAAGCTTGGTGATGGGTTTCCGTATGTGTCAGACATCCGGCTGACTAAATAAAACTCAAGGAATTGATTGTGTTCTAGAATAAAAGAAAAAATGTACATTAGAGATTCTTTTCTCTTAGACTTTAGTGACTTCTTAACCAAATCTGAAAATCTATGCAAAATTATACAGTTCTCAACCAAAGCAAAAGTTAATAAAGAATAAATTATTAAAACTTCTGATTAGATTTCATAACCTAACATTTTATCAATGGCTTACCATTTAACATATGTACTGTAAAGAAAGTGACAGTAAATTTACATACATCAGTCAGGTCAAGGGCTTTGTAAAAGGATAGGGTATGGCGGCCAATGGCGATCCTGATGAATGTCAATTAATTGTTCATAAAATTAAATTTACTTAATGATCTTTGAAGGGAGTGAGGAGAGGTTTTATTATTGCTCGTTGTTGCCAATATATTCTACACTTAACAGTGGACACTGCTGTGTGCAAGACGTGCTCTTCATTCCTACCTGTCACATGGATCAAACCCATGTGTTGAATCTGCGTGTGGTGCTGCTGATACAAGACCTAATTTGTAGATACCTGTTGCTTTGGCATGACACAAGAGAGGATAAATCATTTAATAGCTGTCTCAGAAACTGTGGAAGACAGCCATCATATTGATCTGCTTTCCATAAAAATCACTTGCAGGACTATACTCTGTGCCGTAATCTATACTGTACTAATGAAACAACTCTGTTTGTCTGTGTGCTCTTCACGAAGGATCTCAATAACCGATTGACGTACATACATAATTTATACCTCATCTGAAAGGTTGTGCATCTGGGAATGACATGGACATATTTGTTTTTTGATTATCTCTTAACTATCGTTCAGGAGTTGTGTCCTAAAATATATTTCCATTTTGCTATTGTGCTGTGGTGTACCTGGTAGCCAATAGGTCAATGTGGTGCTGTGGCATCATGCGTCACAGAGCACTCACACAGCCAAGCGGCAGTGGGAACAAACTAAACAACAACAAAAACAAAATTCCATTTATAGAACGCCTTTCACGTCGGGAGGGTATCCCAAGGCGCTCAACAGTTAGGATAGCCCCCGAGCAGGTGGGTCGGGGTAGGGGCTGGGGGAAGGAAAGTAGGAAAGGGGGGAGAGTTAGGAGGGAAGCAGAAGGCATGGTCGAAGAGGAAGGTCTTGAGACCGGCCTTAAAGGAGGAAAGGGAGGAAGCGAGGCGAAGGGATTGCGGGATGGAGTTCCAGAGTGTGGGGGCAGAGAAGCTGAAAGCCCAGCCACCGATAATAGGGCAGTTTGCGTGGGGGACATGGAACAGGCCAGAGCCTGCTGAACAGAGGGGACAGGCAGGCTGATAGGGGGACAGTAGGTCAGAGAAATAGGTGGGGGCAAGGCCGTGAATGGCCTTGAAAGCGAGGACGAGGATCTTGAATTCAATCCTATGGGGGATGAGGACCCAGTGGAGATGGGCAAGGGTGGGAGTGATGTGGTTACAGAGATGGAAAGGTAGAGTTGGGTGTCATCTGCATACATTTGGTGTGGGAGAGCACACGAGCTGCAGAGTTCTGAATAATCTGCTGCTTGTGAAGGGAGGAGCTGGGAAGGCCGACGAGGAGAGAGTTCCCTTAGTCGAACCCTGATGTGATGAATGCGTGGTCAAGAGTTTCGACAGCATGGTGGGTGAGGCAGTGGTGGAGTCTGCAAATGTTGCGGGGATGGTGGAAGGCAGTACCGGTTATGGCACGGATTTGGGGGAGGAAGGACAGTTCAGGATCGAACAAGACGCCCAGATTCCTAACTGGCTTTGATAGATGGAGAGTACAACCTTGGATGTTGATGTTGCCAGTGCCTGAGGTGTGGAGGCGCTGACGCGAGCCAATCAGGAGGGCCTCCATCTTATTGATGTTTAGTTGGAGGAAGTTGTCCCTCGTCCAGGACTCAATATTGGACAGATGCGCAGTTAGAACTCCAGTAGTTCTGGAGTCAAGGGTGGTAGCGGAAAGGCAGAGTTGGGTGTCATCTGCATACATTTGGAAATTTATTCCATGTGTGTGGATGATGTCACCGAGGGGGAGCATGTAGAGGGTGAAGAGGAGGGGGCCAAGGACAGAGGCTTGAGGAACGCTGCATGAGACTGTGTAAGACCTGGAGGAAAAGTTGTTGGAGAAGACAAAATGAAGGTGGTGTGAGCGATATGACCGGACCCAATCAAGGACAGAGCCTTGAAGGTTGAGGAGGGAGGAGAGGTGGTGGAGGAGGATTGCGTGGTCCAAGGTGTCAAAGGCGGTAGATTGATCGAGGAGGCAGAGGGAGCCCTGATCGCAAATGGTCAGGATGTCGTTTGTGCTCTTGACCAGAGCAGATTCCGTGCTGATTCCGAACACAGGGAAAGCTAAGTCGCTGCCAACAACAAGAAGAACAAAATTACATTTGTATAGCGCCTTTCACGTTAGGAGGACGTCCCAAGGCACTGGACAGTTACTGCTTCAGACCCGAGCTGAGGACAGGGGGAGGGGGAGGGAAGGAGTTGCCGATGGGTCCATTGAAGAGGAGAGTCTTGGGACGAGACTTAAAGGAGGTTAGGAAGGGGACCACGACATAGATTACATTTTGAAGTACCTTTTATGTCAGGAGGACGTCCCAGAGATTATAAATTATGTATTGATCATATATTTATAAAAATGCCAAAGCAAAAATCAAACATTTCAAGAAGTATGTCTGTCTCGGTGTCAGTCTGCATTCCATATTGGATCCTTTGGATGCAAGCTAAGCTTCAATGGGGTACAACTAGTAATGAATAATGTAAGAAGCTTACGAAGACGGAAAAGATTTCCAATGTAAATGTTGAAACTGTCCATTCACTTTTACATTGTTACCATTTCATGCTTTGCTGGATGGATAATCTGACTATAACATCATTTCTAACATTTCTCTGATAATATAATTGCCAGAAGGATACTCAATTATTGAGGGATTATCTCTGAATGATGTATTTGACTGTTTAATTTTGGGCGGTTGGGAGAGAATTGTGCTCTTTTTGGTGAAAGGTTTCTTTGCTGGGAGCAGAATATTTTCCTCTCGCTAGTGCAAATGGCTTTTGTGTTTGCTTACTAAAATAATCACTAAACTTGACATTAATTATCTGTGAGATGTTTTGAGACCACTTGCTGAGGCACTATAAAAACAGTGATCTTCCTTCCTTTTTTCCTGTCCGACAACCAGAATTTCCAAATTTGATGATCAAAACGACAGAATATGGCTAAAATATATTTTTTGATTCATGATATCACTTAACAGATTTCAGTACAGGCTAGTTGTTCCAAATGGCCTGTTTCCATACTACAGTATATCACTCTATCTAAGATATGCGGTTTATCTACTGAATTAAGACAGATTTCACTACAGTAATCTGTTCATTTTGCACTAAGGAAAATAAATACTGTACTTGCATTTTCCTTTTTTGAAACTGAGATGACTGCAAAAATTAATTCACTTTTAAAGTTCATATATGTTGCTTTTAATTTCTGTTGAATGTAAAGTTATTTTGAGTGAGGTCAATATCTCTATTGTGAGAGGTTACATCCTGTATAATCAGTGCGAATATTGCTTTGAGATGGTTTATCTCTGTCTTCCACACATTTTCTAATTAAGAATTCTTTCCAGAGCTTAAACGGCTTAATGATTATTACAACATTACAGTCTTTATGGAATTTACATGATTTAAAGCCATTTATCATTTTTTTTAAAAGAAAAATTACACTCGGTTATGAAAACAGGATCTTCGAAGATGATGATAATGATCAACTCAAGTAACTGAATATATTAAGCTTGTTTTTCCAAGCAGTTCAATACTTAGCTTCACTGCAAGCCAAAATGATGGGTGATATTATCCCCAATATACACGTGTTGAAATTCATGTTTGTCTGGCTAGATCACAGTTCTGATTGGGTTGAGAGCAATTATAAAAGCAGAGCTTTACCTAACCTCACATCTTTCATTATTCTGCAGGAAAGCTGCTTCTGTGATGTCAAGAGATTCAGAGACCACAATGGAAAATCTTATTACATTTTTATTAAGAAATTAATATAGTCTCTGGTGAACTGAAATCCCTATTAAGTCCACCTTCCTTGTTCATTAATACTTAAAGTAATGCTAATCTGCATTACTTAGACTTAGAAACACATGTACGTTTTAAATACTGAATGGAGAGAGTGTTGCAATTCAACTCACTTTAAGTGACAGTGTCTCACAGCTTTGAAGATGGCATTGTTTAATGAAAAAATGAGTCATTTTTCCATGTGGCACTTCATGCGTTATTCAGATAAAAGTGATGCAACTGTTGAATCAATATATCAGCTGTCAAAGCTGCTGAAACCAAAGGATAAACTGGCAAGCAATTTCTGTTATCACATGTTGTCTTAACAATTCCAAGGGGTAGACCAATATGGAAATAACTTTATTTCTGTGCATGCCAGTTACTCATATCACTGTAACAAAAACAAAAGTTGGTGGGGAAACTCAGCAGGTCAAACAGCATCCATAGAAAAAGGAAAAGGAGTCAACGGTTCAGGTCAGGATGAAGGGTTGTAGACCCAAAACGTTGACCCGAAACGTTGACTCCTTTTCCTTTCTCCATGGATGCTGTTTAACCTGCTGAGTTTCCCCAGCAACATTTGTTTTGTTTCAGATTCCCAGCATCTGTAGTATTTTGTGTTTTACTCATATTACTGTACTTGCCATTATCCCCCGGCTGAATTGATCATTCACTATTTATGAGATTTTGCTCTATGCAAACTGTGTGTTGGGTTTGTCTATAAATATGTAGTCACCACACTTGTCTGCAATGTTTGAAGCACTTTGAGACATTTGACATTATAAGTTCAATATTAAATGCAATGCTTATTATAGGCAAACACCTGGCAGATAAAATGAACCAAGTTGTATCTGCTATCAATGGTGAAAGAGTAATGCTGAAAGCTCAACACAGCATTAACATTATCAGTGTTAATGACTGGATTGAAAATCTGATCTCAGAGAATGCTACTGGAGAGAAAAGCAAATTGTACTATTGCTATACAATTGCTGTGCACAATTGGCTGCAGCGTTTCACCCACTTATATAGTCAATTCACTTTACAGTATATTCTGTGAAGCGCTTTGAGAAGTCTAGAAGACATGAAAAGCACTATATCAAATGCAAGGATTATTATTATATCTCATACAAAATGTTGAATCAGATATATTTTGGAATTACTTTAAGCACTCGTTGAAACAAGATCATATCATCACCAGCAATAAATGGATACTGAGCCATTTATTGTATGAATTTCTGTGGAATTATACTTAATGTAGGATGAGTTCATTGTAGTCCAGTATCCAAATGTTTGCATTTTAGATGTACCTGTAATTGAAGTTGGTCGTCCTTTCTGCTTAATGGGTTTCTAAGCAGGAAATAATCAATGAAAAGGAAACAAACATTCAGTTTTTCTGTAAAATAGAGTACCAAAAATGTAACTCCTAAGCCACAAAACCTTTACTTCCTAACTCAAGGTGAACTAATTCATATTTGCCAGAATGGTGTTATTTCTTTTAAGTACCTTTTTTGAAATGTTGGAATTTCTTCAGATGATTTAGTTGTGACGAAGAACATTATATATGTTTCTCTGTGTTCAGAGTATTTCAATCTTTCGATCTTTCAATCTTCCTTGGACACAGGGGTCGTGCCAGAGGACTGGAGGATAGCTAATGTTACTCCCTTGTATAAAAAGGGGCAGAAGGACAAGCCTGGTAACTACAGACCAGTCAGTCTAACGTCGGTAGTGGGCAAACTTCTAGAGTCCATAATCAGGGACAAGATAGATCTTCACTTAGAAAGATATAGGCTAATAAAGGACAGTCAACATGGATTTGTTAAAGGCAAATCTTGCCTTACAAATCTGATAGAATTTTTTGATGAGGTAACGGAATGGGTGGATAATGGTAGCGCAGTTGATGTAGTTTACATGGACTTTCAAAAGGCATTTGACAAAGTGCCACATGAGAGACTTATTAGGAAATTAAAGGCCCACGGCGTAAAAGGGACAGTGGCAGAGTGGATCCACAACTGGCTGTGAGACAGAAAGCAGAGAGTTGTAGTGAGCGGCTGTTTTTCAGACTGGAGGGAAGTGAGCAGTGGTGTGCCACAGGGATCGGTTTTGGGACCATTGCTCTTTGTAATCTACATCAATGATCTGAACTTGGGTGTAGGGAGTACAGTTTCCAAGTTTGCAGATGACACTAAGTTAGGGAGAATAGTAAATAGTGAGGAGGATAGTAGCCATCTGCAAGAGGATATAGACAAATTGGTAAAGTGGGCAGACACATGGCAGATGAAGTTTAATGCAGAGAAGTGTGAGGTGATGCATTTTGGGAGAAGAAATGAAGGGAGGCAATATAGGCTAGATAGTACAATTTTAAATGGTGTGAAGGAACAGAGAGACCTGGGGATTTGTGTTAGTGACTCGTTGAAGGTGGCAGGACAGGTAGACAAGGCTGTTAAGAAGGCATGTGGGATACTAGGCTTTATAAATAGGGGTATAGAATACAAAAGTCAGGAAGTGCTGACTAACCTCTATAAAACTTTGGTGAAGCCTCAGCTGGAATACTGTGTTCAATTCTGGTCACCACACTACAGAAAGGATGTTAAGACATTGGAAAGGGTACAAAGAAGGTTTACTAGGATGGTGCCAGGATTGAGGGACTTCAGCTATGAGGAGAGGCTAGATAGGCTAGGGTTATTCTCTCTGGAGCAGAGAAGATTGAGGGGAGACCTAATAGAGGTTTATAAGATCATGAGGGGTTTCGACAGGGCAAATAGAGAAAAACTATTTCCACTCGAAGGCGAATCTGTGACTCGTGGTCACAGATTTAAAATAGTTTCAAGGCGAAGTAGAGGGGAGCTGAGGATAATTTTTTTCACTCAGCGAGTTGTTCAAATCTGGAATGCATTGCCTGAAAAGGTGGTGGAGGCTGATTCGATAACAACTTTTAAAAGGGAATTGGATCTTTATTTAGGGAGAACAGGTCTATTAGGCTATGGGGAGCGAGCAGGGCAGTGGGATTGAATCGCTCTTTTCAAAGAGCCGGCACAGACTAGATGGGCCGAATGGCCTCCTTTTGTGCCGTAAAATTCTATGAATCTATGAATCTATTTTTAATGGATGATATTAGAAATGCTTTTAATTACATCTTAGTCTACAGTTTCAATAGGGCAACTGTGCTCACTGTTGAATTTAAATCAAGAATCTATCATTGAAAGTTACTGCAGTGAAAAATGTGTAGCATGAAGTACCCTTAGGTTGATTTTTCTGACATTTAATTTACATTTTTGTGTGATTATTAATAATTGCATCCAGCTTCATTTCAATTTGAAACACTTTGAGATGTCCTCCTGACGTGAAAGGGGCTATTTAAATAAAAAATGATTTTGTATTGTAATTTAAAATGCTTTTTTTAAAAGCATGATGCTTTTTTTTAACAATGTTTTATTTTGATGAATACAAATTTCTGGTCAATTTAATATACTTACTGTTACTAAAACGTACTTCAGTATAGGATTTTCCAGCCAATTTAGATTTTATTGATACAGTGGAATGAATTACAATCTCTATTCAAATTAGATATTTAGGAGTTTAGAAATCGGCATTATTAAATGTTATAGTATCAATTAACCACTTTTGCTATGCAAAGTGTTAAGGGGTCTGGGAAGGTACTAAAACCTAAAAATAACTTGTTATCAATTTTGACCTTTATTCAAATCTCAGTTGTAGCAAAGTATGCAGTCCACAAATGTCTCAGATTTCCTAGCAATAAAAAACTGGGTCTAAAATTAGCAACAAAATGATTCACAGCTTCTATAAACATTTTTTTTATAGATAGAGACTGGGGCAAACTGAGTCCATTTTCATTAGAGTAGAGAAGGTTGAGGGGATATCTGAGGGCTTTAAGTATCGTTATTATGATGAGTTTTAGTAGAGTAGATGTGGGGAGGAATACTTCCATTGGCCCATGAATCAGTGACTGGATGGTAGCAATTTAAGATAATAAAGTAGAGAGATTACAATTTTTTTTTATTCAGAGAGTTTTTAAAATATGGAATACTCTGCCTGATGTGGTGGGCAAGGCTGAATCCATATCTAGTTTCAGTGAAAACTAGGTAGGTATCTAAAACAAAATTGTTTGCAAGGATATGGGGACAAGGCAGGTTAAATGGGATTGAATGGATTATTCCTTCAAAGGCACAATGGGATGAACCACTTTCTGTGCTCTAAATTTCTATGTTTAAGACAGAGTCTGGATAATTGATTTTCTCTCTGTTAGCCACACTAATCTTGACAATTTAAAGGAATACTGCAGGATGAAGTTCCACAATTAATTATTCACAAGTATTCATTTACAAATAACCTTTGGATTCAGTTTATCAAAAGACAATGGATGATAATGGATATCACAATCCAAATCTTATGACCACTTGTGATACATAGCAGAAAACTGCCTTGATCTGGAGTTATTGTTGCACGTGTATATAGGTTGGGGGGAGGTGGTGGGAGAAGAAACAATATTGCACTATTGCGAAATGCATAGCTTTGCTGGTGATTCGTGGCCTCTCTGATGCAATGGTGGATAGTACAACCAGTAGAAAAGTTTTTTTTTCATTCTCCAATTTGACAACCCATGTTTCAATCAGCAAAAGCCAAATCGGGCACACAAACAATGTTATTTTAATAAGTATAGGTAGATTCAGAATTCAAATGCTGCAATGAAGCAATTGTACTGTAGGTCTTCCAGGTTAATTGAGAGAGCGCTTTAACATTTAGATTTATTTGTGTGTAACTGCCATTGAAAAGCATTTTCTGTCTGTGCTGTGGAATGAATAAGGCGGGGTTTCAAAATAGAACAAAAGGTTAAATTATTTTGAGATGACGGTATGGATTAAAAAGTAGCACGCAAAGTAGTGAATATATAACTGTTGTTCCTCTTGCTTGTCATGTGCTGATAATAATCTGGATATCTACAAAGGCTCAGGTTGGTGCTGTGTATTGAGTAGTTAATCCCTCTCCCCGGCTTGTAACTTCAAAAGGACCATGTCTGTGCAATTGACTGATTTGGGGTAGCCTATTGAACCTTATCATCACCACATTGGTTTAACCAGTTTTCTTTCATTGGGGAATATGCCTTCATATTCAACATAGGAAATTCTATGCACATTCTACTCAATGATCTGTTTGACATTTGCTGCGAATCATGGGGCATCAATGCAATGCATTGTTCTTCTAAATAATAAATAAATGTCCTTCGGGACAATAATAATCTTTGCATTTGATATAATGCCTTATCATGTCTTCGAGACCTGATAGGAGTATACTGTAGGGTGAATGGACTGTATTTTGTGGGCAAAACGCGGCAGCCAATTGCACATAACACTGTCCCACAAACAGTCGTGAATGAATGACCAAATTATTATGTTTTTAAAAATGCTTCTTTATTGAATTATTTCCCCCGGAAAATACCAATTGATTTAACAACCAGATTCCTACTTACTGCTAATAAACTTAAAGCTATGCATTTTAGAGAGTTAATTCACTTTACAATATGTATCCATGAGAGAAATACAGGAACCCTATGCTTTAAATAGGGATGCAAAGATATAAAATAAATACAGTAAGTAAGTATGTTTCATTTGCAAACCCAGAATTCCTTTTTGAATCAAACCCAGTCTTGATTATTTGTTGTGCAAGGCTGACCTGTATTTTAGAATTGACTTTGGTCAGTTCGCACCAGTCTCAATATCTTAATAGCCCCAAAAATGTGAGATTGTCTCTTGTCTCATATTGTAGAAATAACTGAATCTGACAGAACCACAACCTCTTTTGATCTGACAAGAGGGCTTCAGTTCTATTAACCTGCTTGCTTGAAAAATTCACATCAAATCAGCATGTGGGCAGAGCAAATATCATATTTTATAGTTTTTCTCCCACTGTCGGTTGAGGAAAACATTATTTTGATCTGCTAAGATGATTCATGTCAGTGACTTTCAGTGTTTAATGCATTTTATTGCCTCTTTATCATATTCTCATTCAGAGTGGTTTAATTTCACACAAGTTTAGCACTGAGATTGGCTGTAACAATTGGCTAATTTACATCAGGAACCGTTCAGAAACCTATTCAGCAATCATGCAATGAAGAAATTGTTAAAGCATTGGTAGGATGGTACTGTATCTCGGAGCCCAAGAGATTTTTTATTACTATCGCTGCAGTTAAGGGTTTGAATTCAGCCCAGAAAGATGGGGATGGAAATCTCTTAAAGGGATCTTAAAAAGATCTAAATTGGTAAGGAATACGAGAAATGTAGTACTCCCCTTTTCCCCTTTTCGAGGAATTCATCAATGCTTTCCAAGAGCTATACTCTGCTCTTGACATCAGCTTTAGAGAGAGTTTCTGATCTATGAAATGGCAATTTATCTGATGTTTCTAAGTGGAATGAGTTTAGGCAATCTCAGTTCCCA
This sequence comes from Hydrolagus colliei, assembly GCA_035084275.1. Taxonomy (NCBI): domain Eukaryota; kingdom Metazoa; phylum Chordata; class Chondrichthyes; order Chimaeriformes; family Chimaeridae; genus Hydrolagus; species Hydrolagus colliei. The sequence goes on along the minus strand of CM068747.1, from coordinate 17,446,186 downwards.
ACAGATGTGTGTTTGCGGCATAAAAATAGCTCTGAGCCTCAGAACTTCTGGCACTAGTGTGACGACCACAGTCAGCACGGTCAAAAGTCAGTAATAGAAAAGTTATACAGGTTATGGAAGTGCATTACAGCAGTTGTAGTTTAGAAACTTTCTGAAGGCAGGAAAGTTTTACATTTCATTTGACCTGAGTGGTATGTTACCTTGCCGTGCGTTAGGTTTTTTGTTCAGTTCTGAAGTTGAAAATGTCTGTTCTATTTAAGTTTCCCCCTCATCTTGGTGAATAACCTCAAAACTATCAGCAATTGGTAGAGACTGAAAAAGTAATATTGGAACCCCAACCTTTGGAAACCATGAATCAGTATTGTAAACATAAGAACATAAAAATAAGGAGCAGGAGTAGGCCATTCAGCCCCTCGAGCCTGCCCCATCATTCAATAAAATCTAACTCCATCTGCCTGTTTTATCTCCATAATCCCTTAATCCCTTTATCCATAAGAAATCTATCAATTTCAGTCCTGAATATGTTCAAGGACTGAGCATCTACAGTCTTTTGGGGTAGAGAATTCCATAAATTCACCACCCTCTGAGTGCAGAAGTTTTTCCATTAACTCTGTGTGAAAAGGATGATCCCTAATCATAAAACTGTGACCCCTAGTTATAGTTTCTCCAACCAGGGGAGACAGTCTCCCACTGTCCACTTTGTCAAGCCCCTTAATAATCTTATAGGTTTCTATGAAATCACCACTAATTCTTCTACATTCTAGAATATAGTTTACTCAACGTATCCTCATAGCTCAACCCCCTCATCCCAGGAACCAACATAGTGAATCTACGCTGCACCCCCTCTAAGGTGAGTATGTCCTTTCATAAATAAAGAGATCAAAACTGCACATCATATTCTAGGTGTGGTCTCATCAAGGCCCTATACAGTTGCCAGCAATTCTGCCCTACTCTTATATTCCAACCCTTTTGGAATGAATGCTAACATGCCATTAGCCTTCCTAGTTGCTTGCTGTGAAGCATTCTTTTTCTGGAACTTATGTTCAATTCTATGGCAAATGGAATGTTCTTTATGTGACAACATTTAGTTTGGTTATCTTAGCAATAGAAAATTATACAATGTGTTTTCAGTTTGCACCTTATTTATAGAGTATCTGTTGGATGCCAGGCATTGTCACAGTGTGATAAATTGCATCCAACCCCTGTTTTTATAAAGTGCACAGAGATGTTACGCCTTGGGAAGGGTCCAATGTAAATCCCCATCCAAGTTGTTGTTGTCTTCATTTCCAGCAGGGAGCAAGATGTCAGGCCCTGACCAAAAATAAATACCTTAGTCCTTGACATTGATTATTCCCTGTTAAGGTGTATTGCTGTTATATTCAGTGAAAGCTAGACTCCTTTACATTTCTAATCTGTCATGGAACTAAAGGCATATCAAATCCCTGTAACACTGTGCTGAGATACCCATGGTTTCGAGAGACCATAAAATGTAAATCTGAATATTATTTAATGATTTTTTAAGAGGTAAATCAGCTACCTCTAGTTGTGCTGAAGTACCCTCCAAATTCAATACACTCCATCACAACAAAGTGACAATTAAATGAATAAAACTAAAAAAAATTAAATAAATTAGGATAATGAATGAAATGATTTGCCTTTCTTTTTCTGAGCAGATCACAATTCCTTCACTTGTGAGCAATTTGTTCAGCAAATTGACATATAAAATACATTGGATTAATGTTCAGAAAAACACTTCAAGTTGAACTCATTATAATTTAGAATTTGTATAAACTGAAGAATGGAGATAAGATTACTAGTATGAAAAATTGTCACAAAGCATTAGTTGAGATCACTTTTTGTAAATGCAGGTTTACTTAAGTTTGCTTGTGACCCTAGTTTCTGTTTATACAAATGTATTTTTGAAATCCCCCATGCGCAATTTTATGCAAAAATTAACTTTCGGCAGGTGAGATGCCTCTTTAGGCAGACTGCCTGCTCCGGCGGGCTGGGGAGAGCTCTGGTTTTCACTACATTTAACAAAAGACAAGAGCACAGCACACACTCAAATCCTCCCATTTCGATGATTTTTTGCATTACTTTGGGGGTTCGCAAATATGAGGGGCCCATCGGTGCATGCACCGATTGCACTGACGTTAAAAACGCCTCTGTTAATCATTCACATCATAGCTGTTTTTGGAACATTGCTATGCACAAATTGGCTGCCATATTCACATGCACAACCACTACATGTTTCAGTAAATCCTGTGAAGTCCTTTGAGGCATCCTCACATGAAAGATGCTAGATATTATTCTTCAAGTAAATTAATATACATATAATATGTATATATAGTATGTATATATGCTAACACCGATTAGTTGCCCTTTTGCCTACATAAAAACTTTCATTTAATGTCAAAGATTTTTTGATGAATCATTTCAAGATTTATTTTAAGTTATTATATATTGTAGTGTTTTTGCCATACAAAATATGCAAATAATGTGCAGTTGGCTTCACTTATGTCATGTTTTCGTCCTGCTCTGCAATTTTACATTTCATTTCAGAATGGAGCTGTCAGCAATTTGTTTGTCCTGCTTCATAAGCGCAACTGTGACTGTTTCTAGAATATTTAATCACATGTGGTGTACCCTTTAATCCCATGATTTGTACTGTAATTAATAAATTCATGCCGAGGTTGTCACGGTTTACCAGTGCTGCAAATATGATTTCCTTCATCTCAGTAGTTGAGTCAGTTTGCAGTGTGCACATTCAGAATAAAGCAGGGGTTAGTAGCAATTATTCTGTGTGTGCGTTAAAACTCATCAATGTTAGAATGCAATCTTTTTTTACTGACATTCTTCAGAGTTATTGACTAATCTTTTGCTATTCACTAATCCCTGATTTAGGTGCAACTAATAATGCCAGTAGTGCAAGCCCTGTAACATGTCAGAAATAGTAGCATAACTAAAGTTAATTGGATTTTCCTTGCTCCAAAAATTGATTACATTGATATTCCAGTCCATTGGGATGAAAGATTTGCCACCGGATTGTACCATTTGTCAGACTTGCGAATTGGCATTAATATTGGTCAAAGTTGCCTTAATTCTTTGATTGCTGGCAGTTCTACATTTCCAAACCATAAATTATGGTGCTGAAATTTATTTATATTATTGTAATAAAACTATTGTAGTAACAGGGTAGCTTCATTATTTGAAATAGTGGGATATCAGTAATGTGAATTTACAAATAGCAGCTCCTAATGGATGCGCTTCACTTTGACCTGTTAGCACCATGCCCTGAAAGCACCTGAAGGTGAATTGCGTTGGAACAGAGGTCAGAATGACATATATCTGAATCACGTCTTCTTGTTATGAATATTGTCCATTATCTCCCACTCACATTCACCCACCAAAATCCATTTAACATCCTCATTTCAAATGAACAAAACATTAAAAATCTAATCCTTATGCTCACCTTTTTCTAAATATTCCCTTCCCCTTTTCCCTATCTGTCCTATTTTTAAAACAACAACAACAACAAAATTACATTCATAGAGCGCCGGGAGGACGTTTTGTTATTTTCTACCTGTATATTCTTTTGTCCCGAACATTAATAGACTATTATTTACCATCCTTCTTTCTTCAATTTTTTTTGTAAAACAACCTTTTCAAAAGGGCCTATTTGACCCTTGAAAAGTGGAGTTAAAATTGGAAGTGAGAACTTTACAGCCTGGCTAACTTACTGTTTATACTTTGTGTGATGTGTTTGCTGACAAATGAGAGGTATGATGAGATCACTAGCATCAGAGCAAGTTATCACATAATTGAAAATTGCGGTTTTACCGATCAATAATTATCTATCGACTGTCAGTGGGAGTGACCTCCATGGAATGTATCATGTCAATGATGACATGAGTTAATCTGGGATATGAGTTTAACTCTGTGTTTTTCCCCCCTCATGAATGTGGGTTAATGTAAATATTATCCCAGGTCGGTGTATCCTGTACATTAAAAAAGATTGCTTCTTTCTCATAAAGCTTTGCACACAGCTGCTCATATTGCACTGTGTTACTTTTTGAACTGTTCTGATGCAATACCCCCATGTCTACCAATTCAGGTCTTTCTTGTTAACTGTGGTTAAACAGCCTGAATAATATAGCACTTTTATCAGCTGAACTACTACAACTATCGCCATGACAACCAATTACTTATCGAAACTGTTGGCTCAGCCTAATACTGGTCATAAATTCAACAAGATGCATAATCCATGTACCTGAGATATTACCACAGACATCAATCTCAGCTACAGATTGAAAATCTCATTAACACCAAAAAACTGAAGTGACCTTCCAACTGTGGGGTTTATTGTCATGCTTTATCCATGTTATGCTGCAAACAAAGTACAGGTACCCACAGGAAATGCACTGAAGCAATCTTATGTGATGTTATCCTATGTTGACGTTATCCTAAGTGAGAGTTCTTGTTGCAGCAATGAAGGGTGACATTCCAGATATCAGAACAAGATACATATTGTGCTGGTGCTACCTTTGCTCCCCAGGTGCAGCTGAAAATGACATATTCACAACCTCAAATCACAATTGCACCTACTTGCTGAGAAAGGAACCAAAAGGTCCATTAAAAGATTGAAAGTCAACATATTGGCCTTTGAGATTCAATTTTTTCTTCTAATTCGATAGTGAATCCGGCTATTTCAGTCATAAAGCAGAAGTTGCTCTTTGTGCAATGATTTGCTTGCAACTTAACTAACCACTTTGGGTTGTTACAAAACTAGGATAAAGCTTTTGGGGTTTCATTAAATCCTCGAGAAACCAGTAACGTTCTAAAGTTTTTGCTTACACTGTATATAAGTTCACTTGCTTCTGCAACATACATTATGCAATATACATTCTGACTGATGTCTACATGTATTTCAGTGCAGTATCATCATCAAGTAGCTGTGATACCTGACTTCTTTCTAACAAGTATGATGAACAAGCAATCAAAAGTATGGGGCATTGCTAAGCACTGCAATCAATTCCACACTCATCCAAATTACAAACAAGTTACAAACAATTCAAGTGTAATAGTTTATTTGTTCTGTGATTTATTGTCATTGTGTTTTTAATCTACACAGTTGCACAAATGATTTAGCTTCACCTAGAACTAATTACCGTAGTTGCAAATACCTGTAATACTAATCACTAATGCTAATCGAACAATTAATCACTTGTTACTGAAAAAGCATTTTATGAGGTGAAAGACATAAGCAGGTATTTCCTGGAGAACATTGAAGCCAATTGAAAGCATTCCAACAACAGTGTAATTTCATTAAAGAGTTTCAGACATTCACTGTAATTTACATTTCAATCAACCTACCTTCTCTGATATCTTTAACCCTCGCGAATGGATAAATAACATATAAATTTACATTGTAAACCAGAAGTGTGTGGAGGAAGGGGATATTTGCACAAGTGAGAATCTTAGCTGATTTCTCCCTAATGTAGCACACTTAGGGGAAAGTCAGCTTGGGTTCCCACCCACGTGTCCCTCGCTGAGGACAGCTAATGCAGCAGAAAGCAGGGATTGAGCCTGCAGATCCACAGTCTTTATGGTCAGCGACTGCGTAAAGAGCCTTTTTTTGTCCGGGTTCTAAGGGGGTTGGATTTTCAATTAACTAATTTTGAGCTAGCTTATATAGATCAATAAGAAGAGAGGTGGTTATGTAAAGCCTAAAGTACAAAAAGCTAATTTGATGTTTGAATCATGTTGTGATGGGCCTGCTGTGCATGCTTCCCATTCATATATTTTAAATATGGATTGTGCAAATCTTAAGGCAGTACATTACAAATGGCAACACGATTTGTAAAGTGTTTTTGTTTGTCTTCCAGAAACAAAATGTCATTGAATGCACTTGCATCCAAACATAATTTTGTTTTAAAAAGAAAATATATATTATGATATATCCTTGCGCAAAATAATGTATCAATATAAACATAATGAAGAAAATTGACAACTACTGCTGATATCTTGATATGGTATATTACAACAGACAGAATTCTAATAGATTTTAAATAGATGCATTACCCCTTGCCTGATCAATCGGCAATACCACAGTGTTATCCATATTTATGTTGCCCTCATTATTCAAATGTCAAGTGCTCTGTTCTGTATTGTTCCTTCACAGCATTATGATGATTATGTATTCAACGGAATAAATATTGTACAAAAATGAATAAATGTAAGGAACACACAGGATATAACTATCAAAGCAATGTTTATTTCAACACTTTGGCTAACTTCCTACAGTAACAATGTTATGAAAAATCTTTTCATCGTGGATATCTACTGATCTTCTCTGTGTGTTGTGCAGGTTAGAAATAATAACCAACTGTTTGTTTGCTGTATCCATTCTTAGGTGCATGAGACCCTTCCATGCTACAGTGATTGCAACTTGTACAAGTGGATCTCTGAACCTTGGTCTGTTTGCAAAATCAACAGAAAGGCCATTCACAACTGTGGAGAAGGCACGCAGATGAGAAACATTAGGCAAGTAGAAATAGTTTATTTTAGAAAGGTCCCATGGGTAAACAGATTTACATTTGCTACAACCTCCCCAACATCTGGCTTTCCACCACATCCCTTCATATTTTTACTCCCTGAGTACCTATCCAAATTAAAATCAGATCGGCGGACAGACTTTGAGCCACTCTTCCCCTACCCTTCGGAACTCCATTCTCGTTTCCCTTCACCTCACTCCTCCCTTGCCTCCTTCGAGGCACATCTCGAGACTCTCCTTCGCAACAGTGCCTTTAGCCACTCTCCTACCTTCGGGTCCAATTTTCTAACTGTCCAGTATCTGGACAATATGAACGACACTATGCAAGCATACATTTCAAAGATACTTATAGAACAGTGGTTTTAAAATTAAGATTGTATTTAAGAATTTAACATATTTTAATTATTCTAAAATGCTAAGAAAATACATTTTCAATTTCTCTTGCTCATCTGCTTTGAAATGTGTGGGGGCACCTGACTTGCGTTTCCATTCATCTTTTCTAAGATATTACAGGGCAACAAAATTTGACTGCCGGGTTACTTTTCATAGTTTTGCAGTGTGGACAGGCAGCACAGTATTATTGGGAAACAAATAATTTCTTAATCTTTACCACATTTCAATTACTGGTGTCTAAAAATGTTCTAGTGGCGTAAATGCGGAAGTGCCAATAAGGTAATATAACATTTCATCATGATTCTCCCATCTATACTAATAAAGACAAATTGTTTGTGTGTCTGTTTGACACACAGACAGACACACAGACAGAACATTTCACCTTTATTAGTTTAAATAGATTATTATATGAAATTATATACAAAAGGGGAGGGAGAGGGAAAAGGGGCTGCACTCCAGATGGGTAGGAGTTAAACCCCAGCACTGGGTGAGGCCACACCTCGAGCCTCAGGATTCACTCTCCCCGACTAATCCCTGCGAGGCTGTAGCACGAAGGAACCTGGAAACCCTGCGGCCTTACCCAGTCAGCCTTCACCCGCCACCGGCCCAACTCCGACACGGCGCTGCCCAGCCCAGGGCCACCCAGAAGCAGCAGGAAAAGCAAGCAAATGGCAACACCACTTATGGCAACGTCCACCTCACTGCCACCATCTTATTCCTGCCGCTTGGCTTTGTTTTACTGTGTGTGTGTGTGTGCTGCATGCCATGGCAACACTGGGAGTTGGTGCAGCCAGCAGGTGAAATTGCAGCATACATGTAACTGCCCTACACGTATGATGTGATTGTTAGATCGTCGTTCATCAACAATTGGAGCTTACACCCCAAAAAAAAATATGCCCATGACAATCCCTAATGCAAGATCTTTCTGATGAGGTATAAATCATGCTTCTACATCAATCGGTCGTTGAGTTCTCGGCGGACACACAGACATATACATAGATCATTATGCCTTTATTAGTGTAGATTATTGTGGATATACACGGTATACATCGAACTAACAAAGATGCTTCTTGTTTTCAATATACAATACGAAGGTAATTTTATTGTTGTTGTTGTTTAATCTCTACAGATGTGTGAATAGTACAGCTGATGGACCTGGGGACAATGTGAATGATACATTATGTGATTATGAGGAGAAGCCAGCTGGAACCCATCAGTGCTCCTTGCCTTGCCCAAATGATTGTGTTATGTCTGAATGGGGCCAATGGAGCACATGTTCACAGGTGAATGTTTTTTTGGTTTCAACTGTATTCAATACAATCAGAATATCCAATATCTGAGACGTAATTATTATTCGCACAGTCAAAAAATACAGAGAATTAAACCATTAGGATTAATGTAAAGTTAATTGTTTCTGTGTTTATACTGCTGGGAGCAAAGTGATTGATACTGCAATGTTCATCTTACTGTAACATCTCGCTGTAATAACAATAATAATAATTCTTGCATTTGATGTAGTGCTTTTCACATCTAGACGTCTCACAGAATATGCTGTAAAGTGAATTGAATGTATATTTTGTGGCCGAAACGTGGCAACCAATTGCGTACAGCAGTGCCACAAGACAGTCATGGATTGAGATAACCCATTTTTTATTGTTGCTTTTTTGAGGGTTCATTATCAGGCGTGTAGTGCAAGAAAAATCTCCCTGCCTGGAATCAAACCCAGGTTTCCCGCTTGCAAGCAAGTGTTCTACCCATTGAGCTGTAGGACATGAAGCAGATATTGTCAAATGCCTTTCTATGTGTGTCTTTCTAGTCAAGTCATCAAGAGTTACATAATATTGATATTTATGCTTTCAATGAGCTCTGCACTTAAATAAAGCCATTAAAATTGGGAATTCAGGCAAAAAACGTGGGTGAGCTGACTTCACACAAGCAGGGGGGAGCCACAATACAATCAAGTTCTATTCAAATTTGTACAATAAAGAGGTGTACTATAACAGGGCTGCACTCTACACAATGAATTTTGTGAAGCACTTTGTGACTTGTTTAAGTGACAGTATGGTATTATATCAAATGCAAAGATTACTAGTGTTAATCCTGAGTTATGAAGCCAGGGTTGAACTTGTCAGTCACACACTGTCATGCCCACCCACCTCGCAGCGCCTTGGAAAGTCCTCCTGACATGAAAGGCGCTATACAAATGTAATTTTGTTGTTGTAGTTTGCGGTCACGGCAGCCCTCCCCTCTCCCCCCATACCCGTGAGAAAAGTTCCAAAGTATGGGGTCAGAGAGGCTGGGCGGGCTGGGTGGAGGAACGTGGAGTCGACCGAAGCCTGCTGAGAGGAGGGAGCATACAGGTTGATCAAGTCACAGAGGTAGAAAGGAACATTGCTATGGAGAGCTTTGAAGGCGATGACGAGGATCTTGAACTCTATCCTTTGGGTGATGGGGAATCAGTGGAGCCAGCGAGGGTTAGACTGATAGCGTCATGGAGCCTTGTGCGGGAGAGGACACAAGTTTCAGATTTCTGGATGATCTGCAGCTTGTGGAGGGAAGAGTTGGGAAGGCTGACAAGCAGGGGTTTGCGTCGTCAAATCTAGGTGTAATAAATACATGGATGAGGGTTTCAGTGGCTTGAGTGGAGATGGAGGAGGCGGAGGAGCTGGCCGATGTTGTTGAGACGGGGGAAGGCAGAATGGGTTATGGTACGGATATGATAGAAAGGACAGTTGTGACTCAAACAAGCTGCCAAGGTTCTGGATTTACTCAGTGAGGTGGAGTACGCATCCATGGATGTGGTCAAGTGGGGATAGGAGACAAGGAGGACGGAGTGAGAGGAGGACTTGGGTAGGAATGATGCAGGGTAGAGGACAGGGATGGGGAGATTTGGTGGAAAAGCAGCTCTGGTCAAGGCGGCAGCCAAAACGTTCATGATGAGACTGGAGGCAAAGCAATCAGTCTGTAAATCAATCAGACAGTGGAGGCTAGAGGAGACTCATTTGTGTTATTTAAAATGTGAAATGCACACAAAGAAATTTCAGGGAGAAGAGAGGAAGGGAGAAAGATAATAATAATGAAGGCGATTCTGTCCTAAACCTGAATTCAATAATTTAAGAAATGGAGAGCAGAAATGACGTCATGCAAGGAATCGTCAGTTGGTTTGGACGGGGCATTCTGAAGACACATTACTAAAGATTTAATAATACAGATTGTATAGTTGATAACTTAATGCCTTGATTCTTGATTCTAAACTGAACACAGTCTGCTCATTGTGGAAACAGACAGTCATTACAATCTCCCTTTCTCACCAAGACACATATTTTATCCAACAGAGTATAATACAGGATTACTCAAGATATAAAAAGGCATAGGCTTGAAGTTTTAAAGGGCAATTAGAGGACAAGCACCAAGAACTTTTTCTTTACACAGAGGGTGATCCACAGCTGGAACTCCTCACAAGGAAATTTTGTAGAGCCCAGTGGATACTGCAAGAAATGTTAGATGCTAGGGTTAGAATTTCAAGGTGAGGATCAAATGGGCTCCATTTGATCTATTTATAAATATTCATTATAACCTCCTGACTTTTGTATTCTATGCACCTATTTATAAATCCTACTATCCCGTATGCTTTTTTAACCGCTTTATCTACCTGCCCTGCCACTTTCAGAGATTGGCTTATATGGACCCCCAGGTCTCTCTGTTCATTTACCCCCTTTAAAATGGTACCATCTAGCTCATACTTCCTCTCCTCTTTCTTCCTGCCAAAATGCAACACTTCACATTTCTCCAGATTAAACCTCATCTGCCATGTTTCTGCTCATTGTACCAATCTGTCGAAGTCCTCTTGGAGTCTTGTGCCATCCGCCTCGCCATTTACTACTTTTCCTAGCTTAGTATCATAGTTTTCTTAACAATTATGAAACTAACATCTGGGTTCAGTATATTGTGTAAATGCACTTGAGCAAAATTAAATATTTGTTGTTGTTTTTTTTACTGGCCTGATTGGCTTACGGTGGGAAGCATTATAAAATGGATATTATGCTTCACCATACTGAGGTAGCTTCCCTCCCTTTCCGCCCCTACCAATCGCAACATACAGCATAATATATTTAGGCCTGGAAAGTTGAAAATTAGTGCCATGATGTTCAGTTATTCAGAACAAATTAACTACCAGACACACAATTTATTTTTAAATTAGTATAACGCAGAAAACTTTCCAATGTGCAAAGAATTGCTCGGATCTCCTTAGAGAAGCTTTTTAATTTTAAAAAAGCGCCACTCTTAAAGTTGGTGCAAAGAGGTTTTTCACCCTAATCAGTTGGGTGCTATCTATTTATATCCATTCACTTATCAGATGCTTCTGTTTCAATAAAGGTTAGTACCCCTTGCCCACCCATCACCACCGATATCCTATTCTAAAACAAATCTTAAGAAAAGCGTAATTTCTGGCACCACTGTCTCGTGACAGTTTGCCAAAAGACAAGGAATGTGGTGCAAACCATTTCCTTTGCACGTTAGTAAATCCGACAGGGTGTGACACCGCAACAACTAACTAGGGAAAGGAGTGACTGAAACTCGTTTCCTGTTGAAAATGAGTAACTGGTGATTTTAAGCGCATCAACCAGCAAACAGAAATAAAAGCTTTGTTTCCCTTCCCAGTACAGCATATCGTACATCAGGGAGAGGGGGTGGCAACAACATCTGCAGTAATCCTTAATTTAAACAGAAGCATCAAACAAGTGCAGTGATAAAAAGGACTTAAGTGATTATGGTGAAAAACCACTTCATGATTACCCTATACTTTGCATTAACTTTGCAGTGGAAATTCTGAAAATCTGGAAACTGTTAATCAACTCCTGGAAAAGCAAAATATGAATAACACTTCACTGGAATGCTGTTTAACCTCATTCAGCTTCAGGTTTCCAACATTTCTCCATTAATAAATGTAATAACAATAATGATCCTTGCAACTTTGCACCTGTCATGCCAGGAGAATGTCTCAAAGCAACTCACAGGATTTACTGTAAAGTGTCGTGACTGTCTGTGTGTTTTACAGACTGCTGTTTGTTCCCTTAATGTGGATTTCCAGAACTGGTAGTTTTCTGTTCATTTGCTCCCCCCATCCCTTTTTCTTACCTGTTGTATTTTATGTGTAATTTTTATTCAGCCCTGCAATGTTATAAACGTCAGTGCTCGAACTCGTTATCCACTACGCTTGCCGGCAAAAGGCAAAACCTGCCCAGAAGCCTCGGAGGTGGAACCCTGTGTTCTCAACAAAAACTGCTTTCACTATCACTACAACTTAACAGGTAATGGGATGTTACAGAACCGCAAGTAATATGATCCTATTCAAAACTCAGTTGAAACTAAACTGGGCCATAAGGAGGGGTAGAGGCTCATGTAGAGTATAAACACCCGCGTGGATGAAGTGGGCCAAATAGATTGCTTAAGTCCTGTACTGTCTTCTACAACAACAACTTACACTTATATAACGCCCTCCACGCAGGGCAGCATTTCAGAGCGCTTAACAGTGACGGAGCCTGACTCTGAGCTCGGGGGTGGGCGGTGACCATAAGCAGGGTTGAAAACAAAGTCTTTCAGGACTTGAAAAAGAAAAGAGAGGGGGCAAGGCGGAGGGGTATGTGGGAGAGTATTCCAGTTTTGAGGTGTTGTGGCCAGAAGTGTGACCTCCAATGGTGGATTGGAGAGTGTGAGGAGCAAGCAGGAGGCTGCTTCCAGTCAAGTTGAGGCACCGGGTGGTGGATTGGGGAGTGAGAAGATCAGAAAGGTAATGAGGTGCCAAAGAGGATCTTGAAGTCAATCCGTTCGGTGATGGGGAGCCAGTGAGCCTGGCCAGAACTGGTGAGATAGGCGTACGCAGTTTGGTACGGGTCAGTATGCAGGCGGCAGAGTTCTGAATAGTGAGGCTGGTTTTCTGCCACTTGCACTCGGGCAGTTGGGTATGAGATTTCAGGGATCGGAGATGGCCACTGTACCAAGAGGATCGGGTGGGGTTATTTGTCACTTACATTGGTATTGTCTCTAGAAAGGTTCTTGGAAACAAAAGGCCTCAGATAGGAAGGTGGGAAGAGGGGAGCAGACAGTTGGTGGCTTTGTAAATAGTAGTACCAACCTCTTTACATGAGTGTGTCATACCAAAGTAAGTGTGTGCCAAGTAGCATTTTAGTGTAGAGTATGTAGCAATCACTGTGAGTACCACCTATTATTTGTCCAGCCAGAACCATCCTTACTCATTAGAGCTTTGGCTGGCACGTTAGCAGGAACTGAGTGGGAAGATTCCCTGGCCCCAGTGACTTGCCCTTTCAAGACCTGCCTATGATCCAGGTTGGCTCTGTGCTCATCTGCAGTGCCCAGTGTGAGTACTGTACTATTCCATGCTGTCTGAGAGGCAATATGTGTGTGTTCTGAATTACTGGTGTGCAAACACAGGGACTGGCAGGAATAAGATTGCTGGACAGAATACAACATTCTTCTCTTTGCAGCAGTTAGGATTCATGCAGCATATTTAATTGATGGTGTATCTGAGAAGTTTCACAGTGACAGTGGTCACTAGTTAATGAAGTGACCTTCTATTTTGTGGCTTTGTGATCCTCAGATTGGGGCACTTGCCAGCTGAATGATGAAGCAGTTTGCGGGGAAGGAATGAAGAGCCGCATGTTGGGCTGTGTGCGGAGTGACAGAAAATCAGTTGCTATCAAGTACTGTGAGGAGGTGAGACTTCACAATCGAATGGCTAAATCTGGACACAATTCCTACCTTCAACATGCAATTATACAGAATTATAGATTAATATGTGCTGTTAACTGTACATCAATTGCAATGGCTTGTTATATGTAACAATATTCATGATCATTCATGCAGCACAAACAAGTCAGTGAAGCATAAAAGTGAAGCATTTGTTGATAATGACTGTTACATAATACAACAAGATTGACAGCTATTATTTGAATCAACTCTTTCTGATGTACCTCGCTGAATTCATAAGCAGCAAAACCATCATTTGAAGAATAGCAGCCACTATTTTACATAATTTTAACCTCTTGCTCTAGGATTTGAAGGCAGAATTGTTCAGACTCTTTGACTTTTGTCGGTGTTAACTGCCTGATCTGTATGGGCTTTAATATATTCTAATATTTTCTCCCCCTCTTGGAGTATGTGTTTGTCTTTCACCATTGATAGATTTTTGGTAGGTCGGGGTATTAAGGGATACGAGGTGAAAGCTGAAAATTGAAATTGAAAGGATCAATAAAGATACAGATCAGCCATGATCTAATTAAATGGTGGAGCAGGCTTGACGGGCTGAATGGCCTAGTCCTGTTCTTATGTTCCTATGTTCCTATTGCAGTCAGTTCTCACTCCAGTTTTCTTAACTTTGACATTCTTGTGTCTGTTCTGCTTTCTGTCAATCATGGAGTGAAGGACCTTGATTATTATTGTATTAGCGGCTTAGCTGTCTTGACATTAAAGCTCAAAATGGTAGCATATTGGCTCAGTGGTAGTTAGTTTGGGCGCAGAACCTACACATGAATTATCTGTCCACCTGAAACGTATCTACCATATCCTCAATTTCGGATACATAAGAAAAGTCTTTGTTTTGCACCTATAGTATTGCCATAACTAAGAAGAAAGTATTTGAATGCTTGATTTGAAATATAGAAAAAGAACTCTCCAGAACGAGACTCTCAGTTTGATATTCCAATTAAGTCTCATTGGAAAGCAGTTATTAGAGGAATAATATAATAATCCTTGCACTTGTTTTAGAGCCTTATTTATCACGTATTTGAGACTGCATAAAATTATATAAAATTGCAAAAGTGCATACAACAAGATTGTTAGAACTAGTTTCATTGGCATGTCTGCAGCTGGCTGAATGGTTCCTGCACTACAAAAACTGTCTGGTCCAGGGTAATTAAGTTGCCATGGTCATCTCTTCCTGTGTGCTTTACACAAAGTGTGAAGTGAGGTAGGGGGAACCAATCACTTGGAAATTGACCATGTATGGTGCACAAAACTGTGAGACATCTAGAAGATGTGAAAAGCGCTATATCAAATGCAAGGAATATTATTATTATTATTATTATTACTGGGACTGTTGTGTTAAATTGGCTGTTGCATTTCATCCACAAAATCCAGTCACTCCATTTTGCAGTAAATTCTGTGAAGCGCTTTGAGACGTGTTTTGAAGGTGTGACAAGGCAAGATATCAAGTGCATGGATTCAAAAAATGCAAATACAAGAATTCTATTTGAATTAGTGCCAGAAATAAGCATTTTGACAGGGAATGTACTGTATCACAAAGAGAGGCAACAACAGAAAATATAAAATACAGTATAGAGCAAGTTTTTTATGTTGCAACTGATCCTTTGTAAATGCTTAAGAAATGTAAGGCTGTATCATACTCAAATTCTTATAAACAAAAGCAATAAGAATATGATGGGCACTACAGTAATATTAAGTAATTGAAGATACGTGGTTACATTGATTTCTGTAAAATGTAAACACCAACAACAAAATTACATTTGTATAGCGCCTTTCATGTCAGGAGGGGCCATCCCAAGGCAATGGACAATCAGTGTTTTGGACTCAAGCTGGGAGTCAGGATCGGAGACGGTGTAGGGTGGGGGGTTGGGGAGGAAGGAGGGTGATCAAAGGCACAGTTGAAAAGGAGGGGCTTGAGATGGGTCTTAAAGGAGGCAAGTGAGGGAGCGAGGTGGAGGGACTGTGGGAGGAGTTCCCGAAGGTGGCGGGGGAGAGTGGCTGAAGGCTTGCCTACCAATGGTAGGGTGTGCGAGGCAGGGAACATGAAGCAGACCGGAGCCCGCCGAGTGGAGGGAGCAGGCAGATCAGTAAGGTATTAGGAGGTTGCAGAGGTAGGGGGAAGCAAGACCATGGAGAGGTTTGAAGATGAGGACCAGGATCTTGAACTGTATTCTCTGTGTGATGGGAAGCAAGCGGATTCAGAAGAGGATGGATGTTTTAGGGTCATGGAGCCTGGCGTGGGAGAGGACATAGGCTGCAGAATTCTGGATGAGCTGCAGCCTTTGGAAGGAGGAGTTGGGGAGGTCAACTAACAGGGAGTTTGGATAGTCAAGCCTGGATATTACGAATGCGTGTATAATTTTGGCAGCCCACTGTGTGAGACAATAGCAGAGCCAGGCGATACTGTGATGGTGGGGAAACACAGAGCAGCTCATTGCACAGATGTGGGGTAGAAAATATACCGGTACTTGAGATTCAAACAAGATGTCATGGATCTGGACTTATTCAGTGAGTTGGAGTGCGCATTCTTGGATGGTGATCCTGTCAGCGCCTGGAGAAGTTGACAGGAGCAAATCAGTCGGGCCTCGGTCTTGTTAACGTTCAACTGAAGAAAGTTAGCACACATCCAGAACTTGATGTCTGATAGACAATCTGTCAAGATAGAAGCGGTTCTGCTATCTACCAATCAATGGTAACAGCAGAGTTAGATAGAGTTGGGTGTTATCCACATACATTTAGAAGTTGACTTCATGTCTGCGGATAATGTCACCAAGAGGGAGCATATAGATATTGAAGAGGAGGGAACCAAGGACAGAGTCCTGAGGAATGCCGCATGAGACGGTGCTGGAGCTGAAGGAGAAGCCGTTTATGGAGATGAAGCGTAGACGGTGAGAGTGGTAGCATTTGAACCATTCAAGGACAGAATCATGAAGGTTGAGGTGAGAGGAGAGGCACTGGAGAAGGATAGAGTGGACAATGGTCTCGAAGGCATCAAAGAGGTTAAGGAGGATGAGGAGGCAGAGAGAGCCTTGGTCGCAGATGGACAAAATGTAATTTGTCGCTTTGACCAAAGCTGTTTCTGTGTGGTTTTGAGGAAGTACAGGACCATCTTGCTGTTAGCATTGGAGGAGAGGATGGGTGAGGCATGAGCGGGTGTGCATTGGGGCCGGTAAGTGATGGAGAAGAGAAGCCTGGGGTTTTCCTTGCCCTCCAAGATTAACTTGGAGTAGAAAGACAATTTTGCAGACAGTGCACAAACTCCATAGAACATATTAAAAACAAAAATGAAAGGCAAGGGAAAATGTTTACTCTCTGAAATTAGATATGGATATTTGGTCCTTAAAGGTCAAATACATTTTAAGATCAGTGCTTATTTATTTATTTATTTATTTATTTTTATTGCCCAAGCATAGGGTTGACATTCCACACTTGATTCCACTTATTTTCAAGTCTTCTCCATAACCAGTCTATTTGTGATACAACTATGTTATTTGAAACAAATTCTATGTAATACTACATATATTATGTCATTGGTGGATTGCAAATTCCCCAATGCTCACATTTGACAGGTTTGTACAAATCTAGTAATTACAGAGTAAAACATACACCAGTACAAGAAAGCTAAAATCAATAAGATACTACTAAACAGATAAGGTTGTTATCTATTAGGGAATAAATTTTTAAGGTGAGATCCAAAGGTTAATTTTCAATTCCTGGTTTGATGTTTATAATAGCAGTAATAATAATAATCCTTGCATTTGACATAACACCTTATTGTGTCTCCGAGACGTCTCAAAGCGCTTCATAGAATACAAGAACAACATTTACAGAATATACCGTTAAATGAATTCACTGTACATTTTGTGAGCAAAATGGTAAAGATCCCCAAGGTCTTAATACAATAATTTTATTATTTAAAAAAAAAATAGGAGACAATGGAAAATAAAATTAGATTAAGAAAAACCAAACTGGATCATAAAGCCTTTTATTTACTCAAAACAGTCAACCTTTATGTGAAATCCATGGTATCTGTTAATTCTTCTGAGGGAATGTTTTGTCTAAATACCTCCTGATCATCAAATTTAAAGAACTGAACTGCAGAATATTTGTCTGTCTTTAAGACTCAACTGTGGCCCAAAAGCAGCACAGGAATAACAAGAAGAACCACCAAATTATATTTGTATAGCATCTTCTACGTCAGAAGGACAACCCAAAGGTCCTGGACAATCAGTGTTTTGAACCCGAACCATCTGCGAGTTGCCTCAACAGAGGAATGATTCCATCAGAGCTCTACCACATTCATCCTGCCAATACTGTTTGAAATCTGCTTAAGTGTTGTGTTCTCAACTGATTGGTTTTTCCTCCTTTCTTTGAGGTGGAACTGGAGTCCCCCTGGCGCTTGTCTATGCATTGCTTCATAGAGTGTCCTGTAAACTGTCAACTGTCATCATGGACTCCCTGGTCAGATTGCTCTCGCACTTGTGGATTTGGGGGTAGGTAAAATGCGTGGTCACCAGATTTTCTTCTATTGTTTAATGTCTCAGGACGAGCAAAACAAATGACTTGCAGATATACGTAGTGATAATAATCCTTGCATTTGCCCTATCATGTCTTTGAGACATCTCAAAGTGCTTCACAGAGTTTACTGTAAAGTGAATTGACTATATACTGTAATTATTGGGTGAAACATGGCAGCCAATTGTGTGCAGCAGTGTCCCACAAACAGTTGTGGATTGAGTGACCAAATTCATCATTGTTCAAAACTGATTATTACTCCTGGAAAAGTGATTCACCGATTGACTAACAACCGTGTTCCTACGTACTGCTAGGTAAACAGAGGTGTGTGGAGTAAGGAAACTTGGCCAACATTTCAACCTGCAAATGACATTCCATTAAACTAATTGCACAGTAATTGCATAAATTTTAATAAGTCATATTTGGGGACACATATTTTGGCTGTCACTGCAACTCAGTTGTTGGTTTCCTAAGTACTGTACTGTACTTTCAAAAGATTTTTTTAAAATTGCTGAATTGTTGAGAAAAAGTGCACAGAAGCCGCAGCACATGTAAACAAATGTGTTTTATTTCACGATGCATCAAGATATGAGGGAGTGGAATGAGTACTTCACTGTGCCTTCCTGCCAGCAAACAAAAATTATATTAAACCAATATAAACATAATATGATTGTATTGAATCGGATGAGATGTGCATTACCATTCATTGCTCAGTAATACTCATTTAAATGTTGAATAAATTTGGCAATTATTCTTGATTCTGTGCATGTTTAGAACAATTGGGATTTCATATTGCATACTACATTTGGGATTTGCTTATCTGAATTATTCAGCAGGAAAAAAATAGTGAATTCAGAAATCTTTCGATTTGACTGTAGCGATAACAAAATATCCATGTACTTTAGGTATTCCTTTTTGTTCAAACTAAATCTTTCTCCCATCTTCTCTTCCATTGCATGATACCCTTCATTATCGTAACCACATAATATAATAATATTTGTCCTTCATACAGCACCTTATCACTTCTTCGAGTCATTTCAAAATGCTTCACAGAATATACTGTAATGTACTGTATATTGACTGTATATTTTGTGTGCGAAATGTGACAGCTAATTTCACAGAGCAATGTCCCACAAACAGTCGTGGATTAAGTAACCATTTTTAAAAATTACATTTGACATAGCACCTTACATGATGTTTCAAAGCACTTCACAGAATATTTTGTGAAGTGGAATGACTGTGTATTTTGTGGGCGAAATGGCCACATATCTGTTATTCATGTGCAATGTTTTGACAGTGACTTGATAAGCTATTTCACTGTGAAGTGTAACTCAGTAAAGCCTAAACCTGTTCTCACCTAATGCCCACAAACCTATACCCCCTGCAGAAATCCATAAATATTGATTAGGAGCAGAAACTCTGGCTCATTTTCCACAATCTAAAACGTTTAATACTATCAGCTCCACTGTCTCCCTTTCTGAGCACAGACTAGGGATAGAATTTTCCAGTTTGTGTTGCTCATTTACTCACTGTTTGGTTTGTACAGATGAAGGATTTATTTTCATTTACATTTGATGGTGTGGCCTTCTCTTTCTCCACAAATAGAAGAGATAAATCGAAAGTGTTTGTTGGAAACGAGATGCAATGATAGCAGAACTGAATTACCAACAAGAAATCCACCGAATTGTGTCATTACCGAAATAATGTGTTGCTCAGTGGGTATGTGCAGTCTGATGTGGTGCAGAGCAAAATGCAAAATATGTTTATATCCCTGGTTAGTGATGCTGATTTCGCTCACTGTTCGTATGATGATGATAATCGCACTGCGGTGTCCATCCCATCTGGAAGCAAAACAAACTGACCTTCAGAAGTCCCTGCCAACAGCTATCATGGTTTGTGACACTCTGTAGACCTCTGTCACTGCTTACTGGACTTCACTTCTCCTCTTCTCTCCATTGAAGCGCTCTGAGACGCCGACTGGCGTGGATGGCGCTATATAAATCAAGGTTGTTGTTGTTGATCCTTCTTGAATAACATGTATTGTAGATATTGGATGAGGACAGGATTCAACTGTAGTGACTGGTAATAGGCTGCCAGCAATTGTTGATGAGATTCACACGTGAAGAACAGGCACTTGGGTAAGGTATCATATGACTGCTGCCATCTGTGCTAGAACACCCAAGTAGGAGCAGCTGTATTTAGGAGGAGAGGAAAGGGGGGTATTTTAATAAGCAACATGCATAATATATGTATATATAAATGTTTATCAAACACATACTCCAGCCTGAAGCCAGTGTAATATATTCTGCTGGAGCTTTCCTTTGGCAGAATTCCTTTGATCCACTAGAGGTCGTGGACCCGAAACATTGACTCACTTTTCTTTCTCCATAGGTGCTGCCTGACCAGCTGAGTGTTCCAGCGACTTATGTTTTTGTTTCAACATTCCTTCAGTATTGGTTTCCCCTTGTGGAGATGTTAATATGGGCTGAGGACAAACTATCCCAAGTCCCCTTTATTGATAATTATGCACTTGTTACTGTTGAGCAGTTAAACTCTTAACACCTTCAGGAGAACATTTTGTTTTAATGCCGTGTACAGCCGGAGCAGCCCCCCTATTAAGAATCAGCAGTTGGTTTATTAACAAGTGAATAGCCTGCAACGTCCTTTGGCTGCTTCATTCAAGAACTAATTATATTCAGCTCTGATTCCTGTGTATCTCTTCCCCTTCGGTCCTGCTATGTTTTGCCCTAACACGCTCAATTGTTTTTGCCATCTCTAGCTATGATGTGAATAATTCAGAAGCGTATTGTGTGGCTTTTTAGGAATGTGCAGGCAAAGATCAGTTTAGGTTCTGGGCTACACTTTAGTTTTCCATTTCAATATTTTACTACAAGTGGTTTGTCAGCTGTGACCTTACTGTCTGATTTTCAATTTTAGCCTCAAGCTAAGTAGTAAAAAAAACAGCTCTGTGGACAAATCTGCCTCAGTGTGTGACCGTAGCAAGGACTTGGTGTGTTTGTAATACAAATATATAGCACGATTTTTAAAGGACCGCAGAATACCTATACTTGCACAGGTCTCCACTACTGCTGGAGTCAAAAGCACAGAAATATATTTCACACTGATATTTCTGTTAGTGTAATAATAATAATCAATGGGGCTGAGTGTCTAATTAGGAGTATTTCTTAATTGGATCTTTCTTTAAATACAACAACAACAACTTTGATTTATATGTCGCCCTCCAAGCCCGACGGCGTCTCAGAGCGCTTCACAATAATGGATCCCGAGACCGAGCCAGGGGCAGGGGTGGGAAAGCGACCAAAGGCGCGGTCGAAGAGAAAGGTCTTCAGCTGTGACCTGAAACTGGGAATAGAGGGGGCGAGGCGAAGGGAGTGAGGGAGGGAGTTCCAGAGCCTTGGGGCGTAGTGGCTGAAGGCACGGATGTCAAAGGTGGAGCGGAGGATTCGGGGGACAAGGAGGAGGCCAGTCCCGGTGGAGCACAGAAATGTATAATAATACAATAAGAATAATACTAATCTTTGCATTTGATCTAGTGCTTTTCACATCTTCTAGACGTCTCAAAGCGCTTCATAAAATATACTGTAAAGTGAATTGACTGTATATTTGTGGGTGAAACGAGGCAGCCAATTGCGCACAGCAGTGTCCCACAAATAGTCATGGATTGAAATGACCAATTTTATTATTGTGTTTTTTTTGGATAGATTATTATTAGGCTTGTGGAGTAAGGGAATTTGCCCATGGTTTCGCCCTGATCTTCCTGGATTCGAACACAGGTCTCAGGCTTGTAAGGCGAGTGCTCTAACCACTGAGCTGCAGGACTCCACAACTTGCTATAAAAAAATTTGTTTATCACTGTTGATACTTAAAACATTAATTGATTGATGAATAATTTCTCACCCTATTGTCACCAAAAACAACTTGAAAATTATTTCCTTACTCCCATACCCTGACATAGAGTGGTAGCAAGAGTCTTCAATTGGTTCTTTCCATGTTTTATGTTCACTGAATAGACAGACTCATTTTATGAGACGTTAAGAGTGTAGGACAAGTAAGCTGTAACTTTTTAATCCAATGCACATGTTTGAGGTGCTGATTACACTTCCATTACCCAAAGTGGGACACTGCATCTTGACAATGTGATGTGGAGCAAATGAACTCCTAACTTGTCTACCAGCCAAACAGCACTTGTCTGTGACAGTGACACAATCTCTGTTCACTGCAATGCAAGTTGGGTCTCTTAGTTTCTATTACACTGGGATGTGAAAGAAGCAAGATTGAGAGTCACCAGTTTCTGATTGTTATTAATATTTTAAAAACAAAGTATTATAAAAATCAGTATTTCCTCTGAGATTGTATTGTTTTCAACATAATCAATGAATGTTGTAAGCTTTATAATTATTATCTGCACTCCCATGCCCAAAATACCAAAGGCAGTCAAATCAATGGGAAAAATAAACTAATGTATCGATTTTGTTGTGAATTTCAACTGCAAAATTCAAACTTGGTACTGATATGCAATAAATCTGGAGAATGTCTTGTATAGAATACATTTGACACTGTAATCCATTCCACTGTTCGATTTTCAGCTCAGCACAAGACACAGAAATATTGGAGGTCTTTCTAGGGGTTGGTACAGTACAGTGACGTGTGGTGGGTAAAATGACAGGGTAGGCACTTTCATCAGTACATACAAACTTTTGGGGGGGTGGCTTTATAAACACGCATCAACATAAAACCACGCCCCCAAAGGCAGCAGCGGACTCTGCCTTTTTCCCCAGTCATTTTTTCCGCAAATACGCATGCGCGGAGATGGCATTTCAATGTGATCTGATTGCAATTGATAGACAGAGGAAAGGCAGCAGTAGCTTGTGCCTATTTCACCTGTTACTGAGACACTAAGAAAGGAACGTGCCGCGCATCGGAACTACATTCAACTCAATGGGTAAAAAAGGCACGGCGTCTCGCTGCCTTTCTGTTACTTTTAGGCATATCAAATTGCAGTTAAATAATTTTGGTAGTTTCTAAAATCATTTGCATTATGTAAAATGTGCATTGTAAAAATATAAACCATTAAATAATCATCACAATTTAAAGTTTTTATTTTCATAAGGTAGGCACTGCCTACCCTACCTACCCTGACTGCACATCTATGGTACAGTATCTTCTTAGCACATATGCTTCATATATTTTGCCCACAAAATCCACAGTCAATTCACTTTACAGGATATCATGTGATGCTTTGAGATGTCTCAACAACGTGATTAAGTGCTATAGCGAATGCAAGGATTATTACTATTAGTAGTAGTATATAAGTGCTCTGGGACACTATCCTGCGTGCGGGGCATTATATAAATGCAAATTGTTATTATATGTCATGCACACTGTGCTTACTCTTATAACCCGCACAGTTTTGTAGCAAAGACTGAGAGAGGCACCTGATTGTCAGGTTACTGCCTTCCTCCTATCTCTGTGGCCTTTATATTTTGCTTCAGGGCCTGGGTGTGCAGCTTCAACAGTGGGTTTACTACCTCATTTACCTCTTCAAAGTGAGCTCAGTGGCAAGCCACAAAGCCTTGTCTGAAGTGAATTTCCCAGAGTTTATATTGATCTCCATCCTTAAATCCAATTAAATAATACTGTATGTGGGTTGCTGCCCCTCTAACTGTGCCTGTTGTGGAGCTCCTCCCACCCGCATTACAATTGCTACTGTAAGAGACATTGCTCACCATGAAAATTATTGTCTCTTGAGATTTACATGCATCCAGTGTAAAGTCCGTGGAGTCACAATGTAATATGTGATGTGATAACTACCACAATTGTGGGACATTCTGCTTCAAGAGATGTCTAAATTGGTGACTACTGTCAGTGAAGAAACCCTCATCTTCTTTCGAGTGGTTGACTGTAAAGCTGATTTCCGCATTTTGAACTAACTATTATTGCAATGAAGATTTGAAATATCACCTAATCTTTGTCCTGCAAGACTATTTGTCTTCAGATTTAAATTGGGACAGAATTGCTGAAACTTCTTAAATCTACCATATATTTGGTTTCTCACAATTCTTAAAAATAAACCAGCTTCCAAATTAAGACTGCATTTAAGGATTGTAAACTAATCTGAAGCATTTTAAATTTCAAGGCAAGGGGTGTTGGTTTGGGTGTGAGTTGGGGTCGAAGAGGAGCAAAGTTGCTTAAGAATGCTGCAAACGAAAAGCAGAAACACATTGTGAATTTGATCTTGTCACATTTGCATGAATGTGGTGAAAACAAGTTTACTGTGAGAACATTGTGTACTGTAGTTAAACAAACAATGATGTCCTGTACAAAAAATTCACGATATTCTATATGTGTGTGCGTGTGTGTGCTGTTTCAGTTTAACATGAAACACCTGCATTTATGTTTCTAGGTCAAATGATACGCACCAGGCGTGTGCTACAGAGGGCCCACGGTGAGGGAAGACCTTGTTCACTCCAGCTCACACAGTACAAACCTTGCCCTGTAAAGCCATGTTACAGCTGGGTGTTTAGTGAATGGTCTGCATGTAAAGTGGAGGTAAGACGACAACAACAACACAAACTTGCATTTATATAGCGCCCTTCGTGTGGGATAGCAACCCGGAGCACTTGAAATGTAAGACAGACTTTTATTCAAATTTATCTTGCTTGTCTTTCTAATGATTGTTGTCCTTGCATAACTTTAAATGCTTCTTTTTGGAGGGCAGTGGGAAAAATATTGTCCACTATTCCGAGCAATATTATTTTAAAATACATAAATAACTGAGATTCTAATCATAGATTATGTTAATACTGTATGGAAATATTGTCTGATCCTGGACAAAAACGATCATCTAGGTCAATGATTTTTAAGACTACACTGTATTACATTTTCTCTTGGTACAGCAAGTGCAAAAACATTGTTCCCCTATTAGACAAACACCTGACAGGAAATGTACAGTGTTGGCTGCTGATACAACTTTGCTGAACATTAGTGCTAAGATGGAAGAACCGTATTGCAAAAAGTAGTTGCATCTTCCTGATGAATTCATGTTGCTCCAAAACATCTTGTTTGGAGCAAGCAAAGAGTAATCTTCCATACTAATAAAACAGCACTGTCTATTTGTCTGTGCTTCAAGGAGGATCTCAACAACCAGTCGACGTAGAGACATGATTTACAACAACAACTTAACAACTTAACAACAACAACTTCAACTTCAATTTATATGGCGCCCTCCACGCCAGACGGCATCTCAGACCGCTTAAGTTTATATCTCTTCGGAAACGTCTTGCATCTGGGAATGATATGGGGATATTTGTTTTGGGGGTATATCCTATCATGTAGTTTAGTTTTGCATTTGTGCTGCAGTTACACCTTGTGCAGACGTCACAGTGAGTCAGTGCACTGTGACATTGTGCATCAGAGAGTACGTACATATGTATGCCTGCACTGCAGTTACAACTGGCGGCTGTGGCGGCTGGTGTTGGCGCTGTGGCATCCTGCATCACAGAGCACGCAAATAGCCAAGCAGCGGGAGAAAAATAAAGAACACAGACGATGCTAAGCCACAGCAACGAAAATACGTTTTTAAAGTGCCTTTCACGTCAGGAGGACGTCCCAGTGATTATAAATTATGCATTCACAGCTATCATTACAAAGATGCCTAAACGAAAATCAAACCTTTCAAGGATATGTAAAAATGCGAGACGACAGACAGAAGGCCCATTAAATGAAACAAAAGAATGCGGCTACACTTCAATGGGTGCCAAAATGGGTCCTCCCACAGGAGTCCTCCCAGATGAGCATAGACCAAGATACAATGTCTGTCTATTTTGTCTATCTGTACATCAATCTACATTCCATATTGGATCCTTTAGTTGCTGGCATAGCTGCAACAGGTACAACTAGTAATTTAGGGCTCCGTCCTGCTCCATGTCCCCCGCCTGACCTGCCCTACCATCGGCGGATGGGCTTTCAGCCTCTCTGCCCCCATACACTGGAACTCCATCCCACAGTCCCTTTGTCTCGCTTCCTCCCTTGCCTCCTTCAAGGCCGGTTTCAAAACCCTCCTCTTCGATTGTGCCTTATGCTGCCCTCCCAACTCTCTCCCTCCACTCTTACCTCTCTTCCGCCCCTCCGCCCTACTCTGCCCCTCTCCCTTGCTCGGGTCCCGACCTGACTATTCAGTGTCTTGGGATGTCCTCCCAACGTGAAAGATGCTCTAGAAATTTTGTTGTTGTTGTTGTTGTAGATGGTATTGGTAATTTATAATAATTGTTTAATAATGCATTTTATAATAGTTTTCTTTTATGTTGGGGTATTTTGTGGTCTCCAATAGGTCTTTATCGGATCCAGGGCACTCAGCTAATATAAGTCAGGGTCATTGTGATTTGTATCACATTGCTTCTGTTATGAAACATTACATTGTTCATTCCCGAATATTAATAATTTACATGATATCCAATTGGCTGCCGTGTATTGCCCACAATATATACAGTCAATTCACTTTACAGTATATTCTGAGATGTCTTGAGGACGTAATATGGTGCTATATTAAATGCTAGGATTTTTATTATTATTACTTGGAGCATAGATCAGAAATCAAACAGCAAAGATTGATATAACTAGTTACATTGAATGAAATAATATGTTATTTAGGCAGTGATATTTTGATGTAGGATTTATACATAGGGTTTAGATTTAGGTGTACTTGTATTTAAGAATACAATATTATTTGAAATGAGAGAATTATACTGATCCCATGTACAATCTGTTCTACGATTGGTGTTTCCAGCTCATATAATCACTTGAGCAAAGGTTCAGTGGAATATCTCCCTGTTCCTTGAAAGGCAACCAAGCAAAACCACAGAATATCAATTTGCCCTCACAACCCACATTATTCAGGTTTGATAAGCTGATTTCTGCAAGTGGCACTTTCATGGTCCCAGCAATGCTTTAGCATTTGATCATCTTGGTTGATACATATTCTTAGAACTCAATTACTGCTCTAACTCAGATATTTATTCAGGCATTTTTAAAAATAGGAATTAATTGAAACAGTAAACTGTCCTGCTGTCAAAATGAATGACTGGATATTTTTCTTCCCACTGAAGCGCTTAATTATTAATTAAGCATCTCAATCGTTATCTCAATTTTTTTAAATCACAAATTCTGGTATTAAATCCAGAAGGTGTTGAGACCCATTTGAACAAGGCATAAATATTGCCCGCGTTGATTGCAGGATTGTTCTTCAGAGGAGTATTAATAACACTTGACAGCAGCAGCTGTACATCAATAACTGAGAACAGGGCATGAAGAAAACTGTACCCATTCTAGATAGGAACAAATTATCATTCTTTTCAAAGTGCACCGCCTGAAGAGGTTTAGGATTGGTAAATGCATTCTCATTGACCTATGCCATAAATTACAGAGTGAGTTAGGTACTCGATTTGCAATTGCTATTGCTTCACCTGGAATTCTCAAGGTGATAGTGACAATTAACTTCTTAGCTATTGGCTTCTTCCAAATAAAAAATTCTATTCCATGTTGCACAGAGTAGGTCACTGAAGCCTTCTATAAGATGGCACGCGTTATTATGTGTTTTTTAGAATAGTTTTATGGCATTCTTAAATTACTGTATTTATATATTTTAAAAGTATTTACCATAAATATGTGTTCTATATAAAATCAGTTAGTCTTCTGAAATGTACTTTGAGTACTAAGTAAACTTTGATGGTGTGCAGACTGAGATATAGCTCAAAAATCTGATTCCCATGCTATGGCTCCAAATTCTAAATCCTGTGTTAACTTTTTCAGACTTTCAGACCTTCCCCTGGATTTTTATACATCCAAACGTTTGACAGCCTTCATTCTATTCTTTGTGCCGACTTCCACAATTTGTTTACATTATATTGCCTCAAATATAAGGAAGTGGCATGAATTGTTCCTAAAATATACTCCCAATGCTGCATTCAGCACTGCATTGTGTTTAAAGATTGAGTTGATAATGTCAATGTAACATTGTTGCAATGCATAATGGTTGTGGACCTCAGATATTTTGCCCAAAGTGTGGATTATCGCACAAAATACAGCTGTACATCCCTGATATATTCTGCTGCTTTGCTGCGTCATAAGCAGCATTGTTAGGATCGGGCATTAGGTCAAGATCGAGTACAGTGTAACATTTAATTGCAGTACCTTATTTTAGGTTTTTCCAACAACAACAAAATTATATTTGCATAATGCCTTTCACGTCCCAAGGCGCTGGACAGTCATTGTTTCAGACCTGAGCTGGGGTTGGGGATGGGAAGAGTGGAGGGAAAGGAGGGGATTTGGGGTGACCGATGGGACCATCGAAGAGGAGGGTCTTGAGACAGGACTTGAAGGAGGCTTGGGAGGGGGCGAGGCAGAGGTACTGTGGGCTGGAGTTTCAGTGTATGGGGGCAGAGAGGCCAGAGCCTGCTGAGTGGAGGGGGCGGGCAGGTTGGCAGGGGGTTAGAAGGTCGTAGATGTAGGGTGGGGCGAGTCTGTAGAAGGCTTTGAATGTGAGGACCAGGATCTTGAATTGGATCTTCTGGGTGATGGGGAGCTAATGGAGTCGGGCGAGGATGGGAAAGATGGGGTCACAAACCTTAGAGTGATAGAGGACAAGGGCCGCAGATTTCTGGATTGTCTGCAACCTGTGGAGGGAGGAATTGGGAAGGCCGACAAGCTGTTTGGCGGTTGCATAGTCAGTCGAGCTGGGATGTAATCTTTTTTGCCCGGAATTGTAGAATGCATACTTTCGCATGTTTTGTGTTTACAATATTAAAGCGTACTGAGTGGGTCTAGGCCAATTGTGTGCATTTCATGAGAGATTTACAGAATAAGTGGATTACAGTATCATTGACAGCGCTATCTACAGTATATTGATGCTGCTTCACTTTTCAGCTTATGAATTACAACTCTTACATTTGTGGACCAATGACCATAACACATTCTAACAAGTGGACTCATCTATATTTATAGCTCCCGTGTGAGGGCACAGGCGTATTTAATAGGCACTCTTTCCATATTTACATAATATATTCAGATATGGAAAATACAAATATAGAGCACAATACCTCTCTGATCAGTTCCCAGAAGTGCCTCTGTCAATGCTCTAAATCAATTGAATTTGAAAATTTGTTACAGAACTGGTCTAGGTTTAATCTCAGTGACGAGTTGGTGCTGTAAAAATAAGTTTATTGTAGTGAGGAACAGAACTGGAAGAGTTTCCCAGTTCGTCGCAGTTATGCAACAGTAATGATAACACTTAAGTTGAATTCTTATTTATTGTGTCAAACAATCAGAGAGAAACTGATTTGAACTGGCTTTGTGACAGGTTATTTATTAGAAGATGAGACTTTGAAGATGCCTATTCACCAATTATTTCTCCTTTCGGGGATACAGTGTATTTAAAATCTTTGACATGGCTTCCTCAATTGCTCAGTGGATCAGTGGATCATCTGGTACCAGTTTGTACATGATTCTTGGGCTGTTTAGAGTCTGTGTACTGTTCTTTGATCTCAGTCACGACTATTTGCTAATGGTACTGTGGATTTGAATAATCCTTGCATTTGATATTACGCCTTTCACGTCGGCATGACGTCTTAAAGCACTTCATTTGATTTACTGCAAAGTGTGCAGTGCAGACAAATATGTATTGTGTGAGCAAATGCTGCAATCAATTATGCCCACAGTAGTTATAGGACGATTTTATCTGGGGAATTCTTGACCAGGACACAGGGAGAAACTTCACTAGTCTTTTGCATGGGATCTTCATCGTCCACCTGAACAGGCAGATGGAACCTGGGTTTCACATCTCATCTGAAGGATGGCACGTCTGATTAGGCAGCCCTTACCTCGCACTGCTCTGCTCAGGCTGGTGAAGGGAAAAACCTTGCAAATGTTTCATTTCTCACCCCTACTCAGAACTCCAGAGTTAGAAAATATGAAGGACTTCCAGCTGTGGGTGTTGGGCTCAGTTGACATGTTGAAACTGTGATGGGATATTCTGTCAACACTAAATTGAAACTCTATCATGAATAACATTTGACCTCATTGTTACACGTAGCCACTGTTTAGCCAAGGTTTAGTTGGCCAAGTATAGAATATCTTACCTGGAGAAGCTTTCAATAATCAATAAGAATTGTATCTACTGAGTTTGTAAAAAAAAAATCCATAAAGCATGTATTTTATGAGATGTATGAAGAGAAAAAAGAGTGGAAGCAACAACTTCAATGTATGGCTGTGAAAGTCTATGACTTGAGATTCTTTAATCCCCAATATGAAAGTACATGGCTTTTTCGAATAACTAAAAAAATAGTTTTGATAAATCATTTGAACCAGAAAGGTTGGATTCACTATGAATGTAGGTACATGTTATCATGTTATCTTTATAGACATGACATTGCGCAGTTACAAAATTAGTATTTGATCGGATATACAGGTATCCTGCCCCAAACGCGTTTTTTTTCACCATGAATTTCACGTTTCCACGGTTGCCTCTCTGCGACAACCTTTGCCAACCATGGCAGTGAATTTTGCGTATCCACGGGTTTTAACACTAACAACAAACAAACAAACAAAACTTACATTTATATAGCGCCTTTCATGTCGAGAGGACGTCCCAAGGCGCTGTACAGTTAGGTAGGACAAGAGCAGGGTGGGAAGGATCAGGATGAAGAATAGTAGGAAAAGTAACTGTATATTAGTGGGCGAACCGTGGCAGCCAAATTGCGCACAGCAGTGTCCCACAATCAGTCACGGAAGTGGGACTAGGGGCAAAAGGGGGTAAAGAAGCAAAAGGGGAGGGGTCGAGGTAGGGGGAAGAAAAGCAGGAAAGTCGACTGTATACTTGTGGGCGAAACGCTAGCGTTTGGCGCTAGGACCCAGTTGCGACGTCGCAATCAACCAGCCATGATGTCGCTTCTCTCTTAGAATTAAGGTAAATAACATGAATTTATTGTTGTTTTAATTCTTTTTGATTATGTTATTTGAACATTTATTGTTTTTGTTAGGTTATTGTGTATTTTGTTGTGTTTGGTAAAAGAACAAGCAACTTACTCCCCCTATCCCCATGTTTCCCATGGGGCCTTGTATTTCCCAACCGCGGTTTTACTAACTGCGGGGGTTTTCAGGAACGTATCCCCCACGGGTTGGGGAGGGGTACCTGTATATCATTTTGCACAACTGTAGCTAAGCAATTTCACAGCCTCGCTGGTGTTCTGTATAGAGTGGCCTCTATTGATTCCCATTCTGCTATCACTTCTGGTCCATTAAATAATTTGAAACCATAACATAATCACTTTAAATTGAACAAAAAAACATCTGTGTTTGCTTGATTTAGCATCTTGTCCATTTCTCTGAAACTAATGTGCTGAACAAACTTAAAATGTGATAATCTTAATCCTTGCATTTGATATAGCCCTTTTCACATCTTCTAGATGTCTCAAAATACTTCACAGAATATACTGTGAAGTGAAATTACTGTATATTTGTGGGCAAAACGCAGCTGCCAATTGCGCACAGCAGTGTCCCACAAACAGTCGTGGATTGAAATGACCAATCCATTATTATATTTTTTGAAGGATTATTATTAGGCGTGTCGAGTAACAACAGAACAACAAAAGTGCATTTCTAGAGTGCCTTTGTCCAAAGTTTCGCCCTGTCTAGAACCCAGGTTTCTTACTTGCAAGGCGAGTGCTCTAACCACTGAGCTACAGGACTCCATATAAAATATATTTCCTGTTCGCCCAAGATACCATAAATGGATTGTATTGTTATTACTGTCATATATAATTTTCTTTTTCTAACATAATTTATGAACATTGATGTTAACTGCATAAGAACTCACTACACGTTTTGTACATTAAATGGCAATGAATATATTTAATGTGTGGCTACAGATTTGCATGATATTTTATGTGTAAAATGTGTAACATCTCTGGCTATTGCCAGGATATTAAATAATAAAAATGCTTGCATTTGATAGAGCACCCTATTATGTCTTCGAGACGCCACAAAGCGCTTTGTGTAATATACAGTAAAACCTTGTTTATCCGGTACCCAACCACCGGTATCTCCCAATATAATTCACCATTCCAGCAATCAGATCTCATACCATAGTCATCCAGGACACTCGCAGTATGCTCACTTTGCGCATGCGTGTGCAATGCAATTAAACTTACCGAACGCTGGAATGCTTTTTTACCAATCATTTTACTGAGTGTGCTGGAATGCTTTATTGATAAGAATCCATATAATATTCTGTTATTATTTAGTCTATTATTAATATGGTATGTTTTAAAATAAGTTAATTTTGGGGGGGATTTTTGGCAACTTGCCACTCGAATATCCTGCATATTTGATTACTGTAATGTACTGTAAAGTAAATGTGGATTCTTGTAGCTCAGTGGTTGAGCACATGCCTCAGAAGCAAGGGACCTCGGTACAATTCCAGGCAGGTTAGGGCGAAACCTTGGGCAAGTTTCCTTTCTCCACTCGCCTAATAATAATCCCTCAAGAAAAATAATAAAATTGGTCATTTAAATCCATGACTGTTTGTGGGACACTATCATGCGCAATTGGCTGCTGCGTTTCACCCACAAATATACAGTCAATTCACTTTACAGTGTATTCTGTGATGCGCTTTGAGATGTCTGGAAGATGTGAAAAGTGCAAGGATGATTATTATTATTATTATATGTCATGTAGGTAATAACTTGATTAAACACACCATCTAGTGGGCATAAAGTGAAACACACTTGGCAAATCAGAAGTTTGATAAAGACGCAGCCTAAATGCTACAAAAGCAATTGGCATTGATGATGGATACAGAGCTGAGTATCACCAAATTAATTTCCAGGATATTAAATAATAAATAATAAAAATCCTTGCATTTGATATAGTGCCCTATCACGTCTTTGAGACGTCCTAAAGCGCTTTGCAGAATATACTGTAAAGCAAATTGACTATATGTTGTGAGCGAAACTCCATAAAATATCTCAACTCCAATCATATGTAATTGGAGTTGAGGTACAGATCAGCCATGATCTAATAGAATGGCGGAACAGCCTTGAGGGGCTGAATGGCCTACTTACGGCCTAAGTTCGCGTATTGACTGTGTACTATCATAGAATCATAGAATATTACAGCACAGCCCATCATCCCTGTGCGGGTGTTTGGAAGAGCTACTCAATCTAACCACTCTCCTGGTCTTTTTTTAGGCTCTCCGCATAATTAATGTCTCTCATCCATGGTACCATTCTGGTGAATCTCCACTGCACCCTCTCCAAGGCTTGATGTCCTTCCTAAAGTGCGGTGCCCAGAATTGGACACAATACTCTAGCTGAGGCCTAACCAGTGACTCATAAAGGTTTAGCAGAACTTCCATGTTTTTGTATTCTATGCCTCTATTTATAAAGCCATGGATACCTTATGCTTCCTTAACAGCTCTATCAATCTTTCCTGCCGCCTTCAAAACTGTATAATTTGGTGTATATTGCCTCTCCACCCAAATTGCATCACCTAACACTTATCCGCATTAAAGTTAATCTCCCATGGGTCTGCCTATTTCTCCAGTTCGTTTATGAACTCTGCAGTCTGCTACCATCCTCCTCACTGTTTACTATTTTATTACTAAGAAGCAATCATTTTGTGGTTTAGAAGCTATAAAGGAATGCCGTGCTTTGCATCTCCTCCAGCTGTCCTTACCACAAAACCCAATTGGAAGGAATTTGTGTCACAAAGGCTCTTTGGAACTCTTGATTCATCATGAGCTGAATATTTTTATTATCCTAAATATACTAGGAATTCCTGTGTATCCTCTGAGAAACCACTCAGTGGCTGTGTAGCATTCTCACAACCTAATATAATTTGGAATCTAATGGAGAGATAGGTTATCTGGGCGTGCTTAGTGGCAAACCTTGCTAATTTATAGTATTTTCCATTATCTACTTTCCTGCCCTCCTTTAATGTCTGTTAAAACCTGATAGCGGCAGTTTTACAGTTAAGAGTGTTGACAGAAATTTGAGAGGTTGAAAGGTATTCTCACTCTATGTTGCAGTGGGGAGGGGGGCAGCGGTAGACAGATGGGAATGAGTAAAACAAAGAGAGGAAAATGGGGTATTGATAATGGCCATGGGGAAGTCAATTATATAGAGTCTAGTGGTTCCCAACCTCAGGTCCTGACCCAAATCAGGGTCGTGGGGGTCCTCAGTTGGGTCGCGAAGGATCATCAGAATTTTTTTTGTTTTGCTTTTTTTAATGCTGAAAATGCTTTTTTAATGCTGAATAGTGCCCAAGGAGCCACCGCCAACCAATTTGTATGAAAGATCGTACAAGCGAGTTATGCTGAGTCCACAAAAGAGAAGGAGATATCGTCTTGGCTGAGCTTCGCTTCAGTCGCAATGTCGCCCCCTAAAAGTCGGGATGTCCTGTTGGTGGCCAATTTAGGGTCGCAGCAAAAAACGGTTGGGAACCACTGGTCTAGAGGGACAAAGACATCTCCCCCGACCCCCATCCCATCTCCATCCTCTCTCAAATTGAAAGTAGAAGTGTGGTCATGGGGATCTTAAAGAATGAAATAGTTTATCTAAATTCATAAACTTTTAATTTATACATTTCACCACTCCCCTTTTTTCCTACTTTTATACCATGTCCAAATATGTGCAGAAAATTGTTACAATAATAATCTGTACAAGTATATATAGCACCTTCCCTGCTCAAGCTTTGCCATTGCTCATCGCAGAATGTGAGGGGTGCTATTTAAATGTAAATTGTTTTTATAGCACGTACTGTATAACATCAAGACTGCCTCAAGATGCTTCACAATGTTTCTATATAGTTAGTGGTTGTGTGTTTTGCAGGCAAACATTGCAGCCAATTTGTGCACAGCGATGTCACACATAGAGCCATTAAGTGAATGTGTTCAAAGTCCAAATGTGGAGGTTGAATACTAATCCTTGGATTTGCATTTGATACAGTGGGTTTCATGTTGGGAATGTATCTCAAACAGCCTCATAATAATAAAACTCCTCGTTTTTGATATAGCGCCGTATTACATAATTGAGATGTCTCAAAAGTTCTTCACAGGATATATTCTACAGTGGTGTAACTGCGTATTTTGCACGTCCACAAACAGTGATGAAGTTTTATGGATTATTGGCCGAATTTATCCAGGAGATTGTTGACGAAGTCACTGGCAGAAACTCCTTTCCCTTTTCAAATAGTGCCATAGGATCTATCATATTCACCTGGATAGGTAGACAGGTCCTTGGTTTGACATCCCATCTGACGGATGGCACCTCCCACATGCCCCCAGCAAGTGTCAAGTGTCACCTTGGATTATATGGAGTTTCAACCAACAACCTTTTTGACTCAAAAGGAATTAATAGAGCCAGGTTGACATAGGACTCCTTGTTGCAGTGAAGAGACAGTTGAACATGGCAGCCAATTTGCTCTTAGGAATGTCCCACAAACATGAAACTAATTGCTCAATTTTATCTGGGGGATTCACCAGAGAAAAACTCCCATCTTTTTTTAAATAGTGTCATGGGATCTTTAACAGCCACCTAAGCAGGCAAACCAAACTTCAATTTAAAGTCTGATTTGAAGGATAGTATTTATGAGAATGCAGTTCGCCCACAACACTGTTTTGGGGTGTCACCCTAAACTGTGAGTTCAGAGCTTTGACATGAGCTTGAACCCACAACCTTCTGACTCAGAGGTGAAAGTGCTGCCCACCGAACCAGTGGCATCCACAATCTATCATGTGAGAGTGCTATCTACTTATCCAAATTGCTGCCTAAATTGGGTTTAACAGAGGAGCCATAGTGTTCTGCAGAGACTTGTGTAATGCTGAAAAGTCTTTCAAATGCAATAGGAAATGCACAATGAGGATTTTGTTTCAATTCCCGCTGTCTTACTGTACCTTGTAGACTTCAATGAGATAGCCCACAAATATACAGTCAATTCACTTTACAGTATATTCTGTGAAGCACTTTGAGACATAGATAAGATGTGAAAAGCGCTATATCAAATATAAGGATTATTATTTATTATTATAGTGTTAATTTACCACTATTGTAGTACAGTAAAAGCCCATTCATCTGGCATCCTCGGGACCTGGCCAATGCCGGTTAAAGTGCGTGCCGGATATTCAGCCGAAAACGCAAAAAAAAATCTTTTAAAAAATTCAATGCATTTTTCCAGATAAATTCCGGTGCCAGTTATACAGAAGTTACAGTTAATTGGGTGCCAGATAAACAGGCTTTTACTGTATCTCAGGGAACAGATTGTATTGGACAAAACGGAAAATACTGTAAATCTGAAACAAAAATAGAAATCGCTGGGAACACTCAGCAGGTGAGGCAGCATCTATATCAAAGGATCATGGATCCGAAACGTTGACTCACTTTCCTTTCTCCATAGATGCTGCCTGACC
Source organism: Hydrolagus colliei (assembly GCA_035084275.1). Classification (NCBI taxonomy): domain Eukaryota; kingdom Metazoa; phylum Chordata; class Chondrichthyes; order Chimaeriformes; family Chimaeridae; genus Hydrolagus; species Hydrolagus colliei. Next base: position 17,409,464 of record CM068747.1, on the reverse strand, counting down.
TGCTGAATGTTTCCAGTGATTTCTGTAGATTGTATTGGAAATTGTTTGCCACAAAGTAATATTTGTGTGAGAAATAGATGATATGGAACAAAATAACAATTAGGGTTCCAAATTAGGTCTTTAGTTACAACTACTGTATGAGCATTATTTCCAGCCACTATTATCACTTTTTATGTGCTGGCTGTTATCACTAAAAGTAGTATGTAAGCCATTTAAACTTCCTCATGCAGCAATCTATGCTTCTTATACCATCTTTTCACAAAATGTATTAAGGCATGACATGTTAATTAAAGATATATTCATGCGCAACATTAATGCGCATCCCAATCAGCCAAAGTGTATGCACATGAACATTCGAGATATTATATATACTGTATTTTGTTGAGACATTGGCAGAGGTTTGTTTTTCAACCCAGCTTTGTGTTACTCATAAATATATTAATGTACTGTAATATGTAAGTGGATACAAATCAAGACTTGTACTATGAATGTCTGGTCACAGTGATGGATAAACATTTCCTCTAACCTTGGAACTCAATGCCTCTGTTCTTCTTTCTCACCCTCACTCTATTTTAACTCCCACCTTAAAATTGACTACTTTAACCATTCTTATTGACACCTTTCCTTCCCCACTCCTAGCTCACCTTTGCCAGCATGAAGTTCTCTGAGACATTATCCTACGTGAAGGGTGCTATATAAATGCATGTTGGTGTTGTGGTCCTTGCATTTCAACTTCCCGTTTGACAGTTAGCAGCCGTACTCCCATGTTTTTAACTAAGGCTGTTTCAGAATAAGAATGAAAAACCATACCATGTACAGTACAGTAGAAGCCCGTTTATCCATGACTCGATGCACCGGCACTTCCGTACAACCAGCACGCCAAAAAAAAAGTCCCCATTCGATAAACTGGAACTTATCCGGAACAAGCGCAGTGGAGCACTTGTAAATGCATAAATAATAACATAATAACAGAATATTGCATTGGCATTCACCATCAATACTACTTTTCTGCGCCCCCCACCGACCCCTGCTCGTAGATACTGCGCTTTAAGCCATGATACTGCGGTTGAGGTTTACAGTCCAGCGACCCCTCCCAAAATGGAGCACACCAAGCGGGCGAAAAAAAACGGAGAGCATATGATTTCAAAGTCATACTAGCGGCAAGCTGATAACGCTAGCCGATAACCCACATTGTCGTGCAGGTGCAGTATTTCGGTTTGCCGCTAGTAGAGTCTAGTAGGACTTTGGTTTGCAGCTAGTAAAGTCGCACGACTTTAAAATCGCGCTGTCGCTTCTTTCACCCGCCTGGCGTCCCCCATTCAATAAAAAGTCGCTGGACTGCAATCCCAATCAGTAAAGGTGAGAAGCACAAGAGAGCAGCCCCAACAACAAGCACCAACACAATACTCTGCCACTATCTGCTATTACCTAGTCTGGTGTGTATGGTGTGTGTTAAAAGAACTTGAATTTTTTTGTAGGGGGTTTTCGGCCGCGGGCCACCCGAATATCCGGCAGGCGCTTTAACCGGCATTGGCCAGATCCCGAGGGTGCCGGATAAATGGGCTTTTACTATATATTGATTTTTCCTCACCACCTACCCCATTGTATCATTCATTATAGGTTTGCCATCATTACAGTGCATTTGCTTGCAATTGCTGACTGGAATTAGAATTCAGTTGACTGTAGGATATTGGTTTAAAGATTGTAGATGTTTTTCCTTCAACCTAGCATGTTGATGGCATAGTGAGATGGTGAAAATAAGTGTTCATTTTTAAAAGAACCGTCCAATTTGCAATGACCAGATTTGGTCAAATGTCATTTGCAAAGCTACACAAAAAGGCAATGAATTACAGGCCTTTGAGATTGGATTTTTATAAATTGCTGGGAAATAAATATGTGCAGTTAGGGACAAGGGATAAATAAGGCTTCACAGCAAATGCTTATTGACATGTACCTTATTTTTCAGGGTGCACAGTGTGGTGATGGCTTCAAGATGCGCAACCTGTCTTGTTTCATTCATGATGGGACACACTCTGACACAGGCAGGAAAGTGGAGTACAAGTTGTGTGGCGATAGGCCGGTTGCAATTAAGGACAGTGAGTTGGAACTAAAGATGCATTGTTCTGCGCCTTGTCCAGGTAATAAACGTTAATGTCGTTCAATACTGCTGTTGACAATATTATACCTAATATTGTACTTAGTGAAAGATGTTAAATCATTGGACCTGTACAAAATTGTTTTTATGGTACATTGCTGTGTACATAAATTGGTTGTTGCATTTTCCTACAAATACAGGACCTCTGTGAAGTACTTTATTATTATTCAAGGACTACTATTCATGTACAACAGCAAATTTGTGTCCAAATTTCCTTTACCATTTAAAAATCCAGTAGACCACTTAAATTTATTTGATATAAAAGTAACCATTTGGAAGCGTAATGTACAGCAACCCGATTTATTAATGAAACTATGAGCATGGAGAGAATTGGCAGGACCACCACCATTACAATATTAAACAGTGTTAAACAGCAGTAAAACATTTTCTAGAAGATGAATTTCACAATCTGCCAGTTATTATGATGATTTTGGGCAACAGCCTGTTAATATTTACTGCTTGATTGTTATGAGCTTTACCCTGACTTGTACAGAACAAATATTGGTAATGGAAAACCCCTTTTAACAGGTGTGATGTTGAGTGCAGAGGGGGATTTTTGGAACAGGAACCATTGGGATATACAGAAATCCTTCAAATCATTCAGAACCATTTCACAATTTATTTAAACTAAAAATAAACTGATTTAAACTTTGTTTTGTTTTGCACTTGTACATTTGATGGCAGAATTCCCCTCCAAAGAACTTGATGTTTGATCAGATTCTTTAAGGGGGAATTTACACTAGCAAGTTAAATAAAATAAAAATGCAAGGCCAGTTCTTCTTAGCAGTAAAAACTGTTGTCTCGTATTTATTTGAGATTTGTATCTGCTGTTTGCTCCTACACATCTCTTACAGTACACACCGCAGATATTAATATAAGGATAATTGGTACAATGTCCTATGTACCTTCCAATCAATAACTTCAAGATGGTGGAGTCCTGTAGTTCAGTGATTAGAGCACTCACCTTGCAAGTGAGAAACCTGAGTTTGATTCCCGACAGGGTATAATCTTAGGCACGTTTCCTTAGTCCACAAGCCTAACAATAATACAAAAATATGCATTTTACAGTATGTTCTGTGAAGCGCTTTAAGACGTCTAGAAGACAAGGAAAGCGCTATATCAAATGCAAGGATCATTATTATCATTAACCTCTGATTAAAACACTTGGAATTAAAGAATTGGCATGCTACCAATATACTGTATGTATTTCATTTAAAAATGTCCAAAGACCATGGAAAGTACGTGGGTGTGCACCACAAAGTTTTCTAGCTGAAACAAGCCTCCTGAAATGGTACTTTCCAAGTCCCCAAGTGTTTCAACTTTTGAACTCTTAAAAGCATAGTGATGAGTATCTGGATATGTCACACCCTGGCTGACCTAGCAAAAGTGAAAAAATATTGTTAGATATAATAATATAATAATCCTTGCATTTGATATAACACCTTTCTGATCAGTAAGAAGTCTCAATGGATATGCACAGGATACACAGGATCCTTCACAGGATACTAGCTATACCCCCGCGTAACATATGCGGTCTAGTGCTTTTGAACACGTTTATTAATATATTTCAAAACTTTTTAAAGATAATGTATTTGTTGTTTAGAAAAAAAAGGTGAGTTTTAATCACTGGGTTGTTTTTCTTTTGTTGTTTTTTGTTTGTTTTTAAGCTATATTGGTTTTTGTTTTCCTTTTAGAAGTTCATTGTTACAATTGCGGAAACATACCTAAGGGTTTTATATATATATATATATATAGATACTGTAAAGATACTGTAATTTCTATATAAAAGATAATCGTTAAACATGTGACCAAACGAATGGTCGACGAGTCATTATTATCCATTTACTGTTCTTTTTGAATGATTTCTGTGTCTAACTTCTAACTCCTCAGGTGACTGTCACCTTACTGAGTGGTCATCGTGGAGTACATGTCAGCTAATCTGTCTGGACGGAAAGCGATTTGAAGCGACTGGTCACCAAACCCATTCTAGAGCTGTGATCGTTCAGGCTCTGGAAAACCAAGACAACTGTCCACAGCAAACTTGGGAAGAGAGGCCATGCACAGGTGAGAACAATGAAAGACATTCACTTTGAAATTACATTAATGTACGTTAGAAACACAGAAACAGGAGTGGGCTATTCAGCTTTTCAAGCCTATTCAGGCCCTCAAGCCCATTCTGTCACTTTATAAGATCATGGCCGATCTGTACTTCAAGTCCAGTTACCCGCCCTTGCTGGATATCCCTGAATCCTGACCTACTAATTAGCTACCAATTAGCAACCACTATCTTCAGGGGAGAGAAAGCTCCAGATTTCCTCTATTCTTTGGGTGAAAAATTGCCTCCTAATTTTGCTCCGTGACTATGCTATCGTGAAGTGAACTGTAAAATCTGTGGGATGGGATGAACATTTAAAAAGTTTTATATATAGTGTTGAACACTGTAAATGGAGGAGTTGGGGGTGAACTGTGTTTCAAGTTTGGAACCCCAAAAGTTTGATAAATGAGTTAATCTGAATAATAATCTACCATCTCTACAAAGACACAGGCCTATTTCCCGTAAGGCTGGATATTTTAGTGTTCAACGTAAAATATATCCCAATAGATATCAAGACTTGTAGGAAAGTCTGTACTTTTGAGGTTACATCAACAACAACAAAATTGCACTTGTATAGCGCCTTTCACGTTGGGAGGACATCCCAAAGCGCTGAACAGTCAGGTCGGGACCCGAGCGGGGGGGTGGGGTGGGGGGGCGGGGTAGGGTCAGGGTAGGGGGAAGGAGAATGGGAGAGGGGGATGTTACCTTTGTTGCAGGGAGCTAGTTTCACTGAGGCTAATGACATAGTGGGAGTTGTCTATTTTATCAGACTGTAGTGAAGTTATTGGACTTATTATGTTTCTTATTAGATGTAAAGTAAAAAGATATATAATGGAAAAGTAATTTACTTAATTCATATAAAATTGTGGTTGTGACTATTTGTGCCACCACAAGAAACCTAAAAATCATAGGCTAGAGAGAGAATCGCACCAATTAACAAGCTTCCCTCACTGCAATCTGCTAGTTCTATAAATAGTTCTGTAAATGTAAAGTGGTGAATCATTAAAGATTAATTGATTCTGAAAGAGAATTGGGAGGGCGGCAGAAGGCACACTCGAAGGGGTGGGTCTTGGGACCGGCCTTGAACGAGGCAAGGGAGGAAGCGAGCCAAAGGGAACGTGGGTTGGGGTTCCAGAGCGTGCGGACGGAGAGGCTGAAAGCCCGGCCACTGATGGTAGGGTGGGGGACATAGAGCAGACCAGAGCAGACCCAATCAGAACAGTACTTCTGATTTGATTTACTATATTAAACAGGCATGTCTCTTAAATTGAAAGCATTGAGGCATATTGGGAGTCTAGGGAAGCTGAAAGATTCTTTGTTGCTGTGAATTGTTATAGCCGGTGAATAATATAAATTTAGCGATTTGGTTTAGAGCACTGCCTTGCAGGCGAGAGGACCCGGGTTTGATTCCCAGGCAGGGTGAAACCTTAGGCAAGTTTCCTTATTCCACACACTTCTGTATACATAGCAGTGAGTAGGAACATGGTTGTTAGTTGTTTGGCGGCTCGCTTTCTGGAGGTAATAAGTCCTTCCATTTCTTTTGAAAAAATTAATAATTTGATTTATCAATCCACAACTGTTTGTGGGACACTGCTCTATGCAATTAACTGTCATGTTTTGCCCCAAAAATATACATTCAATTTATTTGACAGTACAGTATATTCACTGAAACGCTGTGAAACATCTCTTACGCAGTAAGACATTTTATCAAATGCATGGATTATTATATTGTTGTTTTTGATAAAAGTGAGACTGACTCCAAACATTCTTGGCACATAGTATCAGGAGGAGTCAAATATGGGAAAGCTGTCTTAAATTGCTTTTGACAAAAAAAATCTTAAAACAAAAGAATGTCAGTCGGAGGCCAAGAAACCCACTTCTATGTGTTCCTTTCAATGTGTTTTTTCTACCATCCGTTTTTGCTCAACAATATAAAGGTATGCCACAGTAGCTTTCTGTTTGCCTTGCTCCACGAATACCCAACCTGATAAACAAACGTCTGGGTTAAACTGAAAAAAAGAAACACAGAAGGTAGGCCATGTTAGGTTTCTGGGCAGAGCTGGGAAATTCCACTTGCCAAGAAGCCTGGGCTGGGCTACATAGGTACTTTCCAACCTGGGTTCACTGACAAACAGATGTCCAGAAAAATTACTGTATCTAGTGTTTTACCTGCATTGTGCTATCTAGTTGTATAATTTATATTATCAATTTGGTTATTCAGTATATAGGACGGATATTGACATCCAGTAACAAATAGTTACTTAACAGGATAAAAGAGTATACTGCTTTATTTGTAATTGAAACCAATATACCAGAAATTCAGGGTGCATTGGCTGACTGTGCACTCTCTGACCATTTCAGGTCAAAGACCATTAAATGCAAAGATCTAGCTAAATATTTGTTAACCAAGACTCTCACCCTTAAGTGTCTGACCTGAATTAAGTAATGTTGTCATCTACCTTTGAGGTAACTAAGGTAAATATGGAAGTGACTATTTTACTACTGTACAAACCAAAACAGTGGTAAGCATAGTATATGTTTGTGGGTCGAATGAAACAAAGATCAATTTAATCAAAGTCACAGCAATTTGGAATTGTTCAAATTCTTCCCACATGCACAAATTGACAGTTTTTTTCATTTTAATTCATATTGAAAAATGCTGTAAGTATATTTTTCTCACTTAAACTATAACAAATACCCAATATTGGCATGTTTTTACGCTTTGACTTGCATTTAGAGTACAAAAGACACAACACATTTCTCTGTGGTTATTACCAATATGAGTGTATGAGCTTGCATACAACAAGTGTCAAAAAACGAAGTGTTTTTTTTCTTTTTGAACCTGATGCACCAACAAGCAACAACATCAAACTCAAGAACATTGTATGTCAATTTGTAGGGAAGTTAATAGCATTGTATTTTATGGTTAAAATAATGAAAAGGTTTACTTCTGATCAATAGGAAAATCTTGTGTAGCTTCCAATGCCCTCTGAAAGTATATGCTGTATGAAGCAAATTGGCCATTGGCAATAATGGAAACAGTTAAGTCTCTACTTCCCCTTCATTTAAGATGAAGGAAAAACAAAATTCACACTCTATTTTTGTTGAACCAACAGGGTTGAATCAAAACTGAAAGCGCAGTATAATTAGGCACATTTATATGATTCCGGGATGCTTTCAAAACTAACCGAGGAGGTTAGGGTTAGGGTTTGGGTTAAGGTTAAGTTTAAGTTTAAGGTTAAGGTTAGGGTTAGGGTTAGAATTGATCCACTTGCTATAGTACAGCTGAGTTTGAGATGTACTAGATTTCAAAAGAACGATTTCAACTTTAAAAATAAATAAGTATTTTTATAATAGTCAAACCAGCTCTTCAGTAACTTTGGAAAATTAAGCAGAGTTTGCAGAAGGTTTGAGGTGCTCTGTGTATAAGTTTAATTGTGTCTGTGCAGGATTTTCTCAGTCACTGGCATAAGCGATTTTGAAAAGAGAAATCTAATTCTGTTTCCTGCTTCTAATTGCTCATTTAAATTCACTTCTTTATCGTTTGTTATGGAATAATGAATTTGAAACAGATAATGTCAGCCATCTTCTTTAAAATCCTCAAATTTAATTACTTAGGCCATAATGAAGCCCTTAGAAATGAATTTTAGCTAATGGTGCCTTTTCTTGTACAGAATCAATATAATAATCCTTGCATTTGATACAGCATGTCTCCTAGACATCTCAAAGCACTTCACAGAATATGCTGTTAAGTGAATTGACTGTATATTTGAGGGTGAAATGTGGCAGCCAATTGGACACAGCAGTATCCCACAAACAGTCGTGGATTGAGTGACAATTTTTTGTTTTTTTTGATGGGATTATTATCAGGTGGAGTAAGGAAACTTGCCTTTCACCCTATCTGGAAATGAACACAGGTCTCTTGCTATCAAGGCGAGTGCTGTAACCACTGAGCTACAGGACTCCACAAATACAACAATAATCAAATGAGATTAATGGTGTAATTAATCTGCTTCATTTAAAATAAGAAACTTGGTAAGACATTGCAGTTCAGTTAGGAAACAATTAGATTTCAATTTCACTCCAAATTTGAATACTTATATCATAAAGACAGATTGTTAGCGAACAGTTAGTTAGTTGGTTGGTTAGTTAGTTAGTAATGAAGTTGCAGTCTGTCAACTCACATCATTCTCCTGCAAAGTACAATGTCAACACAATTGTAAAAAGCTATGACCTTCATCTAAGAAGTAAAATCATCTTCTGACAAGCAAATGAAAATAATTAAAGATTACTTTAAGATTACTTTGGTAGAGAGACACTCCCCAGCCTATACCTCAGATTCACCGAACTGGTGCACAACCTAGGATTCAGGTTTGATCAACAGCTGTCCTTCCTTCACCACATTTGGTCTCTGACCAGGACCGCCTTCCTCCAACTTCACCACATTGCTTGTCTCTGACCGTACCTTACCCAAGATGCGTTTGAAACACTTGTCCATGCTTTCATCACCTCCCAATTCGATTATTCAAATGCCTTTCTCGCCAGTCTCCCCAGCTCCACCATCCATAAAAACAACGGATCCAAAACTCTGTACCCCCATCAAACCAATTCTAGCCAGGCTCCATTGGCTCGCTATTGCTGAATGGATCAATTTCAATATCCTCACTCTAGTTTTCAAATCCCTTTATACCCTGGCACCTCCATACCGCTCCAACCTGCTTACTCCCCAACCCACTACCCACTGCCTCTAGGGGCCTCTCCGTTCCACCATCATTGCCGTGCCTTCAAGCCACTGTGCCTCTGGAACACTCTTCCTGTATCCCTCCTTCTTTCCCCTTCCTTCCCTATTGCATCTGAACACATTGACCGTGCCTATGGTTACTTGTCCCCCTCAGCTTGGCATCATGCTCCATCACTATCATGCTCTGGGACGTTATCCCGCATCACGGGCACTATATAAATGCAGGTTGTTGTTGTGGTTGAGAAAATAAAGTTAGCAGTGATAACTTTGTCATTAACATAAAATAATTCCTATGTTACTCTATTGGGAATACAATAATTATTTTAAATCTGCCTCTGTAATTTATATTGTTCATGCTTGGATGTTAATTCAAATTTGATTAGTACCAATGCAGAGGTAGAAAATGAAAGCTAGAAACTGGAATTGTAAAGAAATTTTGATATACTTTCCCACAAAGGTCATACTAATTGCAAAAATACAGTAGTGAACAGAACGATTAGGTTGACTCACTGTTACTAGCAATAGCTTTACCACGAGATTACATTTGTAATCGCACATGACAGCACTTCCTCTTTAACCATGCTTTCGGACATCCTCCCACCTCTAGACCTCTTGATTCCAACCCACAGATTGGGTCAAAACCCTTGACTGTCAAGTCCCTTGGGGGATGTCCTCCTGACCTGATTCGTTATTGTTGTGATGTCTTCTTGCAGATGGAAAATGTCAAGAGTATGAATGGAGATCGAGTCCCTGGATTGGCAACGAACGGACTGTGTGGTGTGTGCGTTCAGATGGTGTAAATGTGACAGGTAATCCATACCCAAATCAATTTTTATGCACAGGAAACCATTTTGATAAAATAATGTATTAACCATCAAGGTTACAAATCAGTTCATATTTCATATTTTAATAATTGCATTAACATATAATATAGAAATATAGAAACACAGGCTATTCAGCCACTCAAGCCTATTCTGCCATTTTATAAGATTATGGCTGATATGTACCACAGGTCCAGGTACCCGCTCTTGCCTCATATCCTTCGATTCCCTAACCCAATATGCATCTATCTCTATCTTGAAAATGTGATAGGGTGGATCTCACAGGTGTAGGATGTACTATAACTGTCTGAATAGATAAACAGCACAATTTATACACTTAACTGTCACTGTGAAAACTTACCTTCATGATGGAATGAAGTTAAGAACATTTCTTAACACAAATACTTTCTTTGCTCTTACGTATATGGCATACAAATGTATGCCACAAAGCAAGGTGCTTTAAATAAGGAAAGCCATTTTAAAAAAAATCATTAAACGGTTGGTTTTAATATTTATAACTTACATTTCTAAATGCAGTACTCTGCCAAAGCTTGCAATTTGAGCATGATATTGATATTACTGTAGATCCTTATTTATAATACGATGTTTCTACGACAGCAATTCACCCGATAATGAAGCTGCTGCAGGTGGTTTCACAGCTGGCTGGTTCTCTTGCTCTCTGAATAGTTCCCGCGCTAAAAAAAACAATAGGCTACTGCGTTCTGAGTTCACTTTTGGCATTGTCTTTCTGAGTGCTGTGCATGCTCAAAAGGGGGGTGGGAACATGACTTGATGACTTGGTACCCTGAGTAATGATGACCCTGAGAAATGGAAAAACATCTGCGACTAGGGCTCTCTTTGTCTCCTTGTCCTCCTTGACCTATCTGCTGCCTTCGACACTGTCGACCATTCCATCCTCCAACACTGCCTCTCCTCCCTCCTCAATCTCCGCGGACTTGCCCTCGCCTGGTTAGACTCTTACCTCTCTCATCGTCTCCACTTTGTCACCACCAATGGCTTCTCCTCCAGCTCCCGCACTGTCACCTGTGGCGTCCCCCAGGGCTCTGTCCTTGGCCCCTACTTTTCAACATCTACATGCTCCCCCTTGGTGACATCATCTGCAGACATGGGGTTAACTTCCACATATATGCGGGTGGCACGCAACTCTATCTTAACTGCCTCCACCCTCAACTCCAAGGACTACTACTGTCCTGACAGACTGTCTGTCAAACATCAAGTCCTGGATGAGAGCTAACTTTCCACAGTTGAATGTCAACAAAACCAACTGATTGGCTTGTGCCAGCGCCTTCACGCATCAGACGCTGGCAGCATCAACCTCCATGGTTGCTCACTTGACCTCACTAAGCCAGTCAGGAACCTAGGTGTCTTGTTCGATCCTCAACTGTCTTTCCTCCCCCACATCCAAGCAATGACTTGCTCTGCCTTTCCTCACCTCCGCAATATTGTCCCGAACCTGCCACTACATTACCCCCGAGGCTGCTGAAACCCTCACTCATGCCTTCATTACATCCCAGCTCAACTATGCAAATACCCTGCCTATTGGCCCTCCCTGCACAGGTTGCAGATGATCCAGAACTCTGTGGCCCATGTGCTCTACCGCTCCAAGCTCTGTGACTCCATCTGCCCCAACCTCACTCGACTCCTTTGTTCCCCATCATCCAGAGGATCCAATTCAAGATCCTGGTCTTCACATTTAAAGCCCTCCACAACCTCGCCCCACCCCACATCCGTGATCTTCTAACCCCTTACCAACCTGCCCGCTTCCACTCAGCAGGCTCTGGCCTGCATTATGTCCCCCGACTCACCTGCTCCACCATTGGCAGGCAAGCCTTTAGCCACTCCACCCCCAACCTCTGGAACTCCATCTTGCAGTCCCTCCGCCTCGCCCCCTCCCTGGCCTCCTTCAAATCCCGCCTCAAGACTCTCCTCTTTGACGGTTCCATCGGCAACTCCTAATCCCCCCTTTCATTGGCCACCTCCGCCCACAGCGCCCCTGTCCCCAGCTCAGGTCTAAAACAACGACTGTCCAGTGCCTTGGGATGTCCTCTTGATGTGAAAGGCGCAACACAAGTGTAATTTTGTTATTGCTGCAGATGCGTTGATAGGTTTCCAAAAGTAGAAAGGTTTGTTTGAAATATGCTAGATATTGAGTGGAATTATATGCACAGTAAAATTTAACGTTTCAGATTAGATTCCTGGGCAAAGGCCAGCAGGGATTTACTGTGTGGATATTTAGCTAAAATTATGGTACTCTCATGATCCCTAAAATTAATCACATTTTACACATGATAAATGGGTGATAAATTTATAGCAGTGCATTGCAGTGAGTGAAGGCCACACCTGAACCACCTTATAACTGAATCAATGCTATAAAGAAATATGTAACAGGGCTGCACTATTAGGTAGAATGTAAAAGGATAAATGTTTAATGTATCTCACGTCCCTAGTATTAGGGAGTGGGATTGATTTGCACAACTCTTTTCAAAGAGCTGGCACAGGCATGATGGGCCGAATGGCCTCCTTTTGTGTTGCATAATTCTTTGATTCTTTGATACTTGTAGTGAACCTTAAGAATTTCTATTGTTTTTGATACTGTCAGGTGGATGCTCTCCTCTAAACCAGCCAGCTTCTACCAGACACTGCCACCCTCCGTGCACTAAACCATACTCCTATTGTACACAGGTAAGCGATACTCTCCAACAAGAAGCAAAAACCTTGTTCACTGTAATTATTTGACATTCAACAGTTTTAACTCTTCTTACAAAATTTCTTTCTGTATACATGTTGAAACACTGATTGATTAAATATCTTCTATTAAATGTAATTAATTTTCTTGCAAAGTAACCTGACGTTAATTTCTAATCAATTACCTGTATTTATCGTGAACTGATTCATCAGCAATTGATGGAATGCTGCTAGATTCATGTGGCATTTGTCAATTGGTTGGGTTGGCTCAATTGATGAGATTCTTGCCATCCAATTAGAAGATTGTGAGGATATGGCAGCAGGTCAGAGAGATAGAAGGGGACAAGGCCCGTGAATGGCCTTGAAAGTGAGGACGGGGATCTTGAGTTTGATCCTCTGCGGGATGGGGAGGCAATGGAGCTGGGAGAGGATGTGAGTGACATGGTCGCAGAGCTTGATGCGGGAGAGGACACGAGCTGCAGAGCTCTGGATGATCTGCAGCTTGTGAAGGGGAAAACCAGGAAGGCCGACGAGGAGAGAGTTTTCGTAGTTGAGCCTTGATGTGACGAATGCGTGGACTAGGATTTCAGCAACCTGAGGGGTAAGGTAGTAATGGAGTCTGGCGATGTTGTGAAGGTGGTGGAAGGCAGTACTGGTTATGGCACAGATGTGGGAGAGAAAGGACAGTTCAGGGTTGAACAAGACGCCCAGGTTCTTGACTGGCTTAGAGAGGTGGAGAGGGCAGCCTTGGATCCTGATGCTGTCAGCTCCCGAGGTGCAGAGGATCTGACGCGAGCCAATCAGTAGGGCCTCAATCTGGCGGATATTCAACTGGAGCAAGTTATCTCGATGTATGGAGGCTTCATGGAGGATATGGTGGGCAAAAGTGATATGATATCCAATTCTATGTTGCCTTCCTATCTCTGATGGCAATAACTCCAACTTGACTCCACACTCTTTATCTGTTGCTGTGAGACGTTTTATACTGGTCAGTGGCAATAGTTCTCCGATGTTGCTCAACTTAATGCTGTGATTGTATTAATGTGTGGGTAACAAGAATGACCTCATTATCAAAATGAGCCAGATAACCACCTTCTAAATAATACATTTTGATCGCGGACAGTTTTCCAGATGTGGGGCTTGTAATTAAATTAATTGCCTTTAAACAGCAATGCACCACGATAAAGAGTACCTAGAAGCCAGCATTTTGGAACATGCACACCACGTTGTGGTTCTTCTAAAGGCAGAGGGAGGAGGGTGGTGGATCGTGCTGGAAAGTTTGAGTAGGAAGTATCGAGAATTCAGGAGATGATTCTTCATCCACCTCCAAACACCAATCGGTAGAGCAAACTGAATGGTGGGAAGAAAAAAGGTGTCCACCTTAGATCTGTATATTGAAATACAGTTCTTTGTTGTTAGGATTCACTGTTTTCAGTCCGATTTTGAGTAATAAGCTTGCAAGTCTGCAGCAAGTTAAACATCAACATTGAAGCCAATTTCAACTTACACGTGTGTGTTTACTGCCATCTACTGGTATGATAATGTCATTGTCGAAACAGTGCCGACAACAACAACAAAATTAGATTTGCATCGTGCCTTTCCCATCGGGAGGACGTCCCAAGGCGCTTGGACATACATTATTTATCCAATAAGGTGTACCGTACCTTATGGCTCTTTTGATACTTGAATTATCATATCAGCACATGAATGATGCAATTCACTTGGAATTTAGCAAAATTCTGAGTTAATTCTAATCACCCGAAAACTATTCTTTTTTTAAAAAATAGATCCAGGTTTAATTTTAGCATTAACCTGGAGCGGGATACATACTATTAATGACTGTATTTCACTGAAATCTATGGTGGAAAAGATATACCGGTGCCACTCTTTTGAATACCCGAGGGTCTTTCACAAAGCATAATTGACAAAGATCCATGTACTGTACAGAATTATAGTGGTGATGGAAGTTAAACATGATTTATAAACAAAAAAAACCTATAGATTACAGGAGTGATCCTTGGGATGTCCTCCTGGTGTGAAATGCGTTATACCAATGTCATTTTGTTGTTGGTGGTCATGAATTTGTAGCATACCTTTTTTCTGAACGTTCCTGTTTGGTGCTGTAAGCATTCGGGATTCATTATTTGTTACGTTTAATATGCTTGTGTTTGAAAGTATTCTGAGCTTATTTGCCCTATAATTGCTTGTCATGTTTAATAAGCTCCTGATTGCTCATATTAACTCATACGCTTTACAATTGCTGGCCGTGTTTAATATACAATTGTGTCCTCAGGGTGGTGTGTGCGGCTGTGAAACAGGTTATCTGGAAGCAATGACTCCTTATGGATTCCTTGACTACTGCACCAAAGTTCCAGGACCCGAAGAGAAGAGGGCGGATGTGAAAACGAGTGCAGGGAAGAACAAGGCTGGGAATTCAAAGATCCAGGAGTTTTTTAAAGGATGGACTATTGATCCTTTTGATCTTGGTAAGTATTCTGATGAAGATCCATCGTTGAATTGCATTGTAGGAAAACTTTGCCCTGCTCTGGACAGTAAAGACATGAGCAAACACCATGTAACCATTAAACCCACTCTTGCCTCAGACCACACAAAACAACAACAACAACAACAACAACAAAATTACACTTGTATAGTGCCTTTCATGTCAGGAGGACCTCCCAAGCCACTGCTTCAGACCCGAGCTGATGACGGGGTGGGGGGGAAGGAAGGGGGGGGGATTAGGAGTTGCCGATGCGTCCATCGAAGAAGTCTTGAGGTGAGCCTTGAAGGAAGGGAGAGAGGGGCCAAGGCAGAAGGACTGCGGGATGGAGGATATATTGTCACAGATGTTATCCTAACCCATTCTAGTTGAGAGAATTTATGGAACAGATACTCCTTGCACCCCAAATGGTAATGAAGTTTTGGGTCTTTGCTTCTCATATCCATAACTCTAATCCCTCAAAAATGATCCTTAGATTTTGATCCTGTGGACTCCAGTTTTACTCTCATGGCCAAAGTCACATTGGCTGCTTACACTACATCTTAGCAACATGGTGAAGCAAACCCACTATTATTGAAGAAGAGTTTCCACAATTTTGTTTTAAAGGAAATTGGATATTTGCAGGAAAAAACAATATAGGGAGTGGGCAGGAGAATGAGATGAGACGAGAATGGAAAAAAACACAAGCTTAGACTTAGTGTGCTGAACTGATTGTTTTTATCCTGTAACATTCTATGTTTAAATATTAATCATATTTTAAATGGCGAAGACACAACTCTAGATTGCATTGAGTAGTTTTCTAATTCAGGTGATATCAAACACTGACTCCATTTATAAGGCATTGCTAAGATTGGATCCTTTTTGGGAATGCAATAAAAGTTAGGTCTCCTCAAAGATAGAGATTGTCAGATTGGCTCAACACAGCAGGATTGGGTGTAATAAATTACTGTAATCTGTGGAATCATGTTCGCTGTGACCTAGGAATGCTGTTAAAAAAATATGTGCAGTTACATTTAATATTTATACCTTAGACCAGTGGTTCTCAACCTTTTTCAGTAATGTACCCATAGTTAATTTTCAACATTATCGTGTACCCCCACCCAATCACATACACACACACACACACACACACACACACCAACTCCCTCATTCCACTTGCATTTTATGACCAAGCTTTTCTTAGATAACAAAATAACTAGCACACACAAAACGAGGGGAGTAACAATTAAATACTGTATACAATTTGGAAGGCTATAAAACGCTAAATAAGAGAGCTAAATGAATCAATGTACCGCCACGTGTACCCCCTGGAAGTAATTTTACACCCCCTGGGGTACATGTACCCCTGGTTGAGAACCACGGCATTAGACTGTTTGCAGATGCTGAGTAAATGATCCTACACATCCTGACTATTCATGGTAATTTGTGGGAAGTGATTTACAAACCCCTCACATCGGCAGCAGTATTTATGATTATGAAAATATTCTGAAAATTGGGCCATCAGCCTGTGTTTCTTAGTTTCAGCATCTTATGTCCACAGAATATAATAATGTACACGTGAACCACAACTCACATTTTTTATCCTGAGTTGCTAAACCTGTCTCTGTACTGATATATTTTGCATTGAAACAGTTTGCATGAAGATGTAACAAATGTTGGTGTCTAAGCAGCATATTTATTATTGATAGTTTAAAGCCAGCCTAGGCCATCCAGCTAAATAGAACCACTATATTATCTTGTATCAATGCAGCTGGCAGCATGCATTTTTCTTTCTGACACCTAATTGGTACTTTATTTAAACCATAATGTTTGAACTTCAAAATAGTGAATACATTTCTTAAATTTTATTACTGAATATATGCTGATCACATTCTGTCAGTTAAATTGTTCCACCAAGCTGCTAGTCAAGGACATCTCAGTCAAAGCGATTGTGCAAAAAATAATTTAAGTATGTTAGGTTGGAGAGTCACTTCAAGTAAGTCAGATGTTGTTTGAATTATAATTTATCCACAGAACTAGTCTTGTGTGTATTTTCACTTAATGTGGACAAATTTCAGGATTATGCCTCAATATTGTTGGTTCATAAATATATATTTCAAATATATTTTCAAATATTTAATTTAGTTCAACCAGTTGACTGCTTCAGGAGGCAGTACACAGTTGCACTGCCTAGTATGTTTCTTGACATTTTTTTCAATTAACCCCCTTGAAAATAATAGGTCCCAATATTTAATGAATACTATTTAGATATTTACCGCCTTTTTTTCCACACAATGCTAACAAGGGAAAGTGACTGGTGATTATTAAGGGCTTTTCCCTAAATCACTTTCACTGTGAAGCCACATGAGTTGCTCAATTTCCTTGCAATTGTGTAATACAATTCATCACCGCAAACTACTCCCACCGCTGGATACTGATCAAGTCATACAAATGAGTAAAATTTAGACACTTATCGGCAAAGAATTAATGATGATGAAGAAGCTAATTTGAAAGCATTGCAGTGCTTTGGATTTGCAAAGGATTAATAGAAAAGAAAATGCTCTACAGTCTCGCAAGACAGATTTTCCTTATAACTAGTGTGAAGACCAGGTTTGAACAGTAGTATGATATCCTCTTTCAAAATTCCCGTCCTCACCCTCAAGGCCCTCCCTGGCCTTTCCCCACTCCTGTGTCTCTGCATTGTTAACCCCTTATCATGGAGGTCCACTCCCTCCATTCAGCAGGCTTCGGCCTGCTCCATGACCACCCATGGCTCACCCCACCATTGGCGGTCGGATCTTCGGCCTTTCTGCCCCCACCCTCTGGGAACTCCATCCCACATTCTCACTCCCTCCTTTGCCTTCTTCAAGACCGGTCTCAAGACCCTACTGTTCAATTGTGCCTTCTGTTGCCCTCCCACCTCTCTCCTCCACCTCCCCACTATCATTTATCCGAAATTCTGTCAGAAATAAATGACTTGTCCAACAGCTGTGAGAAATGCCAACCCAAGCCCAACAACTGGTATTTGTGATGAGAGTAGAATATTACAGCTGTTTAGTCATGCTACTGATTACAATTACTCATTTTCATCCAAACTTCTGAGTACTGAAAGCTCTGCAGCTGATGCATTCATTATAATTATTACATTAATAATCCTTGCATTTGATATCACGTGTTTGAGTCTCAAAGCGTTTCACAGAATATACTGTAAAGCAAATTGATGGTATATTATACTCTGATTTTTTTATGTTGTTACAAAAGTTACCTTTTTAAAAAATGTTAAACTAATTGTTGAACCTTGTATCACTTTCAATTTTCTTTGACAGATGGTAAACCAAAGGTGTGGGTGTATGGAGTATCTGCAGCTGCTCTGATCCTCATTATCTTCGTAACTGTCCTGTCTTATCTGGTTTGGTAAGCATTAGAGGACTTGCACTTGCAAATGAATGCTTGTACAGTAATTGCAAATGAATTCTCCACCATTAGTCCGATGATAAAACACTGCCTGTACTGTATAACCCTGTTATAACAGTCTTCTTTATATAAGCGCAAATTTGGTTATACAGTGAAACCTCGATCACGTGGCATGGTTGGGAGTTGCTGGCTTTAGGAATGTCGGATTATCGGGGTTTTACTGTAATGTGATTGCACTGTGGGCCCAATTGGCTGCCACATGCTCGCAGCAAACCTGCTTGTTTTACTACTGCCTTTTGCTCTAAAAATGGCCAATTTCCAGGTCGTTTAAATGCCGCTGTCACCGCGTCCTGTTGTTACGCATATGTAGAAAATGGCATCAGAGGTGACCTAATGAGCAACAAATTGGCCACTTTTTCAGTATCAGTATTATTTCCTCCTTCATGCGCACAAACAAATCATGAAGGGACGCTTTCCTAATAAGTCAGTCATTTTTTTCTTTCCGGACAGGAATCATCTGGTTAGCTACAAGCACATTCCGCCAAGGCCTGATATCACTCCTCGCTAATATGCATGAGTTGTGATCTTATAGATTCGTGATTTGGGGTGTTTTCCCCAAACACCACATTTTATTAGGGATTCATTTTTTTCTCGTTTTTCTAAACACATTTTGTGAAAAATATAATTTTTAATCAATAATCTGCAGAACTGAAATTAGGTGTTTCAATCATACATCTGTTGTTTATTTGATGCACAAAGTAAACATTGTAAAATTATACTTGATGGTTGGTTAATGGCCAGTTTATACTGGGGGAAAAGATTTCCCAATACATCCAGCAGTAAACAGCTTCAAAATGGTATCATCTGGTGTTGGAGTGATCACTGTGTCTATGTAACCAGATGCATGAAACAGAGGTGTGCTAAGAGGCAATAAAAGCCAATTTGATTTTAATGCTGAAAGTACAGTTCTGTGTCCATTGAATCTTTAAGTGGCCATTTCTGAGTGAAGGTGGAATTAATTTGCACAAACACGTGAATCAATGTTCTGGGAAACCAGCTAGTTTCATGACTAGCTGGTGCCTGAATTGTTGATTTATACGGTGTTTTCTTATCAATTAATAATAATGATAATCCTTGCAATTGATGTAGCGCTTTTCACATCTTCTAGATGTCTCAAAGCACTTCACATAATATACTTTAAAGTGAATTGAGTGTATATTTGTGGGCGAAATGTGGCAGCCTATTGTGCAAGGTAGTTGTTCCAATTGTCCCACAAACAGTCATGGATTGAAATGACCAATTTATTGTTTCTTTTTTGGAGGGATTATTATTAGGCATGTGGAGTAAAGAGTTTTGTCCTCTAGTTGCTACTGATTTACATGATTGCAAAGATAATTAAACCGTAAGTCTATAATTTAGTTATTCTTACATTGCTTTTTTTTTACAGTAAAAAGACAAGTCAGCAAAGACGCCCAGCACCTCAACAGAAACCTCTGACTTTAGCCTACGATGGAGATATTGATATGTAATGAACTCTTTTGAGCCAATTCTTCTAATATACTGTTCATAATCACAGGATGACAGAAGCCTTAACCTTAGTGTTAAACACTAGCAAGGAAGATAATCCTCAAAATCATCTTTGAACAGAAACCACTTCTTCAAAAAATTATCCTCAACAAATTCAAATGGTGAACTTGGACATGAGCTTTTATTAAAGAACCTGAAAGTTATATAGGTCAAACCCAACATAAACTGTTACACAACTGGCAAGTCTTTACAATTGTTTACTTCACGGAGGTATTAGTACTTCTTAGTGAAATGAATACCAAGTTTGATTTATACTGCATTCCATGTTCAATTTTCATGACAGTAGGTGAGAAAAGTTAGCTTAGAATTTCTTGTTGAACGGTATGAAGACAATCCAAATGAAAACAACATTGCATTTACAATCTGT
The DNA here is from genome assembly GCA_035084275.1 of Hydrolagus colliei. NCBI lineage: Eukaryota > Metazoa > Chordata > Chondrichthyes > Chimaeriformes > Chimaeridae > Hydrolagus > Hydrolagus colliei. The sequence continues at coordinate 17,389,099 of CM068747.1, read as the reverse complement.
CATCCGTAAGTGCATTATGATGGCAGGAAGACATTGCATATTGCTTTAAAGAAGAACTCTGGCCTAAAAGGCCAATTTTGTAGAACACTATGCACTATATTAGTGCATCAATTCTTGCATTTATTGAACAAAAAAAAATTTCTAGTGTGTACAATATGTACAAAGGATTTTAATATCACGTGTAGCTTATTCTTTTAAGTGACTTTCTCTGAACAAAATCCGATCGATCAAAAGAGATGCAAAAAAAAAAGTTGCATTGTGGAGCCTTAATGAATTTTATTTTGTAACAAACATCTTTGCTTCGAATGAGATAAGGTCCCGTCTTTCAATTGGAACTCGGGGTGTTCCTGGGGGAATGGTGAGTATCTTATGCGGGCGAGAATGATATTTTCAGTAAATAATGATCAACGGTTCATATATTTCCAACCTCACTTCCGCTTCTTGATCATTGTTACCAAGTGTAAATAGTGTTTTGCCTCTGCAACAAATGAAGTCACTCACTGAGTCATTAAACACTTTGTTCTCCTTTATTCAGAAATTTCTATCAGTTCATCTTGAATGGCAAGACCTAGTGAGTAATAATTTTTATTTCTCTTCAAAGGTTTTGTGACAAAATTAAATAATTTTGACTTCTGACTGGTATTTAACGATGAAATCAATATGGCTCATGCTGAATAGAGAGGCTAGTTTGAATCAGATTTGATGAACTTGCCCAAATGTCGTGAAGACAATTATTTCATCTACAAGTTACAGTGGTTGTGGATTCATATAACAAACATAACATAGCTTTTACTAATCTTTTTTTCGTGAGACTCAGGAGAGTTGTGCTAACTGCTGGTATTGTATGTTTGTTTTTGAAATGTGTTCATTATTCAAACTGGGAACAGTTTTCAGTGTAGTTTTGTGAAAATAAACCAGAAAGCAGCTGGTTTTGATGTGGACATTCAATTCTCGTTTGCCCCGCACATTATGGACAATACCTTAATGGTGAGAGAGAACATTTTGCAAAGCTGATAATGGGACTAACTAACATTTTGAGAATTTGGAATTTGTTGAATTCTGAATTAATTTTGAAATCGGTTTTCTGTAGTAATTTACAGAAAAACAGCTTCAAATTGAGACAGAAATAAAGTATTTTCCATCATTTTGTCATTATGTTTTAGACATCATGATCTCAACAGACTAAGGCTATGTGGAATTTGGAGCCTCACATCCCTGTCTGTTCAGTACAAACTGATCATCTTTGCTAAAATAGTTAAATCCAGTCTTAGAAATCTATTGACTGAAAAAATTACCCAGTAGCCCAACCTGGTTCCATTACTTTTATATTTTGCTAGCTTCCTGTAAACTCATTCACGAAAATAAAGAATCCAATTTCAGACGAGACTTTAAATCGAGCTCCTGTCTGCCTTTTTAGATGGACATTAAAGATCCCATGACAACGCTGAAAAAGAGAAGGGAGTTTCTCCCAGTGTCCCGGCAAGCAATTCCCCAAATAAAATGGATCATTCACTTCTTGGCTGTTTGTGGCGCATTGCTGTGTGCAAATTAGCTGTTGTAAAGCCTGTGAAGTGCTTTGAGACATCCTCCTTATGTGAAAGGCACTGTCCCAAATGCAAGGATTATTATTATTAAAATCAAGTGGAGAATGTTGTTCAATGTCTACCAACTTATTGATAATTCCAGAATAACTATTCTCCTTAACGCTTTATGACTATGACACAGAAAGTATTGATTAATGACAAGACAACATATGCACTTGCTTCCATGTGGAGTTTATCACTTACTGATGGATTTCAGATCAAATTTGTTCCGAACAAAACATGAGTGATAATGATAAAACTCTTATCAAGATTCTTGATACTGCAGCCTTGTATCTTGAATGATGCTCAGGAATTTCAACACTTATCCAGACAACTCACTCACAAGTAATTCTGTTTCGCAGAACTTCTGTTGAAATCATAACTTCTTTACTGACCAAAGGGTAATAAAATTCCATTAATGACTAATTAACAGCACCGTACCAATTAAAAAACGGTACTGCATTTGAGGTTTTGTTTATTATTAGGTAAAACCTCCGTAGATCAATTAAAAACACATTACGTGCAGTCACACCTTTGGAATGTTGCGCATCACGCTTTAATCCAAGCCAGCCTTTAAGAAGCAAGAAGCAATTGAGTGAAAACTGTAATTCACAAAAGATTAAGAACTTGTCATAATGTGCCCTAAAATGGGTATCAACAGAAATAGTATTAAGGTTATTTAATTGTTTTAATTTCCACTGGGTGCAGTGGCACAATTGCAACCACATTGATCATTAAATAAATTAAGCAAAGAGTTGGCAGCCAGAAAAGCGTGCAGCAGAAACAAAATCATTGGATACTCATTAACCAAAGCAATTTTGTTTTTATTTTTAAAAATACAATTATAATTTATGGAATGAATTCATCTGTGAACTGAAGGCCTCACTTTGTACCATTGTGACAAAATGCTCCTACATTGCTGTAGTCTCCTGGGCACATTATTCCAGGATTCAGGTGATCCTATTGTAATTTGGCCATCAACATTCTGCAGTGTTATGAATGGCAATGTTGCATGGGATACAGAACAAGCTCCTTCTCTCTCTCTCTCTCTCTTTCTATACACTGCATATAGCCCACAGTGCCTTTGCCTCACTCCCTCCCTCACCTCCTTCAAGGCCAGTCTCAAGACCCTCCTCTTCGAACATACATTTTACTGCCCTCCCAACTCTCTCCGTCCCCATCTAACTCTCTCCCACCCCTCTCCCTTGCTCGGGTCCTGACCTGACCGTTCAGCACCTTGGGACTTTCTCCCGAAGTGAAAGGCACTCTATAAATGTAATTCTGTTTGTTGTATATGTATAAAAAAAATTCTGACACATGCAGAAACCCTTCACTGTACCTAAGAATATCCAGGCCAAACTGAGAATTGCATGCATCCCACCTACACATGGAAATTCCAGAGATATTGGTGGAATGGAATACATACTCTTTCCCTGGGGGAAACCTCCTGCTTACCCAATTGCTGAAAGTACAGGTATTAAGTTGGAAGCAAGAACCAAGGCTTGAGGACCTCAGAGTGTGCGTTGAAGTACAGCTGGAGTTTAATCAGCTAAAACAGCACAGGTTGTCATTGATTTTGCTGTTTATCCTGTTTTCCTGATATTTTTCCAGTTAGGATCTATCTACTACCTACCAGTTACAGCTGCTCTGACAAAAGTTTGTGAACCTGAAACATTAACTCACTTTCCTTTCTTCATGGATGCTGCCTGACCTGCTGAGAGCTCCAAGGGACTTCTGTTTGTGTTTCTACTAGTTAGAGCTTTGACTTACAGGGTTAACAGGCGCAGAGTGGGAGGATTCCCTTCTCCCAGTGACTGGTCTGCCCTTCCAGGGACTGCTGATGAGCTAGGTTGGCTGCTCTCAAGAGCAGTGCCCTGGAAGAATAATAAATATCCTTGCATTTGATATAGCGCTTTTCACGTCTTCTAGACGTCTCAAAGCGCTTCACAGAATATACTGTAAAGTGAATTGACTGTATATTTGTGGGTGAAACGCGGCAGCAAATTGCGCACAGCAGTGTCCCACAAACAGTCGTGGATTGAAATGACCAATTTATTATTGTTTTTTTTTTTGAGGGATTATTATTAGGTGTGCGGAGTACGGAAACTTGCCCAAGGTTTTGCCCTGACATGCCTGGTTTCGAACACAGGTCTCATGCTTGTAAGGCGAGTGCTCTAACCACTGATCTACAGGACTCTGCAATACTGTGACTGGCTCAGGAACCGGACCGAGACTGCCACAGAGAGTTGGCTTGATTCTAACATTACGTTGCCAAGCATATCATCTTACAGTTCAGTTCCAATGAGACCCTGCTTACCTCCCCTCCCCTACTCTGATCCCTCCTCACCACCCCAAGGAGGATAGTTACTAGTTGTTTGTTTGATAAGCGTGGGTTTGAGCCCTCACAAGGTGGTAGGTACCAGATACCAGGAACTCCTTGTGAGCATCCTGGTGGACAAGGCATCTCAGCCTGAAATCATGAAATGTTCAAAAAACATTAAAATCCAAACCTGTGCTTCAAGGACAATCACACACAGCTGTCTTTGGGAGTGTAATGCTGACAAAGAATATGATTTTTACTAGTTTCATAGCTTCAATCATTCTTTTGTTCCTCCCGCACCCCATGTGTGAATACGGTGTTTAGAGTTGATTTAAATTCATGACTCCGCGTTGAAGTAAGGACCAACACAAATATTGTACAAAAAATGTAGATGTTTATTAATTGAGATTAGTAGTAGGTATAAGTAATTAACAACAACAACAACAACAACTTAAACTTATAAAGCGCCTTTCACGTTGGGAGGACGTCCCAAGGCGCTGCACAGGAGGCGTGTGACCCGAGCTGGGAACAGCTGGGAACACTCCCCGTGTTCGGGAAGGGGTGAAACACATAGGGGAGGTCGAAAAGTTCGGGGGGGAACAAAAGGCACGGTCGAAGAGGAAAGTCTTCAAACCGGCCTTGAAAGAGGAAAAGGAAGAGACAAGGCGGAGGGATTGGGGGATGGAATTCCACAGGGTGGGAGCGGAGAAACTGAAGGCCCGGCCTCCGATGGTGGGGCGGTTCGGGCGGGGGGCATGGAGCAGGCCAAATCCTGCTGAACGGAGGGTCCGGGTGGGCTTATAGGGGGAAAGTAGATCGGTTAAATAGGACGGGGCAAGGCCGTGTAAGGCCTTGAAGGTGAGGACAAATAAGCGGTGCCGGTCAAGGCACGGATGTGGGGGAGGAAGGAGATTTTATGGTCAAACGTGATGCCGAGGTTCCTGACTGGCTTTGTGAGGTGGAGAGTACAGCCTTGGATGTTGAGGCTGGCAGCGCCCGATGTGCGGAGGCGCTGGCTTGAGCCAATCAGGAGGGCCTCGGTCTTGCTCACGTTCAATTGGAGGAAGTTGTCACTCGTCCAGGATTCAATGTCGGACAGACATGCTGTCAGAACATTGATGGTCTGGGGGTTCAGGGATGAGGCTGAGAGGTACAGCTGGGTGTCGTCCGCATACATGTGGAAATTTACCCCGTGTTTGCGGATGACATCGCCCAGAGGGAGCGTGTAAATGGTGAAAAGGAGGGGGCCGAGGACAGAGCCCTGGGGGATATACATCGCTACTTGCATGCTGTGTATTCCATATTTAGAATCAATGACAGAGCAAGTGAGAAAGTATGGCAACAGTCAGCACTGATGGGTGCCTCAACCATTTTCAATATAGTAGAATTACAACATGGTGTCAGCAGAGGAATATGGAGGCAGCAGTGGGGATGGAAATGACACTCTGTTAACAATACAATGGGTATTTGTGGGTGGGGTATTGGTGAATAAGGAAGATCTCTTTGAGGGAAGCTGGCAAATGCCAATTATGCACTCGCGAAAAGATTGACTAGGGCAATGTTACAGGCATTCTGAATACATTCTGTCATTTTCCAATTGAAATGCAACGTATCTGTATAAATGCTCGTTGCTCTTTTGGGTGGGCCTCAAATTTTCCACACCGGTTGCTCAAAATTTGGCGCCCTTAATAATAGCCTCTGAAGGAGTCCTGTTGATGTTTGACTATAACATTGTGATATGTTGCTTGTACAGCTGCAACGTTTTAATTTTGTTAAATGAGATTAACATTACTGTGCTCCTGTCAGGGTTACACACAGAGGAGTTTTTAACGTCGGTGCAATCGACGGGCCCCTCGTATTGCGGGCCCCCAAAGCAATGCAAAAATATCATTGAAAATGGGAGGATTTGAGTGTGTGCTGTCCTCTTGTCTTTTGTTAAATACCTATATAGCGAAAACCAGAGCTCTCCCCAGCCCGGCGGAGCAGGCGGTCCACCTAAAGAGGCATCGCCACCCGCCGAAAATTAATTTTTGCATAAAATAAAATTTGGACTGACTTACAAAAGAAATATGCTCATTTGTTAACAGATATAACTTGACCGAAAAATAAGCAGAGGGGCCGTAATGTTTATGTCATGTGACTTTAATAATGCAGCGATTCGGCGCTCACTATGTACCGTTCTGGATAAAGAGAGTCTCGCTTCCAACTTGGATCGCAGGCACAAAAGTACTATCTCCGGGTCCCCTAAGAAAATTGCACCGAGCAGTTTGAAGTCTTAAAAACGCCTCTGGTTGCACATCAAGATCAATGATTCGAATCATCCCTTCTAGTACTTTATTTGAAATTCCACCGGCAATCGTATTTACTGTGAAACACAAGAATCATCTTGAACACTTGATTCAGTAAATGAACAGGGACTCAGCATAGTTAGCACACCAGCCCTTTAGAGGACTGACTGCTATTAATTCTAATCAGCTATGTCTTCTTGATGTTAAAATGGAATTAAAAAACCCACAAATCACTACCTTTCAGTGTGAGTGATAGTGTCTTAAGCTACAACTGTTTGTGGTTTCCTTGCTAGAATAATAAAGTAAAATGCACATTCACAGTGATTGTGACACATAAAGAGCAATGTTTAATATTAAAAGCTTTGTTATGAACCAAAAGTCAAAGATTATTAAATTTATATGATTACAACAACAACAACAAAATTGCACTTACAAACAAACAAAACTTACATTTATATAGCGCCTTTCACGTCGAGAGGACGTCCCAAAGCGCTGAACAGTCAGGTCGGGACGCGAGTGTCTGCAGATGATGTCGCCCAGGGGGAGAGTGTAGAGGGTGAAGAACAGGGGGCCAAGAACAGAGCCCTGGGGAACGCCGCATGTGACTGTGCGGGGGCTGGAGGAGAAGCTGTTGGAGGAGACGAAGTGAAGGCGGTGGGAGAGACAGGACCGGAACCATTCGATTACAACCATTCGATTACAAGCATAACCAACGGTTACACATTAATTTTGATGTAAATGTATATTTGTCTTAGCGTTGAATTAGTAGCAGTTTATATATTAAAATAAGTATTTCATATTATAATACTTAATAATAACAAGAATCCTTTAATTTGATATTGTGCTTTATTGTTGTGTGCAAGATTCTCGAAGTGCTTCACAGTGATTATTATTAAATGTAGTGGCTGTGTCTTTATAGGGAAACGCAATAGCCAATTTGCACACAGCAATGTTACAAAACAGTGTTGGGCTGGTTACATGAAAAAATAACCTATTTTTCAAGAATGGTGTGGGTTCTTCATTGTCAATCTGAACAGGAAGATTACACTTCAGTTTATTATCTCATTAGAAGGACAGCATCGCTGACAATACAGCACTTTCCCAACACTGAACTGCTGTGTCAACCTTGACTTTGAGCTAGACCATGATCATACTTGAATTTGTTATTCTTATCATTTCAGTATTTGTTCAGGTTTCTCTTTTGTTTTCTCTTCTCGCTCACTATTTTTATTTAATAAATAATTTAACAATAATCCTTGCATTTGATATAACACTTTTCACGTCTTCTAGGCTTCTCAAAACACTTCACAGAATATTCTGTAAAGTGTAATGACTATATTTGGGGGAAAACGCGGCAGCGAATTGCACAGAGCATTCAGTCATGGAGTGAGTGACCAAATTATTATTATTAGTTTTTCTTGAGGGATTATTATCGGGCATGTGGGATAAGGAAACTTATTGGCTGCAATTGGCCACAGGTAAATTATGCTCTGCCAGGAATCAAACCCAGGTCTCTCCCTTGAGATACAAGTAACCTTTAAAAAATTATCTTCATTTCTTCTTTTCCCATTACTGCATTTCTTTATAAAGTACCTCTCCCCAAAGCACAGGGACCTACCAGTCCCAGCCTTATCTATCTTCCATTTATCTTCCATCACTCCTAGAAAATGGCCAATAGATTCAGCTGTCCCCCCGGTTCATCATCACAGAGCAGCTGATGTAACACACTTTGGTTGGTGGTTCTCCATTGCTATACATTTTTTTCCTGCATTTACTCAACTTTCATTTTTTTAGCTGTTAGAAATTAACAGTAAATGTCAACACAAATGCAGAAATTTACCGAGCATTCTTTACACTGAACTACATTTCCAAGCTAATTCTTGTTGCACAAGTTAATTGAAACAATTACTGGCACAATGATATACAGTACATTAATAGTAAGTTCACCAAGTACTCACAAAAAGGATGAAAAATTACAAAACCAAAGTTCATACGGTATTTAACAAATTCATGATATATTGAAATTTCTGAGAACACTTTCATGGTAAAAAATACATTGCATGAAATTTCTATACCTTGCTCTAAAATTCGATCACATAGTTTTGTGTTTGAAAACCATATCCGACTATGTGCTCTTTCAGCAGCAAATTTAACAGAAGCTGCAATAATACCAATGAAAAATTGAATAAATAAAACAGAATCTCTGGTGCCAGGAACATATTTACGACAAAGTTTAATGTTGTGAAGACATCCCCTTCTTTGTATTGCTGATATGAGTTTCCTGTACATCTGCACAATACTGTTGCAATCGTTTCATATTGTGACAGTGTTCAATTTTACTTCAGTTTAAAATGAATTTAACAATGATAATACCATCCAAAATACACAATTGGGTATTTTGCCCACAAAATACACAATCCACTTTATAATACAAAATAACATTTGTATAGCGCCTTTCATGTTGGGAAGATGAGAAATATATACCGTGAAGCACTTTGAGATGTCTCAATAATGTGAAAAGACACTATATCAGATGCAAGGATTATTATTTAACCCTTTACTAATTGTCGACATATTGAGACATGACTTTATTATTGTGGCAAGATATGTTCTTGGCTGCAGATAGCAAGAGGATTTCGATCACATCTAAAATCATTCAGATCTGTTGCATGGCCTCAGCTCTCAGTAAAACAATAGTTTATTGAGCCATTATCAGCTGTTAACATGTCAACCTTAGCAGTGATTAGATTGATCGATTCATATTAATCTAACCCACTAAGTGTACTTTCTCATTCTAATACTTACTCAACCTTGAATCTAGCAATCACTTGTATGCTTTCTTTCTTCAACAATTCCCTGCCTATATATGATGCTTATCTAATAGCTTATTTGCTACTTATGTAGAATTACCCTGCCATAGTAATCAATGGTATATTTGCAGATATTAGCAATGTTCATTTGCAGTGGTATTTCCTGTGATACATTCACCATGCCAAGATCTATGCAAGTGGAGAATATTATATTTTTGACTGTTAAGGCCACAAATTAATTGACAGTTGGAAAATATCCCTATTTCATAAGCCAACGGTGAGTACTATGGATGTAATGTATATGTAGAGCAATAATAAACATAATAATATTCCTTGTATCTGGTATAGCACTGTTTACTTCTTGTGGACGTCCCAAAGCGCTTCACAGAATAGAATATACTGTAAAGTGAGTTGACTGTAAGCAAGATGGAAATCACATGAATGCATACTGACAAGTTTGACCTGAATACTGCACAACTGAATACTGCAATTTGATTCCATTTCCTAAAGTTATTTTCTTGTGCCTTTTTATTATCTGGATGCCCAACCTCACAATTTATTTGACAAGAGACATTTGGCTGAAGGTTCAGTTGTCAGTAAATTTAAAGACTTTGTTGCTTTAAATGTACGATTTACAGACTTTGAAATTATACATACCAGCACAGAATATAACAGTCAGTAATTTAATAATGATTGGAGATACAATACACAGGTCTCACTTGCCTATTTGTTCACTGAGTGAGCACTTTACCTCAGTCTCAGCGGGTACCTTGTTCTTGTAGCCACCTGCAATCCAACTTGACTGGCAACTTTACTGTAACATTAATAAGTAAGTGAGTGATCTTACCACCGCCTGCTAAAACAGGAATCAGAATTCTGTAGCACAGTGGTTAGAGCTCTCGTCTCGCAAGCGAGAGGATCCAGGTTCGATTCCTGGGCAGGGTTAAACATTGGGCAAGTTTCTTTACTCCACACACATGCCTGTTTACCTAGCAGTAAGTAGGAACCTGGTCGTTATAGTCGATTAACAGGTTGCTTTTCCAGGGAAATAATCCCTTCCAAAAATGTACAATAATTTTGTAAACGCATAGTCCACGATTGTTCATGGCAGTATGACTGTAGTATGACTGTAGTATGACTGTAGTATGACTGAGCTCTTGTAGCCCAGTGGTTAGAGCACTCGCCTTACAAGCATGAGACCTGTGTTTGAATTCAGGCAGACCAGGGCAAAACCATGGGCCAGGTTCCTTACTCCACGTGCCTAATAGTAATCCATCCCCCACAGTAATAAATTTTTTTATCATTTCAATCCACCACTGTTTGTGGGACACCGCTGTGCGCAATTGGCTACCGCATTTCGTCCACAAATATACAGTTAATTCACTTTACAGTATATTCTGTGAAGCGCTTTGAGACGTCGATAAGATGTGAAAAGCGCTATGTCAAATGCAAGAATTATTATTATGGTACACTATTGTGTGCAATTGGCTGCCTTATTTCTCCCACAAAATATACAGCTAATTCACTTAATTCATGATGCGATAAGGTGCTACATCAAATGCAGGATTATTATTGTTATTATTATGAGACATACATTAAAGTAGAAGAAATCTATAATTTTTCTGTGGCATCTCAGTCTAATTTCTCCATATGTGACTCTGCTCCCAGCAACCCCCAACTCAGGGAGACAGATTTTTCAAAGTGCACCCTGCTGTTTTGCAGTTGAGATACAAAGGGAGTGAAGGAGGGAAATCATCTGTGATAAATTTATATCAATAAAACCATACTATCCTTTTTAAAGTCTGCGCTTTAAAAAGGAGCTCAATAACCAATTGACATAGAGATATTATTTGTATCTCATCGGAAAGGTCTTGCAGCTGAGAGTGACATGGTCGTATTTGTTTTTGTGTATGTCCTATCATTCTTGAGTTATGTTTAGATTTTTCTCCGCAGTTACATCTGGTGCCCGTTGAATCAAAGTGGCACTGTGAAGTCATGGGTCACAGAGCACCTTCGTACAGAGCTCACGCTGAAGTTACATTTGGCCGTGCTGGCTGACAGTGGCATCCTGTGTCACAGAGCAGGCATGTAGCCAAGCGGTCAGAACAAAATAAATAACATAGACAAAGCTGGGTCGTGGCAACAACAACAAAAATAAACGTTTCAAGCTCGAGTCCTCCAGCTGATCCTCCCAGAGGAGTATAGATGAAGATGAAATGTCTGTCTGTCCATCCATCTGTCTGTCCTTCCGTCTGTCTGTGTATCTGACAACCACACAATAACCGATTGATGTAGAGACATGATTTATATCTCATCGTGGGTATATTGTTTGGGAGGTGTGGGCGGTGGGGGGGAAATCTTCTATCGTTGATGAACTATATTAAAAAATACTTTAATTATCCCCAAAATATGGAGTATGTATTATATTCTGCAACTAAGTAGCAACAGAGGGAAGCACACACCATTCAGAGATACATCTATATTCTGCAACAAATGTACGGCACTTTTTTGACTTGAAATGAAAAATAATGGACAGGAAGAGTAGCTGAAGCCAGGACACACCAATCTGACCCTGTTAAAAAATAATATTTGACAGAAAAACTATAATATACTGGGGATTGTTGATTCCTTACTGTTAGACTAAATTAGTTTAACTCTTCAAACCTTGAATTAATAGAAGTTCTAAAAGGCAGGAAAATGTCATACAATTTTGGAGTTAATGCTAAAGATATGTTGACCCAGCAAGTAAATGGAAATGAAAAAGTCAAGTAAATATTGTGATGGAATTTAAATTAACTTGAATCTTCAGATTAGAAAAAAACAAAATGCCAGTTCAACAAGGCAAAATATGTGGCCTGTATTCCAAAGTGAATAATATATGGATTTGATTCAAATTACTGGAGAATGTAATTTTGTACGCAGTTATAGGACACCCATCAAAATTTATTATCAGATGCAGCACTGTGTACTGATCTATAGGGACCACATAGACACAGAATTAACGGTTGGGCTTAATTTGGGTGTCAAAAGTCTGCTATCGGATATAGCATAGATGCCTGTGCTTCAAAATAGGAAGGGCTGGTTTAATCTTTCTTTTAAATTTCGTTAGTTTGGTTAGTATGAACCGAGCCAAGAATGAGGTTTGTTTTGTGGCTTCAGTGGAGACCACACTTCCCATTATGGCATGACACTTGCATTTATGAAGGTCAAATATGAACTCTTGCTTAATTAAAATATGTTTTCTTGCAACATAGTTCAGGTGCAATACTATTTTTACTTACCCATAAAAAAAATCATATTTGCCGTGGATCAGTTTTAAAAAAGCTCTGATAAATCCCCTGCAATTTCAACTTGTTCAGTTTGATCACTATTGCCATAAATGTTTACCCACACAGTTAAAAGGGTAAAATTGAGCATTCTATATCTCATTAAGCTTTGCATTTGATAATATTTGAGCTGTATTCACTTAAACATTTGCTTCCTAGTCAAATCTGCTATTCCGTTAATTGCCTGTTATTCAGGCTATGATTGATCTAGTTCAATGAACGAATAAGTGCGGTAGTACAATTATTAGAATTTTGCCATGCTTAAATTGAACAGAATATTTCTCACCATGAGATTTAATTTGCAGTATTTCTTAAAATAAATGATTTATAAAGAATCCAATTAAAATTCACACTAACATGTCAGAACTCTATTCCAGTCGAGTTGCCAAGTTTCGCCCACAAACATACAGTCAATTCACTTTACAGTACCTGACTTTATAGTATTATATCTGACAAGCACTATACCAAATGCAAGGTTTATTCTTTTTATTATTGTAACAAGGAAGCCTAAGGTGTGCTCTTTATTATGGAAGAGCTGGGTAAAATCTTTGTTCCTAATATTTCTAAAAGACTGTTACCATTCAAGAACTTTACCAATCTGAATTATATAATTTACTTAATTAATGATGTCCATTGATAAATATGTTCTTAAAGCTATACAAATTATATCTGGGTAATGTTCTTTGCTGAGGCACGCAGTATAATCATCCACCATCCACCAGCACTGAGCAAGTCTGGAACCTTGGCGTCTTGTTTGACCCATGACTATACTTTCTACCCCATACGCATGCCATGACCCGCTCTACCTTCCCCCACCTCCATAACATTGTCCAGCTCTCCCACTGCCTCACCCCACAGGCTGCTGGAACTTCCATCCATGCATCTAGGATCTACTATACCAACACCCTGTTTGTCGGCCATCCCATCTCTTCCTTCTACAAACTGCAGATCATCTAGAACTCTGCAGCTTGTGTCCTCTACTGCTCCCGGCTCCGTGAGGATAGTGTTCAAAGTCCTCGCCCTTGCATTAAAAACCACCCATGGCTTTGCTCCTTCCAACCTCTGTGGCCTGCTAACCATATCAACCTGTCCGTTCCCTCCGCTCAGCAGACTCCGACCTGCTCCACGTCCGTTGCTGCCTCACCATCAGCGGGCGGGCCTTCAGTCTCTAGCCCCAACCCTTTGGAACTCCATCCCATATTCCCCTTCGCCATGCTCCCTCCCTTATCGACCACCCTCCTATTCCTATTTTCCCTACACTCCACCCCTACGATCCCAACTATTAGCTGATGTGCAGATCTTTGACTGTCCAGCTCTTTGGGACATTCTCCCTACTTCAAAGGCGCTCTACAAATATAATTTGTTATTGGGGCTTAACATGACTCATATCTACACAGAATTTAGCTCAATTTTTGTAGACTACTCCATGTTAGGCATCCTCGTGTACTTTGGAGATTTGGACCGTGTGAGCTGCAGACCTTTCTGCATCCAGTATCAGTTCCTCTCATTGATAGTCAACAGCAGGTGTGGTTCAAGTATGGTAATCTGATGAATATTAACTTCTCACCTCTTTCTGACAGGAGTGCTTTATTACTGCATTCCATCTAGAAGTTAAAAAACAGAGTTTATTTATCAGACAGCCCTGGCACTTGAATTTAAGGTCTTCTAATCTGGCTCTCAAGCTGTTGGTCTGGATTTCATATTTTTAAACTATGAAGCATTTTAAACTCTAAATTTTCTCCTCTCCTGTTTTTCTTGAATGAATTACATGTCTTACTTATCGACCATTTCAGAATCACTGATGGATAGTTCTTACATTGCAAATTTTCTTTACGACTGATACTTTTATACTGGGTTGAAAGGAATGTTTTTCTGTTTTCTTACAACGTTATTGTAAGAAAGCTTTCTTACAACGTTAGTGTGAAGGCAGGAGTACAGCTGCACCATCAGCCTCCGTGTTGTAATACTGAAGAATATTAGTGGTGAACAATGTGTCTCAAGGGCATGGATCCATTTCCTTAAAAAAACTGTTAAACTATGCCGTTAGAAATGTATTGCACCATTACACTGACAAGTTACACTAACTGGTCTCTCAAGAGTTCTGCAGGAAATTAAAAGGAGAAGTCCATTAAATTGATGAAACAACAACAACTTGCACTTACATAGAGCCCTCCACGCTGGGTTGCATCTCAGAATGCTTAACAATGGCAGAGCCTGACACTGAGCGGGGGGGAATTGAGGGAAGATGGCTGTAAGAATGGTCGAACAGGAAGGTTTTCAGGCGGGACTTTAAAAGGGGGAGAGAGGAGGCAAGTTGGAGAGATCGAGGGGGAATGTTCCCGAGTTTGAGGCTGAAAGCATGACCTCCAACGGTGGGGCGGAGGGCGCAAGGTATAAGCAGGAGGCCAGTGTGACAAACATAGATTTGTGTGTCGTCTGCGTACATTTGGAAGTTTATCCCGTGTCTGCGGATGATTTCGCCCAGAGGCAGCATTTAAACAAGGAAAAGAAAAGGGTCAAGGATGGAGCCCTGGGGTAACCCACAGGTGACCGGGCGGGGGCAGGAGGAGAAACCATTTGCTGAGATAAAATGTTGGCGGTTGGTTAAGTAAGACTCGAACCGTGTGAGTGTGGTCTCACTAAGGTAGATGAGAGAAGAGAGGCAGTGGAGGAGGATGGCATGGTTGGCCGTGTTGAACGTGTCAGAAAGATCCAGGAGGACAAGGAGGCAGAGGAATCCCTGGTCTCAGACTGAAGGTCGTGTGTGACTTTGACTCACCCTATCATTAGCAGCCAGGCTCTCAGCCTCTCTGACCCCATGCTTTTGAAATCCATTCCACAATTGCATGTCTCCATTCCTTGTCTACTTGAGTGAAAGTCGCTCTACAAATGTAATTTGGTTGTTTACCGAGCAGTCAGTAGGAAACTGGGTGTTAGTTGATTGGCAGATCACTTTTCCGTAGGCAACAACAACAACAACACAAAATTACATTTATAGAGCGCCTTTCACGTCGGGAGGATGTCCCAAGGTGATAATCAGCCAAAACAAAAATAATGTGGGCACTCAATCTACGACTGTTGTGGGACAAAGCTGTCATCTGTGTCACATTTCGCCCACAAAATATACAGGCAATTCACTTTACAGTATATTCTATGAGGAGCTTTATAGAGTCTGGTAGATGGGATAATGTGCTATATCAAATGCATGTATTATTATCATTTATATATGTCGCATAATAAAATAACTACATAATCAACTTTGTTCAACAGCAGTTAAAAGCAAATGGAAAACTATTGAAAGTAATTCAAAAAGAAAGAAAATGCTCACATACCATCAAGATCAGAGGTGCTTGCAGAAGCATAATATATTATACTCTAGTTATTGAGTATCCTATTCTGTATATAGCTAAGATAGATACAATTCTGTAATGCAGGCCTTTTTTGAATGGCATTTTGTACAAGAAAACTCACATAAGTCTTATCTGTATACAGTGTGTAATCGTTTAATGGTAGATTCACCTGTGTCCCAATCAGTTTCCTATCAAAACCACTTAGATTTATTTGTATTGCTCATATGGATTATCTCCTAACTCATAACGTCACTCACCTACCCTCCATTACTCCTGCACTGTCCTGCTGCTTTGAATCACAATGTGAATAATGTAATAATAATAATAATCCTTGCATTGGGTATAGCGCTTTTCATATTTTCTAGATGTTTCAAAGTGCTTCAAAGAATATACTGTAAAGTGAATTGTCTGTATATTTGTGGGTGAAATGTGGCAGCCAAATCGCACAGCAGTGTGCCACAAACAGTGGTGATCGAAATGACCAGTTTATTATTGAGGTTTTCCAAGGTTTAACCCTGCCTGGAATCGAACCCAGGTCTCTTGCTTGCGAGGTGAGTACTCTAACCACTGAGCTACAGGACTCTTGTCAACATATGCGTACTTACGGCTGCATTGAATCGCGGGATATGTAGTCTTGATCCGTCACCGCATGCACAGAAGAACTTCATTTCCACCATTCAATGCAATTCCATCGCTTGCCAGTAATTGAGCATGTGGTGATACATTGAATTGCAGGAAATGTAGCCTTGACGCAAAGGCTGCATCGAATTATGCATCCGCAGTGTAGATTATTGATTAAATCAGATTTTATATGATTAATTCAATTTGCCTGCAATTCGGACTTCATGTTAGTCATATTAAAAGTTAGGGTCTCAACTGACTTGGGAGTTATGTGAAGATGACTTGGGAGTTATGTGAAGTTGAGTATATATTTGAAACCCCATTAATATGCTTAAGAGTATCCAAACCAGTCTGAGAGTTCCATGTATCCCACCTACACATGGGAAATCTAGAGATAGATAGAATGTAACGCACGCTCTCTTCCTGGAGGAACGCATCCTGCTTACCTAATTCTGGAAAGTATACGCACAGCTTGGAAAGAGCCAAGTCTTGGAGACCCAAGAGTGTGCATTAGGGTATTGCTGGAGTCGAACTAGCTAAAACAGTATCTATATTCTGTAGAATTCACACATTGTGTGTCAACGGTTTTGAGATATTGTACTTTGCAATAATTCATGCTGGCAAAGCTAGAATTGCTGCAAGAGGGTGACATCCTCTGCAATATGAAACATAGCAATGCACAGAACATAGAAGACAGTCCAATTTAAAGCTTAAGACCTGTTCTGACGAAGGGTTATGATCCCGAAACGCTGACTCACTTTCCTTTCTCCATGGATGCTGCCTGACCCACTGAGTTTTCGCAGCAACTTCTGTTTTTGTTTCGGATTTCCAGCATCTGTCGTATTTTGTGTTTTGTTTTTCCAATTTAAAGCTTATTTGAAAGGTATCAGTGCATTCAGCAATCATAGCAATCATAGGGTTAACTGAGCAATATTTTTCTGACAAAGAGGTGTGATTAATTACAGTCATCTGTCAACAGCACAGCAATATGGGAAGTCAGATAGGTTTACCTCAGAGAGCATAAATCCCATACATGTCTTCAGCCAGTACAGTCAGTTAATCTTGACATTTCTATGTTTTTGTGCTATTATTTGTGGTGCATATTAGTAGAGTTTGACTCTACTGGTGCCGAAAGCGTGATTAAACACACACAGTTGTGGCTTAATTTGCCATAGTAACCATAATGGCACTTTATTATTCACTTACAATATACACAGTCAAAATTGTTTACAGTAAATTCAATAAGTATTGTTTGAGATATCCTCCTGACATGAAAAGCGCTACATCAAATGCAAAATGTATTATTATTATTATTGATTATACGTTATTTTCCATTGTTATTTAAGATCAAGTTTAAAATTGTGAGCTGCCCACACCAGTTTTCAAACATAGTACCCTCCAGCTTTCCTGAATCTCCCATCTCTGAATCCCTCTGCAACAGCTGAGCTGATTATGAAAATATCCCTCAGCTGCACCAAGGCAGAATGAAATACCAAGTGGCTTTCTGTAAGAAACATCATCAAGTTGAACTTGTAAGCTGCTTGTATTCTTCAACGTGTGTTTGGTTGGAGATTAATGATGGGAAATACTGTATGTTGCTTCTGTTTTGAAACCTGACTCACAACAGTGAGCTGAGTTGTCCTGAGACTTGTGGAGAAGAGAAGACACGATTTCAGTTATAGACCTTACATCAAAATGTTGCCGTGGTTCAGGAACATATTCCACTTAGCATGGCTTCATTATTCATGATAAAGTACAGCTAGAGCTTACTATGTTTCAAAGCAGAACGCTGAGAAAAGGTCTAATGAGAGATGAAGAGATTAACTGTGCAATTTGTAGACATAGGTTAAATATCCCTGGCACCACTTCTGTCGTTGGTTGTTTTATCAGATACGTGTGGAGTCTAAAGTTCTTTTCATCTCATCTTACTTTCTGTCATTTTCGCCCTCTTGGGTGCTACTCGTTCTTAAGTAAAATATATTAGCCCAGAAGTCAGTGTGGGAGACTGGGACTCCCTGATATCAATACCATCCTGAGACTGGGCAGTGGATGGGGGAGTGGGTGAGGGAGGTTGGGTGTGTGGGGGGGGGTGATAATCTGTACCAGCACAGTGGATCTTTGTCTAACAATTTGTCAGAAAGTTGCTCAATCTCACCTGACTAAGGCAATTGGGTTACTATTGAAGGCAGCTTGAACTTGAAATGCTGAATTTCTGTTCCAGCATCAGTACAAAATACCATTTGTATAGTGCCTTTCACGTGGGGAGGACATGACAAGCATTCAACCACGTGAGCTGAAACATTGCTCCCTGTTATTTCTTTTTTGAATCAACAAGCCAGGATTTCTAAAAGATCCTAGCCTGAAGATCCCAATCTTAATTTTTAATATTGTAAGGAACCTTTTAATGAGCTGAGTCTGCCTTTCTAATGCTTTTTGGATAAGTTTGCTTTCATTAACAAATGCTTTGAGAGAGCGATTTCACAATTAACCAAATGATTTTCATTATTTCGATTTTTGCTCATTGTTACTTTGTTTTTCGGCAACTGACTGTCTGATACATGTGGAAACCCATAAACATGCTTAAGGGTATACAAACAAATTACTGGGAAGATCCACGTTTGTGCCAGAACTCTTATGTGTGTGGTTAAGATAGTGTTATGATAGGCTCTGGCCTGCTCCATGTCCCCCGCCCGTTCCACCCTACCATCAGTAGCCGGGCTTTCAGCCTCACTGCCCCCACACTCTGGAACTCCATCCCGCGACCCCTTCACCTCGCTTCCTCCCTTTCCTCCTTCAAAGCCGGTCTCAAGACCTTCCTCTTCAACTGCGCCTTCTGCTGTCCTTCTAACTTTCCCCACTTCTCCTTGCCCCCTCCTGTATCCCGACCCTTCGCCCCCTGCTCGGGTCTCGACCTAACTGTGCAATGCTTTGGGACGTCCTCCCGACATGAAAGGCGCTCTATAAATGTAATTTTGTTGTTGTTGTTGTTGTTAACTCAGAAAGGACACGCTCGCCTTAGAGGAGGCGCAGCGTAGATTCACTAGGTTGGTTCCTGGGATGAGGGGATTGACCTATGAGGATAGATTGAGTAAACTAGGCCTATATTCTCTAAAATATAGAAGAATTAGAGGTGATTTTATAGAAACCTATAAGATTCTTAAAGGGCTTGACAGAATATACAGTCAAGCTGGTTAGTTTCCCTTGGTAGGAGAATCTTTAGCTAGAGGTCACAGTCTTAAGATTCAGGGTCAGCATTTTCGAACAGAGTTGAGGAAACATTTATTCATTCATTCAGAGGGTGGAGAATGTATGTAATTGTTTACCCCAAAAGGCTGTAGGTACTCAGTCCCTGAACATATTCAAGACTAGGATTGATATATTTCTAATGGATAGAGGGATTAAGTGATATGGAGATTAGGTGAGCAGATGGAGTGCTAGAAGATCAGGCATGATCTTATTGAATGGCAGGGCAGGCTCAAGGGGCCAAATGGCCTACTCCTGCTCCTAATTCTTATGTTCCTATGAAAGCCATCTTGGTCCATTAGCATTTAATGAAATTATTTTACCCACATTGATTAAAAGATACAAAACACAAAATATTACAGATGCTGGGAATCTGAAACAAAAACAGAAGTTGCTGGGGAAACTCAGCAGGTCAGGCAGCATCCATGGAGAAAGGAAAGCAAGTCAACATTTCGGGTCCACAACCGCTCATCGGAACTCTGACTAATAGTCCTTAGTCCCCTCCTTTTTACCATCTACATGCTCCCCCTCAATGATATGATCTGCAGACATGGGGTAAATTGTCACATGTATGTGGATGACACCCAATTCTATCTCTCCGCTTCCACCCTCAACTCCAGACTACGGGCGTCCTGACTGCCTGCTTGTCTGACATCGAGTACTGGATGAGGGACAAGTTTCTTCAGCTGAACATCAGGAAGACTGAGGCCCTCATGATAAATGTAATTTGGTTGTTGTTGTTCATATAACCCCTTATCACAATTCTGGGACATCCCAAAGTGCTTCACAGTGAATTGACTGTATATTTTGTGGGCCAAACGCAACAGTCAATTGCGCACAGCAGTGTCCCATAAACAGTCGTGGATTGAGTGCCAAAATTAGATTTTATATCCTAATGTGTAAAGTATTATTCAAGGAGCTCTTTCCCTTTCCTCATTGACATCGTAACTTTCTTGTGTGCTGAAAAATAATTTAGCTACTGTTTCTGTGTGTGATTCTGGCTTCTAGACGCAAAAAAGAAAGGAAACTCTTCAACAGGTTTCAGATTGTATAATACAAACTCAATAAATATTCTATATATTAAGAGAGAAAAAAATAAAATAGAAGTACTCAGAAGTAAAATGGGTCATTTTAAAAACATAATTCAATGTAATAATAATCCTTGTATTTAATATAAGGCTTTCCAAGTCCTCTAGATGCCTCAAAGGACTTCAGAGAATAAACTGTAAATTGAATTGACTGTATATTTGTGAGAATTTTTTTTCAAATTGGCAATCTATGATGAAAATACTGTCAAAGACTTGAGTTAATTGATAGATGAAATCTCATAATTCCATACGAGTTACTAGCACTATTGCAAGAAATTAGAGTTTGCACTTTTACAAAGACATTTGTTTCCTATCAGTTACACAAGAGCTATTATTTCCTTTTTGTCACTTTTTTGAGATAACTAGACCTTCTGTGTTTTTCCATTTACCAGCTTATGTAAATGAAAATGAAATGGCTCAGTCAGCATGGGAGAGAAAAACTTATTAAGTGCTTTGGGATGTAAACGTCATTTGTCAATGGAAATTGTTCCACGAATCTCATAAATCATGAAAATAAGGTGCTGGAGTTAAATTGGATAGTAAATCTACAATGGGGGAGGAAAGTTATGAGTGCGTCCATTTATTTCAAAGTTAGACCAGCGGGACTGGAATTTAAAATGCTATTTTGTCTCATGGTATCCTAGAGTATAATATTATTATAAGCAAGATCATTGTTTTAAAATGTTGCCCCAATTTGGGCAAATTGGGCAAATTGTGTGCAGTTCTGGAAGATATCTATTTGATTAATTGATCCAAATCTTTCAGATTCATCCTTATATTAATGACCTGCTGACTTGGTGCATTGTCATTAATATATTTTATAAGGTTATAAAGAATATTCAACTACAACTCTATTATGAATATTGCAAACAGCATGAGTTCCAGGGCAGCCACTGCGAAACCTGCCACCCGACTGACAGCTCTTCCATTTCTAATCACATTCTGCCTCTTACTGGTTCACCAGTGACATTACAGTGCTTCACTTAATATCAATCCGACCTCAATGCAGCTTATTTCCAGAGAGAGGAGGTGTTTCCTGTCCATATTATGCTCTACTCCCACACTGGAACTCCATCCCACAGTCCCTTCGCCTCGCTCCCTCCTTCACCTCCTTCAAGGCCGGCCTCAGGACCCCTCCTCTTTGACCGTGCCTTCTGCTGCCCTCCCAACTCTCTCCCTCCCCTCCTAACTCTCTCCTGCCCCACCCCCTGCCCCTCTTCCTTGCTCTGGACCCGTTCTGACTGTCCAGCGCCTTGGGATGTCCTCCCGACGTGAAAGGTGCTCTATAAATGTAATTTTGTAGTTGTAGTTGTTAAAACATACACTAGTAATAATAATAATAATCCTTGCATTTAATATAGTGACTTATCATCTCTTCTAGACGTCTCAAAGCGCTTTGCAGAATATACTGTATAGTGAATCGACTGTATAATTTGTGGGTGAAACATGGCAGCCAAATGCTCACAGCAGTGTCCCACAAACATTCGTGGATTCAGTACCCCAATTTTTTTTTAAGGGATTATTACTCCTGGAACAGCAGTTCTTCAATCAACCGGAATCCTACTTACTGCTACGTAAACAGAGCGGTCTAGAATAAAAAAACTTACCCAAAGTTTTACCCTGCCCAGGCATCGAATCCAGATCCTTTCACTTGTAAAACGAATGCTGTAACCACTCTAACCACTAAGCTACAGGACTCCATGTATATGTTGGCTGCAATATATTATCAAAATAAAACTCTGAGCACTTGAAAAGGTGCCGGATTTATGCAGGTAAAACATTGACCATAAGAATAGTTGATTAATAATACACTAAAAAAGGTGTAATTGATTGGCCAGCGCTTTGGGCCACCCTCCCGATGTGAAAGAAATGTAATTTTGTTGCTGTTGTTGTTGTCAATGTATTAAATTTATGTGATGATTAGTTTTTTTTAAATAGGTATTTTTATGAATATTTTGATCTCAACAACAACAAAATTATACTTGTATAGCGCCTTTTATGTCAGGAGGACGTCCCAAGGCACTGGACAGTCATTGTTTCAGACCTGAGTTGGGGTCAGGGATGAGAAGGGTGGAGGAAAAGGGGGGGATTTGGGATGACCGATGGGACTATTGAAGAGGAAGGTCTTGAGGCAGGACTTGAAGGAGGTCAGCGAAGGGGCGAGGTAGAGGGACTGTGAGATGGAGTTCCAGAGGTTGGGGCAGAGTGGCTGAAGACTTGCCCGCCAATGGTGGGGCAGATGAGTTGGGAGACGTGGAGCAGGCCGGAGCCTGCTTAGTGGAGGATGCAGGCAGGTTGGTAGGTGGTAAGGAGGTCGCAGATGTAGGGTGGAGCAGGGCCATGGAGGGCTTTGAATGTGAGGACCAGGTTCTTGAATTGGATCCTCTGGGTGAATGGGAGCCAATGGAGTCGGGCGAGGATGGGGTCATGAAAGTTGGAGCGGTAGAGGACAGGACACGGGACGCAGAGTTCTGGATCATCTGCAACCTGTGGAGGGAGGATTTGCGAAGGCCGACAAGCAGGGTGTTTGCGTAGTTGAGCCAGGATGCAATGAAGGCATGAATGAGGGTTTCTGCGGCCCTGGGAGTAAGGTAATGGCGGAGTCGGGCAATTTTGCGGAAGTGATGGTAATAGCTCACATTATTCTTTCATTTTAGTCGGTTTCAATACTTCTCAGGAGATAATGTTGAGTGCACCAAGAGATTGTCGTGATTCCCCCCAAATAATGCACTTTAGTCCAGAAGAATGCATTAATGTTCTTTTTCTCACTTCTTACACCAGTGATATTATCAATTTCGTACCAGTCTGCGTCAATTTGTAGGAAGCCTTGTGCTGTTGGAATTGTACTGAATTGTACTGAGACCCATTTCAATTTGTACCCTTACATTGAACAGGGTGAAGACTATAATTCCACACATTTGCCTAGATAATTGTAATACAGTAATAATATAATTATTGCATTTGATATAGCGCCCTATCATGTTGTCTTGAATCGCTTTCACAGAATATACTGTGAAATAAATTGACCATACATTTTGTAGGCAAAAAAAATCAGACCCTGATCCCAGGGAGGAAAATACACTATGAGCCTCTCAAACATACCTTTTTATCAAACTTCACAATTACATGTGATAAAATAGATTTCACACATTACAGTATTATTTGCATCATGAAACAGAAGTTTTGCTTGTATCCACTTGGTGGCTCTCTTTGCCTGTCATTTTGTGTTCCTGGTGACTATCTTCCTCGGCGGATATAAACAGGGACCCTTTGGAATTGACCTGGGCCGTCAACTAGATGATAATAATACTTGTGTTTGACATAGGCATTATCATGTCTTCTAGACAGCTTAAAGCGCTTCACAGAATATACTGTAAAGTGAATTGACTGTATATTCTGTGGGCTAAACTCTGCAGCCAATTGCGCAGAGCAGACGTGGATTGAGTGACCAAATTTTTTTTAAGGGATTATTGTCTTTGGAAAACGATCCACAAATCAGCAAACAACCGGGTTCCTCCTTACTGTAAAGTTAACAGAGGTGTGAGGAATAAGGAAATTTCGCCTAAGGTTTTGCCCTGCCCAGGAATTGAACCTGGATCCTTTTGCTTGCAAGGCAAGTGCTCTAACCAATACTTTGCAGACTTTATGTGATTCCAGATGCCTTAAGACCAATATGTTGAGAATGTGTAACCTATTATTCGCTTAATGTATAAATATGTTCTAATTTGGATGTAGAATGTCTTATAACAACATTCTAAGCTAGAGGAAGAGAAAAATGACCATTCTAAATAAACAAAATTGGGAAATGGCCTCAAAAGTGAAGTGGATTGTTATATTTTTGCAGTAGGTATATATTTTTAATCATATTTACCAAATAGGTAATTGTGGGTACCGATCTTTTAAGATATTTGCTGTTTTGACTTGAGATTAGTATTCAGAATGTAATCTGCTCATTTTGGGGAGAAACTCTATTGAAAGTCTGAACTTGTAATTCATTCAACCTGCTAATTGATGAACAGACATCACATCAGATCAAAATGAAATGACTGCAAAATGGGAGCTGTCAGCGCCACCCCCACATTCATCTGTGCGATTTCAACCCCCTGTCGTCTTTAATCTCATCTACATTAATTTATCGGGGACATAACACTCACCTGCAAATTGTTTTAAAACTTTTCGAGGTGTTGAAAATACAGAAATACTTTTTCCATTTGAGCCCTAATTCATATTTAATACTGTGGGTCATCTCATTATCATGGTACACTCTGGGTGTTTAGAGAGTAGAAAGGGAGATGAGCACTTAGTTGAAGAATATTGAGCAGCTAGTTAAATAAAGAGAAATGAAGACAATAGAAATGGCAAATCCACTTACCAAATCTGATATTTATGTGGTAAAGTAAATTTTCGCAGATGAGAAATTGCTGAAATGTGGATATGATGTCATTGGAGGAAATGAGATTGCATGAAGTTAGTAAATTAGTTTGACTGTCATTATGTAAATAGAGTAACAAAATGTAGAGGGTCAAAGCATCACAAAATCACACACAAATATGTGGTATTTAATATATTATAACTATAAATATTATGCGAGTTATTAAACAGATGCGCAAAAATCACTGCGTTATTCACTCAAACTTAATTTGAGCAATGTGGTACAATGTGGTACAATAGTACAAAAATCTTCTGATTTTGCAGAGGCCCTAGGAATACAACAACAAATACCTTTTCAACAATAAATTAGCTAAACCTTTTGGAAATTGGACCAAAATATGCCACTGAACCTGTAAATAGAGCAGCTTTATTTCGCAAATAAAACATTAATAAGCAGCTGACACCTTGTGGAAAATCATGCCTTGCATGTTTTTTTTTTGCACAGTCAGCTCCCAAAGGCTACACTTGTGTAATTAACTTTGTAAAGGTTCTTTATTCTTGGCTTTACAATCTGAATTGATAATTAAACAATGTAAGCTACTCTGATTTAATAATGTTGACTCTAAAGTAACTTCCCCATTCCTGAAAATATTTTGCTTCTTCTGATTTTGCAGGGGCCCTAGGAATATGGCAAGAATTACATGCATTTTGACTTGACGGTCTTCAATGATTAACTATGTAAAACATGACAAATGGTTGTGGATTATCTGTTATTATCTGTTCATTAAAATCTGAGTTGAATGGAGAGGGATGATTCTTCTACTTCACAACAGAAGCTGAAGCGTCAACCTTCATGCAGAGCGGTGATGAATAGTGAATTTAATCTTGACTCGCTCATTTTTAAATAATTAATAATAATTAATCCTTGCATTTGCTACAGTGCCTTACCATGTTGTTCAGACATCTCAAAGTGCTTTACTGGATTTACTGTAAAATGCAGTGACTGTCTGTTTTGTCAGCAAATTAAATACAGTAATATATTACCATAAAAAAGTATTTGATCCAAGATGGATAAAACCATGCATTATTTATTGTTTTCAATTTGATCAATACTTGAAAATATCTATCGGAAAGCTGACTGTGGATTGTTTGAAATTTGCCTTGTACACAGAACTTATTGAGATTTAATTATAAACACTGATTCCGTAAATTGTGTGGTGTTTCAATACAATACTATTATTAATACTATGTCATTTTGAAACTTACAACCAAACCACTATTGTACAAAATTAGGTATAATCAGTTTAGAAGTGTTAATTCCAGAGTAGAATTCCAGTGTGGAATATTTACAAAAGATGGAAGTTGATGTGATCGAATCTTGGGTCTAAAATGTAACATTTGCAAACTGTATTTGTGGTGTTGCACTAGTAGCAGCTTCTTATTTGCAATCCGTGATATTGAGCTATGTATGCATGATGCCATTTGGATTTGAGTGCAGAATTTGCTCATTCCAACTTCAGTCCGTGTTCGATGCTCAAATAGCTCATCAATAGAAGCGGTGTCAACAAACAGGAATAAGGAAAATTGGAGAGTTACCAAAAGTGTATTCAGAGCAAACTCCAATGGAGGGAGTTTTGAATGCAGGAAGAGAGACAGCAAAATTAAGTGATTTTGAAGTGAATTACAGAGCATGGAGAGGTGGGTGTAGTTATGGCTATAATAGGGTCTCCAGTAGTGGAACAGAGAAAGTGGACTGCGAGTATTAAACTGGAATAAGAGTAGAGATTGCAAACTGAAAGATTAGTCTGGTGAAAAATTGCATGGATTGGGTGTAGCGAGGCATGGAGGCATTTGAAAATGAAGACAAGAGTCTTGAAATCAATCCAGTGCAGGATAGGGAGCCAGTTCAATTAACTGTAGTGCTTTTGCCTTAGGGAATAATTGTCTGGTGTTCTATTAAATGCAGTCAATCATTGACAAAGTTATTAGCTGAAGAAACTGCTGACAGTGTTCTGGGTCGCGTAGAGATATATTGGAAAAGTAGACTGATCAGAGCTAACCGGGTTTATTTGTGTGTTTTACTCATTTTGCATATTTATTACAGAAAAAGAGTAGCAGAAATGCATAAAGGAAATATTAGGCTTCCTACAGCTCTAGGATATTCCTGGGTGTTGCTTATGTATAAAAAATTTAAACTCTAGAATGACTATTCTCTATTCAAAGTGCAGTTCAAAGTACACTATTGCAACGCCCTCCTCGCCATTCTCCCCTCCACTACAATCCACAAAATCCAGCTAATTCAAAACTCTGCCACTTGCATTCTCACCCTCACCAAGCTTCGCTCCCCCGTTACCCCAGCCTTTGCCAGACTTCACTGGCTCCCTGTCCCTGAGAGGATAGACTTCAATATCCTCACCCTTGTTTTCAAGTCCCTCCACATCTCTGCACCTCCCTATCCCTCTGATCTCCTCTCTCCCCAAACCAGCATTCACTGCTTTTGCTCCACCGGGTCTGGCCTCCTCCATGCCCCCCGAATCCTCCGCTCCACCCTCGGGGGCCGGGCCTTCTGCCCCGAGGCTCTGGAACTCCCTTCCTCACTCCCTTCGCCTCACCCCCTCTCTTCCCAGTTTCAGGTCACAGCTGAAGACCTTTCTCTTCGACCGCGCCTTTGGTCACCTTGCTACCCCTGCCCCTGGCTCGGTCCCGGGATCCGCTACTGTGAAGCGCTCTGAGACACTGTTCGGCGTGGAGGGCGCTATATAAATCGAAGTTGTTGTTGTTGTATGCACAGGGCTATATCTGAGAAACTATTGTTATAAACTGGGTAGATGCCTGTGAAGTAATCCTAAACTTGACCCCATGAAAGCGCTGTGCATTGAGCTAAATGAAACATATGTCTAACTTTTCCCATAATGTATATTATTGAAGTAGCCGGGAAGCGAAACAGGCTCAGGGAAGAAAGAAATTGAAGGATATTCTCCCCATAGGTACAATATACTGTAATCCAGAAACACGCCTTGTTAAAGAAAAACAAACAAAATGATTTCAACTCTATAGGTGTGTTACCTTTGTGATACTAGCTATATCCCCCCTACCCTGCCTCTCCCCGGGTCCCGATCTGACTGTGCAGCGCCCTGGGATGTCCTCCCGATGTGAAAGGGGCTCTAAAAATGTAATGTTGTTGTTGATGTTGTTGTCTGGCTTTGTATCACTTCTGCCTCTGTTATCTGATGAGGACTACCACGTTAACAGTGATTAGGTTAAGCAAACTATACTTTCCAAGATAAGTTTCCCCGTATAACCTTGTTCTATTTTCCACATAATGTGGTAACATGACAACTGTAATACCTTCACTGTTGTATCTGCCACTCAGCTAATCCGGAGGGAATGAGGATAGGCTGGTTGATCATACATTTTAATTACATAAAATTACTTTTCAGAGATCCAAGGCATTTTACCATCTTTTCAAAAATCCAAACAAGATCTGGTGCTCCTTTAAACTTGTATTTTGTGTACAGTAAATTCCACTGTTGTATTTAGTGAGGATTTTATGCTTTACTACATTGTAAATTGCTGTGCGTAATTGGCTGCTGCATTTCGCCCACAAATATACAGACAATTCACTTTACAGTAATTCTGTGAAGCGCTTTGAGACATCGACATTACTTGAAAAATTATGTGTAAAGCGCTACATGAAAATGTAAGAATTATTATTATTGGCCAAGTTTCCTTAAACCTGATAATAATCCCTCAACAAAATAATGATTTGGTCACTCAGTCCATGACTGTTTGTGGCACACAGCTGTGTGCAATTGGCTGTTGTATTTCGCCGAAAAAATAGTCAATTTACTTTACAGTACAGTATATTCTGTGAAGCACTTTGAGACATCTAGAAGACGTGAAAAGCGCTATATCAAATGCAAGGATTATTATTAATTTTAACGATTCAGCTAACCTTTACTGATCTATTATAAACCATTTTCTAAAGTACCCCTGCTGTTACACTTGTCTTCCTACCTTGTATCTACTGTACTACATACTCAGATGGGAGCATATCAATTTTTCTGCTTTCTGTTGTAACAAATCAGACAAGAGGGAAGTCATTCGCTCATAAATTAAATGAACTATTCATTTGGTAATGTACTGTGGAAGGTTGCAGACTGTGAAGATGAGCTATTTGCTATTAGACACCATCCGTTTTTCAGAGATGTATCTTATGGGTTCAGATGGTTTATATATTCTTTAATAAGGAAATCCACTGTTTGTAATCACAGCTTCTGTAATAAACGTAAAATGAAAAATCGCTTGTCTGGAAAGATTGCAAGTAAACAAAGCACCACTGCGAGGAAATACAGATGTGGTACTAACTTGATGCATACTCCGCCTCCCTGAGCCAGTCTGGAACCTTGGTGTCTTGTTTGACCCTCAACTGTCCTTTCTACCCTACATCCATGCAATGACCCACTTTATCTTCCCTCACGTCTGCATCTTCACCCAGCTCTGCCGTTGCCTCTCCACTCAGGCAACGGAGACCCTCATCCAAGCGTTTGTTACAGCTATGCCAACTCTCTGCTTGTCAACTCTTTCCTCCACAAGCTGCAGACTATCCAGACCTCTGCAGCTTGCGTCCACTCACACATCAGACTCCGTGACCCCATCATCCCCACCCTCACCTGGCTTCACTGGCTCCCCATACCCCAAAGGATACAGTTCACCCTCTTATCCCTACCTCCCTGTTCACCAAACCTTGTACCGGTCAGGAGTTTGGGCTAAGAAATGTAGTGTTAATTGACGTTCAGATTCAGCAATGCTCTATGTAACATTTTACCCGAGGAAATAGATTTGAGATGGTACTTACCCACAGAGCATGGCTGATATCAGGGGCTAAGCACATGAACTGAAGGATGAACTTACACCACGCTGATCTCTGATGCTCATGAAGGAATATCGTTAAAAATATAGACTAACTATAAATATTCAAATATCATGGACTACATAAGATGAAACATAATGAATCGTATGATCTGTCTGTAGTGATCATACAATTAATTATGAATTCATAAACCCCACCCACACCATTATCCACATGTAATACCATGAAGTTACAGGTTAGAAGAATATACAGTTCTTCACTTTTACTTGGACTGATTTTCATAAATGGAAGATAAGAGACACAGCTGAGACCTTCCTGAGTTGTACCAGGCAGAGCAGAGTCGCATAAGAATAATCCTTGCATTTGATGTAGCATCTTATCACATCTTCGAGATGTCTCAAAGCTCTTCACAGAATATACTGTAAAGTGAATTGACTGTACATTTTGTCGGTGAAACATGGCAGTCAGATGGGTACCGCACTTTCCTACAAACATTTGTAGGTTGCGTGGCTAATTTCTTTTTAAAAAGACTTATTCCCAAGCAATCCCCCAATCGACTAAACAACCAGGTTCCTACTTACTGCTACTTAAACAGAGGTGTGTGGAGTCAGGAAATTTGCCCAACATTTTGCCCTGCCAGGAATCAAAACCCAGATCCCTTGCTTGAGAAGCGAGTGAGCGCTCTAACGACGGAGCTAGAGGACTCCACGTAATAATCTTTTACAAGAAAAAAGGGTGTAACTCCATACATTTAGAAAAAAATCAAACACATTAAATGAGGACAGCAATGGTATAATTAAGATAAATAATCTACCATTCATATCTGAGTTCATTTTACATCTTTCATGTGGGGCGTATAATGGATCATCTTAAGTGGCCCAAGACAAAGTGTTAAAGGACTCAATATAAATATATTACTGTTGTATTGCCTACAAAATGCACAATCCCTACAGTTTACAGTAAATCCTGGGAAGCACTTTGAAACATTCTCCCCATCATGAAAGATAGTATAAAAATACAGTACAATAGTTATTATTTATTATAATTATTCATTTCAATGATAGACAATTGAGAACTTGATTAGTGCAATCAAATGTTGATAGCATTTCTAAATGTAAATAAACATTGAAATGTGATAATATTTAAAATTTAAACATGCAGGATTAATGAAGCCTTCTGGCTATGATTTTAGGTATTTTTAGTTGCTGTGGAATTTATTGTGGCTGTATCTTGGGAGAGAGTGCCATTGCTTTTTACGGTTGTAGAGCATATGAATAAGAATAATGATGGGATATTTGCTGTCTTCAAAGAATATTACATTCAGTTACACTTGCTCAATAGAAATCCACTGGGCGCATTTTAAGTTCTTTCACGGGCTCTTGAGAAAACATCACGAGCGATGTAGCGACAAAGAGGAGCCTTAATGCAAAATTAGTATGGCAATGATTTGGTGATTACATTGTACAGTGCTTTACCATAGATAACAGAAAATAAATATGCAAACTCTAGAGTGGATTCCAAAATGATAATTCCTTTTAGCTCTTGTGAACAAATCTCCCAATTCCCATTAATGTTGTCATTAATGAAAATGTTGGACTCTTAATATGATGAATACTGTCAATTTTTTAACACATTTTTCCATTATATTCATGTAAATACAGTTTCCCATGGTATTACTGCTGTTTAATGGACCTGTGCACAATGTTGGCTCTCTGCTTCAAAACCTGCAGTACACTGATAATACATTGCAGATAGTTGTCTGATGTTACAGTTGCAATCCTGTCAGGAACCATTTTGTCTGCCATCCAATGGCATTAAGTAACAGTGTAGAGAATGCAGTGAGAAATGGAGGAGTTGTCTGACAAAGGATTCATAGAAGGAGGGAGCTCACCAATCTTGAATTGGAACAAAATACATTATCCATCAACTTAGAGAGGTAACTTCATGCCTGTCAAGAGCCTAACTGGAAATTCAGTCGAAAGACTTATCTATCTCTGGAACTGGGATAAATATGCTGACAATAGAAAATATACAGTTTCCAACAATATTAATATATTGGACAAACTGCAGCCATAGGGCAATTTTGCCTTCAACTCAAATTATAACTAACTAAATCTTCTTGAGGTAGTAAAAGTACATCTTCTACAGTAAAGCATTTATTTCTGAGTCACTGAGTATGAAAAGGACTTCCTCTGTAAACTGGAGGAAAAGAGCAACGGTGATCAGATTGTCATCCTCCCCACTACTCACTGGGTTTTGCCACTTGGTTATAACCCCATTTTCCTTTCTTCTCGGCCTAATAAGGCAACATTGTGATTCATATGCAGTGTCAAGCTATCAATTATTTCCAATCACTTCATGGGGAAATCGCCATGTAAGAAGCCGTTGGAACAAGCATTAATCCGATG
Source organism: Hydrolagus colliei (assembly GCA_035084275.1). Lineage (NCBI taxonomy): Eukaryota > Metazoa > Chordata > Chondrichthyes > Chimaeriformes > Chimaeridae > Hydrolagus > Hydrolagus colliei. Next base: position 17,356,818 of record CM068747.1, on the reverse strand, counting down.
AACTCCCAACAAATTACACAGCTATTTTTTAGGTGCAGTCTATGTGTTTCTAGGCTTTGTCTGGTTCACTTACACAAAGGAGAAAATAAATCCTGATAAGTACCTACAATAAATAAATCTATAACCACAGTAAATATTTGAGTGCTCTGAAAAAGCAATGCTGACTGATGAAAACTGGATCTTTATTGACTTGTGTTCAAATCATTTTGGAATCAAATTTGTTGAGATTTCAGTTCAGAAAGTATATCCGCTTGAAATTCTGCCGCTGCTATATTGATGCATTCATATAAATATATAAAATATCACAAATTAGCTCATGCTACAAATTGGAAGGATTTTTCACTGAAGGTATTAGAAAATGTTCTGTGGTTAAAACTATTTTTGCCTGTGTTACCTCCCAATCAGACTTCAAATCCACTCCTTACCAGTATCCACAGTTCTACCATTTTTAAGAAATTATATGCTACCTGTCTAACAGATAAAAGTACTTTCCGTAAGAAGAAGGAAAATATTAGGTTGATGAGATATTTGTCAAATACTAAGAGTAGGGTTGTACATTTTTAGAGATAATGTGGTATGTGTATATAGAATATATATCTGATAGCTGTACGCATTGCAGCTACACTTGCAACCAAAGGATCCAATATGAATGTAGATTGACACCCAGATAGACACACAGGCAGACATTTTATAATTGTCTATAATCATCTGGGAGGACTTATTGGGAGAACTTGGAGAATTAAAAATCGAATTTTGTTGTTGCTGCCACAACTTAGCTTTGACTGTGTTCTTTATTTTGTTCTGGCCGCTCGGCTACGTATGTGCTCTGTGATACAGGATACCACAGAGCCACCGGGTGTAATTGTAGTGCCCACATAAATCCACCAAATAGATTCACTGAGTCCCTGAGTATGAAAAGGACTTCCTCTGCAACTGGAAGAAAAGAGCAACGGTGGTCAGATTGTCATCGTCCCCACCGTTGGCTCTGTTTAGTTCCCTGGTTCCACTTTAGAGTTTTTCTATTACATAAATTGGCAACCTTACCGATCAGCAATTTCCTACAAAATATAAATCCCAAACTGTTTACAGCTGCAGACCGAGCGCATGCCCACTGAAATAACACATGAAAATCTGAGCATTTCTGAGGTAGGAGGATTGCAGGTTAAACTATGATTATTTCTTGTAAGAATGATAAACTGTCCAATGGGGAGCTATTTTTTCAACTTAATGAAATATTTTGCCATGGGAAATAATTGAGCTTTGCGATAAAAAGTTCAGTAAAACATGTGTAACTTTAATACTGCAGATGGATATGAGCTGATCCAGCATTGCAGATGGGAAGTTAAGCATAGATAAATTCATCAATAAATGTTTGGAGAATGTACGCTTACTAGGAACATAAGTATTGGTTGCAACAAAATCTTTAAACCCTACTCTTCACTGTAACCTTTGTGCTGCCTTTGTGCTGCACAACTAGTACACGCTCAGTTAGAAACACATTGATTTTTATTTCTTTTCACATTAAATAATTAATAATCTGATGAATTTAAACAAGAGGAGAGGGATTTCATTGTGTACATTTAATTTATTGGCTTAGGGTGAGTTGAGGAAGGACAGGAGGAGGCTCATGTGAAGCATAAACACTGCATAGACCAGTTGGATTGAATGGCCTGTTTCTGTGTTGGATATTCTATTGTATTCTTAATTATCCAGTCTTGAATATTGAAGATTGTTCAGGGATACTGCTATTAATAGATGCATTTGTAGCATATTCAGTGGCAGTCTTAATTTGGCTGGGTCCCATTCCAAGTAGCTCAGGAGTCATGTGGAGTCCTGTAGGTTAGTAGTTACAGCACTCAACTCACGAATGAGAGGAGCTGGGTTTGATTCCCAGACAGGGCAAAATATTAGGCAAATCTCCTTACTCCACACGCCTCTGTTTATTTAGCACTAAGTAAAAACCTGATTGTTAGTCGATTGGCTTTTCCAGGAGTAATAATCCCGGAGAAGTACTGTAAATGGAAAAGTAATCAAAATTTGGTCAGTCAATCCACGACTGATTGTGGAATATTGCTGTGCGTAATTGGGTTATGTGGCTATACACTCAATCCACTTTACAGTATATCCTGTGAAACACTTTGAGACACGTCAAAAATGTGATGTGCTATATCAAATGCAAGAATTTTTATTATTATTATTATTTATTTACATTTCACCCACAAGTTACTTTGCATTTCGCAATAATGTCCCAGAAATATCTGATGACACCCTAAGTGAAACTTACCACCAAGTGAAGCAGACAGAAATTGAAATCAGGCCAATACAAATTGATCTTCCCATAGCATAGTGGTTAGAGCACTTGCCTCATAGCAAGAGTACACAAGTTTGGAACCTATCAGAGCAAAACCTTATGCAAGTTTCCTTACACCACTGTCTCTATTTAGGGCCCCTTAGAGGGTACACGTGTCAGTTAGTGTGAAAATATATTGGCTTGACTCCGGCTGAGGTCAGGTTCTGATAACTTTCCCTCGCTCAGTGCCTGGGGCCCATGTCATCCTCCCACCTAAGACTTGACTAACTATTATCCTTCAACATAGACGTGAAAACAAGGCGCTCAGCGAGAAAAGCGCAATCCTGGATATCTGATTAGCTCCAGACTAAGAAACACAAATCCTCGCAGTTACTTTCCCATGCGAAGAGTCCCTGCTAAGATCATTCGCAGCTAGCATAGCATAAGATCTATCTTTGTGACCTAAAGCCGCTGAAACCCTCATGCATGCCTTCATTACATCCCGGCTCGATTTTGCAAATGCTTTGCTGGTCGGCCTCCCCATTTCCTCCCTCAACAGGCTGCAGTTAATCCAAAACTCTGCAGCCCGTGTCCTCTACCGTTCCAAACTTCGTGACCCCCATCTCCCCCATCCTTGCCCGACTCCATTGGCTCCCCATCATCCAGAGGATCCAATTCAAGATCCTGGTCCTCACATATAAAGCCCTCACAACCTCACCCCGTCCTACATCCGTGACCTCCTATCCCCTTTGGAGGCCCTCCCCCTCCGCTCAGCAGAATCTGACCTGCTCCATGTCCCCCAACCCGCTTGCCCAACCATTGGCGGGCGAACCTTCAATCACTCTGCCCCCAACCCCTGAAACTCCATCCCGAAGTCACTCCGCCTCGCATCCTCCCTGGTCTCCTTCAAGTCTCGCCTCAAGACTCTCCTCTTTGACGATCCCATCAGCGACAACCCCCCCCAACCATCCCCCTGTCCTTGGGTCTGAAGCAGTAACTTGTCCAGCGCCTCGGGAAGTCCTCCTGACATGAAAGGTGCTATAGAAGTGTAATATTGTTGTTGTTAATAGGATGGGATAAATATCTCCCTATCCCCCTCCAACATTCACTGGCGAAACAGATGCCTGCTTTGCCCACTGGTAAGTGTTAATTATTACCATTATTTTAGAGTTGGGAGAGCTAGAAGTTAAGAAGGTATCTAAGAAAAAGATGATGCTACTATTTGCTTATACTGTATTCTGTTCTCCAGATTTGTCCTTTTATATTTCTGCATCATGAACATTACGTTATAAATGTTTGTCTCTGTGAGCTTGATTTTACGTTGGTATCCCAACATCCACTGACAATTCACAACAAACACGGTTGAATTATGGTGAAATAATAATAATCCTTGCATGCAGCATAGCGCCTTTCAAATCAGGAGGACGTCCCAAAGAACTGCTCAGGAGGAAATTCCAATTTATCCCATGTTTGGTATTCTGAGGGGAATTACTGATCAGTTATGTTTTGCCTTCCAATGTGACAGATCATCGACTTCAAGAAAATTCCCTTCTGTAACACTATTAAATGCTATGGTGGGTTTGCTGAAACATAAACCAAAAATGTAAAAGTGCATCAGTTTCTACACAAGGATATTTTTGATATAAAAGTACCATAAATAATTAAAATGCTATTTCCTCAGGCATCCTTCAGCTTTAAGGGGATCACATACTATGGCAAGGAATTGGAAAATATATATATATATCATGGAACAGGATTATAGCTAGTGTCTGTAGCACAGTGAAAGGGGCAAATGGAAATATATATCCAGAGGTTTGTCTGATTTAATATGAGTTTGCATTTATTTATTGAACTATATATTTAAATTATGTCATTTACTGTACTGAGGCACGTTTTTGATATTTCGTAACAGGATTTCTTCAATTTAAATAAGAAAATATTTAACTGTGAAGAAGTGTATCTCAGTGGTTAGAGCAATTGCCTTGCAATCAAGAGACCTGGGTTCGATTCCAGGCATGGCGAAACCTTGGGTAAATTTCCTTACTCCACACGCCTAATAAAATAACAAATTGGTTATTTCAATTGACGACCATTTGTGGGACACTGCTGTGTGCAATTGGCTGCCACGTTTCATCCACAAATATATAGTCAATTCACTTTACAGTATATTCTGTGAAGCACTTTGAGTTGTCTAAGAAGATGTAAAATGTGCTGTATCAAATGCAAGGATTACTATTATTAAGAACTTCTAGAGTGTAACTCAGTCTAAACTTTGACACCAAATTTCTGATTCCTTCTTAAAAGCACTTACTATGAAATGACTTGAAAATCAAGATGCTTTCAAAATTCTGTATACTTTAACACTTTGCATAAATAAATGAATTTAGACCCAGTGGACTTTCTGCCTAGTTGCTTGCAGTTTCCCACAGTTTTCCAAATTTATAGAACCATTTTCCCTATAAGGAAGGGAAGCAAAGAGAGAGTTTAACAGCAGGAAATGTTAAGCAAAGCTAGGGGAATGAATTCTGTTCATAGAACAGTGGGAAGCACGGGATTAGTTTGAAGTTTAAAAATAAAATCGATTCATGCCAATCAATCTTCAAGGCAACTCTAATAATAGTATTCAGTCAGCTGAGTATTTGCTCTTTTCAACAGGCAAGATGAGACAGAAGCTTCATCTCCCATATAAAGTGCCAACCTATCCAGTCTATCTTGATAGGTTGCATTCCACAAGAACTATAACCATTATGTGAACAGACTGCTTATAAACCAGGCTGCTTCCCTGTTCAGAAGATTATGAGAAAATTATTGACAAAGCACTGACAATTGACAGGTACATCTTCATAATTTGTATTTCAAAGTGTACGACAACACTTAAACATGCCCTATTATTTAATTAACTATGAAATAATATGTGCACAATTCCAATGCTATAACAATTGTTTCTTTCATTATGTTTCTGCAGTCAATAGATTATACAAAAGGCCAAAGATCCACTACTGCATGACTTGATAATGTGAGCAACCTGACTGTATATTATTACAGTAAAAGCCTGTTTAGCTGTGACCCGATCAACTGTAACTTCCGTATAACCGACACCCCACAAAAAGGTCCCCATTCGATTAATCAGATCTTATCCGGCACAATCGCAGTGGCACATTTAATGAGTCTATTGTTGCACTTAAGCACAGTATGATTATTTCTGAATGCTGCTGGTAGCGGCACTTCTGGTTTTTCATCTTAAAGGGGCACTGTTTTTCATCTCCTTTTTTTCTCTCACCCTCTTTTTCTTTTTCACTCTCCCTCTCCTTCCTTCCTCTCTATCTCTCCCTCTCTTTTTCTATCTATTCCCCTTTCTTTCTTTCCCTCTCTCTCTGACAGATACTATATATTGCATGTGTAGCCTGACTATATCGTGGGTTTATACACTGTTTTCTAATAATAATAATAATAATAATTCTTTCATTTGATATAGCGCTTTCCACATCTTATCAACGTCCCGAAGCACTTCACAGAATATACTGTAAAGTGAATTGACTGTATATATTTGTGGGCGAATCGCGGCAGCCAATTGCGCACAGCAGTGTCCCACACACAGTCGTGGATTGAAATGACCAATTTTATTATTGTGTTTTTTCGGAGGGATTATTATTAGGCTTGTGGAGTAAGGAAACTTGCCCAAGGTTTCGGTGGGGGTGGGGTGGGAGAAAGAGAGAGAGGCAGAGAGACAGAGAGAGAGGGTGGGTGGTGGTGGGGGGCGGGGGGGTGAGGAAGAAGAGAGGGAAAGAGAGAGGGAGAAAGAGAGAGGAGGGGAGAGAGAGAGGGGTGAGTTGTTTAGTTTAGATGGAAAATGAGAGGAGTGGAGGGGATTTGGGTCATGAAGCTCCAAGCTTCATGACCTAATTTCTCCCATCCTCGCCTGAATCCATCGACCAGAGGATCCAATTTAAGATCCTAGTCCTCACATTCAAAGCCCTTCATGGTCTTACCCACCTCCCTACATCCTCGACCTCCTACCCACGTACCAACTCACCCACCCCCTCCGCTCAGCAGGCTCCAGCTTGCTCCATGTCCCCCAACCCACCATTGATGGGTGATCCTTCAGCCACTCTGCCCCTAACCTCTGGAATTCCATCCCGCAGTCTCTCTGCCTTGGCCCCTCCCTGGCCTCCTTCAAGACGCTCCTCTTCGACGATCCCATTGGCCACTCCAAATCTGTCCCTTTCCTCCACCCTCCCTGTCCCCAGCTCGGGTCTGAAACAATGACTGTCCAGCGCCTCCTGATGTGAAAAGCACTCCTGATGTGAAAAGCACTATACAAGTGTAATTTTTGTTGTTGTAATAATAATCCCTCCAAAAAAATTGGTTAATTCAATCCATGACTGTTTGAGGGACACTGCTGTGTGCAATTGACTGCCGCATTCGCCCACAAATATATGATCAATTAACATTGCAGTATATTCTGTGAAGCGCGTTGAAATGTCTAGAAGACGTGAAAATCGCTATATCAAATGGAAAGATTATTATTATTATTCTTGACTGAACACTCTATTTTTTTTATACCTGATTGGTTATTGTGTAAATTCCAGCACAATCAAATTGAGCATATTCCCTTTACGGCCATCTGGTGGGCGCTCTATAAATGTAGTTTGTGGTTATTGTTAAAGTTCATAGATCAGAAACTGTAGGGCACATTTACCAGCAGTGTTCAGACATATGTGATAGTCAGACTATGTGATAGATGCCAACTAAAATATTTTTTTCAGTGTTCTCTCAATCTCTCCTTATCAAGAGGCACATTGTTGGTAAACAAAGCTTGGTTAGACCACATTATATGATTCAGCAGGGATCAAAAGTATACAGTGTAGGTTTGATAGGAAGGTACCAGACTTGGCAGGTTACTGTGATCAGGATAGATTAGATAGATTAGTCCTTTTTTTGATAGAGCAGAAATGTTTAAGGGACCTATTCAAGGTGATGAAGGTTCATTTGTAGCCAAAATGAATTTGTTTTGGTTTAGCCAGCTGGGTATCTGACATATGCGGATGTGTACAGTCCTGTAACTCGGTGGTTGAGCACTTGCCTCGCAAGCAGGAGACTTGGATTCGATTCCCAGCAGGAATCGAATCCAATGTTTGGCAGGTTTCCTTACACCTCTGTTTACCTTACAGTAAGTAGGAACCTGGTTCTCAGTCGATTGGCGGATCAATTATCTGTGAATGATAACCCTTCTAAAAAAATAATAGTTTGGTCACTCAATCCACAATGTTTGTGGGACACTGCTGTGCACAATTGACTGCTCCTTCTATTTCCCTTACTTAAACTTTAATCTCTAATAGATAGAAAAACAGAACATTTAGTTTAAAATAAACTTTTAAATGAAAGAAATCACTTTTTTTTAATGCAGAGGCACCAAACATAAACTATTTATGTCTTGTTCATATCTATTGCCCTTGCTTAGTCAGTGCATGTTAATTAGGTCAATTAAGGATTATTATGATTATAAATCCATCACCATTCTTAACAGTATCCAACAGAAACTGAAAATTCCATGCATCCCACTTATAGATGGAAATTCCAGAGATAGATTGCTGGAATGGAATGCGCATTCTTTCCTTGGAGGGACAAATAATGCTTACCTAATTCCTGAAAGTATTGTGTGCAGGTTGTGGCAAGAGCCATGGTTTGACAACCCAGAATGTTCTTTGGGATACTGCTGGAGTCTGACCAGCTTAAACCCCACAGTTAGACATTGATATTGGTGTCTGGCAAACTTTTCCACTGTTTGTTCAGATAGGTCCACCCTACCTCTTGGAGCTTTGGATTGCAGGGTTAACAGGAGCGGTGTTCCACAGGGCTCCATCCTCGGTACCCTACACTTCAACCTCTACATGCTCCTCTATGGTGACATCATCCGCAGATGTGGGGTAAATTTCCACATGTGCGTGGATGACACCCAACTATATCTCTCTGCATCCATCCTCGTTTCCAGGACTACTGACGTCCTGACAGACTGCCTACAGACATCAAGTCCTGGATGAGATGTAACGTTCTACAGCTGAACGTCAGCAAGATCGAGGCCCTCCTGATTGGCTTGCACCAGCACCTCTGCATCTCAGGCACTGGCAGCATCAGCAGCCATGGATGCACACTCTACCTCACCAAGCCAATCAGGAACATGAGCATCTTGTTCGTCCCTCAACCATTATTTCTCCTTATCTGTGCCATGACCCACTCTGCCATCACCAACCTCCATAATTCTACCACTGCCTCACCCTCAGACCACCAAAACCCTCAAAGACGCATTCGGCACTTCAAGGCACGACTGGAAACTCTTTCCTTATCAGCCATCGCAACACTTTCCTCCACAATCTGCAGATCATCCAGAACTCTGAAACCTGTTTCCTCTCCCACACCAGATTCCACATAACCCCATCACCTTCACCCTTGCCTGCTCCACTGGCTCCTCCACCCTCATAGGATGGAATATAAAAATCCTCGTCCTCAGTTTCAAGGTCCTCTTTCATCTCAGATATGCTGAGCCCCTAAACTGTCCTCTACTTCCATTCTGCAGGCTCCGGCCTGCTCCAAATCTCCCATCCCACCCACCCTATCATAAGCTGTCAGGCTTTCAGCCTCTCTGCCAGCACCATTTTGGAACACCATCCCACAATCCTTTCACTTTGCTCCTTCCGTTGCCTCCTTCAATGCATGACTCAAGACCATCCTTTTCGATTGTGTGTTCAGCTGCCCATCTACCTCTCTGCCCTCCTTCACCCCAACCTTGCCCCATGCTCAGGTCCTGATCCGCAACTATTCAGTGCCTTGGGACGTCCTCCTGATGTGAAAGGCGCTACACAAGTGTAATTTTGTTGTAGCTGTTGTTGTTTTGTGTTTGTTATTGTTGTTCTTTTAGTGACTCTTCACAAGGTATCCATACATTATTGTACATTTCTCAGTTATGGCACGTCCAATTCTATTATGGCATGTCCAATTCAATCGCTCTTCTTCCTCTGATCCTCTTCCTGAATCGATCTCAATTTATACAATTGAATAGGTGATCTATTTCACCTATTGTCCTTTTCAAGATGGTTCCTTTGTGAAAAAAAATGCAACATAGCTCTCTCCAGCTGCAGACCAGTTTTCCATGAGAAAATGTCTGATAAGACTAAGAAGTTTGATGTTTATAAACAGTCTTTTGTTTCTCCTCCTTGAGAAAGGATCTTTTTCACAACTAGCTCTCCTCACATGAGATTGTCAATATAAGCATTGTAAATAGAATTTGAGAGATTATTTAAAACATTAATTATAGAAATTTACAAATGGAATGTCTACATGGTTTAGACGTTTAGTTTATGCATGTCAAGATTCTGCAAATCTTCAACAGCTGGAGCTATACTCCCTACATTTCTGGAATAAAAGTAAGGGATATTGATGGTGAATGATCATTCAGCAGTTAACAAGCAGACTTTAACCATCTAAATTATTTGCATGTTAACTTAGAAGAAGGGGGGACACCAGATAAGTAAAATATCAAATTCTGATTTGATGCTGTGACAATGGCTTTTAAAACCAGTGCCACCAATTAAAATAGGACAGTTGATGGATCGAAGAAAAGTCAGGCAAGATCATTTTGCACAGAAAGCAATAGACTTGTTTGGGAATGAGTTATGAGGGAGGTGGGAGTGGAGTGTGTCCATTCTGTATTTTCAGCAAGGCCCACTGACATCTGAAAAGGTTCAAGGTTTCATTAAAAATAAAATCTGCTTGTGTCAATAATTGTTCAAAGCAAGGTCCAACTTCCTTCTACAATGAACAGCTATAAAAGTCAGCTTAGCTGTTCTTCTTTCTAAATTGGAGGAAATCCACAATGGCATCCCCTATGAAATTGCTGGACGCAGACCGCGGACTTTATGTGAAGAGTTTCAAAGTCTTCTTGGAACACTCCACTGAACACCAGGCTATGCAGAAATTCATTAATGAGAACCTGCCAGACATGATTGCCAGGTATGTCATCATAGTTAGTAATGTAACTGCGTGTAAATAGCACTTAAGGTGCAATGCAAATAAGTGATAGTCAGATGGGCAGGTAAGGGGACCCAAAAGAGAGGGGCAGAGGAACCCCAGGCTTTAGCCTTGTCTGACAGATATGAAATTCTTGCAACCTGTGTGGACAAGGAAATCTGCGAGGAAGATGGGCAAACTGACCCCTATATAGGATGCCACAAGGCATGGTCAAAAGAAATGTAAAAGAAATATAAAAAGGAATGGTCAAAAGAAATGTAGTTGTAATTGGAATATTCAAGATTGAGTTAGATAGATTTCTCATTCATCAAGGGATTAAGGGGTATGGGGATAAGGCAGGTAACTGGAGTTAGAGTAGAATATCAGCCATTGTTGAATGGCGGGGCAGACTAGATGGGCCAAATGGCCTACTCCTGCTCCTATTTCTTATGTTCTTAAGTGTGGTTTATCTGGAACTGAGCTGGCTCCGAGCTAATGTAAAATTGGTATCAATCCAAACCAGTCTTGATGACAGACCAGCTAGTCTGGCAGTTTAGAGGGACTTGGAGTGGCAGACAATAATTCTGCTACACCACAGTGTGGCCAATAATTATTTCTGCGCAAAACAACTTCTTGATAATGGAAATAATTCTTACCATTCTTGGTAAAAATAAAATAATAATAATCCATGCATTTGATATGGTTCTTTTCATATTTTCTACAAGGAATATACTGTGAAGTGAATTAAGGAAATAGTGAAACAAGGAATATACTGTGAAGTGAATTAACTGCATATTTATGGGCAACCCAAGACAGCCAATTATGAACTGCAGTGTCCCACCAAGAGTCGAGGATTGAAGTGACCAATATTTTTTCTCTTTTGAGGGATTATTATCAGGTGTGTGCAGTGAGGAAACTTGCCCAAGGTTTTCTCCTGCCGGAAATTAAACCCATGTGTCTCACTTCTGAAGTGAGTGCTCTGATCACTAAGCTGCAGGAGTCCACAAGTTTAACTCTGGATAATTTAATTCTGTGAGTTGAAGCCGTAATGGGCTATGTGGGTGAACTCCAACAGTACCCGATAGCTCATTATGTCATTGACCCAAGTCTTGGTACCAGCAAATCCGTGCCTAATATTTTCTGGGATTAGTTGAGCAGGATTCATCACCCCTGGGGATTATGGACAAACAGAACTTTTCATGTGTAGATGGAACTTTCAACAGTCTGGTTTAGCTCCTCTCAGGATGGACGAGGTTTATGGACCTCTTTGAATTATAAGCTCAGTAAGTGAAGCCCTTTGGCATTCCTGAAACCAGGTGATCTTCCGGTAGAATGGAGGACGGTGAAAACATGTCTCTGGCCCACGCACGCTAGGATCAGGCACCATATTTTGTGGGACAAGCTGAAGTTCAGATCAGCTGGAGCAAAGGCCAGATTGGTCCTGATCCAGATAGGAGACAATCCTTTACAAACCATTCAGTGCTCACCCACCAGGTAGCCCACAAGCGGCCCCAAGACGGTATTCTAAAGAAAAAGCGTGAAGTTATAGAACAATGTTCGACTTGTAACCAAAGAGTGTCCGGAAATGTATATGTTTGTAAAATAGACATGTGCATGGACAGATGTGTCTCAGAATGTGCATGGACGCTCACATAGATGTGGTGCACACAGGGGTGACTCCCAACTGTTTAAAGAGAGCTTACCTGAAAAAATGGGTGCGTTTTTTGGGGGTTGGTATTTGATTAATGGATTCATATCATAAATAGATTCATAAATAAAGCTATATATATTTTTTAAAAGCTTTGAATGGTTTCTGATGCTCATCAGCCCATGCAGTTTAGTTCACAAGTTCCAGGTTTGTTGTTAAGCACACAGATGTTTGATACTGTTTGGCACTCTACAAATTGATGATCCAATTTTACCAGACTATCACGAGCCCTTTCAGAGAGCCAGTGCTCCACTGGCTACTCTTACGCCCAGTGATAGATGTCATGAAACATCTCGCTGATATATTGGTGGAGCTCTATGAAGCATACTTATTCTCTCTGGCCATTCTACTCGTAAAAGACACAATCTTAACTCTTAAAACACTTTGCAGTTATAATGTGGAGTCCTGTAGCTCAGCGGTTAGAGCACTCGCCTTACAAGCAAAAGACCTGGGTTCAATTCCAGACAGGGTGAAACCTTGGGCAAGTTTCCTTACTCCGCACGCCTGATAATAATGTAAGCACTGTAAATATTTTGAAATTGGTCATTTCAATCCAAGACTGTTTGTCGGACACTGCTGTGTGTAATTGGCTGCCGCATTTTGCTCACAAATATTACGGTCAATTCACTTGATGGTACACTCTGTGAGACATCTAGAAGATGTGAAAAGCACTATAGAAATGCAAGGATTATCATTACTATTATTATAATACCAGTTCCACAACTAGATATTTAGTTTCACGCTCGGTTCTCCTACTGTCCCCTTCTGATTTTCAACACAAAGGCCATCGTTTTAATCTCGCTTGGGCACTGTCTGCACTGAACATGCAGAATCCACATTATTAATTGAAGCATTTCATTTTGAGTTGCAGGATTATTTCATGAAAATGCTATTTAAATGTGACTAGTGGCACTGATTAGCATTCCAGCAGCTGCTTCACTCAGGTAGAGTACTGTAGTACTGTAATTGGCAAGATTTATTTGGGGAATTGACTACTTTTCAGCATGAATGTTTTCTGTGCAGAGTGTTTCAAGTATCCTCTGATCTGGTTCAATAAATATATTTTACAATGAGTCCACCAGCAAATTGGTAGACAGATCCTTCCTAATATGTTTAAATCAGAGGAACTTCTGATTGTAGCTTCTAAATATTTGCATCAGCAGCAGAGATCGTTCAGTTTATTTGATCTACATTATCCTTGTAATCAAGGTTGAAACATTTAACACACCTGTTTATTTAAATATAACACTTTGATATTTAATTTGAAAAATGTCTGAACATATTGTTTCTATAGTGTTTCACCACTGAGGCTGTGTCATTTAGGCAAGAGGACTTATATAATGGAAAAATGGAAAAACCAGTGTGTGACAGATAACCACATTACTTAATCTTCCATTAAGTTATTATCTTCTCCTACAATGTCCACACTTTGAAATGCAGCCAAATAATTGAAGCTTGGCAGTTTTTTTAAAAAAAAATCATTTTGGCAATGAATGGGAATTCATATATATTGTAGATCTATTCAAAAGATATTTTAACAACAAAATTACATTTGTATAGTGCCTTTCACGTCGCAAGGACATCCCAAGACACTGGACAGTCAGTATTTCAGAATTCACATCACTATGTGCTTTATTCATCTGTCGTACAAGGCAAGAGAATCAAATAGAAGTCCATTTCCTTCATTTCTAAGTAACACAAAACACTTTAGTTACATTTGCTTTACTGATTGACCTACAATTTAAGAGCTAATTTTTATTTTACAGTATTGCAAAAAGAGGAAGCAGCACACTCAATGTCCTGGGGTTAGGAAGTGGTTCAGGTATGTTGTGTAGTTTCTTCAATGTCTAATGTATGAGAGAACATAAATCAGTGTTTTCGTTAAATATGCCTTCACTGTTAGAATGTGAGAAATAGGGTTGCATATTGAACTTGAATATTAGGAAGAGGACTGAACAGAGGACAACATAATAGATGTGTGGGTTGCTGGGAGGGAGGTAGAATTATTCCAAGAGTGGAGTTGTTGTATTAACTTTTCCTTTGAATACATTGATGCTGTTTGTTCAATTACAGTTTCCACATTTCATTTGGTGAGTTCCACATTCTCACCATCCGGTGCACTGGAAGTTTCTCCTAAATCCTCTATTAGATACACTACCAGCTATCTTATGTTTATGCTCTCTTGTTTTAGACTCATTAAATGAGTAGAAGCAACCTATCAACATCCACCATATGGAATCCTTTCCTAATCTTAAACAACGTTATCAATCCTTCTATAATCGTCTCAAATTTGGCGAGAAAAGTTGCAATTTGTTCAATCTGTCTTGATGGATGAGTGTCAACTCAATGTGTTTGTGTTTCACTTCTCCTTTGCTGAAAGACACCACAGCAACAAGTTGCTTTTCTACGCAGGTAAAATTGACCTTCAAATGCTTGACAAGATTCGATCAAAACATCCTGGTCTTTCGATTCACAATGAAGTGGTGGAGCCTAACTCAGACCAAATGTCCAGTTACAAAGGTAAGACTAATAAGTTACAATGCAATTTAAAATTGATATTCATTGGGAACCTTTTTGAAAATGTTTATTTATTTATATACTGGAGATAGTTATGACATGAATCCAAATCCAAATACAAAAAAAATCTGCACATGGAATGTGTACCCCTGTATTTTCTGTATATTCCCTTTAAAACGGTCGGGAGTCACCCCTGTGTGCAACACAACCATGTTTAGCGTCTTTGATATTCAATGGAAACTCTCAAAGAGCTTTAAACCAACTGGGCTCCATTTCAGCCCCACCCTCAGCCCCACTTCCACATCAGGCCCAACTCCAGCCCCAGCTCAGTGCCAATACTTAGGATTCAATTCCTAATAAACTTTATGAATCATTCACTGTCTCAAAGGATTTTTTGTCAATCGGTACCTGACATACACACAAACCCATCATTGTGATCAGCTGGGTGTCTGACAGACAAAAATCCTTCGCTGTGATCAGTAAACGTAATTCTATGTTTCAGCGTTAGTGACTGAAAAGAGCCAGGATCTCAAGGACATATCTTTCACTTGGAACCAGATGACATCAGTTGAATATGAGAAACAAGTGAAAGAAAGAAATGAGCATAAGAAATTTGATTTCATTCACATGATCGAGGTAAATACTTTAATTTGGGAGAGATTTATTCAACAAAAAGGATCCCAATTCCTCGAGCTTCCTGCTACATACAAGTGAATTCCTGATAATAAGACTTTGGTTTATATAATCGCTTGTCTTACATTCGACCCGGACCTGTCCTTCCTCTCCCACATCTGCGCCATGACCAGTACTGCCTTCCATCATCTTTGCAACATCGCCGGACTTCGCCACTGCCTCACCCCTCAGGCTGCTGAAACCCTTGTCCACGCATTCATCACTTCAAGACTCAACTACGGAAATTCCTTCCTCCTCATTCTTTCTGGTTCTTCCCTTCACAAGCTGCAGTTCATCCAGAACTCTGCAGTTCATGTCCTCACCTGCACCAAGCTCCGAGACCATATCATTGCCACGCTCACCCGGCTCCATTGGCTACCCATTTCACCAGAGGATCGAATTGAAGCTCCTTGTCCTCACCTTCAAGACCATTCACGGCCTTGCACCCTCCCCCACATCTCCGAACTTCTGACCCCCTATGAAGCTCCCCTCCATCTGTGTTCAGTGGGCTCTGGCCTGCTCCATATCCCCCACCCGACCCATCCTACGATCGGCAGACGGGCATCAGCCTCTCTGCTCCCACACTCTGGAACTCCATCCCACAGTCCCTTTGCCTTATTTCTACTGCCTCTCGTCCTTCAGGGCTGGCCTCCAGACCCTCATCTTCGACCTCCTCATGCCTCCTGCTGCCCTCCTAACACTCTCCTGCCCCTCCGCCTTACCCTGCCCCTCTCCCTTGGTCGGGTCCCGTCCTGCCTGTTCACCGAAGTCTTATTATCAGGAATTCACTTGTATGTCCTATGATGTGAAAAGCGCTCTATAAATGTAATTTTTTGTTGTTGTTACATTGCTGTGGGTAATGTAACAACCATAATCTAGTGCGTAGACCTCGCGTCGCACAAATGGCAGAATTTGTTTACAAAACCCAAGCAAGAAGATCCATGTTCAGTTCCCTGGCAGGGCGAAAACTTAACCAAGTTTTCCTTACTCCACATGCCTGTCTGTTTACCTACAAGTTAGTAGAAACCAGTTATTAGTTGATTGGTGTACTGCTTTCTGGGGATAATAATCCCTCAATTATCAGTGCTACAATATGTAACAAAGACTTCAATAATGATTAAATGGTCCAACTAAGTATGCATTGTCTAATTGGTACAAACAGTAACTTAAGGTGAGATCAGTGACTAACATGATGAGTTATTAGGAGTATGCTCATGTTAAGTCTTTTTATCTAGATGCTGTACTATGTACCAAATGTGGCTGATACCATCAAATTCTTCAGAAGCCTCCTGGAAGACAACGGCAAACTCCTGATCATAATGATTTCAAGTAGGTGAATCTTTACTGTCTCTAACGTTATTAACATCCAAGGATATTATAGAAATTCTAACAAATATCAAATTGATTAGTTTTCTCGTGCATTCTGTGTGTCAGTCTATTTTTTTCTGAAACCAGCTTGACCATCACATGCAGTACAGCTCTATGTTTCTCTACAGTTGATTCAATTTTAATGTGGTTGAGGTGTAGACCCATTCACTATACATGCACACAGCCAAACTGCTTGCCTCTGGCATGACAATTAGATGTCATGCTAAAGTGATTGACTTCCAGGTCATTTGAACCATCCTGTTGAACAATAAATAAAACACTCTAACCATAGTTTGTAATGGTGTGGGTACACGTATAAAACAATGCATTGCTAAATCTGATTCAGCATCAGAGATATCATCGTGAAATAAAAATATGATTTGAGTCAACTGAAGCTTTTAAATTTGGGGGGGGGAAACAAACTTGGTATTTAGAAAACAATCCTTCAGATATACACAGAAAATTCTGTTTAATATACACAGGGAATTGTACAGAATTGTACGTGATTTTCAGGATAGATACTGTGCAAATACATACACAAATTGGTGAGAATCTGCTTGTCACAGTATGTTTTCCTTTAAGATATTTTTGTAAGCAGGTTTCTGAAACATTGAGCATTTTTTTGTTATTTGGGGTTTGGGGATCAGCCGGATGTCTAATCCATCACCATGCTTTAAGCATTTAGTTGCAGGTTGGCAAGAGTCAAGGCTTGGGGACCCCAGAGTGTGTGTTGGTGGAGTATGGCTAGAGTCTAACCAACAAAAAATAGCTTGCCATTGACATGGCTTTCCTGCTATTTGTCTAGGAAGACCTGTGGAGTCCTGTAGCTCAGTGGTTAGAGCACTTGCGATACAAGCGTGAGACCTGTGTTCGAATCCATGCAGATCAAGGCGAAACCTTGGGAAAACTTCTTTACTCCACATGCCTAATAATAATCCCTCCCAAAAAAAACACAATAATAAAATGGTAATTTCAATCCATGACTGTTTGTGGGACACTGCTGTGCACAATTAGCTGCCGCATTTCGCCAACAAATATACACTCAATTTACTTTACAGTATATTCTGTGAAGCGCTTTGAGACGTCCTCCTGACATGAAAGGCACTATACAAGCGTAATTTTGTTGTTGTTGGTGTCTAGAAGATGTGAAAAGTGCTATATCATATTCAATGATTAAAATATTATTGTGAGAATCACCCTATCCATTAGGGATTTCACTTACAGGGTTAACAGCAACTGAGTGGGATGACTCCCTACCTCCAGTGACCTGCACATCCAGGTCTTGCCAATGAGTCAGGCTGGCTGTGCCATCATCAGCAGTGCCCTGATAGCAATGATACTACATTTAGCAACTGTGGCCATGAAATCGTACATGAAAGACTTGTTGAATACTCCTGCCACAGTAACATATAGCCAATGTTTGTTACACTGTGCAGCTGTGTATTTTTATATTAGTGTGTGACACTGCGCTCCTTTAAGATAGTCTTCTTCGATCTCCCTACTTTCTAATTATACAATGATAACTATGCATGAAGCAAGGCTACATGAAAATATAAGCCCTTCATTCCTGCCTGTGTAGTCCTTTGCAGATTCATAGTAATAATGCATTGAACCTCTTGTCCTCTGAAATGATCCCTTCAAATGTAATACACCATCCCATTTAAAAACACTGGAGATTGTGTACCATTGCATGTGCTTGGTATTTTTATTATTTGTATTATCTTGGTATATCCCTACAATTAGAAGGAGTTTGTGATCGTCTTATTGGTCAATTTATAGAATGGGAACAGAGTTAAAGCAGGAAGATATTTCAAGCATTGAACTATCAATACTTTGTCACTGGCTCTGGGCGAATTCATTCACAGACACTGGATAAACTTCCACATGTAATAAGAATGTGGTTTGTCATACGTAGACTAAAGCAAACTACTTTCTTGTCCCAGTGACAATGTAATTTTGATATTTAAATTCTGCCTGTGGAATTTTATTTAGTAGTAATGTTGAAAGGCACTATACCAATGTAGTTTGTTTGTTCTTAGCTGATTTTCAGCAGGGCGAAATCATAGAATCATAGAATCTTACGGCACAAAAGGAGGCCATTCGGCCCATCGAGTCTGTGCCGGCTCTTTGAAAAGAGCAATTCAATCCCACTCCCCAACTTTCTCCCCTTAAGCACGCAAACCCGTCCTCCCCAAATAAATATCTACCTCTCTTTTAAAAGTTGTTATCGAATCGGCCTCCATCATCTTCTAAGGCAATGAATTTCAGATTCGAACAACTCGCTGAGTGAAAAAAATTCTCCTTACCTCCCCTCTGCATCTTTTTGAAACGTTTTAAATCTATGACCACGAGTCACTGATACACCCACCAGTGGAAACAGTTTTTCCCTATTTACTCTGTCAAAACTCCTCATGATCTTGAAAACCTCTATTAGGTCTCCTCGCAACCTTCTCTGTTCCAGTGAGAATAAACCTTGCCTCTCTAGCCTTTCCTCATAACTGAAGTCCCTCATTCCTGGTACCATTCTGGTAAATCTCCTCTGCACCCTTTCCAATGCTATAACATCCTTCCTAAAGTTTGGTGACCAGATTTGAACACAGTACTCTAGCTGAGGCCTAACCAATGTTTTATAGAGGTTTGGCAAAACTTCCTGACTTTTGTACTCTATGTCCCTATTTAAAGCCTAGTATTCTGTATGCTTTTTTAACATCCATGTCTACCTGTCCTGCCACCTTCAAAGAATCACTTACACAAACCCCCAGGTCTCCTTGTTCCTTCACACCCCTTAAAATCATACTATCTGGCCTATATTGCCTCCCCTCATTTCTCCTCCCAAAACGCACCACCTCACATTTCTCTACATTCAATTGCATCTGCCATCTGTCTGCCCATTCTATCATTCTGTCTATATCTTCTTGCAAATCTTGGGTAAGTTTCCTTATTCCACACGCCTGAAAATAATCCCCCAAAAAATTGGTGATTCCAATCCACAACTGTTGGTGGGACACTGCTGTGGGCAATTGGCTGCCAAGTTTTGCCCACAAGTATACAATCAATTCACTTTCCAGTGTACTTTGAAGCGTCTCAAAAATGTGAAAAGCGCTTTAGCAATGATTAATATTATTGTTTTGGGCCAATTTAGAATATTACAATTAAATTAATTAAGCATTTCTCTAGTTAATTTTGAAATTACTTTTAACAGGCAAAGGTGGATGGGCTGCACTGTGGAAAACATTTGGGTCCCGTTTACCTTTTGACAATCAGTTCCTTTCTCTCCCCAAAATACTGGATGAAATGAGGCTCAAGTACCAATGCTATGAGTTTCTCTCTGACGTGGACGTCACAGAATGCTTCATGGAAGGAAATAAGAATGGGCAGCTGCTGCTGGATTTCCTGACAGAAGTCATAGATTTCAATAAAACTGCCCCTGCAGACCTGAAGACTGAATTTCTTCAGTTTCTACGAGAGTCACAGTACTCCAGAGAGGAAGATGGGAAAATTATGTTCAGCTACAATCTTGATATAATGATGGTTGAGCAATGATATGTTATCTACACAACACATTTTTATTATTTTAATTACTGTATTTTAATACAATATATCATTAAAACATTAACCTATTAATAAGCACAAATTATTCCTGATTGCTTCATTTTAGACTTTTACCATTTTACAAAAATGAATCATAGCATTACATAGAATCTTTCAGAACATAAACAGATCATTCAACTACCCTCTCTACATGAACATCCACCCTCCTCTTCCCCTCTCTTAAATCGTAATCTCCAATGGATAGAAAAACAGAAGATTTAGTTTAAATAATGCATATTGTGGGTGATGTTCAGGGTTGTTTTTACTATAGAGGTACTAAACAGAAATTATTGATGTCTTGTCTATATCCAATGCCCTTGTTTTGTCACTTAATTAGGTTAATTAATTTTGCCCACAAATATGCAGTTAATTACAGCTCCTGTAGCTCAGTGGTTAGAGCACTCGTCTTACAAGCGTAAGACCTGTGTTCGAATCCAGGCAGAACAGGGTGAAGTTTCACTTGGGCAAGTTTCCTTACTCCACACACCTAATAATAATCCATTAAAAAAACACAATAATAAAAATTGGTCATTTCAATCCATATCTATTTGTGGGACACTTCTGTACGCAATTGACTGCTACATTTCACCCACAAAATATCCAGTCAATTCACTTTACAGTATATTCTGTGAAGCGCTTTGAGATGACAATATTACGTGAAAAGCGCTACATCAAATGCAAGGATTATTATTATTATTATATTATTATTATATTATACAGTCCTTATCTAATGTTAGTCATATAGAGAAGGAATATCTTTGTTAGCTGAGGAGGAAAGCAAGGAAACACATCTGTGAGACAAACCAGATGGTCTCTTAGTTGGAGTTGAAAGTAACTTTGTGGTTAGAGTAGAGCTTTGGAACTCCATCCCGCAATACCCTCATCTTGTTTCCACCCTTGCCTCCTCCAAGGCCACTCTCAAGTCCTTAATTTTTGACTGGACCTTCAGCCACCTTCCTACCTCTCTGCCCTCCTTTATCCCAACTCTTCTGCACAAGGATAAGTTATTGGCAGGTACACAAGAGGAGGGTAATTTGATCAAAAATAACTAAGTAGAAAGGTAATCACACACGCTTGATTTCTAAAGAAAATGGACCTTATTGCGTATAAAAATTTATACATGCTGGAAATTCGCATTCCTGACACACATCATTTAAAATGAATGAGCTCTTTGACAAAGTAAACTTCTTCGCTCTATTTTTAGGATCAAGCCTCACCAGTGATTAAATATATTGCGCCAACTGTATTCCAATTATTTCCTTGCATTCAGTTCTTCTGATTAGTAATTTTGCCTTTCTATATCGTCACAAGATCCATATCACTGGGAGAGAATTTAACGCTCCTTCCAGGTGTGCTCTGAAAAAAGCGATCCTTCACCTCTCCAATTATCCTTTTGGATTCGTGCCCAGTCTGAGCGATCTCACAAATTACACCAAGATACTTGGCGATTAATTAAATACTCTTCAATTATTCATTTCCACAAGCATCAACTTGAAATTCCCATATTTGGAGCAACAATGCACATAATTCTTATATAACACAGTGCCAATATTATATCAATCGAATATTGATAAGATATACTATCCCAAACACTAAGATATCTAACCAATGAGCCTCAACACTTTAACCACTAGGGGTAAACAAAAAAAGTAACATTACCCCCATATCCTCCTCAGAGTTCCTGAGATACAAAGTTTTAGGACACTAATGTTAGAGTTAAGTGTTAGTTCCAACACCAAACCTCAACATCTCCCCCTATCTCTCCTTTTTTATATCCCCAATATCCTCCAAACGTGAAAGGCACTCTATAAATGTAATTTTATTTTTGTTGTTGATATGTCTCTTTTACCAATTCTTGGCACTTTAACAAGTTGGAAACATATAACTCGTTAACTCCTAGAATTTAACACGAGAACCATAAACAAAAGGCAGTTAAGCAACTTTTTAATAATAATAATAATCCTTGCATTTGATATAGAACTTTTCACATCTTATCGATGTCTCAAAGCGCTTCACAGAATATTCTGTAAAGTGAACAAAACACAAAATATTACAGATGCTGGGAATCTGAAACAAAAACAAAAGTTGCTGGGGAAACTCAGCAGGTCTGGCAGCATCCATGGAAGAGGAAAAAGAGTCAACGTTCCGGGTCTACAACCCTTCATCAGAAAGGGTTAAAAAATACTGTAAAGTGAATTGACTGTATATTTGTGTGCGAAATTCAGCAGAAAGACAAAACCCTTAAGAAAGACAAATGATTGATACCACAATCTTAACAAATGCAACAGACCATCCAGCTACAAACACCTGCGACCTGACCTTCACATCCAGTGGATGTCCCAAAGCGCTGAACAGTCAGCAGCGCGTGGGGAGGGGGTGGGGGGTTTGGGTTCATGGAGGGTGGATGGC
Organism: Hydrolagus colliei; assembly: GCA_035084275.1. Taxonomy (NCBI): domain Eukaryota; kingdom Metazoa; phylum Chordata; class Chondrichthyes; order Chimaeriformes; family Chimaeridae; genus Hydrolagus; species Hydrolagus colliei. The sequence goes on along the minus strand of CM068747.1, from coordinate 17,334,259 downwards.
AGAGAGGAGGGTGGCTGAAGGCACGTGCAAAAAGGAGATACCGAGGTGCAGGAAATGTCGGATCGATTTCAGAGTGTATCGGCAGAGACGTTAATGCCCTAAATGATGTGATACGGTGAGCTGGATGGGAGACATGGAGCAGGTCAGAGCCTGATAAGCTGAGGGAATGAATAGGTTACTATGGGGTTAGTGGGTTGGATAGGTAGGAGGGAGCAAGGCCATGGAGGGCCTTGAAGTTAAGGACGAGAATTTTGAACTCGGATCTGCTGAGGGATATAGAGCCAGTGAAACCGGGATAGCATCGATTTGATAAGGCCACAGAGCTGAGGACATGAGCTGCAGAGTTCCGGATGATCTGCACCTTGGTTCACCAGTGACCTCCGCTTTCTAAAGGGTCACGTATGGCTACCGGATGCACCTTCCTCAAATTTGGTCCACTGACATATTTGGTTGGACCACACCAAAACACACCACTCCAGTCTCGCCTCCGACAAATTGTCCTTCTATTCCAAGATTTTTCTTGGCTCCAAATCTCCACAGGCTCCTATTCTCCATAACCAACCGGCTCCTCAGTGCACACCAGCATGCCTTGCTTATTCTCTCCTCTAAGTCTCACTGTGATTTCCTGGAATTCTTCGAGTCTAAAATTGAGGGAATCCATTCAGCAGCCTCTGCCCTTCCAACTTCCACTCCTCCACTATCTGCCTTCCATCCTCTCCCGCTCATCTGACATTACCAGTATATCGTCTATGAAGCCCATCACCAGCTCCCTTGACCCGATTCCCACCCCTCTCTTTACCTCCCAGCTCCACCTCCTCTCCCATACTCTCCAGAACCATCAATCTCTCACTATCATCCAGTACTGTTCCCATTCTACTCAAAACAGCCACAATAACCCCTATCCTGAAGAAAACTTCCCTGGATGCATTACTGCTTTCCAATTACCAGCCCATATCCAATCTCCATTTGCTTTCCAAGGACATTGAAATAGTCGTTGCTTACCAGCTTTCCTCTTTCCTATATACCTACTCCCTTCACGATCCTCTCCAATTGAATTTCTGTGCTAGGACCATCCTACCGCTTAGAACTATGGGTTGCAGGGTTAACACTAGCAGTTGTCCTCACTGCTCTGTTCTGGATACCCTACTCTTCAACCTCTACATGCTCTTCCTTGGTGTTATCATCCGCAGATGCGGGGTAAACTTCCACATGTACGTGGATTACGCCCAACTCTATCTCTCTGCCTCCATCCTTGTTTCCAGGACTACTGACATACTGACAGACTGCCTACAGACATCAAGTCCTGGATGAGAGATAACTTTCTACAGCTGAACTTCAGTGAGATTGAGGCCCTCCTGATTGGTTTGCACCAGCACCTCTGCATCTCAGGCACTGGCAACATCAGCAGCCATGGATGCACACTCTACCTCATCAAGTCAATTCAGGAATATGAGCATCTTGTTCGTCCCTCAACCATTATTTCTTCTTATCTGTGCCATGACCCACTCTGCCATCAGCAACCTCCACAATTCCGCCACTACCTCACCCTCAGACCACTAAAACCCTCAAACACGCATTCGTCACCTCAAGGCACGACTGTGGAAACTCCTTCCTTATCAGCCACCGCAACTCTTTGCTCCACAATCTGCAGATCATCCAGAACTCTGAAGACTGGTTCCTCTTCCACACCAGATTCCACATAATCCCATCACTCTCATCCTTGCCTGTTCCACTGGCTCCTCAACCCTCATAGGATGGAATATAAAAATCCTCATCCTCAGTTTCAAGGTCCTCTTTCCTCTCTGATCTGCTGAGCCCCTAATCCTTCCATTCTGCAGGCTGCGGCCTGCTCCAAATCTCTCACCCTACCCGCCCTACCATCAGCGGCTTTCAGCTTCTCGGCACCCACCCTTTCACAACCCCATCCCACAATCTTTTACTTTGCTCCTTCCCTTTCCTCCTTCAATGCATGACTCAATACCCTCCTTTTCGATTGTGCGTTCAGCTGCCCTTCTTCATCCCAATCTTGCCCCACCATGCTCAGGTCCTGATCCGCAACTATTCAGTGCCTTGGGATGTCCTCCTGATGTGAAAGGCGCTATACAAGTGTAATTTTGTTGTAGGTGTTGTTGTTTTGTGTTTGTTATTGTTGTCCTTTTAGTGACTCTTCACAAGGTATCCAAACATTATTGTACATTTCTCAGTTATGGCACGTCCAATTCTATTATGGCATGTCCAATTCAATCGCTCTTCTTCCTCTGATCCTCTTCCTGAATCGATCTCAATTTATACAATTGAATAGGTGACCTATTTCACCTATTGTCTTTTTCAAGATGGTTCCTTTGTGAAAAAAAATGCAACTTCAGCTGCAGACCATTTTTCCATGAGAAAATGTCTGATACGACTGAGAACAATTTGTTGTTTATAAACAGTGTTTTGTTTCTCCTCCTTGAGACAGGATCTTTTTCACAACCAGCTCCCCTCACGTGAGATTGATCATATGTCAATATACAACAACAAAATTGCACTTATATAGCGCCTTTCACGTTGGGAGGACGACCCAAAGCGCTGTACAGTCAGGTCAGGACCCGAGCAGGGGTGGGGAGAGGGGGGGTTGTGTGGGGGGTAGTGTGGGGAGGGTGGTAGGAGTAAGGGAAAGGAGAGTGGGAGAGGGGAAACAGTTAGTTGAGACTGGCCTTGAAGGAGGAAAGGGAGGAGCAAGGCGGAGGAGCTGCGGGATGGAATTCCACAGTGTGGGAGCAATATAAGCATTGTAAATAGAGTTTGAGAGATTATTTAATACATTCATTACAGAAATTTACAAATGGAATGTCTACATGGTTTAGACCTTTAGTTTATGCATGTCAAGATTCTGCAAATCTTCAACAGCTGGAGCTATACTCCCTATATTTCTGGAATACAAGAAAGGGAAATTGATGGCAAATGGTCATTCAGCAATTAATAAGCAGACTTTAACATCTAAATGATTTGCATGTTAACTTAGATGAAGGGATAACACAAGATAAGCAAAATAGCAAATTCTGATTTGACGCTGTGACAAAGGCGTTTAAAACCAATGCCACCAACTAAAATAGGATAGTTGATGGAAAGAAGAAAAGTCAGGCAAGATCATTTTGCACAGAAAGCAGTAGATAAGTTTGGGAATGAGTTATGAGGGAGGTGGGAGTGGAGTGTGTCCATTCTGTATTTTCAGCAAGGCCCACTGACATCTGAAAAGGTTCAAGGTTTCATCAAAAATATAATCTGCTTGTGTCAATAATTGTTCAAAGCAAGGTCCAAATTTTTTCTACATTGAATAGCTTTAAGAGTCAGTTGACTCTTGTCAGTCTGTTACTCTTTCTAAATCGGAGGAAATCCAAGATGGCATCTCCTATGAAATTGCTGGTCTCAGACGACGAGCTTTATGTGAAGAGTTTCAAAGTCTTCTTGGAACACTCCACTGAACACGAGGCCATGCAGAAATTCATTAATGAGAACCTGCCAGACATGATTGCCAGGTATGTCATCATAGTTAGTAATGTAACTATGTTTAAAAAGCATTTAGGATGTAATGCAAATAAGTGTGGTGTATCTGGAATTGAGCTGGCTCTGAGCTAATGTAATATTGGTATCAGTCCAAACCAGCCTTGATGACAGATCAGCCAGTCTGGTAGTTTAGATGGACTTCGAGTGGCAGACAATAATTCTGCTACACCATAGTGGGGCCAATAATTCTTTCTATGCAAAAGAACTACAGTACTTGGTAATTTAAATGATTTTTACCATTCTTGGTAAAAGACAGCCCACGACAGCCATTTGTGAACAGCAGTGTGCCACCAAGATTCGAGGACTGAAGTGATCCATTTTTTTTCTCTCTTCAGGAATTATTATCAGGCATGTGCAGTGAGGAAACTGGGATCAGGCAGTATATTTTGTGAGACAAGCTGAAATTTGGATCAGCTGGGGCAAAGGCCAGATTGGGCCTGATCCCGATAGGAGACAATCCTGTAGAAACCATTCAGGGCTCACCCACCAGTCACAAGCGGCCTAAGACAGTGTTTTAAAGAAAAAGTGTAAAGTTATAGAACGATGTTCGACTTGTAACCAAAAAGCATCCAGAAATGTACATGTTTGTAAAATAGACATGTGTGTGGAGTGGTGTGTCTCAGGATGTGCACGGACGCGCACATGGATGTGCACACAGGGGTGACTCCCAACTGTTTAAAGAGAGCTTACCTGAAAAAATGGGTGCGTTTTTTGTGGGTTGGTATTTGATTAATGGATTCATATCATAAATATATTTATAAATAAAGCTATATTTTTTTAAGAAGCTTTGAATGGTTTCTGATGCTCATCAGCCCATGCAGTTTAGTTCACAAGTTCCAGGTTTGTTATTAAGCACACAGATGTTTGATACTGTTCGGCACTCTATAAATTGATGATCTAATTTTACCAGACAATCCCGAGCCCTTTCAGAGAGCCAGTGCTCCACTGGCTACTCTTACGCCCAGTGATAGATGTCATAAAACATCTCACTGATATATTGGTGGAGCTCTATGAAGCATACTTATTCTCTCTGGCCATTCTACTCGTAAAAGACAAAATATTAAAAACACTTTGCAGTTATAATGTGGTGTTCTGCAGCTCAGTGTTTAGAGCACTCACCTTACAAGGGAGAGACCTGGATTCAACTCCAGGCAGGGCGAAACCTTGGGCAATTTTCCTTGTTCCACATGCCTGATAATAATATAAGCATTGTAAATATTTAAAAAATTATTAATTTGAATCCACGACTGTTTGTAGGACACTTTTGAAGCATTTCATTTTGAGCTGCAGGATTATTTCATGAAAATGCTATTTAAATGTGACTAGTGGCACTGATTAGCATTCCAGCAGCTGCTTCACTCAGGCAGAGAATAGTAGTAATTGGCAAAATCTATTTGGGGAATTGACTACTTTTCAGCATGAATGTTTTCTGTGCAAAGGGTTTCAAGTATCCTCTGATCTGATTCAATAAATATATTTTACAATGAGTCCTGTAGCTTAGTGGTTAGAGTACTAGCTTCGCAAACGAGAGACCTGTGTTCAGTTCCCGACAGGGCAAAATGTTGGGTAAGTTTCCTTACTCCACACGCCTCTATTTACCTAGAAGTAAGTAGGAAACTCATTGTGAATTGAGCGGTGGATTGCTTTTCTGAGGGTAATAATTCCTTCAAATTTTTTTGGGGAAAAATAGTATATCTGGCACCTCAATAGACGACTGTTTGTGGTACACTGCTGTTCGCAATTGGCTGCAGCATTTCAAAATCAAAGCATTCAGTCAATTCACTTTACAATATATTCTGTGAATCTCTTTGAGTTGTCTTGAAGATGTTATAAGGCACTATATTAAATGCAAGGATTATTGTTTGTATATTTTGGTTAGTATTCATTTTTCAGTGCAGTTTCCTCTGTTAGATAAATCCATCATTATTGTGACCAGTGAAGATATTCACCAATTTAAATACCAGGCACATTTAATGCTGGAATTGCCATAATTAATTATTGAGAAAATAATAAGCTGTTCAGCTATTTCTAGCAGTATAAGTTGTATTTATTCAAAATCTAGCAATGTGACCTGTATCACAATTTATAGCAGGTTCAGGATACACCGTGACAAGCAGTTTTGTCATCACCTGTCCATCAGCAAATTGGTAGACAGATCCTTCCTAATATGTTTAAATCAGAGGAACTTGTAGCTTCTAAATATTTGCATCAGCAGCAGAGATCGTTCAGTTTATTTGATGTACATTACCCTTGTAATCAAGGTTGAATCATTTAACACACCTGTTTATTTAAATATAACACTTTGATATTTAATTTGAAAAATGTCTGAACATATTGTTTCTATATTGTTGCACCACTGAGGCTGTGTCATTTAGGCAAGAGGACTTATATAATGGAAAAATATAGATTTTACACTAATCTTTAGAAACCAGTGTGTGACTGATAACCACTTTACATAATCTTCCATTAGGTTATTATCTTCACCTACAACGTCCACACTTTGAAGTGCAGCCAAACAATTGAAGCTTGGCAATTTTAAAAAAAAATTTTTGGCAAAGAATGGGAATTCATATATACTGTAGCTCTATTCAGAAGATATTTTAACAACAACAAAATGACACTTGTACAACACCTTTCACATCGGGATGATGTCCCAAGACACTAGACAGTCAGTATTTCAGAATTCACATCATTATGTGCTGTATTCATCTGTCCTACAGTGTAAAGGCAAGAGAATCAAATAGAAGCCCATTTCTTTCATTTCTAAGTAAAACAAAACACTTTAGTTACATTTGCTTTACTGATTGACCTACAATTTAAGTGCTAACTTTTTATTTTACAGTATTGCAAAGAGAGGAAGCGGCACACTCAATGTCCTAGGATTAGGAAGTGGTTCAGGTATGTGGTGTAATTTCTTCAACGTCTAATGTATGAGAGAACATAAATCAGCGTTTTCTTTAAATATGCCTTCACTGTTAGAATGTGAGAAATAGGATTGCATATTGAACTTGAATCTTAGGAAGAGGACAACAGAATATATCTGTGGATTGTTGGGTGGGAGGTAGAATTACTCCAAGAGTGGAGTTGATGTATTAAGTTTTCCTTTGAATACAATCACAGTTGCTTCAATCACAGTTTCCACATTTCACTTGGTGAGTTCCACATTTATCACCTGGTGCAATGGAAGTTTCTCCTAAACCCTCTATTATATACAAAACTAGCTATCTTATGTTTATGCTCTCTTGTTTTGGACTCATCAAACGAGTAGAAGCAACCTATCAACATCCACCATATTGAATCCTTTCCTAATCTTAAACAACGTTATCAATCCCTCATGGACGTGCAGTCAGGGTAGGTAGGTTAGGCAGTGCCTACCTTATGAAAATAAAAACTTTAAATTGTAGATGATTATTTAATGGTGCACATTTTACATAATGCAAACAATTTTTAGTAGAAACTAAATACCAAAATTATTTTACTGCAATTTGATATGCCTATCTTAAAAGTAAGCGAGACGCTGTGCCTTTTTTACCCATTGAGTTGAATGTAGTTCCGATGCGCGGCACGTTCCTTTCTTAGTGTCTCAGTAACAGGTGAAATAGGCACAAGCTACTGCTGCCTTTCCTCTTTCTATCAATCGCAATCAGATCACATTGAAATGCCATCTCCACGCATGCGTATTTGGACAACGTCATAAAGCCATGCCCCAAAAGTTCGTATGGACTGAGGCAAGTGTCTACCCTGTCATTTTACCCACCGCACGTCACTGCAATCCCTCTATAATCATCTCAAATTTGGCGAGAAAAGTTTGCAATTTGTTCAATGTTTCTTGATAGCTGTATCAACTCAATGCGTTTGTGTTTCACTTCTGCTTTGCTGAAAATCATCATAGCAACAAGTTGCTTTTCTATGCAGGTAAAGTTGACCTTGATATGCTTGACAAGATTCGATCAAAACATCCAGGTCTTTCGATTCACAATGAAGTGGTGGAGCCTAACGCAGACCAAATGTCCAGTTACAAAGGTAACACTAATAAGCTACAGTGCAATGCAATTAAAAGTTAATATTCATTGGGAACTTTTTTGAAAAAGTTTATTTATTTATAAATATAGTTATGACATAATCCCAAACCAAATTTAAAAAATCTGCACATGGGTTGTGCACCCCTTTTTGTTGTGTATGCTCCCTTTAAAACAGTCGTGAGTCACCCCCATGTGCAACACAACCATGTTTAGCGTCCTTGATATTCAATGGAAACTCTCAAAGAGCTTCAAGCCGACTGGGCTCAATAATTCTACTTTGCAGTTATATAGTATCTTATCACACCTTAAAGCACTTGATAAGAAATTGCTGTCAAGTATGGTGGCTTTTGTGCAAGCAAACGTGCAAGCCATTATGAACATAGGAACAGGAGTAGGCCATTGAGCCCTTTAAGCCTGTTCTGCCATTCAATTAGATCATGGCTGACCTGTACACCTCTACTAATACTTTCAATACCAATTTTCCACTATATCCCCATATCCCTTATTATCCTGACCTACCAAATATTTATCAACGTCACTCTTGAAGGTGCGCATAGATCTAACATTCTTGATCTTTTGGGGGAGAGATTTCTAGATTTCTACCATGTTTGGAGTGGAAAAAAATGCTTCATGATTTCACTCTTAAATGGCCTAGTTCTAATTTTAAGACTGTATCCTCTTGTTTTAGATTTGTGCACCAGAGGAAATAGCTTCTCTCTATCTACCCTATCATATCCCTGTATAATCTTAAATATATCTATCAAATCACTCCCCAACCTTCTAAACTCAAGGGAATACAATCCAAATTAACACCGCCTTTCCTTGTAACTTAACCCTTTTAGGCCTGGTAGCATTCTGTTGAACCTGTGCTGCAACCCCTCCAAGGCCAATATATCTTTCATGAAATTCTTGCCCAGGATCTCAGAAGAAGTTCCATTTTTTTTCATATTGTGTCATGAGATATTTAATGTCCATCTGAAAATGAAAAGAAGAAAGATTTAATGATTTCTTTTAAAGAAAACTAATCATCAATGACAATTGTCACATTGTATATCAACCCACGTAATAATAAAGATAATAATCCTTGCATTTGATTCTAGACATCTGAAAGCGCTGCACAGAATATACTGTAAAGTTAATTGACTGTATATTTGTGGACAAAATGTGGTAGACAATTGTACACAGCAGTGTCCCAGAAACAGTCGTGGATTGAAATGACCACTTTATGATTGTTTTTTGTCTTGAGATATTATTATCAGGTGTGTGGCGCAAGGAAATTTGCCCAAAGTTTCGCCCTGCCTGGAATCGAACCCAGGCCTCTCGCTTGTAAGGTGAATGCTCTAACTACTGAGCCACAGGACTGCCCATATCTCAGCCCCAACTCCAGCCCCAGCTCAGCGACAGTGCTTAGAATTTATTTCCTAATAAACTTTATGAATCATTCACTGTCTCAAAGGATTTCTTGTCACTCGGTATCTGACATACACACAAACCCATCATCATGATCAGCCGGGTGTCTGACAGATAAAATCCCTTCGCTGTGATGAGTAAACGTAATTCTATGTTTCAGCGTTAGTGACTGAAAAGAGCCAGGATCTCAAGGACATATCTTTCACTTGGAACCAGATGACATCAGTTGAATATGAGAAACAAGTGAAAGAAAGAAATGAGCATAAGAAGTTTGATTTCATTCACATGATCGAGGTAAATATCTTGGAAGAGATTTATTCAACAAAAGGATCCCAATTCCTCGATCTTGCTGCTACATACAAGTAAATTCCTGATAATAAGACCTTGGTTCATATCATTACTTGCCTTACATTTGACCCTGAACTGTCGTTCCACTCCCACATCTGTGCCATTAACGGTACTGCCTATCACCACATTCACAACATCGACGGACTCTGCCACTCAAGCTGCCGAAACCCCCGTCCATGCATTCATCACATCAAAGCTCAACTACAAAATTTCCCTCCTCCTTGTCGTTTCTGGTTCTTCCCTTCACAAGCTGCAGATCATCCAGAACTCTGCAGCTCATGTCCTCATCAGCATCAAGCTCTGCGACCACATCACTCCCACCATCACCCGGCTCCATTCGTTCCCCATCCCCCAGAGGATTGAATTCAAGCTCCTCGTCCTCACCTTCAAGGCCATTCATGGCCTTGCACCCTCCCCTACATCTCCGAACTTCTGGCCCCTATGAACCTCCAACTCCCTCTGTTCAGCGGGCTCAACTTGCTCCATATCGCCCGCCCGACCAGTGGATAGGTATCGGCCTGTGGAACTCCATCCCACAGTCCCTTCGCCTTGCTTCTCCTCCCTCTCCTCCTTCAAGGTCAGCCTCAAGACCCTCCTCTTCGACTGCGCGTTCTGCTGCCCTTCCAACTCTCTTCCTCCCTTCCTACCTCTCCCTTGCTCATCTCGTCCTGAATGTTCGGCGCCTTAGGATGTCCTCACGACATGAAAAGCGCTCTGTAAATGTAATTTTGTTGTTGTTGTTACATTACTGTGGAGGCCCATAATCTAGTGGGTTGACCTCACGTCTCAGAAATGGCAGAATTTGTTTGCAAAATACAGGCAAGAAGATCCATGTTCAGTTCCCAGGCAGGGCGAAACCTTAACCAAGTTTCCTTACTCCACATGCCTCTCCGTTTATTTACTAGTTAGTAGAAACCCAGTTATTAGTTGATTGGCGTATTCCTTTCTGGGGGTAATAATCCCTCAATTATCAGTGCTACAATATGTAACAGAAACTTCAATAACGATTAAATGGTCCAACTAAGTATGCATTGTCTAATTGGTACAAACAGTAACCAAAGGTGAGAACAGTGACTAACATGATGAGTTATTAGGAGTATGCTCATGTGAAATCTTTTTATCTAGATGCTGTACTATGTACCAAATGTGACTGATACCCTCAAATTCTTTGGAAGCCTCCTGGAAGACAACGGCAAACTCCTGATTGTACTGTTTTCAAGTAGGTGAATCTTCACTGTCTCTAACGTTATTAATATCTAAGCATACAATAGAAATTCTAACAAATATCAAATTGATTAGTTTTCTCGTGCATTCTGTGTCAGCCTAATTCTTTCTGAAACCAGCTTGACCATCACATGCAGTACAGCTCTATCTTTCTCTACAGTTGATTCAATTTTAATGTGGTTGAGGTGTAGACCCCATTCACTATACACGCACACAGCCAACCTGCTTGCCTCTGGCATGACAATTAGATGTCATGCTAAAGTGATTGACTTCCAGGTCATTTGAACCAGCCTGTTGAACAATAAATGAAACACTCAAACCATAGTTTGTAATGGTATGGGTACACGTATAAAACAATGCATTGCTATATCTATATCATCGTGAAATAAAAATGGGATTTTAGTCAACTGAAGCTTTTAAATTTTTTGGGGGGAACACAACATTGGTGGTTAGAAAACAATCCTACAGATATACACAGAAAAATCTTCTATTTAAAATACACAGGGAATTGTTCAGAATTGTATATGGTTTTCAGGATAGTTACTGTGCAAATACATACACAAATTGGCAAGAATCTGCTTGTCACAGTATGTTCTCCTTTAGATATTTTCACAAGCAGGTTTCCGAAACATTGAACTTTTTTTTTGTTGTTTGGGGTTTTTGGGTCAGGCGGCAGAGGCGTTTTTAAGATTTCAAACTACTCTGTGCAATTTTCTTAAGGGGCCAGTCAGTTGGAGATTGTAGAATATCCACACGTGCGTATTTGAGGAAAAAATGACTGGGAAAAATCAGTATGCTGCTGCTTTTGGGGACGTGGCTTCATGGCGACGTCACAAAGGCACTTCATAAAACTTCACGCCCCCAAGTTAGTACGGACTGAGGGAAGTGAGTACCCTGTCATTTTACCCACCGCACGTCACTGTTACTTTGGGGGTCCGGAATATGAGGGGGAAGAGGGGCCCGTCGATGCGTTGCACCGATTCCACTGATGTTAGAAATGCCTCTGTCAGACGGATGTCTGATCCGTCACCATGCTTTAAGCATTTAGTGCAGGTTGGCAAGAATCAAGGCTAGGGGACCCCAGAGTGTGTGTTGTTAGGGTACGGCTAGAGGCTAACCAGCTAAAACCACATAGCTTGCCATTGATATTGCTTTCCCGCTGTTTGTCCAGGAAGACTTGTGGAGTCCTGTAGCTCAGTGGTTAGAGCACTCACCATACAAGTGTGAGACCTGTGTTTGAATCCAGGCAGGTCAGGGCGAAACCTTGGGCAAGCTTCCTTACTCCAAACACCTAATAATAATCCATCCAAATAAAACCACAATAATAAAATTGGTCATTTCAATCCACGACTGTTTGTGGGACACTACTGTGCGCAATTGGCTGCCTCATTTCACCCACAAATATACAGTCAATTTACAGTATATTCTGTGAAGCGCTTTGAGACGTCCTTCTTATGCGAAAGGCGCTATACAAGTGCAATGTTGTTGTTGTTTAGAAGATGTGAAAAGCACTATATCAAATTCAAGGATTATTATATTATTGTAAGGACCACTCTATCTGTTAGGGCTTTCACTTGCAGGGTTAACAGGAATAGGAGTGGGATGACTCCCTACCTCTAGTGGCCTACACATCCAGGTCTTGCCAATGAGTCAGGCTCGCTGTGCCATCATCAGCAGTGCCCTGATAGCAATAATACTACATTTAGCAACTGTGGCCATGAAATTATATGTAAAAGGCTTGTTGTTACTCCTGCCACAGTAACATATTGCCACTGTTTGTTACACTGTGCAGCTGTGTAGTTTTATTACTGTGTGAACTGCGCTCCTTTAAGATATTCCTCTTAGATCTCCCTACTCTCTAATTATTTAATGATAACAATGCATGAAGCAAGGCTACGTGAAAATACAAGTCCTTCATTCCTGCCTGTGTAGCACTTTGCAGATTCGTAGTAATAATGCATTGAACTTCTTGTCCTCTGAAATGATCCCTTCCAATGTACTACAACATCCCATTTAAAAACACTGGAGATTGTGTTCTAAAGACTGTGTTTGGTATTTTTATTATTTGGATTATCATGGTACGTCCCTGTCGTTAGAAGGAGTTTTTGACCGTCTTATTGGTCAATTTGTAGAATGCAAACATAGTTGAAGCAGGAAGATCGTTCAGGTAACAACAACAACAACAACTTTGATTTACATAGCGCTTTCCACGCCAGATGGTGTCTCAGAGCATTTCACAATAACGGATCCCGGGGGCGAGCCAGGGGCAGATGGAGAAAATTGACCAAAGGTGCGGTCAAAGAGAAAGATCTTTATCTGAGACCTAAAAATGGGAAAGGAGGGGACGAGGTGAAGGGAGTGATGAAGAGAGTTTCAGAGCCTTGGGGCAAAGTGGCCGATGGCACGGCCGCCGATGATGGACCAGAGGATTCGGGGGACAAGGAGTAGGCCAGACCCAGTTAAGCGAAGGCATTGAACTAACAATACTTTGTCACTCTCTCTGGGAGAAGTCATCCGCAGACACTGAGTAAACTTCCACACATATAAAATGTGATCAATAAATAGAACACTTTCATTAAAATAGTGATACTACACAAAAACTATGAATTAATTTTCACTTAATTTAGTGTAAAGGGACATGGTGCTTGAAACTATGAATTATAACTTCAATTGCTATTTGAATATATTTTGCTGAAGAATCAATTTAGGTTCCTTTTCAACTTTTTTTGGTGATCTCAATCATGTATTTCCATGTATTTGTCATATGTAGACCAAAGTGAACCACTTTCTTGTACCAGTGAGAATGTAATTTTGATAAGTAAATTCTGCCATGTGGAATTTTATTTAACGGTAATGTTGAAAGGCACTATACAAATGTAATTTTATTGTTGTTGCTGATTCCCGGCAGGACGAAATTTTGGATAAGTTTCCTTACTCCACACGCCTGACAATACACACTACCTGAAAAAAAATTAGTGATTCCAATTCACGATTGTATGTAGGATAATGCCGTGTACAATTGGCAGCTGCGTTTTGCCGCCAAATATACAATCAATTCACTTTACAGTACTGTATATTGTGAAGCACATTGAGATATCTAGAATATGTGAAAAACAGGTCCTGATTGGCTTGCATTAGCGCCTCCGCACTTAAGGCGCTGGCAACATCAGCATTCAAGGCTGCACTCTCCACCTCTCGAAGCCAGTCAGGAATCTGGGTGTCTTGTTCGATCCCGAACTGTCCTTCATCCCCCAAATCTGCGCCATAACCGGTGCAGCCTTCCACCACCTCCGCAACATTGCCAGACGCCACCGCTACCTCACCCCATGCTGCCGAAACACTCATCCACGCATTCACATCTGAGCTCAACTACGGGAACTCTCTCCTCGTTGACCTTCCCAGCTCCTCCCTTCATAAGCTGCAGATCCGCTCCGTTCAGCGGGCTCTGGCCTGCTCCATGTCTCCCGCCCGAGGCGCCCTGCCACCAGTGGCCGGGCTTTCAGCCTCTCTGCCCCATACTCTGAAAGTCCATCCCGCAATCCCTTTGCCTCGCTTGCTCCCGCTCCTCCTTTAAGGCCAGTCTCAATACCTTCCTCTTTGACCATGCCTTCTGCTCCCCTCCTCCCCCCTTGTCCTACTCCTCTGCCACCTTCCCCGACCCCCGCACCCCACCCCCCACCCCCCCTCTCCCAGCCCGGGTCCCGACCTAACTGTTCAGACCCTTGGGACATCCTTCTGACGTGAAAGGTGCTCTAAAAGTGTAATTTTGTTGTTGTTATATATCAAATGCAAGCATTATTAATATTATTTTGTGCCAATTTGGGATATTGCTATGAAATTAATGAAACATTTCTCTAGTTAGTTTTGAAATTACCTTTAACAGGCAAATATGGATGTGCTGCATTTTGGAAAACATTTGGGTCCCGTTTACCTGGTGACTATCGGCTCCTTTCCATCCCCAAACTACTGGATGAAATGAAACTCAAGTACCAGTGCTATGAATTTCTCTCCGACATTGACATCACAGAATGCTTCATGGAAGGAAATGAGAATGGGTTGCTGATGCTGGATTTCCTGACAGGAGTCATAGATTTCAGTAAAACTGCCCCTGCAGACCTGAAGACTGAAATTCTTCAGTTTCTACGACAGTCACAGTACTCCAGAGAGGAAGATGGGAAAATTATTTTCAGCTACAATCTTGATATAATAATGGTTGAGCAATGATATGCTATCTACACAACACACTTTCATTTTTGTTATTTTAATTATTTTCATAGAATTCATTAGAAATAATTAACTTAATATCTACAAATTATTCCTGATTGCTTCATTTTAGAGTTTTACCATTTTACAAAAATGAATCATAGCATTACATGGAATGTTGCAGCACATAAACAGACCATTGAACTACCCTCTCCACATGACCATCCACCCTCCTCTTCCCCTCTCTTAAATTGTGATCTCTAATGGATAGAAAAACAACATTTAGTTTAAATAGTACATATTGTGGGTGATGTTCAGGGATAAACCGAACAACAACAACAACAAAATGATACTTGTATAGCACCTTTCATGTCAGCAGGATGTCCCACTGAGCTGGACAGTTACTACTTCAGACCCAAGCTGAGGACGGGGAGGACAGCGGAGGGGAGGGATTAGGAGTTGCTGATGGGTCCCTCAAAGAGGAGAGTCTTATGGCGAGACTTCAAGGAGGCGAGGGAGGGGGTGAGGTGGAGGGACTGCAGGATGGAGTTCGAGAAGTTGGGGGTAGAGTGGCTGAAGGCTCGCCCGCCAATGGTGGTGCGGGTGGGTCGGGGGATGTGGAGCAGGCCTGAGCTTGCTGAGTGGAGTGGGCAGGCAGGTTGGTAAGGGGATAGGAGGTCACGGATGTAGGGTGGGGCGAAGTTGTGGAGGGCCTTAAATGTGAGGACTTGGATCTTGAATTGGATCCTCTGGATCCAATGATGGGGAGCCAATGGAGTCAGGCGAGGATGAGGGAGCTGGGAGTCACAGAGTTTGGAATGGTAGAGGATAAGGGCCACAGTGTTCTGGATTATCTACAGCCTATGGAGGGAGGAATTGGGAAGGGTGACCAGCAGGGCATTTGCATAATTGAGCTGGGAAGTAATGAAGGCGTTGATGAGAGTTTCAGCGGCTTTGGGGGTGAGGTAGTGGCGGAGTCAAGCAATGTTGCGGAGATGGGGAAAGGCAGAGCGAGTCATTGCTTGGATGTGGGGGAGGAAAGACATTTGAGGGTCTAACAAGACACCTAGGTTCCTGACTGGCTTGGTGAGGTTGAGTGTGCAGCCTTGGAGGTTGGCGCTGCCATTGCCTGATGCAAGAAGAAGCTGACACGAGCCAATCTGTAGGGCCTTTTAGTTTAAATAATACAGATTGTGGATAATGCTAAAGCTAAACTTATTAGTCCAGTTTATTTTTCTGTAGATGTATTTAACAAAATCTATTTCATATCTAATGCCCTTGCTTTGTCAGTGTTAATTAGGTTGATTAATTTTGCCCACAAATATACAGTCAATTCACTTTACAGTAAATTCTGTGAAGCACTTTGTCTAGAAAACGTGAAAAGTGCTATGTCAAATGCAAGCATTATTATAATAATAACAATCCTATCCATATCCTGGATAGACAAAGGGAGATTTGGGAGATGAGGGCCACCCTACCAGGATGGTAGGGTTATAGGGGTAGGTGATGTAGTGGATTGTGTAGCCAGAGGGGGAGCCTTCGATGAGGGAGATAATAATAATAATAATCCTTGGATTTGATATAGTGCTTTTCATATCTGATAGATGTCCCAAAGCGCTTCACAGAATATACTGTAAAGTGAATTTAATGTTTTTATGTAGATGAAACTTATTAGTTTTGTGGACATGGAGCAGGCCAGAGCCTGTGCAGTGGAGGGAGTGGACAGGTTGCTAGGGGGTTAGGCCATCACAGAGGTAGGGTGGGGCAATGTAGGGCTATAGGTGAGGATGTGGAAAGGTACAAAGTGCAACGGTATGACAGTTTCATCAGTTTGTTCCTCCTTATCATACCAGTTCATTCTGCGTTTTGGAACCAGCTTATTCTACTATTGTGGTTGAAATTAAATCATGTGATCATGGTACAAAAGTAACAACATGAATAGGATCCCGTCCCACTAACAGCTGCATGTGTAAAGTCACGATTGGATGATGAATTGTTAAGCTAAATATGTTAATATGTGATTGGATAAATGTATATTTTCATATCATGGAAATGTGTATAAAAGCTCTTGTGATGTATTGCTGGGTGGGAGTACAGTCCAGGGTCTTGCTGATCCTGTACTGGTGCTTCTCCTCACATGTGAGTAAAATAAAATACTTTACTGTTGACCATATTCTGTGTGACTGTTTATTCCACAACAAGGAGTCAGGCAAGAATGGAGCTGGAAGGATCACAGAGCCTGGAGCGGTAGAGGACATGGGCTGCAGAGTTATGGATGATCTGCAGTTTATGGAGGGAAGAGCTGGGGGGCGACCGACAAGCAGGGGACTGGCTTAGTGGAGCCTGGATGTGAGGAAGGTACAAATAAGAGTTTCAGAGGCCTGAGCGATGAGGTGGTGTTGGGCAGTGTTGCGGAGTTGAGGGAAGGCATGGACGTTGTGGAGAACCTGGATGTGGTAGGTTATGGTATAGATTGGAAGGAAAAGACAGTTGGGATCAAACAAATCACCTAGGTTCCAAGCTGGCTTGGTGAAGTGGAATATGCATCCAATTACATTGATGCTGCCAGTGCCAAGATGCCCTTGCACAAACCTATCAGGAGGGCCTCGGTCTGGTTGACGTTCAACTATAGAGACAGTAAGCTCTCATCCACGACTTGATGCCTGACAGGTACTCTGTCAGTATCGCGGTGGTCCTGGAATCGAGTGGAAAGAGGGAATGGCGAGAAGGAAAAGTGTGAAGCTAGGACAAAATGACTCATTCTAGGTTCTTGGAGAGGAATGTGAGGTTGCAGATGAGGTAGCTGGGGAGCAGGGCATTGGCTTAGTGAAGCCTGGATGTGAGGAAGGTACAAATGAGAGTTTCAGAGGCCTGAGCGGTGAGGTGGAGTTGGGCAGTGTTTTTTCAGGATGGGGTGATGACAGCTGTTTTTAGAGTGGTGGGAGCAGTACCAGTGGAGAAGGAGAGGTTGATGATATCGGTTGGGAGAGGAGCTAGGAGGTGGAGCTGGGAGGTGAGGAGAGATGTGCGGGTTGGGTCGATGGAGAAGGTGGTAGGCTTCATTTTGGAGTTGAAGGAGGTAAGGGAGGAAGAGATAGGGACGAAGGTGTATGGGGGGAATGGGTAGCGGGTGGGTCATGAGGGAGAGGTAATAGGGGGTAGTGGTGGTCCTGGATTTTCGATTCGAGGAAGTCCGCCGTCTCCTTGCAGTTGGAATTCGAGGAGAGGATGGGCAAGACTTTGCACTTTAACAATTTGGAAACATAGAACTCAATAACTCCTAGAATTTAACATGAACTATAAACAAAAGGCACTTAAGCTACTTTTTACCCCATAAGAAAGACAAAATGATTGATACCTCAATCTTAACAAATGTAACGGACCACCTAGCTCCAAAAACCTGCGACCTGACTCCCTGAGCCCAAACACTCACCATATTAACCGCTTACTACTTTCCAGTATCATATATACAATACATAATTACATTTTTAAAGTGCCTTTCATGTCATGTCCTAAGGCGCTGGACAGTCAGCAGAGTAGGGAAATGAGGTGGGTTTGGGATCACGGAGGCTGGAGGGCTTAGAGGAGGGTGGCTGAAGGCACAGTCAAAGAGGAGAGTTTTTGAAGCGTAGCTTGAAGGAGTCAAGGGATGGATTGGGATGCAAGAAATGTGGGATGTATTCCACGGTGTGGGGGAAGATAAGCTGATGCCCTGACTGAAGTAGTGGGGTGAGCTGGATTGGAGACATGGAGCAGGCCAGAGCCTGCTGAGCTGATGGAGTGGACAGGTTGTTATGGGGTTAGCGGGTTGAAGAGGTAGGAGGTGGCAAGACCATGAAGGACCTTGAAGGCAAGGATGAGAAATTTGAACTCGATCTGCTGAGGGATGAAGAGCCAGTGGAGCCTGGTAAGCATAGTATGATGATACCACGGAACTGATGCGGCAGAAGACATGAGCTGCAGAGTTCTGGATGATTGCAGCTTGTGGAAGGAAATAATGTGGAAGGAAGATTTGACCAATAAGCAGGGCATTGGGGTAGTCAAACCTGATTGTAATGAAGGCATGTATGAGGGTTTCAGCGACTTGAGGGGTGAGGCAGTGGTGGAGCTGGCTAATGTAGCAGAGGTGGAGGAAGGCAGAGCGGATCATGGCATCGATGTGGTGGGGAAAGGACAATTGAGGTGGAACAAGATGCCTAAATTCCTGACTGGCTGAGATTGATAGATTTCTTGTGGATGAAGGGATTAAGGGATATGGGGATAAGGCGGGTAGGTGGAGTTAGAATAGATCAGCCATGATCTTATTGAATGACGGGGCAGGCTCGAGGGGCTGAATGGCCTACTCCTGCTCCTAATTCTAATGTTCTTATATATGTTCTTGGTGAAGTGAATGTGCATCAGTGGAGGCTAATACTGCCGGTGACTGAGATTTGAAGGCGCTGGTGTCAGCAAATTGTCAGTCTGGATCTTGCTGATATTCAACCTTAGAAAGTTTGCTCTTATCCAGATTGTGATGTCTGACAGATATTATGTCAGGACATCCTTGGGTTGAGGATGGAGGCAGAAATGTGTTGCACTTTTCATGTCAGTAGCATGTTCCAAGGTGCTGGACAGTCAATGTTTCAGACCCGAGCTGGGGTTGGGAATGGGAGGGTGGAGGGAAAGAAGGGGATTTGGGGTGACCGACAGGCTGTCAAAGAGGAGGATCATGAAGTGGGACTTGAAGGAGGCTAGGGAGGGGACGAGGTGGAGGGACTGCGGGATGGAATTTCAGAGGTTAGGGGCAGAGTGGCTGAAGACTCGTCTGCCAATGGTGGGACAGGTGGGTCTGTGGTCATGGAACATCACCGACTCACCTTCAAGGTTCATTGGCCTTCAGACAAGGTTTCGGTCAAGGTGAGGATGTCGATGTTTTCATTAATGTTGAGGTTATGGATGGTGAGTCTTATTGGAGAGTAGGGTCCAGTGATATATCGATATATCGGTAAAATCCCGATATAATTTTCATATCGATATGCCGACATAGGCATTTCACAAATATCAATATATCGAAACAGTCGGTATATCGAAAAAATCGGGATGCGCGCGCGCTGAACTACAAGACCCAGAATGCTCATTTCTATACATAATGCACAGACCGAGGTGCAAAGCCGCCATATTGTATTCATAGTCCTCGAATACAATATACAGGTATGCAAGGGGTGGGGTGTGGGGGAGAGACGGCTGGGGGGGTGGGGGGATGGAGAGAGAGAGGGACGGCGGCGAGGGGGGGGGGGAAGAGGGACGGCGGCGGGGGGGAGAGAGGGACGGCAGTGGGGGGAGTGGGGAGAGACGGATGGCGGCGGGGGGTGGGGTGGGGGGAGAGACGGGGTGGATGTGATAATATACAGATAGATAGAGATGGGGGGGATGTGAGAGAGGAGAGAGACACAGAGTCACAGACAGAAAAACACAGAGATGAAGAGAGTGAGTGTGAGAGACACAGAGAGAGAAAGATATTTACCCCTGAGGAGATAGGCCCTGAATGCGCGCGCGCCCCGAATGCGCGCATGCGCAGTACGAAAACCCCAGATATTTCGGTATATCTCGATATGAGCCCATCGATATATCTAAATCAGAAAATTTCCATATCGACTGACCCTACTGGAGAGAGAGCTGACAGTTTGTGCTAGAGGATTGTGAGAGATGAAGCAGAGAGGGAGGGTTGACAGGGAGGGTAAGGACATGGATGAGGGAAGAGAGGTTGACTCCCAGGGGTGGAGACGGATATATTTTGTGCTGAGTATGGGGATGGGGCAGTCAATGCGTTCTGTCGGTGTGCATGATGAAGAATGTAAAGAGAGGAGCAGAGGGTGTGGGACAGTCCAGCAAGGATAGGAGTTGGTGTGGTCGGAGGGAGAGGAGGGGTGATTGGGAGTGATTGGGTGTTGGGGACAGGGATGGGAGCATTTTGGGGAAGCAGCTCGAGTTGGTTGTGGCAGCCAAAGCGCACACACTGTGACTGGGAGCAAATGGGAGGGGGTCAGCAGGATATAGTTAGCCCACTGGGCAGGTGAGAATCATAAGGGGGAGGGGGGACAGGGCTGTTTTTCCAGTGAGTCTAGGGCTGAGAAATTCAAAAGAAGCGGGTGGGATGACATCACGCAGCTGCCAGTTTCTGGTTGGCTGAGGCCTCGGCGAGTTGGTGATGGTGGCTCAGGTGATCACCGCTGTCTCGGGCCCTGTTCAGATCATTGAGTCCCAGCCTCACTTCAGGCACTTCAGACCCCAGCTCGCTCTAGGCGTCGAGTCCCAGCAATTTTTCAGGCCCCACTCGCGAGTAGGTCTCCATTTTCTCATTCCCAGCTCTCCCGACCATGAGAGGCCTTGAACCCAAGGACTCACGATGCCCCCGCTTGAGTTTAGTCACTTGGGGGTAGATCCAAGGTTGATCCCTGGTGCCTAGATTGCATAGGAAAGCAAGAACTTTTGAAGGACTTTGGTAAAGAAAGGAAGTTTGATGATGGGGTCATAGTTTGTGAGCAGACTTACATCCTCGATTTCTATCAGATGGTTTAACTTATCCAGTGTATCCAGATAGGTTATATTCCACAGCCTATAACCATTTTAAGCCAGGCTGTTCCTTTGATCACAAATATGTGGAGTCCTGTAGCTACAACAACAACAACTTGGATTAATATAATGCCCTCTACACCAGATGGCATCTCAGAGCGCTTCACAATAATGGATCCAACAATGGATCTCAGGACCGAGCCAGGGGGAGGGGAAAAAAAGTTACTAAAAGTGTGGTTGAAAAGAAAAGTCTTTAGGTACGTCCTAAAAATTGGAAAGGAGGGGGCGAGACAAAGGGAGGGAGGAAGTGAGTTTCAGAGCCTCGAGGCATAGTATCTGAAGGCATGGCCGCCGACGGAACAGAGGATTTGGGGGACAAGGAGGAGGCCAGACCCGGTAGAGCGAAGACAACAGGTACTGTTGTGAGAAGAGAGGAGGTCAGAGAGATACGGGTACAGAGGAGTGGAGGAATTTGAAAACAAGAGTGAGGAACTTGAAATAGATCCGCTCCGAGACAGGGAGCCAGTGAAATCTGGCAAGGACTTGGGTAATTGGGGAGCTAAGTTTGGTTCGGGTGAGAATGTGGGCGGTGCAATTTTTAATAACCTGGGTTTTATGAATAGTGGTAGAGGGGAGACCAGTAAGGAGAGCATTGCAATAGTCCAGCCCAGAGGTGAGAAAGCACGGACCAGGGTTTCGGCAGCTTTTGTGGTGAGATATTGTGGTTAATGATATATTATGATAAAGCTTAGTGGTTAGAGCTCTCACTTTGCAAGTGCCTGAGATTCCTGGGTTGGATTCCAGACAGAGCAAAACCTTGGGTAAGTTTCCTTACTCCACACACCTAATACTAATCCTTCAAAAAGAACCAATAATAGATTGGTCATCTCAATCAAGGATTGTTTGTGGGACACTGCTGTGCGCAATTCGCTGCCCCATTTCGCCCACAAAATATATAGTCGATTTCACAGTATATTCTGTGAAGCACTTTGAGACTTCTAGAAGTTGTGAAAAGCTCTATATCAAATGCAAGGATTATTATTATTAATGTTATTGATGAGAAACTGCCAGCCATAATTGCCAGGTAAGTCTTCGTACTTCAATGTTAATTCTTAGTTAGGTACTTGGAGAAAACCATGTACACCTTTTCCAATTCAACTACCTGTATTTCATTGATGGAATCATCAATTTAGTTATTGATAAAAGTTGTGCTCTGAGATGCAACTCATTATTTAGATGTATGCTGTCTGCAGTAATCTTGTTTACTCTTACTCTCATGTTTAAATCCCTCCACTCCTCTGCACCCCCCACCTCTTTAACCTCCTCTCTGCTCACAGCAGTACCTACTGCCTCCGCTCTACTTGACTGGCCTCCTCCGCTCCACCATCGGCGGCCGTGCTTCCAATCACTATGCCTCAAAACTCTGGAACTCCCTGCCTCAATCCCTCCGCCTCACCCCTTCTTTTCCATTTTAGGATCATGCCTTATGACCTTTCTGTTCGACCACGTCTATGGTCACCTTCCCCCTCCCCCTGGCTTGGTTTCGGGCTCTGCTATTATGAAGCACTCTGAGATGCCATCTGGCGTGGAGGGCGCCATAGTAATCCAAGTTGTTGTTGTTGTTGTTGTGCTTTATTATGGTCTATTGGAGCTAGTATCTCATAAGACACGGTGTAAGCAAAGCAAGAGTAAGTATTTGTAAATAACTTCGGTTATACCATATTCGGCATATAGTCTTCAATTCTGGTCACCAAGAAACATACAGCAACGATGAAAAGTGTACAATTTAGGTTCAATAAGATGATAATAGGCAGTTACTTACGTCTCTTAGGATAGACTGAATCGGTTAGGCCTTTTTTGAGTATTGTAAAGATGTATTTCATTCATCAGATTTTTTTAAATTTCCATCTGCTGTAGTAATGTCTCCTAGGGTCCGTCGATATGGAAATTTTCCGATTTAGATATATCGATGGGCTCATATCAAGATATTCCGAAATATCTATCTTTTCGGGTTTTTCCTACTGCGCATGCGCGCGCGGTGCACGCATACCGAGTGCGCACACATTCGTAGTGCATGCGCGTTCCAGGTGCGCGCACATTCGGGGTGCGCGCGCATTCGGGGCCTATCTCCTCAGGAGGTAAATATCTTTCTCTCTCTGTGTCTCTCACTCTCTCCATCTCTGTGTTTTTCTGTCTGTCTCTCTCACATCACCCACATCTCTATCTGTATATTATCACATCCACCCCGTCTCTCCCCATCCCTCCACCCCCACGCCGTCTCTCCCCCCCCCCCCCCGCCCCACGCCGTCTCTCCCCCCCCCCCCCTGCCCCAGCCGTCTCTCCCCCCCCCCAGCCCTTGCATACCTGTATATTGTATTCGAGGACTATGAATACAATATGGCGGCTTTGCACCTCGGTCTGTGCATTGTGTATAGAGATGAGCATTCTGGGTCTTGTAGTTCAGTGTGCGGCATTCCGATTTTTTACCTCGATACAGGCCATACGCAGGATTTTTAATGGGGGGGTGCGAATTGCTAGTGATGGGACCAACAATGGCCGGGGGCTTGCGGGCTGCCCCCGAAGCCCCCTCGAGGCTCCGACGTTTTACACAGTTTGAGGTCTTATTTAATCGGTTCAGAAGATCCAATATGAACGGTAAATGTTTCATGTCCTTGGTGTCTAAGAGCATCATTATTTATTCAGTGTTTTTATTTTCCCCGGTAGTCCGTGTCTAAATTTTTTGGGAAGGTCGAATGTGTTCGCCGATAAAAGCAAACACGATTGTTGACTCGATGATGTAAGGAATGTGAACGATAAAGTAAATTACAATCCAATTAAAACAGTACAATGACGAATGCTTGATAAATGTATGCGTATAAGAGAAAATGATCATAAACTACAGATTGACAGTAATTAATAAGTTGTTCTGCATTGTTATCATAAGACTAAATTTCTTTCAGACTGTAATGAACAATAATGTAAGAGTAAAGTATGAATGATGTGCTCAGATATTCCAGCAAAGCAAATTTTATAAAAGACAAGAAAATATACAGAAACTGAAAATCAGTGTCAAACAGTTAATTCACACGTGTTACAAGCCTGTTATCAGCATTATCCTGAAAATATCGTTGAACTGTGAGCAATAGTGTAGTTAGTTTTTATTTATTTATTTAGAATCAAAATGAAAGGCAGTGACCCATCAAGCAATACTGACCTGACGAAAAAATACTTGAAAAAATAAGGGAGGGGAAATTAATTCTTCAATCGCGTTCCGTATTCGAGACGCCTCGGTCGCTTTGAAGCCAATACGTCAACCGCTCTACCAATATCGATTTCCATATTATAATGAATGTGCATTAACGCGAGGGCTGAAAGTCGCTCCTATACGGAGCAGAATGCTGGACACTAAGGCAAACCTCGACCAGGAGATTAGGTGACTCGTGAGGTATATACCAGGCTTGTAAGAGACGCCCTGAACGTTTACTGGCGACAGCATCTGACAAATAGTGAGCTGTATGGTACACTACTACACTGGTATCACAGACATTACCGCAGAGGCGTCTTAGGTTTAGCGGACATAGCTGGAGAAGCCGGGAGGAAACTGTCCATAGTCCTACTATCCTATGGGAACCATTGCACGGTCACAGAACACGAGGTAGACCGGCCCTAACCTACATCGATACTCTGGAGCGCGATTGGGGTATTGGCAGGCGGGAGTTGTCAGGCTGCATGGAGAGAAGGGATCAGTGGAGAAGTGTGGTTGTCAATGCCAGAGTTCGCTCGATCAGATGACGGTGAAACTATTTTTATGCCAAATTCGTGCGACATTGATGTTTTTTCACTCTGGGTACAAAACTGAATGTGAAATAAAGTAGCTGTAGGTGTTTATCTTTGCGGTCATATGTTTTTTGCATGCCAGTGGACGTCTCTAAAAGCAATTTTTAATTACAGGAATACATTTTTAATAATATAAATCAAATGTGATAATCAAGACAAAACAAGAAACATTATATTTCAGAAACACGCCTATCAAAACTGAAGTCATTTTTACTTACATTTATCAGATTAAAATACGATTTCAGCTTCCACAAAGTGGTGCTACCTTTTTATGTAGTGACTGTATACGGGATGATTTCCGATTGACACACCACGTAGACATAGGCGCTAAAGCATAGGCCTACGTCCATGAGTATTTCTTTTAAAGATAGGCATTCCCGTCCAGACACATATAACTTTTTTGTTGGGTTCTCAAAAGCTTTAATTTCTCAGAAGCTTGTAAATATGTTGTCATTGTTTGCTAGCATTACAGTCACACCTCTCAAAACTTGAGCTATTTTTACTTACGGTGATCAGATGAAAAGATGATTTTAACTCCAGAATTGGTGCTGTCCCTTGTGGCTGTTTATGGGATGATTTCCAAACGAGGATGGATTTGAGTCTTGGCGCGCGCCTATGTTTATCCAATCACGAGTCACAGACTCGCCGCGTCATGGACTGGTCTATCGACGCGGTATGTTTTGGGTAGACGCCGATTCTGGTGTGCGACTCGATAATTTTATATTAATACTAAATCATTCAAAGATGTGTGTTTATACTTTATACATAGTTTTGAAGAACTGATTGTTACACAAATGTTCAATAAATTTACTTTGTATTTAAATTTGATAAAAAATACAATTCTCTACCCCGGAAAATGTGGACCTTTTATAATTTGGGGGGGTGTGTACGCACCCGTCGCACCCCCCCTGTGTACGGGCCTGCGATATATCGATATTTTTAAAATGCCTATATCGGCGTATCGTTATGAAAATTATATTGGGTTTTATCGATATATCGCCGGACCCTAGTCTCTACATGGTTTAGAACTTTACATTATGCAGGTCACAAAGAGAGAGATTCGCAGACACAGAGGGAGACACGCTCAAAGTTACCCACACTAAGATACATAGAGACACACTCGACAGACTCCCACACAGAGATACACCAAAATACAACAACAACAAAATTACATTTATAAAGCGCCTTTCACTTCGGGCGGATGTTCCAGTAAAATCTGTTTGTGTCAGAAATTGTTCAGGGCAAGAAACAAACTGATTAACCTGCATTTAGTAAGCTTCACAGCTCACCAAGCTAATTATTTCTAACTTATAAGCAATCCAGGATGGCGTCGTTGGAATTGATTCAGTTTTCCGTGACGAGTTTCAATGTCTTCTTGAAGCAATCAAAGGACCGCGAGGCCATGCAGAAATTCATTGATGAGAACCTTCCACATTTAATTGGCAGGTATGTCATAACAATAATAACCCATGCATTTATATAGCGCTTTTCACGTCTTCTAGACGTCTCAAAATGCTTCACAGAATGTGCTGTAAAATGAATTGACTGTATATTTGTGGGCGAAACGCGGCAGCCAATTGTGCACAGCAGCGTCCCACAAACAGTCGTGATGCCGTCACAGTTAATAATATAACTATTTGAATAGCCTTACAATAAATACATAAGTACATTATGATAGTGCCTTTAATAATAATATTAATAATAATCTTTGCATTTGATATAGCGCCTTATCATGTCTTTCAGATCGCTTCAGAATATACTGTAAAGTGAATTGAAATGTTACAAGGATGTCCAAAAATGCTGGGCAGTCAGGGTTTTGGACTTGAGATGGGAGGTTGGGATCGGGGTGGAGTGGAGGGTAGCCGAAGGCAAGGTCGGAGGGGAGGGTCTTGAGATGTGTCTTGAAGGAAGTAAGGGAGAGACGAGGCAAAGAGATTGTGAAATGGAGTTCAGAAGTGTGTGGGCTGAAAGGCTAAAGCCTGACTGCCGATGGTAGGGCAAACTTGGCAGGGGTATGGAGCAGGCTGGAACCTGCTGAATGGAGGGAGTGGACATATGACATGGGGTTAGCAGGTTACATAGAAACAGTGTGGCTGTGGAAGGGCTTGAATGCAAGGACAAGGAGTGATAGGTTCACAGAGCCCGATGCATGAGTATTAGAGGCTGTAGAGTTCTGAATGATCTGCAGTCTATGGAGGGAGGAATTGGGAGGTCAACAAGCAGGGCTTTGGCATTGTCAAGCCTGGAAATAATGAAGGCATGAATGAGAGTTTCAATGACTTTAGGAGTGAGGTAGTGGCGGAGTCAGGCAATATTGCAGAGGTGAGGGAAGGCAGAGCCTGTCATTGCATGGATGTGGGGAGAAAAGACAGTTGAGGATCGAACAAGACACCTAGGTTCCTGACTGGCTTGATGAGGTGGAGTGTGCATCCATAGAGGTTCATTCTTTTTTTCCGAATTATCTCCCATATTTTAAAAGGATACAAATGTTTCAGGGCCGGCTGTTTACCTGATGTTTGGGATTAACCTTTAAAGCCCTCCATGGCCTTGCCCTACCCTACTTCTACCAACCTGTCCGCTCCCTCCACTCAGTGGGCTCCAACCTGCTCCATATCCCCCGAACCACCCGCCCCACCATCGGTGGACAAGCCTTCAGCCACTCTGCCCCCAACCTCTGGAATTCAATCCCACAAACCCTCTAATCACACCTTCAAGTCACACCTCAAGACCCTTTGACGGTGCCATCGATCACCCCGCTTTCCCACCCTTCCCTTCACTCTCTGCAAACCCAGCACGGATCTGAAACACTGACTGTCCAGCATCTTGGGACCGTCTTCCTGATGTGAAAAGTGCTATACAAATTTAATTTTGTTGTTGTTATCCGATAAACGGCAAAAGTGGATTTTGTTGCATTTGATTTACTGATGTGACCTAAAACTAAAATGCTAACTTTCTATTTTACAGTATTGGGAAGAAAGGAAGCTCCACTCTCAATGTACTGGGGTTAGGAAGTGGATCAGGTATGTTGTAGAATTTCTTCAATGTCTTCATTAAATACGCATACACTGTTAGAATATGAGAAATAGAACTACACAGTGAACGTTTGTGAATTCTAGGAATGGGACTGAGTGGAGAACAACAGAATAGATGTGCAGAGTGTTGAGTGAGAGGTGGATTGGGAGAATTATTCTGGGGGTGACTTGATGTGAAGCTCTTGTGGCTCAGTGGTTAGAGCACTCACCTTACAAGCGTGAGACCTGGGTTTGAATCCAGGCTGGTCAGGGCGAAACCATGGGCAAGTTTCCTTACTCCACATGTCTAATAATAATCCATCTAAAAAACCCACAATAATAAACTTGGTCATTTCAATCCACAACTGTTTGTGGGACACCTCTGTGCGTAATTGGCTGCCGCGTTTCTCCCACAAATATACAATCAATTCACTTTACAGTATATTTTGTGAAGCGCTTTGAGATGTCAATAAGATGTGAAAAGCCCTATATCAAATGGAACAACAACAACAAAATTACATATGTATAGCGCCTTTCATGTCAGAAGGATGTCCCAAGGCGCTGGACAAATGCAAGGATTATTATATTATTATTATTGATGGATCAAATTTTCTCTTGAATACATTGATGCTGTTTGCTCCAATCAGGCCTTTCCCATTTCATTCACACGGTAAGTTACACAGTCTCGCCATCCACTGTATCAAGAAGTTCCTCCCCAAATCCCTAACCGACACACTACTAGTTATCTTATATTGATGCCCTCTTGTTTTGCACTCATCAAACAGACGGAAGCAACGTAAATTCCCTTTATGGAATAGAGGAAAGTTGCTAGCTTTTCAATCTTTCTTGCAAGCTGTATCCACTCAATGCCCTTGTGTTTTACTTCTATTATAATAATAATCCATCCAAAAAAAACACAATAATAAAATTGGTCATTTCAATCCAGGACTGTGTGCGCAATTGGCTGCTGCGACTCGCCCACAAATGTAGTCAATTCACTTTACAGTATATTCTGTGTAGCGCTTTGGGATGTCGATAAAATGTGAAGAGCGCTATATCAAATGCAAGGATTGTTATATTATTATCTATTTTGCTGAAAGACACAAACAAATCTTGGCAGGAATTATTTGGAATCCTGTATCTTAGTGGTTAGAGCACTCACCTTGCAAGCAAGAGGACCTGGGTTTGATTGCCAGCAGGGTGAAACGTCTGACAATTTTCTTACTTCACACGCCTCTGATTACCTAGCAGTAAGTAGGAACCTGGTTGTTAGTCGATTGGTGGGTAGCTTTTCCATGGTAATATTTTCTTCTTAAAAAATAATAACTTTGTCCCTCAATCCACAATTGTATATGGTGGGACACTGCTGGGTGCAATTGACTGCCACATTTCTGATTCAGAATATGCAATGAATGCACATCATAGTATATTCTATGAAACACTTAGAGATGTTAGTGATAAGGCACAATATCAAACGCAACCATTTTGAAAATTATAATTAGTAACTATCAATATTATACTTGGTTTTCTTGCAGGTACAATTGACTTTCAAATGCTTGACATAATTCAATCAAAGCACCCAGGCCGTTCGATTCACAATGAAGTGGTGGAGCCTAACTCTGACCAAATGTCCAGTTACAAAGGTAAGACTAACAAGTTACAGTACAATACAATTTAAATTGGTATACATCAGGAGGATTTTTCAAAGAGCTTTTTAGTGGGAGAGGAATCACTTCCATTTTTTCAAGCATGGTGTCTTTTTTTGTGTATGGTGGAGTTGGGAGACCAGAGAGGAGGGCATTGAAACAGGGAAGTGATGAGAACGTGGACAAGAGTTTTGTTTTGGGATATTTAACATCCATCTGAGGACTAGAAGTAGAAAGATTCAATAACTTATTTGAAATTTACCCAGAAAATAATCATCAGTAACAACTGTCACATTGTATTTTAACCAACACAAGTATATGTTGCAGCGTTAGTGACTGAAAAGTGCCAGAACCTCAAGGACATCTCTTTCACTTGGAACCAGATGTCCTCAGAAGAATATGAGAAACAACTGAAAGAAAGAAATGAGGGCAAAAAGTTTGATTTCATTCACATGATCCAGGTAATAAGTTGGTAAAATCACTAACTTGGAAGAGATTGTTTTTCAAAGAATGATACCAATCCTTCAAGCTTCCTGATACACACACAAATGAATCCCTGATAATAAGATCTTGGTTTATATCATCATATGGCTTAAATCACTGTGGAGTCTTGTTCTGTACCAGTTAGCTCACTGGCTTCTCAAACAAGAGGACCTGGGTTTCATTCCTCAGTGGGGTAAAACCTTATGCAAGTTTCATTACTCCGCTTTACAATGTATTCTGTGAAGCGCTTTGTGACATCTCAATATGATAAGGTGCTGTAACAGTTGAATGATTACTGTTATTATCCTGATATTGTGAATGTCTTATGCAAAATGTAAATAATGAACCCCACACTCCCACCCCTTTATTTCTTCACTCGCTTATAATAACAATAATGCTTGAATTTCGCATTGCTCCTTATCACGTCTTTGAGATAGAAGTGTTATCAAACCCAAGAGGCTCCTTGTTGGCAGGACATGGAAGGGCAGACCAGTCACAGGGGCAAGGAGTCATCCCGCTCAGCTCCTGAATATAGCCTTGGCTTTTTCCAACCTGTGCCGATTACTTTCTGGAATTAGGTCAGCGGGATGTGTCCCTCCAGGAAGAGAGTGTTTATTCGTTTCCAATAATCCATCTATGGGATTTCGATGTATAGGTGAGATATATGGATTTCTCGGTTTGGATTGGATACTCTTAAACATAAAGATAGGTTTCCGTCCTCATGTGTCAGTCACCTGGCTGGCCATAAAAATTCTACTTATACTTAGCTTGCAATTCTGGATTACCAGATTGTATCTATCCCCATTAGCCCAGTTAACTGGGAGCTCCTGTAGCTCAGTGGTTAGAGCACTCACCTTACAAGCGCGAGACCTGTGTTCAAATCCAGGCAGATCAGGGCGAAACCTTAGGCAAGTTTCCTTACTCCACACGCCTATAATAAAATTGGTCATTTCAATCCATGACTATTTGTGGGACACCTCACATCTTCTGGACGTCTCAAAGCACTTGATAGAATATACTGTAAAGTGAATTGATTGTATATATGTGGGTGAAACGGGGCAGTCAATTGCCTCACCCCTGATCAAAGTCTCCAACGACATTATAAATATCTAATCAGGGCTGTCTATGACAAAAGGAGAACAATGACTAGTGTTAAGACTTATTGTTAAGAGTATACATATGTAAGATTTTTTTAAAATCTAGATGCTGTATCACGTACCAAATGTGGCTAATACCATCAATTTTTTCAAAAGCTTCCTGGAAGCCAATGGCAGACTCCTAATTATCATGAATTCAAGTAGGTGAATCTTAGTGTCTCTAAAGTTATTAATGTCTAAGGATATTATAAACACATCATATTGATTAGTTTCCCTGTGTATTCCTCATGTCTAACCCGTTCTGAACCAACTCAACCATGACATTTCAGTTCAGCACCATGTTCCTTTATGACTGATTCAGTTTGAATGTGTAGACCCCATTCACTACACAGACATGCAGCATTCACTACACTACACACACACACATATGTGCAGTGAAATTGGCTACTGCAGGCTTGTTATGGCACGGGTTGGAAGTTTATGCACTCAAACCACTGTATTATAACAATGCTCCACTATATGGCCAGTTTAAAAAAGACAACAGCTTGAAAAGGAAGGATGATTAAGGCCCACTGAGTGGACTCAATTAATGAAGGTTTTGATGGTACAGTATAATGAGAAGACGGCAGAGCTGGTATTTGTAAGCGATGAGATCAAATGGCAAAAGGGCTTTCTTCACTGTAACATTCAAACCTCTGCCACCTTTTCCACTTTGTCACCACAAACTGATTCGTCTCCAGCACCCGCACAATCACTGTCTCCCGGGACTTTGTCTTTGACCCTCTATTTCTTCAATTTGGTGACATGATCTGTAGACGTATGCGGATGTATCCAAATGTGTGCGGATGACACCCAACTCTATCTTTCTGCTTCCATGCTCAATTCTAGGACTACTGCTTTCATGACAGCCTGTGAGTACAAATAGTCCTGGATGAGAGTTAACTTTTATGTAGCTGAATGTCAACAAGACCGAGCCTCTCCTGATTGGCTCGCGCCAATGTAGACTAAAGCAAACTCCTTTCCTGGTGCATTGAAAATGTAATTTTGATTTGTGAATTCTGCCAGTGGAATTTTACTTTATGGTAATGTTATCAGCAATTTTGGATACTCCAGGGAAATTAATTAACCGTTTCTATAACTTTTTGAAATTATTTTAAACAGACAAAGGTGGATGGAATGAACTTTGGAGAACATTCGGATCCCGTTTACCTGGTAATGATCAGTATCTTTCCATCCCCAAACTACTGGATGAAATGAGAGTCAAGTACCAGTGCTATGAACTTCTCTCTAACGTCGACGTCACAGAGTGCTTCATGGATGGAAATGAGAATGGGGAGCTACTGCTGGATTTCCTGACAAAAGCAAACCATTTCAGTAAAACTGCCTCTGCAGACCTGAAGGCTGAAATTCTTCAGTTTCTACGACAGCCACAGTACTCCAGAGAGGAAGATGGGAAAATTATTTTCAGCTACAATCTCGATGTAACAATGGTTGAGCAATGATCTGCTACTACCCAAAACACTTTATTATAATTGATAGAATTATTAATTTCTTAACTGCAAATTACTCCTGAATGCTTCATTTTACAGTTAGAACCATTTTACATACATGAATGATAGAATGATAGCTTCTGTTTGTGCCTTGAGTAGATAAGAAAAATGTCCCTACCTCAATTGTTATCCATTTTGGTTCCATTACAAAGAATGGAGAGGGACGGACAACATTAATTTGGGATTGCTAGATAGCCAGTACAAAATATTGTTTGTTTCAGTCAAAATTGAACTTCACTACAATGTTGTCCCAAATTGATCCCTATAGACATCAAATGTATTCGTGAGAACTCTACTTTTGATAATAAGGTTTCCTTGATCTTAATTCAAAAACCCTCGTGAAAGCAGGTGTCTCTTGTTTCCAATGTTCACTTTCAAATGGAGATCACGTGGAGAAATCAGCTTTTACTTGCCTTCAATGTTTTTATCTCTTTCTCCTCCCTACACACCCACCTCCACTCACTAAAAACAACATGAATTATTTGACTCGTTTGCAGTTAAGTTCCCAAAATGGGGAAAACATAAAGTTTGGGTTTTAATGGTAATGCAGCACCATGAACAAACTTGAGCAGTTTGGGCGGAAATATTTTCTTCCTTTGACAAATGTAATACCAGTCAGTTAGACTGCATTTTTCTTCAATCTTTATTCTGTCAACCATTCCCTTACAACTTAAATAAAATAATAATTTGGTCACTCAATCCATGACTGACTGTTTGTGGGATACTACTGTGCACTATTGGGTGTTGTATTTCGCCCACAAATATACAGTCAATTCACTAGTGTATTTACTGAAGAGCTTTGAGACATCTAGAAGACGTGAAACACACTAGATCAAATCCAATGTTTATTATTATTACACTGAACGTTACAGCACGGAAATGGATCATTAATTTTACCACATAAAATAATTAACTCATGAAATTGTCTCTGTAAGTTTGATTAACTTAGTGTACAAACATCCACTGAAAATTCACATCAACACTGATTAATTATATCAGGGTGGTCCAAATTTTTTGATGTCGATGTCACATTCGCAGGTCACACTGGACCTGGGCAAAGTGGGTGACGAGGGCCTGCAGCGAAGAGTTGAGCAGCTCCTTCTCAGCCTCCAGCCGCTGCAGTTTCTGAGCCGCGACAGTCACGGCGGCATTAGGGATTGGGCCTCGTGTGGTGACCAGGCCCCAAACCGACCAGCTCCTCAGCTGGTGTACTTGGTGACAGCTTTGGTGCTCTCGGACACGGCGTGTTTGGCCAGCTCACCCGGCAGCAGCAGCAGCAGTCTGACTGCCGTCTGGATCTCCCGCGGCAAGATGGTCTGCCTTCTTGCTATACTGGATCAGGTAACAGATCTCGCAGGCGATTCACTCGAAGGTGTCATTGATGAACAAGTTCACCATGTTAATGGCCGCCGCCAACGAGATGCCCGTGGTCGGGTGGACCTGCTTCAGCGTCTTGTACACTTTCGAGGTGAACCTCTGCGTCCTGCACTTGTGGCGGTGGTGGTGGTGGCACCTAACCCTGCTGTGCCACCAAGATGACACCCATCCATCAGACATGACACGGAACCCATATACAGATCTCAAAAGCAAATCTCCCTATCATTCCTTACGTTCAACAAAAATATCTCCATTAATTCTTTAAAAAATTTAAATTGAGGTATTAAACCATGATTTTAGCAAGGATCTTACAATCTTGAATTTGAGAGTGAAAACTATCAAGATTTGAACTTTCAGTTTACATTGTTTTAATAAAATGAGCTAACAGTAAATAGTCAGATTACACCTTGGATAGCCCTTAACAGGGAGTGAAAATGTGGAGTCCTGTAGCTCAGTGGTAAGAGCATTCCCCTGACAAGCGGGAGCCCTGGGTTCGATTCCAGGACGCAACAGTGGGCAAATTTTCTTATTCCACATGCCTGATAATAATCCCTTAAGAGAAGAACAACAATAATGAAAATGATCCCTTCAATCCACAACTGTTTGTGGGACACGGCTGTGCGCAATTGGCTGCCGCGTTTTGCCCATAAATATACAGTCAATTCAGTTTACATTAAGTTGTGTGAAGCGCTTTGAGACATCTAGAAGACATGGAAAGCACTACATCAAATGCATGGATTATTATTATCATTAAAATAATGTACAATCATTGTAAATAAAATTATGGTATGGGTAATCTCAAAAGCATAATGCATCAATAATAAAGTTCAGTGCAATGAATGAATCAAATTGATACAGTGGCTTTGGTTAAGAATGGACTGGTTGACGTGGTATGATCTATATTGATTGTAGAATATCTATGTGCTTAAGATTGGTTAGACTCAGCTTCTTCTTTCCCAAACTTTTTTTAGTCTGCTGTGAGACAATCAATAGCTGGTTTTGATGCTTTTTTTATTTGTGCCAACCGTGATGTCCCGATGTTATGAATCTTCTTGAGTGTCCAGTCAGCTTTATTTCAGCAAAATAAATGCAGTCCCCACCTCGAGTGAATGTCAAGCTGACAACACAGGCCCATTATCCTATCAGAATCTTCACGATTCCTTTTAACCTCAGCCATCATATCAATCCTTTCAACTCAGTTTAGCATTTGCAATTTCAGCACATTGGCATCATTAATATCAAGATTAACATAGTATGGCTACCATAATTTTTAATATCATTTCAGTTCCCTCTATCCTTGGCCACAGGCTTTAAGCATTACTCAAAACACTGGAACAGACAAAAAAAAAGTTGCACAAATCAGATTAATGACATTCTTAATATTATTACTTCTCCTACTTGAACTATCCACAGCGTTTACTCTACATATTGACCATGTCAACTCGTGTTCCAACACACCTAACACATACAAATGCAATTGCCAATGTAGACATTGACCTCTAGGCAGGTTATTGGCCATTGCTAATGGATAGTTGATTGGGTTTTATGTGTCCACTCCACTCTGACCCCTAGACAGTCGAGCTGAAATTGAATATGAAGACTGACTTTGCGGGTGGAAAAGTAAGCGAAACGTATAAACCATCACAGAAGAAGTTAATCAACTGAAAGTGTCCTAAAGAACAAGAGATTTCACCTTTTGTTTTCCAACAGATACTGCCTAGATTGGGGCTGCACAATGTAACATCTATTGCAAAACCTTTTACCTGGTCCAGTGCTGCAAGTGGTGGATCACCTCGAGCTGCTGCTGCCGGGTGAGCTGGCCAGACACGCCGTGTCCGAGGTACCGGGGCCATCACCAAGTCACCGGGTACACCAGCTGAGGAGCCGGTCGGTTTTGGGGCCTGTCACCACACTGGGTCCAGTTCCCATCATTTTAAAGACCGTCCAGGCGGGCGGCGAGGACAAGGAGCGGTTGCTGGACGATTACGATTGTTATTGTTTTTGTTGTTTATTGTTGTTGATTAATCCCGCCCCTTTGCCCCTTAACTTTTCCCCCCACTTTTTTCTTTCCTCCCTCCCTTTCCCCCTTTCTCTCCCCCCTTTTCCCCCTTCTCTCCCTCTTCCCCTTATACCACTTTCTCCCCATTTCTCCCTGATTTTAACCACCTGACCTGTCCCTCCCTCTCCCCTCTTACCTCCCTTTCTCCCTCTTTTCCTCCCTGATTTTACCCCACCCCACCTTTCCCTCCCTCTACCCCCTTACCTTCTTTTCCCCCTTTCTCCCCTGGCCCCATTTCCGCGACTGTCTGTGGATAGGATAAATAAGAATAAGGATAAATAATTATCCTTGCATTTGATGGAGCACCTTATCACATTTTGTGGGAAAATGTGGTAGCCAATTTGCTCATAGTAATGGCCCTCAAACAGCCATAGAGTGAGTGATCAATTGGCCAGGACACTGGGAGAAACTCCATTCTCTTTTTGAAGAATGCCGTGGGATCTTTACTGTCCACCTAAGCAAGCAGACAGGACTTCAGTTTGATGTTTCATCTGAAGGATGGCACCACTGACAATGAAATACTGTGTTGGAGTGTCAACTTAGACTGTGGGACCTGAACCAACAAATTTCTGGCTCAGAAGCAAGAGTGCTACCACTGCGCCAGACCGACACATAATACTAAAATAATAACAACAATCCTTGCACTTGGAAAAGAGCCTTCTTCTGCTCAGTTATTATTTTCTTAACATTCCTGATCATCCACTTGAAGAAAATACTATGGTTGATTTGTTGTAACGTAATTCAAATACCCCCAAAATACATCAGTTTCTACAGAAGCAATTTTCATTTTGTTCCCCCAAAATGCCATAAATATTTAAAATGCAATTTCCCCAGATATCCTTCAGTTTTAAGGGGATCACATACTATAGCAAGTAGTTTGAAATATATAATATATATATTGTGGAACAGAATTATAGCTAGCGTCTAACAAAGAAAAACAGGAGAATGGAAATATAAATTTGCATTTATTTATTGGTCTATATACAGTAGAATCCTCTTTAGCTGGACACATCAGGGCAGGGAGTTTCATCCCACTTACTCGGCTACAATGATAAAATAATAATCCTTGCATTTGATTTTGCGCCTTATCACATTTTTGAGATGTCTGAAAGCGCTTCCCAGAATATACTGTGAAGTGAATGGTTGATATATTTTGTTCAAGGGATTATTACCCCTGGAAAAGCGATCTGCAAATCGAATAACAATTGGGTTCCAACATTTCATCCTGTTGGGAATCAAACTTGGGTCCTCTCGCTCGCAAGACGAGTGCTCTAACCACTGAGCTACAGGACTCCTTTATTTCTTCTTCCCAAACAGCGGTCTCCTCTGCTGAGTTCCTCTTCCCTCCCATATATACAGTCAATTCACTTTACAGCATATTCTGTGAAGCGCTTTGAGACGTTTAGAAAATGTGAAAAGTGCGATACTAAATGCAAGGATTATCATTATTATTATTATTGCCATTCCCATTGGATAAGAAGGTTACCAATTAGCTATGGCTTCGGAAAGTGTCAAACCTCTCTGAGTTGCCGCTAATTGATCCTCATCCCAGAGGCGCTTGTGAATGGCTGGAGTTTTTGCCGTCCATCACAATGGGTCTTATCCCATCTCCAACCTAGAGCTACATTTAGTTATTAATAAAATGCTTTGCTCTAACCCAAATCAATATTTAGATGTATACAGCTGTACGACAGAGTAATCTCATTTAACAAGGAGGTTTGGAGCTGGGTCTCATTCGACATTTGATGTGAAAGGCTCTATATAAATGTCATTTGTTGGTGTTGATATTTGATTTTTTTAAAACTCTGAATGTATTTGTTTCCAATTTGAATTCTCCTTTTTTTTATTGTTGTACCAGTGTGATTTCTAATGTAACTATGAAACAAATTATACGGATTGTAGAGTCCTGGTTAGGAACTCTGCGTTCTGAGAGGCCGTCTGGCGTGGAGGGTGCTATATAAATCAAAGTTGTTGTTGTTGTTGTACTGGTTAGAGCACTGGCATGCAACAGTGCCTGACTTCCTAGGTTTGACGATTCCCAGCAGAGTGAAACCGTAGGCAAGTTTCTCAACTCCACACACCTCTATTTGCCTAACAGCAAGTAGAAACCCAGTTGTTAGTCAATTTGCAGGACTCTTTCTGAGGTTAATATTTTCTTCAAAGAAAAATAATTTGCACACAATCCACTCAATCCATAGCAACGTCCCACTGTTTGTGGGACATTGCTGTGTGCAATTGGCTACCACGTTTCACCCACAAAATATAGACCCAATTAACTTCAAGATATATTCTGTGAGGTGCTTTGAGATGTCTTAACGGTGCCATAAGGTGCTATATCAAGTGCAAGGATTATTATTACAATGCATAAATCTTTGAAAACCAGCGTGTAATGTTACCTTATTTTCCGTTAACTTATTAGCTTTTTCTACAACCTCACTCAACATCATTGAACTTGAAGTTGAGCCAAATTACTTAAACATGGAAGTTATCACAAAGTATTTTAGCACTGAATGTAAATTCATATATACTGTAGCTCTATTCTGAAGATCTTTTAATATAATTACATTAACAGCATTATGTGCTTTCTTTATCTCTGCCACAGCGTTAAGGCACAATAAATACAAAAGGGATTTGCTTTCATTATTAAATAACACAAAAACATTTTCTTCACTGATATGACCTAAAACTAAAGCGCTAATGTTTTATTTTATAGTATCGGGAAGAGAGGAAGCTCCACTCTCAATGTCCTGGGGATAGGAAGTGGTTCAGGTATGTTGTGGAATGTCTTCATTGTCAAAAATAAGTGCTTTTGTCATATTTGAGAAATTCTAGAATTTGAGAAATTCGGTTACATAGCGAACTTTTGTGAATCCTAGGAAAACTTAAACCTACATTCCAGACTAATGTTCATAAAAACTGTGATGCATTATGTTTTTTTGACCCATTATTTTCCTGAATTTTATGCTAGGATACATTGATAGCCATTGCTCTCTCCAAAAAGTTCCATGTTTAGCTTGAATGCCAGGTGGCAGCATCCAATGTTCTCGAGCTGGAATCGAGTGCTCCCATTATTCTATCTGATTTATACAGCATATAAATTAGCCTGAATTAACACTGTTTCAAAACAAAAATAGAAGAGAAGTCACAAAGAACCACTGCTGGGATTATACATACAGGTATTCAGTACAGAAATAATAATAATAATCCTTGTCCTTGATATAGTGCCTTATCACATCATCGAGATGTCTCAAAGTGCTTCACAGATTGCAATGTAAAGTGAATTGTCTGTAAACTTTGTGGGCAAAATGAGGTAGCCAATTGTGCACAGCCGTATCCCACAAACGGTCATGGATTGAAGCGACAAATTTCTTATTATGAATTGAAAAAAAAATTAGTACATCTGAACAAGCAATCCTCCAATTTACTAATAAACGTGTTCCTACTTACTGCAAGGTAAACAGATCTTGTCTAGACTGTAACAGATAGCGAAGGTTTGAGATTAAGAGACATACCATCCTGTAAAGTTTAATGTTTGAGTTTTTGCAACTTTTAAAACAAAATAGACTCAAGTTTAATTCCCGATATTTGCATAATATTTACTGAATTAACATTTTAATATATTGTGTTCAATAATATTTCAATTCAAAATCTAGATGGGTTCCTTCCTTCTTTTTTTTAGAATTTTTTTGCGTGATAACATGTACGGTAAATGTGGTTTCTCTCAAATGCTTGAAGTAAACTAAAAATGGCCATTGGATTTGGACTATACAAGACAGATTAGGGATTCTGCACAATCGTAATGTTGTTCAGAAGAAAATTAATTAGCCAACTAATTAAGAACATCATATATCCGATTGGATAATTAAATACAGTAAATCATCAAACTTCTTTGCTGAATTTGTAGTAGTGTTTAAAGGAAATGAAGCATGTAACTGCATCACTGTGTTTTTACCGTCTCCTATTAGATTTAGTGTTTTGCAGTGGAAACCTTCATTTTAGAAGTTGTGATCCAAATTCTTGCACAAGCTGCTTTTGAAAATAAATCATTTCATTATCGTTGTGTAAGTTCATTGGGTACATTACTTGCATTTATACAGCGCTCTTCGTGCTGGATTTATTCTGAGAGTGGACGCGGTGCATTACTTCATAAGTAATTGCTATTCGGAGTAGTGGCTAGACATCTGTGAACAAATGTTTTATTTCGAGGTCTGCAGGTAATCTCAGCGTCAGTGAAATGTTAGCTTTTTGAAAGCAATTCATTTGCACTGGGTTATTTAATATTAATAATTG
Source organism: Hydrolagus colliei (assembly GCA_035084275.1). NCBI lineage: Eukaryota > Metazoa > Chordata > Chondrichthyes > Chimaeriformes > Chimaeridae > Hydrolagus > Hydrolagus colliei. The sequence goes on along the minus strand of CM068747.1, from coordinate 17,293,604 downwards.
CTTGTGAAGTAACTGAAAGCCACGTGGATATGCAAGTCTAAACCAAAATAATTTTCCTGATTCTGCTCAAATCTAAGATAATGGTCCTTTCATCTCTTTCTACCTCCGTATATAGAATTCAAACCCAGTTTCAGCATTTTATGTCACAAGGATGTTAATTATGTACAGTGATGAACTTTAAACCAAGTTGTTCTCATGTACAATATTCAGCCTAAAAAAAGCTGCAGTCTTTCCTGTTAATTAAGATAGTCTACGCTGTTTCTAAGCAAGTCTCTGTCAGTGAAGGATGTCAGGAATTATTGGTTATAGATATGCAGTAATTTATTTGTAAAAATGTTCGACGGTGATATAATCAGATAGACCTTAACTCAATTTCTCATTTTAAATGAAAAGATTAAAAATTATACTTAATGAAACACAGCAATTCTAACTAGATTCTAGATTAGACACAATTCTAGTGTCCAAGATGGGGAATGGAATGGCCCGTCTTGGTATCAAATGGTGTATGCTGGCTATCGGTGTTTGAAAATGGTTTATACTGAATGTTTACTGAGATTGAGAATGTTTATTACTGGTTACAAAAATGATTGTTATGAGGCCTCCTCCACAGTGTGATGGTCAACTTATTAATTGCGGGTTGACACTTTTAATGAAGCATTCCTTTTATTCTCTGGGTAGGTAAAGTTCAGAGGCCATTGAATACATTTGTTGCACAAAAAAATAGAAAACGCAGATAGTTGAAAGATGGTGCTGTCTTCTCAACTGGTGCTTTGTCATGTACATAAATGTCCAAACTGTCTGTGGCGGAGGTGAAGATAGTTCTTGATGGTGGTTGTTATGGGAAGCCTTGAATCAGCTCATCTTCCAATGCACTTTTAAATGGGGGAGGTCATGAGTGCTGAAGCCTCCATAAACTTTATACCCACAATTTGTGGCATTTTCTTTCAGTGTTAACAAAGGGCCGAGACATTTGGTTTGAGAGTTTGAGGTGTGACTTTCATTGAGCGATAGTAGTTTGTTGATAATTCAGGATGGAATTTAACACAAGCATTGATTTTCAGTATCTCAGCCCTCCCACTGGCATCTTATCTGAATTTTAAGAATGAAATTTTGATCAGAGGAACACATGGCAGCAACACTACATTTGGGCGATGACGCCCTTTGGCTCAAGCCAAAGGACGTCTACCCCTAATTAAGGGCGCTACATAAATTCAAGTTATTAAGCATTTGATTGTGCTGGTGTTGGAACAATTTGATATGCAAAATATTAGACGGATTACATGTGTCTACAAATGTAGTTATTTGGGATTATATTTTATTGTTAATTTTGATGACGTTAGCAGATTTTCCATTGCTACAAGCAAGTTTAATTTTTGCAACATTAGAATGATTGAATATATCTGTGGCTAAATGGAATTGAATTCTGAAGCCAGCTTTGGGTTTCAGAACACAGTTTCATCTTAACAGCAGTCACAGTATAATTTGCATGGTGTGAAACAATTTAAGTTAAAGTTTAACATCTCCTCATTAATCTCATAGAACAGGGTTGCAGTGTCTTGTTTGTAAAGAGAAATAGTAAAGTATGCTCTCTCTATGGCAAATTTCACCGTCCATTCACTGATGTCCTCACCTTTACGTGATGAAAACTCTGCTCTGAACCAGATCTAACAATAACTTAATAATTAAATCCTAGCATTTAATATAGTGCCTCATTATGTCATTGAGATATCTCAAAGCTCTTCACAGAATATAGTGTAAAATTAATTGATTGAATATTTTCTGGGCGAAACAGGCAGCCAATTGTGCACAGAGGTGTTCCACCAACAGTCGTGGATTGAGTGACCAAGTTATTATATTTTTTATGGGATTTTTGTCCCTGGAAGGGAGGATACATTAAGTGTAACACCCTAAATTTAGAGCCTAATTCAATGCTACATGTTTACGTTGCTCTGAGAGTGGATGCTTTTACCAGCTGTACACCATTCACAACACGGAACATTAGCTTCTGCCATGGATATATATTGAACCACTAGAGGGAACTGTTTAATAACTATTTAATATGTGTTTGACTGTACCCAGCAACAGTTAATTTCACAATACCTCTCTGCATTCTGTCTCTTTCCCCATGTTCTGGAAAAATTGGGCTGATGTCCTGCATTCTGAATGAACATGCTCTGACTTCTGGAACTGTTGAAGTTCAACAATTCCCAACAGTCTGATTTTTTTTCCAAAAGTACAGAGAGAAAGCAAAGCAAGCGGGACTGATCGCAAACCCACTGAAAAAAATTGTATCTGTTATGGGGTGACGCCTGTAAAAGTAGATCATGTTTGTTTCAAAATCATCAAAACGTCATTCAAGTTCTCTACTTTTGTTCAACAACTTTTTCTGGTATTTCATGGTACAGGTATCCTCTGATTTACGATGGTTCTATTTACACTGTTTCGATTTAACAAACATCATTTTTTAACACCTTTTTATCGCTATACGACATTTGATTTTGTTTTAACAAAAAAAAATTTGGCGCATCTTTTTTGTGCATGCGCAGTACATAGTGTATTTAGCGGTGAAATCGCAGGCGTATAGTTTATCCAAGCATTTGAACCAGCCAGTAGCATGTCGCTACCTCATTGTTTAAAAGCCATCTGATTTTGAAGTGACACCAGCCAAGTCAGTACAGTATTACAGTAATTTAACCAGTATTGAAGTACAGTACTGTACAGTTACCCCCAAGTACCCCTTCTTGCCTATATTTGTTATTTTGTGTGTTATTTTGTGTGTTATTTAGTGGGTTTAAGGTCTGCAAATTTTGTAAAAGGAACGCATCTCGGATTATATAATGGGACCGCATAGGAGATCGAGTTTCAATTTACGACATTTTGATTTGCGTGACATTTTTCAAGAATGCAACCTTGTCGTAAATCGGTGGATACCTGTATCCGTGAAAAGAAATGTATAGATTTACAAGATTATATTGTCCTGGAAATCAAATGATGTTTGATGGTGTGATTTTTAGTAATTAACTTCTAAATTCTTATTCCACAGCTATATTCTCAGATGTTAGCAAAAACTGAACTACAGCTAAAGTCAATATATTCATTTTCTCTTAAACATGATATACTAAGACAATCCTTATGACTGTCTTAAACTTTAATTTAAATAGTTTCACACCATGTAAATTACTTGTAAAATGACAAAATATCCAGATCAAGTGGGGTATCATCTTAAAATTAAAACTAGGCCATTTAGGAGTGAAATTAGGAGGCAGTTTTTCACCCAAAGTTGTTATTGAGTCATCTTATGTCAGACAATGCATTCCAGATGTCTCCTCACCTGTCCTATTTCTTTTAACAACTATTTTAAATCAGTGTCTAAAGGTTATCCAGCCCACCTGCCAGTGAAAATAGTTTCTCCTTGTTCACCCTATCGAATCCCCTGATCATTTTGAAAACTTCTATTAAGTCTCCTCTTAACCTTCTCTGCTCCAAGGAGAATAATCCAAGCTTCGCTGGCCTCTCCTGAAGTCCCTCATTCTTGGTAAGTCTCTTTTGCAACCTCTCCAATGCCTTGACATTCCTTCCTAAAATGTGATGCCCAGAACTGAGCACAGTACTCTAGCTGAGGCCTAACCAGTGTTTTGCAAAGGTTCATACTAATTTCCTAACTTTTGTATTCTATGCCCCTACTTATAAAGGCGATTATCCTGTATTTAAAACAGCTTTAACTACCTGTCTTGACACCTTCAAATAATTACTTATATGAACCCCCAAGTCTCTCTGTTCCTTTATTTCCTTTAATATCATATCTAGCTTATATTGAATCTTATATTGCTTGGTGTCATCTGCAAACTTGGAAATTGTACCTGCTATATCCAAGTCTGTGTTATAGAGAGTACAATTTTGGGGGAAATCTGGAACTCTCTCCCCCAAAAGTCTGTGGATGCTGAATCCATTCAAATTTTCAAGACAAGGGTAGATAAATATTTGTTAGATCAGGGTATTAAGGGATATAGGTCAAGGATGGGTGACTGCATTTGAGTTACAGGTCAGCCATGATCTTACAAAGAAAACTCCTTTTGTGATATGTTGTCTGTGTCAAGCACCATTTGGCTAGGCCATAAAAAGATCTGTTATGGCCTTTAAAAATAAGGGAAAACTCCCTCTGCCCTGCCTGAACAATATAATATAATCCCAGTCTTAGTAAAGAAGACTCGCATTGGGACAATAAATTTTCCCTTTATTTTCCACTTCAGTCACTCTTGTAGACTGCCTGGGAGAGATTGCTGCAGGCCTGTGCACCTGGGACCTGAATTGTGACTGTCATTTCTCAAAGAGTCGGCAGGAGGACAATCTTTTGTTCTGATAGTCTTGATTAGATTCAATGTCACATCTCGTAGGCAAAACGGCTATGCACCACCTAGCTCCTAATTGGTTTTTTTTCTTAATGTTATTTAACAACCCATTTCCAAAGCTCTCTGAGGTTCCATTCCAGTGAAACATTGATAACATTTGAACTATTTTGCGCGCTGTCACCAACACTTCTACATGTGGAATAATTGCTGCCACTAGTAACTATTTGGGTTGTCAGTTATATCTAGACCATTGCCTTAAATTAGTTGAACTAGCTTTGCATTCATGCCAGGTGAATGCTTGTTTTATCAGACCTACTTTCAAAGCTCCTTTCTCACAACTATACAGTCTCTGGCTAGCAAATCTCATGCTCATTTGGAATCAGGGCATCCTTGAACCATTTTATACCCGCTCCTTAAACCTTTTAAAAGTGAAATTCAACTGTACTTTTATTATCTTTCAGAAAAAATATTTTACGTAAAGGGCTAGCTAGTCAACACTGCTTCATCAATTTTTCTTAATTTATTGCACACTACTTTACCAGATCTGTCTGTAACTCCTTGAGCATTCTCATTTAACAAATTATGTGAGTGGGCTAGATTTCCACCTACAGGTAAATCTAGTTTTTTGGCTTACCTCTTATTGATAAATTTGCTTGTAATAATCAAAGAAAACAAATATTTCTCTTAGTAACAGACTGTAGGTCTAATCACACATTACTGATAGAGGTGTGCTGTTCTAATGCTCGATGACATGAATTGCAACATAAATCATCACTGAGTACTGCTGCTTTAGCTACTTTTTAGACTCATATCTCTACCACACATATTTCCCATTAACCATAATCTATCTGTAATTGAAATTCATTATAATTTCTTGTCTTTTTTATTGCTATCATGACTGAATGACTTACTGAACCCTGTCTGCATAACAAAAAATCCTTGGTGAAAACTATCCGATTAACACTGACAGAACATTTGTCACCAGGATAATAAAGCTCAATGCAGCCAATGGAACACTGTAAATAACTTAATATTTATTGTCTGCTAACACAGAATAGCTGAGCTTCATATAAATATTGCCTTGTTTCACAGCCTTGAAAATTGGTCCTGTATCTGAACTCAGACATTATGATTTTATGCTTAAAGAGAATGTATTCAAAAAGTGGAGAATGAGAAACTGTCCCTCTCCAAACCAATCTACCTGCAGATCTTGACAGATGGAACAACTTGCCTATGTTGCTTCTTGGAAGGGCATGCACGATAAAGATGAATGTCCTCTCCCATTTCTCCATTATAAGCGGACATAGTCAAAGGTGCTACTCTCAGGAGTGAGAGGAATTCCTTGCCCAGGGTGCCAAGTGTGTTTTATATTCACCTCAATGCAGCCGAGTTTAACATTCCAAAACAGCTTGACTACTATCCTTATAAATGGTTACTAAAGCATTGCCCGCAGCTAAGGAGTATGCTGGATGGTGCCAAGCTCAACCCGGCACAATATAAGCCCACTTTCCCTCTTACACACCACGTACAGTACACCTTACATACTCAATTTATGGGATTCGGGTGACCGTTCTCCAATGAGGTCACTTTCCATTAACAATCAGGGTCATCACCGTCATCTGAGGTATGATAAAGCGCTGGCTGGGAATCTGAGCTTACCTGATTGCTGCGGCTAATGCATGTCTGGAGTAGAGCGTTAATGAATAAGTTAATGGCAAATACAAGGGCTCTCACATTTCAGGTGTTTGGTCAGCCAAATCATTTTTTTTAAATGAGTCCCTTCTTTAACCTGATGTGTTTTCTACAACAAAACACCACACCTCTTCTGTTCAGTTCACTGTTTAATATCCAGGTCTCCGATTCCAGACTAATGTGTACATCTCTAGGGACAGTTTGCATCTTAAACTACATTTTTAAATTATGAGTGCAAGTGGCTTGGAATACATTACAGTGCTGCTTTCTTGACCCTTAACTTCACTAAGAAGTGATTTCCATGTCATTCATGGGCTTTAGGGAACATAGTGTTTGTGAGGGGCTAGGTGAGGGTAGGCAATATAGGGTAAGGGTGGCTATGTTTAAATTTCGATTTGCTTAGAGTATCAGTCTACTGTGGACCTGTGCTACACCGCAAGGCTTGTGGCACTGATGAGATAGCTTCTCATGCTAATCAAGGAGTCCTGCAGTTCAGTGGTTAGAGCACTCGCCTTGCTAGCGAGAGACCAGGGGTCAGTTCCAGGCAGGGCGAAACCTTGGGCAAGTTTCCTTCCTCCATATGCCTGATAATAATCCCACAAAAAATAACAATAATAATAAAATTGGTCATTTCAATCCAAGACTGTTTGTTGGAGCACTGCTGTGTGCAATTGGCTGCCCTGTTTCACCCACAAAATATACGGTCAATTCACTTTATAGTATATTCTGTGAAGCGCTTTGAGACATCTCGAAGACGTGAAAAGTGCTATATCAAATGCAAGGATTATTATTATTAGTAAGGTCTGTGAGTTGGCAGCTCTGCTCAGTGATATCACATTAGGGATGACATTGTAGTGTGACATAGTGACAGTGTGAAAGCTCTGACCAGCCGACCTGCTATAAATCGAGTTTCAATTTTATGGACACCCCAATAACTACCCTGTAATAGGGGAATCCTGGACATTGCATAACCTGCGTAAAACACAGTAAAACATTTTTTTACAAAATACACAAGCTCTACAAAATTAGAATAGTGTACTGCAAATAATAAAATGGTTGTGGAAATGAGCAACAGTTGGCAGCAGGAAGAAAAACAGCCAGTATTTGCAGTTCGTGCAAATCTTACAAGTCTTCCTTCATTCAGACAATCAATAAATAAAGTATCTGGTTATTTTCTCAACAGAGAGGGAATGTGTTCCATTCATGGATTTGATGCACTCTCATCACTCATCAGAAACAAATCAATGGCTTTTTGACCTCAGTGGGATTTCAATTTGAAGGCCCACATTTTCCACTCGGACCATCTGGTTCAAGTATTACAATGGTTTCTTTGAAGAATGATTCAAATTAAGTATATCATTTTGCAAGACACGATTCAAGGTGATACAGTGGATGGAACGAACATTTCAGCCCTAAGAACTCTTGGATAAGGGAAATTATAGAACATGGAAGTTCAGTTTATATTTAACCTCCGAATATGTTGCGGAAACCAAATTAATCCATTTAATTCTATCAAAGCTAACTGCTTCTTTCAACGCAAAAACCAAGTCCATTTGTGAACAAATCACAATGAACACTTGTCAACATGAGTGGTAACCTGTAAGAGGAGACGATTTGCTACATTAATTCAGAATTTTGTTATGCGACCAACTACTTGCGTTGCTATACTGCAGAGGCATGATGGATATCCGCACTATTGCCCTGGCTATCTCCTCATTGCTCAATGTCCCGCTATTGCACTCAATCACAGATTCTTCCATCAGCTGCCCTGTCACTTCAGAGTGGCAAACAGTGGCTGATCAGAGCACAATACATCAAAAAATGTATCCTATGTAATGTGAAAGCCAACGACAGTAGGCAGTACAATGGCCTTGAAATAAGGCCATGGAAAGAGACCAATGACTGACTCACTGAGTAATTTAGACTTCAACCATAATTCACCTTAAAGAATTAAGGGGAAATTGTTGTGATCACTACCAGTGTCTGTGCTTGTATGATACTTCGGTGATTGATTATGCTGAACATAAATAAAGTTTTATTTGATGGTCTATTGCAGCAAATTATGAAATGAAAACTTGCATGAAGTTTACACGCAAATTAGTGCTAATCATTTTTCTAAACATTCAGTAGAAATATCATTTCTAATAGTAGTACCACCTATCACAATGTATTTATTTGGAGTCATATCCTGCCTGTGCATTGACATTTTAAAACATAAAACCTTGTGTTATTCTGCTCATGGAATATATTTTCTGAAGCTCAGAACATCCAACAAAGTACTGTATGTGGATTGGGTTCAGTTTATACTTGAACATCAGTCATTAATTCATTAGGAATTGTTTTAAAAGCTGGAAATGTATTACAGTATTTTTTTAAAAAACCTTTAGGATCATTGTATCTGTTTTGTTAATTCAAAGACTGCAATTTTGTAGGAGCTGTCTCAGCAGTGCAGCAAAATATTTTATTGTAATATTTCCAATGGCTTTCTTTCAATGACCACTTATTCTATATTTGAATGCATTCGTTTGCCTTTCTGTAAAAATGAGCAAGAATTTCCCTAGCATTGAGCTGATACCAAGAAATAAGTTTGCACCAAAGTTAGGGAATATTGATGGTTAGAAACCTGAACAGACTATAATAATAATTATCCTTGCATTTAATATGGCGCTTTTCACATCTTATCGACATCTCAAAGCGCTTCACAGAATATACTGTAAAGTGAATTGACTGTATATTTGTGGGCGAAACGCGGCAGCCAATTGCACACAACAGTTTCCCACACACAGTCATGGATTGAAAAGACCAATTTTTATTGTGTTTTTTGGGGGACGGATTACTATTAGTGCTCTAACCACTGAGCTACAGGAGCTTAGCTCCTGGCAATGGAATGTCAGAATTGAGCCAGGCTTCTGTTACGATCCTGGTAGTCCGGTTTCTGAGCCAAGCGGGTTTGTAGTTTTCCAGGGCACTATGGTGACAGCATAGCCAGCCTGACTCATCAACAGGACCTGAAATTCACTGATTATGGCAGAACACTTAGTGGGGGCAGGAGCTGAGGGCGATGACACCCTAACCCAGAGACTAGTCTGCCCCAGCTCCTCAAACCAAAGCCCTAACAGGTGGACAAGCAGCAGGAAAGCTGGACAACAATATCAATGGTGAGCTGTTTTATCTGGTTAGATTTCAGTAGTACCCCAGAAACGCACACTCTGGGGCCACTAAGCCTTGGTTCTTATGAACCTGCATCTATTACTTTCTGGAATTAGGTAAATTCTTCCCTCTCTAGGGAGAGATGCACATTCCATTCCAACAAAATCTCTAGGATTTCCATGTGTAGGTGAAAACCATGGAACTTTCAACTTGGTTTGGACACTCTTGAGCATGCTGAAGGGTGGCATGTGGTAGATACCCGATTAGCATCCCCCACCCCAAATTTTACACTTAGATAGAAATTCAGGCTCACTCATCCAAATCTCTCTCCATTTGTCCAGTAAGGCAGCTGACTTACTTTGCAAAACACCTTGAACAGAAATGTAGCTTTTTTAAAAAATAATTATCTGGGAATAAATAATAATAATGATCCTGGAATTTGATATAGCGCCTTATCACATTTTCGAGACGTCTCAAAGCGCTTCACAGAATATTTGTGAAATTAATTGACTGAATATTTTGTGGGCAAAACATTGCAGCTGATTATGCTTGTTGATGCCCAAGAAGTTGATTAAGATCAACTGGTCAATTGTCCCTGGTCTGGACAATGTGAGTTCAATTTCCCTACGTATGACTTCAAATCATAACCTTTTGACTCAGAGGCGAGAGTACTACTAACTGTGCCACAGTGACACCTAATGAAGGACCCGATGACTTAAACTATAGTGACCTTATTGGCTAAAGACAGCAAGCTTAAAACTAGGATGCTAGTGATATTATTCAATATTATTTTTTAGCTTATTTTGTCACTCTCACTGTAGGACAAAATTGTTTTGTCCATTTATCAATTCTGTAAACAAAATAGATGTGCTGTGTCTTCTTATCATATTTTCAGCTTGCATTCACTGAAACCTTCCTCAAGTTATCAATTAATTTAGAGGTTGCTTGGCCAGAACAAATGTCAACACAATGGCAAATAGGGAAAAAAAATGGGAAATAACTTCAACGACAAAGTCTGATCTGATTTGTTTTTCCAAATAAACTCTGAAAACCAATTCAATGTAGAATGGTCATACTAAGGTGACTGCTGATAACAGGTGATATTGAGTGGTTGACATTTCTGCTTGTTAAATGGATTGCCTTCTCATTGCACTGCTGAATAATAGTCAGATTACAACCTGCATGATTCACTTCAAGGTCTGCTCATCAATATAAGTCATATAATTGAACCAGCTTCTGTTATTGCAAAGATATATATGCATAGGCCCCCAGATTGGAATCTAAATAGTTGCCTATGAGCTCAAGTCAAGGAAATTGCATTTAATATCAATAGACTAAAGATATTAAGATCTTAAAATCTTCTCTGCTTATATTAAGATGCATATGTTATAAGCATTCGTCTTATAAGCGAGAGACCTGGGTTCGATACTCGTTATGGCGAAACCTTGGGCAAGTTCCCTTATTCCACACGCCTTATAATAATCCTTTGAAGGATTTTAAACAATAATAAATAGGTCATTTGAATCCATGACTGTGTGTGGGAAACTGCTATGCGCAATTGGCTGCCGTGTTTCACCCATACATATACAGTCAAGTCACTTTACAGTATATTCTGTGAAGTACTTTGAGATGTCTAGAGACGTGAAAAGCACTATATCAAATGCAAGGATCATTATTATTATATGAATAATGTTACTGCCGTGAGAGACTTGATTGGAAAAAAAAAGGCCATTAAAGTATGAAACAAACTGCTGGATTTTCTCAGTATATTTCTAGGTTTCCCGAACCATAGGGAATATAAATGTGAGCCTATTGCGATTGGGAAGAAGTGCCAGGGTGGAATGTTCTAAATTTGGGTGGCATTATATGGAATTTGGGGTGCATTATGAAAGTATGTCTGTTGGTGTTGCCTGTTTTATTAATAACTGAAGCAGAATTCACAGTAACAATATATACAGCTACTTATTATTTGGTAGTTATTTATTTGTAATCTAATTCTTCTCTATTGCCTATATGATGTTCAATTTTCTTTACAATGTATTTGCTCAAATTGCTCAAATAAATGTAACATTGGTGATGAGATTTTTCATACCCAAGTAATGTTTCTAAACATGTTAATACTACTTCAGTGAGCGAGTAGTAAACATATAGACTGAGCTCCCTAGGGAGACGGTGGAAGCAGAAAGTATCATGTGTTTCAAGAACAATTTAGATAAATATCTGCTAGAAAATAATATCTTGGGATACAGTATAGAGTTTGGACACAACATGCCAGGATGGTGAAAGGTGAACTAGATGGTCTTCTGTCACCTAGCAAATTTTATGATCTTGAATGTAGATATGAAATTTCTCCAAAAAATTCAAAGTTCAGAAATATAATTTCACATTTTATGCTAAGCAATATATTGCTCCAATACCCAAATAGATGTGAAACAAACATGAGGCTACATTATACTTAGCAATACGTACATCTTCGGAACATATATGAATAAATTAGCTCTGTTAATAATAATCTTTGAATTTGATATAGCGCTTTTCACGTCTTCTAGACATCTCAAAGTATTTCACAGAATATACTGTAAAATGAATTACGTGGGTGAAACGTGGCAGGCAATTGTGCACAGCAGTGTCCCATAAACAGTCATGGATTGAAATTATCAATTTATTACTGTTTTTGAGGGATTATTATTAGGAGTGTGGAGTAAGGGAATGTGCCCTAGGTTTCACTCTGCCTGGAATTGAACCCAGATCTCTCGCTTGTAAGGCATGCACCCTAACCACTCAGATACAGAACTCCACAACTCCTCCACTTATGTGAATTAATGTAGGATAGCCTATAATAGAAAGAAATGAACTCCAATGGAGAGATAATAACTGTATGTATTTATTTACCTACCTTTATCCTAGAAACAAAATTATTGGTGCAACAGAGAAAATATCATTAATCTTCTGGGCAAGGATCAAGTATATCTTCTGAATCTTTACCCAAGTAAGTAATACTTTTGGCTGCTCTTTCAAATTTACTGATACTTATCAAAAAAAAGAACACAGCAACATTCATAAAGTTTTCTACATTTTGTTTTCTATATTTTTCAATGACATCTATCAAATCCTTGTATAATGTCTTGTTTCCGTAATTGCTGGCTGTGCTTGAGCTGAATAAATCAATTATTGGCTCCCTGTCTTGGTGTGAAGTCTGATTGTAGAAGCATGTAGCTTAGCCAGCACAATCCGAAGTCAATTCATGACAATTTTCTTTCATGTTCCGGCGGACAATTCTTCCACATCAGGTTGTCCAGAAGTATTTAGAGACCACATGACTATCTCACAGGAGGAAGGCCCATGTAGCATCAAAGCAAGATGGGGCATAATGATAGAATGAAGGTGCATGTTGACAATGCTACCCAACTTAACCTTGTAGACAAGTGCTAACTCGAGCCCAGGCATTCCCCTGGGGAAGGGAAATTGTTGAGCAAGATACAAATGGGACACATTCAAGCAGCTTGTCCATATTATCCATGACTGTTTGTGGGACACTGCTGTGAGCAATTGGCTACTATGCTTTGTATATATACAGTAATTCATGTTATAGTACAGGTATATCCTGTACAGTGCTGTGAAACGTCTCAAAGATGTGATGAGGCATTATATCAAATGCAAGGATTATTTTTATTACTGTATTGGGATTGATGGATTTCTGAGAGCAAGAGCTACACGCTCTCATAATGGGTTGTATAAATTAATGAAATGTTCCTATACTGTACTTAATTGCCTTAACCTGGAAATCTTAAGTATCAAATTAAAACATGCACTTCTTGCATGGTTAAATAAGATTAACATTGCCTACATTAGTGGCCCTCATTGTTATTAAGAAAAGCATGTCTGTGAGTTGTTCAAAATTTATAATTCCTTACAAAATATGTCAGTGATGTAAGACTGATTAATGAAGAGAAACACACGATAAAAATGTTCTGTGGTTGAGAATTGCAGACAGATATCCCTCCTGCTGAATTAGTGACTTCTAAACAATTCAATCGTCTGGGCAAGAGGCCACCAATTTGTGATGTAGGTAAGTAATTTATACTGCAACAGCAACTTGCATTTATATAGCACCCTTCATGTGAGCTAGTGTTTAGGAGTGCTGAACAGCTCCTTTTTCCTTTTCCTTTTAACGTTTTTTAAACAAAAGCAACTATTATTTTTCCTACAGTTAGGCTGCGCAATAAAAGTAATTACTGTTTCTAAATTTCTACTCGATAAAGCAACAGGTGCATGCACCTTCTGCATATTCAATGAATATTGTACCTTTATCCTGATGCCATTTAAATTTCTGATAAAGATTGTGGTTGTCACTATGCTAATGCTTTTTCAACACTAGAAGAGGAAAGTGATGATTTGTGTGTTTAGGTGGAAATGATGATTCTAAGGATGATTGGAAGCATCACGGTGACTGGAGGTAAAAGCTATTTCCAAGGACATAAGTACATTTATTTTGTATTCATATATACTGTACAGCTATGCAATTCGAAGCATTGAAAGATTAACCATCTGCTTCAGATAAGTATAGGAAATGAAAATTAAATGCCATTGTCTTCAAAAATACCTTACGCCAGATACTATTCTGAAATATTATATTGTTTACATCCTGTGTGTGCAAATATATATAACTTAACAGGAGAAAATGAACACTGGTCTTTAAATTGACTGATTGTATCAGTCAAGCAATGTGGTACAATTTGTGGGGGATGGTTCACTGATCGTGCAGCTGATATTGAGGTTCATGTTATCTGATCCTCCACCAGACTGAGGACACAGAGTTTCTGTATTGTGCATAATGTTTCTGCAAATCATTTTCCATCTGTTTCCATTCATTGGACCCTTGTTTTAATGTGTGAACAATGCAGCAAGAAACAAGTGGAAAAATACCCACAAACCATAAATTACACCAGTGTTATGGTATGATTCAATTGCTATCCCAGTTGCTATTTCACTTGGCATTCGCCTTCACACTCTTCAATTATTTTACCTCGCTTATAATTCGAGCTCCATCCCTACGAACCTGCCTCCAGTCAGGAGCAGCGAACATAGCGTCATTAATATGAATTAATCTCAGTGGTTCTGTTCATAATTTTAAATGTCAGGTAAATGAGATGAAATGACCATTTAGGGTCCAAAATTTCACCGCATCTTAATATCTAAGACCATTTCCTTTGAAATGTAACTGCAGAAATCTCTTCCATTCGATCTCCTTCTGGAAGCTAGGCTTTCTGCAATCCTTATAAATACTCTAAAATGAAGATTAAATTCAAGAATTATTCACGATTAAGCACAATCTTAAATTTTAAGAAAAAGTATTTTACAGGCTAAGATTAGGTGGACTTGCAGGCCTTTTATTTCTAAAATTAAGCTTAAAGGATATGATCCTTTACATCTAAATAATATTTTTTCTATGTATTAATAGGTTATGTCGATCGGTGTGGAGCAATTTTATACTCATTTGTTTCATTGGAATTTTTTTTTAAATCCCTTATTTTAAAGTGTAGCTAATATCACTTCATCTAATTTTTCTATGAAATGTATTAAACAAAATTGTACAGGACAAATAGATGGTTGATTATCATTATTAAATGATTTAATTAGCTGGTGTGACCCCTTTCAGAAGTATTCCATTGCACGTTCCACAGTAGGGTATTGCTATCTTTCTGTTATTTATGGAAACGTCAGTATTGTGTAAAGTTTAATATCCGTCAACATTTAAAAGCCTACGAGATCTACAATGTTTCAGACAAGTGAAGCCATTCATTCCTCCCCCAGATTAAAAAATCACATGCACTGATAGGTGCATTTCTTGTTCAATAATACTTGTTAAAGGAGCTTCATGAATATCAAAACTTGAAAGACTACTGTACATAGAATTTTAATGAAACCAATGCAATAGTTTGAAGCTCAGCAGTCCAGCTGAATATTTAAATGACCCAGACAGTCATTTCCTATAACTCTGCTGGAACTGGAAGTTCTGAGGTGATTAGATTTCTTATTTGCAATATTTTATAACTGGTTGACTGACAGATTGCTTTCCAGGGGTAATAATCCTTTCAAAAAACATATTAATAATAATAATTTGGTAATTTAATCTATGACACTTTGTTGAGCACTGCTTTGTGCAATTAGCTGCTGGGTTTCTCCCACAAACTTTACAGTCAATTCACTTCAGTATATTCTATGAAGCGCTTTGAGACATTTCAATTATGTGATAAGGCGCTATATCAAATTAGAAATTCTAACAGGATGCTTTATTGTGCTATAGGTATTAAGAAATATTGCAAATTAGACTCCACTATTTCCAATAGGCTCAACAGTCAAAAGTGGTTCGCAATTTATCCTTAAAATAATGAAACCAGTGTAGCTTTAATTTATTTCGGTTTTATTTAAATATAGATTTGCAAGGATAATGTGAGAGATTATTGTACTAACTGACATGACTGATTGGATACTCCAAATCCAATTAGAACACTTAAAGCCATTCAGCAAAAGCAACCTGCAAACTTTCTTTACATTCAACCTTATACGAATCAGAAAGATTGATAGGTTAAAGAACGCGACTCATATCCTTTTTATGATTGTTAGCCTGAAATATATCCTACTGAAGTGAGATTATTCCAACAATGTGTCTTGTTCTCCATATTATTCAAAACGGTGAGAGTCGATGGTGTCGGAGAGATCTAGGATGGAAAATAGAGATTTAACCTAAGAAATTAGGACTTTAATTTGTAAAAAGGGAATGTTATTTGCCATATAGAGTTTCAGCATATCTTGCTGGATTCTACATAATTAGGTTAATGGAGACTTACCTTTTCAAAGTTATCAGTCTCAAGTAAATCTTGGTGAGCTCCAAAAAATTGTTGGTTTCTACATTATGGAAAGGTAAGAGGATTACCTGTACTTTGATATTATTTGGGTGATTCAGGCACAAATGTAATGATTTAGGTTGGTTAGACTTATGGGAAATATTATCATTAAGTAACTGGGAATCAGAAAAACTGCAGGGCTTTCTCCTGTCCTGCAAATGAAGTTGTTAATAATAATAATAATCTTTGCATTTGATATAGCGCCTTTCACATCTTATTAATGTCTCAAAGCGCTTCACAGAATATATACTTTAAAGTGAATTGACTGTATATTTATGGGCAAAGTTAAGATATAAAACGGAAGGACAAAATGTTTTCCTTTTACAATGAATTGGACAATGTGGAGACTAATTTTCAGACTGTTTGCACTGACAACATCTATGATCCGAACTCTACTTCCTTGTATCTCATTTGGATTTTCTCGTCAATTCCTCAATTTCATCAATTAGTCGGGGGGTGGGGGGAAGAAGTAGATATTCCTCCATTAATTGCATTTTTAACCTGATTTACTGCTTTCAGTGTGTATCCCCCCCACCACCTCCCCATAGCTTCCATGGATTTAAATTAAGACTTACTTCAGTTTTACCTATCTTTCAAGCAGGAAACTTCAGCCCTGACAAGAGCAGTAATTTTGTGTGATATCAGTTTGCTCTATAGAAAGCTTTTATTCTCTATTGGAAGTTTGTCAATTCCAGTTTCTGAAGAGGTAGAAGCTATTCACTCTTAATCTCTGGAGTGAATTTAATTGTGGAGTCCAAATATTAATGAGGGCACTGAAGCAGATTAAATAATTTGACAGCTATAGTAATAAGGAATACTTTGTATTAATCCTTAATATCAAATCACCTTCTAGGAGGTTGAATACAATTAATTAGACTGAGTTATCTGTACAATAAAGTGTTATTTTCTTTCTTAATGGATATCAATAATTATAGTTTTGTAATTTCTAATTATTGCACATTTAATGTCTTTATAAAGTTAATCCTCCCAAGCTTGTTTTAATAAAAGGCTTTTGAATTAGATTATTTGTTATGTGCATAACTACTTTGGTAAACTGAGTTGGCCAGAGTTGGAAAAACTACTACACCTTGTCTACAGCACATATTCCTTCCTCTGAAAAACATACACCAATCTCACCACAAATAGAAATGGAAGATGTGGAAGGGTATGTGTGGGAATTAATGAGAAGCACATTTTAGTTTACCCCTTGGCAAGTTCAGCCACCAAAATACATTGAATGATTCAAACTTTGAAAGCCTAAAAAGAAATTGAAATGTTTGTGCAACTTTATTCCGAGGGAAGTTCAGAACCCACTGAGCTACTGGGATGATGTTAACCCTGCCTTAACACCAGTGATTTGTAGAGGCAAATTCAGAAAAAGATTCAATGCAGGACACAGCTTGTGAATGTGAATGCTGCAAAATGGGAACGAAACACTGTTTCTTTGGCACAAGCAGTTTTAGTGTTAGTACCTTAAAAACATGTCCTGTGTTTCTTTCATGTAACTTGTAAAAGATTGTTTAGTAAGGCTGAAATCACTCCATTGATTGCCTGTCCTCTTATGTCAGTGCAGAGCTTCTCTCTGATAACAACAACAACAAAATTACATTTGTATTGCGTCTTTCACATCAGGAGGATGTCTCAAGGCGCTGGACAGATACTGCTTCAGACCTGAGCTAAGGACAGGATGGTGGGGAGGGGCGGAGGAGTTGCCGATGGGTCCATCGAAGAGGAGAGTTTTGAGGCGAGATTTGAAGGAGACCAATGAGGAGGCGAGGCAGAGGGAGTTTGGGATGGAGTTCCAGAGGCATGGGGCAGTGACTGAAGGCTCGCCCGACAATGGTTGGATGGGTGGGTCGGGGGACGTGAAGCAGGCTAGAGCCTGCTGAATGGAGGGGGCGGGCAGGTTGGTAAAGGGATAGTAGGTTACAGATGGGGCATGGTTGTGGAGGGCTTTATATGTGAGGACCAGGATCTTGAATTGGATCCTCTCAATGATGGGGAGCCAATGGAGTCGGGCAAGGATGGGGGAGATGGGGTCATGCAGTTTGGAAAGGTAGACAACGTGGGTCACAGAGTTCTGGATTATCTGCAGTCTGTGGAGAGAGGAATTGGGAAGGCCAACCAGCAAGGCATTTGCAAAGTCGAGCCGGGATGTCATGAAGGTGTGGATGAGGGTTTCAGCAGCTTTAGGGGTGAGGTAATAGCGGAGTCGGGAAATGTTGCGGAGGTGGGGAAAGGCAGACCGAGTTATTGCTTGAATGTGAAGAAGGAAAGACAGTTGAGGGTCGAACAAGACACCTAGGTTCCTAACTGGCTTGATGAGGTTGAGTGATGAGCAACCATGGAGGTTGATGTAGCCAGCGCCTAATGCAAGAAGGCTCTGGTGCAAGCCAATCAGTAGGGCCTCGGTCTTGTTGACATTCAACTGTAGAAAGTTATCTCTCATCCAGGACTTGATGTTTGACAGGACAGTGGTAGTCCTGGAGTCGAGGGTAAAGGTGGAGAGATAGCGTACATGTGGAAGTTAACTCCATGTCTGAGGATGATGTCACCAAGGGGGAGCATGTAGATGTTGAAAAGTAAGGGGCCAAGGACAGAGCCCTGGGGTGACAGTGCGGGGGCTGGAAGAGAAGCCGTATCACAGTTGGCTGCTCAGCTTTCTAACTACTGTACCTAACTGTACAGCAACTTGGGACATCCTCTCGATGTGAAAGGCGCTATATGAATGTAAGTTTTGATTGATTGATTGATTGATTATTTTTTATTCCTGGGCATAGCAAAACGTTGGGCACGTTTCCTTACTCCACACCCCTCTGTTCACCTAGCAGTAAATAGCAAACCAGTTGTTAGTAAAAAAAAAGCTTTTATAGAAAAATAATAATTTGGTCACCCAATCCATGACTGTTTGTGAAACATTGCTATGCGCAATTGGCTGCTACATTTCGCCCAATAAAATATACAGTCAATTGTTTTTATCTTGCATGCTGTGATGCGCTTTGAGACATCTCGAAGATATGATAAGGCCGGCGCTATATCAAATGCAAGGATTATTTTTATTATTGTGCTGATGCAAAAATGTAAGTTTTTTTTATTGGAGGAAAGGGTACAATAGTAGAAGAAATTAGATTATTTTAAAGATTTAAAGCTGCTTTCCTTCAGTAGATGCATTTATTCTCTTTGAAGATCAGAGTAGTTGACCAATCAAAAATCCCATCTGTTTTCATGATTAATTTTTTTTTAAGACTTATTCTGCAGTAGCCAAATTGAGATTTCACTCATTCCTTTGTTGGAAAATTGCTGATAATATTCATGTAATGCTGGGGAAATTCACGATAATGTGGTGATCTGGATTGAATACTTCAGAGATAATATATGAACAAAGCACGAAAAAGATGTCTGACTTCCAGTTTGCCATAACGCCACTGATATCACTATTGCTGATATTTTGTTTGCGAAGTAGCAATAAAAATAAGAAATTTACGTTTTCATATTGAAGAGGCGTTTCCTGTGGTGTACATGCACAGTATGCAGTAAGTACAGTAACATCAATGATGATTCTTGCACATAGCACAACAGAGCGCAAGCTCTAACCACACTACCAAGCTGACAGTGGGAAGCTGGAAGCTACACGTACTGCATTCACAATCAGCTGACCATCCTGTCAATGAGGCACTCTACAGTTGGGAGGGCCACTGAAATGCCGAAAATACCAAATTACAAGCATGTGAACATCATAAAATGTTCAACGTAATTATGAAAAATACTGTTTTCAACCATGAAAACAGACTTGATGCTTAAGTGTGGAAGCGGTTTCACACTAAACACTTTTAATGGCTCATAACCCATTTTGCTGATCGTCTCAAAATGCATTGCCTGCAAAGACCAGGGGTAAATTCTGCATATTCAATGAGTTTCAACTTAGTGTTCTATTAAAAGAATATGGTCCCGAGTGCAGTTTTTACACTTAATAACATCTGATCATGTTCTCTCAATTTCAGTTTCCATTTAGTTTGGCTGGTCTAGGCAATGAATCCCCTGTAATGAAATGTCCCTTAAATTGCTAAATGACCTCAGTGCAGAACCATAAAACCTATCTAACATCACTTTAGGACCCCCTCAAGATACAGAATCTAATAAACTGAATGCTTAAAATGTACCACTCATAATCTGCTGGGGCTTTGACATTTTCCATCTAATTTACTGAACAGACATTAGCTAGTGGGCACTGAATGATAATGTAATGAGGATTAGAACATTTTTCACTATGGTACTATCTGATATAAGCTTCAATGTCAGGTTAAGATGCATCCTTAAAAAGGAGCAAAAGGATATCAGCATTTACTAGAAGTTGCCAATTCCTGAAGCACGCTAACTCGATACTAATGATGCCATCTGGTGTCTTCTGAGAATTACTAGCTTTGTTAGAAATACATCCAATACTACCTCTCAAATATAGTGAATGGTCATATTTTCTATACATATTATTGAACATTGAAAAAAATACATTTTTGCCATTTATTTTCTTTAATTCATTCTCATTCATGCTTTATATTTAAAACTAACGCTTGAGTTGGAACATGGTGAACATAGGGTTTTAGCACAAATCTGAGGCTTGGATATATTATTTGAGGTTTGATTCATTTGGTAAAACCACCTCAACCAAGAAATTATGTTACCGCTTACACCTTACCCCAGTAAAACCTTTTAAAGTTTAATATCTAGTGCTATGTTGTTTTGGGTTTTTCTAATGTGTCATTACAAAAGTTTTCTGCAATTGTAGAGTGCTCCATTGACTGCGACTAACTGTGTGATACATGAATGGTTTTGCTACTCTGTTACTGGAAGGATACATACATAATAATTAATAGGCTGCTGTGGCATACAAAGCTAGCACTCAACATGAGACACCGAAGTTATGTGCTTCCAATGTCAAGTGTGTGAGGATGTTTCATATCTCATCGATTCACAAGTAAGTTATTTATTTATAGCGCATTATTTTTGAGGTTCACCTATAAATAAATGCATTTTGAGTTGATGATGGTGATGGCGAGCATGACCCAAAGTCACAGCATCAGCAGTAGGAACACATTAAAAGTAACCCACTGAAAATATCTGGTGGTTAGGTCAAATTATAATGGCTTTGAAGGTGCTGCTGCCTCTAGAGGTCCCAATCAATCTCAGAAAGTCACAATGAATGTCTAGATTCAGGAGTCGAACCAGTCAAACTGAGTTTATTGTGCTTCCTGCCATTGCAGTATATTCTGTGAGGCGCTTTGAAATGTCTCAAAAACTTGATAAGGTCCTATATCAAATGCAAGGACTATTATTATTAGATTATTATTATTTTGTGATTGAGGCTGATAGTGAAGCTCCAGCATTTTGTTTCAAATTCCCAGTCTTTTCCAGTTTGTGTTCCATTCATCAACTGGTCACATCATAAGGATTATCATCTACATGGAGAAGTCCAGGGTTTATCTGTTGAACTCCCTGCCTAACTAACAGTAATGGGGGTTGGGAGGTACACAAAAATTAGGTGAAAGTCTTTTGTTTTAGCGCTGACTCCATCAAGAAATATAAATCTAAATTCCTAGGATTTAAGAGAATTTCACATTCCGCTGTATAAAGGCAACATTTAAAAGATTAGCCTGATTGGTAGCCAACTCTTTAATAATAATAATAATCCTTACATTTGATATACAGCTTTTCACATCTTCTAGATGTCTCAAAGTGCTTCACAGAATATACTGTAAAGTGAATTGACTGTATATTTGTATGCGAAACGCGGCAGCCAATTGCACACAGCAGTGTCCCACAAACAATCGTGGATTGAGTGACCAATTCTTTTAAATTCCTTTCTGGCAAGCATATTATTATTTCACAAGCACCCATTAATATCAATAATCCTTCAATTTAACATAGCGCCTTTCACACTGGAACGACGTCTCAACGTGCTTTTCAGGATGTACTGTACTGTGTAGTGTCTGTGACAGCCAATGTGCATATAGCAAAGTTCCATAAACAGCTATGAAGCCACTGACCAATTTTATTTGGGGAGATTGTTGGTCAGAGCACCAGGACAGCTCATATCTCTTTTCATTGGATCTTTAATGTCTTCCCAAATAGGCAGACAGGTTCTCAAAGTGTTAATGTAAAAAGAGAGATATGTCTAGCTTCTTTTTGTATTTTTTGACATTTTCGTAACAAAAGGAGCTTCCCAGATATGAAAGAATGGTCAGGCATGGATAAAGTTCAACTCTCACTTAAAATGTTACACTTAAAATATAATCTACCCCCGCCCCCCCCAAATCCCATCTTTAATATCATTTTGAGAAAACTGATTTTTGGACTCCCAATGTAGTGAAGTACTATTCAGCCTGAGACTCAGGATAAAACCAACACTGAAGTGTGCTCAGGTATATTTACATAAACAGGATTTGACACAATAAATGTCAATATGCTCAGTGAATAACCTAGGTGGAATTAAAAGAAGATAATCTATTATTACCCTGATTACAATCAGATAAATTGAAGTGTTCAATATCTCATCCGAAGGATGACACATCTGACAATGCAACCCTCCCCCAGTACTTTTTTGGAGTGCTAGTCTAGACTGAATTAGTTCAAACTCTCGATGTGTACCCATGGGCTTCTTTCTGACTTTGAGGTGAGAGTGCTAGCTTCTGAGCCAGGATGACATCGTTTGGTGATATTTGCCAGGACAGTGGTCATGTTTTGGTGTTAGATATGGGAACTAATGAGGCTGAGTGCTCAGCTCTGAGGCAAACTTGACACCAAAATGGGGGAGCAGCTGAACAATGCCACTAAAAAAAGAAATAAAACAAAGGCATCTCAGGCAGGTTTCCTTGTTCCACAGGAATCTGGTTGTTAGTAGATTGTTGTATTGATTTCTGGGAATAAAATACACTTAAGATAAAAGGTTGTCATTCAATCCACGAATGTTTCTGGGACACTGGTGTGTGCAATAGTTGCAATGTTTCACTCACAAACTATCCAATCAATCCACTTTACAACAAATCCTGTGAAACAATTTTACATGTGTCAGTGACTTGATAAGGCCCTATATGATATGGAAGTATTATTATTATTATATTATTTTCTAGATGTTAGTGAAAAGAAGCCAGGTTGAGTGTTGGTGCTCTGCTCTAACGCCCCTCTCACCGGTCTCCCCTCCTCAAAATTCAGCTGATTCACTCCTCCACCTGTATTCTCACCCACACCAAACTTTGTACCCCAATTACCCCAGTCCTTGCCAAACTCCACTGGCTGCCTATTACAGAATAGATCAAGTTCAAGATCCTCACTCTAGTGTTTAACATCACCTCCATTCCTTGGCACCTGCTATCTCTCTGGCCTCCTCTCTCCTCACAGCAGTACTCGCTGCTTCAGCTCTACTGGGTCTCGCCTGCTCCTTGTTCCCCAAATTGTCCGCTCCACAATTGGCGGATTCAGCCACTACGGCTCGAAACTTTGGAACTCCCCCGTTCAACCCCTTCCCTTCACCCCCTCCTTCCCCATCTTCAGGTTGTACCTTTTTGACCGTGATTACAGTCACCTTCCCCCTCCCCCTGGCTTGGCCTTGGGCTCCCCCAATTATTAAACATTCTGAAATGCCACCTGGCATGGAGGGTGCTATATAAGTACAAGTAGTTGTTGTTGTTGCTATTCTGGCATAAGCTAAGAGCGTACTTCCCATATTCCTCATTACAAAGTCAGCTGGAATAAACATGCCATAAAGAGGGTAGAGCAGAAGGAGAGGTGGTCGCAGCTCAATGCAGCAGTAAAATACACCCCTCGAGAACCAAGTGTTGAATATCAATGAAATCAGAAAGTTAGTAATCCCATTGTGTTCCTGTAGATTGTCGACTGGCTGCCAAACAAAAGCAACCACATGGGTTGAGAAGCTTACTCATTAAATAGAGGGAAGCTAAGTTGTGGAGGGTAGAAGAATGGGGTATTTTCTTTTAATAAATGGGCCAAAAATATTTAAAATCATTCTTTAAAAAATAAAAATACAATAAAGAATAATATGACCAAGCAAAACTAAAAGAACTGAATTGGTAATCTTGTAGCTAATGTGCATTTGGCATAAATCAGTCAAATTGATATTCAATATGGGTTACTGCAATGCCAAGGTAACACAATTAATCAGTGAACAGCATTTATTGTAATTGCTGAAGTGACAAGGACCATAAAACACACGAGAGCAAAAGATGCAATTTCCTTGTTAGCACATAACAAATGGCCACTTACGTCACCTACTCTGACTGCACACCTAGAGCATGACCTCGCTGTTTACCAGCTGGAGAACAAAATGAAGCTTTAAAAGCAGCACTTTTGATAAATAGGCAAGGTGAAAAAATGTGTCTGACATGAGTAAGACTGGGAAATTGTAATTAAAAGGACTCCATTGTAAATATTTGCATGACCTGAGATATGACTGCAATGTTCAGGTTTTGTTTGTTAGTTGATGAGGAAAGTTACTGACACTGCACATTTCATGTATGCTTATTGTATTTATATTCGGCAGATTAAGCTGCATATGTGCTGGGTGTCCTTTCATGAGATTTGATGTTATAGCTGTGTGATGTCATTACAGGCTCTTGTTGATGTTGCACTGAATCACTGCCAGCTGAAGCAAAAAGCATCAATGTATTTAAGAGAAAACTTGATGCATACATGAGAGGAGAAAGGAACAGTAAGGTAAGCATGAAGGGAAATGGATGGAAACTAATGTGGGGTATAAAGAGAGTGAGAGCTTGCTGCGGGTTTCTGATTTTATGGTAGCTCAACATGGAGCAGGATATCCTGTAGCACAGTGTGCTCACCTCGTAAGTGAGAGGACCCGGGTTCAATTGAAATAATAATAATTTGATCACTCAATCATTGACTCATTGTGTGATACTGCTGTGCGCAATTGGCTACTGAGTTTCGCCCACAAAATATACAATCAATTCACTTTACAATATATTCTGTGAAGTATTTTGAGATGTCTCAACAACATGATAAGGTGCTATATCTAACCCATGGATTATTATAAAACACTGGTGAGGAATAGTTGGGCGAAATGGCCTCATCTCCAAATCAGACATATATCTGGATAATATATGTAACACTCACTGGTCAGTGAAGCTCAGTTGGGTGAGCACCTTTGCTTAGAAGCATTGATTCAGATTTGAATCCTATTGGATTCACTCTGCCACTTACCCATTCGAGATCGATAATATAGATACTGTAGCTTTACCCCCTCAACAGTTGGTATTTTAAAGACCACCTTTTGTACCTTAACAAGGAATCTGAATCATCTGGTCCAATTGTTGTGATGAATTGAAAAAATATATATTAATAAAGTAACAAATACATTTATGTAGAATAATTTTGCATTTGATATAATGCCTTAACCCATCATCGAGATATCACTTCTCAAGATATGCTGTAAAGACATGACTAAGTCATGTAAAGTTTAAACATCAGACAGTTTGCACAGCGATGTTCAGCAGACAGCCATTGAAGCAAAAGGTTTCAAGGTGGGGTAATGTGTTATCATAATAATAAGAATATGAGAATAATAATCCTTGCATTTGATACAGCACCTTATCATGTCTTCGAGACATCTCAAAGCGCTTCATAGAATATACTGTAAAGTGTAGTGGCTGTATATTTTGTGGGCGAAAAATTTAGATTATGCAGAGAAATTTAGTTTGGCAGTATTTTTCAATCTTCCCAATTCTGTTCCTCATATTACGTGAAATGTAGCTTGTCAAATTTATGTCTGGAAGGACAGCTGACAACTTTCTACATTTGGTTCAATGTAACAAATACAATAGACCATCTTGGTCAAGGAATCCTGCCTCATGAATAATCTCACTGTTTCAAAGACATTCTATTGAAGCAGAAATACTTCATGACATTGTAACCAGATGAATGGGGTATTAAGAATTACAATACGTTAAGTCATTATGGAATATTGTGTTCCTCTCAGCCATATCCCACATGCTTTGTCTGTGCAACAAAAGTGTACGGAGACAGAATGCCGTCAGTACTTTACAGGCTTTATTTATTAGTATCAGGTACTTTCTTCAATACCAGGCAGAGTGATTCCTGACAGCAGCGGGCGATGAGTCAGACAAAGATTGCTTCTGTTCTCTGAGGAAACCCCATGTGCCCTCCTCATATTTAACACATCTTATTCAATGACTTGCAGAGATGTGTTGGCAGTATAGGTAATGAATTTGGTTAGATTCTAAATGTAGCTGCTTTCAAAAAACATGTTTTGCCTTTTTGTTCCTCTTTAATTGTTCCCCCCTTGCACAGGTTCCCATTACACATTTATAAAGCACCGTAGATCGTTTCATTACCTATATTCCTGAAGATTTATTAGGAAAAGTATTCTGACATGAGCATTTCCTTCCGAACATTTCCTTCCGTTTCTCTGTCAAACGTGATATTCAGCATTGAGTGTACTTCACAGCATATCCAAAGTCAGCCATAAATCATACAGGAAAAGCAAAGACTTTAATGCACTACATTTAAAAAGCTTGCCTAATGATGCCTTCTGCATCAAGTAAATTACGGTTTTCTTAAATGAATGGGCCAATTAATTTAAAGCTTCTTTTAGGATTGCCAATAATTCAACTCTTTTAAAAAGCACTGAAGGTCTGTGAAAGCAAATTAATTTTCTCATTAAGAATACGTTAGTTAACACTGACTGGTGTACTTACTTATACCATCTGTATTTAACTAGTAGTCATTAAGGTGACAAATGCTTAGATCCAAACAATGCAACATTATTAGAGCAGCACAATGTATTCCGTCTCAGTGTATCATCCCCATGCATTATTATAGATTATTGACATCCCTGTTTGGATGTCTGGGATGGATTTACCTGGGATAAAGCGGTAGAATGGCACAGAATTATGTTGAATGATGCAGCATGGACATAAGTTATTTCACCCAATTTGTCTGTACTGGTGTTCACATAAGCCTCCAACCCTCCTATCCCTCTATTACACACTTCTACCCCTCTCACATATGTAAGGTGTGATGTATTTGATTACTTCATTGCTGATGAATGGTATTAATGAGGCCAAGCGATAATTGAAGTTTATTGCCTTTGATTATCGCTCCACCTCTCCTCCTGCATCAAAATGGCTGAGCTCCCAGCATGACTACATCTTGGAAGTTTTTCACCTTGAGGAATGGATTTGAAAGCTTTCGCCTTGAATGGAAGTAAGACTGAACAACAATAAAATTACACTTATAGAGCGCCCTTCACATCGGGAGGATGTCCCAAGGCACTGAAGAGTTAGGTCGAGACCCGAGCGGGGGGTGGGGGGAGATGGGGGGCCAAGGTTGGGGTAGGGGGAAGGAGAGTAGTAGAGGGGGGAGAGTTAGGAGGGGAGCAGAAGGCATGGTCGAAGACCGCCCTTAAAGGAGGAAAGGGAGGGAGCGAGGCGACAGGATTGTGGGATGGAGTTCCAGAGTGTGGGGGCAGAGAGGCTGAAAGCCCGGCCACCGATGGTAGGGCGGTTCGGGTGGAAGCCGTGAAGCAGGCCAGAGCCTGCTGAACGGAGGGGACAGGCAGGCTAATAGGGAGACAGCAGATCAGAGAGATAGGCGGAGTCAAGGCCGTGAATGGGTGCAAACCCCCCAAAACATTATTATATAACAGTGATAAATTTATATTGTCTATGGCTAGAAATTGCTACGTGGATTTCGAAGTGCAGGGTTTAATCCAAAAACGGAGATTGTTCTTATGGTAAATCTTTGCCAGTTCTCATTTTCTACCTGCTGTTAATGACTGGCAATAATGGTTACTGTTTGTAATTAAGATATAATTAATTTAATAATTAGGGATAGATTGATGGGAAAACTACCTACTTAGAGCTTCACATCATGAATTTCAACACAAATACATTTAATCCAGCTTCAGGCAAGGAATAAGACGAGCAGAAATGCTATAAAAGTGCCCACAGTAGTCTCTTCACTGACATCTCTCATTCAGCAGGATTTGCCTTAGTTGAGACACTTTTATATTTCCTTTATTTGGTGGTACGAGTTAAGAAAGAGTTACCTGCTTCTTTTTCTCCCTGGGCCAACAATTTTGCGAATCAAATTCCCTTTTATTTAGTTGCTTTTTTCCAAAAGCCTCAGTCTTGATAAAGAATTGACCTTCCCAAGTAGATATAGTAAAGGACATCAGAAATGACTTCGCTATGACAGGAAATACATAAGGTGTCGAGACAACTGCTGAATGAAATATGTCCCGAAATACAAAATTCACAGCCCGATGTTCCTTTGAGAAATAATAATTTATTTTTATTATGAAGTTCTCGAAAGCTAAGTCAAGAAAAGAACTTGAGAGTATATAAGTTGTCACAAAGGAATGTTTGAGGGAACCCATTTTACAAATGCTTTTTAAAAAAATGTTACCTATGAATTATGTTGTTTACCTCCTCACAGTATAACAAGAACAACATTTTTTTTATGTAGCACCTGTTACATTATAGGGCAGAGTAGTGTTTGCAACAATCAAATTCCAAGTAATGTATGAAGAACAAAATACAGATTAAATTTAGAAGGAAGCATACTACAGTCATCAGTATATGGATGCCATTGTGTCAGTACTGGCTGTCTAAAAGAGCAGTATATCCACTCCCTTTACTTTCCCCGTGCTCTTCTATTTATATTCTTAACTTGCTTCTGGATTCTTCTTCAACCACCTATTTTGGCACACAGTTCCATATCCTTAGACATTCTGTGTGTGTGTCTGAAGTAAAGTCCTCTAAGCTCTCCTTTTGTATATTTCTCACGTCAGGAAAATGTCCCAAGGCACTGAATACTAGAGAACACTAAATTCTCAGCACCATATGTTAATTTTTTTGCTGTTTGACCACAGTTTGTAAAATGGAGGTAGTTGGCCAATTATGTTTCCTTTAATTGAACTAAATTCAAAACATCAAATCAAAGGGTAAACCAGGTGAATTCTTTCCATTTTTACAGTCTGTACAGAGCCTAAATGTGACTTCATCAGCCCCGAGAAGGTGAACCCTTTCCTCAACTCAAATAAGGATGAAAGGTTGACATTTTAAAATCTTGTAGTCCTGCAGCTTTGTGGTTAGTTAGCACGCTCACCTCTAGGTGCGATTGCCGGACTGGGCAAAATGTCAGGCAAGTTTCCTTACTCCACATGCCTCTGCTTATCTAGAAGTAAATAGGAACCTGGTTGTTCGTCCATTGAGGAATCACTTTCCAGGGGGTAATAATCCCCTCCAGTATATTCTGTAAAGCTCTTTGAGATGTTTCGAAGAAGTGATAAGGCGCTATATCATATGCTAGGATTATTTTAAGAATTATTGTTATTCATTGCAAAAGTTAAAACAAAGTGTTGTAAAACAAAGAAGGAAATCAATGACTTGGAGATGTGGATAGAAGTTACCAGTTCATGTAAATAAGGATTTAATTTCTTCGACAAGAATTCATATTCCTGGTACATTTTATCATTTTGTCCAGCGATGTTTGTTAATGCAGACAAGACATTACAAAAAAAAGTATGAGTTTTCTATTGCAGATTAAATTCCTAAAATGGATATCAATTTGAGAACCTCAGTGCCCTGGTTAGGAAGGTAAAAATAATGTGGATACTCTCAATAACTACTACAACAATAACTACTTTGATTTATATAGCATCCTCCACGCCGGACAGCATCTCAGAACGCTTCACAATAGCAGATCCCGGGCTTGAGCCATGAACAGGGGGAAAAAGGTGACCGAAGGTGCGGTCGAAAAGAAAGATCTTTAGCTGAGGCCTGAAACTAGGAAGAGAGGGGGCGAAGTGAAGGGAATGAGGAAGCGAGTTCCAGAGGTTCGAGGTATAGTAGCTGAAGGCACGGCCGCCGATGGTGAAGTGGAGGATTCGGGGGACAAGGAAGAGACCAGAACCGGAGGAACGAAGACAACGGATGCTGTTTTGAACTAGTCACAGGTTTGCAGGTACCTGATGCATTTAGCTCTTCAAAGTATAAATTAATTTGGGAGCAAAATTGAAATGTACAATGCACATACGAGGAGAGTATGGGTCTGCATCAGTGACTGGATTAATAAGGCATGAAGCTTCAAACAGAAAAACGGGCTTTAACTAAGTGATCTGCTATCTGTGATAATGCCAGATTTGAATTGGTACTTCTAAATACTGTATTGTCAAATTATATAATTTCAGGCGCTATATAACAATAATTTAAAAAACAAAAGAATGTTGTCAGTTAACAAAGTTGTTAGCTTGCCAATATCATCTGCTGTGTTCCAACAATGAGCTACATCTCCAGTATTTTACGTAAATCAGTCGACCGATAACATAGCCTCAGGCAGCATATAGGACCTTGGAAACGGATAATCTAAGGTTCATAAACTTTTGCTGAAAAATGCCTTTAGTGCTCTTCACAGATATAATACAAAATGTCACAATTTCCATTTCTCCAGTCATATATTTTATTTAGCATTAAATCGCATTTAATGGCATGGAGGAAGGTTATTTGTAACTACAGCTGAGTAAATAATACCGTTTTCTCCATGGACAGCCTTTGAAATATGTGAAGTCTCTGAGTCCCTGAAACACAAATTGCACAAAAAGATCAATCTTACCTTTTCCAAACAACAAGCCGGCTGAAGGTGATTGATGAAACAGTCTGCAACACTTGGCATCAGCACTCTGCTAGCACTATACTGCTACCCCAACAGATGCTTTTACTGCAGAACCATCGTCTGGAACATCTTTTCACATCACAACACTCTGAAACAAAGCAAACGGCTTTTTATACGAAAGGTGGAATTATTATTGAGCACCAACTCCACACATCATTATGCAAGCTAACCTTTGTAAGTTTACACTAAACCAACTGAACTTTATTTTCTGTCAATAATAATGACAGAAAGTAAAATAAATAGGCGTGCCTTGCGAGCATCCAGCACCTAAAACTTACATTGCGCTATTGCAGTCTAACCTATAGATTCTAAATATTGCAATGCTTTTCCCCTTTTATGTAAAATTGAATTTGCAGATGTGCTTTTAGAAAAGTGAATATAGCAAAGTTAAATGATTTATGTTGTGAAAATAATCATAATTTAGTTTTCAACTATTTTGATAACTGCAATGATTATAGCAGTTTATTTAAGGAACAGTAAAAAGCATAACAGAACAATGATAAAATAACAATTCTTGCAATTGATATAGGACCTTTCACATTGGGTGGCTATTTCAAAGTGCTTCCACAGGATTTATTCTAAAATGCAAATTGTGTATTTTGTGGGCAAATTTAAAAACACAGCTTATCCAACTATTTAAAAAATTTCATGTGACACAACTTGAATAAGGAAATGAAGGCTCAAAGAATAAAGATGCAACAACAACAACAAAATACAACAAAATTACATTTGTAGAGCACCTTTCACGTCGGTAGGATGTCCCAGCAAATGCAGCATATTTGTTCAGAGTAGAAAGTCTCAGAAATATAAAATAGAGCAACGGGCAACACATTCTCTGCAAAAGCAGTTTCAAATTTAAGATTTAATTTAATTTTTATTTCCAAATTCTGCACTACCATAAATTTTAATGTAAATGAGGGCTTTCTTTAGGGGAGTTGGGATGGAGGGGGCTTTGAATCTTGCTTAACACTGAAGGTGCCCTTGCTCATTGATGTTCCTCATTTTCACAAGTTCCTGGTGTAAAAACTCTGCCATTGTCTTTGGGTTATGAAGCATAATAATAAAAATCCTTGCATTTGATAAAGCGTTTTACATAACTTCCAGGCGTCTCAAAGAGCTTCACAGAATATACTGCAAAGTGAATTGATCACAGTTTGTTAGAATAATTATCATTTGTTTGGGTAATAATCCACAATGGTCAGAAAGCCCTCAACTAGGCTTCATTCCTGTTGGTGCAGTGTCTCTTGGGTAAATCTTGGGTGCCTTAGATGTTGCCCCTGAGATAATTTCCAGCTGTGTTTCATCTTGAGTGAAAGGTAACACTACCTCCCACCTAACTCTCCTTAGTCTGTTTTATGCACTGCAGAACATGAATTCTGCAAGGTGGTTAATGTGACTAGTCCAATGTGTTCAGAGTGCCTGCTATACAGAGTTATGTTGATTCCAATTTTCCACTGCAGTTAATGTCCACATTAAAAGTGCTAACTTTAGCACCAAATTGAATATTTCTTCTTCATTGTTTCCTTCCTTGTGGAGAATGTGATATTGAAGAGAGCTTTCACTGAAGGGAGATTTGTTTGACATAATGAAGTGGTTGCCGGATGTATAGATGTGGAAAAAAAGGGTTGTATTTGGAATATACTTCTGATCGGTTTTGTAGATGGCAATTCTGTCCCATACATTGTACACCATTCACAAAACCTGCCATGCACTGTGGGCTGAAAGGATACAGTAATTTGTTATTTCTTCTATGTTTCTATGAATATGATGGATGGTTCTTCTCTCTTCCTAAACAAGTTTCTCATATGCATTTTTGTTCCGCACCTAGTGTAACTTGTACCAACACTGTACACATTAAGAGCATTAAATAGTAACTGACTGCTCTTGGTCAGGGCAACGATGTGACTGTCTGAAGACAATATAAGATCGCACAAACTGAATTTGATGGTTTATTAACCAGAGGATTAACTTGTTGATAAAGCGCTGTAACAAATGCAAGGATTATTATTAGGATTATTTAAACATGTAAATAATTGTTCCTGCATTTATAAGTAGTTTGGGTTAGGTTTCCCTTGTGATTAGGTGCTATATCAAATGCAACTAATATTATAATTGTTATTATTATCATCATGTTTGTACCTTGTGACTAGATATACAATTCTAATTTTTGCCAATCAAAGTTATTTTTTGGCAATTCAATGTGTTCTTAAAAACTTTAATTCACATACGTATTTTTAAATTGTGATAACTCTGATACAACGTTACACAAAGAATATCTCATTATTTTACTGTATAAATGAGTCATAAAATCCCAGAGTCACGGATTAAAAGAGGACATTACCGTTTCAAAGGCAACAATGTTTTCATAAAGTTGGGTGGGGAAGGAGTAACATATGGCTGTACAAAGCAGCTATTTGAACCATTTCAAATATCAAATGGTACATTTCACACG
Organism: Hydrolagus colliei; assembly: GCA_035084275.1. Classification (NCBI taxonomy): domain Eukaryota; kingdom Metazoa; phylum Chordata; class Chondrichthyes; order Chimaeriformes; family Chimaeridae; genus Hydrolagus; species Hydrolagus colliei. The sequence goes on along the minus strand of CM068747.1, from coordinate 17,260,332 downwards.
CTTGTGCTGCTGATGAGGTCATAAAACTCATCCTCCACTTCAAAGGGATGCTACAGCTCTCTGACTTTAATCAGCATCAGGGTGAATCTCTTAAGTAACTTGTGAAAGGGCAATGTCCTTGACCGGTTTGTAAGCCACAAGGCTGGACACAACAACAATCCGATTACTTCCATGCCTCAGGAAAATGAAAATCCTCAAGTGCTATTTTTCTGTTGTTGACAATGTGAGGGAAAGGGCAGAGACTCATAGCTTCAGGCAGTGTGTATGTGCGGGACGAAATCTCATATAATTCATAAGCAACCAATGCAGCTGTTCGTGTACAATCAAAATCCATGTTTCCCTTGGCCGGACGACTAAAGAATTACAGATTTTAATCTAAAAGCGGACTAAAAATAAATACAACTCAACTGGGTGCACTGATGAAACTTCAGCATTTACTGACCCTTTGGGGCACAGTAGCAGCAATAGCTGACCCCCTCAAAAAAGGGTTAAGGGAAGAGAATTTGCATTGACATTATTAAAGGGTCTAGCTTCAGGCATTCTACCAGCATGCCTCCGTACATTAAAACTATTCTGTTATAAGTTATAAAATAGAGGTATTGCACTTGACACCAGTGAAACACTACATACTGTATGTCTTTTAACAGGTTCAGCGTAAAGGGGCAACACAATGCATTTATAACTGAAACTAAGATGAAAGATTACCTTGTTGTTTTTATTTTCCTGCCCCAACACACAGCGCTTTGGGACGTCCTCCCCACGTGAAAGGAGCTATACAAATGTCATTTTGTATTGTATGGCTGCACCAACTGCTCAGAAGCTGACGTCCAAGTCACTGCCAATGTCACTCGCTGCTCATTGGGCTGTGCGTATAAAGCACACCTTGCCCATGTCAGCTTCGCTCAAGTAAATTACATTGATATCACTTCCTTTGCAAAGTGATGTCAATGGTGCTTCCTGCACATCGGACGCATGCTAATCAATACCGAGAGGCAGGTTGTTCAACGCTTCTGATTTAATATGGATCCACAAGACCTGAGCCCCTCAAGGGAGGCAACATTAGGCCGGGGCACATCCACCACTCTGAAGCATTGAAGGCACTATACTGCGCAAAGGGCACTATAATAATAATAAATAATAGTAATCCTTGCGCTTGATTTAGCGCTTTTCACATCCTATAGACATCTCAAAGCGATTCACACAATATACAGTACTGTGAAGTGAACAACAACAACAACAATTTACATTTATATAGCGCCTTTCACGTCGGGAGGATGTCCCAAGGCGCTAAGTGAATTGACTGCATATATGTGGGCGAAATATATAAATGCAAGTTGTTGTAGTGGGATCCCATCATACCTATCTCAACACTTGTTTATGGATTTTGAGACGGAAGGTTTTATCCCTCCCAGCGTTCTACTTGACACATCACGTAGCACTGCACAGAAAATTAGTGTCGAAAATATTTCTGCGCTGGAAATATCAAACTGGAAATGTGGATTCCTTAAGGAATATGAGTTTAATCTTTTTTGTGTGCATAATTACAGATGAATGTTCTTAAACGGTTACAAAAGGCATCGATCTATCAAAGTAAGTGCTGTTTCAAGCTGTTTCTAAACACCGAGGTAAAAGGGATGCATTCATCAAATGCTTCCCAGATAGTATGTGAAAAACTGTATACACATTCTCTGCATCTGTTTAATGGCACACTAATCAGTGGGAGGTGGGGAGATGGTCCTAACAAGGTTTCTGTAATGAGAAATAGCAAAATTTAATTACAAATTTTGATTACTGCAGCAAAAAAAGGATCCGTGCAGTGAGGAATATGGCGCAATGTAATATCTGTGTAGGGGGAAGTGGGGTTAGTGTGTGTGTGTATGACAATGAAAACAAAACATAATTGTGTTGTTGTTGGAGAATGAATAAAAACACAAAAATATAAATGATTAAAAATGGTTACACGGTGTGCTTCTGATTGCAGGACTGATTTAGAGTAATAGGAATTGAATTGCAATGTGATTTTTTTCCTGAATGGAAAGCCCATGTGAGACACCATTCTATTTCAATTAAACCAAACAGTCACAGACAAATCTAGACTTTTTTTTTTAAAGTAACACCCGAAATAAGATCTCTGTCTGTCAATTAATATATGTGGAACAGATTAATGAAACACAGTGAAGCAGTAATGCCAGGGACAGTAATTAAGAATACAGTGATAGTCCAGGAAAATCAGGAAGACATATTTGAGTGTTCCAGAATTTGGGGGCATAATGGCTGAAAGTGTAGCCACCAATGCTGGAATGGAAGTCACGCAGCACACACAGAAGCTCAGAGTCAGTCAAGCAGAGGCAGTGCATTTTTGAATAAGCAGGTCAGAGAAGTAGGGAGGAGCCAGGACATGAAGCAATTTGAAAATGAGTGTGAGCAATTTCAAAAGATTGAAATTGATCATTTGGCGTTAGGAGGCCGGTGGAGCCTGGCTAAGACTGGTGTGGTGGGGGTACAGAGTTTAGTATCGGTGAGTATGCGGGCGGCGGAGTTTGGGATCAACTGGATCCTGTGCATGGTGGAGCTGAGGAGACCGGTGAAGAGGGCATTTGAGAAGTTGAATCAGGAGGTAACAAACCCATGGGACATCCCACATTAGGGACTGGAAGTGGGGAAGGAAGAATAGCAGTAGTCTGCACATTGAGTTGGGCCGAGTGATAGGTCGGGGAGGTTGAAGACATCAGAGCTATAGGACAGAAGACATTGACGGTGGCCAAGAAGTATGGCTTCTATCTTGTCAATGTTTAGGTGTAAGTAGTTTGTGCTCATCCAGTTCCTGATGTCTTCCAGACAAGCCAACAGAACATCAGCAGATCTGGAGTGGAAGCTGGAGAAGGAGAAGTGGATTTTTGTGTCACTTACGTGGAAGGTTACCCAGTGTCTGTGGTTGACATCACCAAGAAGGAGCATGTAGATGAGGAAGCGGAGAGCCAAGGATGGATGCCTGGAATACATCACAAGTGACTGGGCGGGGGTGGGAGGAGAAATCATTTGAAAAGTCAAAGTGAAGCTGGTTTCTTAGGTAGAACTTGAACCAGCGCAGTGTGATCCCACAGACTCCCATACTGACTCATGTTTCTGAGTATATTTCTGTGAGGCCAATTATGTAAATAGAGTATCTGCAGTTTCAAATTTCCAGCATCTGCAGTATTTTGCGTTTTTTTCTAATAGGTAGTTTGTATTTGTTTTAACAATTTTAAACCAATTAAATTTACCACATCTGCACCATGCCAGAATGCAGCAAAGTGTGTGTGTGTGTGTTTGTGTGTGTGTGACATAATGAGACACAGATAGATAATAATAAACCTTGCATTTGCACTTTTCACATCTTCTAGATGTCTCAAAGAGCTTCACAGAATATACTGTAAAGTGAATTGACTGTATATATGTGGGCAATAGCAAATTGCGCACAGCAGTGTCCCACACACAGTCGTGGATTGAAATGACCAATTTATTATTGTTTATTTTTGAGGGATTGTTGTTAGGCATGTGGAGTAAGGAAAGGGCATGGAAAATAGAGGTGCCTGTTACAAATCAATTTGTAAAAAAAAGACATACAAGAAGAAGACATATTTTTGAATTTCTTTCTTATCCAAACATTTTTTTTTAAATGTCCTTGCTCTTAAAGCAAAAACAATTATTATTAATAATAATCTAATAATAATAAACTCAATTAAGAATGTCCTCTATCTGAAGACAATCCTTTTGTTATTTTTGCATATATTTCCATGCCCTGAGTAACAATCTCTGCTCATCTCATCCAAAGTAATCCAAAAGCATTGAGGTATCATTGATCCTTCCGATGTGAAAGGCTCTCTATCAATGTAATTTTGTTGTTGTCGTTATAGTAGTGAAACCGGAATGTGTAGATATGTCCTCAATGCTACAAGACAAAGCCCTTATAGGCGTTTTCACTGTTTTCCTCAAGAGAAGCAGTAAATCGAGACCAGAGAGTTTGACTCTCACGTAATAGACCATTGTCCATTTTTTACATTTTTATTATACACTGGATAATTCATAGACTTGTGTGTATGGTAAGGGGTTCAGATAATATTGCAGACCATGAAAACAAAGATTGAGCAGTTTATCAACGTCAGCCAAATGCAGAGATGAGCTGCGTCCTTGAAACAGATTTCAAATTCTGATATTCCGTGCAATACATTTAGAGTTTTAGGGGGTAATGTGTTATTCAGGTTTGGTGAGGGAATTTGCCGGCAGTTGTTATCCTGGTGCAGGAATAATAATCCTTGCAATTTGATATAGCACTTTCACGTAAGTAGTAGATACTTGAAATTGGCTTTAAACAAGTGGACATGGGATTTATTTTACTGAATGTGTATCACCGGTTATAATAATTTTCACTGTATACAATACAGTACTTTCATATTCATTTGTTTGTTTTCCTTTACACACAATGACATATATAATATATATTATATGTTTTTAACACATATTTGCATTTAAGACATTTTCAAAGATATTATCTTGGATAGATGAAAATATTGTATCTAGTTATTGATTTTCCATTTCTCTCTATACTGGCTCTTGTTAGGATTTAATTCCACAAGTTCCAGCCATTCTATCAATATAATTTTGGACCTCATCCAAATAATTATTCTCACAGATGTCTGCAGAGAATGATTGTTGGCAGATTATACAATCGCTGGATTCAGATTCTATTTCTGCCCAAGACAAACCTTTCTGATGGACTAACTTCTTTCTGTCAGCGACAGGATCCTTGGCTGATGTTTTTTCCCTTCCTGGACTACAGATGGTGAGGCTAATTGTGGCATTCTTAGTCCTTTCCCAACTTTGATCAACTAAGCACACAGACTGATGATAGAGATTTGGTTAGTCAGGATCTTAGCAGTGATTTTAATCAACTGCCAAGTTTTTTTAAGTTTAAGTTAGAAAACTTTTGGAGGAGCTACTACTTAAAACTCTGACCAATATAATCATTGTATGTGTGAAAACTGTTAAACCATCAAATGACTGTACCACTATTTGGGTTAATACAGTGTACAGGTAACATACTATTCAGACCAAATACTGTAGACCAGTGTTTATACTTCATACAAGCCACCATCCCTCCAATACCCTTCGAGTATACCTCGCTATTCCCTTCTCACTCATGAACACACCAAGTTTCCTCTTAAACATATTGACGCTACTTGCTTCAAGCACAGTTTCCTGTTGCAAGTTTTATATTATTGTTGTCCCCTATTTGAAAAAAAAACTAAACTCTAGAATAGATGCATTGCTGGCTATTTTATATTTATCTAAATACTCTGTAGAAGGAATCCTGTGCATTAAATTTGGGGAAAAATATTGTTTATAACAATAATAATCCTTGCATTTGATATCGCACTTTTCACATCTTCTGGACATCTCAAAGTGCTTCACAGAATATACTGTAAATAGAATTGACTGTACATTTCTGGGCGAAATGCGGCAGCCAATTGCACACAACAGTGTCCCAGGTTATCAGGGTTGCAGCGTAATAAAACTAGAAACAATTGTTCCTAATGCATTGGCCTCAGTGAAGGTTGATACGTCCCTTTCACTGTCAACTTAAACCCATAAAGAAAATTTCACTTGATACTAACAGGGTAGGGAAGCATTTTAAGTCATGCCGACAAATTCTTGATAATAAAATAACAACATAAAAATTTACCAACACTCGGAAAATAGTCCCCAATAATCTCCCATCGCCAGCTGGTAAAAAATGATTTCTATTTTCTATTTCTGTTCTCTCAAAAAGGTTGGCTGAGTAATCACAAGTCAAGCCGCCTGTGGTGAGATACAGCCAGAGTCACAAGTGAGCAAATAAAAACATATTTTGTGGAAAAGAATGAGGATTCTGCTTATCGACGTAAAAGGCACTATACGTGTAATTTTGTTGTTGTTATCGGGTTTTTTTGATCAGTTGAAAAAGCTAGAGAGAGCGATCGCAAGCTATTGTTAGGTATCACTGAAAAAAAATGTGGCACAATTTCCGGCCAAACACAAGTGTGCTAAAATAAATCAAGCGTAAATGAGAAATTACCAAGTCAGGATTAGTTTTGTTTGAATGAAAGGTTCTCTTTTGGCATGCTTGTAATCTGTTCAATAAACATTATATATTCTGTGCCCATGTCAGTTCTGTAAAAGGCTAGATGAAAAACAAAGGTAAAATTTAGAATTGTTAGAATTGCTCAGCTTTGGATGTTCTGCATTCTGTTAAATATAATCAAGAAAAAATCCGGTGCTTTGATGGTCTGCAGATTATATTAACTTTCTATCACATATTTAAATATGCACAAAAATGCATTTTAAAATTGTACAGTTGTTACTTCAGCAATATCCTGTATATAATTGCATTTTTAATTTGATAGAAATATATAATCGGGTGAAAATTCACTTTTCCTTATTTAAGGAACAAAGTTAAAATATGTTTTGGGTTTTCCATCTCCATAACCTCTGAATGACAGTTAGCAACAAAACCAAAGTGAAAAATCCTAGGTACTGCCATATTTGATTCTTGCTCAGCGCAACTCATTTTCAAATACCAAAAACAGCTCATTGAAGGGATTCTGAACCAACTCAATCTGAGTTAATCAAGTTAGCAGGGAATCCCTTGACCAAGCCTAAGCAAGGCTATTTCACCTGCCAGCAAACTGCAGGGAGGATCTGGTTGGAAATCTGTTATTTAATTTCACCAGGCACAGCAGCAGGGGAGACACAATTGGCCTCTTTGTTCCTGGGCGACTGAAAGAACAAATGTCTAGGGATGCAATTGAGGACAGGGTTGGGTTCAGCAGCTGAAATAACCTGCTCGTGCCAATTGCTGGCGTCCACACAGAAAGTTGGGCTAATTGAGCAAAGGATCAGATCCAATCAGAAACCGCGACTGACCATTATTCACCACCTTCAGAGATCGAAGGAAGGGAGGAGAACGTCTAGAAGAAAAATAAGTGTGACATAAGAGGTTAATTACAATTTACTACTACATTAAACTACAACAGTAAATCTCCCTAAATCGGAGCAGAGTGTTTCCCTAAAAGCAGAAGATACAGGGTCACCAAAAAGTCAGGATATTCGCTGTAAACTTATTTAATCCCCAAAGCACAATGTAGATTCATTCAGTCTTTTAATTCAAACTGTACAAGGCACCCTCTTTCAAATCAACCTCTTTCACACTCTCCTTCAAATCCGCAAGTCACTCATCTCAGAATCCTTTTATAGTTGCACTATCCACATTCAATAATAGTAATCCTTGCATTTGATATAGCGCTTTTCACGTCTTATCGACGTCTCAAAGCGCTTCACAGAATATGATGTAAAGTGAATTTACTGTATATTTGTGAGCGAAATGCGGCAACCAATTGCACACAGCGGTGTCCCACAAATAATCATGGATTGAAATGACCAATTTTATTATTGTGTTTTTTTTGGAGGGATGATTATTAGGTGTGTGGTTTCGCCCTGATCTGCTAGATTCGAACACAAGTCTCACGCTTGTAAGGCAAAAGCTCTAACCACTGAGCCACAGGGGCTCCAATAGTCACTTAAGTCATTAAAGCAATATGCAACATTACTTATTCAAAAAGTCATTTATGTAAGACAGATTAGACATTGTAATGGTATCATGACTTTGTGGTCCCGCTGTATACAACAACAAAATTACATTTACAGAGCGCCTTTCACGTCAAGTGGACGTCGCAAGGAGCTGAACAGTCAAGGGTCGAGACCCGAACATGGGGGAGGGGCAAGGTAGGTATATTAAAAAGCCTATTAAAAAGGCACTTTGCCTCAGGATAAGGATGTACACTTTGAACCATACAACTTGAAAACACTTAAAGTGCTGAGAATATTCAACCTTTACCTCAACCACCATTTTAACACAGGGACAGGATTTCAGACTACAAATAGTACGGCTATGGCTTGATTTATTTCTTTTAGTCGCCAACAGTACATCAACTGCTGGTCCCAAAGGTTAATTAGAAAAATTATCTTATCGGTACAAAACAAAAAAGGGTTGGTTGGAGCTTCCTCATTCAGATACACTAATCTATGCCACTCCTATTTTCAAGTACACCTGTGATCCATCAAAGTCTTTTCCATGACAATCCCCATGGGCTCTGAAGAGCTCAGCCAGGCATGGCGGCTACAGCAATGTGCTGGCTGTACAAATGAAATTGGATGATTTAAACTGCTGCTCATGTAGCTTTAACCTCAAGTACATTTAGTGATTTTTTTCTTTCACTCTCTTTCCCGTTTGCCTGGGGTGTGTGAGCAAGTGGAAATCACAGCTGGCATACCTGCCGGCCAAAAAAAACCCCCATCAACAAACGTAACCAATGCCTTGCAGGAAAAAACAGACCCCCCCCCCCACCTTCCTTCTCTCTCCCAACAGAAAGAACTGATGGCATTTAAGGGTCAACAACTCCAGCATACCAGCATATGTTACAGTAATAAAAATCCTAATCTTAGAGGAAAATATTATAATAACAAATTAATGAGCGCTATCAGAAACCGCAGATATCTGTGTAAAGAAGAAAGGCTTCAGCAAAAAAAATTTAATCAGCCTTGTCAATGGCGTTTTAAACATGTGGTTGAATTCTGTACATAGGAATGCACAAATCCTCTTTATTTCTGCAACTTTTTAATGAAATCACAAATAGGCTATTTCTGCATATAATATTCAGGTTTGCATTGTTTCGGAAAATTTATCATTCCTGCAGTAACACTTGAAACTGCTGGCCATATTTTGCTCCCTCTCCCCAAAATAAAGATAATTTAGAACATGCTTAATTATGAAAGATAAACGTTCTGTTAATCTGGTTTCTGCATGTTAATGAATGGCGATTTCCTCAGAGAATCACAGAGCATGTTCAGCTTCAGAAAGTAGCATAGGTCATACTAAAGAATGCAGGTCAAAGTTGAGAAGTGATGCACCAAATTCAATCTGCTATACAGTAAAACTTAATCTTATGAATAGATATAGCAGTAACCTTCAAATGCAATGTACAGATTTGGTAGTCAGTTTCATCTTTAAACTGCCTTCAAAATGAAAGACAATTTGCAAAATGATTCATGACTACAACCTTCCCACAACAATCTGATTCTGAAACTCCAAAATCCTTTCCAGTAGTTTAAAATACACCATACACCAGGAGCTTGCTACTAAAGATAATTGTATTGCTCCTTCATGAAGTCACTTGTCTTGTGCATGCATTAAGAATCCAGGGTTAAACCGGTCTTGTAATCTCTAGCAACATTACTCTTCAGAACTGGTACTTCTTGCAATATATATTCATCATCCATATAGGGACAGAGGAAATCTCCCCACTATAATAATAAGAAGAATGATAATAACAACAATAACAATAATACTGTGGCAGCCAATTGCTCACAAGATTATCTCATAGCATTTTGTCAAGACTTCTAAAAATGAAAGGGTTAACATTTTTCCAAGTTGATCATACATTCTGCAACACTGTTCAGTTTAGTATATCTATAATGGGATATGCTCCCCGGTTATACATTTTATAATTACAGTACTATGTGCTTGCTTGATTGAAATAAATATTAGTTGCAGCAGGCAACTGAACTCTGCGCAGCTCTGGCTTGTTCAGAAAGCTTGATTCCAATAAATGAATCATTTACACCAAATTTGCAATGCTGTTATCAGTTAAAGACAATTGATTTATTTCAAAATGGGCATCCAACACATAAAGAAACCCCTTATCCTGCTTAAGAATATCTAAACCAAACTGGCCAGCGCCTTGGGACGTCCTCCTGACGTGAAAGGCCCTATACAAGTGTAATTTTGTAGATGTATACAATCATAATCCTTACATTTGATATAGCGCCTCATCCCATCTTTCAACCTGCTAAAATCACACGTCTTACATTTGCAAATATTATTTAATTAGGATCATCCTTTAGGATTTTGCCTTGTAGAGTCCTGCAATAAACTTGCCTTTGTAAAAAGGATTGGATGTTTTATCATTGTTGCTGATTTTTATTTTCATGCAGAAAGCAAGGGTTTGAAAGGTCTGCTATAATATGAAAAAGTGGTAGAGCAGACTGAATGTTTGAACAGCTTACTCCAATTCCTATGTTACTCTGTTCCTAACAGCAGATTGTATTTTCTGATACAAACACCAATTGAGCCAATTCCATGGGTATGGATCATATCACCTTATGTGACACACCAATTGAAACTGTTAAACTAGGTTAGCAACATCCTCAGAATAAGTTGTATTTGGAACAAGTTCTTATCACCAACACTGTGGGTAAACTGTGGCTTTTTCGGGAAAAAAAATGACGTAGACACCAATTACTGTACTTCCGAACTAAACATATCAGAGGAGAAGAGAAGCTGGAGAAAAGGGTGATATGTCAACCGAAGATGAGGAGAGATGGGACCCAACTAAGAAACAGTTTACAGGTTTAGTATAAATTAGGAAGATGTGACATAGGAGTGTTGCATAATATCCCAGGGCATCTTCCCAACGTGAAAGGTGCTATGCAAACGTAATTTTGTATTGTATTGCACAAGCAGATTCAGGATCATCAGAGAGTTGACTAAACTCTGCCGATTAATCTTTAATTTGGACAAATTATGACTACGAATCAATTTTTTTTAAGATCTTCAGAGAATTGGATAATGTTTTCCTGGAGGCTTGAAGAACACTTGACTAGGAAGGACCATTCTGATGCTCATTCATTTATCTCCAAGAGTCCTTGGTGTAGCTGATTGTAACCTCATTGCATATATAGGTACCTTTGTTCACTGAATATATTGCCCTCTCATTCGTGCCTTGTTCGGTTACTTTTTGATTGAAACAAATTATTGTGCCATTGAGAACCGCACAAATAATTCAACCTGAATTGGTTGAGTGCCTCCTGGTTGAGATAGCTGACTGAAAGACTGGCCTTTGTCTGACAAGGATATACCTTGAATCCATGGTTAACGATACCATTAATTAATCCCCCAACTAGCCTATCCATTCTAGATATATCTGGCCATTATCACCCTGGGCCACTGTTTTTCTATGGCTACACTCTCATGAATGTCACTGGTATTCCAATTTCACTGCCTCCCTTGTGCTAAATGTTAGCTTTCGAACAATTTATGCTTGTCAAAGAGCAATGTTCCTACATGTTTTATTGCATAGGAGCTACTGTGTCCTGTTAAGTGTCTGTGTCGAGGATTGAAAGGCAAAAATCTAGTTCTATAAATAATTCATAATAAGAAAATGATGAAATAACAACATGCTAACTAGATCTCATGATGTGCAAGTTTTGTTCAGCCTCCCATGTGCTGAGAAAGTTACTGATCTGTTGCAATGTCAGACAGAGTTTTGTTGACTGCGCAGTCATCCTTTGATGAATGGAAGCACTCTAATCTGTGTTCAGAATTGAAAACTGGAAGACATAGTACTTATCAGAACCAATCCTAATGCTAATAAAAAAAACTAAGGAAGGTGAAGTTTTTTTTTCAAAAAAGGTTATCTTACAAGTCTACCATCTACTTTATTAGATATTCTCATCACATGTGTATTTCGGTGCGATTTAAACCGTGCAGTGAGCCTTGCTAAAAACAGGAAAATACTCGCACCCAGTGAGTCAAAACTTGGATTGGTTTCCCACATTCGTGAACTGAATGAGTTTTAGTTCAATACAATATAGCTGGCTTAGTGATTAGAGCACTTGTCTTGTAAACTGGGGAGACCAAGCTGGGGAGACCTGTGTTCGTATCCAGACAGGTCAGGGCGACACCTTGGGCAAGTTTCCTTACTCCACAAGCCTAATAATAATCCGTCAAAAAAAACACAATAATAAAATTGGTTATTTCAATCCACGATTGTTTGTGGGACACTGCTGTGCGCAATTGGCTGCCGCGACTTGCCCACAAATATACAGTCAATTCACTTTACAGTATATTCTGTGAAGCACTTTGGGACGTTGATAAGATGTGAAAAGCGCTATATTGTAATGCAAGTATTATTATTTATTATAATATTGGTTGCTTGAGCAGCATAAATTAAAGATGATGCTTTAAAAGGCAAAACAAACTGATGCGTATTTGAGGGCAATGTGTGACAATGGTTTAGGGCATAACAATTGGTCTCTCAGTGCTTTGCTTGTGGCCTGTATATTCCTTAGCTAATGTTGAACAACTGAATGGCCTATTCTGTTGATCAAGGTGCCAATGATATTCAATCATATCACACTACAGAAAATGCATCTTCTTGCCAGCATTTTCCAATGACTGGTTTACTCGTACTTGTTTCAATTATGTAATTCTGTGCAAGAATTGGTACAGGCCAGTTAGTTCGCAAAGTGTGTTTGTAATCTAACAGGAAGCTAAATAAGGCTAATTCAGCTTGTGCTCTGCGCTCCACCATCAGCGGCTGAGCTTTCAGCTACTACACTCCAAACCTTTGAAACTCCCTCCATCTTGCTCCCTCACTATTTGCTCTAAAATCCTATCCTAAAACCCAGCTATGAAGCTGTGACATGACACACTCTCCCTCCACTCTATCCGTTGCTTTGCATCCAATTATGTCTTTGTATAGTTCTCCGAGATGTTGTCTTGTGTGAAAGACATTATATAAATGTAACTGGTTGTTGGGTTCTCAGTCTCATAGTTGGGCAAGTAGAAAAGTGAAGATATCAGATGAAATCTATCCAATTCTCTTAATTCCAAATTGAACACTGATTCAGATTTAACCTCAAATTAGATTGATGTAATACCATGGCTAAAGGTAATACAGTATATTGTTTGTTTAAGAGACTTCAGTAAGAAATATTAATGCACTTAGAGAAAACTCAATGGACGAGGGAGTTGGGAAAGAGGGAGAAGCATGTGGAGGATATATATCGGCAAGGACTAGTTGGGCCTATAGTCTGTTTCATCTCTATGCAATTCATGTAATTATCATATTTACTTCTTACCATAGGTTAAAATAGTTGATCTAAGATTCAAAATGCTTTCTTTTAATATGTGTCCTGTTCACTCAATCCAAAAAATGTTTCAAGTTGAATCATAAATAATGATGGGTCCATTTAATAGTCCTGTAATATGATAAATCTACCCTAGAAGATTGTCAATAGATACAAGGTTATTATACTGAAGCAGTACATTACAATGACAATCAATTTTGGCACTTCCTTTCTGATACACTCCATCAATGTAAATCAGTCTGATTGATTTTCAAGTATGTACTGGAATTGTCCTCAATCAGATATTTGCAAACATTGCCTGTCTAGTAGAAGTACTGTGTGTGACAGCTCTTAAACTCTGAACACACTATTATTTCTGCCATTTATTCCTTTTGTTGGTTAACCTTCTACTAAAAATTCTATTTAATTCTATTTAAAATGTGTATTTGATTGATTGATTGATTGATCGATTTCGAAAGAAGAACTAATGGATATGGGGATAGGGCAGATAAATGGTATTAGGTTAGAAGATCAGCTATGATCTTATTACATGGTGGAGTCGGCTCGAGGAGCCCGATGACCTACTCCTGCTCCTATTTCATATGTTCTTATTTAATCAAAAACAAAGTTGCATATCATCAGAATTCACTGTACAACAAACCAAAATAACCCAAAAATAAATTTGTGGAGTGCCTTTCAGGTCAGGAGGATGTCCCAAGGTGCTAAACAGGCAGGGGTCAGGGGAGCATGGTATTGGGGGATGGGGGGGTGGGGGGTGCAGGGTTGAGGTGAGGGATGGAGCATAGGTAGGAGGTCGGCTGAGAGCATGGTTCGAAAAGGAGTGTCTTGAGTCAAGCCTTGAAGAAGGCAAGGGAGGGAGCAAGGCAAAGGGATTGTGGGATGAAGTTCCAAAGGTTGGGGGAAGAGTGGTTGAAACCCCAGCTGCTGATGGTAGGGCGCATTGGGTGGGGGACATGGAGCAGGCCAAAGCCTGCTGAATGGAGGGAGCGGATAGGTTGATCACTGAAAATGTTTTAGTGATGGCACAACCATCCTTTTCCATTTACATAACAATATAGTGACTGGTTTATCATGTCACTTAATGGACCTAATATAACTATGAACTGATAGCAATATTTGCTGTGAAATTCTTGATATGTCAGCGTGATTAAGCACTCTGAGGTGCTATGCTGCATGGAGGGCACTGTTTTTGTTGATGAAACCGTTATATCAATAAAATGAAACATCCAACAACAAAATGACATTTCCAGAGCGCCTTTCATGTCGGGAGGACGTCCCATGGCACTGAACAGTCAGGTCAGGACCCAAGCAGGGGAGGAGGGGCAGGGTAGGGTGGGAGGGGAGGAAGAGAGTTAGGATGGGAGGGAGAGAGTTGGGAGGGCAGTAGAAGGCACAATCAAAGAGAAGGGTGTTGAGACCGGCTTTGAAGGAGGAGAGGGAGGAAGTGAGGTGAAAGGATTGTGGGATGGAGTTCCAGAGTGTGGGGGCAGAGAGGCTAAAACCCTGTCCACCGATGGTGGGGTGGGTCATACAGAGGTTATGGAGCAGACCGGAACCCCCTGATCAGAGTGGGCGGGCAGGTTCATAGGGGGACAGCGGGTCAGAAAGATAGGAGGGGGCAAGGCCGTGAATGGCCTTGAAAGTGAGGACGAGGATCTTGCATTCGATCCTCTCGGGGATGGGGAGCCAATAGAGCCAGGCGAGGTTGGGAATGATGTGGTCGCGGAGCTTGATGTGGGAGAGGACATGAGCTGCAGAGTTCTGGATGATCTGCAGCTTGTGAAGAGAAGAGCCGAGAAGGCCAACGAGGAGAGAATTTCCATAGTCGAGCCTTGATGTGACGAACGCATGGACGAGGTTCCCTGAGGGTTGAGGCAGTGGCACAGTCTGGCGATGTTGTGGAGGTGCTGGAAGGCAGTACTGGTCATAATTTATATCTCATGAATCAACATAAAGCACAAGTAATAAGAGAAGTTCACTTTTGAGCACTCAACAATCAAATTAATCAACAAATGATAATATCCTGAGATATTCAATGTTAAAATGTACGAATTAATTGTAAGGCTTGCTATCTGATATGAATAAGTGGATGGAAAATATGGACAGTTAGTTTTTGTTTGTATCAAGGACTATGCTTGCTATTCAGCTTCATTGTTGGGATAATGGTAGAGTGGGTATTCTGGAAAAATTAGATCAAACAGGCCAAATAAGATTCTTCACTTGTACCTCTCTGGTAATTACAAAGGGGTAAATAATAATATAATAATAATCCTTGCATTTGATATTGCGCCGTATCACATCTTCTAGACATCCCAAAGCGCTTCACAGGATATACTGTAAATGTATTGTAAATTGACTGTGTACTGTATTTAGTGGGCAAAACCCAGGAGCCAAATGCACACAGCAGTGTCCCAGCAATACTCGTAGATTGAGTGACCAAATTATTTTTATTATTTATTTATTTTTGAAGGGATTATTAGGCCTGTAAAAGCATACTGCCAATAGATTAACAACTGGGTTCCTACTTACTGCTAGATCAACAGAGGCATGTGGAGTAAGGAAATGTGTCCAATATTTTGCCCTCCTCGGGATCAAACCCAGGTTTCTCATTTGTGACACTCTAACCACTGAGCTACAAGACTCTACTAAAGGGTGTATAGGAGATGTTTTGTCAGTGTTGATTTCAAGATCAGTTTGAAGAGAGAAAGGTCCAACAGTGTTCACCTGGTAGATCACTAGGAGACGCTACTCGCGTGAAATAGCACTTTATGAATGAAAGTTGTTGTATGGCTCTGAGCTCAAAGCCACAAGCATCTGATCCAGAGCAAGTTTACTGTCAATGTTGCATTCAAACGGTGTTAAAGAATCCTTCAGTCTCAACAATGTTTCATATGACTAGTAATACGAATGTGCTGCTCTGTTTTCCAGCTCTGTATCGTTCTTTGCAATACACACAGTAACCACCAGATGACAACACGACTCTCTCAAATGTTTGTTTTTACCTGATCTGATCTGAAGCATTGTCTTTTTATGTTTGACACAGTAAGTGATAAAACTCAAATTTGATTTATTTATAAAATTTACAATATGAGTTGCTTAATAACAACATTATGCAAATACAATGAATCAGTTAATTGTAGTTTGACTTTACAGTAACATCTAACTCCCCCCACCCCCTTCCCCGCCTTGCACCTTGCATCAATCACAGAATCATAGAATTACATAGCACAACAGGAAACCATTTAGCCCATTGTATCTGTGCTAGCTCTTTGAAATGAGCTATCCAAATCCCACTCCCCTACACTCTCACCATAGTCCTGCAAACTTGTCCTTCCCAAATAATTATCTACCTCCCTCTCAAAAGTTGTTATTGAATAGGCTTCCACCATCCTTTCCAGGCAATGCATTCCAGATTCGAGCAACTTGCTGTGTGAAAATATTTCTCCTCATCTCCCCTCTGCTTCTTTTAACAACTATTTTAAATCAGTGTCCTCGGGTTACCAACCTACCCACCAGTGGAAATAATTTATTCTTGCTCACCCAATCGAATCCCTTCATCATTTGAAAACTTCTATCAAGTCTCCTCTTAACCTTGATAACTGAAGTCCCTCATTCCTGGTACTGGTAAATCTCCTTTGCACACGCTCTGATGCCTTGATATCCTTACTAAACCTTGGTCCCAGAACTGAACACAATAATCTAGCTGAGGCCTAACCAGTGTTGTATAAAGATTCATCATGACCTGACTGTTGTCTTCCATGCCCTATTTATAAAGCCTTGTAATCCTGTATGCTTCTTTTTAAAAACAGCTTTATCTATCCTGCCACCTTCAAAGATTTATTATATGAACCACCAGATCTCTGTTCCTTCACACCCTTTAAGATTTTGGCATCTAGCCTACATTGCCTCTCCTCATTCTTCCTCCAAAAATGCATCACTTCACATTTCTCCACATTAAATTTCATCTGCCATGTGCCTACTCATTTTATCATTCTGTCTGTGTTCTCTTGCAGTCTGTGACTATCCTCCTCACTAGTCTGTGACTATCCTCCTCACTCCTCACTAAGCTACTTTTCCTAGCTTAGTATCATCTGCAAACTTGGAAATTGTACTCCCTATATCCAAGTCCAGGTTACTTATATCAATGAAAAAAAGCAGTGGTCCCAATACCGACCTCTGGGGGACACCACTGCACACTTACCTCCAATTAGAAAAACAACTGTCCACCACAACTCTCTGATTACTGTCTCCCACCCAGTTCTGTCACTGTTCCTTTAATACTATGGGCTTCTATTTCACTTACAAGTCTTATGCGGCACTTTAGCTTCTTGGGACGTCCTCTCAACATGAAAGGTGCTATACAAATGTAATTTTGGTGTTGTTTTGTTGTTATCAAGCACCTTTTGAATATCCATATCTACATCAACTGCACTACCTTCATCCACCCTTTCTGTTACTTTATCAAAAAAAACTCTGTCAGGTTTGTTAGATACAATTTGCTCTTTACACGTTTGTGTTGGTTCTCCTTTACTAACCCAGATTTTTCTCAGCGTTAATTCATTTTGTCCCAAATTAGAGTTGGTAAAAGGTTCCCCACCACTGACTGGCCTGTAGTTCCCAGGTTTATTCTGTTGCCCCTTTTTGTACAGGGCAGTAATATTTGCAACCTTCCAATCTTCTGGTGTCTCACAGGAAGTGTGTCCAAGGAGGATTGAAAGAGTGTCCAGAGCCTTCAATATTTCCACCCTTACTTTCCTCAGTAACGTAAGATATGTCCCATCGGACTGGGTGACTTATCATCCTTGAACACTTACTACCTTTTTAGTACTTTTGCTCTGTTTATTCTTGTCCTATCCAATTTCTCTACCCTCTCCTCCAATACTGTGGCATTGGCTGCATCCTGTTCTTTTGTGAAGACAGCTGCAAGCAAAGTATTCATTCAATATGAAGGCCAAGCCCTTTGCCTCCACAAGAACATTTCCTGATTGGCCCCACCCTACCACAGTAAACAATAACATGCTATTTTTGAAAAGCTTACCTATCTCTGTGCAATTCTGATTTTTAAAATATATACTTCTTGTGGAACATCAGTGTCTCCAAACCAGCAACAACAACAATTTAGTTTGGGTTTGAAATTATTCACTGAGAAAATGTCACATTTATTTGAATAGTAAAACAAACTACTGGTAAAAGTGCTGATTCCTTCTCTCATTGTCGTGTCTGAGAGTTGACTACAAAAGATTACCTTTGGGTCTTTATTATCCTTTCAGTAAATTGCTTGTTCCCTCCTCCATAATCCATTTAAATTTATTTCTTAATTTGTAATTTTTAACAAAGTGCATGAAAGGTTAATACCATTTTGCTTTAATAAATTTTAACAAAAATTCAGAGAGCACTGCAATCTCTCAGTTGACATAGTTTATGAAGCAATGAATTAAATTTATCCCAGACGTATTTTCGAGACATTTTAATTTACTTTTGACATTAAGCTTTTGTTGCTTTTGGGCATTTAGTCGGGAAATAAATAGAGAATTACCGTGTTCACTTGTTGCTTTCTAAATGCTCTTCATGTTTCACTTACACAATCCAATCAAACCAAAGATCAAGACCATTGTAAACCAAATCAAGCATAAAACCTACGCTTAAGTGTTCTCCTTAAATTCAAACCCATTTGCTTGAGGTATGCATCTGATAAATGCAGAGCTCATTCATACTCTACCGTGATCTAATACAGTAAACTGTCTTCACTAAATGTCAGCATTTCTTTAACAACTTGATTGCAAAATAAATCAAGGAAACTCAGCAAACAAAAAGTGCTCATTTAATCATTTTAAGACCTGGAGATCATTCAGTCTGAATTTGTACTGAGCTTGCCTGTTTTAATGATGAAGTATGATCCATTGAATTTTATACTACAAATGTGACCACACAAACTGTGTGGCTTCAAACCTACACAAATTATTCAGTGGTACCTCCTTTTACGCCTTACTTCCTATCTTTAACTCACTCATTGATATCTCCCAAAACATTTACCAAATTACTGACTATATAGTATTTGTATCCTATAATCCAGTTCAAATAATAATAATCCTTGTATTTAATATAGCACCTTATCTCCTCTTTGAGACGTCTCATAGCAGTACAGTATACAGTATAATCTGTGAAGTGCTTTGAGATGTCTAGAAGACGTGAAAAGGCTATTTCAAATGTAAGGATTATTATTATTGTTATCATTATTAAAGCGCTTCATACAATAACAGATATGTAATACAGTGTCATATGTAATGATTACCTGATGTTAGTTTCCACTTTGAAAAATGTTACAGGTGTAATTATTATCAATTATTCATTCTTCAGTTTTTATTGGTTCATCTGCATCATGTGTGTTTTTTAAGAATCAGTTTGTGAATACACCAAGTTCATACACAAGTTACAATTCATTTGACTACAACATTAGAAACATTGGTTTAAAGTTATCCATAGTTAAGTTTCACTGTGAACATTTCCTCTGCAAAAATACTTCTTACACCCTCTCGCACCACCCACAAATAAATAATATCAGTATTAAGATGGACATTGCTCAATCAGAAACATAATACTCAAAAATGTAATTCCTCTGGAAAGAGTAATGCATTGTAACATGGAAGTGGCAGTGTCTATTTTATTGTTCATCGATTAGCAATTGATCATGCTATCACCATAAACAATCTACAGATTATGTGTCAACTGTATTAAATTGTGAAAAACACTTCATCCAATCAATTTGTTTCTTTGTATTGTATAATATGCCATCCACATGTCATCTTCAACATTATTTCAAAATCAGTGGGCCCTTCATATTGATTCCAGCTGATTCTATCTGTTGTGCTTTGACTCTTGCTTAGGCTGATCAATGTCCTTTCACAAGTATAGGCATGTTTAGAAGAAAACTCATTATTTTGTCACAAAATCTTGGATTAAAGATCCTCTGTCTGCCATTAAAAGATCTCAAAGCTCCAACAAATTAAACATACCAGATCCTTGAATAACTTTTGAATTAGAAACACAATGCTGCAGTTCCAATTCCTTCCTTCAACAAATCTTGACTAGCAGACATAGTTGTAACATATTGCTGAAGACTTAATAGGCAATTGGACATTGACAATGAGAAGCAAGCAGTTATAAAAGCATTCTGCCCAGTCACGTGGTAGAGAATGGAAGTGTAAGATTTAAATAAAGGAACCAATGAATCTTAACTGTGCGTTGGATTTACAAACATAGCAATAATGGGTGTGTGATTGAATGGACTTGTTCTCTCATATGGGTTGTGAATCCTCCTAAAAGTATGGAAATGAAATTTCTTGGACTAGGAAAGTAGTGAAATTGTGCTATCACTGGAACCCACTACATAAATACTTGTCATTTCAGTTTACAAGCAACCCAACAATCAATCCCATTGGAGAGGACACATTTGCAAGACTATGGGGAGAATGCGGGAGAGTAGGATTCATGTTGATAGCTCTTTCAAAGAACCACATGGGTACAATGGGCTGAATAGCTTCCTTCTCTGCTGTATAATTCTTTGATTTGTAACAGTCTCAACAAAAACAATAACCTTTTTGGATGACATGACTTCTATAAAACAAAATTATGTAATTAAATTCTTATAAAAAATAGATACAATTAGCATTAAGCATAGATTTTGCTTCAGTTGATTCAACTGTTAGTGAAGGCTAATGTTTCTACAATCTTTCATGTTGTTTTTAATGCCAGTACTATTAGAAATAAATTGAACATGTGTGAAATATAATTATTTCTCATGGGTAGGTAAAATCTTGAAGAGGGTGGGAATTTCACTCACTAAATGTTTCATTTTCTTATTAAACCTCAACATTTCTGGTGGTTGAGAACTTAATTAAAAATGGTTCTTTGGAATTTATCAGGAAGTAAAAACTTGGAATGAGCTGTGGCGTCGCATAACCCCACAAACTTGTAGTGTGGATATCTTTTTTGTTGTACAGTACTGAATAGAGAATGAAAGAGAAAAAATGTTTCACTGCAACAACAAAAAGTTCCATATGAACACTTTTTAAAACAACCTACTGAAAATCTGCAGGGGTTTACAGTGCACAGCAGTGTCCCACAATCATGCATTGAGTGACAAAGTTAATTTTGCTTTGAAGGAATTTTGCAGCAAGTTCCAAATTCTTAACAACAATGTCATCAATAGTGCAGATTGGATAAAGGTTTTGAAAACTTACTGCATGAGTATTGAAAATTAGCTCTAGAAAATATTACTATAATGAACCACCACCACCAACAACAAAATTACATTTGTATAACGCCTTTCATGTCAGGAGGATGTCCCAAGGTGTTGGACAGTCAATTTTTCAGACCTGAGCTGGGGTCGGAATTGGGGGGTATGGAGGAGATTTGGGGTGACCGATGGGACCGTCGAAGAGGAGGGTTGTGAGGTGCGACTTGAAGGAGGCTAGGGAGGAACTATGGGAAGTAATTCAAATATGAATTTAATTATAGCTGGAGTTTGCATTTATAGCCAGGAGAACCTCTGACGTCAGGCTGTTTAGATCCTCAAAAATCATTATCTCTGAAATTGATCTTATAAATGTTTAATTAAGTGGTCTAGTTATGACACATTATACTGGTCCAATTCCTTATTGGTCTCTAATAGTACATGCTTGGATGATGGAGTATTATAATGTAATCAAAGTAGATTTCAGTCATTTCCCCCCTGGCATTGTTCCATGAGAACTAACTGCAATACATACTTGGCCAAAATAGCCATTTTTTATGTTTTTGCTTTTGACGGTGAGTTTATATGTGAGGGAATCATAATTGAGCCAGAACTAATTTTCATCCAACATTCCCACAGCAAGGATCGTTAGATCCGAGTGGGAACTCTATGTTTTATTTCCCCCCTCCTCCCTAGTCCAGAGCTGAAGATACCCAATCAAAGATGTTAAAGATATTGATTAAAATGAACCATTTAGAACATTTCGACAATACAATGTATTTAGAAATAGTTGTTTATAAACCTTGGGCAATTTTCTTTACTCCACCCGCCTGATAATAACTCCTCAAGATAAAAACTATGAATTGGTCACTTCAATCCACGACTGTTTGTGGAACATCGCTGTGCACAATTGGCTGCCGCATACAGTCAATTCACTTTACAGTACATTCTGTGAAGCACTAAAGCAGTTGTGAATTTAATTTTTAAGAAATCAAAGCAGATTTGCTTTATTTATATTAGCTTAATAACTAAAATTACAAACTGTAATAGATGAATTACATGTCAACAATTATATATATATATTGTCAATTTAATAGAGTAATGTGATATAATCTGCTTCCTTATCCTAAATAAAAATATTTATTCTGTAAGATATCATTAAATATGATGCAATACCTGTGGATCGCCTGTTTGAATAAATTGTGTTTTTCCTCCCTAAAATGCAAATTCTATAATTAGAACAAGCTTTGTCACAAATCATTGTTTGTCTTTAAATGTTGGTGAATATGTGTTCTCATTGCACTAGACTTGTATTGTTTCATGTAACAGATTTTTAGCAAAAGTTAACGAAGAGTATAAAGTTAGTCTTATGTACGGCACACTTCACAGCACAAACCAATTTTCTGGTAGTAATGTTGTGTCAATATTCTTTGACAGAAGACAAATGTAGTTATTATTTTGCAATTGTATGTTTGGTCAACTTTGTGATTCACAAAAACAGAATCTATTTCACGTACCATCCGCAACAAACTAAGAAAATAATGTATTAATGCTCCTTCTTGTGTGTTAACTGTGCTTGGGATATGAGCTCTGAAATGATCCCTTGAAATAATCAATAATTTTATCAGCTGATTTACATACTTAACAAAGATGTAGTGCAACTTATTTTCTATCATGTTATATACCTGTTGAGCTGGCTCAATTTAAAACTGCAAATACTGCAGTATTCATCTATAAAATAGTGTAGTAAGATATTGGTTAGAGCACTCGACTCGCAAGCGAGAGGACCTGGCTTCCATTCCCAAGCAGTGTGAAATCTTAAGCATGGTTCCTTATTCCACATGCCTCTGTTTACCCAGCAATAAGTAGGAACCAGGTTGATCATCAATTAGAGAATTGCTTTCTGGGGGTAATAATCCCATTAAAAAAAAATAATAATAATATGGTGCTCCCTCAATCCACAATTGCTGCTAGGTTTTGCTCACAAAATACACAGTCAACTCACCATAGAATCTATTTTGTAAAGTGATTCTATGTGCTTTGAGATGTTTCAATGTTGTGATATCGAATGCAAGGATTATTAGTATTATTAAAATACACATTCACGGTATAGTTTGTAGTAAATCCTGTGAAGTGGTTTGAGTCATGTCAGCGACCGGATAGGGAAGGTACTATATGAAATGTAAGAATTGGGATTATAGATTTGATGCTAATATTTTTCTAATTGTTTAAGTGAAAGATACCAACTTTTCTCATTTGTTTCTTGAGGATCTTTAGATGCCGCAACTTTAGATGCCACATCTTCACTCCTCAAATGTTCAATCAGAATTTGTTCTCTTTGCTTCTACCTGTTCGGATGTCATTTGCAAAACTATTCTGATGACCTTCACTTTAATCTTGGAATTGTACACTGAAAGTTATTTATTAAAATACACAGTTAACTTGTAGCATTAAACATGGTGTCCAAAACATATTTGGAACATCCTCCCAACGTGAAAGATGCTATACAAATGTAATTTTGTTGTTGTTGTTGTTGTTAGCAGCATTCTTCTCTATCCTTATAGCACAGAGCATTATTTTAAATCTAGAGTTAAATCCAACTAAATCTGATACTCAATGATTGAACAAAAGGCAAAATACTGCAGATGCTGGAAATCTGAAGCTGAAGCAGAAGTTGATGGAAACACTCAGCAGGTCAGGCAGCATCTATGGTGAGAGGAAAGTGAGTCAAAGTTTCAGGTCGCTAACCTTTTGTCAGAACTGGCTCTGCTACTTCTCTTCCAGGAATGCTTTTCTTGAATACGTTCTGCTCTTAGCTTTGACATGACACAACGATTCTGTCAGTCTGAAGCTAATTGGATCCTTCCCTCAATAATTGCTGCTGTTAATCCACCAACATCCCCATTTTATTGCCTGTTAAACCTGCACCATAAAATACAAACCAGTATTATTTGCCTCCAATAGCACTATTTTACTTAGACACAGTTAAACATCTCTGCAATGCCCATTGCATACTCCTATGTACAACTATATGTATACAACTATATGTAAAAGATAGATTCTAAATTAAACTGGAGAGCAAAGTTGATAGGAACACAGCAATATGCAAGAGATCACAACACTCTCTCACCCATCCCTTTAAGTACATCAAGCTCCTCATTTCCATCCTCCAGTCTGAATTCTCTGGTGATCAATATAAAGTAATTGAATCTAAATGGACAATTATTATGAATTAAAAAAATTATTGTGAAGTCCTGTAGCTCAGTGGTTAGAGCTCTCGTCTTACAAGCGAGAGACCTGTGTTCAATTCCAAGCAACAACAACAAAATGATAGGCCGCCGAGACACTGATCCATGCTTTCATCACGTCCAGGCTTGACTACGCCAACCGCCTGCTCGCTGGACTTCACAATTCTTCCCTCCACAAGCTACAGATTATTCAGAACTCACACAGTTCATGTCTTCTCCCTCACCAGGCTCCGGCAACCTATCACCTCCGTTCTTGCCTGGCATCACTGGCTCCTACCCATCAGAGAGTCGAGTATGTGTCAACATTTGTGAAAGTTGTACTTGATTGAGCATTGCCACAAGGTGGCACTCTCTAAACATAACTCAGTGAACAGGTTAATGTGCCTTCATATGAATTATTATAAAACATGCATAATAGAGATTGAGGTTATAATTGAACATTCAGAATACTTTCAAACTGTTTATAGAAATTATGAAATATCTAATAGAACTAATCTATATAGTTATTATTGACTGCGTTCTTATTAAACCTAATTTGAAATGAATATTTTCTAAAACAATGATCACACTTATTACATATTATTCTTAATTGTATTGCTGCAGTAAAAATCTAATACTGTATCTACAACAACAATAACTTGCATTTATATACTGCCCCTCATGCGGGTAGCATTCCAGAGCACTTCATCCTAAAATTCATCCTTAATTCCTCACATCTCATGAATGATTTGGCAAAAAAAAAGGATGCTGTACAATTTTGTCTAATTTCGTGATGTTAAGTGTTTCTGGCCTCAGCTAATACTGTATACACAAGGAGATGTGTAGATGTGAATGTATCCTAAGGTAGGAAGGGAATAACTCATCCTGGACTGACCACATAGAATTTAAGGTGTGTAATTATACAACAATATTGGGAGATAATCTACAGCAATATTTGTTCATTATTACATTTTAGTACAAATGGGACCAGAGTCCACATAAACTCTGTTTTTTTAAAAAAAGTTTTTACTTTGGGCAATAAATTCTGCACACAAGTGGATGTCTGAAGATTCAACAGACAAGTGAGTTTGTCTGTGTTACCTGTAGCAAATGTACATGAAGAAATTAATCTCTTTCCTCATTGATAGAAAAGCTGGCAGCGACTATTTGACTTTCTTTATCATTGAACATGATGAATGAGAGGAAACAGTACTCCCTTGGTTCTCTTTGATGTGCCTAAGGGGGTTCATGAAAGCACAGTTATTAGGTTCTATTTTGGAGTTGTGAATGCTTGTACAAAAATTTGCACATATACAGGTCCTTTCACATAAACTGAATATCTTAAAAATATTTTACAAAACTGAGTCACAGATAATGAAACAATTACATGTTGTTTCCACGATTCACACAATAGATTTCATTGTCTTGGTGTAATAATATTCTTCACATATAATATTAAATTGTAATATTTCGCTTGACTTGCAGTTCCTGCACTATGCCAACAGAGGTCCCAGAATCCCATATATAATGACAGAATTCATAATTCATGTTTGCTGCCACCGATGTGAGATTATGTTGAGAAGTTATGCAGTTTATTCCTGTTAAACATACAATTAATTTTCCCCAACCATTTTACGGAGCTGTATATTCCCTCTTTGCAGATCTAAATGTCGGATTGAACAATGTAGATCATATATAAACCATCTGGAAAGAGACAATTTGGCTCGTCAAGTGTATTTCCTCCTCGGCAATGTGAATCTCACCACCCACCTCCTAATAAAAATTACAGATACTTCCTAAATCCTAGGCAATAAAGCAAACTTGCTGAATAGGCTTTAAATCCTGTATCTTCAAACCCACTCTCTTCCTTTTATCACAGGTAGTTTTCCCAATCTAGCAACACAATATAGAATGAATCCCTGTGCATCTGTCCGAATGTTCCCAGTTTATCCAGTTTGTTTCAAAGCAATTAATCAATGCATAGTCAACCATTTGTTGGGGTGTTGATTTCACAAATGAAGCCTCTGGAGAGGGAGGAACCTATCACTTCAGCCTTTAAACTTTTTTTCACGCACCAGTTCTGCTCCAGTGGTGTGAATAGCCTGCTTACATATGCTCCACATACCACATCGATACATTTAATCATTTACTTCATCTACACAATTAGTTATTTAAAAACCTGGATCTTATCCTCCAACAAGTATGTTACCAGGAATGAGTGGAGACAGTTATCAAGACAAACTCAATTGGTTGTAGCTCTTCTCTTTAGGATTGAGACAGCAATGAGGGGAACTGATAGAGGTGTTTAAGGTCATGAAAGGATTTGTATTCTTAAAACCAACCTATTATTCTTTGGGATAGCTATTCGATTGGTCTGCATCTTCTTGCATGCTGCCTAGGTTCAAATCCATTTCTGAAGTAAAAGAAAGTCTTTAGGTTTAATACCTCACTGAGCCAGTCTAGGACCTTGGTGTCTTGTTTGACCCTCAACTGTCTTTTCTATCCCACTGCGCAACATTGCCCTGACACACCACTCTGAAACCCTCATCCACACATTCATTACAACTATGCCAACATCCTGCTTGTCCGCCTTTCCAACTCTTCCCTTGACATGCTCAGATCATCCAGAACTCTGCAGCTCATATCCTCTCCCACACCAGGTCTGTGACCCAATCACACCCACCCTCACCCAGCTCCACTTGCTCCCTTTCCCTCAGATGACAGAGTTCAAAATCCTCATCCTCATGCTTCAAGGCCCACCACAGCCTTGCTCCTCCTCCAGGTTGCCTGCGACCTGCTGACTAAGTAGCAACCCATCCTCTCCCACTGCTCAGCAGGCTTTGGCCTGCTGCGTGACCCCCGCCCAGTCCACTCCACCATCAGGGGCCCGGCCATGAGCCTTTCAGCCCCACTCAATAAAACTCCATCCCACATTCCCTTCACCTTGCTCCCTCCTATGCCTACT
The DNA here is from genome assembly GCA_035084275.1 of Hydrolagus colliei. Taxonomy (NCBI): domain Eukaryota; kingdom Metazoa; phylum Chordata; class Chondrichthyes; order Chimaeriformes; family Chimaeridae; genus Hydrolagus; species Hydrolagus colliei. Next base: position 17,232,902 of record CM068747.1, on the reverse strand, counting down.
TCAACAACAACAACAAAATTACACGTATAGCGCCTTTCACGTCAAGAGGATGTTATTCTTTCAGACCTAAGCTGGGGACAGGGAGGGTGGAGGGAAAGGGGGGATTTGGATTGACTAATGGAACGTTGAAGAAGGCGGGACTTGGAGGAGGCCAGGGAGGGGGCGAGGTGAAAGGACTGCGAATTGGAGTTCCAGAGGTTGGGGGCAAGTGGCTAAAGGCTCACCTGCCAATTATGGGGTGGGTGGGTCGGGGGACAAGGAGCAGGCCAGTGTCTACTGAATGGAGATAGTGGGCAGGTTGGTAGGGGGTTAGGAGGTCGTGGATGAAGGGTGGGGCGAGGGTGTTGAATCTGAGGACCAGTATCTTGAATTGGGTTGAATGAATGAGAATTTCAGCGACCCTTTAGGGTAAGGTAATGATGGAGTCGGGCAATATTGCTGAGGTGATGAAAGGGAGAGCGAGTCATTGCTTGGATGTGAGGAAGGAAAGACAGTTGAGGATCGAACAAGACATCTAGGTTCCTGACTGGCTTGGTGAGGTCGAGTGAACAACCATGGAGGAGCAACCAGCGAGGACTCTGTCTTGTTGACATTCAACTGTAGAAAGTTAGCTCTCATCCAGGACTTGATGTCTGACAGGCAGTCTGACAGAACAATAGTAGTCCTGGAGTCGAGGGTAGAGGCGAAGAGATTGAATTGGGTGGCATCTGCATACATGTGAAAGTTAATCCCATGTCTGGGGATGATATCACTACGGGGGAGCATGTAGATTTTAAAAAGTAGGGAGCCAAGGACAGAGCCCTGAAATAAATGACTGCTTAATGCTTTATGTCTCTTAACAAATAAAAAAATGGTAATAATCCGTGTATTTCATATCCAATGCAATACAAAATCACATTTATAAAACACCTCTCAAGTCGGGAGGAGGAGGAAGGTAGCAGGACGGCTGAAGGCATAATCAAAAAAGAGTTTTGCCTTGAAGCAGGCAAGGGAGGGAGGGAGCAAGGAAGGCGAAGGGATTGTGGGACGGAGTGCCAAAGGGTGGGGACAAAGAAGCTGAAAGTCCAGCCATTGATGGTATGGCGGGTGGAGCGGCAGACAAAGAGCAGGCCGGAGCCTGCTGAACAGAGGGAGCGGACAGGTGGATATGGGGTCAGCAGGTCAGAGAGATAGGAGGGGGCAAGGCATGTGGAGGGCCTTGAAAGTTAGAACAGAGATTTTGAATTCTATCCTCTGAGGGATGTGAAGCCAATGGAGCCGGGCGAGAGTGGGGGTGATAGTGTCACAGAGTCTGGTACAGCTTGAGCTGCAGAGTTCTGTGATCTACAGTTGGTGGAGGGAAGAGTTGGGAAGGTCAACAAGTAGGGATTGGCATAGTTGAATCTGGATGTAATGAAGACAGATATGAGGGTTTTGGTGCCCTTAGGGGTGAGGCAGTGGCGGAGTTGGGCAATGCTGTGGAGGTGGGGGATAATGGTGCAAGTCATGTGGGGGAGAAAGAACAGTTGAGGATTGAACAAGATGCCTAGGTTCCTGACTGGCTTGGTAAGCTGCAATGTGCAACCATGGATGCTAACGCTGCCAGTGCCTTATCATGTCAAAACATCTCAAAGCATTTCAGTTTTCTGTAAAGTCTTGTGAACACAACATCCAATTTGCACACAATTTGCACCCATGAAGTAACTGACCAATTTTGTGAGATTGTTGGCTAGGCAACCACCAGAAGTTTGGTTCTCTTTTCAAATAGTGCCATTGTTTCTTTAATGTGCATCTGCAAGAAATATTTTAGTTTGGCTTGCAGAGTTAATAGGAACTGTGTGGGAAGAATCCCTGCCCTTAGAGATATAACATCCATTTGTAGGGAATGAGTGCCTTAGCTGTTCCTAGAGATACAATTTTAAAGATAAAAACTGGACAATAATTTAATGAACTAGAACGATAGTTCAGGCCACATTTAATGTAGGCTGTCCTGTTTTCTTTTTTCTGCCATCCTATTTCTCTGTCGCTAACCTCACCCTCTTTCCCCTACCTCTATCTTCATTTTATATGGACATATTAAAACATTAATATATATGTTTAAAATGTAACCAATGTTCTCCTACAGTCTACTCAATAACTTATTCTGCTTGTCCATTCCCCATACCATTATTCTCAGATCCGGTTTTCATCCTGACATCCTGTGAAGCACCATTTCTGAGGCACAGATGATAAAATGACAAATATTTTGACTCTTAAAGTTTCTAGACATCAAATGAGTCAAAGGACCTTCTTCATCTGACCCTCTCTTGTAACCTGACACAACGACAAATGATCTTTCTGCTGATTAATATGAAAGATAATTATAAATAGGTGATTGCCTCTTGTATTTGGCTTGGGCTGACGGAACCAAAACGGCATGCAGCTGACAGATTGCACTTTGACCTTCATTGCTGAAGGAACACATCATGCGAGGAGAGACACAATAGGTTCATTATCACATCCCTGACCCGGAAAGATTGCAGAAGGCAGCAAAATGGTCTGCACTTTCCTTCCTATACTCTCATCTGATTTCTGCTATATTTTAACAAAACAATTTGCATAGCACTCCCTGGAAGAAGAGGGCAATTCCAATTATTTAATTGTATAATATATATAACAGACAACTTTGTTTTCATCTTTTGATTGTACATCACAGACACTTACTGCCAATGAATCCTATTACATACCCTTAGCTGTGACAAGACCACAGTTTCGGCATTCTGTACTGTATTAATGCCTTTAGGATCAGAACTGGTTACCTACAGATGAACAAATCAGGGACACAACATTAGGGGAAAATGAGCACTAAGAGACGACTATCCTATGAAAGTGCTTTGAGACATACTCCGGATGTGAAAGGTTCTATATTAAATGCAAGGATTATTATTATTCTAACAATGTGTTAGATCAATTTTTAAAAATCAGTTAAAATTTTTGAAAAACAATTTAAATTGTGTTTATTGTTCACGAAATTGTCCTCATGGGGTTACATGATCGTTATTTTCTGTATGTTGCTTAGTGAATATTTTCAGGTAACTGATTCACTGAATGATGAATTGTCATTTCACGCAAGAAGAAGGGTGATAAATTATGCATGTAGCGATTTGTTGCAGGGGATTCAGGAGCAAGTTGAATGCTAAAGGTCAGAAACACCTGATAAAAAAAATTCTTCCAAATGTCAGACTTGTAATGCAGAGACTGATGAAAAATTCTAACAGGGTAATACAAAACGATTAGTTTAACTAGAAATTAAATGTTGAATTCATTGGGGACTCTTTCACAGACAGTGTGACAATGAAATAAAAGCTAGACAGAACAATTGCATTGAACTTGGCATAGCTAAAAATATGATCTGACTTTGCGCAATCAAAAGTTAGGATTTAGAAAAAAAGATTATGATTTATTTTCAACCACACTGGGTCTCTACTGATACAAAAACTATTGACCCATTTGCAAAGTAATGAATTTACTATGGTTATAGAAGATAAATTCTACAATGGCAAAGGGTCAGCAACAATCTTTGATACAATGCAATAGATGAACCAGCACACACATGTCTATGGGTAAGACAACGGGAGGAATAATTTCCTTTTTAGGAAAATCTCCCTAATTCCCTAACAGAATTGCCAAGATGCAAAAATCAGGTTAGAGCATTGCAGACCTTTTGTCTTTAAATCTGAGAGCGCTCTGTGTGCCACACCAGCATGTGGTTGCTGTGCACACTGTTAAAACCAATAAGTGAAGCATTTAACAATTGGCAGAGGGTACACATAAATGGGGCAAGTCTGTTTTTTCCTCTGCTGTGCGCTTTTCTGTCACTAGCTCTATCAATGTTTGTGTAAATGAATGTAAGAAGATAGGGTGGAAGAATCCGTTTAGTCCATCCATCCTGCCTGTTTGTTTGGGTCCATATACCCATCTTATTGCCTCGCAAAACAGTGCTGAGTTTACATTCTCTATGCTCCTCCGCAGATTGAACTAATGGAAATAAACATGGCAAGGTACCCTTTACATTTGAAAATACAAATCTCAACATTGCAACTCCTGTACGATGAAATATTTGACTGATAAGAATTATCACTATTAACCTACCTATATTTGGGATGGAAAGATACAATAGATATATACATTGTGTGTTCATCATCCTTTGTGTTAAAAAAAAGAGTGGGAAGAGTTACTCAGAATGGATTGCCATGAAGCTGGTTGTGGAGCTGTTTTAGCATTTCTTACACAGATAGAAAAAGAAGCCAAGTATGACTAATAGACGGTTCAGTCTGTCACCTGGAAGTTTTCCAGTGTTTTGTGGCAGGTACCAGTTACCAGGACTTGAAAAAGAGCATTCAACATACTGTCAGTCATGTTGACAATCAGATGAATCACCTTCAGTGTAAGTTGTGAATCTAGAGCAATATCTTTGGGGGTTTAACGCTGTTTGTAATTCGAGTCATTGATTCTTTTCTATGTATTAATTTTTTGCTCTCCTTCAGATAACTATGGTGCTCAATATTTTATTTGTGACAGTATAATATTATTGCTGTTTCCCTCAAGACAACCATATTAATGAATCATTGAGCAAAATATCAGATCAGCAAATAGGCATGTAATCTACTTGTTTTTTATCCAAAAATGATACCCCATTTAGGTAATGTTTTCATTAAAAAATATTATCATCTAAATTGATTATAAATGGCTTTATTTTTGCATTGATAGCTATTCAATTTGTAAGAGTTCAACATGGCTCCAGCTGAGATCAGTTTCCTCCATCTGTATGGTCTGGTATCACACTGGGTAGTGCACACTGGGTATGTGTCTGATTTATGGTACAACGACAACAACAACAAAATGACACTTGTATAGCGCCTTTCACATCAGGAGGACGTCCGAAGGCACTGGACAGTTACTGCTTCAGACCTGAGCTGAGGATGGTGGGAGGTGGGGTGGGAAGGAAGGGGGAGATTAGGAGTTGCCGATGGGTCCATCAAAGAGGAGAGTCTTGAGGCGAGACGTGAAGGAAGCCAGGGTGGGGGCGAGGTGGAGGGATTGCGAGATGTAGTTCCAGCAAAGTGGCTGAATGCTCGCCCAACAATGGTGGGGTGGGTGGGTTGGGGGACCGTGGAGCAGGCCAGAGCCTGCTGAGCGGAGGGGGCAGGCAGATTGGTAAGGGGATAGGAAGTCACGGATGTAGGGTGGGGCGAGGTTGTGGAGGGCTTAAAATGTGAGGACCAGGATCTTGAATTTGATCCTCTGGATGATGCTGAGCCAATGGAGTCAGGAGATGGGGGAGATGGGGTCATAAAGTTTGGAACGGTAGAGGACATAGGCCACAGAGTTCTGGTTTATCTGCAGCCTGTGTATCTAAAAGCAAAGCACAAGGGTAAGTAATGTGTCAGTGCATAGAAAAGCACATCCTAGTATAGGATTATTTTTATTGGCAACGTATCTCTGGGTCTATTAAGAAAAACTCTTAACAGAACTCATTAACTTGCCAAGCCATCAAGAAGCATTTGGAATCTGTAGAAAATGTGTGAATTTTGTTGTCTAATGACACGATAACAAAACATAATCTCTGGCCTTTGTCCCTGGGAACACCTGGATGGTTGATTCATCAAGTTACTGCGGAACGACAAGTTCACTAAACATAAACATAATCTCTCTCTTCCATACTCTATTCCCATTGCTCCCCATCATGGCCCAGGCAGTCCTCAAAAAGTACTTTGCGTATTTTTAGTCTCTTATACACACCCTTTAAGAGATCGACATGCTAACAGCTGGATTGTCAGGAAACAGCTGGATACAAGCTGCATACAAGCTCACCAAGCCTGGTGAGTGGTTAACAAGTAACCTAAGCAATGCAAACACTTGCTGAATGAAGATTGACCCTGTACCACTGGCATATATTTATACACAGTATGTCACTTGCTCGATTTTGTGGAACTGTGGACTCCCAGAAACACACACCACAATTGAAAGTGGAAATGGGCATGAGATGACATCCCCAAATCGCAGCAGTGAGCTGACAACACTTCATGAACTATTTTATTGTTTCTACAGCTATCCCAGAGTAATAATTTTTAAAAATCCCATCACAGGCAAATGCTTTGCTCCAAAGTAAGTTTCCATTCTTACAGAATGATCCTTCTTCAAGGGGAGGTAATAGGGACCTCTTTTGACTGAGTTGGCTCTAAAGTTACATACCTACAAGGGAACATTGAATTCAACTTGATCCTCTGTGGTGGCCTTAAGTCATCCAATACCTGAATCAGACAGATCATCAATATTTCAGGGATCTGTAGATGGACAAGCTAGTCTGGCTGTCTGGGATGACTTGGAGAACCAGACTGGGGCTAGGGAGAGTGGTCTTATCCAGACAAGCAGGGAGAAGCCTACCAATGCTCTGCAATGGTAGGCTTTTCAGTTTTAGTTAGTTCAATTCCAGCAGTATCCCCAATGTTTCCAAGCCTTGGATCTTGCCAATTTGAACCTAAATTTTCTGGGATAAATTTTCCACTTGTGCCAGGTACCCAGCTAACTAAAATAAAAGAACAAGCTAACAGCCTCCCACAACAATAATAATAATAATAATCCTTGCATTATTATTGCATTTGATATAGCGCATTTCCCATCTTATCGATGTCTCAAAGCGCTTCACAGAATATATTGTAAAGTGAATTGACTGTATATTTGTGGGCAAAATGCGGTAGCCAATTGCGCATAGCAGTGTCCCACAACCAGTCCTGGATTGAAATATTATTTTATTTGAAAGTGATATTGGTTACTAAACTTCACGTTACAGTTCACTTGAATCAGTTTTGCTCAACTGGGTTTCCTCTAAATCAAGCACAGGTGGGCAAGAGCTCTGAGAATACGTACTGGAGTGACAACTGGCATTGAACTCCTCCATACCTCACAAATACAATCACCTATCTCCATGTCACCTAAATGACATTATGTAAGGGATGTGAGAGGAATACCCAGCCCAAAATTTGACAGACGCCAGTTTGACCGAGCGCTCGGCTGCATGTTAGTTATATTGTTAAACTTTTCTGCTCTTGTCTGCTTTATTCTGGGATGTCCATGGTTTTTCAAATGTTAAGTCACTAAATCAGTGAGTTCTGGGTCCACCATATGCAACCTTATTCATAGTACAGTAATTTAAACTCCATCTAAATTAGCTCTGGAACAATGAACTGGAATCAATGCTCAATGTCTAATAAAAGAGATGCTATTGATGCCACAACAACTAAATCCTGAATCAATGAGAAACAAATACCAACATTCTCATCAGAGGCAATCAATGTTGAGAGAATGCCATCTCTCAACATTCTAATAGGATGTTGACTTTATTCAACAATAATAATTGATCAATTTAATATATTAAAACATAAACTATTTATAGGTAATCGGATAGATTGTTTCCGATACCACAGCACAAGTCTATCACGGTGTATTTTAATTAACATTTACCATTCCATGAAGCCTGTGATTACAATAACAGTTGACAACTTTAAGATGAAAAGCATGCAGAGTTCTCTCACAGTTGTCCAGGTAACATGAATTTAATGAACAGTCACAGAATTCAATGCTTTGATAGCAAACCACATTGATTTGCTTTATAGTAAAAATAGACCTTGCATTTAATATAGTGCATTTTATGTCAAAAGGATGTTTCAAGGTGCTCAGAGCAGTGACCGTGTATATTGTGTGTAAAGTGTGGGTCAGTTTTACAGTCTGTGGTACAACTCAGTCCAAGTAACAGAAGAACTGTCTTATATTAAGATCTGAGTGTTGGTTGCTTAACATTAATGATGCCTTAAGGAATTATGCAATACCTAATGTCAGCTAATTTCACCAACACCAAAAGACTTTACAAAGCAGAATAATAGATAATAATAATAATCTTTGTATTTGATTTAGCGCCTTATCATGTCTTCTAGACTTCTCAAAGTCCTTCACAAAATATACTGCAAAGTGAATTGACTGTAGATTTTGTGTGAAAAATGAAAGATCAAATTGTTATTTTTTTGAAGGAATTATTACCCCTGGAAAACCGATCCGCTAATCAACTAACAATGGGGTTTCTACTTACAGCTAGGTAAAAAGAGGCGCATAGAGTAAGGAAACTTGCCTCACATTTCACTGTCCCTGAGAATTGAATCCAGGTACTCTCGCTTGCTATAACCACTAAGCTACAGGACCAAAGGGTCTGGTTTTAGTTAACTTGTTGTGCTGTACGTATATGAAGTACAATTTTAGGGTCATATTCCTCACTGTTGCCAGGATTGTCCCATGCTCAAGGCTCCTGTAACATTGTCTCACAATATATTCATTGACTGCTGTCCTCAACAACGCTTTTGGGGTCAAAACAGATGGTTGGTCGGATTCTCTCAGAAAAGGGAAAGAAATGTCTTTAGGAAATAGTGGAGGGAGACTTTAAAGTAACTTCATTAATTTCACATAAGCTGTCAGAAATTACATTTTCTTACATATTGCTGTATTTAATATTCTTCTCCACATACAATATACAGTAATTATTTACTATCATTTCTTTTTAAAGTGAGCTTTGACGTTAAAAAAAAGTTTTGGGAGGCCCTAGGGATGATCTATTACTAGAACTTGATTTATCTATGTAATCATTTAAATTGATTTGTTACAGTTAATACAATTGGTTAAGTAGGAGAGGATCCTTAACTTTCATTAAAATAAATTGATCAGTTAAATTTCTATCAAATTAAATCACAATTGCAATTTAAAAAGGTTGACCTAGCAAGTGGGCTGAAGTCATTTTGAAAATAAGTCATTTAAATTTGTAAAATATGGTCAATTTTCTTTCCTTTTTTTTCTAAAATGAGAAATTTGGCTAAGAGAATATCTTTGGAGAATATCTTTTGTAATATGTAAGAAAATGTAATTTCTGACAGCTAATGTGAATTAATTAAGTTACTTTAAAGTCTGATACCCAATTCCCTTCTCTACTGTATTTCCTAAAGACATTTCTTTCCCTTTTCTGAGAGAATCTGACCAACCATCTGTTTTGGCTCCAAAAGTGGTGTTGAGAACAGCAGTCAATGAATGCATTGTGAGACAACATTACAGGAGCCTTGAGCATGGGAGAATCCTGGCAACAGTAGGAATATGACCATAAAATTATCAAATACATAATTCCTTAATTAGGCGTTTTAATAATTTAGTATAGTAATTGGGTAAACAAGATTGGTTGTTCAGTTAGATTGGGTTGCATGTAATTATGTACAGATATTTGGTGATAGAATTCTTTATTCTTGTTATTATTCATAAAATGCTGTATGTGAAACTGAATCAGAAGAAATAGCAGAAAGGTTAGATGAACTGTCCTTTGAAACATTGGCTAATATTACAATTAATATATGCAGAGAATATTGAGGTAACATTGAATTACTCTCACCAGAGGCTATCACAGGGTCCACATGCTGTATGTTAGTACAGTATTGAGCCTTTTTCAAACATTCAACTGTAATAATTGCTGACTGGTTCTCAATTTCAATACAATAGCACAGTTTATTAGATTATTATCTATAATAATAATAAGCCATGTATTTAATATAGTGGCTTATGATTTCATAAAACTTCTTAAAGCACTTCAAAATTTGTACTGCAAATTGCCGTGACTGTCTGTTTGTAGACACACATGGCAGTCATTTTAGTAAACAACCATTTCTCACAGTCAATAATACAGTGAATGATTAATTTTATCTGGGGAATTGTTGGCCATGATACCAGGTGAAAATACTTTCTCTTTTCTTATAGTGCCATGTGATCTGTAATATTCACCTGAAGTGGCAGATGGGACCACAATTTAAGATCTAATTTGAAGAACAACAGCTCCAACACTAAAGCCCACCATCAACGCTGCACTGAACTGCACTAGATTCTGGCTCGAATGCAGGAACACTCCCAACATGATGCCAGGCTGACATATTTAAACAAATAAAATGGTGCTTGCCTTTCAATCAACCAATTTTAATGTCAAAATGTCTCAAAGCACTGGGCAATTATTATCAGGTTAGTGAATGATTTTAAGGGCAAAATTATTCTAAGTATTTGATGGGATGCAAAATAAATACTAAAATAAGGTATTTCCTGGTGTCTGTCTTAAATATTGCCCTTATCAAATATGAACCCATGTTCTCTTGTCCTGCTGCTTTGAGCATCTGAAAATCTTGTTCATTGGTACTTTCTCAATCTATCTCTACATTTTGAAATGATTGAAAGATATATTTTTAACTTAATTCCTAACCTCTTTCATCTGCAGTTTTGGTTTGCTAATAAAAAATGTCGGTTCAGCTGAACAATATGAGACTTTGTGTGATGTTTGGTTTGTTGTTGGTGTTGTTGTTGTTGCTATACAAATGTAATTTTGTTGTTGGTGGTGTCTGTTGGAGAATCTGTATTGAACAGCTGCTAATCAACATTTTGCTTATTAATCGCTTACACCAAAGATACTGGGGTTTGATCGATTTCATAAAATAGAAAGTAGTTGTGTTAAACTACATTACGCTGAAGCTGTTTGGATGACATTTTCTTAATATCCCTTATTCAACATGTGATATATTTACATGGAAAAACGTCTCATAGGTTTGCATTAACAGAATGGACAAAGCCTTTAATCCTGATAGTACAGGATTTTCCTTTCTTGTATCTTCTTTTTCATTACCAGTAGTCCCAATGTGTAGAGTGGTCCTAGCTGGACAAGCAGCGAGAAAGTTTGAGAGTATCCAAAGTTTGAGTGTATCCAAACTAAGCTGAGAATTCTGTCCATCCCTCCACCACATGGGAATTCCAGAGATAGATTGTTGGAATTGAATGCGCACTCTCTCCCCAGAGAGACAAATACTGCCCTCCTAATTCTGGCAAGAGCCAAGGCTTGTGGACCCCCAGAGTATGTATTGGGGGCACTGCTGGAGTTTAATCAGCTAACACCACATACCTTGCCATTGATGTTATTGTCTGGCAAATTTTCTCGCTGCTTGTCCAGCTAGGACCACTCTACACATTAGGGCTGCGGCTTGCAGAGTTTACAGGGTACAGAATAACACATAATAAAACATAATCCTCTCAAAAGATCGGGTCTCCATCATGGTGTTTTGGGGGGCAGAATAGCTACAAATTGACAGAAATTGACAAGTTATTATTATTATCTTATTAAAGAACCTGATTGTGGAATATAGCAAAGTAGGCCCCACCGTCAGACTTCAACTATTGAAGTGGGGAGAAATTTGGATCATATGTTCAAATAATAACAACAACAACAAAATGACACCTGTATAGCGCCTTTCACGTTGGGAGGACATCGCATGGCACTGGACAGTCAGCGTTTCGGACCCAAGGGGTCAGGATCGAGGAGGGTGAAGGGAAGGGAGGGGAAGGGGGTTGGGCACATATCAGAAGGGAAGTAGACTACTTCTTTGCTAATACTGACCCACCTCTTCACAGTTGGAGTGAACTCTCCTCTTATTGTTTATAAATGGCTTCCATTTCTGGCTGAACACTGCTGGAACACCATTTAATTTTCCAGGGGTTGAAAATAGCCTTCGTAACGTAATCAATGGAGGGATATACCCTTTGCAAGAGTATCACACCCACAGAGGGAAATCCAAGCATCAATACTTCAATGAAAAGTGTCATCAAGTGAGAATAAGCAATGTGTAATTAACCTGATAAAGACATATGAGGTTCAACTGCAGAAATATATGGCTCTTTAGATAAACAACCTGCTGACAAAACATGACAGTTAAAGAAGTAACAGCAAATTATTTTTGTTTAAAATATTTAGCTGTTTAATTCAGTTAATCATATGTGATAAATTATTATTTCTTCCTTCTAATGTTCACATAATATTAGCAATAATCCTTGCATTTGATATAGCTTCTTATCGGGTTGTTGAATCCTCTCAAAGAGCTTCACAGAATATATTGTAAAGTGAATTAAATTGACTGTGGATTTTTAAAGTGAAATATGATAGTCAATTAAACAGAATACCATACCAAGTACTGGACATAACGGTGCAGTAAAGTTTTATTATGATCAAAAAAGTGCTTCAGAATTATTGGAGACTAATTTATTCTATGGCTTCATGGGATTCCTTATTAAAATATTCCTCAATAGAAGTCCTATTACCAGAAGGATTCTCCATTCCCGGAATGTCATTGGGAAATACTGTAAATTAGACTTCGTTAGTCACAAAGCTGGTGTTGTTGGAAAGTGCAAATCAGATAAGTTAATAGGAGAGTGAGATTTGTGATGTTTGCTATATTTATCAAATTCGTCTATTGAATTTATTTTTTACCGTATGCACAAACAGTATTAATATTTCAGAAAGAAGTCATCAATGACTATAGGACTTGACTTGCATGATTTATGGTATCCCATGATAAACAGGTAAGAATGAATGTACAGGCAGAAAGCTAAACACATTTACCGGCAGCTTTTATGAGACATTCGGGCATTAGGGACCTATTAGCAAACCTAGTCTCAAAATGATAAAGTGGTTATCTGCCTTGTCAACTGAGGAGAGATCCAGGGTCAACGTGTTGAAATGTGTTTGTCTAATAAAACTGAAACTCAGAAATTGTCATGGGGACATCAGGCCTATCAAGGGATCAGAAAATCCATAAGCATTATCGTCTTTCAAACACAGACACAAGCTGCTGACATTCACAGGCAAATCTTTGCCTGAGGAATCTTACAAATTATTGTAATGTTTTTAAAACATGAAAGTTTTGACATAGTTAGCACTAACATGAACAAACGATTGTAGTAAAGTACTCACAGAAAGATTTCCAGCTAATCAGTTGTTTACTAACTAAAGGTTGGAATGTATCTCGGTTTCGTTTGGGCCTGTGGATCTGGTCTGTAGCATTGACAAGCTGGCTTCCTATGCTGAAAACGACCACCTTACTTATTGTTAGTTCACATTTTATGCATTGTGTCTATATGTAGGAAATATCACCGATGTCGCTTCCTGAGTGCTGCTCATGATTTCAGTGGTGTTGCTTGCAGAAGGTGACATCAGAAACAATCCGACAAATTGCTTTCATAATGTGGATTCTTAGGACCTGTTAAAAGGAAAGTCAGCCACTTTTTGTTTCGTTTTTACACGGGGATCTGAATTTATGTATCAAGCCCACTAATTTATAAATGGGGTTGCCCTGTATTTTTCTAATGCTGCACAACTTTCTTTTAATAACAAATCTAAATTCAAATATCATGTCCTATGTGTTTTTATGATGATTACAAGAATTGACAAAAAAAAATCCTTGAATACAAACGACTGTATTTGAAAATGCACTTTATTTTGATCAACAGTTAGCAAATGACAGTCCTGGGGAATACTTTAATAACTAGTTCAATGCATCATCGGGTCAGATGGAGCACTGACTAGATTTAGAGCTTTTCACTTTTCCAAAGGTCCAAGACAAAAATTATGCTTTTTAATTCTACCCCTAGACAATTCATTGACATTTTTCTGCACCATTGGGACTGAGTCCAGAAAGATTACAGCCACTTGGATTTCATCCTTCCAGTATACCGACCCCAGATAAGTAAAATATTATAATTTCTGCAAGACTGCTTTCTGATATTGTGAAAACCTGTTTCAACCATGACATGCAATTCAGAGTTGTATCTGCACCCCCGTCCGCCCCATCCCCATCCACTACACACATCCAATAATTTAGTGAATTGATAGTTTCATTTCAATGACAACAATTTTTCTCTGCTTTGCTAAATATATTTGGGAATGCATGAAAGTGCACTAACCACTAAGCTACAGGACTCCACAATGTGCTGAGCCTGAATGATTATGATTTACGTTTAGTTCCTTTATGTTTGGTAAATAAATGTTATACAAGGAGAGTATTGTTTGCTACTGTATATAAATTTATACATTTTCATATCCCATCCTTCCCCATTTTCAGGCCGCACCAGAAGACCTTCCTCTTCGACCTACAGTCCAGTCCATCTCCTCTCGGCTCGACACTGTCATGCGTTCTAGGATTCTACCTTGCATGAGGGGCGCTACATAAATAGAAGTTGTTGTTGAATTGTGGCTGATAGACATTCTGTACAAGATAAATTAACAAGAGAATCATCTCTCATGAGTGCATCCTGCACTCTATATTCACCTGAAGAAAGCAACAGTGGTTTTCAAAATTGGAACAGCGTCTGTTGGAAAGCTGTGAGCAGCTGTTATGAAGCATCATGTTGGACTTGATTCATTTTACGGGCACTGTGTTAGATGTGCTCTGTGGTCGCAGCTGTCCAACAGCTATGTATGGTTCATGTCAACTTCGTGATGTTATAAATTGAATGCAGCCATTAGTTCTAAACGGTTTCATTATTGTTGTGTAATAAAACTTAATTCACAAAATAAATTTGTTTAATTTGTAAAACATTTATTGATACAATTAACCTAAATCAACAGGGATTGGTTTATTAGTGTTGCATTACAATCACAATTTAATAAAATTCCAGTACAGAATTTATAACTCTCCTGATACCGAACCAGGATTCGATTTATTTGCAATACGTGTCCAACAAGAAACGTGAAAAACGAGTCTGGTTATTAACCACTCAACAAAAGTTCTTACTGAATTTGATGACATTATCAATAAGACTAGTCAAGCAATATCTCAAAGTTATTTACAGGAAAAATGTGGAAAGCTGAGCAATGTATAATTCTGCTACAGGTGCCGAAAACTCTCACACAGACAATGACAAGGAATAGTTGTACTATATTATGCTTAACAACATTAAGCAATGATTGTAGAACATTAACCAGCTGAACTCAAATTTCAACTTAAAAACAATAAGAGATATATTGAATAGAACCCCATTAACAGCAATGAATAGCATGTTGATTAACACTTTCAAGTGCTTTGAGGCATCTTGAAGACTTGGAAAGGCGCTTTACCAAATGCAAGGATTATTATTATTATTCAAGAGGAGCTCGATGATTATCTGTTTAAGAATACAACTGAAGGTTATCGGAATAAACGTGGACATAGATGATCAAGCACACGATGGAATATTATGTTTGCCACGCTTTTGTGACTGCAGAAATGTCATGTGGAATGCAACTGAATAATTTAGGCTGTAATGTTAGACTGATATCCTGGAAGTTTGCTCGATTGCCTTAGGGGGTCAGAGAGAAATTTCACAAAGCTCTGTCTACCTGAAATTATTACTATAGTTAGTGAACTCCCTCAGGGGATAAAATGAATTGGAGAAAGTACATGATCTGTTAGAAAGAACGAAGTCAGTGGACTGAATGGTCTTTGCTCAATATATATTTCATGGATTGAGGCACCTTAGTTTGGTCATTTCTCATTTTATCAAAAAAACAGCGGAAAACAGCTTTTCTAAAAAATTGCAATGAAAAGCTGTATGAAAAGCTATACCAATAGCACAACAAGTTAGCAGTTAAGCAAGGTATAAATATAACATAATTCTGCAAATGGCCAACAACAAGTCACTAAGGGCAGGGCAAACGCACTGGAGGAATGAGTTTCCGTGAGCCAAATAACTGTGCCTCAATCATCACTACTCCTCTTTTTGAAAGCAGCACATAGAACCAACTGATACAGAAGGTAACAGGTGAACTCTCTGGCCCGAAATAATTGACCCCATTTGAAGTGCCAATGGTGGATTTGTTTGTAAGTGAGACTGTGAAAGCATCAAGGTCATGGGGAGGAGAGAGCTAGTGGCGAATTTACACAGAAGGTGTTGAGAGCAGGGAACACACTCCCAGAAGCCATAGTTGGAATGGAAAGCATCGATGCATTTTAGGTGAAACTCGATGCTTATACAAGAGAGAGGGGAATAGCTGGGTATTGCCGGTGGGCTAGGGAGATGCCAAATGGATTTTGTTCTTATTGCTGCTATTCAAAGATCCGTGCTGATAGGGGCACAAGTGAGGGAGTGATCAGATTGGGCTGTGATCCAAACAAGCATCAGAGAAAGTGAGCTCCGCATCCTAACGATATCTAATGCATCCAACATTCCACCTCTGTTTACTAATGTCCAAAATTCACCAAGATTCCCAACCACAGGAATGTCGGCTGTGCAGCTCTTGCACTAAATTTACTTGATGTATATCGATTCTTCAATGTCTAGTTTCTGGTATGAGCTTTTTTTTTATCACTCGATCTGCAGAGTGAAGAGAAGTTTGAAAGATGAAAGTTTTCCATTGAGAATAACCACTGGCTGATCAGGAGAGATTGCTTTATTGTGACATTGTGTTATCGCTGCGCTTACTGTGGTCGGAAATTAAATAGAAATCTGTTTGTTTGAAGCTCAGTTATATTGTTTCAGGATAAGAAAAATAACCATTTTCTTTCTATGCAACATACTAGCTAGAAAATACTAACAATTTCCCTGTCTTTGAACAAACAGTGTGACACCATTGTCAGAATAAAAGTCTGACAATCCAACACATTCTACATTTGACCTATTCCTCATTTACTATGGAAACTAGATGTTGACGATGCATTTATGTCTGACACCCACACTCTTCATCTGCATTGACCGTGTTTTTATGCACAAGGGGGATATTTGCTATAGCGCTTTTCACATCTTATCAACGTCTCAAAATGCTTCACAGAATATATGGTAAAGTGAATTGACTGTACATTCGTGGGCGAAATGCGGCAGCCAATTGTAGTATCCCATAAATAGTCATGGATTGAAATGACCAATTTATTATAGGGTTTTTTGGGGGATGGAGTATTATTAGTGGTAGTGGAGTAAAGAGGAGAAAATGGGCAAAAGCAAAATATGTCGCAAAAAGAGGGAAGATGATAAGCCCTGTAAAGTGTAGTCATTGAACAGTATTTATATGCAGACATGGCAGCCAATCTACAACTGCAATGTCCACAACCAGGCGTGAAGTGAATGACCAATCTTATTTGAGAGATTGCAATCTACAAAACTAGGAGAAATTCCTCTTTTTAAATAGTCTCACAGGATTTTTAAACACCCATCTGAAGTCCTCGGTTTAAGATCTGTACAAACAATCACATAAAAAGCACAAATTGTCAAAGCCACTGCACATGGCAGGGGCAACATCTTCAAATGAATCTTGAAGTTGAAATTATGAATTGGAAGGTTCGTTCTCTGTGGTTGAATTCTGTTGACGATCATTGTCAGAATCAATGTTATTACATAGCATGACTGTTAATGGTGATGTCCATGTCCAAGAAAATCAGCTCCCCATACCCTCCCCTCAACCAATTGAGATTAACCACAGAATGACATCGATATGAACCCTGGAGTAAGGATTTATGACTTATTTACTCACAAAATAAGAGACTCCACGGAACATTCGCAAAACAATTTAAATAAGGTTTAAAATGCGGAATGCTTTTGTGACAGACTGTATCAAAATTATAGCCATATTTATATTGTGAACTGGAATGAATCCAACATAGTTTATTTCTAACATAGTTTATTTCCAACAAAGGTTGTGAGAATAGAGGGGTATGGGAGGGTGGTTAGGGTGAGGGAATGAAGAGGGTGGAGACTTATGTGAACTATAATAGCTGATATGGATTTGTTATGTCTTTTCAGGAGTGATATTTTGCTCTTCCTTTAGAAGGATGATTGGTGTCTGAATCAGTATCCATTAACCCAGCTTTCAGCAATGGTTTATGTGATGCTTCATTAGCGATTTGACGAGGTGATAAAATTAAATCTGTTAAGCAACATCAAGAACAAATGGAAATCCAAGCAGGTGACTTTTAATAATAATAAAAGTAAATAGTCCTCCCCCGCTCTTACCCCATAGACCTATAATTTTTTCCTTTTCAAATTCCTATCCAATTATTTTTTGAAAGCTACTATCGGATCGGTTCCCACCAGCCTTTCAGACACACCATAACAACCTTCTGGGTAAAATCCCTCAGGACAAAACCTTGGGCAAGTTTCCTTACTCCACTCACCTGATAATAATCCCCCAAGAAAAAAAATAAAAAATTGTTCATTTCAATCTACAACGGTTGTGGGACACAGCTGTGCGCAATTGGCTGCCACGTTTTGCCCACAAATATACAAACAATTCACTTTACAGTATATTCTGTGAAGCACTTTGAGACGTCTAGAAGACTTGAAAAGTGCTATATCAAATACAAGGATTATTATTATTATGTATGGTAAAGTACCTTTCACATCGGGAGGATGTCGCAAAGTGTTTCACAGGATAATATACTGAAAAGTGAAGTAACTGTATGTTTTGCGGGTGGACCCTTGGAACGTATTTTGGACACAAACATTGAAGGTAGGAGACAGGGCAGGGCAGGTGGTTTCATACCCCTGCAAGTTTGTAGGAACAGATGGCAATCCTCCCGGTATGAAAGGCGCTCTATAAATGTAATTTTGTTGTTGTAAAGTGATGGTTATCACATTGAATCTGTGTATGATGCATAGCAGTTTTCATCCCAAAGTATCTTATGACACTGCAGATGTGATATCATGCATATTTGTTTTGTACAATTGTTCAAATCGTGTATACATATTAATGGTATTAACATAACAATGCTATAGTCTAAGAATTTATTTGATTTAACCATGAGCCTAAACTGTCATGCTCACTAAGGAAATATGATTAACAACAACAACAACAACAATTTACATTTATATAGCGCCTTTCACGTCGGGAGGACGTCCCAAGGCGCTAAACAAGAGGCGTGTGACCCGAGCTGGGAGGGGAGTGTTTGGGAAGGGGTGAAACACGAAGGGGAGGTAAAAGAGTTAATAATACTTATGACAGTCATGATTTGTAGTTAAATTGGAGAACAGCAATAATTATGAAAATCATGAAATAAATAACTTTTGAAAGTTATTCAATAATAAATGAATTCATTTCTAAAGAGAATTGCACATTTATTTGAAAATAAAAATTGCAGGTTCATGGGGAAATAATAATCATTGCATTTGATATAGCGCTTTTCATGTCTTCTAGATGTCTCAATGCGATTCACAGAACATACTGTGAAATGAATTGACTGTATATTTATGGATGAAATGCAGCAACCAATTGCACACAGCATTGTCCCACATATAGTCATGGATTGAAATGGCCAATTTATTATTGTTTTATTGTAAATAGTGGGGAGTGGGACTAATTGGATAAGTCTTTCATTGATTCAGAACAGGCAAGATGGGCTGAAAAGTGAAGTAACTGTATATTATCCTGTGAAGCACTTCTTGCTAGAATCATAGTATTCTATGATTCATAGTATTCTATGATTCGATAATAAACCTCCATCTATTTAATTTATTTTAAAAATAATTTATGGACTCTGCTCCAAATTTATCTTTGTTCTGGAGGATTCTACATTCTAACTACTCTCTGTGTAACTTTTTTTTTCCCAAACTCTACTTCAATTCTTGTTGTGATTAATTATGTTGCGAATCCTCACCAATATGGCATGCTGGACATCCGACATTGTGTGAGTCATTATTGTACATCCCACTTATCCTGACAAATGATATGGTTTACGCTGACACTGTTGAAATTTAAGAATTAATTTCCAGAGCATTGTATAAATTACATTATTACACCCTGAATTAGCCCAAGATGCAATCTCTCAAAATTTATGCCTTTGAAGCATCTACTTTGGCTTGTCCTACAGAAATCTAAACTTCAGCCAAACTTATTGAGGCTTGGTCTGTTACATCCTTAGAATAAGTGGTATTTCTAGTTCTCTCTTTCTGGAAGTCTAGTGGTCAGGACAATAAAAACACTTATAATTATTTCCCCTACTGTTTAACAAAGGTGAAACCTACAAAGCAGGTTCACCTTCATTGAGTGTATGTAGTAGAAAGCCTGAGCTGAGCTGAGCAAGCCTGGACAGATAATATCAGGGCCCTATAACAGTGACAAATGAAAATGTGTGACTGGTTCACGTAACCCTGTTCTATGCTTTTGCTGGTTGCTGCCAAATTTAAGATTTATTCAGCTTCATAAAACAATGATTTTGATTTATAGCTGATGCTTTCCAGCTCTCTAATAAAGAAGAGTCACAAGGAGACACAATAAACACAGAGGTCAGTGGTTTCAGTCATGATTATAGAGCTACCACTGATGATTTTCCACCACTTCTTCTGGGAATGTGTATAATAATTAAACTTGATTAAAGGGAATGTTTCCCAGGTTTTTCTTGTCCATCACTTTATTACTATTGTATTGTATGTCACCAGGTCAACAAAGATCAAATGTTTATTAAAATAGCATACTTTTGATGCGTTTTCCTACAAAATACACAGTCAATTAGTGTATTATTGTAGCCTAATGCCACCAGAGATAATAGCAATTGATTGGAGTAATAGTGATTAAGACATTAACTGTATAAATAGGTAAATTATGCATAAATTTGATTTCAGTAAGTAGTGAAGCATCTCTGCGATGTATAGCTAAACACACTGAATGTGAATTTTTGAGAGAATACAATGCATGATAGTGAAATTAAATTGCAATTTTCTGTACAATTCTAATATGTTTCTTTTCGTAAACATCTTTAAAGATAGCACGGATATTGTCAGTTCAGCTTCCTTAATGAAATGTGAAATGAGCTGTAAAGAATGGTAGAAAATGCCAGTGGGCATTCAAACACTGCAGCATCTGTGTATTTGGTACAGTATAATCACATATCTAGAAAAATTATTAACATAGCAAACAACTCATTCTCTCACTACAGTTCACTCCTGAATTTGAGATTGACCATTTCTTTAAAAATATTAGATCGAACCATTGAGAATGTTGATGTTATGAATAGGATGGTCATAGATTAACCCTAGACATATTTGAAATATTGCAAAATTTAAGTCAAATTCAACATGAATGCTCGTGTTAAAAACATATAGTTTGTTGTAATTGTTCAGAAAATATAAATAAACCTTTAGATGATGCTAGAGTATTGTGTTGTATCACTTGTGCTGAGTTTTTACTATTGGTTTGCTGGTGATGGCATTTCTACTTGTATTGAAGTGAATAACGGCAAAACTGGTTTGGTCTTTGGAGCCCTCCAGCTCCATCTTGTTTACGATGAGGGGATTTGACAGATTCTGAACATGCGGTTTGCTGTGTCAATTGTCAGCATCACCAATTGAACATCTCTCACAGTGCACAGTGCAGCAGGAGGCAAACTGTCAATCCAGTTCAGCAGTGATTTTCCCAAGGCATCAGTCTCTGCAGTTCTGTGAGTGCTCGTTGCCCTCTGGTACTCGACGTGTTCTACTGTGAAGGGCATAAAACTCCAACTGTCCTCACCAAATTTTCCAGCAGGGGTCTCCGGTTGCCTTTTACTGTTTCCGAGACTGTCTTAGCGAGGCCAATTGTAATGTTTTATTGCTGCCCCAACTAAGATCGCTGTAGACAAATTGTATGAAAGAAAATAATAATACTAATCCTTGCATTTGATATAATGCTTTTCACGTCTTCTAGACATCTCAAAGCACTTCACAGAATATACTGTAAGCTGCAAAACTGTATATTTGTGGGCGAAACATGGCAGCCAATTGCACAAAGCAGTGTCCCACAAACATTCACGGATTGAAATAACTAATTTGTTTTGAGAGATTATTATCAGGCGTGTGGAGTAAGGAAACTTGACCAAGGTTTTCCCCTACCAGGAATCGAACCAAGGTCTCTCCCTTCTAAGGCGAGTGATCTAATCACTGAGCTAACAAAGACACAAGAATGAAGTATTAAAATAGTTTCCATCTATAATATAATGATATAATTTGGTCACTCAATCCACAATTGTTCGTGGGACACTACTGTGCGCAGTTGACTGCTGCGTACAGCCAACAAAATATACAGTCAATTCACTTTGTAGAGTATATTATATGAAGCACTTTGAGATGTCTAGAAGACGTGTTATAATAATAATCCTTGTATTTGACATAGTGCTTTTCACGTCTCAAACCGCTTCACAGAATATACTGTAAACTATATTGACTGTGTATTTATGGGCGAAACACGGCAGCCAATTACGCACAGCAGTGTCCCACAAACAGTCGTGGATTGAAATGACCAATTTTTTTTTTTGAGGGATTATTATCAGTCATGTGGAATAAGGAAACTTGCCCAAGGTTTCATCCTGCCTGGAATTGAACCAAGGTCTCTCACTTGTAAAACAAATGCTCTAATCATTCAGCTACAGCACTCCACCAAATATGACGCTATATCAAATGCGAGAATTATTTCTTATATTATTTGTCAAAATATGTTTGCTTTGGACAAACTTCATCTTTTTTGTTTTTTTCCACACTAGATTGCTTTTCGCATTACCACCGCCACTTAAAACTAGCGCCTGTAGAATGTTCAAACAACACAGGGTACTTTAAATGAAATACTCAGACAGAACTCTAGCTAAAGAAGGTGTTGCAATTATTTCTTCCTTTCACTGGAGACTTGAAGAGGGAATATAATTTGTATGAACACCTTCTGCAGCTTAAAAGCCAATGTGTACTTATGTGCTGTTCTGGAAATCCATTACGAATGGTGAACATCTGCCAAGCCACGGCTTAGTGAGCAAAAGCAATTAAAATCATCTACTGTCCTCATTTTCAGCAACATGACAGACAAGGCCCTACAACTCCACTGTTCCTGGACCAATATTAACTGATGAGCTAATCAGAGCAGAACATGCCAGCTCTCTGATGGTTCATTTAAAAAACAATTGGGAAGTAAACGGACTCAATTTTTCCATTTTCACTACTTATATTCCGGTAAGCATCAAGAGATTTACAGTGTGCCATGTGCACTTCAAAGTATTGTGGTGTGAAATTTGCAACATTTTTATATTTATCTCAAGCAGCGCATTATGAAACGCCACTTATTTTACCCCTGTATGTCATTGTAAGATATGCATCAGTGAAGCCTGTTTTATAGCTGTGTAAATCGGATATTCCTATTCAGACACGGAGATCTATCTCACACTGATTGCTAATAACAATCTTTTTGCATGCACAGCTTTTGCAATAGGAAATCTATGCAAGATGGACCCTAAACTCATTCCTTAGTCAACTCCACAATAGAGAATTCATGGGGCAGAGTATAAAAATTCCTGTTTTGAAATGACGATTGTTCCCATGTAGAATAAATAAATTGGTCATTCACCCCATGGCAGCTTGTGAAACACTGTCACGTTCGTCCACAAAATGCACACATTTACATCACTTTATATTATATCCTGTGAAGAGCTCTGAGATATTTCGATGACATGATAATGTGCTTTAAAATGCAATGATTGTTATTAATTATTAGAATAAGGTCCCTTTTTGTTCCAACCTAAGAAACATTGAAGATGTTTTTATTCATGATTTGATTCACATGTTTAAATGGAAATGGGACAGGAAGGATAAGGCAAGGGGATAGTGCTTGTGGATGTGTTCACAGTGATCCCCTGATTTGTCCATTTGGGAGCATGTCGATGAACAATCATAGAAAATTAATTTATTTCATACATGCCATTAAACCGAAAAATCATTGTTTATCCAAATTTTTCATTGGTAGACATGAAAAAGTGTAATGTGTTCCATTGAGCATTTCAAATTTAATTATTGCAACTATCCTTTAGGTCTTGTTTTTCTCTTTTATAATTGAAATTAACTTGTTGCCTGGTCAAGCATCATGCTTGACTAATTTTCCCAAGATTCTGTGATTCTTTGTGAAAAATTCCTTTGAAATATATTCATATATTCATGGTTTTATGTACCGCCTTCCACCACCTCTACAACATCACCTGTCTCCGTCACTGTCTCACCCCTCAGTCCGCTGAAACCCTTACACACGTGTTTGTCACCTCAAGGCTCGACCACAACAACTCCTTCTTAGTCGGCCTCCCAACTCTTCCCCTCCACGAACTGCAGATCATCCAAAACTCTGCAGTTTGTGTCTTCATCTGCACCAGGCTCCGCGACCCCATCACCGCAACCCACACCCGGCTCCACTGGCTCCCCATTCCTCAGAGGATCGAATTCAAGATCCTTGTCCTCATTTTCAAGGCCCTCCACGGCCTTGCCCCCTCCCACCTCTCTGACCTGCTGATTCCCGAACAATATATCCGCTCACTCCATTCAGCAGGCTCCCATTCATAGCTTGTGATTCCTTTCTGAAAATCTTACTACAGTAATAGGCTTATGCCATAATAGGGCAGTATGGGAGCTAAAATGGATTTCCCCATTAACTCTGTAAAGTTTTTGGTGACTGAATTTGTTTTTAGAATAGGAAAAAGAAAAATTGTCATAGGAAGTGAGCAGAAAGGCAATCCTTATTGGATGAACTTTGTTCCTTCTTTTATGTCGCCAACCAGAGGATCTAGCCTGATATATCCCTAACCTTTCCATCATGGTTCAATTGTAAATAATAATAATCCTTGCATTTGATATAGTGCTTTTCACATCTTATCAACGTCTCAAAGTGCTTCACAGAATATACTGTAAAGTGAATTGACTGTATTTTGCTGGGTGAAACATGGCAGCCAATTGAGCACAGCAGTGCCCCACAAACTATCATGGATTGAAAAGATCAATTTTATTATTGTGATTTTTTTTGGAGGGATTATTATTAGGCGTGTGGAATAAAGAAATTTACCTAAGGTTTCGTCCTAATCTGCCTGGATTCAAACACAGGTCTCACGCTTGTAAGGCAAGTGCTCTAACCACTGAGCTACAGGAGCTCCAAAATGAGTAAATGGAGAAACCAAGTAATTCCTTTCCTAAGACATACTGTTCATATTTTTCAGAAAAAAACTGCAGAACAAAAAATCCATTATTGCATTGCTGATTATGAGAAATAAACTAGTTATTGAATTTTTTAAAAATGCAATTCTTGCATAGTATAGTATAGTATAGTTGCATAGCCAGTAAATTTTAGTTATGCAAGGCTATACAAAAAACATTCTTGGAAAGGTTTCACATTTGGATCGAGGAAGATATCCAGTAATATATATTGACATTGGTTTCCAGGTTCCTTCCACCAAAGTGAGTTAAGTGAGAACAAAGGATTGGTTTGCTGATATCACACCGCTGAGCTATTCTTTGATGAGATTGTATTAAGCACCACCTGATTCCATTGCCTGGTGTAATGTGCAGGTAAGTGGATGCAGAAAATGCAATTTGTTACCAGCGATGGTAAAATATTTAGTCTCAAGTTGCAAGAATGGATGATAAACAGAAAGCTGCCATTGATCATTGCTTGATCATTGTTTAACCATAAGCCTGTATTTCCATAGAACTGTCCTGAAGAACTGCACCAAACTATATCATAGCATTGCCAAAAACTTACATTCAGGAATATTAGGAGTGTAGCTATTAGCAATATAGCCTGAAATTAATTGAAATTGATCGATTTGGGGACTTTCAGACAGTCCCATTTAGCATATCCCTTTACAAAGCAATGGTGTGTGTCAATCTGTAGAGGCAAAGACAAAATCCCTTTAAGCGTGTGTGCTTCCACCTGGTTTATTTCACTATAACTGAGAATGCCTGGAGGACTGAAAGCATTTAGAATGAAAATAATATTCCTTGTATTTCATTCAGTATCATATCAGATCTTCGAGATGTTTTAAAGTACTTCACAGAATATACTATGAAGTGAATTGACTGTATATGTTATGGGCAATTGGCGGCGCCCAATTATACACAGCACTATCCAACAAACAGCCATTGATTAAGTGACCCTTTTTAAAAATTATTTATTTGCTTGTTGGCCTGTAAAGAAAATATTGTACTCCAACAAAATCCAAGACAAAAGATATAGTACATAACAGTGGAAAGTTCAATTATTTTTGAGGCTTGAAGCTTCAAATTTGGAATATTTGCAAAACCAAATCCAAAGATTAGGGCCTGATATTGTAAAACAAAACGAGAAAATCACTGGGAGCACGCATCAGGTCAGGCAGAATCTGTGGAGAAATGAAAGTGAGTCCACGTTTCGGGTTCACGACCCTTCGTCAGAACGCAATATCGTTGTTGGTTTGTGAATCTACCCATAACTGCTGGATATAAACGGGGGCCTCATACTCGAATCCACAGTCCCACCACTTGGATGAAAACAATGTCCTGGAACAGTTCACTACTCAG
This sequence comes from Hydrolagus colliei, assembly GCA_035084275.1. NCBI lineage: Eukaryota > Metazoa > Chordata > Chondrichthyes > Chimaeriformes > Chimaeridae > Hydrolagus > Hydrolagus colliei. Next base: position 17,206,763 of record CM068747.1, on the reverse strand, counting down.
TTCTGCCAGAGATAATGGATATTTAGCAATTAAATGATTCCAGTCAATGTAATTGAGTTAAGCCTTGGTCTGCTGCTGGAGGCAGAGATCAGTCACTGTATTGCTTCAAAACAAGAAACACCATAAATGAGTTCAGAGCCATTTGCGTTTTTTACATGCAATACTTTCTATCATTATCTTCCTTTCTCTTGCAAGACCAGGTTTAATGTTACATATGAAATCAATATTAAGAAGGTTGGAAAGGGGCGTAAAAAGAACAACAAATTGCTCTTCTATAGTACCCTTCACGTCAGAAAGTCATCCCAGAGTGCTGGAAAGTCGGAGGTTTTTGGACCCGAGCTGGGAGTTTGGTTATGTGAGGTGTAAATCAACGGTTGGGTGTGGGAGGCACGGTCGAAGATGAAGGTCTTTAGATGGGACTTGAAGGAGACAAGAGAGGGGGTGAGGCGGAGGAATTGTAGGATAGAATTCTAGAGTGTGGGGGCAGTGATGCCAACTGCCTCCCCAAAAACAGTTCAGGGGAAAGCTCAGAATTTGCTTCTTTCCACAAAGGAAAAAGTTAATTAACTCCTGATTAAACAAATGCAAATAAACCTTTTTGGGTCTGATTGAACCTCATTGGCTCTGAAAGAACAGGCATGTCTGAGCTGTTGGAGGAGGAGATGGGGCTCCCCTGTTACTGCTGTGTTATTATACTTACGACAAACGTCCCTGGCTTGTCGGCGTGCTCATAACAATGAGCTCTTGAGAAGCAGATGAGTCCTGGATTAATAACCATAGAGAGAATGTTGAACTCTCAACTCTCCAGGCCAGAGGATGGGTATTTCTCCTAATACAGAGTGGGAGTTTTTAAATCTTTCAATTGGGTAGAGAGTTTTCCCTCAGGAACTCTTTGAAATGTCAGAGCCTCTCGTTTTATAAAGCACCACAGATCAGATATTACCCTTCAGCACCATCCTGGGATTTTCCCACAATAGATTTGATGAAATATCAGAAAAAGATTATTGGCGCAATATCTTCAAATATTGAGTGGTGAGCTCTTAAGACCAGAAGAAACGTAGTTTTTCCCAGGAAGATGTTTTCAACTGGTAGGGTAGCTGCTGATGTGTTTGTGAGGGTGAAAGCACAGGCCGGCAATGGATGACCTTCAGCCTCTGAAGTAACAATGATGACTGCTGCCTGCTGAGGTACCCACTGACGGTGTGGTTTAAACATTGGTAAACAAATCTAGCCAAAAGGCAAAAGAAAACTCAAGTCAAAATATATACACAGATTCTATTGCAGTATCATCCACACAAATCACAATTCATCCAAACTGGGTGAAATTAACCAATGTTTTGCAACTTGTTTGATGTGATAATCGATCAAGTGTGTTATCAAATGTCTCTTGTTTCATCCCAATATAATGTTATCTCCGTAGGTTAGTAGATGATGAACAGAATAAAATCACCAGTATATTCATACAGTGTCTATGCTGATTTTAGTCCAAATAATTGTTGGTAGTTAAGAACTTTTGCAGACACAATAACATCAATGACAGTTTGCAGTTATGTAGCAGGCCTCATGCATGGTAATATCCCAGAGAGAGATAGTAGCAGAGCACAACGCCAATCTGTGGGAGGGGTTTGAAGAAGAATGTCTTCAGATAATACTGTAATAATAAGACTTGCCTTTGATATAGTGCTTTTCACATCTTCCAGATGTCTTAAAGCAATAGGAGAGCTAAAATAGAATTCCCCATTAACTCTGTCAAGTTTTGGGAAACTGAATTTGTTTTTAGAATAGGAAGAAGATAAATTGTCATAGGAAGTGAGCAGAAAGGCAATCCCTATTGTGTGAACTTTGTTCCTCTTTTTATGTCACCACACGAGAGGATTTAGCCTGATATATCCCTAACCTTTCGATCATGGTTCAATTGTAAATAATAATAATCCTTGCATTTGATGTAGCGCTTTTCACATCTTATCAACGTTTCAAAGCGCTTCACAGAATATACTGTAAAGTGAATTGTCTGTCCCACAAACAGTCTTGGATTGAAATGACCAATTTATTCTTGCTGTTTTTCGAGGGATTATTATCAAGAATATGGAGTAAGGAAACTTGCCCAGGTTTCACCCCCTGCCTGAAATCGAACTCGCTTGCAAGTCAAGTGCTCTAACTACTGAGCTACAGGATTCCACAACTGGTAAGACTTATATGTGATTTACTGGGAAATCCCTCCCCAACCAAACTCACACTCAGAACAGATCTAAAGTATAGTGACGGAGAATATCTGCACCGTGGTTTTAATGTTTTGTAATAAACAGATAGGAGGGAAGGTTTTGACAGTGTGTCTTACGTTTCATGATCCTAATTTAAAATGTTTCATCCATTCATTGTGTTGTAATTCTACTGCGCTTCTGAGAGGCTGTGTTTCGAATTAGTCAGGCATCTTTGAAGTCTGTTAGTCTTTCTTTGATTTTCCATCAGCCATTTTTCATTATCTATTATTTGCTCATGCACAGTCTCCAGCTGGGAAACCACCGCCTGTAAGTAATGCTTCTGTCATGTTGCAACCTGAAGCCAGGGAAGGTGGGGGCAACGCGGAGGGATAGAGAGCGTTCCAAAGTTTTAGGGTGAAGTGACTGAAAGAGCAGTTGCTGATGGTGGAATGGAGGCTGGAGCAATCCATAATGTGAAGGAATTTCCATAATAGACAATTCTGAGCTAAAATCTGTGGAAAAAAATGGTCAAAAGGAGACAGAAAAATGCAAGATTTGCCAATTGCCCAGTGGGAAACCAATTTAATTAAATGTTTTGGTCTTTCTGTACTACACTTTGATATACCATGACAAATATTAAAAACTGGTTACTTATTATTTTCTCATGAATTAGGATCTACACAGATACTCTATCCAAAATACACCATTTGCTATAATTTGATAAAATCTAAAATCAATTCCCAAATGAAATATTGTGGACAATTCAAATGTATATAGCCCCAGCAATTTGTCCACTTTCCATCGTTTCAAATTTGATCCATTTGCCATTTTAAGGAAGAGTGACCTAACGCAAATGAGAGGCAATATATCCCACTGAAATGGACTTTCTTAAAAACAAAGTCAAAACTCTCTCCTTTGTCACGAGAGATAAAAGAGAGAATGGGGTCTCTTGTTGCAAAGCAAGGTTAATGAGTCCAAGGAGCTCCATGTAGAAAAATGTCGCTAAACGAGTTTAGAAGATGACCTCTGCCCAGGAAGGAACCCCTTTCACCCCCCCCTCCCCCACCCCTCTCAGAACAACTGGGAGCCTTTTGTCTTACAATCTTACAAAGCAGCTTGGAGGTCTGTTTACTTTCAGGCAGCTGGGTTTGCTGGTGAACAGACAGGAGATCAGAGAGCCAGACTAACTTGTGAAACCCAGAGCTATTAACATCAGTGATAAGTTTTGGGAGTATTTATTAACAGCACAAGACACATATTGTCATGCTATGCCACTATCAAGCATTCATGGGATGTCTTCCCCAACATTGAAAGGAACTATACAAATGTTGTTGTTGTTCTGAGATACTACCATGTGTGAGGGTTGGTATATAAATGCAAGTTGTTGTTGCTAACACAGGTTGTAAAACTATTTAAACATGAAAAATATGGAGCTTTTGTGTCGTTAGTTGTGCATTGGATAAAATCCGTCAAGATTTTGTAAAGAAATGAACTATGTACTATGTGATTTGTTGTGAGGAGAATGTCTAAGGAAAGCCTTAACATAGCCATTTGGGGAGATAATCGAGGTTCTGTAAAAAAAAATTAATTGTTTGCACTTGTTGCCACTACTTCTGGCTATGACCATTGTTTATTTCCATTTATTCCAATTATTTATTTGTGCAGTCCTGTAGCTCAGTGGTTAGAGCACTTGCCTTTCAAGCAAGATACCTGGGTTTGATTCCAGGCAGGGCGAAACCTTGGGCAAGTTTCCTTACTACACATGCATGGTAATAATCCCTCAAGAAAAACAGTAATAAATTAGTCGCTTCGATCCACGACTGTTTGCGGGATATCACCATGTGCAATTGGCTGCTGCGTTTCGCCCACAATTATATAGTCAATTCACTTTACAGTGTATTCTATGAAAAGCTTTGAGACGTCTGGAAGACATGAAAAAAGCTATATCAAATGCAAGGATTATTATTATTGTTGTTATTATTAATCTGATGTGTCCCCTCTTCACAAACAATAAAGGCCACACAATCAAAATGACACACTATGTGAATTAATAACATTCCTTTCACTATTCCAATTCTTATTTTGCTTCTGTCATGCCGGTCAATGGGTGAATGGCTGCCATCTGTTACTGAAAGCTCAGCTATAAAAGGAGGTGCCTTTAAAAGTATAACTTATTGGCTGGTAGTTTATTGATAAGGAAATATTTATGTTTCCTGACACTCCAATGGTAATCTTCAAGCGCTCTAAGACGCCATCCGGCGTGGAGGGCGCTATATAAATCGAAGTTGTTGTTGTTGGTAGAGCATATGTCCATTTTGCCTCACAGTGATAGTAGGAAAAGCAGTGCTGGTGTTGTGGGAAGCCAGAGCGCACAGTATCTGCATCCAGTCTCTGGTAGTGGGTAACTCTATTTTCCCATAAAGAGATGATTGCTGTAATATTCCATTTACCTGACGGGATTAGGATTCAATCTCCACATTTACAAACAATCAAATTATGGTCAAAACTGAATGTGCCAATAGAAATTTATTCATTACAGCACAATACGGTGTGTGTCAGCATGGCTCAGTGATACCACTCCTGCCTCTGTGTCAGAAGGTTGTCAGTTCAAGCCACATGGCGTTGCATTGTTAGTAATAATAATAATAAGAAAAACTCTTTCATTTGATATAGCGCTTTTCACATCTTCGAGACATCTCATAGCTAGTCACAAAATATACTGTAAAGTGAATTGCCTGTATATTTTGTGGGTGAAATGTGGCAGCCAATTGCGCCCAGCAGTGTCCCACAAACAGTCATGGATCGAAATGACCAATTTATTATTGTTTCTTTGGAGGGATTATTATCAGGCGTGTGGAGTAAGGAAACTTGCCTAAGCTTTCGCCCTGCCTGGAATCAAACCCAGGTTTCTCGCTTGTAAGGCAAGTACTCTAACCACTGAGCTACACTGTACTCTAACCACTGAGGGCTCCACTGTTGGAAGTGATGTCCTTGGGATGAGTCTTTTCAGGTGGATGTTAACAATTCCATTGCACTAATGGGAAAGAAAAGGGAGTTTCTCCCAGTGTCCTAGCCAGCAAACCCTCAAATATAATTGGTCATTCTTTTGGTAGGTTTGCCTGGGATATTGCTGTGCGCAACTGGGCTGCTGCAGTCACCTACAAACACAGTCAAATACCCACTTTAGAGTAAATCCTGTGAAACGTTTTTTAATTTCTTCCTTATGTGAAAACCTTTGCACCAAGTGCAAGGATTATTCTTATTCATATTAATAAAAGATGGTTGCAGCACTTGTTCAATAGAATTCAATGATATAATTTCAGGAATGGTCAAATTGATGTTCGTAATCGTTACACAGTTTAAAGGACTGTGCTGTTAATTTAATATTTGACTATTCAGTAAAATATGCCTTGTAAATTATATCTGAATTGCAGCAAAATACAAACATACTGATAGTAGGGTTAAGTTAATTATATTTTCCTATTGTTAATGTGACAAATCTAAAAGGAATTTTTGTGGTTTATTATTTACACAATTTCTTTTGGAAAAGTGGGTCTTAGGGAAGAAATACTGCAAATAATTGTATATCCCTAGAGGCAAAGCATCTGTGATGCAGCATATGAGAGACACAAACAGACATCATTTAATTAATTGGAACTATTGTTATCCTTCACAAACAATCAGTGAAACTACCTTAAATAACAGTTTTTAAATAGTTTTATTTCATAGTAATGGAAATTGGCCTATTCAATGGAAACAATACTCCAAATTCTACCATTTTAAGTACTGTAATGTATGTTATCAAAGATACTCACACGCATATTGCTATCATATAAATACCTGTGATAAGAAATTAACATTCAAATAAATCTTTTCAAGCACAATTGGAAACAAGTCCAAATGAAATGAAACTGAACATTTTCATTCCCTACACTTTGAAGAGATTAATTAATTATTTGTTCACCTTACTGATAATAAGCACAGAATATTGTACTGTATTTTGCTTTTGCCCTAAAATTCAGTCACCTTTTTCTTCAAATGAAAAATAATATACTGTGCATCTATGGAAATATTAAAATCTACTAGAGAGGCAATTGGGGGATTTTGTTTTATGTCATGTACAGATATAAAAATGGATATATAGTGAAATGTTCCAATTTATGTGGAGTTCTGCGTGCTAATTAAACTAATAAGCTTTGTAGTAATATTTTAAAAGAAAAATCTGTTGTTTTAAACTGAATTAATCTTTCTTGCTCTTGCATTCACCAGTCCCAAAGCAATACTAATCCTTGCATTTGATATAACCCTTTATCACATCTTCGAAACGTCTCAAAGCGCTTTGAGTATATACTAGAATACCCTGAATATGTATTCAGTAACCATATCTGAAGTTGAAATGGTGCAAAAGTCACAGCAATAGGTTTCGGTTTACTGAAAATAACACATGGCATTCTGCAGGCAATCCCCACAGGAACACTGCCCCCAATTTTTCCTGTACACATGAGAACACATGGCCTAGTAGGTCATAGGCACATATTCTCAGTTCAGTGTTGACTGGCCACCCACAGGGTCTTGCCCTGGGCTCCTCTACCTCCTGTTAACATTACATCCTGCTCACCATTTAAATTAACAAGAAAAGTGAGAAGGTTGACAGTTGCCGTCTCTTATGTAGTCTGCCTCACAGCTGGATCTGTAAGAGGCAAATGCACTTCTGAAGCCCAAGATTCAATTTCACTTAAGGTTGCTGCTAATTAGTAGCACACAAATAGAGCACTGCACATTAATTCCTGCTATTAGCAGCAGTGCACAATTTCCATAACATGATGCATTGTGAGAACAGGATAGATAAATTTGATTGGGTATAGTGTGGAAAAGTGCTAGGAATATTATTGGATCTCAAGGCAGACTTCCTGCGGATTAAGACGTAATTCCACCCCTCCCCACCCATCCCCAATTACTGCCCCAACACCATAAATGGTATAAGTGGAAGCCTTGGATGGGGCATTCAACCACAGTTTTGATTGGGTCCACAATGTGGTGGGTGGAAGTCTCATGTCAGAACCTGAACTCATATCCAGCACAGTGAGCATCCAGCACAATGATCGGAGGAATAGAAGCATTGCCTGGCTTAATTGATATGCAAATATTTCACCTTTGGAAGTTAAACTGAGTGCCCTCTGTCTTACATGGCAGAATTAAAATCAAAAAGTGAGTTTACCCTGATGTTCTGGCCAACAATCCTCCAGTTAAATTGATCTTTTAACTCCTGGTTATTTGTGAACAACAACAAAATTACATGTATAGGACATTGTTTGTGCTCTGTACTGCAAGACTTTACCCCACGTGAAAGACGTTATATAAATGCAAGTTGTTGTCGTGTACAAATTGGCTGCTGCAGTCACTTGTAAATACACAGTCACTCTACAATCAACAATGATGGCTGTGACATACTTTGAGATATTTCAGCATTATAAGGTGCTATATTAAATACATATTATTAATATTATAATGATTACTTATTGCTTTATAGGTGTTGGCCCATATATTTGAGTGACTACACATTATAACATACAGTATATTCTGTGAAGCGCTTTGAGATATCTAGAAGACGTGAAAAGCGCTCCATCAAATGCAAGGATGATTATTATTATTATTCTATGAACTACATTGAGTCAGCCTCCTGTCATGAACATCAACATCAAGTGCAAAGATCACTATCAGCTATGACATAGGCCCTGACATTACTTTATTCAGCAAAATAACCACAAAACCAAAAAATCTTTATGAAATAACTCTACAATATTTTTCAAGCAGACGTACCTAAATGCCAATTCAAAGAAAAGCAATTTTGTTGCCATTATCAAATCATAACCGTCAATGAGAAGCAACCATAATAATTTGATTTTCCCACTAGACCATAATGTGTTAATTCAACAGTTTAACAATGAAAAGGCCTTGGATTTGTTTATTGGATGAAGCTTCCTTGAAGGCAATGGCTCAATGCCAACACCACAAATCCCATCAACAACATTGAAGTCCTCAGTTGCACTCAGATGTTTCCTTGATTATCGGAAATCAAAACCAAATAAAATAACTCACTGAAACAACACCAGGCAAAATGTAATGTCATTGTAATCTGCTCACTGGATTCCCACATGATGATTGATAGTCCATAGAGTGTAATTGTTTAAAAATGTGTATTACATTTGTAAAATAACAGTTCTAACTAACGCCAGAATCATTTGTTCTGAGTTTATTATTTACTGTACTTTGTTTTAAATTGACATGTTTCTATGCAAACAAATTATATTATATCGTTAACCCATGTTAATTATATTATTTTTAAATGTTTGTTGATTTGAGAAAATATTACATTACTTCATATAAAAATACCCAATGCTACATATTCTAACATTAATTCTTGGATTTGATATAGTATCTTTCATGTCAGGAGGAAATCTCTAATAGCTTCACGGAATCTATTGGAAGATGTAGTAATTGTATTTTACAGGCATGCATTTAGTACATTGATATTGTATAAGTTTAACATGCTTTACTCTATTCTTTGAAAATACATATTTATTTGGAAATATAATATCTTGTTACAACATACAACTTAAAATACAACATCATTTGTTGCATTTTTCCCATGTATCCCAAATACAACGACAACTTGCACTTACATAACAAAACATTCCCTTCTTTATACTAAACAGTGAGCATTCCCTGACTTGTGCGCAGTTGGGACCCCAGCATGTTGGGTTTCACGCTGGTGTCAGCACGGCTAGCGTAGGAGCGGTTCTGGTTGACCCCCATCTGTCCGTTGCTGCAGCTGTGCCAAGTTTCAGTGCGTCCTGCAGCAGGTAGTGGTGGAGTGTGTGAGCCCACAGCCAACCTTCTCTGACGTGGTGCTGTTCTGGTCACCAACCATTGTTGGGCGGCCCGAGGACGAACCGTGAGAGTAGCCAACCTTTAACGTGCTTTATTTTTGTTTCCATTATTAAAGTACTATGTTGCACAGCTACACCCTTTTAAATTCCCCGGCTGGCTTAGTTGGTGACACTTTCACCTCTTGACCTGAAGGTTGCTGGCTCTTCAGCTCCTAGTCCATCTGACCCTCCAGTGCAGGATTGAGAGAGTGCTGTATTACCAGAGGTGTAGTTCTTCAGATGAGATGTTATACAGAGTGCCTGTTTTAAAGTGGATATTAAAGATACCATGATGCTTTTCCAATGCTCAGTCAAACCAGTTTACGATAAATAGAGAGCTTTCAACAACACCAGTCTGTGCCTCCCAATGTTCAATGCTGCATTCCAGCTGACGCACTAAGCATAAATGCGGTGTGACAGTCAACACATTGTTCCTACCTATTACCTTTTATTGCCTTCATCAAATAATTACTTTTGCTTTCAAAACAGTCACTTTTCAAACCGTGTCAAAAACAAAACTGAATATACATTCAGAATAGCCACCAACCGCAGGTAGATTATACTTTGACAAACTGTCAATAACATAGTATTATTAATACATTTTGGCATATTTACAAATTATTTACTTACTGCCTGTCTGAGAATTTTTGAATTTTGCTACTGCTTTGGCATCATAACTGTTCACCATATAAACATTGTGATTTCTATTACAAAGTGTTCACTAACACTAGTGACCTTTTAATTAAGTATTTCTAATGGGATTTCTCTTCCTAATAATGTAATGTAATCAATCAATCAATCAATCAAAACTTACATTTATATAGTGCCTTGTAATAAAAAGATCCTTGGTGACAATCCATGTGTGATATAGACCCCTTTAAATTAGATATTGCTGCACAATGATCTCATGTAAAATTCGCATTTGAATCATTCCTTTGTTTTAATAATAATAAAAATAGTCCTTCTATTTGATTTTGTAGTTTACCATGTCTTTAAAACATCTTAAAGCTCTTCACAGAACATACTATAAAGTGACTGTACATTTTGTGGGCGAAAAGTGGCAGCCCAAAGGGCAGCAGTGTCCCACAAACTATCGTGGATTGAAGTGATCAGTTTTCTTTAAGGAATTATTACCCCCTGTAAAATTATCCACTAATCAATAAGCAACTGGGTTCCTATTTACTGCTAGGTAAACAGAGGCATATGGAGTAAGGAAACTTGCCCATCATGTCACCCTGTGTAATGTACGTGCTCTTTGTGTTTCTTATATGTGCAAAATAAATGAGCCTCATAAATAATCTGCAGCTTTAGTTTGATCATTGCACAATACATCAATAGACTACATATTATTAACAGTCAGACTCCATATTATTAACAGTCTCAAAGCCATAAGATCAACTGTGGATTGGAGACAGGACGTATGATACTGTATACTTCTTGTCTTGGAGCCATGGTATATCAACAGAAGTCAAGCCAAGGAGACAGTGGGAGATGTCTCCAGACTAACTTAAAACAAAAATAATATAAATGCTATTAAAAGAACATTGATGGCTGATATTCTCTATAGACTAGAAACATCAGAGCTAAATGTTTGAAGTTTTATTCATCTACACTTTCACAGAGCTTGTGAATTGAAAAATTGGTATAGCTTATTCTCCCATAATCTTTGTTATGTATAGGAAAAGTTTGATTTAAATATACAGCAATATGTTACAGTGGAAATATACTAGGTTTGAGTGGAGGGTTTCAAAGTCCACACAGATTTGCAAGGCACCGCTTAGAAACCAATAATAACTAAGGGAAACATATTCTACATGCAAATCGATCACATCTTACAGATTAATTTGAAGTGCAGTACATCACTGAAAACATTTTTGAAAATGTTTTAGAATGAAATTAATTTGATGTGGTAATGATAATGTTAAAGTGGTTGGAAAATACTGCAAATGTCACCACATTACTGAATAAACGGAATAAACCCAGCTGTTCCTAATCACATTGGACTTCTCAAAGACCAGTATTTCTATTAGACCCTATCTCATTTTGAATTTCCTGCTCTTCATGTAACACTAATACTTTTTCATCTACACATGTGAGTCATCAGCTTCCAAAGTATCCAAATTACTTTTTTCTTCAGATCCATTGCTTACTAACAACAAATCATGCACTTTAACATGTCCAGCTAGCGAGATATTCATATACAGCTTGTAATGTTAAAGCATCACTCTGACCTTATTTAACAGTTTTTGTAAAATCTAATTCTGATTCAGCAGTAAGAGTGAATGACATTTATTTGATTTTAAAGGTTTAGCTATTGGGGGGGAAAACAATTTATAATTTTTTTAAAAGCCCATGTTCGGAGTCTTTCTGGCTAGAACAGAAACAAAGAATGTCTATGAGAAACTTTAAAGTTAATTTATCCAGAAGAGAAAAATTGTGTAGAATTCACGCGAATAATTAATAAAAAAGAGATAAAATTGTTTTTCTTTCACAGAATCAATTAAGGCATGTTTGGATTGTGAGCAAGTAAATTTTAGAGAAGTAAATAAAACTCCTTGCATTTAGTACAGCAACTTATCCAATCTTCAAGGCATCCCAGTGTACTTCACAGGATTTACTGGAAAATGTAGTGTAGATTATGAATGCACAGCAATATCCTACGTTAAACAGCCATGATATGAATGGCAAGTTTTATCTGAGGGATTGTTAGTCACCAGGCAAAACATTTTTTTCTTTTCAGAAAGTACAGGATCATGGGATCCTCCACCTGAACAGACAGAAAGGACCTCAGTTTAACATCTTGTCCACTTTGTGTTGTCCACCGCCTTGGGACGTCCTCCCAACGTGAAAGGCACTCTAGAAATGTAATTTTGTTGTTGTTTGGATTGACAACAACAATGTGCACTTTTAGTGTGTGCTCCACGCAGGATAGTGTGTCAGAGAGCTTAGCAGTGGCAGAGCCTGATTCCGAACCTGTGGGGTGGTGGGAGAGGTGACCGTAGTAAGCACGATGAAAAAACTACAATGGTGGAGGGTTGAGTGTGAGAGATAAGCAGGAGGCTGGTGCCAGTTCAGCGAGGTGCTGGTTGGTGGATTGGGGAATGAGGAGGTCGGAGAGGTAAGGAGGTGCCATGGAGTAAATGGATTTGAACATGAGCATGACGATCTTGAAGTCGATCCATTTGGTGATGGGAAGCCAGTTTAGGTTGACAGCTCAGATTGGCTCTGATGTGGGAATTGAACACACAACTTTCAGACTCCGAGGCAAGAAAGCTACCAACTGAGGCTGGTTGACATGATTGATTTGTTTTACCTTAAAATTTAAGATTGTGCAGAATTGTGAAAAAAAAATAATTTCTGTCAAATGTAAAGATGTTTGTTTTGCACCTTTTGCAATTATACACCACATTTATTAACTCAAGTTTGCTTAAAATTTACTACCCAACTCAGATCAGGTCAACCAAATTATTACTATGGTTTTATACTTTGATTCCCTCTCTTGTCTCCTTTAAGACTGGTCTCAAGACCCTCTTCTTCAACTGTGGCTTCAGCTGCCATCCTACCTCTCTGCCCTCCCTTATCCCAATCCAGACACCCGCCCATCCGCACCATGCTCTAGTCCTGACCCCTGACTATTCAGCGTTTGGGACATGCTCCTGATGTGAAAGACACTCTACAAATGTAATTTTGTTGCTGTTGTATATAGACTGCTACCTGTATAAAGGTCTCACCTCTCTCAGTTCCAAGAGCAGTTTGACCCAGCAGTCTTTGCCTCCAGTCTTCTTACTCCCTTCATTTTTCGTCTTGTTTGAGAACTTGCCCTTGTTTTGAGAACTCTCCCCTCAGGCTGTAAAGACAGGATACTGATAAGAATTAGTATTGATTGCTGGAGTTCAGTACCTAGGGCCAGGAGTACATTCATCTGGGTGTCAGACAGGAGTGATAAGGGTGATTTTTCTGGCCTCCCTCTGATCAGTCAGACGGTGACATATATATGAGGAAACTCAATCTGAATTGTTAATTGCTGTTTGCTGTGCCATTGAAACTAGCACCACACAATTTTCCTCTTGAAACTCGAAACAATGCCCCACGCTGACTTGCCTGAATTAAAAGAAAATGGACTTTTCCCCACACAGGTTAATTTATCAAAAACGCGGGGGGTGACTATGGATAAAGTATTGAAAATGACTCTTTTACTAATGTTAGCAAATATGATTTCATTCAAAAGGGATTCTGATTATACTGATCTTCTTCCTGGAAGTCAGTATGCTTTTTATTTATTCTATGGTATTTTCTTTCCCTGCCAAATCCCCTTTCACCATTGTTTTTCACTTCCAAGAATTCTACACTACACAGCTAGATTAACAAACTTTCTGAACGTCTGAGTCGCAATTGGATTGTTAAGGTATTTTAGTGGGTGTGAAAAACTGATCATTGAGGTGTCTGCTATACTTCTGTTTATGGACTAAAACCTTTGTTTGCACATTAAATTTCGAGGGTTGCTACAAACTCATTATTGTGAGTTCATAAAGTTTGTGAAATGGTCTTTTTTTGTGTGAATAGAAGAATTCCTGGCACCCAATATATTAAAACTAGACCTAGCAGAAGAACTGCATTTACATCACATAAAAATGATTCATTCTAAAATGATGGTACATGAGCAGTGGGAATCAGTATTATTGCATGGTCCCTAGTTAGCATAATTTATTGAGCTATGGGGTTTGTGATGATTTTCCCACTGCTCCCTCCGATCCCTGCAGCTATTATGTTTATAGCTCCAAAAACATTACTTTTTAATAATGTTTCATTGAAGAAGTTTTAAATTCGCTCTGGGTGTGTGCTTGGGTATTGACGTGACAATGAGAGTCACTGTCTGGCATTGGTTCACTTGCCCACAAAGGCTGCAACAGCATTTAAAACTTTTAAAAGGCAGACAATTCATTAAATCAAAAATACAAATGGTTAAAAAAAGAATATTATTTGCATGGTGTTTGCCTCTGTTGCCATTTTCGTTGGGGGGGCATTATTGTCAGCCTGCACAGAATGGCAGTCTTTGCCAGTGTCATAGTAAATTCCTTTTTTACCTCCAAGTTGTGTTGTCTCAACTCTTGATCCAAAAGCTTTTAATTCTGGTGACCAGGCCAGGTTATTGTGATTCTGCAAGCTTGAGAAACATCATAGGAGTCATGTAGCTCCGTGGTTTGAGCACTCGCCTTACATGCGAGAGACCTGGGTCAAATTCCAAACAGGGCAAGACCTTGAGCAACTTTCCTTACTCCACATGCCTGATAATAATCCTTCAAAAAATAATTTTAAACATTGGTCATTCCAATCCACGGTTGTGCATGGGACAATGCTGTGCGCAATTGGCTACCGTGTTTCACCCACATATGTTTCCCCAGTTCCTCCATTCACAGGCTGCAGGTCATCCAAAACTCTGCAGCCTGTGTATTATCCCGCACCCGCCTCCGCGATCATATAACCCCCACCCTCGCCCGTCTCCACTGGCTCCCCATTCTCCAGAGGATCGAGTTGAAGATCCTCGTCCTCACCTTCAAGGCCTTACACGGCCTTGTCCCGCCCTATTTAACCAATCTACTTTCCCCCTACAAGCCCACCCGGACCCTCCATTCAGCAGGACTTGGTTTGCTCCAAGCCCCCCGCCCGAACCGCCCCACCATCGGAGGCCGGGCCTTCAGCTTCTCCGCTCCCACCCTATGGAATACCATCCCCCAATCCCTCCATCTCGTTTCGTCCCTTTCCTCTTTCAAGGCCGGTTTGAAGACTTTCCTCTTCGACCGTGCCTTTTGTTCCACCCCGAATTTTTCGACCTCCACTTTGTGTCTCACCCCTTCCCAAACACTCCCCTCCCAGCTCGGGTCACACACCTCCTGTGCAGTGCCTTGAGACGTCCTCCCGACGTGAAAGGCGCTCTATAAATGTAATTTGTTGTTGTTGTTGTTGTTTCACCCAGTCGATTCACTTTAGAGTATATGCTGTGAAGCGTTTGAGATATCTAGAAGATGTGAAAAGCGCTATATTAAACACAAGGATTATTATTATTGTTATCATCATTATTATTATTAAAGCACTGTGTCATATGTAATAATTATAAGCAATAATCTCTGTCCTAACACTGGACTTAGAGTGTTGTTATTGGGTGATGAGTTTTGGTTAACGTACACTTTGCTGCAGTTATTACTTCACTAAACATGGGTGCACATTATGCATAGATGTGACTCTTGTTTAAACTTGACCCTAAATCCCCTCCTGTTTCTGCTCAGATACCAGACCATTTGAGCACTTATCTTCACTCAGATTCGTGCCCTGACCCCCTGGATCCTGCTGAGGCTCAGCATGATTAGTTACCTAAATCTGATAAACTGCAGGTGGCTGAGTGAAGAACATTAACTTATCGTGTATTTGCCAATTGGCAGATTTGTCTTTTTCTGAAGGATACATTAACCAACAGTTGGAATTCGGGAAAGTTGCAGGTTGGCAAGAGCCAAGGCTTAGAGATCCCAAAGTTGCATTGGGGTAACTGCTGGAATCCAACCAGCTAAGCTTGCATAGCTTCCATTGATATCACGGTCTAGCAAGCAACAAAATATTTGCAAACATCAAAGCAGTTTAAACCAACATTGAAGTAAATCCTTTGAGGTGATGATTTTCTATTGGTATACGTCAAGACAAGATAATACTTTTACAATGACAGTTGAATTATTACCGTATAAATTCTTCAGTGTGAGCATAATTCTGGTAAATATTCCAGATTTTCTAATGAAATTCAGAAACAAGTTGTTCCACCCATTACTTCAGTTGCCTGGAGTTAAATCGGACCATAACATAATGACATTGTTTTAAACAACGTTGTATTGTAATGCCTTGTCAGGTTCCTAGGTTCTGTTATGTCCCTGAGCTAGAGGAGTCACTCCTCTAGAGGAGGAGTGCTAGAGGAGTGCACATTATCCAGTCATTCCAGTCTTAATACTCTGCATTATGGACACAGTTGGACTTTCTTAACTTTACAGCAGCCAATAATTTAACATTTTTGTTTTGGTGAAAGGGGACATGTAACAAAATGTTCCCCAAACCATGTATTTTAAAGATATGTCATGTTTTTTTCTACTGGAGACTGGTACCTGTAATGTGAAATGTGAGCACTTGTAGGACTGATTTCTCTTTCCTTTTCACCATTTATTTCTAATCACAAAACCCCGTTGCAAAGAGCAAGAGGTGAGTGGCCCAGACATGATTATACCCTAATGTGGAGATTGAATATTTCTTCTCTTCAAGTACAGTACCTGAAATATGATGAAGAACTACCTTTCATTGACTGGCTTTATTAATAATAATCATTGCATTTGTAATTATGCTTAATCACAATGTTGGAATGTCTCATAGTGCTTCATAAAACTCACTGTAAAGTGTACTGTATGGGAAAACATGGCAACCAATTTGCACGCTGCAAACATTAGTTCCTGTCTACACACAAGAGCATATTTATCAAGCGATCCTAGGTTTAAAATTTCAATTAGCTTTAGTTGTAAAATCTTAAGATATGTAGAATTGTGGAAAATTCTTAAATTCAGTCTTAATGAGACAACAACAACTTCAATTTATATAGCGGCCTCCACGCCGGACACCTCAGGCACAACCAGAGCAGTATCACGTGTCTGTGTACAGAATTGCAGGAAGTGATCATATGGTGAGAATTTTCTCAGGATAACATTACCGTATACCAAAATGTGTAGTCTATGGTTATCGGCTCATCCAGGCCTGAAGCTGAATAGGTTGATAGCTCTGTCCAGGTTCGGTCAGCATTGCCTTAGGCATAGATATGGGGAAGCTGTACAACATCTCAGCTGTATGTAGCCAGGGGATCATAGTAATAGAGAGCAAAATGAAAGGGAGCAAAACAGTTGGAGCTTACTGCCTATGTACTCCAAACAAAATGTTGCAGCAATGAGGAATAACAAAAACACAATTCTACACCCCAAGGATATATGGACGTAATTTTTTTGTTTTCACCAGCCTGATGCCTCGTTTTGTACTGTGAAATAATATTATTTCTCCGTATTCAATTTGTTTCCAGCACACTTTTACCATGACATAAGGACCGATGGCCTCAAACAGTACGGAAAGTTTAGCAGCAACTTTTCCTCTCTTTAATGACTGCTAAAGGTTCTTATGGAAAAATGCATTTCTTTAGAAATACACAATATGATAAGGTAAATAATAATCATTGTATTTGGTACAGAGCCTTATGACATATATGAAGCATTGCTGTTCCAACGCTGCACTGGAATGTCAGTCTTCACTGTGAATCCCAACACAGGGATTAATACCACAAGTTTAGGACTCAGAGATAAGGTTTCCACTAACTGAATCAGGCTGATGTTGGTAGCAATGATGGCAGCTGATAGTGTTGCCGACACGTTAGTATCATACACAAGCTCCTCCATAGCTATCAACTTCCATGGTTGCACACTCAACCTCACCAAGCCAGGTTAGGAACCTAGGTGTCTTGTTCGACCCTCAACTGCCTTTCCTCTCTCACATTCAAGCAATGACTTACTCTGCCTTTCCCCACCTTCGCAACATTTCCCAATGCTGCCATTACCTCACCCTAAAGCCGCTGAAACCCTCATCCATGCCTTCATTACATCCTGGCTCAATTATGCAAATAGCTTGCTGGTCGGCCTTTCCAATTCCTCCCTCCACAGGCTGCAGATAATCCAAAACTCTGCGGCCCGTGTCCTTTACCATTCCAAACTCTGTGATCCCATCTCTCCCATACTTGCCCGACTCCATTGGCTCCCCATCATCCAGAGGATCCAATTCAAGATCCTGGTCCTCACATTTAAAGCCCTCCACAACCTCGCCCCACCCAACATCCATGACCTCCTATCCCCTTACCAACCTGCCTGCCCCCTCTGTTCAGCAAACTATTGGCGGGCGAGTCTTTAGCCACTCTGCCCCCAACCGCTGAAACTCCATCCCGAAGTCTTTCTGTCTTACCCCCTCCCTAGCCTCCTTCAAGTCTTGTCACAAGTCCTCAAACAGTCTTGTGGCTAGACCCATCGGCAACTCCTTCCCGCACCCCCAACCCCCCCCCCCCTTCCCCCCGTCCTCAGCTCTGGTCTGAATCAATAACTGTCCAGTGCCTTGGGACGTCCTCCTGATGTGAAAGGCGCTATACAAATGTAATTTTGTTGTTGTAAATACTAACCAAGCTAAAACTCTGAAATGAAGAAAATGCTTTAGTGAATGGCCGTTATCCGTTTAGCCAACCGTTATCATGAATGCGAATGAAGTACCACTTGGGCCACAGACTGTGATGTTAACATAATTTAGCATTAGTCACACATCAGCATGCCAGATATACAAATTCAAATTTACATTATTAAGATGGTGAATGATTGACCTGGAGCTCTTCTAATAAGAACTAACAAAGTTGTGGTTAACAATAATTTGGTGTTAAATTTGGACTGGCATTATTACTGGTCCATTTGTTACTACCACACCATTTTAGATCCCTTTTTGTACCCATGATCTGGATTGATTTGATTGTGGTTAAATGAGATGGTGGAGCTCCTGTAGCTCAGTGGTTAGAGCACTCGCCTTACAAGTGTGAGATCTTTGTTCAAATCCAGGCAGATCAGGGCAAAACCTTGGGCAAGTTTCCTTACTCCACACACCTAATAATAATCCCTCCCCAAAAAGCATAATAATAAAATTGGTCATTTCAATCCATGACTTTTTGTGCAATTGCGCACTGCTGTGCGCAATTGGCTGCTGTGTTTTGCCCAAGAATACAGTCAATTCACTTTACAGTATATTCTGTGAAGCGCTTTGAAACGTCGATAAGCAGAAAGGTGGCTTACAAATGGTCCAGATTCGCTTCATAGTTGTGAGAGGAGTGAATTAACTTTAGGTTTGAATTGAATTATTTAACAAAAATACAATTAAACTCTCAATGTTTATTGGATATTGAACTGCCCGATGTGGCCCTGAGTAAACCTGACCAGAAAGGTTTCATATGTAATACCAGTTTCTTCTGAGGTATCTGATATCAAATGTAAATCCTCCAGGCGTGAAAAGCACTATACAGATGTAATTTTGTTGTTGTTATTGTCCTTGCCCCACATTGCATCTGTGACCTCTTATCCCCTTACCAACCTGCCCGCCCCCTCTGCTCAGCAGGCTCTGGCCTGCTCCACGTCCCCCAACCCACCTGCACCACCATTGTGGGACAAGCCTTCAACCAGTCTGCTCCCAACTTCTGGAACTCCATTCCACAGTCTCTCCGCCTCGCCCCCTCCATGGTCTCCTTCAAGTCCTGCCTCAAGACTCTCCTCTTCGATGGATCTATCGGCATATCCTAATCCCCTCTTCCCTCCCCCCCCATCCTAAACTTGGATCTGATGCAGTAACTGTCCAGCCCCTTGGGACACCCTCCTGACATGAAAGGCTCTATGCAAGTGTAATTTTGTTGTTGTTGTAAAGCATGAGAGGCTACATTTGGCCTTAGCACCCCACCCCACCTCCAAACTCCACCTACAACCAGAAGAGGAGTATAACTCCCCATTGCCAATTTTATTATTGTTTTTTTATATAAGAATAGCCACATGAGATAGTTGCTGGAGGGTTTATGACATCCCCAGAAACATACTCCGTCAGAACAGAAGAGGAGAAAACACTGTGGGCAAACAGAAGGAAGAAACATAGATCAAAAACGATTAAGAAAAGAACACATTCTCCTGTTAGAATTTTCTGTACTTAATTAACTCCCCACAGAGGCGACTACAGCATGGTCCAAGAAAGGGCAAAGAATGTTTTTGGGCTGCAATCAAACATGGCATTCTGAATCAATCTAGCAGCTTGGCTCCATAATAATACTGTTGCAGCTGCCAAGATCACCACAGCAGCAATGCTGATTCTTAGTGCTTTGTGACAGTGTCTATCGGGCTGTGTTTGGTTTCAATACAAGCAAGATACAATTTGGATTTTTTTTCACTCTTCTCGGTTGAATTGAAGCAAAGGCTTTGATAGACTTGAGGGCAACAAAAGAAAGAAGCGGCAAGCTTTGTGGAAAGAAGGTGAGAATAGACAGGCAGCTTTCTCTTACCACCTTTTAATAGCATGAGAGCTGTGAATGTCTGGGACATGTTAAGAGTGGCACTTCTGATCGCAAAGGTGGACATCAATTGCAAACCTACTTAAAATCTGCAGCTGTATTTAAATAGCTTGTATAAAATTAGATTGTATTTCTAAAACAACACAAGTTTGGTTTAAAACCAACAACATGATACAATTTGGATTTTTTTTTCTCTCTTCTCAGTTGAATTAAACAACAACAACTCTGATTTATATAGACCCTCCACGCCGGATGGCGACTCAGAGCGCTTCAAAGACTTTGCTTTAATTCCAAACTTAAAACCAATTTAAAACCAAATTTGTCACTCCGAATGAATGACGCCTGGTAAATCAGTCAGCTATACTCCACACGTTTTGTCTCCCCATTGAAATTTATTTTACATTAATTTTATTCTGGTAGTCTGCTTTTAGTGGATCCAGCACAAATTTCAGTCATACTTGCTTCCTGTTGCTGCTGTTTTCCTTTTTGGAAACTTTAAAGGTCATAATTATGAAACGTTCCATAATAATAATAATCCTTGCATTTGATGTAGTGCTTTTCACGTCTTCTAGATGTCTCAAAGCACTTCACAGAATATACAGTAAAGTGAATTGACTGGATATTTGTGGGCAAAATGGGGCAGGCAATTGCGCACAGCAGTGTCCCACAAACAGTCATGGATTGAAATGACCAGTTTTATTATTGTGTTGTTTTTGGAGGGATTATTATTAGGCATGTGGAGTAAGGAAACTTGCCTATGGTTTTGACCTGACCATCCTGGATTCGAAACACAGGTCTTACGCTTGTAAGGCGAGTGCTCTAACCACTGAGCTGCAGGACTCCACATGTTTCTGAATGAAGCAGAATGCAGTGACATAATCAGTAATGTGGTGTACTCATCCGTGTCAGCAATCACATCTGGGACAATAAATGTTGTAAGATTAAAAGATCAATGTTACTATATTGAGAAGTCGTGGTTAGACTCCTTTTTTATTGGTCTGCGTTATTCGCTTTGATAGTTCAATTGAAAGTCGGTTTTGTTGGCCAGCATCTATGTCAGATGCTGTATCCTGTGCACTAAAATCCTTTGCTGTCTGTTTATTTTCCATCTATAAAACTCTGCATGGTACGCCCAATGAAAGATTTGTAAACATAGATGGGAATCCCTTGCAATAACAAACTAATATAAAAGGACAAAAATCTACAGCAGACACACTGCAGTCGGTTATATCCTCATTACAAGCAGACAACAGGGCAAGGGCTGAAAAGAATTTATGAGCATGAAGTTCCACAATTTAACAAGTCTGAATCTCCCCCAGTTTGGCAACACCACCTACTTTTAAAAGATTAAACAAGGTGAAATGACACCAGACATTTCTTGAGGTTTTTCATTCAGGTTTTAGAATGATTCCGGTCGCTGAATGAGAGGCAAGTAAGATATTGCCATATGATTTTTTAAACCTTGTAATCATAGGATCAGAGAATTATGCAGCACAGAAGGTGGCCATTCAGCCATCGTGTCTGTGCCAACTCTTGTCCAAAACAATGCCACTCCTCCGCGCTCGCCTCATAATGCTGCAAACCTGTCCTCCCCAAATAACTATCTACTTCTCTCTTAAAAGTTCTCATCAAATCGGCTTCCACCACCATTTCAGGCAATGCATTCCAGATCCGAACATCTAATGCGTGAAAACAAATTCTCTTCACTTCCCCTCTATTTCTTTTAACAACTATTTTAGACTATCAGTGCCCTCGGGTTACCGACGCACGCACAAGTAGAAATAGTTTCTCGATACTTTGTCCTATCGAATCCCCTGATAATTTTGAAAACTTCTGCTAAGTCTTCTCTTAACATTCTCTGCTCCAAGGAGAATAATCATAGATTCTCTGGCCTCTCCTGGTAACTGAAGTCGCTCATTCCTGGTACTAACTTGGTAAACCTCCTTTGCACCCTCTCCATTGCTTTGACATCCTGAAGTCCTATAGCTCAATGGTTAGAGCACCTGCCTCACAAGGTAGGGAGATGGGTTTGATTCCTGGCAGGGCAAAACTTTGGGCAAGTTTACTTACTTCACAGGCCTAATAATAATCCCTAAAAAAAAAAAAAAATTGGGTCACTGTTTGTGGGACACTGCTGTGTGCAATTGGCTGCCATGTTTTGCCCACAATTATACAGTCAATTCACTTTACAGTATATTCTGTGAAGCACTTTGAGATGCTCTGGGTAGCCTTGAAGAAAGGCACTATACCAAATGCAAGGATTATTACTATTATTATCCTTCCTAAAGTCTCTTGCCCAGATCTGAACACAATACTCTAGCTGACCCCTAAATAGTGTTTTATAAAGGTTCAACATAACTTCCTAACTTTTGTATTCTATCCTCCTATTTATAAAGCCTAGTATCTCTTATGCTTTTTTTAACAGCTCTATCTGCCTGTCCTGCCACCTTCAAATATTTACTTATAAGAACCCCATATTTAGCCTATATTTTTCAAAGTGATTTTTTTTTTTTCCGGATTATCATCTCTTCGAGTTTCCCCACTACTGATGTTATGCTTACTGGCCTGTAATTCCTAGGGTTTATCCCTTTGCCCCCCCATTTTTTTTAATAATGAACAATCCTGCCGTGTTTCCAAAGGCAGAAATCCACAAAAGGGTCTACATCTTTCTTTAATGAGGTTCATGATTTTGTCATGAGTCATGATTAATCCTTTCTTTCCATTTCAACAACAACAAATTGCACTTATAGAGCGCCTTTCACGTCGGGAGGACATCCCAAGGCGCTGTATTTCAATCTGGTGTCAAGCTGGCCCAGTCATCACATTTTCACCTTTGAGTCAGAAGGTTGTGGATTATGGGACTTTGAACTCATATTCTCGGTCAACAATTCTCCAGATAAAATACAACTGACCACTCACTTCCTGACTGTTTGTGGGACATTGCTCTTTGCACATTGGCTGTGCATTAGCTTAAAAATACACAATCACTACCCTTTTTGGAAAACCCCTATGAAGATTTTAACACAATTTGATGTAGTAAGGCACCATGTATACAAAATCCAATAACATTTAAATGTATATAGTGTGTTTCATGTTGGGTGGATATCTCAGAGTACCTATAGCAATTGTAAGGATTATTACTGATTATTATAAAGTCTAAAAATTATAATTTCTATGACATTCCGAGTTAAGTGCTGGCCCAAGTCATCAAGTAGGTATGCTTTACATTGGAAAATTAGAGAAGTCAAAGACACAATCAATCAATCAACCCACCCACCCACCCACCAACCAACCAATCAATCAATCAAAACTTACATTTATATAGCGTCTTTCACGTCGAGAGGATGTCCCAAGGTGCTGTACAGTTAGGTAGGGATAAGAGTAGGATGGGAGGCGTCGGGGCAGGATGAAGGAGAGTAGGAGAATTGACTGTATATTTGTGGGCGAAACAGCAAGGTGTTGGCATGGGCTAGAGCAATGGTTACCAACCTTGGGTCCCGACCCAAATCAGGGTCGCAGCTGTTCCAGTTCCATAGTAAAATAATCAGAATGCATCAGTCGCCAAACCCAGTGGCACAAACAAGCTCGAGAGACAACAATGGGTTTCATTTTGCGACTTGAAAAGGCAAATTTAATTGTGAACGAAAATGTTATTTTACAATCCTGTTTCCGTGCTGCCCATAGCACGGAAGCGCCGTGGTCAAAGTCTCTAAAGGCTGAACATTCTGTGATCAAGGTTCTCTCTGCCTCCTTGTCCTCTCTGTTGCCTTCGACACTGTCAACCATTCCATCCTCCTGCACCGCAGGACCTCCCAGCTCAATCTTCACATATCTGTCCTCAACTGGTTCGACTCTTACCTCTGTCACTGTCTCCACTTTGTTGCCACCAATGGCTCCTCCTCTATTCCCCACAGTGTCAATTGTGGCTTCCCCCAGGCCTCTGTCCTTGGCCCCCTAGTTTTCAATATCTACATGCACCTCCTAGGTGACATCATCTGCAGTCACTGGGTCAACTGAGTCATCTTTCTGCCTCTACCTGCAATTCTAGAACCACTGCTGCCCTGACAGACTGCCTGACATCAAGTCCTAGATCAGAGGGCTTTTTACAGTTGAATGTCAACAAGACCAAGCCCCTCTTGCTTGGCTCACACCAGCGCCTTCACACTTCAGGCATTGGCAGCAACAACCTCCATGGTTACATACTCAACCTCACCAAGCCAGTCAGGAATCTAGGCGTCTTGTTCGATCTTCAAATGTCTTTCCTCCACCACATCCAAGCCATGAGACCCTCTGCCTTCCCTCACCTCCACAACAATGCTCGACTCCGCCATTACCTCACCCCACTCCCGCCAGGCTGCTGTGGCTTCAGCCTCTACACCCCGAGGCTCTGGAACTCCTTTCCTCACTCCCTTCACCTCATCCCCCCCCCTTTCCTATTTTCAGGTTGCGCCTAAAGACTTTTCTTTTCGACCGCGCTTTTGGTCACCGTCATCCCCCTCTCCCTGGCTCGGGTCCGGGGTCTGTTATTGTGAAGCGCTCTGAGACTCTGTCTGGCATTGAGGGCGCTAGATAAATCCAAGTTGTTGTTGTTGTTCCTCATTAATTGATTATTTGCGTGTGGGGAAAAAGCATTGCATTGATGGTGGTACAAATATGATACCCTTTGACACGTCTTGAAGATGTGATAAGGCGCTGCATGAAATGAAAAGATTATTATTATTATTATTGATGTTTTTAGCGCCTTGGGACATCCTCCCAAAGTGAAAGGCTCTTTCCAAAGGTAACTTTGTTGTTGTTATTTTCACTGATTATTTGTTATAATATCCTTGCATTTGATATAGCGCTTGTCACACCTCCGAGATGTCTCAAAGCGCTTCGCAGAAATATACCGTAAAGTGAATTGACTGTATAGTTGTTGACGAAACGCGGCAGCTAATTGCGCACAGCGGCGTCCCCACGAATAGACGCGCATTGAACCCCCTCCATTCCCCCCCCAGGTCTCTCGCATCTGCCGGGCGAGCGCTCTAACAAAGCGAGACTTGTGCGGGGGTGCGGGAGGGCGGATACATTGCCCCTCCTTCCTCCGCACACACCCCCACCTCCCCCCCCCCACCCGCTTGCCTGCCTCACGCACCGGAGAGACATAGCGCACGCGCAAGCACATTGCGATGCTGAAGTGTGCAATGAGGCTTCCCACCCAGCAGCAGTGCACTTGCAGCAAGCAGGTCAGCTCTCGCTGTGTGCAGTGCAGTGCAGTGCGGTGCAGGGCAGGGAGTTGCAGGCGGTTTGATTGACAGGCGGTTTGATTGACAGGCGGTTTGATTGACAGGCGGCTGACTGGCTGCCTCTCCCTCCCTCCCTCCCTCCCTCCCTCCCTCCCCCTTTCTCTCTCTCTCTCTCTCAGGGGCCGCGACTTCCGGGCGCCGGCCGGAAATTGCCGAGAGGCGCCGGAGCGGCCCGAGCGGCGGCCGATCGCCGCAAGAACCAGAGAGAGAGGGAAGAGAGAGAAAGAAAGAGAGAGAGAGAGAGTGTGTGGGGGGGAGAAAGAAAGAGAGGGACAGAGAAAGGGAAAGAAGAGTTGAAACGGCTGAAGTTGTGTGCGGGTGGGGGGTGTGTGGGGGGGGGGGGGGGAGAGGAGGTGGGGGGGGGGGGGGTGACTGACGGCGGCCGTTGTGATCGGGAGCGGTTGAGGTGAGTGTGTGGGTGGGGAGGGGGAGGGAGAGGCGGTTTAGCAGAAGCTGATGCTCTCTGTGTGTGTGTGTGTCTGTGTGTGTGTCTGTAGGAGGGGAGGGGGGGAGGAGAGGAGGGGGCGCTTTTTGTTATAATGTGTGTGTGTGGGGTGGGGGGGGGCTGTGTGTGTGGAGAAAACGAAAGAGGTGACTGAGGGGGGGAGAGGAGGGAGGGGGGTGAGTGAGGTGAGTGAGGAGGGAGGGGGGGTGAGGAGATGGGGATGAGGAGATGGGGGTGAGGAGGGAGGGGAGTGGGGGGGTGGGGAGGGAGGATGAGGAGATGGGGGTGAGGAGGGAGGGGGGGTGAGGAGGGAGGGGGAGAGGAGGGAGGGGGGGTGAGGAGATGGGCATGAGGAGGGAGGGGGTGTGAGGAGATGGGGGTGAGGAGGGAGGGGGAGAGGAGGGAGGGGGGGTGAGGAGATGGGCATGAGGAGGGAGGGGGGGGGTGAGGAGGGAGGGGGAGAGGATGCGGAGAGGGGGGTGAGGAGGGAGGGGGTGTGAGGAGAGAGGGTAAGGAGGTGGGGCTGAGGGGGTGAGCAGATGGGTGTGAGGAGGGAGGGGGTTGAGGGAGGGGGGAAGAGAGAGGGTTGAGGGAAGGGAGGAGATGGGCGCTTGAGGGAGGAGAGGGGGTTGAGGGAGGGGGGAGGAGAGGGTGGTTGAGGGAGGGGGGAGGAGAGGGTGGTTGAGGGAGGTGGGAGGAGAGGGTGGTTGAGGGGAGGGGAGGAGAGAGGGTGGTTGAGGGAGGGGGGAGGAGAGAGGGGCTTGAGGGAAGGGGGAGGAGAGAGGGGGTTGAGAGAGGTGGGAGGAGAGGGGGTTGAGGGAGGGGGGAGGAGAGGCTGGTTGAGGGAGAGGGAGGTGAGGGAGAGGGTGTTGAGGGAGGTGGGGGAGGGGCGAGTGGTGGGGAGGGGAGAGGAAGGAGTGGGAGGGGGACAATTAAGTGGGAGTGAAGATGGAGTGGGAATGGGAGGGAGAGGGGAGGAGGGACGTAAGTAGAGGGGGGGAGTGAAGGTGTGGGTGAGAGGGGGAGTGGAGTGAAGCGTAGGGGGAGTGAGAATGAGGAGGGGGATCTAGGGAGGGCAGGCGTAGGGAGTGGGAGGAAGATAGATGAAGGGAAATGGAGTGAATGGTGAAGCGATTGAGGGAGTGAATGAGGGAGGGGTAGGGAAGAGTGGGGCTAAAAAGATGGTAAGTGGGGGAGGGGGAAGAGGGTGAACATGGGAGGGAAATGAGGGTGAGTGGGCGGAAGGAAGGAGGGCGGTGGGGGGCGGGAACAACAAGAGCGCCTTTCACGCCGGGAGGACGTCCCAAGGCATCGGTTGGGTCAGGGAAGAGGTCGAGGGCGATGGGAGGGGTGGGAAGGAGGGTGATGGGAGGGGGTGTGTGGAAGGGGGAGGAGGGAGAGCGGGGTAGATGGGGGTAGACTGCGAGTGGGGTAGATGGGGGTGGAATGCGAGTGGGGTAGATGGGGGTGGGGTGGAAGGGGAAGGGGAAGGAGGGCGAGCGGTGGGGTGGATGGAGGGTAAGCCAGGTGAAGAGAGATGGGGGAGAAGGCGGAAAGGGCAAATGGTCTTATTTAGGGCCATTTAAAAAAAACACTCATGCGAAGTATGAACCCTGATTCCGTGGGGGAGAAATAGGGAGACTGTGGTGTGAAGGGGAAGTGAGTGGGGGAACTTCACATGGAAACTGGTAATGATGGTAATAGGTTTTGTTTTCCCTTTAAGGTGGTTATTTTTTGCGTGAACCCTCCTATCATAAGCTATTTTTTGAAAAAATACCAACTTTTGGTTTGGGCAGAGTTTAACGGTTGGTTTAGGGGTGCTTTGGAGTTACTTGAAAATATTCCTGTTGTTTGAGAAACTGTGTGTAATATTTATATATTGCTTTTGGAAGTACTGTGTTGGTCAGAGTAACAGCCTCCCTCCGCAAAATAATGCTACAGCATTACCTCTGGGTCGTATATTAAGTTAAACCTTTATTTAGAGCTCCCCAAGGTGATTGGGTAATGTTGAACAAAGAGATTTAAAGAGAGATTCCTTATTCTTCTGTCTCTTATACCCTCCCCCAACCACCACTTTCTGTTCCGCCGTCCTCCCCCTGTCTGTCGTCTGTCTTTGGCCCAGCTGGGCTGCACTGCGAAGATGACCAAAATTTTATTTGTACCCCGCTCTATACCCGTGTCCGTCTCCTTGTTATCCCATTCCCCCTCCCACCCCCCTGCATTGAGACGTCTCGAAGACGTGATAAGGCGCTATATGCCAAATGCAAGAATCGTTTATTATAATAGGTGTGAGGTGTGATATTACATAATAAAATTTCTGCTGATCCATGGAAACACTGTTACCAAAATGATTAATCAGAGTTGATTTCCTGACAGTTGTGCTTTGGTGATTAGATGGAATTCCCACTTGTAGAATCTTTAATTTTTTTTCTTATGAAAAATGCAGAAAAATGTGATCATTTTTGAGTTTCCCTATGACTAAATGGGAAAGGTTTTCCAGTAGGCCCCAGTTGAAGCCTGAACCTTGATTTGCATATCTTTCTGTAACTGTTTAGCATGTAGGCAACCAAATAGGGAAAATAAAAGGTAAGAGTTGCAAAGAAAGAGAAAATAAATGAATCTGCTTTAAATTTTAGACAAGTGATTTGTTTTTAAACTTTGCCTTAAATCCAGCTGATCGCTCAAATGTAGCACGAGAATGGGCCGTAACTTGTAATAATAATAATCCTTGCATTTGATATGGCGCTTTTCACATCTTCTAGACGTCTAAAAGTACTTTAGACGTAAAGTGAATTGACTGTGTATTTGTGGGCGGAATGCAGCAACCATTTGTACACAGCAGTGACCCACAAACATTCATGAATTCAGTGACCAATTTTTTTTGTAGGGGTTATTATTAGGTGTATGTAGTAAGGAAACTTGCCCAAGGTTTCGCCCTGCCGGGAATTCAACCCAGCTTTCTCACGTGTAAAATGAGTGCTCTAACCCCTGAACTACAGGACTTGTAATATGCACTGGTGAGAAGTGGCATCAAATAATAATATTTGCATTTGATAAAGAGCCTTGCAGCCTTTCACACCTGGAGGGTACCTTAAAGTTCTTCACAGGATATACTGTAAAGTGCAGTGTAGTTTGTAGGTGAACGCAGAAGTCAATGTACGTGAAGGTGCAAATAGGCAGGTGTATGGTGTATGGACATACAGTTCTGTTAATTTGACCATGACAAATAAATGTAGAACTCCTGCAGGAGTTGAAATGTTTCTGCCACACTAAGTCATTTTTGATAGAATTGCATCAAAGGCCTTTCTTTCTTCCCCTACCTCCACAAATGATTTCTCATCTCCAGACCATCGATGGGATTTGATATTAAAGTTAGAAATTGATGCCTCTGTTTTATTGCGTTTTACTATCCATGAGTCTAGGGTCTACAAAAGCAATATTACACCATGTTAATGTTGCACTATTTATGAAGGTTCTCTGAGAAATGCATCAAGTAATCTGATGTTGCAAGGCATGACTTGAAAGTAGATTGTGCAGGATCCTTGTTCCTGAGACCACCTAGAGGTTGTAGATTGAGCAGGACTAGCACATGGATTCACACAGTTGTGAATTTGGACTCTATTCTGAAGTGGTTCCTTATGTTTCTCCCCTTTCCAAACTCTTTGTTTTTGGCCATTATAATTAAGTGGGAAGTATGGATCGAGCATCATGTAGCAAAATCACTACCATTGCTTTTAGCAGTAAACATTGCATTAGATGAGCTGAATTCAAAGATGTTAATTGCGCTTTTGTTTTTGCCATTCTAAGTAATTCCAAAGTGGCCAATTAAAAATTATTTCCCTCCCTTCTCTGGAATTGCTATTATTGTATCTCATATTGTTATAAATAACTGAGGTGGGACTGGATGTGTGATATAGAGACAGGTGCATTTTCATGCCCCTTCTCATTCAGAGAGAGGGAACATGGACAGGAATTGTGGGAGAAAGGGACTGGGATACCTGGAGACAGATAAGACAAGGATTCATTCCAAAACAAATAAACAATAGTTACACTTGCTACCATCGGCTCCCTCCAACAGAACATAATACCGAAGTACGCTCAACTTTCTTGTCCTTCCACCAGTAACATTACAGTCTAGCTGTACTTTGTTTTCCAAAAAAGCAATGCTGCTTCAAACCCAATAAAGTGAGGTGAATGATGCAAAGCTGCAATAATGGCCAGTTGTAAGGCATTGTGAGTTTCTATATCTTCTGCACTCAGTTTGTAATTTTAATTTAGAAAATCTGACTAACCAGCAATTTCTACTACAATCACAACTACTACAATTTCTACTACAATAACAAAATTCCATTTGTACAGAGCCTTTCACGTCGGGAGGATGTCCCAAGGGCTGAAAGTCGGGGGGTCAGGACCCGAGCATGGGGAGGGTGGCGCAGGGTTGAGATGAGGGAGGGTAGAGAGGTAGGAGGGCGGGTGAAGGAGCGATCGAAAAGACGGGTCTTGAGACTGGCCTTGAAGGAGGCAAGGGAGGAAGCAAGATGAAGGGATCATGGGATGGAGTTCCAAAGGGTGGGGCAGAGAGGCTGAAAGCCTGGCTGCCAATGGTAGGGCGGGTCAAACTGGAGACTTGGAGTGGGCTGGAGCTTGCTGAACGTAGGGAGCGTACAGGATCATAGGAGGTCAGAGGTAGGAGAGGGCTTACTGTCAGTTATTAGGGACAAATTTCAGATTATATAGTATAGACACAGAAATATGAATGGCAGCTGGTAGCTGAGGAATTGCATTGATTACAAAGCTAAACATAACCAGAAATGTTCTAAAACGTTACGATTTGTAAAGAGATAATGGTATACCCAATGCATCCAGTACTGCATCTCCTTAAAGTGATTTATATCTGACCTGTTTAAGGAAGATTCTTATCTTTAAAAGAACCAGGTTGACATTCACAATCATGCCGAATACATTCTGTAAATTGGTGTGAATGATAATTTGCTCTGTGGTGAAATTACAGAAAAATGGGCTGTTCAACAAGGTGACTTCCCTACTGAGCCTATAGTGGGTAACATATTAAAGGGCATCATGTAGGAAGGTTTGATGAAGTAGAGAGTGGATTATAAAATAATGAATGGGAGTCCACACGACTTTATGGGAGGGATGTCATACCTTTTGTAGTTTACAAAGAAATGACAACTTGGTGGATATTATACAAGTACAGTAAAACCTTTGTTATCTGGCATCCTCGGGACCTGACCGCTGCTGATTAATCAAATATGCTGGATATTCGAGTGGCAAGTTGCCGAAAATCCAACAAAAAAAATTATTTGAAAACATACCATATTAATAATAGACTAAATAATAAAAGAATGTTGAATGGATACTTACAGGGCCGGAGCTACCGTTTTTCTTCGACCGCGCCTTTGGTTACCTTTCTACCCCTCCCCCTGGCTCGGTCCCGGGATCCGCTATTGTGAAGCGCTCTGAGACGCCGTGCGGCGTGGAGGGCGCTATATAAATTGAAGTTGTTGTTGTTTAGGCGAACTAAATGGTCGCCTAGGGTGCCAAAATTTTGGGGTCGCCGGCCTTGGTTACAGCGCACATACGGTTTGCTGCATGCTGCAAAAATTACTGCTGGCGTATAGTGGCGGAGGTGTGGGAGTTAGCAGTAAGTTGAACAAGCAGTACACACACACAACATTTTAAGCGCACTACATACACACATACAGGATGGTGTGATTTCAAACGGACTACACAAACATAAACGCAGTGAACATGCAGTGAACAGCAGTAAGTAGCATTAACATTAGCTTATCAAAAGTTACTAGGTGGCGCACATCTGAAGGCTCGCCTAGGGCGCCAAGTACCGTTGCACTGTTCCTGGATACTTCCCAATAAAGCATTCCAGTACACTCGGTAAAATTATTGGTAAAAAAGGATCCAAGCATTTGGTAAGTTTAATAAGTGTGCATGCGCCATGCATGTGCAAAGTGAGCATACTGTGAGTGTCTGTAATGGCTATGGTATGAGATCCGGTTGCTGGAATGGTGAATTGTATTGGGAAATATCGGTTGGTTGAGTATGCCGGTTGGTTGGGTACCAGATAAACAAGGTTTTACTGTAATTGTATATGAATGTGGAGTCCTGTAGATCAGTGGTTAAGAGCACTCACCTTACAAGCAGGAGACCTGGGTTTGATTTGGGGCAGTGCGAAACCTTGAACAAATTTCTTTACTCCACAGGCCTAATAATAATCCCTTGAAAAACCTCCAATAATAATTTGGTCGTACAATCCATGACTGTTTGTGGGACATTGCTGTGTGCAATTGTCTACTGCGTTTCGCTCACAAATATATAGTCAATTCACTTTACAGAATATTCTGTGAAACACTTTGAGACGATTAGAAGATATGAAAAGTGCTATATCAAATGCAAGTTTTATTATTATTATTATAAACATGCCTGACACCACTCTGCTTCGAAATTTGATATCCTATATGGCTTCATATAACGGCCTTTCATGTTATTGAGACGTCTCAACTCGTTTTACAAGATCTATTGTAGAGTGTCTTTTTTCTGTGATAACTGCTAAAGAAGACTAAAAATTGGCATTATTATTATTCAAAGGAAGTCAATTCAGAGGAAGTAAAGGAATTGAATTGTACACTAGTTTATTGAAAATAAATGACTCCCAGTGTGCCTTGAGGGTGCTGTTAGAATTTATGATTTACAATAAATCTGTAAGATATGTCTTCGGAAGAAAATCTGACTCAAGTTTGCAAAGCATACCAAATTGATTGGGTTTGCTAATAACTATAAGAAGCAAATGGACCCAATAAGGATGGATTTAAGTGGTGTATGATGTGAGTATGAAGAACATAGCGGGGAAATAATTAATTGTGGTAAAATAACTCTGAAGTAACCATATGGGAAGGAGATCTACCAGGATGGTACCAGGAATGGGGGACTTCAGTTATCAACAGAGGTTAGAGAAGCTAGGATTATTCTCCTTGTAGCAGAGAAGGTTAAGAGGAGACTTAATAGAAGTTTACCAAATTATCAGGAGATTCGATAGGATGAAGAAGGAGAAACTATTTCTACTGGTGAGTGGATCAGTAACCGGAAGACACCGATTTAAAATAGTTGGTAAGAGAACTAGAGGGGAGTTGAGGATTTTTTTTCATGCTGCAAGTTGTTCGGATCTGGAATTTATTGCCTGAAAACCAATTCAATAACAACTTTGAAGAGAGCAACAGATAATTATTTAGGGACGACAGATTTGTAAGGCTATGTGGAGAGAGTGGCAGAAGTGGGATTGATTTGGACAGCTCTTTTCAAAGAACCAGCACAAACATAATGGGCCAAATGGCCTTTCTATGATTCTATGATTATCTTTAGATGAATACTCATCTGGTGATGGGCAAGGATGTATATTTCTTGAATCTCATCCCAAGCGAATGTTGTATGTGTGCTACGATTTTGCAATGTTTCCCAAGGTTACTCTGCCAGGTAAAATTGTTTCCTTTCCATTGTATTCCATATAACTCATTTACGTGTCCAAGGGGGTATCTCAGAGTGTTTCACGTGGCTGGCTGGACACCTGAGCCCAGATGGGGGAGGAGAGCTAAAGAAGTAGATGATCAGGGAAAAGATAACCGAAAATGTCGAAAAGGCCAAAGGAGGAAGTGAAGAGGCAAGTTGGAGAGATTCTGGGATTGGGTAGTCAACTGGAAACTAGAAAGATATTTAGCAAAATGGTTATTGAAGTGTATGAAGAGAAAAGAATAATGCGCGTCATTTTGTGAGCTTCAAGACTGGCCGGATTGACCAGTTTGAATGACTTTTTCAGTTGTGCATCTTCTTAGTATTAGAATTACTTGAACATGCTGTTGAAAACAGTAATTTAACAGTTCCTTTTACAATCCAGCAAAAATTTTCCCAAGAAAATCAGATGTTGGTCAATAGTTGCAATTGTGCAGCTATGACCAAACTTCCCACAGAATTTTACTAAGATGATTATGCAAAGGGAATATGAAAGATTTTTCAGGACAGAGAACCCTGGACAAGTCGCCTAAAGAGGTACAGGCCAATTTACAGCAGCTCATTGTCACACCAGGTGCTATCAGAAAGAAAATGAATTTGGTGTTAATCAGTTGTGTGTACATCACATTATAATTCCTTGAACTCATTACCCTCTAATGAGTATGAAGAGCAGCACCTGTTTGCAAAAATATTCATAATGCAATTCTAATGCTAATAATTTGCTAAATGTGCCTAGGAGTGGGCAATCATATTGAGCACTTCAATCAATATGAGGGCAAAGCTGGCTCAGTTGGTAGAAGGTTGTGAATTCGAGCAACAACAACAACTTGCATTTATATGCACCAAGTTGAAACATTCAGCTGACACTCCATTGTAGTGTTGAGGAAGCGTAGCATTGTTAGAAGTGTTGTTCTTTGAACCATGGTCCTGTCTGCCATTCAAGTGGAAGTTAAGGATCCCATGGCACTATTTGAAAAGAGATCATTTTTCTTGGCACCCAAGGTGTCCAATTCAGTTAAAATTGGATATTCCATTCAAAGCCGTCTATAATACCAATTAATTCTGTCTCTTTGAATTCTGATTGTATTTTGAAATTGAGAATTAATTTACTGGCACTTGTTTAAAAAATGTTCTGACGTTTTAATTTTGCATGGTCAATTTAATGTAAATGTATTATTACTGAACTTTATCTCAGCAAAGTTAACATTTTATTTTTGAGCCATGGTAGTAATCACAAGAGAGCTATTTGACTATTGAAATACAGGTCCAGAATAGTGTCTGACCAGCACCTTTCGACCTCTCCCAACATGTGAGGCACTATGCAAATGTAATTTTGTTGTTGTCTTGAGACATTGCAGTAAAGCTCAATGCTGTCTATCTTCACTATTTTTTTCAAATCTTTGTGGAAGCAGTCTGTCCAAACCAATCATATAAGCCTAATTTCTCTACTTCTAACCTGTGGATGTTGAGACCAGCCATATCACCACATTGTTAGCATGACTAAGATGAATTAACATTGAGCTGGAGACCTTCTAGTCTCTGGGTGGCTCAGCACACTTGTGATGCATTTATCTGCATAGTTATTGGTTTAACAGAATATTTAAATTAAAATAAAACCTGCTCTTTGAGGGTAGCTAAGTGATCTTAGATGACAAGATTGATATTCTTATATATATACAGTAGAAGTCCGTTTATCCGTAACTCGATGAATTGGCACTTCCGTATAACCGGCACTCCCAAAAAAAAGTCCCCATTCGATAAACTGGAACTTATCCAGAACAATAGCGGTAGTGCATTTGTAAATGCATAAATAATACCAGATAATAACAGAATATTGTATTGGCACTTATTGTTAAAACTATTCTCTTGCGCTTCTCACCTTTACTGGTAGATGCTGCGCTTGAAGCCATGATGCTGTGGTTGAGGTTTATAGTCCAGCGATTCTTTTTAAAATGGAGCAGGCCAAGCGGGTGAAAAAAATGGAGCGTGACTTTAAAGCCTTACTAGCAGCAAGCTGATAACCCACATTGTCGTGCAGGTGCAGAATTTAACCTTCCGCTATTAGAGGGTTATCGGTTTGCCGCTATTAGAATCTAGGGTTTTCGGCTTGCCGCTAATAAAGCTTTAAACTCGCACTGCCGTTTTTTTCACCCACTTGGCGTCCACCATTTTAAAAGGAATCGCTGGACTGTAAACCTCAACCAGTAAAGGTGAGAAGTGCAAGAAAGTAGTTTTAAAAATAAGTACCAATACAATATTCTGTTATTATCTATTATTATTTAGTCTGGTGTGTCTGTTGTGTGTTAAAAGAACTTTGTTTTTTTTGTGGTGGGTTTTCGGCCGCGGGCCGTCCGAATATCCAGCAGGCGCTTTAACCAGCATTGGCCAGGTCCCGCGGGTGCCGTATAAACGGGCTTTTACTGTGTGTGTGTGTGTGTGTGTGTGTGTATATATATATATATATTCTGTCACCATGACACACGCACTTGAATGTTCTTGTATTTATAAAGTAGTGTCTTGCTATGCATTATTCAAAGAATATAAAGTGGTGGAACAATACCTTGTTTGCTTAATTTGTCATTAACACAATAGAATCATGGAACATTATTGCACAAAAACTGATTCAGCCTGTCATATCTATTATAGTGCTTCTCTTGGGAGACAACTGCTCTAAGCTTTATTAAGACTATAACAAAATTACATTTGTATAGCTACTTTCATGTCATGAAGACAGTCCAAGGTACTAGACAGTGTTTTGGAACCTAGCTAGAATCGATGGACAACGGGGAAGGTGGGTGATCAAAAGCACGGTTGAAAAGGAGGGTGTTGAGATGGATCTTGAAGGAGGCAAAGGAGGAAGCGAGACAGAAGGACTGCAGGATGTATTTCCAGAGAGTGGGGGTAGAGTGGCAGCGGCCAGCCTGCCACTCTACCCCCACTCTCTGGAAATACAAGGCTGGGTATGTGAAACAGGCCTGACCCTGCTAAGTGAAGGGAGCAGGCGGGTTGGTAGGAGTTTAGAAGATTGCAGACACGGGGGGAGTAATGCAATGGAAGCCTTTGAAGGTGAGGACCAGGATCTTGAACTGTATCCAATGTGTGATGGGGAGGATGGCGGTGATAGGGTCATGGAGCCTGGTATCAGAGAAGACGAGGGCTGCAGAGTTCTGGATTATCTGCATCTTATGGAGGGAGGAGGTGGGGAGGCCGACAAGCACGGAGTTTGCGTAGTCGAGTCTGAATGCTATGAATGTGTGTCTGAGGGTCTCGGTGGCCTGCAGTATGAGACAGTGGTGGAGCCTGGTGATGTTGTGGAGGTGGATGAAGGCAGAGTGGGACATGGCATCGATGTGGGGTAGGAAGGAAAATTACCAGTGAAAACATTGAATTTATGTGGTGTGTTGTCGGAATTCTACCTTCAGAAAATTGGCCAAAAATTGCCATTGTGTGCCTTTCCTTGTCCCCCAGGTTGATATTAGAGTCAACAGGCACATAAATATGGTGGAGCAAGGCCGTGAGGGCTTTGAAGGCGAGGATGAGAATTTATAACCCTGTCCCTTGGGGGATGGGGAGTCAATGCAGCTGGGTGAGGATGGAGGTGATAGAATCACAGAGCCTTGTTCGCGAGAGGACAAGAACTGCAGAGTTCTGTATGATCTGCAGCTTGTGGATGGAAGAGTTGAGAAGGCTGACTAGCTGGGATTTAGCGAAGTTGAGTGTGGATGTGATGAATACCTGGATGAGGGTCTCTGCTTCCTGAAAGGAACGGCAGTGGCAGAGCCGAACAATGTTGTGGAGGTGGGGGGAGGCAGACTGGGTCATGACACAGATGTGCGATGGAAATGACAGATGATGCCAGTGAGGTGGAGTGCACATCCACAGATGGTGATGTTGTCAGTGTCTGAGCTGTGCAGACGCTGATGGGAGGAAGCAGGAGGGCCTTGCTCTTGTTGACATTCAACCGGAGAAAGTTAGCTCACTTCCAGGATCTGATATCTGACAGACAATCCATCAGAATAGTTTCCTGTATAGTGGTCCTGAAGTCCCAAGATGGAGGCAGACAGATAGTGTTCAGTGTCATCCAGATACTTGCCGATGTTTTCACCCTTTAATATATTTGATGTTGTATTTTATTATTTAATTGCAAAGCACAACTTTGTTACTCAGTATTAAAACAGACTAGTCGCGGTTTATTTTTTTGAACTCGCAGCAAAATAAGATTAAACCGTAGAATTGTTTTTGGAGCTGGAATGTAACTGGATGTACTACTGTACAGTATTTTGGGAAACTGAGATATAACATTGAAACATTGTTTCACTGGGGGAAAGAGAGATAAGTATAAAATAAACAGCTTGTACAAACCTAGTGCCTGGAAGTAATGATTCGATGACTTTCTGAAGATGCTTGCATTCATAATCCAACATCCCTCTACAGTTGCCTGACCTCACTGAGACAGTACAGTGATAGCTAGCTTCAAGCAATTTGAAGTGCTTGGAATGTAATCTCTTCCATTGGGATTTTCACATGTGAGGAATTGAGTCGTTTATATCAGTTTTCATCATTGTCAAAAATTAAACACTCTATAAAGAAGTGTCCTAAGTGATGTGACTATTCAAATGCCTCCCAGCACAAATAAAGAAGAAACCTAACATTTTATTGTGGCTTATCATGTCCCAACCTCTCCAAAGGTATTTTACTTGCAATTACTGCAATGTGTATTGACTTTTAATCAGCAAACATGGCAGCCATTTACACCAAAAATCGCACAAACAGATATGAGGTAAATGGTCAATTTCAATTGGCAGATGTTGGCCAGATCACTGTAGTAATAACTCCATTTTTTTTGAATAGTGTAATGGAATCATTAACCTTCACAGAATAATTGGCTTAACATCGCATCTGAAAGATGACACTTTGAAAAATACAGCACCAATAGTACTACACTTAAATACCAGCCTACTCCATTGTAGTAGTTCAATTATTTAGATAAACTAATATTTCCGGGGATAAGTTACTATCTTTAAGAGAGCCTGGAGAAAATTAGGTCTTGGCATTTAAAGAGCTACAATTTATTGAAGTTAACCACTTGTAACTAGGCACATGGTGTGTTTTTACATCTGTTCTATAGAAAGTGAACTGAGGGGTTTCAGAAAGCTTACACTAATTGGGTGAAATTTTGTCCTAATAATCCTCACATTTGATGTAACACCTTATCATGCTTTTGGGCCTCATGAACATGAATTTTACATAGATTTTATGTGGGTGGTCTTATACATTGTACAACAACGAATACTAGCTAAAGGTAGCACCACTTTAAGACCATAAGAATTAGGAACAGGAGTAGGCCCTTTGAGCCTGCCCTGCCATTCAATAAGATCATGGCTGATCTTCTGACCTAACTCTTAATTACCTGCCCCATCCCCATATCCCCTAATCCCTCTAATTACATTTTTTAATTTTTTTTTATCAGTCTCAGCCTTGAAAATGTTCAGGGACTGAGCAAGGGTAGTGAATTCCATAAATTCACTGCCCTCTGAGTGAAGAAATATTTCCTCAACTCTGTTCTAAAAGGCAAAGGAGGTGGTTTGAACCACATTTAATAGACAGTAGACCAGTATGTCCTGTTAATTAACTTTGTGGTTTGCATTACGTTGTGTGTGGCACATATGTTTTTCATTGATATTTTAGCAATTTTTAAATATGTATTTTAATATTTGTTGTCTATGTATTATAAAACATGTTGTCAATTTGGACATTTCTCCTTGTGGTATAACTGATTTTTTACCTAGAACCTGATTTGGAGTTTCTTATATGTGATTCTATTTGTATAGTGAGTCCCGTCAGTCTGGTTCATAACTTGTCCAATTTGGTTGCCCAGCTAAGTACACCCTTGGCACTGTAATTATAGAGCATTTTTATTTGTATATTTTTCTTTTTAGAATTGCCTTCCCCCTCTCCATGAGCGCATTCAAAATTGGGTGGTGAGAGGCATGTCCTGTGGCTAGTTCATGTTGTGCTGATCAGACGTGTATGAAACAACAACATCAAGTTACATTTCTTTAGTGCCTTTAAACATATTTTGAATTATATTCAACTTTATAAACAGTTAAATGCGAGTTATACATTTTATTAGACATGCCTCAAATTTGTTACATTTCAAAATTGTGGTCAAAAGGAAGTAAATGTATTTAAAGTGCAAGGAGGAATTTTTTAGAAGTCTTGCGGAATGAGTGAAGTACAATATGTAAAGAATAGAAATTTCTCTTCCACTAACACTTGAGATGTATTTGTTCTTTCACTACTATCATATGAATATGCAGTTATGAACTAATGCAGTTCATGGATTTTCTGTAGATTGTGTGAACCTGTCATCTTAGATAAACATTTACACCTATGGTTATGGTCCATGTGCAATCTTGATTGTGTACTTAGTGAATATTTCTAAAGTTGCACTGTCCCTTTCCCAGTGTAGCAAGCTGTAATTGATTTTTACTGTTGAGATGCATCAGGGAGTCAGCTCTCCCTATCTACTTGGGGTTTAATTAACAGTTTCTGATTTCTAGAAGTTTTACAATGCAATTTTCTTCAGAATCTTGAATTGTTGGTTAATGTTTATTGGATAATCAGTCCTGTGCTTACTTTTGAACCAAAAGTTTAACTGCAAATGCTATTATCCCCTTTTTTATTTCCTGGAGTTTCCTGGGTAAGGTAAGGCTACCAGCCTTCTGGCATCTTGTTTAACAGAATACTTTTCATGCAACATTATTTCCATTTATTTTAATGTAACTTGAGTACATGCTGTAAGTTGGTGTACAAAGATGCATTTTTTTGAAATCATGAAAATTGGATACTAAATCACATACTCTGTGGAAGTTCATGTGGATGGTTTGTGTTTGGGAAAAATTGAAATGGAAAATTGTTCAGGTGTGAAAGATTATGAGCAACCACAAAAAATGTGGCAAGGACTCACATATGATCTTCTGTTGTCTGGTGATTGAAAGTTGCGCCCATTCAGAAACTGACTTCAGAAGCAGTTTGGAGAAGATTACTGACTGATACCACAAGGCAGTTCCATTAGATTGTCCAAGATTGAAGTGTTGCATCAGCCAGCTCCCTAG
This sequence comes from Hydrolagus colliei, assembly GCA_035084275.1. Taxonomy (NCBI): domain Eukaryota; kingdom Metazoa; phylum Chordata; class Chondrichthyes; order Chimaeriformes; family Chimaeridae; genus Hydrolagus; species Hydrolagus colliei. Next base: position 17,166,109 of record CM068747.1, on the reverse strand, counting down.
AAAACATTGAGATAACTGTCTCTTTTGAGGGAACATCCCTCAGAAGAGTGAAGTACTTTACCTATCTTGTAGTGTACTGTCAAACGCCACATTAATCAAACTGGAGCTGTTGATGTAAATTGAGAATATCAGCTCAGGTATGGGTGGTTGCATTACTGACGGCCCGAAAGCAGAAACAAGAACATTGAAAGCAATGCCAACATCAACAAGCTCAGGGTCAGAAATAGCAACAAGAGTTGACTGGCATGAGAGAAAAATGAGCACTTCTTGCACAGAAGTACTGGCATCTGGACTCAAGATCCTGAAAACTGAAGAGTTTACCTGGATTTAAAAATACTCTTTTTATTGGTGTTTTAGGGTTGACTCGTGTGGGATTTCAGGAAATTTGAAAAATGTTTTAAAACCCACTCAATTCAACATCAAATATTGTTGGAAAATTTAGGCCTACAGCATTTCAAATTAACTGAGACTGTTTGCTTTGTAATTTAGGTGGTTACACACATGCATTCTGCTCAATAATGCAGATTTGAACTCCCTTCTTGTTGTGAGAGAAACTTAATAGGGTAGATAATTTTAATATGGGTGTTGCGCTTCTAATATATCTCCCCTTCCCACATCTCATTCCACAACAGACTATATACCATGTGCTTTATGTCAGTATGGCATTTTATCATATTACTCCATGCCTGTATGTGGGACATTTCAGGGAACAACAAAAGGATAATTGTCTTTCACATTCATTCCCACCCATGTAATCTCATTCAACCCTATTCTTATATCTGTAACCTCCTTCTCATTGTTACCTCTGGTTTCTAATTTCTTCCATTCAAAATGATATCTTTGACACTAAAATTGTGGTCCTTCGTTCTGGCCACAGAATCTGTTGATTTTTTTGGGGGGAAAAATTAAGGATGTTCTGCTCTATTGATGTGAATGAGAGTGGGATGGGGTGTAGTGGTTATCCCTTGACACTGGTCTCTAGGAATGATGTTGCCAAGGATGCCTCATTTCAAATTGCCTCTATCCCAGGAATTTAAAATCTAAACTGTTCAAGACTGAGATACCAGTATGACAGCAGAGTGATGTGATCAATTAGCATTATGTGGATATTCATATCAGTGTGCATAATTGAAAATCATGGTAAATCGTTCTGCTTATATTGTTCAGTTTAAATTGCTATTTACATGGAGGGATTTCTTCATTTGAACCATGCTTATTAAATACATAGTCTGAAAGGTTTCCTTCATAATGTTATGCAGTAAAGCCACGATAATCTGACATTCCGAAATTCGGCAACTGCCTAAAAACAGCACGATTTAAAAATACATATCATTTTATTTTCGATGTGGGTGGAGCTTGGGTATAGTTTGGCTCTAGTTCTGTGTTTATAAGGCATGTGTATTCTCAGCCACTTCTAGGGTAGTTTCTAAATACCAGCAAACTCTGAAATCCAGGAGGTGAGTTGACCCAACAGTGCCAGATTATCACGATTTTACAGTGCTTGGGCTGTTTCAGTCACTCTGCCCCCAACTCTGGAACTCCATCCCGCAGTTCTCCACCTCGCCCCTCCCCCAAATTGGTTTAGTATTTGTCCACTCCACAGGTTGTACAACTATATTCACAGTGGAATTCCCATTACAATTCACTATTTTCCAATTTGTGATTTATGTAGAACTTGCTAATCAGATAAAATGTACTGTTCAGTTATTATTTGAATTAATATTTCACTTGTTTGGAGTGAGTGTTCTGTACTTGAAGTGATATTATAACGTTGGCAAAAATCTGATATTTTTTGTTGTTTTCGCAAATGTTATGTCAACATAGTTGAAGAGTTGCTTACTGTTCTATTCTGTGATGGGGGTGGTTTGATGGGATGGTTTCCTGGTTTGAAAAGTGGGTCAGGCAAATAAACTGGGGGAAACGACTTACATTGGAGCTTGGACCTTATCAGCAGGAGAATGTAATTTTTGTAGTGGTCTTGGCTTTCAACTTGTCTCTGACTATTAGTAATAACTTGCTGAGTGCTCCATTTCATAGAGTTGAAAGCGTTTGGGAATACAGTATAGTTATTTACTCTTACCGGATGAATATCTAGGTCAATTCAGTAGGTCTATATGAAACTTTTTTTTTAAATGCTATGGTTTCGTTTTTTTTATTTAAAACAGCACCCCTGTTAAAATATTTTTCAATATAATCTTGGTTCACTTATAGCCGGCTGGCTTCCTGTGCTAGAAATTGGTGGAATTCATCAGATTACTAACAACATAATTTCTTGTGTGCTGCTGCACATGTATGGTGTTCAGGTAGGGACGGCAGTGATCCAATGACCGGGAAATCAGCTTTTTTTGTTAGCTTGGGAAGCTGGCAAGTTTTTGCACACATGTCTAGTGACATCATTGCTCATATAATTGTCACTGACTTGATATGGAAATACACAACAGAGATCTTGTCCTGTTTGTTAGGTTGTTTGGATTTTATGGAATCCAACTTCTAGGGATGTTGGACCACAACACGACCACATCACTCCCACCCTCGCCTGTCTCCACTGGCTCCCCATCACCCAGAGGATTGAATTCAAGATCCTTGTTCTCACTTTCAAGGCCATTCGCGGCCTTGCCCCAGCCTATCTCTGACCTACTGTCTCCCTATTAGCCTGCCCGTCCCTTCCATTCAGCAGGCTCAGGCCTGCTCCGCGTCCACCGCCCCAACCGCCCAACTAGCTGCGGCCGGGCTTTCAGGCTCTCTGCTCCCACACTGTGGAACTCCATCCCGCAGCCCCTCTGCCTTGCTTCCTCCCTTTCCTCCTTCAAGGCCGGCCTCAAGACCTTCCTCTTCCCCTTCGGCTGCCCCACTAACTCTTCCCATTCTCCTTCCCCAACTCCCCCCTGCTCCGCGCCCCCTCCCCCCCACACGGGTCTGACCTGACTGTTCAGCACTTTGGGACGTCCTCCCGACGTGAAAGGCGCTATATAAGTGCAATTTTGTTGTTGTTGTTCTACAGGTGTATTGTGTGCACGATTCTACAAATCTCTGATGTTAGCACATTAATAACTCGTTTCATTTGCTGTGAACCACTTAAGTGAATATGTGAGGATTTACCTCGGATTCAATTGCTGGGTTTGTGGTGTTTGCATTGAATGTAGGTCAGTTGCATTACTTACAACTTTATCATGTTGCACTTTGGGTAATTTGCTATAGTAGTAGATTGGGTGAGTACAACTCGTATTTTTTCTCCCTCATGTTTATAGATTTGCTGATTTATCAGCGTGTAGTGGATAGAAAACCATTGGTACAGCTAGTTGAGCAGAGTTTAAGATCCTCTTAATTGCTTTGAACACTCGGTAGAGGCTTTTAATATGATTTTCTGCAATGGACAAGTGGCTTTTATTTTACCTATAGGTATTGTATTAATTGCCAAACACATTAGCTGCATTGCAGAGAGCTCAATTTGCAGTTGTTTTATGTGAAAGTTTTAATTATTTCCTGTGAGCCTTTGAAAACCCTTTATAAACAACTCTTGCAATCTTAGAAAGGTTTACTTATGATTAAATAGTAAGTAAATATTATTCTACATAACTTTTAATACTAAATATTATAAATTGTAAGATATGTAGACTGTCAAGTGTTGTTGTTTCTCTACAAGGCATGTTAGATTAAATTTTTCAGCTTGAGTGGCGTGAAATGTTGCTACTTTAATTGTTTTGCGATGTTATTAAGTGAAGCATTGTGTATCGGAAGAGTCTCCAATTGGGTATTGGACACTAGGTGGCGCTCGTGAGTGCTCAAAATAATAGGAGAAAGGACCAATCTTATCTGTGCAAATATTTAGTCCAATTCAAAACAGACAAATGTACAAAGTATTTCATGCATCTGGAAATCAAAATATAAACTTTTTTGTCTAAACTGCAGTAAATATTGCACCTTGTTTTTATTGAGTATATATCTTGAGTAAGATGCCATCTAGTGTCTATAGCCTGGCCTGTTGAGTCTTGCCATTATTCATGTTAGCCATTGAAGTGTATTGATAACTGAGGATTTGCACAGCTGTTTTGAAAATGTTTCATCTCTTCCCCCCACCCCCCCTTTCTGGAGAATGCTACCCAGTGTGAAGGGCGCTATATAAATGTATATTGTTGTTGAAACTTTAAAGCTGTTCCAAGCTGTGCAGTTATCAATGTTATCCTTCCAAATTTATATCCAGAGCATTTTATGGAGTACATTATCTTTGTGAAATGTGTCTCTGGCATTGGCAATGTTTGTGTTGGGGAGCAATTTGAAGTCTGCTAGTTCCATTCTTCAGAAGGCTCAATTCATCCAGATTTCTACACCCTGATTTCTCTTCCACACTATGCTCTGTATTCCCACTTCTCCAAAATCCATTTGCTCCCAATAGGTAAGCAGATTTTTTTTTAAAAAAGATCTTTGTCCTGCTACTGTTCTGTTCATTTACACTTGAGTTGATTCCAGCAAGGAAATTACATGTGGTGACAGGGTGTGTATTATTATAGAGCATGGGCACATTGAGCTTTCAAAGCATACAATTGCAAAATAAATGTAGTGGTGGGAGCTACAGAGGTATCCAATTGATAGACTTTCATCTGCACTGCTCTTTCCGCTTCAGCATGTAGAAGCTAAATGCATCTTAAGAATATCACACAAGGAGATTGTTGATTTATTTAAGAGTGCTTTTTCTTTCACCTTTATAGAAAATTACCAATTCACCAATATTGTTGTAAACATGATTTAACAGAACTTGAAAGATATTGTAGGTTATGGTGGATTAATAGAATCAAAGCTTTGTAACAGAAGAAAGCAATTTGGGTCATCGTGGCAGTGAAGACTCTCTGAAATGGTTATCCATATATTTTACTCCCTGATTCCCCATATCATTACATTTTTTTCAAATTCCCTTTTAAAGCTAAAATCTATGATTCTGTGGAGGCTTGAATGGGTATGCTAAAAGGTCAGTGCAGTGGGTTTAACAATACAATATCATATTTTTAAAGCGCCTTGCACATTGGGAGGACACTACGGTGCAGAACAATCAGGCATTAGGACCCCTGAGTGGGAATTGGGGCTGGGGGTGTGCTGTAGGGATCAGGGAAGGTGGCAAGGATAGGAGGGTAGCTGAAAGCATAATCAAAGAGGAGGGACTTGAGGCGGGTCTTGAAGGAGGAAAAGGAGGGTACGAGGTGAAGGCAATGTGGGATGGAATTTCAGTGGGTGGGGGAATAGAAGCTGAAGTCCTGACTACTGATGGTGGGTTGGATGGGGACATGGAGCAGGCTGGAGCCTGCTGATAGGAGGGAGTGGATAGGTTGATAAGGGATATTAGGAGGTAAGAGGTGACAATGCCATGGAGTGTGCTTTCTCTGAACAGTGTTCTCTTATTCTGCCTCCCTCTCCTTCGTTCTTGGAGTTTCTTTCACTTTCTATCTCTACAGAGCCCTGCAGCCCATGTCCTTTCCTGCACCGCAGTCTCTGCAACCCTATCACTCCCACCCTCATCTGGCTCCACTGGCTTCCCATTACACAGAGGATTCCATTCAAGATCCTGGTCCTCACCGTCATAGGCCTCCATAGCTTTGCACTCCTCTACATCTGGATCTCTTAAGCCCCTACCAATCTATCCATTCCCTCTGCTCAGTGGGCTCTGGCCTGCTCAAGGTCCCCCACCCCACCATCAGCAGGCAAGCCTTCAGCCATTCTGCCCCACAACCTTTGGAACTCCATCCGCAATCCCTAACCTCCTTCAAGAACCTCCTCTTCGACCATGGTCACCCTTCGCCCCCTTCCCTCCACCCTCTTCGATCCCAGCTCGGGTATGGAACACTGACTGCCCATTGCCTCGGGACATCCTTACGACGTGACAGGCACTATATAAATGTAATTTTGTTGTTGTCTCTGATTATCTGTCCATCTCAATGAAACTAAATGCCCCTGTTTAATTCTCGCCTTTGTATGAGGTTGCTAAGAACATGCTTTACCAGAGCACTTTAAATAAAATGAGTCATAGTGACTTTTATTTGCCAGTGATTCACAGCTGGGAATTTTACATCCAGATCATTTTCAGATGCAGATAAGTGGACATTTGAATAGTTGACACTTGGATTAGTGGCATTCTGCTGTGTGTTGGCTTTTTGTATGCTTTCCTAAAAGTGTTTGATAGTTGTGGCAACTCAATCTTGATCCCCAATTTGAAAAATGAAACAAAAAACAATAAAAACTAATGATCTAAACTTCATGTTTTAAAAACCCTTGCAAATCATTTTGGTGAAGATTGTGAGCATTGTCATAACTATGGAATAATTCCAGAATCCAAATATGTTTACACTTCAAAATTCATGCTTTCATTTCTACAATGTAATAGTTTCACTAGTAAGATGCTTCTGCAACCCCCTATTTGCAGAGATATCTTCCTATTGACCCAGCTGCTCCCTTTACTTACACAAACACTGGTCTGCATTGTGTGCCCTGTCTATCTGTCTCACCATTAGTGAGAAACTTTTGGCCATTTTCCTGCTCTCTGGAACTCCATCCTCTTAAGCTCCCACACTCAACTGCTGCCGGCCAGTAATGTCAAGTGGTTTTGAGACATTCTTCCCACCTGAAAAGCACTATATGGGTACATTTTATAAATGGTACGTTTGGCATTGCAAAACATTATGAAAATGAACGGGAATTACTGCAAATTATATATGGAGTGGGGGTGGAAGAAAATAAAGAGGGAAAGTTATAAAGTAAATGCTCAGTAGTTATCATGGTTGATGCTTGGAACACGAAACGTTTTGTGCAATTGGAAACCTGTGTATTCAAGGAAGAACAATTGCATAATTAAAATAAAAGCCATTCACTGATTTGGAGACGCTAATGACCTGTTCCCCATTCTTAAATATTACTTGTGTTCCAATTACAAGCTTTTCATTGCACAAAAGTTGTTCATGACGAAAGTGTCATCAGTGGAGTAAAATTCCTGGAAGGGACTATTATTTGAACGGAAGAAAAATAATACTGCTCTGTGGCAGTAAGTACAGCAATCCAGATTTGGGGATGTATCAAAAGATCAATAGCAAGTTGAAATAATGTGAATCCTGCTACTGTATAAATCATTGGTGAGACCATATTTATAGTACTGTATACAGTTCTGATTGCTGCAGTACAAGCAGGATATCGGAGAAATCAAGAAAATACGAGGAGGGCAACCAAAATGATTGAGGGAATAGAGGGACTGGACTATGAGGAGAGACTAAGTAAATTGGGCATGTTCATGCTGGAAAGGAGAAGATTGAGAGGTGACACGATTGCTGTCTTTAAGATTCTAAAGGGGCTAGACAATATAGATTATGATGGGTTGTTTCAAATGGTCCAGAGTAGTAAAACTAGAGGACATGGCCTGTGATTGAAGGGGGATAAATTCAGAACAAATTACGCAAACACAGGCTACAAACACAGACTTCCTGTGGAGACGGTTGAATTAGGGAGTACTGATTCTTTCAATATAATAATAATATAATAATCCTTATATTTATGTAGCGCTTTCCACGTCTTATCAACGTCAAAGTGCTTCACAGAATACAATAACGTCCCAAGGTAGGGACCAGAGCAGGGGTGGGAGGGGTCGTGGTTGGGGGAAGGAAAGTAGAAAAATTAATGGGGTGGGGTTTCCACAGCCCATACACTAGGGTAGGTTCCAAATACTGGCAAAGTCTGAAAAGTCTGAAAACCGGGAGATGAGTGGCCCCAACTGTGTCGGATTATTGATGTTTAACTGTACTACATCAAGAGTTGCATTGTGTCTAGCCTTTTTTTTAAACGATTACATTATTTTGAAAATGTTTGATTTACCGTAGAGCATGGAAGACACACATTCCTAGGGAATAAATGGTAATGGTCAGTGAATACAGATTTGGACATTATGTCAAAATTTTGGGCCGATGTGCGGATAAGCAGTACAGCTTGTAAATTGTATATGAATGCTAGGTGATGGATAAATTACATTGTTGTTTGACTACAGAAGCAACTACACAGTTGCTTCTGTGATCTCTTGACTGAGGGGGTGTTGCTAAAGCATCTTCTTTGTGAAAAAGGAATAATTCCCAGTATCAGATCATCTTAAATCAACCGTTCTGAGGAAATATGTTTTCCTTTGAGGGAGGATGAGGAATGACAAATTGTAATACTTGCATATAAATCAAAAGTTGCTTGGATTTTGACTGCTTCTATATTAAGGTTGGCAATAGCAGTTTTAACAAATGTTGCTTGACATAATTTGTTCCATTTAAAGTAATTTATTAATAAACTTTGAGACATCTTAGCATGACGATTAGCTGTATCAAATGCAATATTATAAATCATTGTAATGTGTGGTTGAATCTTATGCTTAAAAGTAATCAATGTGTGTTCAATAAGGTTTGAAGCAAAATGGATTGTATTCACAAAGCAGCAAGCTGTTGGTTTCTTTGACTTGTATGTGACTGCAGGGATGATTGGTTAGTCTCCAGCTCTTATTTGCTGGTGATGGTTACTTGCACCATACAAAAAGTAAAACAGTCAAGAAAGTCGGTACTTTTGCTAATTCCGTACAAGGAAATGAAATAGCTGAATAAACAATGCAGTCCAAGGTGTAAATTTATCTTCAAATAAATAACTAGCTTGTACAAATTTAGTGAATTAGTTACATCTGATTGGTCACATTGTTTCCCTTTAAAATGCATAGATTTTGATGAATTTAACAAATTATGTTTTGTAACCATTGCATGTTTGTTTTGGTTTTTGTGAGACTTGAGATTTTCAGCCATTCTTATCCTGTTCTCTAGAACTCCATCTCAGATCCCCATGTTCTTGCTCTCTCCAGTTGTTTGAGGCCCGTATCAAGAAGTACCTCATTGACCTTGCTTTCTCAACACATCTGATTTGTCTCCCATCCTTAGATAATCTTCCAGCTGGCAGTTTGAAGCACTTTGACATGTCCTCCCTAGGTGAAAGACTATATAAATGTAAATTGTAATATATCTCTTAATGGTAATGCAATATGTACTAAAGGCTTGGACTTTTGTTTTGCATTTGTCCTGGCTGACCTGCATATACTGTCAATTTTAATGTCCTATTATGACGATCCTCGCATTTGATTGTAACAACTTATCACGTTGTTGAGACGTCTCGAAGCGCTTCACATCCCCCAACCCATCCACCCCACCATTGGCGGGCGAGCCTTTAGCCACTGTGTCCGCAACCTCTGGAATTCCATCCCATATTCCCTCTGCCTCGCCCCCTCCCTGGCCTCCTTCAAGTCCCGCCTCAAAACTCTCCTCTTCAATGGTCCCATCGGCAACTCCTAATCCCCCCCCTTCCCTCCCCACCCCGTCCCCAGCTCAGGTCTGATACAGTGATTGTCCAGCGCCTTGGGACGCCCTGACAAGAAAGGAGCTTTACAAGTGTGATTTTGTTGTTAATTATTTCCTTTTCATGCTTATGAATTAGAATTACTAATGCACGGAGTAGGAAACTGAAAAGACTCATCACATTTATTATAAAGTACTACTTTCTAAAGTGCTTCTATATTTTCAACCATCTTATTTATAGTGCAGGGTGATCTCATCTAAAGGAAGGAAAGCGTTACTAGAAAACACATATCTCAGTTAGATACCCTTTTGTTCCTCCCTGTGGTGTAATTGAAGTGGTTTATGGAGCACTTATGTTGCTGTGGCTTAAATAAAGTATGTGAATTGTTTTAAAAACCATACATACGATAATCTTTGCCCACACATGCTGTTTTATTGGTTCAAGTACAAACATTTAAAACATATTTGCCATGGTTTAAGCAATACGTGGTATGCGAACACAGATGGTTTACAAACTGCATCAGGTATATTCTAAAGGGAAACTAAGGTTTGAAGCCAGCAGGAGTTAGGTGGGTTTAGTTCAGCTAACTGCATTGATTGCTGAAGTTTTCCAGTGAAATCAAGACTTCATTCGTCTCCTGACAAATTTTGGACACTTCCAACAAAATGGGTTTCATTTATTTTTATCAAACTGTGGTAATTTTCTACTGTAAATTGGGAATGAGATGCCTCTGGTTGACTTAAACTCTAATCTGCTCCCACACTGTGGAACTCCATTCCACAGTACCTTCACCTCGGTTCCTCCCTCTCCTCCTTCAAGATCAGTCTCAAGACCCTCCTCTTCGACCGTGCCTTCTGCTGCTCTCCCAACTCTCTCCCTCCCCACCTAACTCTATCCCGCCCCTCCCCTTTGCCGCTCTTCCTTGCTCAGCTCCTGTCCTGACTGTTCAGCGCCTTGGGATGTCCTCCCGACGTGAAAGGCGCTCTATAAATGTAATTTTGTTCTGTTGTAATCAAAAAGCATTATATGACTTGTTTTGACGTTGTCTTTGGGATTCCTGCAGTATTTCTGTCATCAGTATTTCAGCATTTTATTGTCTATCCTGCTGCTTCTTTTCAGTGATTAATGGTAGTTGTAATCTACTTGAATCTGTTTCCTAGGATTGCAAATGGAAATTGCATCACTGAGGTATGCCAGGAAGATCAGATAGCTTATTCAACATGCCATTCATTGCCTTGAAGGCTACTGTATTTTCATATTTTTGCATGGTACATGAAATATTAAATACTTACTACAAGAAATTTGGTATGTAAAAGTAGTATGTGGAAACATGGGGTGTATATTATAATCAGGTTTTTGTAGCATGAGAAATATTTACAGAAATGTGTTGGCCTGATAACTTGAGTATAAAGCACTACCTAATGCACATAAGCTATCTCTCTTGTGGTGAGTCCATATCATCTTAAAAATTCCTTGTGCAAAGTACTGTATAACTAAAGTACTAAGTGGAAGGGTTTGTCAAGTTTCATGAGCATATTTAATCTGTTTTGCCTTGCTATTTTAAATGTCTAGGTCTAAATATGTAAAATTTGCTGGGTGTTATGCTTAATGTTCATGTCCCATTGTTGAACTAAGTTTTAAGCATGTTCAGTTCAATCCAAACTACATTTCGTTAATATGTGTATCTTCATTTGAGAAGTACAGCACTCTGGACCACTTCAATTCAACTGTAGTCCAAAAAGAGCACAGTGATATCCAATATCTTGCACTTAACAACCCTCATCTATTTACACTTGCTGTCTGGAATTTACACTTAAAATTTCATATTGCTTTGCCAAAACATCATACGCGTCTTTACACATACCTTTACTGATGACTGAATCTTGGCAAGCCAGAGCATTGCCCAGGCTTGCCTGTACTGAATGTGTCTGAGCAGGCGATGTAGCTTTACTCTGTGTATTTACATTGATCTCAAGCAAATTCTAAGGCTAGACTGATACAAATGAGATAAAGATTTTTCACAAATTTGCCTGACCTGCTGAGTGCTCCCAGCGATTTCTGTTTTTGTTAAAGATTTTTTTTGTTCGCTCCCAGATCCTTTCCTACTTAAGTCAGTGTCATCAAACTTGTTTATATTTTTCTTCCTTTTGAATATCTTCACTCAGTAGATAGGGTGAGGTATCCTTTAGAAAATTACCTCTTTTATCCCATTATGAACTCTTTCTACTAGGGTCCGGCGATATATCGCTAAAACCCGATATAATTTTCTTGTTTATATTTTTCTTCCTTTTCAATATCTTCACTCAGTAGATAGGGTGAGGTATCCTTTAGAAAATTACCTCTTTTATCCCATTATGAACTCTTTCTACTAGGGTCCGGCGATATATCGCTAAAACCCGATATAATTTTCATATCGATACGCCGATATAGGCATTTTAAAAATATCGATATATTGAAAAATCGATATATCGAGGTAAAAAATCGGAATGCGCGCACACTGAACTACAAGACCCAGAATGCTCATCTCTATACACAATGCACAGACCGAGGTGCAAAGCCGCCATATTGTATTCATAGTCCTCAAATACAATATACGGGTATGCAAAGGGTGGGTGGGGGAAGAGAAGGCTGGGCCCGGTGGGGAGGGGGAGAGAGACGGCTGGTGGAGGTGGTGAGGGGGAGAGAGATGGCTTGGGGGGGGTGGAGAAAGACGGCTGGGTGGGGTGGGGGGGGAAAGAGACGGCTGGGGTGGGGTTGGGGTTGGGGGGGGAGAGAGACGGCTGGGGGGGGTTTGGGGGGAGAGAGAGACGGCTGGGGTGGGGGGGAGAGAGAGACGGCTGGGGGTGGGGGGGAGAGAGAGACGGCTGGGGGTGGGGGGGAGAGAGAGACGGCTGGGGGGTGGTGGGGGGGAGAGAGACGGCTGGGGGGTGGTGGGGGGAGAGAGACGGCTGGGGGGTGGAGAGAGTCGGCTGGGGGGAGTGGGGGGAGAGAGACGGCTGGGGGCTGGTAGGGGGGAGAGAGACGGCTCGTGGATGGTGGGGGGGAGAGAGACGGCTGGGGGGGGTGGGGGGAGAGAGACGGCTGGGGGGGTGGGGTGGGGGAGAGAGACGGAGGGGGGGAGGGGGAAAGAGACGGCTTGGGGGGGTGGGGAGGGAGAGAGACGGCTGGGGTGGGGGGGAGAGAGACGGCTGGGGTGGGGGAGAGACGGGGTGGATCTGATAATATACAGATAGATGGAGATGGGGAGGATGTGAGAGAGACACAGAGACACAGATAGAAAAACACAGAGATGGAGAGAGTGAGAGACAGAGAGAGAGAAAGAAAGATATTTCCGTCCTGAGGAGATAGGCCCCGAATGCGTGCGCACCCAGAATGCGCGCGCCGTGCGCGCATGCGCAGTACGAAAAACCCGAAAATATCGATATTTCAGTATATCTCGATATGAGCCCATCAATATATCTAAATCGAAAAATTTCCATATCGACAGACCCTACTTTCTACCAAATGTGTGTTAAATATGGTTACTTTTCAAGGGTCTATGTTGATGTTGCAGAAATGGATCCTGATGCTACTGGGATACAGTTCCACGACTATATGCCAGACAAGTAAATGTCTTTTAGAATCCTACATTCAAGAACTAAGCCTGTGTACAAATCAAAGGAAAAAATTATACTCTATCAATAGCCTGAATTACCAGGGTATTAAATTATTTCCTCTCCTCCCCCATCCTGTGCACTCTTTAAGGACGTTTGAATACCAATAGATTTGGATCCATCAGAAGACCTTGTGTTTTCACCACCTTGTGACAGATCCTCTGTTTGGAATCTAAACAAAGAAGCACAGAATTCCTGCCATTGTTCATCATCAATTAACAGTGACTGGTCCAGGCTAGATAGTCTTTCTCATCTCTGTACAATTGTTTTTGTAATAATATTATTGTACTGTATGCAATTCTTCCATCCCCCTCTCCCCGATTTACTGAGTACTGTAGAAGCTGGGAGCCAATCATAGGAAGATACAATCTCCTTATTAGCTTTAACTGTGGCTCTCAGAGCTAAATTTGCTGGTCCGACCTAAATTTGCTGGTCCGATTTCCATGCCTTGAAGCTAGATTGCTTGTCACAGATGTTATGCTGACCGTATCAGCTAGTTCCCACAAGCTGATTTGTTGATTTTATGATTTCTGATTTCCTATCTATTCTGGAATGTCTACATTTTGGTTTAACCCCCTTTTTCAATTTACCTCAAGAAGCCTGGGACCCAATTACTGTACTAACTATCCTGCTCTTTGTGGAGTGTTTGGAAACTCAATCCTAATCAGCCTCTTATGATACCCCATCTTCATGGAACTTAAATTTAGTTCTGCATCACATCTATTTAACCGATTAGCTCTTGAAAGTTTAAGATATCTTTCTTGGAAAGTGGAACATTGTTTGGCTCTGCAGGATGCTAGGAATAAGAAACTTTATTAAAAAATTTATTTTGTATTATTTGATATAATAGTATCAATGTGGAGTCCTATAGCTCAGTGGTTAGAACATTTGCCTTACAAAGCGGGAGACTTGGGTTTGATTCCCGGCAGGGCGAAACCTTGGGCAAGTTTCCTTACTCCACAAGCCTGATAATAATCACTGAAGAAAAAAAAGCAATAATGATAACAAAAAATTGGTCACTTCAATCTACGACAATCTACGTTTGTGGGACACTGCTGTGCGCAATTGGCTGCCGCGTTTCACCCACTTTACAGTATATTGTGTGAAGCGCTTTTGAGATGTCTAGAAGACGTGAAAAGCGCGATATCAAATCCAAGGATTTTTATTATTAGTACTCTGCATTCAATTCAATGATTAATTCATCTTAGAATGACCTAAGAGGTAGAACATAAATAACATCATGGAGGTTACTGGGTAACAGTGTCCACCACAATCGTAATGTACTTGATTTAACAATGGCCACAAACTGATTCATAACCATAATTCTAATCGTTTAATGTCATCTTGGTTTCTCATGGTTTCTGACTTGATAGTAAATGCTTGATGAGATTTGCTGCCTGCCTTTTAATCTTGTCAGGATTCTATTTCTCTGCAAATGTGCACAAGAGTATTGTAGAATGAGTGATTGCTGTGAGTATATTGCAAGGAAGCAAACTTGAGGGTTCAAGATGTCTGTTCAGTGAAAATTTTAACAATACAGTACTGCAAATGTCTTCCAAATCCCAAGTATGTAGTAATCTAAAACAAAAACAAAGGTTGTGGGGGAAACTCAGGTCAAGCAGCATCCACGGAGAAAGGAAAAAAGAGTCAAGGGTGTCTAGAGTTATGATTGTGATGGGGGCAGGGGTGGGGGTGGGGGGGAGGGAAAACAATCATAACTCTAGTCACCCCCTGCCTCTCTGGTATTTTGTTTATTCTATCACCCACCCCCTCCTGTTTCTCCCCCTGAAACCGTTAACACATATTCAACCCATCATTTAACACACGTTTTTTTTTCCTTTTTTTGTTTTATCCTTTTTGTCTCTTTTGTCTTCCATGTCCTGCCTCTCTCCCTTTAACGTCTTTAAGAAACCTCTCCCTCCATACAAGCTCCAGTCCTGACGAAGGGTTGTAGACCCGAAACCTTGATTCTTTTTCCTTTCTCCATGGATGCTGCTTGACCTGCTGAGTTTCCCCAGCAACCTTTGTTTTTATTTCAGATTCCCAGCATCTGTAGTATTTTGTGTTTTGTAGTAATCTATGTGTGCTCCCAAACAGTTCTATTTTATGGATGCAAACTGTTCAAATTATTTTGCTGAATTTTACTTTTGGAGATGACCATGTGAGAAATTGTCTTCAGTTGTCATGGGAATTATGGCTGCAGGATTGATTTGCTACTCCCAAGTTTAGAACAATTTGAGGATCAGGCTAAGTTTGAACTTCAGAACATGAATCACACTACAGGCCAGTTGGTGTCATGAGTTGAGGGAGGGGAAAATGTTTTTAAAGAAATATAATTAAAATTGATTAGGAAAGTTTATGAAGAAATGTCCAATTCCAGGGGAGTTGCACAATCTGGAAAATCTTGATTTCATATAAGTGTGGTGAGGTCATAATATCCTCTTGTGGTTACAATGATACAGATCGTGATTGTTTTTAGTGTCATAATACATAAATTGTTAGACATTAACAGCAAGGGAAAAATGGGATTAGCAGCCCAATTTCTAGTCACTAGAATGAAAGTGAACAAATTCACTACTTTCAACTTCTACATTTTCTTTCTCTAAATACAAAGGATTAAGGTTTCTAATCGGCATTGTGACTGTTTTCTGATAGTCGCATTTGCTGACTGCCTGTCACTGAGATTGTATTCTGTATACTGTATATTAAATGTTTACATTTACAAGGAAAGGTTTCTGTACAGCAAAGTTTGTTCTGAGCACTGTGAGTATTTTGACTATGCCAAGTGTGCGGATTGAACTAAAAAGATTTTGTAGACTTGTAGGATTTTTAAAATCACACTTATACAAGCCATATCAATGTTTACTTGCCATATATGTGGCACAGTTTTCAGGATAATGGAGTCTAAACATAAGTCTAATAGAAATGAATCAAGCTGCTGATTTTTGACCTTGAAAGGACTGTGTGTTCCCTAGGTTTAGAAATGTAAGTTTTCTGCAGGCCTGAATTAGCGCATTTGTTTCTTCCGATGGTCAGGGTGAAGATAGAAACCAGACTCAGCACGACAGCAGTTGACAACCAGGTGTTAGGATCAAGAAATCAGCAGCAGCCAAAACTTCCAGTAATACTATAAAAGGCTTTCACTAATGAGATTTTAAAGGTAAGAAATTTGTATGATGGTGCATTTGGAAAAAGGTGAAACTCTGAAAACAATTTACATTCGTAAACCATCTTTCATGTTGGACAATAATACTAACAATAATAATCCTTGCATTTGATATAGCATTTTTCACATCTTATCGCCGTCTCAATGCGCTTCAGATACTGTAAAGTGAATTGACTGTATATTTGTGGACGAAACACGGCAGCCAATTGCATACAGCAGTGTCCCACAAACAGCCGTGGATTGAAATGACCAATTTTTTATTATTGTGGGTTTTTTGGAGGGATTATAGATTCATAGATTCATAGAATTTTACGGCACAAAAGGAGGCCATTCGGCCCATCTAGTCTGTGCCGGCTCTTTGAAAAGAGCGATTCAATCCCACTGCCCTGCCCGCTCCCCATAGCCTAATAGACCTGTTCTCCCTAAATAAAGATCTAATTCCCTTTTAAAAGTTGTTATCGAATCAGCCTCCACCACCTTTTCAGGCAATGCATTCCAGATTCGAACAACTCGCTGAGTGAAAAAAATTCTCCTCAGCTCCCCTCTACTTCGCCTTGAAACTATTTTAAATCTGTGACCACGAGTCACAGATTCGCCCACGAGTGGAAATAGTTTTTCTCTATTTGCCCTGTCGAAACCCCTCATGATCTTATAAACCTCTATTAGGTCTCCCCTCAATCTTCTCTGCTCCAGAGAGAATAACCCTAGCCTATCTAGCCTCTCCTCATAGCTGAAGTCCCTCAATCCTGGCACCATCCTAGTAAATCTTCTTTGTACCCTTTCCAATGTCTTCACATCCTTTCTGTAGTGTGGTGACCAGAATTGAACACAGTATTCCAGCTGAGGACTCACCAAAGTCTTATAGAGGTTAGTCAGCACTTCCTGACTTTTGTACTCTATACCCCTATTTATAAAGCCTAGTATCCCATATGCCTTCTTAACAGCCTTGTCTACCTGTCCTGCCACCTTCAACGAGTCACTAACACAAATCCCCAGGTCTCTCTGTTCCTTCACACCATTTAAAATTGTACTATCTAGCCTATATTGCCTCCCTTCATTTCTTCTCCCAAAATGCATCACCTCACACTTCTCTGCATTAAACTTCATCTGCCATGTGTCTGCCCACTTTAACACAAATCGTGTTATCCTCCTCACTATTTACTATTCTCCCTAACTTAGTGTCATCTGCAAACTTGGAAACTGTACTCCCTACACCCAAGTCCAGATCATTGATGTAGATTAAAAAGAGCAATGGTCCCAGAACCGATCCCTGTGGCACACCACTGCTCACTTCCCTCCAGTCTGAAAAACAGCCGCTCATCAAGTTAGGGTGTGAGATTGTAAAATCGCTCTCTAATACCCTTCAAAACTCCCATAAGATTTAAGAACCTAGCACTGAAGACTGGCTCTGTAAATGTGCACACTTGTGCAGCTATTAAACATGAGATCTTTGGGCAACATTATTATACAAGGTGACTCACAACTGTATTAACTTGTACAGGTATATGTGTAACCAATAGTGTCTGGTGATATATCGGTATAATTTTTCATATCGATATGCCGATATTGGAAATTTGAATATATCGGTATATCGAAAAATTTGTTATGAAAAAAATCGGTATATCCACAAAATATCGGTATATCATCAACAAATGCCACGTTACAGCATACAGAAAATGTACAACCAAAGGTTCAGATGTACTTGACGATACAACGCACACAAGAGCTTAAGTTTCTTAAAGCACCAAAGGGCTCTATCAACAACAGCAAACAACAAAAACAGTAACAACAAAGTTCAACAGACTTTCAACAGACCTTGTCGCCTGCATTACAAACCTCCTGTGCATAGAGCACGCCTATCTGAATGCGCGCGCATCCCCCTTCTTCCCTTCTCCCCATTACCAAACACAATCTGACTTGCGCACAACCCTCCCAAGCCATTCGTATGTAAAGATTTCGAACGTGACTTTAAAAAAAGCCTGGTGATATTGGTATAAATCGATATGAGCCCACCGATATATTGGTATTGGAAAAATTCAATATCGACGGACACTAGAACCAAAGTATCACCTACGAGCAGTGATGGCACTTCTCAGGTTACTGCGCTGCTCTGGTTGTTTAGAATAATGTACTGGTAGTCTAGGAACAGCTGCATGTGCGACCTCCTTGAGACTGGTACTCATTGTATCACATTTCAGTTTGTGCGTCATTACCTGGGCCAATAGAAAAGTGAAGTTACACTTTTCCTTACGGATTCTGCCACATCAACCTCCACTGCGATAAATCCGCTATCAGTGTAGTTTCTGGCCTGCGGGTCTCCCGGCTGATTACCTGACATCACTGTGGGGGGGTGTAATCTGACTGCACACGCTTAGTACGGCACAAACGGCAAGTGGGCTTCTTCACTCTGGAGGCCCCACTGTTGTGATTGTCTATGTATTTGTGAGAGTATATATGATTGTCTGTGTATGTCTCTATATGCATTTGTGAGTGTATGTGACTGTGCGTGTATCTGTCTCTGTGTTTGTGTCTGTTGTGAGTACAGTATGTCTATTCCTCCCTCTGCTCTGTGTGTTTGTGGGTGTGCCTATGTGTGTGCCTCTAGGAATGCAGCAATGGTTTTTATCACTTCTCCCAATTTTTTCGAACCTACAGAAATAGAATGATAAATGTACTTCTAAATAATGCCTAGTTATTAACATTAATTCTCTGCATCTTACAAGTAGACAACAGTATTTGATACAGCAATTTGAATGACACCCCCCACCCCTTCCCCTCTCCCCCACCACAAGCTATCTATTAACATGTTTTTCAGGTCATTGTACACATTGATTAGTTGGTCCTCATGAAAGGTATGGATTGCAGAGAATTCATGTGCAGAAAAGTTCAAATTGTGAAATGGTGTTGATTCTGTATGAGTGTTGATAGCGCTTTGCATTTTGTACCGCTGAGTAAATTAGATTTTTAGCTGCCTCACGGTTCTTCGGATTCATATTGGATATCTTACAATATAAATTCACTATAAAAAAATTTACTTCAATGATAATTTAGGTGACTCATTTTGAAAAGGATCTATTTTTAGAATTTTAATTGATAGAACTTTATTCAGTAACTTTAGATCAATGTTTTGTAAAAGTGTATGAGGACAGAATTCATTGGTTAATGTATTCACTGCAACTGTATATTTTATATAACTTTTCAAAAGGTCCTTGATAAGGTTGCACAATGTCGAACACAAAT
Source organism: Hydrolagus colliei (assembly GCA_035084275.1). Classification (NCBI taxonomy): domain Eukaryota; kingdom Metazoa; phylum Chordata; class Chondrichthyes; order Chimaeriformes; family Chimaeridae; genus Hydrolagus; species Hydrolagus colliei. The sequence continues at coordinate 17,146,708 of CM068747.1, read as the reverse complement.
TAATCTGACATCCTAACTGTTACTGTAGTCACAGAAGAGTGCTAAGAAAAAAATAGTTAGGCTTGCAGCAACAGGTTTAACTATACTGAATCAAGTACCATTTGTACCAGTTCTTGTTTGTTGCACTATATTTGTCTGCTATTAATAAAAGAAAAGATGACATCCTTGGCTACCAGCAGATGAACTTGCCCACAGCAGAGTCATCCAGGCCGACAACAAGTATAAACCTGTATTTGACTTGCCCAGACAGAATTAAAAGCAACTGAATAGCTGAACAAGGGATTTGTTTACTGTAGGGAGTCAGTCTTGGATTTGCTAAGGTTACAACAGTTTAAATATCTACAGCAATTAGACGGTTTGCCATTCTGAAGCCCTGAAAATACGTTGTGACTTTCCATCTACATTTGTGCCTATGAATAATTGATTTTATGCTTAAATCTGGTTATTTTAATAAATTGCACAATTATATTTACCAAAGCAAGTGTGGTCTCAAGAGGTACAGTACTGCAATCCTTTGTTTCCTGGTCTTTCTCTATTGCCTAATGCATGCAGATTAATTTGTTATAAAGTTAGAATGAATGTTGGCTTTGTTAAGTAAAAATAGACAGTAGAGTTTCATGGGTGGTTATTTCTAAGGAGATTAATTAATCTGAATGCAATAATCGGAAGTATTTTGTGTCAACCTATTAGAATTCCACAGTTGATTTATAAAAACAAAGCCATATCGCACTGTATTTAGCATACTTGTGATCCTAAGGTATTTTACATTTGACTTTTTTGAATGTACATTGTCAATTTAATTATTTTTCAGAGTTGCTATTCTTTACACACAAGTATTTTGTCTCATTTTTAAATTACTGTTGTGTCAATTAATAAACATATACAAAGGTACTTGTCTAACCTGGACTGTGTACCTGTAATGTCTTTGAGGATATGTTTATATTTTTATTGATGGCTTTGCCGAAATGCCTCTTTTGAGGCAGTTCAGAATGACAGAAATCTTCAATCCTCAGGTAGTAGAACTACCCGAGTTACTGTCAGACTCATGGGGAACTGTTCACTGAAACACAAAGCACTATGCAAAGACAGGTTTATTGAGTGATCATGTTAAATCATCTTATTTACATTGTGTGTACTGAGATGAAAAATTAAACCGTTTTAGGTTCTATGAAAAGTTGTTTTCCACTTGTGTGAGTTGGTTGGTCCACACTTGCTTTTAAATTACCCATTTATCTTCAGCCATACAGTTAACCCTCGTTGAACGCCAGCCCGCCTCAGTATGTACCTTGTATTGGTTGGGTGTGGATGTGCCTAGAGGCTTGAGGTGGGTAGCCTGTGGCTGGATTCCCCTAACCGCACCCCCCCCCCCCCCCCCCCCCCTTCCATTACTTGTTAAGTTACCCAACACAAATTTACGCAGTTTTCCTGGAACATAACCTCCGTGGTTGACGAGGGTTAACTGTATATGAGTATGTAATAGACGAATGGAGCTTTACAAAAAGAGACATTGATAGAAAGAAGAAACATCTATAGTATATTTAAGTCTGGAGGAGGGAGATGAATGTTGGTACTGAAATGAGGGAGAGAAGTAGAGATTACTGCAGTCTTCAGGAGAATTTCTGTGGTCCTTTAAAAACAGAGTGTCAATTCTGTGATATTCTAGATTTGCTTGATGTTGTTTAACTGGATGAGTATGGAATATGCCATAATACATTTTAAGGAAGCAAGGTTGGAAAAGTGAGGTAGTACTGTATATTTCATTAATAATACAGGGCCATAATTAGACAAATCACAACACACAAGACGCAACAAGATATGTGATGCCTAATTGCTCATTACATTTTATCTTTAAACAAAATGCTTATTCAAACAGATGCAGTGGTTTTTAGTGCTGGTTTGTGTCTGTGCTGCAGTGAGAATTTCCTTGGCACCAAGTGGATACAACTCAAGAGAATTGAGACTCAACGTTTGTAGGGAAGTTTGTGACCGTGCTACCAAACTGGCTAAGAGTATATATAATTCTTTTCTGGACGGTATATAATAATAATAATCCTTACATTTCATATAGTGTTTTTCACTTCTTCTAGATGTTTCAAAGCACTTCACAGAATATACTGTAAAGTGAATCGACTGTATTTGTGCATGAAATGCGGCAGCCAATTGCACACAGTTGTGTCCCACAAACAGTAGTGGATTGAGTGACAGATGTATTGGAGTGTTATTTGAAGTGCTGTTTACTGTTCCAACCACTCTCTTGCACGCTAAGGATTCTTTTGTGAGCCAAAGCATCGTATTATGCACATCAACTGGGGTTTTATGAAAAACATACTTGGTTTAAAACATTATTTTCTTTTGTTAGGTGTGTAATTTTCTGGCAATGACACCATCCTAACTCAAGTGCTGTCTGTACTTGAATGAAGAAAACTTTCCCCGGCTGATTTGACTTCAGATCTCAAAACGGCAACCATTGCGGGGTTGACAGTAGGTAGGTACAACGCATTCTTCAAAATCCTAACTGCTTTGTACCACTTTGGAACACCAGCAGAGTTAATGGCAGTGATTTAATTTGAGAAATTAATTTTGGAAGAAAAGTACGGTAAGTACTATATTCCACAGTTGATTGCATCTATTATTGACCCTTCTTTGCTTAACTATTGGAAGAATTTATTTCTATCGCACTTGAGGAGGAAGTTGTAAGACTTGGAAACCAGTGTTTATCTTTGCCATAGGTATTAGTTACCTTGTCGCAGTAACTTTTAATTCACCCTGTGCCCCACTTGCTTTCATGGACTCTTTACTCTCCTCCCACCCGTCCCTCCCAAAATAAAACTAAGAGGGAATGACAGTCAAGGAGTCATTCCCTCTTCAGTATGATTCATCACTATCACATTGTTCCTCTGGCAGTTTAAATAATGCTGGTCAATCAACAAATTAGTTGAACATTAATTCAATGTTCAATGCTCAACAGGCTCCTGCCTGCTCCAGGTCCCCTGACCCACAAACCCCACCATCGGAGGGCATGTCTTCAGCCAATCCGCCCCTAACTTCTGGAATTCTATCCCACAGTGTTGCCCCCTCCCTAGCCTCCTTCAAGTCCTGCTTTAAGACCCTCCTCTTCGATGTTCCCATTAGTCACCCCAAATCCCCTCCTTTCCCTCCCATCCTTCCCGATCCCGACTCCAGCTCAGGTCTGAAAAGTTGACTCTCCAGTGCCTTGGGACATCCTCCCGACATGAAAGGCTCTATCCAAATGTAATTTTATTGCTGTTGCATTTTATGCATTGATCAATGTGGAATTGCTTATAGCACATTTCAGCATTTTGTTTCTTATCAAAGTCACATTTAGTTTCATGTTTGCCAAAAAAAACTATTTGCAGTACAGTACTGTACTTTGTTTTGATGTGTGCAAAGTTGGCTAGAGTTAACAATTTTCACATGGGAGATTAGAGTATATGCAATACAGTAGCTCTATTCCAGGGAATGTTTTCCTTTGAGTTTTGCAATCTCAGCACCTTGTGCAAACACTGGGAAATCCTGTATTTGAATTGTTTTCCTGTATGATTTTGAATACCTCTAAAAAAAATAGTCTTTTAAAAGTCTTTCATTTACTGGCTGTAGGTATGCATAAATTTGTATGTAGTTTCACATTTGGAGGAGTTAATACTTTGGATGAAATACTGAGTAGGTTTTGTGTTCATGCTTGAGGCCAGAGATTTGATTCTTGTAAAATGTATAATGCATTTTTGTTGGAAAAGTGTAGCCCTACAAAAAACAATATTGCCTTTGGTTTCAATATTTATTGCCTTCTGTACTGGATGAATACTATGAAACGTTTAGAGAGGCCAGATTCTAAGTCTCATTAAAATGCAATTAATCTATTATCACCAGATTTGCAATGAAAATCTAGAATATTAAGAATTGATTAGCTTGCATTCTAGCTGCAGCTTGTAAAAATGATAATATAGGTTTTGTACTAGTTCCACTTGAACAGTAGCTCAAGTGAATCTCCTTATTGTGTGTGGAGCCTAAACAGCAGCTTATTAGGCTATTTGACCTTGAAGAGCATCAGAATTTAGACAATGCAAAAATAGGAATGTACAGGATTTGCAATCTGTTCCTGTTAGTTGCAATGTAAACGAAAGCATGGGTGGATCCTCGCATTACACAGCGTCCAGAAATTGGCACATATAACCACAGGGTCACTGAATAGCAATTTATGCAGGTGGTAAAATTCAAATTCTTGATGATTTTCTTGCATTTAAATCTTACTTTATTTCCACGTTCAAGAATCGCTGGACTGTAAACCTCAACCAGTAAAGGTGAGAAGCGCAAGTAGTTTTAACAATAAGTACCAATACAATATTATCTGTTATTATTTAGTCTGGTGTGTGTTAAAAGAACTTTAATTTTTTTGTTGTGGGTTTTCGACCGCGGGCCTCCCGAATATCCAGCAGGCGCTTTAACCGGCATTGGCCAGATCCCGTGGGTGCCGGATAAACGGGCTTTTACTGTATATAGCTTATTTGTAGGACGTACACTTTTCTCTACCTGTACTTCTCATGTTCCCCAGGTTTCGCAGCTTTGTGTGCAATAAAATAGCAGTTTAATATTGGTCTTCCTCCCTTGTGGAGAAGTATCATGATATTTTGTATGTCTAATGAGGAACTCAAATCTTTTTCCTGTAATCCCTGACTGACTGCATAGTGGTACCATCAAACTTAAAGCAGAAATTACTTCTTAGAAGCTATATAATGGGGAGAGAGCCGTCCAAGAATTGTTATGATTGAAAAAGATTACAGTAGTATCTGTATGTGAATGAAAGCTATTGCTGTATTTGAAATGGATGAGGTATGAATATTGTGGCAAAACGGAAGAGTAATTGATGGGCGATTGAAGTAATGGGGAGTACCGTTTAACTTTTTTGCCTGGTATTTAGATTTAGGTGGTTCGTCCATATCAGAGACATTTAATTTTGAAAGAGATGTGAGATCTAGAAAAAGCTCTAAAACCACAGAGTATACAAAAACAGTCCTGTCATTTTCATTTGTGAAAGGATGTGGTGAGCAGCCATGTGATGAACCAGAATTTAGAGCAAATGTGGGTAGGTTTAAATTTGTACTGTATGAAGTATTTATTAAACCCCCTTGAGAGATTATAGTCAAACCAAGGCCTTTCGCTAATTGTTTATCGGTCATGTGTTACCAAATAGAATGAAAATTAAGGATTGCCTTTTATTAACCATCTTAGAATTGAACTGTTTTGGACATTAATAATTGCAATGGAATAGAATTGTAGTGCAATGAAAAAGCAACAGTTTTATATTGATACAATGTCTTTCTTGGTGAATGAAAATGCTTGGAAATTATTACTAAGATATGAAGTAATCAAGATATGAAGCCTGCTAATTGCTAAGCATGGCCTGCTTTCCAGTTCCCTATTGATGTCTTTCTAGTTTTTAGTCTCTTGGTTTGTATTGCGTAAATTATGGTTTAATAATGTAATGGTGACTAAGCTTGAGAAATGGATGTTGTTGATAACTTAATTCTTTTTTACTTTATATTCTGACTAAACTTCTGTGCATGATCTGGATTCTGTCTTTTCGGGACCTACTTCTGTGCTGTAAACTTCTGAGCACCACAGTGCTTAGATTATAGAAGTGAATGCAAACATTCCGAAGTCAAAGTTTAAAAGAAATGAACTGCAATAAGTGACTTGATGGGGAAAGTTGCATAATAGTCTTTGCATTTGATATAGCGCTTTTCATATCTTCTAGACGTCTTAAAGCGTTTCACAGAATATACAGTAAGGTGAATTCACTGTATATCTGTGGGTGAAACGCAGCAGCCAATTGCGTAGTGGATTGAAATTACCAATTTTTTTTCGAGGGATTATTATTAGTAGTTGTGGAGTAAGGGAACTTGCCTAAGATTTCACCCTGCCTGGAATTGAACCGGGTCTTTCGCTTGTGAGGCAAGTGGTCTAACCACTGAACTACAGGACTCCACTTGATAATTGACATTTAGATTAAAAACTCTTGTTATCTTGTTAACTTCTGCAAGAAGAACCTCAACCACCTGCACATCAGAATCACATTGCCCATCTCCTGAATCTATTTGCAGGGTAAGTAAATTAACATGGATTTGTTCAGCTTTCTCTTGGTTCAGAGTGGGATTAATGTCCTTTAGAGTTTTAGGCAACCCAAGGATTAGTTGAAACAGTTGGTCTGACTGAAAAATGTATGCTTTTAGCAGGCTAGGCCCCATATTCTCAGAGGGCCTGCTGAATAGTACATGGGTAGGAATGTAAAACAATTATAGTGAGTTGTATAGCAAATCCAAGTTCTGGAGATATTGAATATATATTCTTTTAAAAGAGAGGTACAGGTTTGCGCAATTATGGGGAGAGAGCTGGGGAGTGGGATTGAGTTGCTCTTTTCAAAGAGCCGGCATAGATTCGATGGGCCGAATAGCCTCCTTTCGTGCTATAAGATTCTTTGATATAATGGTATTTTACTGAGGTTATATGTGGAACTCTCCCTCAATTCTGCACCTTCAGACTCCGCCACTGTCAAGGTACCCTGAGTGAAGGCAACTTCCCACTGTGAACTTTATAAAGTGAATGAGGGCAGCAACAGAATGAACAGCAGCAAATTAAACCATAAATGCCGCAGAGTGAAATTTGTGAAGTTTGCATGCAAGAACTGAACCTGGTATGAGGAAAAACAGACAAAATTAATGTCTGATTATCAGATACTTTAAGTGAGCTGAGAATATTGTACACGTAAAGATTAGTTTTGTTGTAGCAAGGTGATGACCAAAAAAGTTTTTCTAGTTTTTTCTGTGTAAATAATTTGAATTCAGTGAGATGAAGGTTGGATTAAAGTTTTAAGATCAAGCAATCAATGGCACAGGAGAAGTTAGTTCAGCTGTTGCATAGAGATGTCACTGGTGATGCTATTCTGCTCTTAAAAAGTTACTGAGCATCAGCAGTAACCTTTGACCGCATCAAAATCACCTGCTTTTCTGCAATCATCTTCTTTCATCCCCGTTTCCCTCTAGCTAAAAGTAATTGACAGTAGGAACAATAATTAACTGATATATTAACACCACTGACTTGTAATTGAGCCATATAGATGGTCACATGTTTTAAGTAATTTCCAAATATTCTTGTGCTACTTATCCCAAATAATAATAATAATAATCCTTGCATTTGATATAGCTCTTTCCACATCTTATCAACGTCCCAAAGCGCTTCACAGAATATACTGTAAAGTGAATTGACTGTATATATTTGTGGGCGAATCGCGGCAGCCAATTGCGCACAGCAGTGCGCAATTGGCACAATCGTGGATTGAAATGACCAATTTTATTTTTGTGTTTTGTTTTTTGAGGGATTATTATTAGGCGTGTGGAGTAAGGAAACTTGCCCAAGGTTTCGCCCTGACCTGCCTGGATTCGAACACAGGTCTCCCCAGCTTGGTTTCCCCAGCTTGCAAGGCAAGTGCTCTAACCAATGAGCCACAGGAGCTCCTCCTCCAAATGCTTGTTGAGATGAAATTATATTCTGTTCTTTCAATCAATAATAACAAAATTACACTTGAATAGCACCTTTCACGTCAGGAGGGCATCCCAAGGCGCTGGATTGTTTCAAATGCGAGCTAGAGATAGGAAGGTTGGAGGTAAAGGGGGGGATTTAGAGTGACCGATAGGACTATTGAAGAGGAGGGTTTTGAGGCAGGACTTGGAAGGAGGCCAGGAAGAAGACGAGGCGGAGGGACTTCGGGATGAAGTTCCAGAGGTTGGGGGCAGAGTGGCTAAAGACTCAGCCACCAATGGTGGGGTGGGTGGGTCGGGGGACATGGAGCAGGCCAGAGCCTGCTGAGCGGAGGGAGCGGGCAGGATGGTAGAGGGTTAGGAGGTTACGGATGTAGAGTGGGGCAAGGTTGTGGAGGGCTTTGAATGCGAGGATCAGGATCATTTTCAAGGCCATTCACGGCCTTCCCGCCTATCTCTCCGTCCTGCTGTCTCCCTATCAGCCTGCCTGTCCCCTCCGTTCAGCGGGCTCTGGCCTGCTCCATGTCCCCTGTCCGAACCGCCCTACCATTGGTGACTGGGCTTTCAGCCTCTCTGCTCCCACACTCTGGAACTCCATCACACAATCCCTTTGCCTCGCTTCCTCCCTTTCCTCCTTCAACGCTAGTCTCAAGACTGTTCTCTTCGAAGTCCCGACCTAACTGTTCAACGCCTTCGGAAGTCCTCCCGACGTGAAAGGCGCTCTATAAGTGTAATTTTGTTGTTGTTGTTGAATTGGATCCTCTGGATGATGGGAAGCCAATGGAGTCGGGCGAGGATGAGGGAGTTGGGGTCACGAAGCTTGGAATGGTAGAGGACACTGGCCACAGAGTTCTGGATTATCTGCAACCTGTGGAGGGAGGAATTGGGAAGGCCAACAAGCAGGATGTTTGCGTAGTCAAGCTGGGATGTAATGAAGGCATGAAGACAACTATTCAAATAGTTCACCTCAGAGACCAAAGTATTTGTTTTAATTCAAAACGATTAATTATTCATAGCTTGGAATTGCCTTGTTTGTTGTAAATTGCAATGTGTTGTATGTAAGTTGAGTTTAAGAAGTAAAGATCTTCTTAAATTACATTGAACACCTGTTGTTCTAAGGACCACTATGATTTACTGTCTGTTATTCTGAACACTAATCATTAATCTTTTAGGAGGATTGGACATCATTGGGTATAAAGGATGAGTAAATCTTGAGAATCAAAATGGCATGTTTTTTCTAAGTACCTGTAATTAATAAACTGACAATTCTGAGTTATCTAGCCAGATCATTTGCTATTTGAAACCATGTAGATGTATTATATTATTGGGTTAATGTCACAATATTGTTATTCTTTGGGCACTGATCCTGGAAAGAATTTTGTGAATCCAAACAATGTGAATTGCTTCTCAAATTGTCAAAGGTTGCTGACTACTTTCTTTAAATTCCCAGTACTGTTGTAAGTGAAGTGCTACTGAGTATACTCTGATTCAACAGTAAACAATGGATCTAGTACTGTATATTCATTTTTATTCAACACCTTGATGAAAAGTGGGAAGGTTTAACTTTGAACTCACTATTACTACTATATAGAATTATTGCTTCAATTCTGTGCAACTTGCAGAATACCAGAAAGCAATTAATATCTTAATTATCAATATCAAAAATAAAGTTTTTGTTAAATAGCCACTTGAAAGTCTGCTGAAGTGTCAATATTCAAGTACTTCACTTTAGGATAGCAGAACATTTGTCATTGCTTCTGATTGGTAGCTCAGTGGTTAGAGCACTCGCCTTGCAAGCGAGAGACTTGGGTTCTATTCATGGCAGGGCGAAATGTTGGGCAAGTTTCCTTACTCCACACACCTCCATCTACCTATCAGTAAGTAGGAACCTGTGTATTAGTTGATTGGCTGATTGCTTTTCCGAAAAACAGAGATGATAATGATTGGTCACTAAATCCAATGCTGTTTCTGTGCACAATTGGCTGCCTCATTTCGCCCACATATATACTGTCCACTCAGTTTACAGTACATTCTGTGAAGCGCTTTGAGACATTTAGATGTGAAAAGTGTTATATAAATGCAAGAATTATTATTATTATTATTATTATTATGCGAGCAAGGCAATCCACAACATTAACTTTTATTCCAGGACCATGGATAGGAGGGACTCTACAAAGCTTGTCTCTTTAGTGGCTTATTGTGAAATATATGCCATGAACATTTGCATTAGCCAAAACATTAACCTTGTTTGTTTCAAATTAAAAAGTAGCATATTATAACAACAACAACTTTGATTTATATAGCGCCCTCCACTCCGGGCAGCGTCCCAGATGTGGAGGAGAAAGGATAGTTGGGGGGTTGAATCTGACGCCAAGGTTGTGTACGGGTTCGGAGAGTTTTAGGGGCATGTCGGGTAAGTGAAAGAGGTGAGAGCTGTGTGATTGAAGACGTTGATAAGAGCCAAAGGGTATGGCTTCCATCTTGTCAACATTCAGCTGCAGGAAATTTGCGCTCATCCAGCTCCTGATGTCTCTGACTGACTGGCTATTATGTATATACATGGGCTGATTATTTTCTCCTAAAGGTTGATTCGTTCTGGATTGTTAAACTTTAAATGATTACATCAGCCAATGATTTATCTTCGAGTCTGGACATCGTTATGCACCAGTTGCAAAGAGCAGATTTGTTATTGGTATTGAAACTTACTGTCAGTGAAAATTACCCCAAATGTGAATGCAGTACAGTGCCTGTGGTTCCACTTTTCTAAGGCACTGCCTTTGAACATTGCAAGTTAATTGATGCATCACATCTAAAAACTGTGCTCTGCAGGAACAATCACAGACTAGAGACTAAAAACACTTTTTTAAGAACAAGAAAAGACCCCAAAACCATTTGTTCCATCAAGTATATTAGTTTACTTTCATTAAACTTTCCAGATTGTTAATTAAAAAGCAACTGTAATGTCAGCCACCAAAAAAATGGAGCACCTCAGCTCTAGCCCTAGGCTGCATTGCCAATTTGGTACTTGCACACTATAAGAACTCAACATGAAATTACTGACTGAATGACTGAACCCACTTCATGCAACTTCAATATCCATTCATAATTGAGTTTATAAGTATCTAGTATATCAATGCATGTGTTAAAAAATTTTCATTATAAACCAATTTGAAATCTTTTTGAACTCCCAATTTTTTTAAACCATTGCAGAAACAAAGTGCCACAAGGCATCCTTTGTGTTGTGGATTTCTTTTGGAAAAAAAACTTGTGGACCATGCAGGATTTTGGTGCTCAAGTTCAAAGAAAATCATGACATGCTATCACTCTTAAGCCTTATATGTGTGTTGTAAATCCAGCCTGTAGATTTGTTTTTGTCATAAATTTTCATAATCTTCGATCAAGTTTCTGCTGTGTAATCAATCTTATGTCTTTAATTAAAATAATAAACCTTGCAATTGATATAGTGTCTTATCACGTCATTGAGATGTCTCAAAGCGCTTCACAGAATAGACTGTAAAGTGAATTGACTGAATATTTTGTGGGCGAAATACGGTAGCCAATTGGCAAACAGTCATGGATTAAGTGCCCAAATTATTATTATTATTAACCTATCCAAAACAATTTACTGTTGTTATAACTGCTTAATAAAGTCTTTATTTGCCGTCTAACTCACGTTTTGAGTCTTTAAAAACAACACAAATGGCTTGAAATAACATTTCAATCATAATTACAGTAAAAGCCCATTTATCCGGCACCTGATCAACCGTAACTTCCGTATATTGAAAAAAAAAGTCCGCATTTGATTAACCGGAATTTATCCGGAAAAATGCATTACATTTTTTTGAAAATTTTTAGTGTTTTCGGCTGAATATCTGGCACTCGCTTTAACCAGCAGTGGCCAAGTCCCGAGGGTGCTGGATAAATGGGCTTTTACTGTACTATCTTAAGGAGTTTACTGGGGAAAACAAATGTGGTCAGTTTTGCAGGCTTTAGCCTGGTGCCTTCTTCTGAGTTTCCTTTTGTGTGCTCAGGATTTTATATTTTGAATATCACTCTAGAAAGGATAAGAACTGTAAAAATGTGGCAGTATTACATCCCTCATAGGTGTTGTTACGGAAATGCCTCACTGTTGTAAACTTTTACTTAGACAATAATATTAAACACTGAGGAGTGAGTGAGACTCATATGAAATGTGAGAGTGAAGCTGAAGTCTTTTATGATTGCATTTGAATATAAAGGTGAGAATTTGTTTTGCTTTGCTGAAGATGATCTTATTTTGTTACTTTTTTTGCTGCTGCAAGCAATATCTCTCAGCCACTAGTGATTGATGTGTTCTTTGATGTTGCCGTTTCATAGAAAAATTGTTGAGGTTGATTACAGGGAAATTCAGAGGCCAGTCTATTCCTTTAGTCACCATGAACTTGCAAGATAAGGCAAATATATGCTAGAGTCTGTGGGCCAAGTTTGTTTGTGTTTGATATTACCAGGTAAGCGGGTTTTGGTTTACATTCAGCTCCTGATAACTTGTCATTCCAAGGGAAAAAGGCTCAGTGAAGAGGTATCCAGAGTGGCGAGTAAAGCAGTTCTATAAATACATAAATAAATGCAGCTGGGATATCGACAGCATGATGACTTAAATTATAATGTTAAATTAAGCCAGGGCAAGTTATTAAGAGTTTACTGTATTTTGATTCCGCTAAATTTATTGTGTAGAATCACAATTTGAAGTCTAAACAACAGTTTATTTTCCTCCTGCATTTTCGAAACCAGATTAGTGGACCAAAAGGTTTTTTCTGGTTCTATTCAGTAGAAGCCCATTTATCTGTGACCCGCACTTCCATATAACTGGCATGCCCCCCAAAAAGTCCCCATTCGATAAACTGGAACTTATCCAGAACAATAGCGGTGGAGCATTTGTAAATGCATAAATAATAACAGATAATAACAGAATATTGTATTGGTACTTATTATTAAAACTACTCTCTTTCGCTTCTCACCTTTACTGGTAGATGCTGCGCTTGAAGCCATGATGCTGTGGTTGAGGTTTATAGTCCAGCGATTCTTTTTAAAATGGAACATGCCAAGCGGGTGAAAAAAACTGCGTGCGACTTTAAATCCATACTAGCGGCAAGCCAATAACGCTAGCCTATAACCCACATTGTCGTGCAGGTGCAATATTTCGGTTTGCCGCTAGTAGAGTCTAGGATTATCAGCTTGTCACTAGTAAAGTTGTGCGACTTTAAAATCGCGCTGCTGTTTTTTTCACCCGCTTGGCATTCTCCATTTAAAAAAAAAGAATCACTGGACTGCAAACCTTAATCAGTAAAGGTGAGAAGCGCAAGAGAGTAGTTTTAACAATAAGTACCAATACAATATTCTGTTATTATCTGTTATTACTTAGTCTGGTGTGTATGGTGTGTGTTAAAAGAAGTTTAATTTTTTGTGGTGGGTTTTCAACCGAGAGCCGCCCGAATATCCGGCAGGCGCTTTAAGCGGCATTGGCCAGGTCCTGCAGGTGCCGGATAAACAAGCTTTTACTGTATTGTGGCTGTTGTACACAACTTGTGGTTCAAAGTGCTGATTGCAAAAAGCATTGCAACAGTTTGTGAGTATACCATTTGACCTTGTCCCCTCAAATCCTGCAATTCCTTTATGTGGGAAGTGCCATTGTTGCCACTTTGCAAAGCAATAGCAAGGTTTTCCTGCACCATGCTTTCATTTCGTTTGGAAGAGGCAACAGGATAAACTGAATGATGCATTCTTATTAATTCAGTTCATTATCCTAATTTTGAATATAGCACATACTCTTGTAATATTGCATAATTTTAATTTGTCAAAAGTAGAAGTGAGTTTTTGCTGTTTTATGAAGAAGCTTTACCATGAACGGCAGTTTGAATTATTTATAAAACTGCATGAATAATGTTCACCCGATGTGATCATGTTTCAGGGGCAGTTTGCCACTGAAATGAATTATACATTTGACATTAATGTGAGTTCTTGCAGTTGTCTAGCCATGAGTAGGTAATGATGCAATGACAAAATCTAAAATTGCAACTGACCCAAAGGCAATGAAGTTCATCTTCAGTTCACCTGAATCAAATCAAACTCGAGCTGCTATTATTCGGCTGCTTTTCCAAACTGGTGATGTGGGAATGTTTAACATGTACTGAAAGCAACCCTGAAATAGAACTTCCCACTCTACACGTAGATTTTTATCAGATGTAAGCATTATTATTTTTCTTTAGAATTTTACTTCCAGCCCTGCATTGAAAGTGGCTATTTTATATAAACTTTTCTAGGACTTGTGTTGCCCAGTTTAATTGTTGTAAGATTCAAGATGATACACAAATTGAACTCCACTGATTTATTTTGAAATTGAAGGTACTCATAAAAGTGAGAACAATGAGCTTCAGTGGAATTGTAATTTCGAACTTGTAGTTTATTATTTCCAACTGAACTTCCAGCGCCTTGTGACATCCTCCTGACGTGAAAGGCGCTGTACAAGTGTAATTTTGTTGTTGTTGAACTTGAAGCAAATTTTCTACAATTCATTCCTCTCCAATCCTCGCTGGGTAATGGTTCCGCAGCCGCTTGGGTATCCTCAAGTACCTTAGTCATTGTCATTAATCATGTGCGAATGTTGGCAGCCTATTCCACTTCTGGAGGCATTGCAACTGAGTCCAACTCTACCCTTGTCTAATATCCACGTGCCTAGCAGATGTTGCTCGATAATGATGAGGAACGAACCCCATACCTGATTTTTAGTTTTTAGTTGCTTCTTACGGAACCCAATGTTGTGGTTAATTGTAGCAACCAATACTGATTCCCTGGCTTCGGACCAGCTTATACAAGCTGACCTTACATGAATGGGTCTACTGGGTAAGCTATGTAATGATGTTTCAAGTCACCCATGTGTCCTGTGTGGAGGCAATCGTATCTTATTTGATGATGTCACTGCAGTCTCGCCACCTGTAGAACCCATATGGCATGTCAAGGAGCTCTGATAATAATAATACGCCTTGCATTTGATACAGCGCTTTTCACGTCTTCTATCTGTCTCAAAGAGCTTCACAGGATACACTGTAAAGTGAATTGACTGTATTTGTGGGCGAAATGCAGCAGCCAGTTGTGCACTGCAGTGTCCCACAAACAGTCATGGATTGAAATGACCAATTTTTTGAATTTTTTTTGATGGATTATTATTAGGCACATGGAGTAAGGAAACTTGCCCAAGCAAAGGGCAAAAACCACATGGAAACCAAACACAGCTCAAATATACCATAAACATACAGCAACAGCTCAAACTGGGCTGGTTTGTTTCACTGACAATCAAATGGTTGAGAATGTAAACTTGGTGTAAATCCTTTCAATTTGAGCTATGAAACCATGTAGTATTGAGTTCCCTTGTGTAAACACAATCAGGGGGAGGTGGACAGATCCGGGGGAGGTGGACAGAGACCTGGGAGAGATGGATGGAGACCCAGGAGAGATGGTGGAGACCCGGCGGGACAGATAGAGACTCTGGAGAGATGGACAGAGACTCTGGGGGAGATGGACAGAGACCTGGGGGAGATGGACAGAGACCCGGGGGAGATTTACAGAGACTCTAGGAGATGCATAGAGACCCATGGGTGATGCAGATGGAGATGGATAGAGACTTTGGGAGACTCATAGAGACTTGGGGGTGATGCACAAATATTTGGGGGAGAGGATAGAGACCTGGGTGAGATAGATGTTAGTAGCATGTATGCCACTTTTTCATGGCAGCATTGTTAAAAATTATACAGCTTTCGAGACTATTCCCCCTCAGCTTTCTTTTCGAGCCCCCAACCCCCTAACACAGACTTCCAATTAGTTGTCAGCTTTGATGCATTCAACGTAAAAGGTGATATGCCCAATTACTACAAAGTGCTCTAGTTTAGTAGTTAACCTGCTTGAGTGGTTTAACCATCCAGTAGCATGCAAGTAGAAATCATGCTGGTTAATGAATTTAACAACTTGGCTGTGCAGGTTCCTACACCCTCATAAAAGAGTATGCTGGTATTTTCAGTGGTGGATGGGCAATGGAGACTGGAGGGAGTTCACATTTTCCAATTAGTGCACTTGCTTTGTTTGAGTTCAAGGCATAAAGTAGCAAAACCTGGTAATCATCATTTAAGAATGTAAACTGCTGTCCTTATGGGAGAGCCTGGACAATATGTGCATGCAATGTGTGTCAACTGTGGTTCTGCTATTTGATGGTCTGTAATCTTGAAGCACTTTATTCTGTATTTCACTGCATATAGCCACCTGTACAATGTGAATGTTGATACAGCTTTGATATACTGTACAGTAGAATAGTAGTGGGATTTACTGTGCTAGTCATTACAATCAAGAGACCAATGAAATTCCATATTAAATGTCAGTGGGAAACTATTAATACTAGAACTTTAAAAGACTTACATTGTAGTTCTGCTAGAATTGGTGACCATTGCATTAATAGTCTGCAACTCTTTTATGGTGTTTAAATGCGGTTCTGTCAATTTGACTTAGTCAATTTATTCTGTTTACTCTTGTGGTGTTAAACACTAACTGGAGCTATTTAGGTACAAAACAGAATGAGTTGCTCTTGTTGATTGTCATTTATAACATAAAAGGCTCACTTATGAAGGTTGACCAAAGTGTTCCTGTCTGCTACCATAGTCCAGCAAAGTAATTTGCCTCACCATTTGGGAAATTAACAGCCAATGAAACCTGGACAGCTGGGGCTTTTGAAACCACCACACAATACAGTGGGCAGTGGTTCTCAGGTATAACACCAACAACAAAATGACATTTGTATAACGCCTTTCACGTCTCAAAGACTTCCACATAAATAATAATAATTTTTGCATTTGCCTCATCACGTCATTGAAACATCGCAGAAGCTTCACAGAATATACTGACAATATATATGTTGTGGGTGAAAAATTGAATGTAAGAAGCACACCAACTTGACTTGATTACTATATTTATATATAATTTTTAAATATATATATATAATTATATATTTATATATAATTTTATATATATATAATATATATATATATAAATATTACTATATTTATATACCTCTTCTCTGACTTGAGTTTTGATTCCCACCCCACCCCCACCCCCAATCATATTGATGTTGAGTTACTGCTGATGATTTAGCTCCAATGAATAACAGTAATCCACTAATATGCATTTTATATTGCATTTCAGAAATACACTGAGGCTATATCCTAGATTCCTTCCCATTTTAATTATGGGATGGAATCCAAAGCACTGATGGCAATATGGAAACCACTCGAGATGCAAGAGCCCATGGCTATTTTAGTCTGAATATGGTCCTTCTACCAAATGAGCCTACCCTGGGTGGACAGTGACAGAGGCTTCAGTTGTGTGGGTGGTTTACCCTGTTGAGCCTGGAGGTGGAATGATTTATATTGAGAAGTGGTGGCAGAGGAGGAGCTATTAGGGCTGCCATCAACAGCTTAATTTATTGCAAATTATTATTTATGAAAATCTAGTTTAAAAAATAACTGTTAAGTGCTCCAAGACATGGTCCGCCGTGAAGGGAGCTATAGAAATGCAAGTTGTTGTTTAATTATGGCTTTTGAGTTGTGTTTGACCTGTGCTGAGCCAGGTCCAGCAGATTGAGTCAACATTACAAAACAATTTGGCATTAGTTCAGTGATCTTGAGTAGTATGTATATACTTGCTTTTGTAACACTTTAAACAGTCTGCAGCAGATATATAGCCAACCTGCTTTCTTGTTGAAAATAGAATCTTAGTAATGTATACAGCATGTGTAGGTCCAGTAGAGAGTGGCATACTGAGTTCATTGGAGGACTGAGTAAGACCAGCACTGGGGCTGAATCAATTTTTGAGAAACTTATATTTTGTGTGTGGAATTCTTCTGAATTGGGTGACTTTCTTCTTGATATGCATAATTTCATTAATAAAATAATGAAACTACATCAGATATTTTCATGTTTCATTGTGTTGAAAATTCACCCCATATTTTAGGAGGCATCAGAGGAAAGAGGTTTATTTTCTGCTAAATATGAACTGAAGTAGAAGTCCTTGAGATTGATAGATTTCTTGTGGATTAAGGGATATGGGGATAAGGCGGGTAGGTGGAGTTAGATTAGAAGATCGGCCATGATCTTATTGAATGGCGGGGCAGGCTCAAGGGGCCGAATGGCCTACTTCTGCTCCTAATTCTTATGTTTTTATGTTTCTTGTTATTTTGTAGAAATAGGATGGATATGCTGATTGGTTTGGGAACGCATGCAAAATGTATCCAGGTTTTGGTACTTACCCAAATAAAGAGGTTAAGGAACTACTGCTGGAACTCTGTACTTCCAGTGTATACAAGCTGTGGGCAAGAGAATGGCGGCAATGCTCTCATACATTTCATGTTGGGTTGTGCTACTCACAAAAAGGCTTATAGGAGTTCCTGGTACCTGGCATCCAGTTTTGTTTTGTATATCTATATACTGTACTAATAAAGACAAAGTAACTATGCATTTGTGTGTCTGTTTCCACCACTAACTGATTGACACAGAAACATGATTTATAAATCATCTGAAAGCTCTTGCACACAGGGTATTTTTTTGGGATCTCCCATCATTGAGATATATTTTTAAAAACATGCTTTAATTAAGCCCCAAAGTATGAGGTATGCATATTAAAGCATTCTTGATTATTCTCCCTCTTTATATACATATACAGTCAACTCTTGCCGAACGCGACTTTCTCGAGTACAAATTCGCCTATACGCGAATAAATAAATGCGGTACTTTTTTGCATATACGCGAGTAAAATTTACGTATACACGCTGGCTGGTCTGGCACGCATGTGCATTTCGAAGGATGCCAACCCCGCACGCAATGCACTCTTGGGAGGATACCGCCGCCCTGCCTAAGTCCCATGATTCCTCGGCCTTGGAGCTACCTGATGGCATTGCATGGTAAACAGAAGAGACAGAGAGAGTCTCCTAACACTTCCAGGACCAAAGGTAAAATTATTTAGCCAAGCTGTGGTAGTGTAAGGTGCTGTTTTATTGTCGTCAATGAGAGCAGGGAGAGTGACGAGTGGGGAGAGCGGGCCAGCCGGCTGTAGCCCGCCTCAGTACATACCTTGCGTTGGTCGGGTGTGGATGTGCCTTGAGGCTTGAGGTTGGATAGCCCGTGGATGGATTCCCCTAACCCCCCTTTTCCCGTTACTTATTAAGCTTACTGAACGCGATTTTACCGAGTGTGCTGTTTTCCAGGAATGTAACCCCTGCGTTCGGCGAGGGCCAACTGTATATAGATTAAAAATATATATATATTTGAAAAGCCTTAGATTTGGTGTTAAGACATTTATCTATATATTGTTGTTATTCAATAGACCATTTGGTCCTGGCTGACATTTTCTGAAAATATAGATTTGGAGAATAAATAGCTTTAATCAATATGAATTTAATCTGAGATTGCCTTATTTCATGTAGCTCAGTGGTTACGGCACTGGCCTTACAAGCGAGAGATCTGGGTTCGATTCCTGGCAGCGTGAAACCTTGGGCAAATTTCCCGACTCCATACGCCTGCTAAATCCTTCAAGAAAAAAGACAACAATGATTTGGTCACTCAATCCACAGCTGTTTGTGGGACACTGCTGTATGCAATTGGCTGTTGTGTTTCACCCACATATGCAGTATACTGGTACAGTCAATTCACTTTAACAATGAACAGCACGGCAGAAACTGAAACAACAACAATAACACAGCAAAATAAATTTCCTGCTCAAAGAACAGTACGACTGGACTTTGGCGCAGAAAGGCATGTAAGGTGAACACTCTGTTTATGGCATGTTAAATGGTTTGTGAATGGTATCACTGAAATCTACCTTCCATATTGGATCCTTTGGTTGCGTAGCAGCAATAGGTACAGCTAGTTACATATAATTGTGATTTGCAAGTCTTCTGTTGACTCCCAATTATATTTCTAGCATGTGTACTTGTAGGGTGAAGCACTATGGAAAGAGCTCAGTTTATTTTCCATAAGTCACTTGTGCCTGACACGCATGGGGATCTCCTTAAAGGAAACAATTGCTTTGTAATCCTTTAACAATTTACATTTTCCATCTAAACTAGATGCTAGGGTAAAACACTAGAGGGCACTCTGATTAATTTGAATCAGGGATTAATCTTCAATGCTCTTTTAGATCATAATTTTCATAATAACCCCCCCCCCCATATATTTTGGTTCATTGTCCAGCGAAAAGGCAAGATGGCTGATTGCAGGTCTCTGCTAATGGAGCTCTGTGAAAGGTTGACTCAGTGTCCCATTTCTGATAATCGGTAGTTTGCAGTGGGGGAAATCTCATGCACAATCCTGCACTAAAATGTCCCTAAAAAAAACCTTACAAATTTCACTCCAGTGAATACCACAAGTGAATTTGCTCTTTGGCTCAATGTTCTGATGCATAAATTCAGACTATATTCTACTATTTATAGAAACCAAAACACAGTGGATTTTACAAAAATGGATTCCCTATAAAAAGATGATGTTACATGTTTTCTGTTTTGTGTATACACTACAGTAAGTTAATGCATGAACACTACAAAGTGCATCTACTTCTCCAATTTTAAAAAAACGTATTTTGCCACGAAGTGGGTCTTCCAGAAATCTTCAATATATTCTAATATAAAATGTTTAATTTAACTGCACTTCAGGCATCACAGCTGAATGAGGTGCACTCTCAAAACCAGCCTCAGTAAAATCTAGGATGAACTTGTTTGGAGTGTTTATGCAAAACTTATATAATTGAAGATAGGGAATCTACTGAACTGGTTTGTAATCCTCAATGTTATAAAGACAATATCTGTTCCTTTATTGACCCTTTTCCCATTCTCCTATGCTTTAATAAGAGATGAAATGCCAGTAGATATTTTGTAAAATTTCCTCCTCAATGACTGAAATGGGAATGATAGCCACAGACATTCAAAATGTTGCTAACTGGGGCTGGAATTGGATAGGATAGACACTGGTTTGTCATTTGACATCTGGCAAGCAGGGCTTTGAGCCCTCACCAGGTAGTTGATAGATACCAGACGCTCCTTGAATGTTTCCCAGTGGACAACATAGCTCAGCATGAAATGTGTTAGAGCATTGCCATTACGGACTTTAATGCCAGTAAGCATTATGGTCTTACTGACCATAAACTGAACTGTCCCATTGAGCGATGGTTTCATCAGTTGAGATATGGAGCTTGAGCAACAGCTGCTTATCTTTCTGCAAGCCAGTCAAGGTGCATTCCATATACTGGATGTGTTTAGGAACATGGACTCCAGCAGGTATGGCCTCAAGCCTCAGAGTTTCCTCACCAGCTCTGTTGACAAATCTGTGCCTTCTGTGTGAGGAGGATCTTTTTAGGACGGATTGTGACGTGCCAACCACCTTGATGTTGTCGAGATCCAATTCGATTGCTACATTACAGGCTTATTCAGCACCAGCTGCTTATTCCAGGAACTCACGTGAGGGGCGTTGGCAAATAGACATTTCTGCTGTGAAGCCAAATTGACATCTAATGTGTTCTGTGACAGTTCTGGTCAGAGCCCTCATCCTGCAGCCACTTCCAATGTTTGTCATAAATCCAACCCACTGCTTGATCCTGGATCCTTTGTAAGTGGGCAGATGGATGTAAATTATAAAACTGTTAGCTTTATATGTGGGTTGGTAGTTTTCATATCAGTTTATGGTGAATACTTTTATTTCCCAGAGAATCGTGTTGTAAAAGCCACCTGCAACAGGGTTAAGTGCACATCCTCAATTTATGTTGTGTGTTAATGACTGACCTGCTCGTTTGCCATAATTGCTTACCATAGCTAGTGTGTGAAACATGAAAAATCCTCATCCTGTATAAATTCTCACATATTACTTGTAGGCTAATGGAATATTTTGCCATAGTATCTATAATACGTTATTTGTGAATTGGAGCTTTTAGGTTGTATTACATATTTTCTAGGGTATAATATTTGTGAAATGATCATTTTTGCATAGCATCCATCACTACTGAAGTAGGAAGTTGAAATGTGTTGGCTCAACTGATGTATACTGTCCTGTAATTGACCTGCTTATGCTATTTTCAGTGTGATCCAGGCGAGTAAATTCTTGCTTCCTGCTTGGGATTCTGACCATTTTTTTGTGAAGGCCTCTGTGCCATTACCCTGTGTGAATGTATATAAAAGTAATTTGTTGTTGTTGCTGCAATCCCAACTAATGATTGTCCATTTCATAGTGCAGTTGTACAGTGGACTATACACTAATCGTGTACAGCAATGCTTCCAGCAATGACTGTCTGTTCTGCTATGTCTGCACAGTATGCCGTGCTTGTAGGAAATTATGCCACCGGCAGTCGTTTCACATTGTGCCTCTTTATTATGCAACTTATAATGTCAAGTCTGGTGTTTATTTTCTGTCACTTAGTGCATAGTTAATTCACTTGGTCGAACAAATGAGTCAGCATTACGTGCAGATACCATTTCCAAGTGACATGCACGCTTCATGTCAGAGAGTGGGTGGTCTGTCTATGCAGTGCTTTTCTTGAGCCAGCTTTCAAACGTGTAAAAGTGCCCTATCCCTCTAAGAATGACCCTTGGGCTTAGCTTATTGGCTATCTTTAATCTGTGGAACTGACATGAAAAATTTGGTGAAGTGGGGGTGGTTATCAAACTTTTAGAGGTGTTGGCCATCAATTTCTGTTGACCTGTGACCTGTATGTTAACAGGATTGATTAGTTGAAGAATGAGCAAAGCAGTTCCAATAGAGCTGTTTTTAGTCTCTTTGAACTATGTTTCTTTTTGCTGCTTCCTGTTTCCGTGATTGGTTCTGTCCTGTCCATGACCCCAGTCGTTCCTTTGGTTCTCTGATGTTTTGCAGGTGCATTCTGTAAGGTTTATTTGGTCTCTTAGCAGTGCCTGATCCACTCTGACAGCAATTGCCCTGTATTTTCATTTGCATTAATTTCCTGTTATGCTTCTAGCCTTCCATGTTGCATCACAATATCCTGTACTGCTGTTTTATTTAGTTGTTTTTTATTTTCATTGTCCATTCTTTCTCAACTTTTGGGAGGAGTAAAGGAGGTGGAAGCCCATGTTGATATTCAATTCAGAATTTATATTTAAAGTCTTACAGCTTTGGGTAAGGTATGCAGTCATGTGCCTTGCACAGTTCAGAAATTAGATATTGAATCACAACCTAGAATTTGTATTTTGCACATGTAATATTTTTGTTCAATATTTGAGTTTGCAGTTTCATTGTATTTTGTTGCAGAAGATACTCAGAAATTCCCTGTGGCATCTAGATTCACAACGGCGGACAAGCTGGCGATGTCAAGGGTGCCAACTCCTCCTCCGCCTGGAGAAATGTCCAGTGGACCTGTAGCGGAGAGCTGGTGTTACACCCAGGTACGTGCTGACATCCACTTCTGGATTTAATGGTGAAATAGGCCTTGCCTGGCAAACTGTTGTAATAATATGAATCTGTTTACTTGAACATCCAATTTAGTCTTTATTCTAAATGGCTAAATTAGTAAATTAATTAGTAAAACCATTATATTCTGGCATTAATTTAGAATCTGTATGCCATGTGATTCAGGTGGACTTCTCTGTCGCTATTTTAAGAAATACGAAGCTTAGAAATAAGAAATAAGAAAAATGAAGCTTCCCTCCTCATCCAAACTGATGAAACCGTGGGCAAGTTTCCTTACCCACACGTCTAATAATAATCCCTCAAAACAAATGTGGTCACTCAATCCACAACTGTTTGTGGGACACTGCTGTGCGCAATTGGCTGCCGCATTTCGCCCACAAATATACAGTCAATTTGCTTAACAGTATATTCTGTGAAGTGCTTTGAGACATCTAGAAGATGTGCACTATATCAAATGCAAGGATTATTATTATTAAAAGGGCTTTGCAACTTTATTTTACATAAGTGTTTTCCTTGTCTCATTTAATTTTCAGTAAGATACAGTAAAAGCCCATTTATTCAGCAACCGATCAAACCGTAACTTGCATATAAACAGTCTTTCATTTCTGCATTTCAGAGGGAAATAAAATCGTTCTTGTATATCAAGGTGGAGAGCTAAAACTTAAGTGCTTTTAGTCTGTGACTTGTGGCTGAAGCACGCTTGGAAGCTATTTTATCGAAGGTTCTGGAACCTTCTTTAACATTTTGCAGTGTTCCTTATTCAATCCTTTTAATTCATTTGAAGAAAATATTGCACCTAAACCATCTCATTAAAAACCTGTAAGCCGAATATATTTCTGTTGTGAACAAAATGGATTATTCCTTCTGTGTGACTTTGTCCTTGATGAGTTATCCAATCCACATTAATCACAGAGTAAATAAATATATTCCTTAATTCAGTCTGATCGCTTTTTTCTGCCCAGGGCTGCAATTTCAAGAAGGGAGGGCCGCTTTCAAGAATGCTTCACTGCACTTCATCACAGAGTGATGATGTGTGTGTTGCAGATGGTGCGTGACTCTACCCCGAATTCCCAGATTGAGTACCTGATGTCAATCATTCTATCATGTTATTTGCCAATTAGGGTTCAAGGAGGAACAGTATCTATAGGAATGATAATTCCATTGAGGTTTTATCTATCCAACCTTGAGTGGCCCTTTCTCTCCCCTCACTTCCAGTAAACGTCTTAAAACGTGTTCCTTTGACTTGACTTTTGGCTACTTTAATCCTCTCTCTGCTGCCCTCCCAATTTGGGCTTCCAGTCAGTTGGGTGAGGCGCTTTGAAATGTCCTCTCAACACAAAAAGCACTATAAATACAAATTGCTGCTGTTGTTGAAATATTAGCAAAGCTTTAAATGATTAATGGCTACTCTATTATATTCTTTAAGACCATGTAATAAATGGAATTTGTGAGGTGGTTCCAACATCATGATCAGCTCCCTGGAGCCATCCCAGAAGACTTATCATGTGTTTACACTATAGGGAAAAGTATTTTTTTTATTGAGTGACAAGTTATAACTTGAGGATAGCACTGGGCTGACTCAAAGTGCGACAACACTGCCATGCACCATCATGTTCCTTGACTTCAGTACCATGATGATGGCAAACTGTTGAAAATTCCCATGAGATCCTGCTCCATGAATCAAATCCCCTTTTCAGTGCTTAGTATTTAATCGTCAATGTGACCCACATCACACATAATGTTGATTGGTGCAAATTATTCATTTGTTAGAAGTGTGCCACACAGAATGGTTAAGACATTAAAAAATAAAACTTGAGCTTCAAGAAAGTTAGCAAGAGAATTTAAACCCCCTAGCTTGTTTCAGCAATCAGCCTTAATTTATGTTTAATGTTGTCCAGATGATAAATTATTTAAATATATAACTTCAGGCCAGCCCCAAATGCAAATTTAAAATAAATAAATCTGTGGGCCCACATGTGTGTAGCCACCCCATTCTACTATCTCACACCCTCACCTCACCATCCTTGCCGGCTTTCAGTAATCAGGGATATCCAATTTACTCAATTTGAATCATGCAAGCAGAAAATAGCTTATTCACAATTATCTGCTTGTTAGATTCAAACAGTTACAATGCTGCTACTGACATTTTTTGGAAATAAAAAAAGGGTTGAAAACCGCTGCTAAATGCCAATACTGGCAATATAATTACACATAGCCGGAAATTCCTGCTCACTAGACCAGTTTCATCCCACACACACCACATAATGGTTCAGCTAATCAGGCTTTTAATGTAAGTAACAGAACTTCGAGATAAGAGAAAGTTAATTATCAAAATTTCCAATGTTAGGAAGCTGCAGATCAACTCTTAAAAGTGCCCTCCAACCCCCCCACCCCCGGAATTTTTCAGGACCCAGCTTAGTTCTGTCAAAGTCCGAGAGTAGTCAGAGAATTGTAAGATTGGAAAATCTGAGATACTGTATGTCCAGAAAATAGAATATATGTCATACTACTTTTTCTCACAGGAAATACAAAATAGTCCTCTGTGTTATAATTGTATGTCATGGGGCAAACTCCTTATTTGTAAAAAAAAATTAAATATATTAGGGAATAAAGTACAATGTTTTTATTTCACTTGGGAGCAAGACCTTTGCAGATGAGTCCCTGGACTACCACGTCTAACCATTGTGGCGATCGTTTCTGTCCCACATTGATGTAATTCACAGCAGTGTACTATCTGCTACAGTAAATTACTCAGCTCAAATCCTTCTTCTCTGATTGTTTAGGTAAAAGTGGTAAAGTTTTCCTACATGTGGACCATCAATAACTTTAGCTTTTGTCGAGAGGAGATGGGCGAAGTATTAAAGAGTTCTACGTTCTCATCTGGGCCAAATGATAAAATGAAGTGGTAAGTTTTAGATTTATTTTGTGTTCACTACACACATCGTTTTCAGCGCCTTGGGACATCCTCCGGATGTGAAAGACGCTATACAAATGTAATTTTGTTGTCGTTGGTGCAGGCCAATGTTTGGGAAGGTTGCTCTGTCTTTATCTAACCTAAGCCAAATTTAGTGTAATATGTATTTGTATTTTCCTAAATGCTCCACAGACCTCATTGAAAAGAAGTAATTTACTGCAGTTAAATCACTTAAAACTTCTCTCTGTTCCCCCTGTTAATGCATTCTGGCCATTTAAAAATTGGGCTGGCACCTGGACCTGCATTCCCAAAAGCTCAACCCGACCAAATCAACAAAAAGACTTGTGTGCAATGCTGCATTTGTTCAATACTCTTGTGAAATTTTTAGCAAGATGCAAAGTGTTTGCAATAGATAAATGGGATCTGTGCTTCAGTGAGAAGAAATGGCCTCACGAGAATGTATGGAAAACTATAATGCCTTACCAAGGATGTTAAAGCCCGATCTTCTTGATTTATTTGGATGGTGCATTTTCCCTTGCAAAAATACTTTGGTAAACTAAGGATTGTAAGAGTTTTGCATCATATTCCTATGTAGTTCTATGTAAAAAAAACAATATTCCACAGGCCAACTCCTAAATTTCTTTCCTCATCTGGATATTGTTTATTGATATTTCATAGGTAATTTTTTTCAGGTGAATATACTATTGGTGTGGCCCAGGTGAGTTCGTATAAATTGTGTGTGGGTGGGGGGGTGGAACTTGATCAAAATGGCTTTGCATGACACAAAACTTGACTTCTTGACAGGCGTTTGTTTCTGATTATGAAATGATAGAGATTATTACTGGCATGTGTAACATCTGAGGGTTTCAGTAATTCAAATGCAACAGTATTAATATTACTGTTATATTAAAAATAAAATGGGGTGAATAAAAATCTCTCACTTCTGCTAACTGTTTTTATATTAATATGCGTTTTGCAGGTGCCTCAGAGTAAACCCAAAGGGATTAGATGAAGAAAGCAAAGACTACCTTTCATTATATTTGCTTTTAGTTAGTTGTCCAAAAAGTGAAGTTCGAGCGAAATTTAAATTTTCATTATTGAATGCGAAAAGAGAAGAAACAAAAGCTATGGGTAAGTTAGCATTTTGGTGATGACTTATTGGAAACAATTTTTTTGTAAGAAATATTATTTCCAAAGTTTTTTTCTTCAATCAGAAAGTTAATAGTGTTATTTCCCCAATAATTTGAGTTTGACAAGATGTAAAGTTATGTAATCAAAGCTTAATTAAGCACATTAGAAACAATATACAGCATATTGGAATCAATTTGGGAATTATAATGGAAGTGTTCAAATGTGGTATAGATTCGCTGCCTTTAGTTTCTGGTATTTCTAATGTGTCAGAAATTTTTTTCTTGGGGAGTTACCATGCTGGTGTTTACATTCATTTGCGACTGGTTTGCCATATCAAAAATAGAGGGATGTTAATTTCTACTGAAGCTGTACTTGATTTCTTTCATATTATCTCTGATGGTTTAGTTAAAATCAACAACTGGCATGAGGATATTAGCAGCTAATGGGCATCCTTGACTAACTCGTTAATGAGTAACTGCATTATTGATGACCCAGCCTCGAATGAACATTATAGGTTCTGTGTAGGTGAAGAACTATTTATAAGTGTAATTTTGAAGATGTGTTGAGCTGTTTTTTTTACTCATGTATTGAAAATGCAGTCTGTACAGAGGTTTCAATTTCATTCATCCACGATAGTTATTGACAAGTATATTAACAATGCTTAGATTTTTTGTTATTTCAGATGTTAATCTGGAGAATATGAAGGGTTAATAAGTAGTCAATTGTGTTAGTGATTTCCAATCAGTGGTTATCTTTTTATGCAAATTACAGGAGATAGTGCTGTCAGTTTGAATGATGTATTTTAAAACAAAATTTAAAAATATAGCAGCTTTTCAAAATTGAATAACTATATTTCAGGGTTTTCAGTAAAGTGTCTGTTTAAATGAAATAGTGTAAATTCAAAGAGGGAGACATCCCCCCACTAAACTCATCTAAAATAGTAAAAGCTAAAGAAATGTCACTTCACAAAGAATGATCAGATTAGATTGATACAAAACTAATCATTGTGTTGTGAATGTGAGTCTATATGACAATGTATTGATGTGGTTACTACATGGATCTCTGCTTTGAAGCTTCACATAATAATTCACCTTTTCCCATTTGTTTTTGCCAGAGAGTCAGAGAGCGTATCGATTTGTGCAGGGCAAGGACTGGGGTTTCAAAAAATTTATTCGTAGAGACTTCCTTCTAGATGAAGCAAATGGTCTTCTTCCAGATGATAAACTTACCCTATTTTGTGAAGTAAGTTAATGATTTGAACCAAAATCATTTACGACTGATCGATCTGCAATTATCGGTGCTTCATAGTAACCATGTTTGATTATTTCCTGAAAGATTTCTGATTGTTAATTGTATATTGAACAACTCTTGGATGCTTTGAGACACTGATGTAGAAATATTACTCAGAAGATTCTGCAATGCCACCAAGATCTTTTGGCAAGTAATTTTGCACATTTTAAGCTCAGAAAGCATGCTTTATACTATCAAAAAACCCAGAAAATTATAGTATTTGTTTTATGATAGCATGAGACCAAAGTTAAAGATGTACAGTACTGGGATGTTCTCCCGACTTGAAAGGCACTATACAAATGTAATGGTATTATTGTTGTACTTTAGCCTCACTGGTCAGATTAGTTCTCCACTTTACAAAGGTACACAAGAGTGAATAATAATGCAGGGGGAAAAAATGCACGCAGAAGGGCACAGGAAAAATTAACATTTCATTCTGGCTGGATCCCTAGCCTTAATATTTATGCACATATTGAACTGTATTTCTCAGCCTTTATTTGTATTTTATTTGCAACTTTCTGATTGCCAAAAGTGTGAACAAAAGAAATTAATGATGTGCAAGAATTGGAATTTATTGAGGAATGTAGCACATTCACGTTTCTCTTCACATATCTTCATTTGATAGGTGATAATAATAATAATCCTTGCATTTGATATTTGCGCTTTTCATCTTCTAATGTCTGAAAGTGCTTCACAGAATACAGATAAAACCTCGCTAATCTGACATTCTGAATCCTGGCAATTCCTTAAAACCGGCAAAAATTTTAAATGCATACAGCACTAGATTTTTTTCCCAATGTCGGTAAATCTCCCAAAGTTTGGAACAGCTGCTTACAGTACACGCTAGCGCCACTTTGTTACCTGGCGCTCTGGGTGGAGCTCGGGCATAGTTTGGCTTTAGTGCTGTGTTTGCAGGTCACATGTATGGGGCGATGCTTCCCCAGCCATTTCTAGGGGAGTTCTAAATACCACAAACTCCAGAATCTGGGAGATGAGTGTGCCCAACCGTGCCAGATTAGTGAGATTTTACTGTACTGTAAAGTGAACTGACTGTATATTTTTGTGCAAAACATAGCAACCAATTGCGCACAGCAGTGTCCCACAAACAGTCGTAGATTGAAATGACCAATATATTATTTTTTTTAGGATTTATTATCAGGTGTGTGGAGTAAGGAAACTTGTCGAAGGTTTTGCCCTGCCTGCATTTGAACTCAGGTCTCTTGCTTGCAAGGCGAGTGCTCTAACCACTGAGCTACAGGACTCCACAAGTGGCTGATTTCCTCATATAAATTTACTGTATGCTGGCAGTAAATTTGCTGATGCTTAAGTTGCTGAAAAAGTGTAAATAATTTAATTTGTAACCATTTAATGATAATAAGGTGTTACTGGTAGCTCTTATGATTGTACACATAGAGCTTGAGTCCTAGAATGCCATAGTACTATATGAAATTTTCAACAGGATTGAAAAAAGGAAGCTTAGACCAATAGAGGGCAATGTAAAGAGCAATGAAAGGGCAGATACCAGGAGGTTTTCATGACTCAGAGGGTAATCAGTGACTGGAATGGATTATCAGGAAGCGTGGTTGAAGCCAGGACAGTGGACGTGATTAAAAAGCAGTTTGACGCTGTGGTGGGGAGGATGATAGATTGGTGTTCTGGAAGAACCAGATTGCAGGAGCCAAAGAGCTTTCTTCATCCAAACTGATCTTGTGATAGAAATTTATTTACGGAGGGAAGGCCGATTGTCAATCATCATCTGTGATGGCTCTTTTAAAGAATAATCCTTTTAGACCCATTCAACAAATCATAGAATTGTTACAGCATAGAAACAGGTCCTTAAGCTCCCAAGTAGGCACTGATAATTGTCTCCGCGTACACTTCCTGTTGAAGACTTACAGCTTTGGGAAAACCTCCTTTATAGGTTATTACATAATTTGTCAGTTTTAATGCCACTCCATTGTTGAGCAAGCTTGGGTACACCTAATGACACCATTATCTGTCAGATGTTGAGACTGTAGTAGGCTGCAGGAAGGAAATGTAAAATTGGTCGAATGCTTTCAGCATACCGTTGATCCTAATTGCTGTTCATGTTGGCCAATGTCTGAACCTAGACCATTCAACTTTCATGCTGAGGAAGATAGAAGTGTGTTAAGGATACACTGACAGGTTATCACTGTAAATGTGGTCTTATTAGTAGCTTCTGAGAGTGACGGGATGTTTAAGTGATCATAATTTTGCTTTGCTGTAAGTATTTACAGGGTATGTGAGATATTCTATAGCAAGATTACAGCCTAATTATATATCATTATGCTCTGAAGTAAAAGTAATTGAAATGTGGCCTCTGGGAATGGGTACTGTGAACGTAGTGCATCTTATTTTCACTCAGGCAGACAATTTAAATATGTTGTGTGGTGAATTTGGTATGAATACAATTATTTGCGTGATGAAGAGGTTACATCAAGTGTCATGTGGTTCAGTGGGTCTACACTATATTGCAGATTTTTGGAATATTAAAAGTATCAAAAGGAAATGAGTTGGAACTGTAGCCAGTCATGTCTCTGGGCATAAACTTAACAAGAAGTCTTTTGAGAACATCATGTCTCATAATTTGTAAATGATTGATAACAGTTTTTAAGACTGCAGTTTACCTCAAAATATTTCCATAAATTGGAGAACTGTACTTGTTATTTAAGTTATAAATTTGTTTTCAAAACCTTCTGTAATGTTTTCAACTATGAATCCAATCTAGTGCACTCTGTAATATAAGAGGCCTGTGAACCAGGATGATGACAGATAATTAACCAATCATCTGGTTAGTGTGCTCAGAGGACTCTTGTTCTCATTAATAATCCTATTAAATATGGAGTCCTGTAGCTCAGTGGTTAGAGCACTCACCTTGCAAATGAGAAACCTGAGTTTGATACCCGGCAAGGCGAAATGTTGGGCAAGTTTCCTTACTCCACATGCCTCTGTTTACCCAGCATTATGCAGGAACCCAGTTAATGATTTGCAGATCGCTTTTCCTGGGATAATAATCCTTCAGAAAAATAATAATTTGGTCACTACATCCATGACTGTTTGTGGGGCAGTGCTGTATGCAATTGGCTGTTGTGTTTCGCCCACAAACACAAACTCATTTCACTTTACAATATATTCTGTGAAGCACATTGAGATGTCTAGAAGATGTGAAAAGCGCTATATCAAACTCAAGATCCTTGTCCTCACTTTCAAGGCCCTCCACGTCCTTGCCCCCTCCTACCTCTCTGACCTGCTGACCCTCTATCAACCTGTCCGCTCACTCCATTCAGCAGCCTGCTCCATGTCTCCTGCCCAACCCGCCCTACCATTGGCGGCCAGATTTTCAGCCTCTCAGCCCCTACACTTTGGAATTCCTTCCCATAATCCCTTCGCCTTGCTCCCTCCCTTGCCTCCACTTCGACCATGCCTTCAGTCCCCATCTCTGCCCTCCCCCATCCCCCACCTCTGACTATTCAGTGCCTTGGGACATCCTCCCGATGTGAAAGGTGCTCTACAAATCTAGTTTTGTTGTTGTTGATATCAAATGCACGTATTATTATCAATATTATTATTTAGTTCTTCACTAATCCAACATTTTCTGCTCACAATGTATCACAGATTTGGAAATTGCACTCAACCTAAATAAAATAACTGGATCTCTCAAATTAATGCAAAGAAAATTCTTCCTTTTTCATTGAGGATCCATATTCAAATAGAAATTGAACTCGCCCCAAGAAGGAAATCCCCTCAATATTTTTTATTGTGTTTTGGACATCATATTAGAATGTATGGCCCTTGGAGGCAAAATCAATTGAGATGTTTGAAAGAGATTGATAGACTGGTGGGAAGAAGGTGACAAGGATTTTGAAGCATATTTATGATTCAAAGTTTAAAAAAGGTTATTTTCTGAAGAAATTATTTTTTTTCAATATTCATTTAGAAGTATCCTGAGCTACGTGGAGTCCTGTGGCTCAGTGGTTAGAGCACTCGCCTTGCGAGCGAGAGACCCGGGTTCGATTCCAGCCAGGGGAAACCGTGGGCAAGTTTCCTTACTCCATATGCCTGATAATAATCCCTCAATAAAACAACATAAATAAATTGATCATTTCAATCCATGACTGTTTGTGGGACACTGCTGTTCACAATTGGCTGCAGTGTTTTGCCCACAAAAAGTACAGTCAATTCACTTTACAGTATATTCTGTGAAGAGCTTTGAGACGGCTAGAAAACGTGAAAAGCTCTATCAAATGCAAGGATTATTAGTGTTATCATTATCCTTGAGAAATAATAATTTGAAATCTATATTGCGATGCTATTTTCATTAGACCAAACAATAATTTGAATATTTTAGAATGTTTTAAAGAATTCTGAATCCTGAATTTGGAAACTGTTTCATACTCTTATAAAATGCTTCTATAATGGCTATTTACAATCTGTTTTTTGCAAACATTAGCAAAACAAATGGCAAAATTGCACTGGGACAAAAGATTGAGGGTTTGCAGCACTGGGTGACGACTTGTGTGGGGCTTGTGCCCATCATTATTTTTCGCCCAATTTTCAGCAACAAATCTTTTTGTTGTATATAGCGTTAAAAACGTTCAAATCGCATGACTGTTTTCAAGTCCAACTTGTTGACCCTTTTTTAAAAAAAACTTGTGTGTTTTGTAATGGATCACTAACTGTGTTGAATATTACTGGAAAAATATCACAGGAATATATATCATTGTGCCTTAGCTAAATTCAGTTTGTTCGTATTGTCTGGTTGATTATCTCAATCACAGATTGTGGCTGATACTAGCTCTACAATTCTCATTGAATGTTGTGGAACCAAGTGTTTCAAGTGTTTCTTCTGGGGAATTATTATCAGGCATGTAGAGTAAAGAAACTTGTCCATGGTTTTGCCCTGCCTAGAAAGGAACCCAGGTCTCTTGCTTATAAGGCGAGTACTCTAACCACTGAGCTGCAGGACTCCACAATGGAAGTTTCAGATGCCAGGATTGGGGCCCTGATTTCTACAAGGATAACAAGACTGAGGTCATACCTGATTGGTGAAAATTGTTAGCAGGGGTGACGGACAACAGCGAATGGGTGGGGGAAATTAGATGTTAAGCAACTGATCCAGAGTACTAGTGGCAAATTCAATAATATAATGATCCTTACATTTCATTTAAAACCTTTCATTTTGGAAGGATGTCTGAAAGCAGTTATTATTTTGTGTAGTGACTGTGTGTTTTTGTCTGAACGCAGCTGCTAATTTGTAGAAAACAATGTTCTACAGTGAATGACCAATCTATGAATGGAAATGCAAAAGAAAACAGTTCACAGAGGAAACCTGGAGTCTATAGGCTCATACCAGTACTGCTCAAATAATTAATAAATGTAGCTTCTAATTTTACAAAGTTTAGTTATTATTTAATTATTTAGTGATGTTAAATTAACTATTGAAATCAGTCAGTTTTTTAAATAGTTGTACAAAACAAAAGTCAATTTTTTTTAAAATCCAGTCTAGCATCTATTGAATTATTTAAAGCAATCGGTGGCTCCGTTGCCCATTCAATTATTCTAGTAACTTACTAAATTATTAAACTGAGTAAGCATGTTGACATATTTTTTAATCGTTAATTTTTAACCTTCTCAGTTCCCAGTTATTAAGTGGTGTATGGTTATGGTTCCATGGGAATAGGTCACCTTCTGGTAACTCGCTAAGTTGCCAGTATTCAGATACTATGATTGCCGATGACTCTTCGACACAGATGAAATCGTACATGAGACAAATTCTATTCTCACCCAGCATGTCATGTGCAGTGTCTTACACTGTATCCATTGCAAACTATGTTGAAGATAGCAATTTGTATTGAGAATGAAACATGTCATTCAAAAAATGTCAAAAAGGAATTGTGATAAGGAAGCTCTCAACCGTTTACTTGATTAACTAAAACTGTTTGCTATTGTTTGCTATTGTTAGAACACTGTTACAAAAGCAAATTAACTTTTAACCAGATACATTACTAAGTAAGCAGCTTACATACAATTTGTAAAGGACATATGTATTGACATGAATCTTCATAAAAAATTATTTCATTCACTTCAGGTGAGTGTGGTCCAAGATTCCGTTAATATATCGGGTCAATCAAACGTGAACACCTTAAAGGTCCCAGAGTGTCGGCTGGCAGATGACTTGGGAAACCTGTTGGAAAGCTCGAGATTCACAGATTGCTCCCTTTATGTGGGAGGACAAGAATTTAAAGCCCACAAATCTATTTTAGCAGGTAGATAACTTTTGACAATGTTTAAATCATCTTTACAGCTAATTGACCAAAACATGATCTTATCTAATATTTAATGCACTTTTTAAAATATTTGTTCATCAGCACGTTCTCCTGTTTTTAATGCCATGTTTGAACATGAAATGGAGGAAAGCAAGAAGGTAAGATTACTATACATATCCTTCCCCCTTTTCCATTTTAATGGTTCAAATCTTGTAATCTCAAAGAATTCTTTCACTTCAGATTTTTTTTTAAATTAAGTTTGGTATAGAAATTTACAAAGCACATTTGTGTTGCTGCAATTTTGACTTTTTCAAGAGATGCAAATTAGTGTCTGAGTAAAATATTTTGGGACGTCCTCTTGATGTGAAAGGCGCTCTACAAATGTAATTTTGTTGTTGACATTGTAGTGATTTTGCGTTACTCTGAAGCAATGTTTAGCTATTTATCTACAGTCTCATTTTCTTTTTTATTTTATTTTCTCTTACTCCTTCCCCCCAACAGAATAGGGTAGAAATAAATGATGTAGATCCAGAAGTGTTTAAAGAAATGATGAGATTTATCTACACAGGAAAAGCACCAAATCTTGACAAAATGGCTGATAACCTATTGGCAGCAGCAGACAAAGTAAGCAGTTCTTTTTCTCTTGATTAAGATTCCTACCTTGGAAATGAGGAAACGTGATTATATTGGGATAAAGTCATTATGGCTGCTAAGTGATAATGCAATTATTTGTGTGAGGTGGTAGTGCATTGTTAAATGACTCGCTGAAACAACTAGGAATGCCAATTAGTGGTTAATTTACAACATGTGCAACCAGTCTTCTATCGATAAATTAACATCCTTGTGTTGTTAGTG
The DNA here is from genome assembly GCA_035084275.1 of Hydrolagus colliei. Lineage (NCBI taxonomy): Eukaryota > Metazoa > Chordata > Chondrichthyes > Chimaeriformes > Chimaeridae > Hydrolagus > Hydrolagus colliei. The sequence goes on along the minus strand of CM068747.1, from coordinate 17,111,199 downwards.
CTCTGCGAAGAGATTGCCCCTTTGTTGTACTGAGCCCTGATGAGTTGGGGTTATAATTGACATAATACAAGGTTTCTACACTTTTTCTATCTGGTCTCGTTAGTGGCCCCAGTTACTTCAGATCTATTTGAGCTCCCTTGTATGTCCTTTCATCTGGCTCTGCAGCTGTTGTATATGTTTTGCTGACTGAGCTCCAGTGAAACACTTAAACATGGCAGCTTGCAATGGCCCTTTAAGTAGCTGTTACTCTGAAACCTGAAATAATACATCATTCTGAAGTTTAAATCATGGCTATTGTTTTCAGTACAAATTTAAAATACACCATTTAAGCTTCATCTCATTTTCAGAACATTCATATGTCAACAATTGAAATGTAAGTAATGTAAGGAAGCTCTTGCAAGTAATCTTAATTTCCTAGAGCTCGTTTTGAAATGCAAGGGCTTTAATTTTGAGTTAATAAAACCGTTAGTTAAAAGACCCACATAGTGTCCAAACTTGTTCTTTCACTTGGCTCAAACCACTAAATAGTTTAGCATCTTGGGATGTCCGGCACCTTGGGAACTCCCTCCCAACATGAAAGGCATTATGCAAATTTAATTTTGTTGTTATTAAATGTAATAAATCAATTGAGATTATAGAATGTATACCATAGAATGGACCATTAGTCTGATCTACTGCATCCTTCACATAATCCTACTCCACAAACACACATTCTTCTTAACATTATTTATTACCCAAAGAATGTTTGTGCTTTGTATATAACAGCGGTCAACATAGACTTGCTAATTTGTTTTCATGAATACCTTCACACATTATAGTAGCTGTGTGTACTCAATGAAACGTTCTTAACGTGAGTCTTTATTTATTTTTCCCTTGTACTCCTTTTGAGCTGAGTCTTCCCACAAACAATCATGCCCATCCTTATAATCGCTGTTCAGCATTACTTCACACTCAAGATAGTTTACCTAAGTGGGATTTATAAAATGCCACTCTCTGTGACCATCGCTCAGCTCCAATTGTGCACACACATATCCATATGTTGACTAATACTTTATCAGTGCATCATGTCGAGATGATTTCCAGGCAGCATTCCAGGCACTTGGCTTGATCGTCAATCATGAGAGAACTCCCTTGAAATGCACTAATGACCCCAGATCATTACTTAGTTTTTTCGGGCTCCTTTGGAAGGGAAAAGGAGAGAGGGAGGGGGGCTCCACAGCAGAATGATGGTCGTGGCAAAAAACTTTGAAGTCTCCAGTGTCAGACGGAGATCCCTTCATCTGAACCTTTTTGGTCAGTGGCCTCGGAATGCAGGTCACCGTTGATTCTGACGAAAACTCGAACTTCAACATTTGATCTGGGGTGGAGGTTGCAGAATAACAATATCCTCAAGGGAATGCTTTTCCTCAACACCTCTTTCTCTTCGAAGTGTGTAATCAAATCTTCTTTTCAGGCTGCAGAACAGTATTTTTGCTGACGGAGATTGTTTTGTTCAAGTAGATTCGCTCATTAGCTAACTCACAATGTTGATGTTTTTGGAGAGTAAAGTTTTTATCAACACAGTGAAATCTTGAGGTAACTTGGATATTTTTATTCCCATCAAGTATGCACTAGATCGTCTGAAGGTCATGTGCGAAGAAGCCTTGTGTAGCAACCTCTCAGTTGAAAATGTCGCAGAAATTCTCATTCTTGCAGATTTGCACAGTGCAGAGCAGCTGAAAGCACAAGCAATAGACTTCATTAACAGGCAAGTGATGTTACATTGTAAACTGTGAAATGTGCATTGCTGTTGTTGCATTTGAATTTGTGATTTTGTGCTTTTTTTTCTTGTTGAACTTTTTCTACCATAGGTGCAGTGTCCTCCGACAACTTGGATGTAAAGATGGAAAAAACTGGAGTAACAAGTAAGTAAAGTGTAGAAAGAATAATTATCTATTTAATAGCTTGATTCCATTTTGTATATAAAAAAATGTTTCTGTAAATGGACAATGCAGAGTAATGTAAAATATTCAGGCCAACCACTACAAAATGAGTAACACTGCAATTCAAAACTAAATACAAAAAGTAAAATGAGGACTTCTCGCGTTCAGTATAGTTTTGCAGGTAGTGTTCAGTATAGTTCTGTAATTGAAAGGGGATAAATTCAGAACAAATTCAGAACACAAATACTATTTCACTGAGCGAATAGTGAACCTAGGCTCCCTAGCACGCAAAGAACATTTAAAATGTGTACATTTGAAGTAAAAGACACAGTAGTAACATTTTTCATAGGTTTTCTTCTGTACAGTTTAAATGGTAGGTAAAGTGAGGTCCCAGAATAATGCATTGTTTTGGGATTTATATAATTCCAACCCATGACAAGGTAACAAGTTGTACTGTGCAGCTGGCTGCCTACTAGGACCTCACATATATGGGGCGTCTCTTTTAAAAATGGACGTGTGCTCTAGCCAGGCAACAGGGTTACCTTGCACTTTGTAATTTGTGTAATTGTTCGTGAGAATGACTCTCAACTCCATGTGAGGGCTTGGATCTCATAATCTAGGCTGACATTCTGTTGAAATACTAGAGAACACTGCATTGCCTTTGGGTGAGACATCCTGTCAGCCTGTTCAGGAGTACAGTTAGACCCCACTTAACGAAGTGGTTAGGGACTTTAAAACCCTTCGTTAAGCGGAAATTTTGTTAAGTGAGAGTTTAACTGTATTACTGTATTTGGCCCTAGCCAAAACATCGCGCCAACCCGATTCTCACCACTAAAATCAGTTTAGTTCCTAGCTCTAACATTTTCGGTGTACAGGTTGAGCAGCCAAAAGTCCAGAGTTCCGGAATTCAGAATGTGACAAAAATTGGAAGAATAAAAACGCCAATCCTACCTGCTCACAGTCATCGCACTGAAATATCGCAACCTGGACTCAGGCATTTCCGGACTCATGATGCGCTTCTATCTTCCTCCCCTTCCTCTTTTTCTCTCTATCCCCCCCCCTCTTTCTCTCTACCCCCACTCCTCTCTATCCCCCCTCCTCTCTTTCTCTCTACCCCTTTCCCCCTCCTCTCTATTTCTCTATCCCCCACCTCCTCTCTTTCTATCTCCATCTCTATCTCTCTATCCCCCCCTCCCCTCCCTTCGCTCTCTATTCCCCCCTCCCTCTCTATCCCCACCTCCTCTCTATCCCCCCTCCCCTCCCTCTCTACCCCCCCACCCATCTCTCTATCCCCACCTTCTTTCTATCTCTCTATTCCCCCCCACCATCTCGACTTACTATTATTGAAGCTACAAAGCATCCTGCTGCTTAAGCTCCTCCCATATGGGAGGGGCTGCACTGCACCGCTTAACTAAGGCACGCTAAAGACTGAGTGTGCGTGGCTGGGGCAACCAGAGAGAAGCTGCGCATAAGAAGTTGCGCACGAGAAGCCAGCGAGATTTAAAGTGTGTGTCAACATTCATTGTAGCGAAAGCAGCCTTTGTTAAGCGGAGAAGTGGTACAATAGAAACTCGTTATAGTGAAGTTTCGGTAACCAGGCATTCGGTAAGCGGGGTCCACTTGTACTTTGAAGAAAGGAAAATAAGAGTTTCTTCCTGTGAACTAAAATCCTCTGAATAAAATTGCTCATTCACTCATTGGCTGTTTGTGGGGATATTGTGTGTTAGTCATGCTACATTCGCCTAGAAATACTTATTGTCCACTGAAGTCTATTACCTCTGCTTTCAACACACTTTCTGTGAAACACTGATATATTTTGACAATTGTATTCAGGTGCTTTACAACAACAACAAAATTACACTTGTATAATGTCTTTCACGTCATCAAATGTAAAGTTTATTATTAATATGGTTTATGGTTAATGCTAGTGTAGATGATCTGCTATATTATTACAACAATAATCCCAACCCTTCAAAGTAACTTTAATTGTGCAGTGTTTTGATGCTTTTTGAAGCATAATGAGCTACATCAAAAGCAATTTAAAAAAAATTATATAAACGATTCTTCTAACCAGAAAATTGATCTTGAAGTAGTTGATTTTGTGACTTTAAAATGATTTTTTTAAAGTTTAAAAACTTTGCAATACTCTAGAATTTTAATTGTTCAGTTGCATAGTACTATAACTAGGTTTGAGTCTAAATTCATTGAGGATTTCCATGTCTTTTCTTTATAGCAAAAGTGAGCTTATCAGAAATGCGTAAGTTTTGTGTAATTGATATGTGTTTATGACCAATTTAATTACCGACAATTTTAATATCCAGAGTATTTATTGAATAATATTTTAAAAGTGAAGTTTCTATTTAGGTTATTTCCATTTTTATTCAATTTTTTATTAAGAAAAATAGTTCATAGCGGAATTTTATTTTGTGATGCGGTTGGATTTGTTGTCTTAGTAAAAGCTTTTTTTTTAAAGATGTACAGTAACTAGAACAAAGAAGATGTCTTATGGCAACAACAACAGTCTTATAATCAGCAAATAATGATTCTAAACTGTTAGCAGTTACCATATAATAAATTACAATTAGCTGATTGGCAACATAACACATTGATCTAGATTTGCTTTTATAATATCACTGTCTGACTGACCCATTTTTTTCTACTCTTAACAAAGTGATAAAGCAGCATTATGAATTCGGTTCTATTTAAATTTTAACACATGAGGATCTTCCAATTGTGATAAGATTTTGTTCAACTGCAGATTTGTTTAGAAAACAACAACAACAAAATTACATTTGTATAGTACGTTTCACGAAGGGGCGAGGTGGAGGGATTGTAGGATGGAATTCCAAACAACAACAAAGTTACACAAGCTCGGGGACAGAGTAGCTGAAGGCTCGCCTTAGGGTGGGTTGGTCAGGCTGACACGGAGCATGTCGGAGCCCGTAATAATTACTTGAACAGAAGTACTAAATATATTTATAAGTTTAGTCCAGATTGGATAGCGCTATGTTCTTATATTGGTTGGAACTAAAAGAAGGCAACAATGGCCATTGTTAAATCCAAACACTAAATCAGTGAAGAATTTAAACTGCTCACTTGTATTCAGAGGATATAAAATGTGTGTGAAGACCTCTTGATGTAGGGTAAATTGAGTATGTGAAAACATATTGTTAGTTGTGGTAAAAGAATCTGGGAACAGGGAAGATGAGTTATGGGGCAAATGACAACGGTGAGCAAGTGAAAACAGGAGAGTTGACTCCAAAAATATGAAGGTGAAACTGAAATGTCAGTCAGCAATTGTTATTGTTTGGCTTCAGTCCACTTATAAAAAAACAGTTTTATTGACGAGCAGCATTGGGTTTAAAAGTGAATAAAGCAAACACGAAGACTCAAAGTGGAGCCCTCTAATTGCTTTCATCAGCCTCTTAAGTGAAGGGTATTCTCTGGTTAACGTTTCAATGGTAAAACTTAATTAAAATATTGCTTGGTAAGATAGTTGATGGGCTTTGTTGTTTGACTCATTTACAGCCACGCAACAGATGTGATGGAGACAGAAGGCTGGAAGTCGATGATCCACTCTCATCCTCATTTAGTTGCAGAGGCCTTCCGAGCACTGGCAACAGCACAGTGCCCTCCATTTGGTATTCCACGCAAACGATTAAAACAGTCATAATTGTACTAAAGGACTCTAGGTACTGATCTTGCTACTGACTCTTGTGAGGAGGTATTTCTACCTTGCACCCGTGCAGGATGACGCCCTCTTCACTTGCGTACACAGGACACACCTGAACTGTAACCGTCTTTAATTGCTTTGCTGAAGGATGTGTTCCAATATGGTCTTCAGCTTTAAATTAGTTTACATGCTTTTCTCTCAGCCACTTAAACAGCCTTAAATGATTTTCATCCTCCTCGGTCAACTTAAGTATTCAGTTTATTTTTCTTTTAAATTAATGTGTGCCTTGTCAATAGACTGGGCTTTGCAGAATTGCATCAAGCAACCATAATGCAGAGCCTTTCTTTGATACTTAGAAATATTTGGAAAAGCAAATTGAAAGCAGCCTAAGAGCCTTTTTTTAAAAAATGGCTCATGCCAGGCACACAGAATTATTTCTTATATTGTTTTAATTTCGCTGCGAGCCAATCCCGAGGTCATTGCTGACCAGGGATCGGAGCAGTTGGCAAACTGCGCACAGTTTTAGTACACGTTCTTACATCCGGCAATACCACATTTGCATTATGGATGCTATTGAAATTCTGCAAGACAGCCTGAAAGGGATGTACCATTCAATAGCACCTGTCCCTATCGGGCCAGTGGTATATGAAGTACAAGGTTGGTTTGCGAACCACCATTTTCTTTTTCAGTGTTTGTAAACATTGTTTACAGGTTGGAATTTCTACTGTACTGATTTTTGTTTTTGAGGATTAAATTCACATTTTTGCAGAAATATTAGAGACCTTTGTTACAATTGTGTGGGGGAAAAAAAATGGTTTGTAATGTTCAGCAACCTTTTAGAACTTTGCAGTTGTCATACTAGCTGAAGCTAAACACTAGAATTTTGTGATATCCATGAACCCAAAATGTTGTAATGGTTCAACTGAACCATAGCACAACACAGTTAAACTTGAATAATGTGCATTTCTGAAGACTGCCCATTTGAAACTTTTATGAAGATGCTCTGAAGGTCATTTTGATCATATTAGTTTCCCAGAAATGTGCAGGGATGCCATGCTGCCCAGTTTGTATCCCTTTAAGAATGAACAGATATTGTGTCAAGTCATTTGTCTGAGACACTGTGCTAAGGTAACGTTGTACGTTTTGTAGAGAACTCCCCAAGTTTCAGGACAATGATCTTGCAATGCCACAGAGTGATGTTACATGGCAATTGATTTGCTTATGTTTTGCTATCTTATTTATTATGTATCAAAATATTTCATAATGCTTATGTTAGGTTAAAACAACTTTGTAAAACTTTATAATTGCAATTGAATGCACTAATTTGTATCAGCTTTCATTTCTGTAGACTATTGTTTTGTAAAAAATCAATTTTTTGTAATAGACACAAAACCTTAAAATATTTAAAAGGAATTTAAAGAAAACGGTGGATTTTAAGTTATCAATGTATCAGTTTGCTGTCATATCACAAATTCAGAAAGTATGGTTGCATGAACGACACACCATTAACATTTTTAATAAAATAAATCTTTTAAGTGCATTACAGAATAATTGTTTAAGAGCAATTGACATTGATGTTTGAATAGTTCTATAGGCCTTGAATATCAATAACATTTAATTGGCAAAACATTTTTAAAGAATATTACCTGAAATTGTCCTTATCGTGTTTCAGATTTGGCATATTAAGATACATCCTGTTATTTTATCTATTTTAACAAGACTGCCTTGTTATTTATTTCCTCATACTAGGTCCACTACTACCTCTTACCATCTCCTCCACCCCCCCCCCCCCCCCCTCCACCCCACACCACCCTTAGCCAAAGCAGTAAGATTAGTATGGGTTGTGGATTCTAAATTAATTTGCTGATATATGTGCAAACCTTTCATTGTTTTATTTCTACTTTGCTTCATTTTTCATGTGTTTCTCATCACTTTCCCAACAGAAATAGCTGAGCTAAGAATTACAAAACTTGAAGACCAGTTTGAAGGCAAATATGAGAGAGAAAAAAAAATTAATGGCCACTTTGGTTGAGTTTCCCACCCTCCGTCTGCAGAGATATCGGCCTGACATTAGCATTGTTATTATACAGATGGTTGTTTTTGTAATGGCTGCAAATCTAAATCTCACTAATTAAACATTCTTCTGGTCATATTTGTCAATGAGAAGAACATTGTAAAAGGTGTGGAATCGGGGAGAAAAGATTAGAAGAGATTGAAAAGCTGTGCTTATAATTCCTCTAAATTGTTCTATTTTCATTAAACGCCGTCAGGATCAGATATAGAAGATTGAATTCAGACCAGTCTTTTGTTTACTAAAATCATATTGTTCAAGTGAATCTGTTGGTAGCTGATACTAAACAACTGAAATGAACTCGGTGGCAGTGTGATAACACTAGTGCAGTATTTTTAAGCGTTATGAGGTGTACAATATAACCTAGTACAGTATCACAACAGTTAGAATAAACCACTGATGTAACATGTTAATTGAATGTTTTATATATGATTTTTTTTCCCTTCAGGAGCAGCTCCACAACCTTATTTTGATTGAATGATTTTTGTTTTATTACATTAGAAGATCTAATTTGACATATTGCATAATTCAATACGAATACAATACAGAATTACATTTGTAAAATGACTTTCACTTCGGTGGGACGTCCCAAGCCGCTGAACAGTCAGCCGCTGATTAGGGTCAGGGAGGGTGAGGCGTGTTTGTTGGGATCATGGAAGGTGGAGGGCAGGGGGGCTAGATGGGTGACCAAAAGCATGTTCGAAGAAGTGGGTCTTGGGTCATGACTTGAAGGAGTCAAGGGAAGAAGCTAGGTCAAGGGAACATGGAATGGAGTTCCAGAGGTTAGGGAGTAGAGAGGCTGAGGCCCGACCAATTATAGTGGGATGGGTGTCATGGAGCAGCCCTGAGCGGAGGGAGTGGACAGGTTGAAAAAGGGTTAGGTCGGCCCTCCATGGACTTGAGGGTCAAGTCCATGGAGGGTCAAGTCCATGGAGGGCCTTGAAGGTGAGGAGGAGAATTTCTGATAAGGAGAATTTCAAAATTGATCATCCAAAGGATGTTTTAAGTAAAGAAAATGTTTGTGGACAAGATGGGTGGGATTGGGGTGAGATGCTACTTATTTTGTGATGCGATAACAATGCGTCATTCAATGTATCAGCCAGTATTTAATTTTAATTACTTTGAAAGTTCACAACTGTTTGGTAGTTTATTTTTGTTTGATAAGTCATTATACTCCCAATTTTGCCACAGAAATGAATTTACTACTACAGAATATTAGTTTACTTTGAGGGCAGAATTGTTCAAAAACTTACATTTTAACAAGGTTTTTTATTCAATGAATAACAACTACAAAATTACTTTTTAGACACCTTTCACGTCGGGAGGACGTCCCAAGGCGCTCGGGTGAAATAATAAGGTGAAATGTGCAACAACAAAATTCAGAGTGACATTTGTCCTTTTAGGATTTTGATCTTCCATTACTGCCTTTCTGTAAAGCTATCACTTGTTTCGTCTTCAGTTTTATTGCTCAAGTTACATTGTGATGGGTATTGATTTCTTCATGAAGTACAGCAAAAAAAACTGCAAATACAAACTATTTCAAACAATTGTCTTCTTTGTAATGTTATGTCTTGAATTGCTTGCAATCAAATTGCAGAATGCAGCAAGCCTTCATCCACTGGCCGCTGAACATCAATCTTGAAGCCTACACATCTTTGGTTTGTATTGCAGGCAGAAAAATAAGAGGTGGGTTCAAGAGATTCACCAACCATTCTCAAGTTTCAGATGTGTGATAATACCAATAAGGAAGACTACATTGATAGAGGACTTAAATGTCATAAAACAGATATGTCATTGCTACAGTAATGCAGCTCAAGTTCAGTCGAAGCTAATTGATAAGCTTATAGCCAACCTATTAGCTCCCTCTGTTCAACAGCTCGTGGCCTGGTTCATGCACCCGCCTAGCCAGCCCCACCATCGGTGGTTGGGACTTTAGCCTCTCTGTCTCCACCCCGTGGAACTCCAACCCATGTTCCCCTCGCTCCCTCCCTTGTCTCCTTCAAGGGACGTCTCGAGACCTTCCTCTTCAACCGCATCCTCGCCCCCCACCCTCTCTGATCCTAACCATTCTACGTATGTCCAAATCTCATGACTGTTCCAGAGCCTTGGGACGTTATCAGCATTTTATATTACGTTTGTATGTTACAATGTGCAAATAGTCACTGATGGACTACTTCCATAAATATGACTAATTCACCCTCCACAACTGGAATGAATAATCCAGAATAGGAAAAATATGGAAAAATAAGGCTTATTAATTAGTTTTTGCCAAATCTTTTAATGCTGCAGCAATAGATGCAGCTTTCTCAGATTTACATTCAAAAGATAGTGTTAGAATAAAGAGGGTGTATAGAACGTCCTGTTGGCCCCCATGTATATTTTACAGTGCAATGACTTAACAACTGAAACATTGGAAGAGTGATGATCATTATATCTAGAAGTACTTAATTGTATCCAGTAAAAGTATTTAACTATTTAGATATCCACGGGATCGGTGTGAGTGCTATCATTGTCATGGTAGATAATGATTTGTCACTATATTCGGTGTGTCGTCTTCCTTACTTAGATAGAGTGACGAAGCAAAATGCATCTCTGACAGTGTTTTCGTATCGCTGTTTTGTAATTGGGGTAAGTGAACTTTGTGGTCACCCTTTAGGTCCCTATGTCAAAGATATTGTGGCTTGATGGCTACTTAATTAGAACACGTGATCTGTTTGTGTACTGATGCACATTCATATATTATCATAAAACACCAAAAATAAAGGAAAATTCAAGGAGCTACCTCATTTGGTGTTCGGCTTAATGCAATTGATGTGCTGCTTGGTTTCCTGGGCAACCCTCCTGAAAAGATCAACAACAACTTGCATGTCCATAGAACCCTTCATGTAGCGATTTGGAGTGCTTAACAGTGTTGGGAGTCAGTTGCCGTGTTGGAGAGATAGGGGAGGTGACCGTAGGCATGGTCAAAAAAGAAAAGTCTACAATAGCAATTGAGACAGAAAGTGCCAGTTTCGGAGGCTGGAGCAACTGAAAGTACGCCAATCGATGGTAGGAGACAAAAAACAAATAACATGAAATTGCACCTTTCACGTCAGAAGAACATCCCAAAGTGCTGGGCATAACTAGGGATAAGGGTCCGTCGATGTGGAAATTTTCCGATTTAGATATATCGATGGGCTCATATCGAGATATACAGAAATATCGATATTTTTGGGTTTTTCGTACTGCGCATGCGCGCATGGCGCGCACATTCGGAGTGCTCGCGCATTCGGGGCCTATCTCCTCAAGAGGTAAATATCTTTCTCTGTCTCACACTCACTCTCCATCTCTGTGTTTTTCTCTCTGTGTCTCTCTCCTCTCTCACATCCCCCCCATCTCTATCTATCTGTATATTATCACATCCACCCCATCTCTTCCCCCCATATAACATATATATTTTAGCAATACAGGTGTACCCCGCTTAAAGTCACCTTGGTTAACGTTTTTTCGTTATTACGTTGCTGTTACATTGGGAACATATGTTCATTTAATTTTGCGACGTTTGCTATTAACATCGTTTGCGACCGGGTGGAAAGGGGGCTCGGACCTGGGAGTGAACTAGGCCAGCAGCAAGAGAGAGCCAGCCGGCAGCGAGTGAGACCGGCAGTGAGTGAGTGAGCTGGGCAGGCAGTCAGGGAGGAACTGAATGAGCTGGGCAGATAGTCAGGGAGGAAGTGAGTGAGCTGGGCAGATAGTCAGGGAGAGAGTATAATGTTTTTTTTGAAGAAAATTTCAACGAAAAATGTCCAAAAGAACCTAACTCCAGCTTTTATATTCATTCTTATGGGAAAAATGTATTTGCTTAACGTCGTTTCACTTTAAGTCTTACTTTTGCAAGAACCAAACTACGACGTTAAGCGGGGTTTACCTGTACTTGGAACACCGGCACTCTTACAGGATTGATACCCCAATTATAAATCCTTTATAATACTGCCATTAATTAAATGTTAAAACGTTACCCAAGAACAGATTATCAATGAGAGGGTTTAATTGTAAAGCAAAATCTTAATAATGGCAGTTTTTGCTGCACAAGCAAAACATAGTTTAAGTTGTTGATTGCTACAAGTAAATTTATCTTACATAATATCAATTGATGCTTAGTGTTTGTGAACACATTGCAGTGTATTTGAGCACATTCCAACATCAATTTATTCCATCTACCTTGAGAGCTTTTTATAACTATATCCATGCGATAAATGGGATAAATTGTCTTGTTTACTTTTTAATTCATCTCCAAGAGGCATGGAATCTCATTGATTTAATGTCCAAAAGCTTAATACATAATCCTTAACATAAATATCAAGCTTTATCTATATCATATTTGTGTAAAATAAAGATTTATATAACAAGATTGAATTTAAAAAACAACCAACTTGCACATGTTCTGAGAAAAACCAACCCTGAAATGGAGCATAAAATAAAAAATGCAACATAATATTTCAACCACGAGGAGTTATAAAGTATTCACTGATGACAATTTTATATTGTGCATTCAATCAAATTAAATGTTGTTCTAAGTTCAATTAAACTTATTTGCCTTTCAGAACATAAAAGATAGTAGATTCACTGGGGTCTAATCAGATCCACCCAAATATATTGTATGCAATAGATCTTGCAGAACAATGGGTATGGTTTTAGGGTGACCCTCTAGCATTCCACTTTGACACCAATCTCCTCTTGATTCCAGGAGCCTATATTGGGCGCAATCCAACTTCACTGAAGTGTAATCCGAGGTCAGTGTTCCAGACGGGTTGGCCTGAAATACATCTTTAGTGAATCTTAACAAAGTCTATCCACATGACATAGCAGATAGCTTTTTATACGTGATGGTGTTGAAGAGTTTTTTAACTGTTTTTCTTGAGAATTGGTGACAATATGGTGCCAGCTCTTCGATCTGAAATTGAACACCTTGCCTTTCTTATAATAATACTTGCAATTTGATGTAGTGCTTTTCATGTCTTCCAGACATCTTAAAGTGCTTTGCAGAATATACTGTAAAGTGAAATTACTATATATCTAGGCAAAAAGCGGCAGCCAATTGTGCACAAATGGTCAATGACATTTTTTTAAAAATTGAGGAATTATTATCAGGCGTGTGGAGTAAGGAAACTTGCCCAAGTTCCACCCTGCCTGGCTTCGAACCCAGGTCTCTTGCTTGTAAAAGATGAGTAGTCTAAGCACTGAGCTACAGGGCATGCTTTTAATATTAGTTATTTCTCAGTGATGGAAAGTTGCGGTTAAACTTAAATATTTATGAGAATGACTTTACCCTTGCTATAAGTTTCAAGACTTTGTTTAAAAAAAACAATTCTACCACTAAATTTAACTTTTGTCAAAGTGAATAATTTCCAAAACGATCAGTTTCCCATTGTAATTCGGTGTTTTTATATTTGACTTGTAAAATATAGTTTTAGAAAACGCTGAATGTAGGAAGATTGTCTGTCCATGATGTATTTCCAAAGCAGTTCTAATATCTTCAATGCCGGACTGTTAATGTAGACTGAAGCTTTAAAGTCAGGTGGCTGCCCACCATTATTTATATTACTTTCTGCAACCAGTAAGCATATTAGTGGGACCATTAATTGCACTACTCAATACTTCCAGCCATCCCACCATTCATTATTTCCAATTGGAATTTATACCCGCAGCAAAAGTAACACTCGGTTTACTAGTTGCAGTTGAGCACAAATAATATGGATCATTGGTTCTGGCCAATACACTTATTTTCCAACTCTAGCTACTTTACTTTCTCGAAATCTTTGTCTATGAGAGAAGATTTTTAAATTCTATGAAGTACTGCAGAGTCCTAGTGCTGAGATTTTATTATTTTCCCTGTTCTAGCAATCGTTGCACTTCTACAAACAATATTCCTAGGAGACCATGAAGGTAATCACCAGACTCGCTCAAATTGGCAGGCGGCAGTACAAGTGATAACATTATCATGAGGGTAATTTTTGCTAACTGGTAGACCATATTCCAGAGTGGAAATATTGTTACCTTTTTCATTCACACATATAATTTATCTAGGATCTTTCAGAATTGTGGGTGAAAGTTATCTCGAAAATAGTTTTAACCGGGATTACACCTTTACAAAGCAAAGATTTGCGACTATTACAGTACTTTTTTAAAATTATACACGGAGTCCTGTAGCTTAGTGGTTAGAGCACTTGTCTCAAAAGCGAGAGGACCTGGGTTTCATTCCTGGGCAGGGCTAAATGTTAGGTATCTTTTCTTATTCCATACGCCTGTTTACCTAGCATTAAGTAGGAATCTGGTAGTTAGGTTGATTGGCGGATTGCTTTGGTCACTTAATCCGCAACTGTTTGTGTTCAGCAATTGTCTGCCAAGTTCTCAACCACAAATTACCTTTAAAGTGTGGGATGGAACCATAGATGCAAACCTGATACTGTCCCTTCTCCACCAGCTCCATTGTGAGTTCCAATGTCAGCTGGATGTTGCCTACATTGCCATCAAGGTGATGTTTGACTCGATGGACCAAGAGGCACTATGGGAGGCCTTGAAGGGTGTTGGTGTCCCCGATATCTGGTTTTACTTGATCAGAGACCTCCGCACAGACACAGCACAGTGTGTGGGTGGGAGCTGATGTGGCTCTGTTTTGAGACCAAGTCTGGAATCACACAGGATGCTGTTGTCACATTGTCACCATTTTGTAGAGAGATTGGCTGGGTCGTGGACACGGACTCCGACCGGCTCAGCATACGCCCTGATGACTGAGCATTAACAGACTACACTGACGATGTTTTTCACATTGACGACCCAGTGACGTGGCCAGCGATTCTGATGCGCTTCGAGGAGCCAGCTGTCTCCATGGGATTCCAGCCTTCGTGAACTCATGAAGCTCCAGAACTTTGTTGCTGGACAAGGGCTTCCTTCCATTGCCTTTTCTAATGAGAAGCTCGATATGTGTAAGAGGGTCACGTACCTAGGATATTAACTTCTCAGGTTACTGTGGGCCAGATGTCCGCAGATACATTGTCACAGCGAGCGCGGATAGGGTCTGAAGGAAACAACATCCATACCTAGTCACGAAGCTGTGTATACATTGGGGTCTATGTATACATTGTGGCATTGTTTCCTTACTACTGGGAGACGTGCATGTTGTTGCAAATCATGTTGCAAATGATGTGGCGTCGGGTCAGGCTGGCCTATTCAATGCATGCAGGGAGATAGGGTGGAGATACCACGTACTTTTCATGCACATGTGTAGATGGTTACTCACCTGAAGCTGATTTTAAGGAACATTATTGAGAGAGTAAATAGAAATTGAATAATAATTATAATAATGCTTGCATTTGATATACGGAAGTTGCTTTAACTCGAAGACTGGTTCTGCAGAGCAATGTTAGTTAGACTCCATGCCGTGTAAACCCAGAGAGTACGGTAAGTAGGTTATGTAGGGTGACATCTAGTGGAGGCTTATTTTTCTAAAGCCATTTTGTATATACTGTATGGTGTATACTGTAACTTTGATATTTATTTAACTCTATCCATTTGAGTTCATCCAAGTCAATTGACACAATAAATGCTGAGAAGAGTTATTTAACACTGGTACACAGTTTAAGAAACAGTTAATTCTCGTGTGGACAGTGGGCATCGGCTGTTGATTTTTCTCATTAAAGTGGTTAAAACAGTATACAAAAAGACATCCCTGAGGAAAATGAGATGAAGAATGCTATTTTAATTACTACAGTAATAATATTAGTGTCGGCACATGTCACAATATTTTAACAGTTTGGATTCACAGCCTCTTTAATTTAGAAATAAATATTAAGTTGGTGTTAGCTCTCCTCACGAGTCTTCAGGACAGCTGAAAATTCAGCAGAATTTAAACTTCATGCATTTAAATCTTTGGGATTACCCATGGGATATTAGGAACAAGGGAATGCCATTCAGCCTATCAAGTCTGCTCATCCACTGGTTTATGCTATAGCCCCTGTAATAATACTTTCCCTCCATATATCCTGAGATGTTTTTTATGCTAACTCGCTAATCCACGACTGTTAGGCACTGCTGTGTGCAATTCGCTGCCGCATTTCGTCCTCAAAATTCAGTTACAGTATGTTCTGTGAATCGCTTTAAGAAACCTCAATAACATGATAAGACACTATCAAATGCAAGGTTTATTATAAGTATCTCCAAAGTCAATATATCCTTCCTGTGATGAGGTAACCAATATTACACACAATGCTCCCACTTGCGGGTTTTAGCAGTGCTCTATACAACCTCAAGATTGGTTCTTTAAATTCTATGCCTCTAAATATGTACATTTTGAAAATTTTGAACTCCCTCGCTTTGTGATTCCCCAACTATCAGCAAGGTCACTGATTAGACCCGTGAAGTGCCAAACATATTACAGTAATATAGTTATTGTAATTCAGTACACAGATTGTTGCAGTATTCTCCCATGTCATGTTGCACAAATACACAAACTAGTTGCCCTACATTTGACTCGTGAGCATTTGTTAAATCAAATTGTTCCAGCTCTCTCTTAAAATCAAGAACTATGTTTTTTAATTTACGGAAAGGACAATATTTTTAACAGCTTGGTACCTGATTACTACTCAGTGGCTACTTGTGCAATGAGTTGTATTCTTTCAATTGAACAACCAGTTCAATGCATTTTATCTTCCACTGGAAATTGATTTCACAAAACAACATTACATTGGCTTTGAAAAATTATACTTTTAATGATATTTTTATCATCCATTGATCTGCAAATTCAACCCATTTGCCTTTGAGCTATATTTTGTCTCATTCCCTGAATTGTATTTAATATAGAGGAGATATACATTCAAGCATTCTTCATGATACGGAAAACATTTCAAAGTTCACTGCTTAAACCATTGATTTGGAGGGGAAATTGTGATTTGGTAAAATGTATTGCAAGATACGGCTGTGCTCAGTGACATTATACAGTGTGCTGGTCAGTGATTTGACATCAGACCAGTTCTAATGTATTTTTTAAACTGCTAGAATATATTAAAATGATGTGTTGGTAAGGTTCACATTGCAGCAGAGAGAGAGTTCCTAATGCAATGTATTTTGTTGCTGAAGGGCAATGTGATAAAGTTTCAGTCTGTTCAGAAATACACTCGGTGTAATCCCTAGGCAGAAAACCATGCTTTTAATTACAATTGTGACTGAGATGGGTAGTTGTTTTAATGATTCCTATTGCTTCAAACTAGGTAATAAGGTACTTTCCTACCGTATACATGAGCTTTAAAATTGCTATGGAGGTTTAAAGGTACTAAGAAGTCACTCTAGATTCCATATTCAGATAGTTGCAGTAATAATACTCCTTGCATTTGATATAGTGCCTTCTCATGTCTTTGAGACACCTCAAAAGCGCTTCACAGAATATACTGTAAAGTAAATTGACTATTTTATGGATAAAATACAATAGCTAATTGTACACAAACAGTCATGGATTTACGTGACTACTTTATTGTTAAAACATTTTAAAGGGTTATTACTCCCGAAAAGTTATCTGCGAATCAGCGTAACAACTAGGATCTACTTTCCGCTTGGTAAATCAAGGCGTGTGGAGCAAGGAAACTTGTCTAACATTTCTCTCTACCGAGGAATCAAATCCAGATCCTCTCGCTGGCCAAGTCAGTGCTCTAACCACTGAGCAAAATTTTGGACATGTTTCCTTGCTACACACGCCTTGATTTACCTAGCGGTAAGTAGATCCAGATTGTTAAGTTGATTTGCTGATTGTGTTTCGGTCCTCCTTGATATTCCTTCCCAACACGCATTGTTGGTGCTGTAACAGAGCAGCCCTGCAATCAACTCCTTAGCATTTGTTAAATCATATATGAGGAACGTATTAAAATTATGCAGTATGTATGTAATGTGTATATCATGTGATGGGAGTATTTGAAAGTGGCATTTTAGCGATGGAACATCAGCCAGTGCTCAGTGAAGATGACAGCTGAGTTATCTGTCTTTCACAATTTAACTTCTGTCTTGAGATTTGATAACTAATGCTATGCTTAGCTCTGAAAATGTAACTCTGCTATGTTTCCCAGCACGGAAATCTGTGTTGCAGAAGTCACTATATTTACTGTATGGGTGTAGTAAACCAAAAGATGAAATTGTAAATATTTTGTACATATTTTGTAAATGTTTTGTACACAACAGAATCTTATATATAGCTCTAGGTTTTAAAATCTATATATGAATAGCATAGCATTAATTACCATATCTCAAGTCAAAAGTGTGAAAAACTGAAAACATAATCACATGATTAAGGCCTATGTTAAATTTTAACTTTTAGAGATTCAGAAAATGAAGATGTCTATTTTTAGGCGTTTTGTTTTCATGCTGTTTGATTTGGGCTCATTTTATGAACATCTGGTGAGCTCACACTGCATTCCTAACCCATGAACACATTGAACACATTGCTGGCCTTATTTACCTAGCTTGTCTATGACATTTAATATTAACCTGTCTTTTTTAAAAAAAATCTAGATTTGATTTGAAGATTCCATCTGATGTTTTTGATTGAGCGCATGTGTGTATTGCCATGCAATGTTAAGGTGTTTGTTTCACTTCTCAGTAGGAATAATTTTAATATCTAATGGAGTCACTGTCATAGATATTTGATCAAGTTGGTATATAATACAGTTCGTCAGGACCTGAATTAATCTGTACAGGGAAGGGAAAGCAGAAATCTAGCTGTTCAGTAATCTAATAATGGTAATAACCTTGCATTTGATGTAGCATCTTATCACGTCTTTGAGACATCTCAAATCTAGCTCTATGTCTGCAAGTAACCTGATGACAAATAATTTATTTCCTCAAGAGAGCGAATATGATTTGAGGAAAAGTTGTTTTGATCTAAACTTGCTTCAAACCCACTAAATATACATTTTTGCCAACAAATATACAGTCAATTCACTTTACAGTATATTCTGTGAAGTGCTTTGAGCCATCAATAAGATGTGAAAAGCGCAATATCAAAATGCAAGGATTATTGTTATTTCTTTCTAATTTGTTCATTGAAAATAAGGGTACATGCTTTCTCAGACCTTCCCATAACACAGTAGTTCCCAACCCTTTTTGCTGCGACCCAAATTAGCCTCCAACCGGTCCTCCCACTGCTAGGGGGTGAGATCGCAAATGAAGTGAAGCTCAGCCAAAACGTTATCTCCATCTCTTTTTGGACCCAGCACAACTCATAAGCATGCTCTTTCATACAAATTGGTCGGCGGTGTCGCCTTGGGTATTTTTTTTTAGCATAAAGAAAGCATTTTGAACATTTAAAAAAAAATTCTGATAACTCTTCGCGATCCAATTGAAGACCCCCGCTCCCAGAATTTGGGTCGGGACCTGACGTTGGGATCCACTGCCATAATGGAATAGGTTGAATACCCACAAATATACAGTCAATTAACTTTACAGTATTAATCAGAACTCTGCAGCTTGTGTGCTCTCGCAAACTAGGCTCCACGACCATTTAACATATATACATTTAACAGCGTGATGTTCGCTATTACGTCGTTCGCCATGGGTTGGAAACAAACTACTTTGGGTAGCGTAGGCGTATATAGTTCCTGAACGTCCGGTATTCTTACGTGGGTTCGCTTAATGCCATTTCGCTTAAAGTTGCATTTTTCAAGAACACAACTACGTCGTTAATTATTCCGTGAAGCACTTTGAGACATTTAAAAGACCTGAAAAGCACTGTATCAAATGCAAGGATTATTCTTATTATTCTTATACATGCATTGTGAATTATGCATCTTCAAATCGAAGACATTTGTAAGTAAAGCTGTTGGATCTTATGAGATTCGGCATCTTGACTATTGATTATATGAAGGTGGGAAACTGCACCATAAAGTTCCTTGGGATTGTTGGATGTCAGAAGCTGAAAAATTGTTGTAATTCTATTTAAATACAAGAATTACTATTTATTCATATTATTATGCTGGTAAAACGATCTGGAAAAGGTTTTTTTTTAACCATAATAAATAACAAACAAAGACAGACAGACAGACAGACCATTAATCATACAGTTTACCAATCCTGTCTCATAGGTCAGCAAGATAAGACTTCATGCCTGTGATTTCTTCAGTTGCTGACTTTCTAATCCCAAATGGGCTGTTGGGAGAAGCTGCCAAATGGAGATGATGAATAAAGGATAATTCAAAGGTCGAGTCAACATGGTTTATGTTGACAGATACTATGACAACCCATGTTACAGCTGAGGAGTAACGATTCACTACTGAGCTTCTACCAGCCCCCACCCTCTCAGAATCAATTAGAAAGTGTGCGAGAGTGAGATAGAGATGCTTCTTCCTCTCCCATGCGAAGTGACGGATCTCAACTTGGTCTTTCCCAACAGTGTGGTAGCTCAGATGAACAGAGTAACGGATCAAACAAACAAACTGCATTGTTCTGGTATAGCAAGCTGCCGTTGCAATCTGCTGCTCCACCATGCGTTTCATGTTAAGTATTCATTGGCCACAATGACCACATTGTGCAGTCGTTACAGTCATCAATAAAACTGACTGACGAGGAAGCGGTTAAGTTTACCCTAGTAAACCCTTTCCCGTCTGATCGCAAACACATGCTTTGTGACAACAAGTGACTTCTGGCTCAGCTGCATCCCCAAGTGAAAAAATCCCTGGGACAGTATTGACCATTGTTCCAATTTATTTCATCAAAACTGCCAGGTTTACAGAGGGTGTTCTCCTGGTTAATCTGGCTGCAATCTTGAAATTTACAGCACAGAAGAATTATTGGTAATTTGTCCTATCGAGGCCTATGCTGGTGTGAGCTCCGCTACTGAAGCCAAAGTGACCATTATTTCTATGTGAACCCAAGCAGAGCATGCTATTTTGTTTGGTAGGTAAAAATCAATTGATCCAGTACGTGTCTTCACCCAATCTCCACATACAAGTATTGTGCAGGCAGGAGATTGAACGCTGATCAGTTGCAGGAACCTGCCTGATGTCTAAAGTCTAGTTAAGAGACCAATTTTGGTCCTCTACCTCAATAGTTAAGAGTGCTCGCCTTGCAAGCGAGAGACCTGGGATTGATTCCCAGAAGGACAAAATGTTGGGCAGGTTTTCTGTTCAACATGCCTCTGTTTACCCAGCAGTAAGTAGCATGGTTATTATTTGATTGTCAGATCGCATTTCCGGGGGAAAGTCCGTCAAAAAAATAATAATAAACTAGTCACTCAATCCACGATTGTCTGTGGGACATTGCTGTGTGTAATTGGCTGCTGCGTTTCACCCACAAATATACAGTCAATTCACTTTATAGTATATTCAGTGAAGTGCTTTGAGACACTTTCACGAAGTGCAAAGTGCTAGATCAAATGCAAGGATTATTATTTTATCAAATGCCAGGATTATTATTGGTGCTTGACTGAAATCAAGTAATGTCATATAGACCAGATTTTCAATCTTCTTATCTATGGTTTGATCAGGTGGTGTCTTAATCCATTAAGGCTTCAGGGAACATTTTAAGGAAATGGATGCACCTTTAACTAATATTGAGAATCTGTATAATATTTGTTACGAGTTGGATCTAGCAAAATATTCCTGTGGTTAATGGAAGTACTATTTTCATTCTTGGGATGTCCTCCTGACGTGAAAGGCGCTATACAAATGTAATTTTGTTGTTGCTGTTGTTGTTGAATGAAACTCCTTGTTTCAGAATTTTATTTTAATAATAAACAATACAAATAAATTCTTTCTGCAACATTGTGACAGTTACGTGCTACCACCTGTCAGCTGTTTCTGGTGGTACAGAAAAATTAGCAACCAATATATGAACTCCAGTTCAAAAGCTGATGGGGGAAAAAATATTAAAGTATAACTGCTAGCATGCTCAAGGGTCTATCATACACTCGGGGGCTCAAATGAGTTTGCAAACTGTTCAAACTCCAATAACACTGTTTATAGCAGCATCCAAACCTCTGGAGTGTGCTAGTGTTTATAGCTAGTTGTTAGTCTCAATCTATTCGGAAAGCTGATGTTCCAAAATAAAATGCTTAACTGACTAGTTTTAATGGTGATATGTAATAGTAATCCCTGATTTTTTCATTGGGGCAAACCAGTTCAACCTATTCAATATAAAGAGTATTATGTGCTTCAGAGAACAAAAGGCCCATTTACATTAGTCTGATGCCTATCAAACAACAACTAGGGATTCCTAGAAGAACTAGGGAAATGAGTGTGGCTTTCAGGTACGGAGTTGCAGCAAGTTTATGACAAAATATTTGACACTTTGAGTTTGTATGATTGATTTTCCTAGTACAAATTGACTGATTTGGAATTGGATCCAACAGAGTTCGTTCTTTAGTTAAACCTTTCCAAGATCATTTATTTAAAATCTAGTGAACTAATTTTTTATCTTCTTTAATTTGTGTTTGTAATTAAATTTTTCCTTGATAGGTATCTGTGGAGTCCTGTAGCTCCGTGGTTAGAACACTCGCCTTGCAAGTTAGATCTGGGTTCAATTCCAGGCAGGGCAAAACATTGGCCAAGTCTCCTTACTCCACAAGCCTCTGTTTATCCAGCAGTAAGTAGGAACCTAGTTGTTAGTCGATTGGTGGACCGTTTATCCAAAGGTGATAATGCCTTTTTAAAAAAATTGAATAATAAATTGATCACTCAATCCATGACTGTTGTGGGACACTGCTGTGTTCAATTGGCTGCTGCTTTTCACCCACAAAATATACAGTCAATTCACTTTATAGTACAGGTAAAACCCGCTTAACGTCGGAGTTTGGTTCCAGAAAAGTGCGACTTTAAGCAAAACGACGTTAAGTGAATACACTTTTCCCATATGAATGAATATAAAAACTGGAGTTAGGTTCTTTGGACATTTTTCGTTAAAATTTAGTTTAAAAAAAATGATGCTCCCTCCCTGACTGCCTGCCCAGCTCACTCACTCTCTTCCCGTCTCATTCGCTGCCGGCCTGGCTCTCTCTCTCGCTGCCGGCCTGGCTTACACCCAGGTCCTAACGCCGTCGTGCCCCCTTTCCCCCCGCTGGCGAACGACATAATAGTGAACATCGCAACTTTGAATGAATCTATGTTCCCAATGTATTAGCAACATAATAATGAAAAACATTAACTGAGGTGACGTTAAGCGATGTCTGCCTGTATATTCTCTGAAGTGCTTTGAGAAGTCATGGAGACATGATAAGCCACTATATCAAATGTAAGGATTATTATATTACTATTCTGGATACTGCTGGCAAACATTTAACACATGTTAACAGACAAATAATTAAGTAGTGTTGGTTGGCATGGGAGATATTTTAATTATTCTGTTTGAAGAGTGAGATAGGTTAAAATAAAGTAGTGCAAATGTTGCAGTTTTTCCTGGCCTTGCTGGACTTGTTTTTCTCAGAACCAATTGAGTAGGATTTAAGAATGAGAGAGAACTCTCCAGTTAACAGACGAAGCCCTGGTTTGTATTCACCTATTTAGTCTCCTCACACTGCGCTCCAAATATTTACTGATCCCAACGGTAACCAAGCAAATAAAATATTTATCCATCTCCACCATTTAATCCACTGGCAACACCCACAGCTCATTTGAATCAGTCTATTCCTTGGAGTATTTGATCATTTCAGACTACAGCTTCAAATCTGTTTTCAATAGATACTCTCATGATCATTTTGACGAATGTTAATCAATACAGTATCCACTTCTTTTGCTGTAACATTTATTCCAAATATTTACAATAGTGTACAAGTTTTTATTGTATATATATATAATATATATATACAGTACACACATACGCACCCTCCTTTTTGAGCCAACTTTCTATAGCTGGAAGTCGACAAGACTGAGGCCCTCCAGAGTAACTCGCACCAGCGCCTCCGCACCTCAGGCACTATCAGCATCAGCATCTAGAGATGCCCACAAAAAATACAGTCGATTCACTTTACAGTATATTCTGTGAAGTGCTTTGAGCCATCGATAAGATGTGAAAAGCGTTATATCAAAATGCACAGGTGATTATTACAAAATTTGGGTGAGAAGGCATGAGTTTTCGATGAGCTGGACTTTGTGGATGGTGGAGGAGGGGAGACCACTGAGGAGGGTGTTAAGAGTAATCCAGAAGTGACAGCGGCATGGACAAGGATATCAGCAGCTTTTGGGGTGAGATAGTGACAGAGATGGGCAATGTGGCAGAGATGGAAGAAAGCAGTGCTGGTCAGGGACCGGATGTGGGGGAGGAAGGATAACGGGATCGAATCTGACGCCTAAATTGTGCACGGGTTTGGAAAGTTTTAAGGACGGACGAGCAGAGGATAGTGAAGAGTTCACAAGGCTCATAAATCATTCTACTTTTACACATCCGGCGAAATTAAGGAAATGCGAAACGTACAATTTGAAACGGTTCTGCAGATAACATCAGATGCCGTATTGAATAAAAATTGGCTGTACATCAGCAACACATCTCTAGCTAAAAAATACATTACAACAACCGAGGTCAAATCCCCCTAAAGTTCACACCATCTCAGCATTGGAGATAAAATTGTTTCATGTTAAGTACATAGTATCAAACAGGAAGGTTTCATAGCTATAATGGAGATGATGTATAATGCAGTTGGACATTTTCAACATTATACTTTGAAGTATATACTGTATATATGTATACTTTTTGAAAACTTAAGAAACCTTGGTGAAGGCCTGTGATGTAGGATATCATCAAGGTTCGAAAGAATAGAAGATGTGGTTAATCAAGCAGTGGTGGTTAAGTGATTCCAAATTCTAAAATTCTGGGAATTGTTGGAGGTCAGGAAGACTGACAGGAAAGTATTTCTTTTAATTTGTATTAATGACTTAATCTGAGATTGGCAGCATCATACAGCTGGACTTGTGTCAGATTCAGGTGAAAACCTGATCCACTTCAATCAAATTCTAAAGGACATTGAGCCATTCAGTTCAACATGTGTAGTAAGCCTCAATGTCTTAAATTACCAGACATCTAGAAATGGGAATTGGATTTCCATCTTAACTCGCTGCCTGAAGTGATGGTTGAATCATACAGTATAGATGCATTTAAGGGGAGGTTATCCTCCTATAGCTCGGTGGTTAGAGCACTCGCTTTACAAGCGTGAGACCTGTGTTCGAATCCAGGCAGATCAGGGCGAAACCTTGGGCAAATTTCCTTACTCCGCACGCCTAATAATAATCCCTCCAAAAAAACACAATAATAAAAATTGGTCATTCTAATCCATGACTGTTTGTGGGACACTGCTGTGTGCAATTGGCTGCCGCATTTCACCCAGAAATATACAGTCAATTCACTTTGCAGTACATTCTGTGAAGTGATTTGAGACATCGATAAGATGTGAAAAGTGCTATATTCAATTCAAGGATTATTATTATTATATACACATATGGGAGAGGGAATAGAAGTGTACGGGAGTAAATAGGGAGTGTGTAGAGACTCATGTGGAATATAAACACCAGCGTGGGCAGGTTGGACCGAGTGGCCTGTTTCCATGCTGTACAGCATTTAGAAATCTATGTAAATCTTGCTGAAGAGAATAATTTGCAAGAGAAAGGCATATATTTCCAGGGCAGAATCTTCCAGGTACAGAATGTGCAGCAACTTGATTATTGAGATGAATGAAAACACTGATGTGAGGTTCTTTGTGGTCAATGGTATTGTTGATATGTTCTGATAGATATAGCTAGATAAGCAAAGTATATTGCCTCCTCAGAAATGAAAAGAATTGATGCTGGTAAATGGATGTCAGCCAAGCATTACTGAAAACTAAACCAAATACAAACACTTGCTTTTGCCATGCATCTATAAGCTATGTTCCCATTAATGCATTTTACCCACATACTTAAGCAGGGGTGAAACTCTAGGCAGGTTTCCTTACTCTACAGGCCTCTGTTTACCTAGCATTAAGTTGGAATGTGATTGTTAATCGATCGGTGGATTGCTTTGAGATGTCTAGAAGACGTGAAAAGCACTGTATCAAAATTCAAGGATTATTATTATTATTCTGTGCAAATATGTCGTTGCTTTCATTTAACATCTTGCATCTGCTAATCTAATAATGGATCATTTTTGCCTATCTCAACCAAAACTGTTGCTGTAACTGATATTTTTGTCCTTTAGGGAGAATGGAGAATGAATCTGTCAGTATCTGAGCAATGTCCTCTTTAACTAAACGTTCCTTTCGATAGATGTCCATTAAGTGGCATGTACTGCATCTTCGAGGTGGAAAGGAACTTTTGTTTCAGTGCAAAAATAGCTCGTCCAGCATGATTTAATTCCCCTGATGCTTTCGGTGTGAAAGTTTAAATCACAGCAGCAATTACCAGAGAAGGGTCAGAATTTTATTTAATTGCTGTCTGAATGAGACTGTGAAACCTACCTACAGTGGACTCATACTGATGGTCTTGCTCGGAGATTTGTTTCTGTCATGACCCGAGGCTTCTTTTAGAATTAGATAATGACAAATAGAGAATTGGAAAATTCAGACTAGGTTCTCCTTTCAACCCAACTCATGTTGTAGTTATGGACTTATAATAAAACCTATCCACTTACAGCATTTTGTTAATCCATTTTCTGTGATTTCCCACATATATTTTGGTCTATTCGCAGTTCATAGCATTTTCACAAAACAAATCATTTGTAGGGAGGAATTACTTCAGATAGTTTATCACCATTGAAAATTATTACATCACCTGTCACATTTTCACCCCAAATGTATCTTACTTCTTAGAATTCTTTCAATACAATAATATAGTACAATAATTTAGTATTGATTCACTTGGAGAATTGATAATGTATAATTAAATTAAAGAAATTGCAGAAAAGATCTTACACACTTGAGTAAATTAAACCCTGATGATATTATTCTATGATTGTGCTCTGGCACAGAAATGCATTCTACTAATCTACATCTTGAAATTGCCAATGGTAGATAAAATAAATGGTATCTGTGTCACTCAAGCCATTCTCTGTGCAGCGATGAGAGGCAGCTACATTTTACCTAATGAACTGATCATTCAGTGAAGTATGTTTCTTGACAGGAATTTGATTTAAATAAGAGGTGGATCATTAACCAGGAGCTGAATTTTAGATAAACATGATTCGCATTACACATCAACCTATTGTAAAACAAACAATGTAAATTGCTCTGACTGTAGCAGTTGAACAAAAGCCATTGCCTTGATCACTTTCAAAGTATACAAATACGTTGAAAGAACCACATCAAAACTGTAAACAAAAGCTGTTTTTCTTCATAAATGTTGAGGTAAATCCTTTGTTGGGTATAAAACAATTTTGGGTAATTAATATCCTCCCAGGTAATGATCAGACTTTTGCTGTACTCATTGTTTCTCCTTATTTTCCAATGGATATTTTTCTGTTTTTCCTATAGTACTTTAGCCCTCATAGAAATATATATTGTATATATATTCAATACACATTATATAATATATATAATATTTCTATGAGGGCTAAAGTACCACAACTGTATGATGAATTAAAACAACAACTTCCACTTATTCTGACTATTGTTTTGGAAATAACTTTACCGAGGCAGGGTTGGACCCCCAGCAAGGGAGGAGGGAGAGGTGAACATTGACACAGTCAGAAGTGATAGATTTTCAAATGTGAACAGTCAGAAGTGGTAGATTTTCAAATGCGATTAAAGATTAAAATTTCAAATGAAGATACAGTATTTCAACAATTTTCTTCATGTATTGGGATTCAAGACTTGCTGTTTGGTGTGTTTCACAATCTGATATCTACATTGGAAGTAACAAATTAGGTTTAGGCAATATCACAAATTAAGCTCCATTGAGAAAGCCTGACTTGGCATCAAACCAGGGAGAGGATTGAAAAATCACAACCGACACTCATTTTTCTTTCTCCTTCTTCCAGTTCTGAGAATGAACCAACTGTACTTGTTAATTTTTGGCCTGGTTGAAAAACATCATTAAATGAGTGTCAACGAATTGTCACATTCTTGTTATATATTGTTAATGTGCACTGTTCATAAAAGTACCATGCCAAATGGAATGCAATATTTAAAGGTGATTAATTCTTTCTAAATAGATCAAAGGAGCAGAAAATTAAGTGAAGAATTAGTCTTCAAAGAATGAATGATTACACAAAATCGAATGCAATTTGGAACTGGTAAGTGCAGAGTGAGCAGTTCAAATGGCTGTAAATTACCGTCCATTTGGGCAATGGGAATATGTACTGTTTTGCTGAAAACTACATTTTGTTGCTATGCTGCTACAGTATTTATTAGTAGTAATTTGGGATTTAATATTAGCCTTATCTCAAAGTGCTTCACAGAGATTGTGGAGTTCCCTAGGGTATTGGTTAGAGCACTGGCCTCACAATCGAGTGGATCTGGGTTTGATTCCCGGACAGGGCAAAACATTATATATGTTTCCTTACTGCATACACCTCTGTTAACCTAGCAGCATGTAAGAACCCGGTTATTAGTTGATTGATGGGTTGCTTTACCGGGGGTAATAACCCTTTAAAAAAAACAATAATACTTTGGTGGCTTATTCATGACTGTTTGTGGGACACTGCTGTGTGCAATTGGCTGCTGCATTTTGCCCACAAAATATACAATTCACTTTACAGCTTGAAGCTCTGCGAGAAGTCTCGAGGACATGATAAGGTGTTATTATTATTTTCTGCAGTGTAGTGCTTGTTTCTATTGGTGTCCTGTTGGTATCATGCCTTCGACAGAACATATAGTTGTGAACCATTTTTATGTTCGGTGACTTTATTTCAAATTGGTCGAGCGACCTCGGATCAACATTGGAAGAACAGGTGTCTATCTCAGCCGTTATCTGGAGAGAACAAGAAGAGGAACAGAATCCGAAACAAATAGTTGAAATCACCAGAAGCAGGAAACACCCAAATCAATTAAACTTTGTTGCCCTCTGCTTCCTCGAAGATGAGAAATACTGCAAGCGCACACAGTATCCGTTTTGCTGGCCAAACCCCACAAATATTCTTGATACTCGTGTCAAACCAGTTCTCAGCCTACAGATTTAGAACTGTAAGGTGAACTAGCTCGCTCGCTTTTGAATCAGTTTGCCTTCAAGCAAATCTTCATGTTTGTAACCTACAGAATATTCTGCTACACACTATCAGGAAAAAAAGGCTAATGTTTTATTAACTGATAGATTCATCAAATTGATAGAAACCTGACACATTGCCCCCAGGAGCACACATTCTTATTTGGGGACTCCACATTCTGAGACCTAACTTCTAATCTGTCAGATAGGAATGATGTTGACTGTAATTTAGGACTAATTAGGCCATTTGACACATTTGATAAATGCCTTACAAAGGTTTAATTTCAAAGCACGATTTAAACGATCTTGAATCTTTAGTGCAGTAATCCTATTCCAAAGAATTTCTCAAATCTCCACTATTTACGCTTTCAGTGTGACTTGACTTGGATTTGACCTGATTCATAAGGATGGGTTAATTCAGTGTGTTGTAATTACATTTTTCCCTCTGGAGTAAAACTTCGGTTTTTATTAAGTGCTTTGCATAACTGTATTTTGCATATTTAGATGATATATCTTTATTTGTCACAGCATTTGTATACCTCAGGGGCTGATAATAACTTAAATTTGGTGCCTATTAAGGTGAAGGATAACCAGGCTAGAAACCAAGCTTCTTCCATTTTGCATTTACTGACGGTGGTAATTATATTCTGCAGTTCCTTTCTGTATCTGAATGTTTCTTTGAGCCATTTTATCGTACTTCTGTATGATGTTGGCTTTTGCTGAGCAGGAATTTATAAGCCATGTCAATGGAAGAGACAGGCTCCACCACTTCATGTTTGAAATTGTTCATGGATCAGATCGTGGGTCTTGATTAGGAAGATTGTGGAGTGCTGTAGCTCAGTGGTTAGAGCACTTGCCTTAAAAGCGTGAGACCTATGTTCGAATCCAGGCAGGTCAGGGCGAAACTTTGGGCAAGTTTCCGTACTCCACATGCCTTATAATAATTCCTCCCCCCAAAAAACACAATAAAATTGGTCATTTCAATCCACTACTGTTTGTGGGACGCTGCTATGCGCAATTGGCTGCCACGTTTCGCCCACAAATATACAATCAATTCACTTTACAGTATATTCTGTGAAGCACTTTGAAACATCTAGAAGACATGAAAAGTGCTATATTAAATTCAAGGATTATTTTAAAGTTTATTATTGGCAAATCAATAGCTCTTGATTTCTTTTGGGTTTATTGAAACTTGTGTCTTGTGTTGCCTTAATGGCCTGGAGGATATCTGCGATCTCAATTTGCTTAGTTCCAGGTGACAGGTACAATACTATAGGCAGAGAATATAAAGTATTTTTACAGCTTCAGTGATCGGCAAAATGAGTTATAGTGATAACTTCTTTACTTAAGAAAACTTTTAAGTCTTTGATGGTGGGACACAACAGTTTCAAAATCGCCAGCTCTTCAACTTTGTATGAACAAAATGTTGTATTGTGCCAGATGTCATCTGTTTCTTGGATGGTCATAGTGAAACCGTAAGCATGTCCTCTTAAGAAAAGTTACACCTTCACAGCACCTTCAACATGGGAGATTGTTTCAAAGAGCTTCACAAAGCCTGAGTAGGAGCTTGCGCTGAATGCGAGTTAATAATAATAATAATTATTGTAGTGATATAGTGCTTTATCATGTCTTTGAGTCATCTCAAAGTCCTTCACAGATTATACTGTAAAGTGTATCGACTGTATATTTTTGTGGGAAATCCACAACAGTTTGTGGGACACTACTGTGCGCAATCGGCTGCTGCATTTCGCCCACATATATCGAGTCAATTTATTTTGCAGTAGTTTCTGTGAAGCACTTTGAGACATCTAGAAGACGTGGAAAGCACTACACCAAATGGAAGGATTATTATTACTATTAACGATGTATAATGTATTTATGTATTTTGAAATCTTGCCAGTTTTAGGGAGTTGCCGGTTTATGGAATGTCGGATTATCGGGCGTTTACTGAATTTCAAGTGATTTGTGCCACTTGAAATCTTCATACTAACTAACTAACAAATGTTACAGAGTTCTTTACTGAAGTGTATCCGATAACCATATGATGGGTATAACATTAAAAATATATGCTTAATTTAATGCACTTATTCTTGAAACTATTACGCTTGTAAACAATCCATTCTGCACACAAAAATCCACTGCAAGTTTTCAAACTCCAGCTAATATGGACAAAGTTTGGCACTGACTGGTATATAGCCACTTGCATCATCAGAGCCACATTTTGTTAAACTCGCATGATCTTTGCTCCCTACAACTTTCCTGGTAGACACTGGATGGATCTAAAAGAAAAACAACAACAAAATTATATTTATAGAGCAAGTCAGGAGGACCCCCCCAAGGCACTGAACAGTCAGGATGGGACCCGAGCAAAGGAGAGAGGCAGGGCAGTGGGGGGGTGGGGCGGGAGCAGAGGCCTCTTTTTAACACTTCAAACTACTCGGTGTAATTTTCTTAGGGGGTCCGTCACTGACGATAAGTATTAATAAGTGCGCATGCGCAATTTTATTTTATGCAAAAAATTTATTTTGTCGGGTGTGATGCCTCTTTAGGTGGACTGCCTGCTCCGCCGGGCTGGGGAGAGCTCTGGTTTTCGCTATATTTAACAAAAGACAGGACAGCACACTCAAATCCTCCCATTTCAATGATATTTTTGTGCATTACTTTCGGGGCCCACAATATGAATGACTCATTGGTGCATTACACTGATTGCAGCGACGTTAAAAACGCCTCTGGGCGGGAGAGAGTTGGGAGGGCAGCAGAAGGCATGGTCGAAGTGGAGGGTCCTGAGGCTTGAAGGAGTCGAGGGAGGGAGCGAGGCAAAGGGACTGTGAAAGAACATAGTCTACAGGGAACACCCATACATCTTGTTTCTTCCAGGCTTAATAGTGAACTTTTCACAGCCTGTGACCCTGATTTGTAAACTCTTAGTAGTGTTGGCAGTGAAGCTTCAGTAGAGTGATTATGTTGATGAGTGTCATATGGAGAAATCATGCGAGGCAGACTGTGAGTTTACAAGGCGATTCATGAGATGGACTTAGTAATGTTCTGTAGACTGTAAATAATAGTGATACAGTACTTCTATTTGATAAAGCTCTTTATCACATTGCCTAAAAAAGTTCTTCACAGCCCTTACTGTAAAATGTATGACAACTATGTATTTGTCGGCAAACTATGCAGCCAATTTGAGCATATGAAATGAATGATCAATTATAATTGGGGAATTATTGACCAGGACACTGGGAGGAACTTCCTTCTCTTTTCAAATAGCATACAGTAATTGAAACCTTAATATTCACCTGAACATGCAGATGAGAACTTGGCTTAATGTCCCATCTGTAAGATAATGCAGAAATGGAGTGTCACCCTAATCTATGAACTCAAAATCCCAACAGCAAGCAGCTTGAACCCAGGATCTTCTGAATCCAAGATAAGTATCTATCAATTGAACCAGACCAATACCTACATGCTTTTAAGAATTTGCAAGAAGATTTATTTTTGTGTGAAATAATTCTATAAGGACAGTCAACTAAGCACACACACTGACATTAGGTGAGCCAATTTTCTGAAGCCACTTGACTTAAACCTAATACCCAAATATGCACAAGGCCCCATGTTGCAATAAGGAGTTTGAAAGCGAACAGCGATGTTTGTTTCTTTCAGCCTTGATAATGAGCTTCTCATGGATGCTACAACAACAACAACAACAACAAAATTACATTGATAAAGCACCTTTCAAGTTGGGAGAACATCCCAAGGTGCTGCTAATGGCCACAATGTCCTCCGAAAGGTGATATTATTGTAATAATGGACGTCTTGTTCATTAGTGATTAATTGTGCTGGGGAATATTTCCATTCAAACATCAAACATGCTTTTAGTGGTTTTCTATCCACTTAATAGGATTTTCCTATTCCTGTGATTGTGTACAAATACAGTTACTACACTTAACAGTAAAATCCTGTGAAGCACTTTTGAGACATTTTGACATTGGGATGAGTCACTTTATCAAATGCAAGAATTTTTATTATTAATGGACTCACCTACCGCACAATGAACAAAAACGCAAAATACTGCAGATGCTGGAAACTAAACTCATGAAGGGTTGTTGACCCAAAACGTTGACTTTCCTTTCTCCATACGTGCTGCCTGACCTGCTGAGTGTTCCCGGCGATTCCTGTTTTTTTACGTACACAATGAATGTCTGTACGACATCAAGGCGCTAAATCATGTTTTTATCTAACTCAAATTAAGCAATGTTCTCATGGATTTTTGTAATGTGATTTCCAAAAAATATGCATTGATTCTTACACATTTCATGATACTGTATATAAAATTATGCATTTCATTGTAATTAAAACAAAAATGTTGAAATATATATAAAATATGGCATTTTGTCCTTGTGTTCTCAGTCATTCCAAGCCCCTTAATTGTATTTCACTATTGTTGCGGTTGTCTACAAATACGGGGGAAGAATCCAATGTTGCTTTAACTGTTGTAATGGATGTTTCTCTGATGACATATGTAAGGAAGGCATGTATGACTTCTACAGTTATCTGGGGAAAAATAAAGATTGAAAGCAATAATGTCCCCCTTTATTTTCTCTTTGACCTGTTCCTGCACTACCTCCATTTAATTAAGGTTCCAACAATGTGGATGATTTTGCTTTCCCTTCCCTGAGCCCCTACGCAATGCCTGCCTCTAGTTTCCTTCTATTTCTGTCTGACTCCTAATGGAATTCCTTTGCTTTCATTTGCACTACCCTTCTGGAACAGTATAACAACATCAGGCAATCAGGTAGACAGGATAAAAGAAGCAGAGATGGAGGGCAGAAGCTAAATGGGCGGTGAATGGAAAAATTGAATAAGTAAAAAAAAATCTTCACCATTCCACAAGTACCTCAAATGTTGCACATGTTCACACAGGTGAGCTGGGAAGCACTTCTACCTATTAATGTTGGATCCTGACTATAGTTCACCTTTCATCCTGTTTCGATAATAGAGTTTGATTTATGAAAAAGGAACGAAAGGATGAATCTGGGCTGAATGTTGTGAGTAAAGCAGAGGATGAATTTTCTATTTCTGAATACCTTGAATGAACCTTAGGTTAACTTTCAATGTTTTTAAGAAACTATTTTAACTTTCTTTTAAAAAAAATTACATTTGAATTGTACCTTTACTTCGGGAGGATGTCCCAAATCATCGGCTTTATTTCTAATAAGCTGTAAATAAACTGCAGGCCATACGTATGACAAAAGCAGCTACCTCGTCGGAGGGATCTATACACATCTTCAAATACATAGAAATAGTTTGTATTGTGTAGCCATTATTATCAGCTAGGGTGGCTGAAGCCAGGAACTATACGATTAGCTTGCTGCAGTGATTGGAAGACAGTAGGACGGGGATTGTGGAAGTATGCTATCAAATAGGCTAAAAGGGTCTCTGTCATCCAAACCTCTCATGATTTATTGATGCAACAAAATATACAATTACAAAACATTTAAATGCATAGCGGTGATCAGATATTTCAGTATGGTATATATCTTAGAGCACTTCAGTATCACAGCTGAATTGCTGACTTCTCTTCTTAAGATATTTTCCACAGCTGAGCAAACAAGATGAGTGATAGCTTTGTTGGCAAACTAATCCCAGAAAATTGAAAGCTAGTGGCAAAATCAGTCTTATAATAGCGACACTCGAAAACATTTCCGAGTATCCATTTAAAACTAAGATGCCTCCATGACTATTGGAATGTTAAAATATATAAGTCATCCGAAACTGCAAGACACTCTTAATCCTTCGAGGGAATTTAATGCCCTGTAGTTCCCTGTTTCCAATATTCCTGGTGAAGTCAACACATAATTAGTCCAAGTGATATATTTCATTTATTGCTTCCCTGCAAAGACTGACCGAGTAACATCCATATTCAAACAATGTGACAATCAGATATTCATAGTGGAAACAGGGGACTTCAGGGCGTCAAATTCCCTCAAAGGATTAAGAGCCTAATTTGCAGTCGAAGAAATTAATGTTCCAAAGAATATTTTACAGTATTTTTTTTGAATTTACTGCCCTGCAACACAGAGTACAAGGATCAGAATTTGGTGCAACAACAACAACTTGGATTTATATAGAGCCTTTCATATGGGGTAGCGTCCCCGAGCACTCCTAATTCTTGTATCTGGAGTTCCTGGTCTGGCTGTGCTATCAGACATATACGCTGAAGCAAAGCCCAGTGTCTAGCGAAGCTTTCCTACCGTAAATTAAAGAGTGAAAAATGTATTAGAAGAAAAAGAATCTTGTCTGTTCTGTATAGATAAGATCAATTGGACTGTTACCCACAGATGTGACATAAAAAATTGCTTATTGGCAAATGAAATGGCTGAGAATGCTGTAATAAAGAGCTTGTATTTTATAGAGCCTTACAATCTTAAAGTGTTCCGTAAGCAATTATTATCAGGAGTAGTGACTCTTTTTATAGGCAAATGTGCATCCTGTTTGCACCAGCAAGAGAGCACTGAAATATGTTCAGTAATTAATTTTCTTATTATACAGCACAGTTAACATTGATTCAATGCCAACTTAAAGTCAAATTAGCACTATAAAACACAATACAAATCAGATATCAGGATCATCAATTTAAATTTTGAATCCATCCCAAAACTAGTTGAGGACATTTTCCTGGAATCAAATTAATGCATCAGCTGCAATGTAAATTGGACTTGCTGAGTTTCAGAAAATGTCAATTTTATGTTTTAAAGATCTACAGTACTTTAATTTAATTTAATGGAAGAATCAGTCAGGCAACTGGCCTTGAGATCAGATGAATTTTCTTCATTCGAACATCTCTTTATGATCTTGTTTTCAATATTAACATTAGTTAGAGCACTCGGTTTGCAAGCAAGAGGACTCAGGTTCTTATGTAAATTTAAACCTGAGGTGGAAAAAGCGGGTTAAAGTAATTTACTTACCTGTTTACCGAACAGTACATAGGAACCTGGTTGTTTGTTGACTAGCAGATCGCTTTCTGGAGGTAATAATCCCTCCAAAAAATGAAATATATCCTGTGAAGCTCTTTGAGATGTTTCAATGTTGTGATAAGGCGCTATACCAAATGCAAGGATTATTATTATTAATAGCTCAGTGGTTAGAACTCGCTTTACAAGAGTGAAACCTGCGTTCGAATCCAGGCAGGTCAGGGCGAAACCTTGGGCAAATTTCCTTACTCCAAACACCTGATAATAATCGCTCAAGAAGAAAACACAGTCCTGTAATAAAAATTGGTCATTTGAATCCACGACTGTTTGTGGGCCACTGCTGTGCGCAATTGGCTGCTGCGTTTCGCCCACAAATATATAGTCAATTCATTTTACAGTATATTCTGTGAAGAGCTTTCAGACATCTAGAAGACATGAAAGCTCTATATCAAATGCAAGGATTATTATTATTATTAATGAAACTGACGACCAATGTTGGATTCAAATGTTCTGTACAGGCTCTTGTTTGTACATGTGCATATTTCTCAGGACCCAGTGAGTGTGATTTAAAAATGGGAAATATAAATTCTGCTTTCCACACTGTATCTCTTTTCTGCTTGATATGAAAATATATCTCTCCTGCAATATAAATCTTGTGCAGAGGGCTAGTAATCAAGACCAGCTGTGAGGTTGTGATGACTTCAAAAGATTCCAGATTCATTTCACAGCAGTTACTGTATTACACTTTCAGAATTACTTAAGCTATGTTCTATCCATCTGCAACTGTTTAGGGATATATAATTTTAAAAATATGAGTGCAAAACAAACATTTAGTGATGCACTGTTTTACATATTCCACAAGTTACCTACCACATATTTATTTAAAGTTGAAATTGTTTAAATATTTGTTTTTCCTTGCAAATTTAACAGATTTGCCTTTGTTCTTGATACAGTACACAAATGTATAGTCACATTGCAATTATATTGCAATTTTAAAATAAAATCTAAAGTGAAATACTCGCATACATCATAAACAATCCTTGCATTTAATATAGTATCAAAAATGTTTAAACATCTCAAAAGGCAGCCACGAACAAAGTCCCACGAACAGCCAATTGAATGAAATGGCCAATTTATATAGAGAATTGTTGACTGAAAGCCCTTTTGTTCTTCAATAGGGCCATGGAACTTTTAAT
The DNA here is from genome assembly GCA_035084275.1 of Hydrolagus colliei. NCBI lineage: Eukaryota > Metazoa > Chordata > Chondrichthyes > Chimaeriformes > Chimaeridae > Hydrolagus > Hydrolagus colliei. Next base: position 17,074,253 of record CM068747.1, on the reverse strand, counting down.
ATTCACCCGAACTGGCAGAGAAAAAATTTAACATCTCTTCTGAAGGACTGTACTTCCAGCATTGTAAAGCTTGCCCATTACAGTGTCCATTAAGCATTAAACTGAAGTGTCAGCCTAGACTAAGAGCGAATGAGGGTCTTGAAGTGACAATTTTCTGACACAGAGGTGAAACCAATTGAGTAAAGTTGATACTTTAAGCTGTATGTATTCTCACTGCATATACACACAGAGTACCTACACTTTCTACATGTAGTGCAGTGCATATAATTTATAATTGAGAAATAGTTATTGGACAAATAATTACATAAAATCAAAATAAAATAACAGTATTTGAATTTTACTGATGGGAGGTTAACATTGCACATACATATATTATATACTTTAATACTATTTACATGTATGTGTGAATCTAAAAAAGTATTGATAAGGAGGCCAAACCCAGTGAAAATCTCTCTAACCCAAATGTAATTATGAAATCATTGATGTTTAACATGTTTATTAAACACTAAGACATACTGAAGAAGTGAAAATTAGGTGGCATTTTATTGAAGAACTGAACAGCTAAAGAACGGATTATTTTCTTTTGAACTGTTTTCTTGTTGGTATACCAGCTCACTGTACATTTATTCCTTACAATTAATATTTCATTGACACATAAAACACAGTTGTTTTTTTAAAAAAGAACAATTTTACAGAACAACATTTCTAACACACTCTATTGTACATTAAAATGTGTTCAGCCACGTTCCTGCAGTACTTTATGTCTTCGCTAGTCGGTGAAACTACGGTTGAATTTTCTTTTCTTCCCCCCCACCCCCACTTTAAAGTCCCTGCAAAGATTGCATTTATCAATTCATGTGCAAATTTGACATTTATAAAGTTGTTCATTCTTGTATTGGCATCTGTAGTTGGAAATACATATATGCAGACGACCCTCAGGCTAGGGATTGAAAGAAAGTTTATTTTTTTTAATGTTACTGCATATTTTGATTTGTTCTTGCTCTAAGCACTGTTTATAACAGACTCTTTATTTTATGAATGCTTATCATGCGTTTTGCACCATCTGATATTCCCTTTGGGGTATCGGTTGCAATGAAACCAGATGCGCCTCTCCTAAACAGTTACTATTATTATTACTATTTATCCCATAACACTGACTATGTACAAATAAGTTACGTACAGCATTTAAATCTTCACAAAACTATCCCATGAGCATTCTGTTAACCAGAAGAGTAATAAGGGGTTTCGCTATGGTAATTATAATCAGGGCAAACTTTCTGAACGAGTTTATAATCTACGCTGTAGAAAGCTATATATATGCATATAACCTTGAATGGTTTCGAACACAACCAAGACACATGACTTTGGGTCTGCTCCTGATAGCATATCTTTGAAGGATCATAATTGCACAGCGCGGTCTTCTTTGCTCGGTCTGTTTTCTCATACTCGATCCGACAGTTGAATGTCTTCGACTCTTTGGTCTCCAGTGTTGACTGTTGGGAGAAGTCAAACTCCACGACCTTGGATGGGGGGACCAGGCTTACAGACACATTTCCGTGACCTGTTGAATTATGTCGAAAGTATACACTGAACGTTCCGTTTCCATGGTCGACTATTTTCCCAGTGATCAGAAGGTTCAGTTTAACAGTCTTGATGTTAGAATGGAAATCACCCCACCCAAACATTTTCTTGAATTTTCCCGTTTTAACAATGGGCCTGCGTTTAGTCCGTGAGTGAGATTCCTGAATGTCCGTTAGGTTGGTTAACCATGCCCATAAGTCTTCTGAACTTTTTAAAGTGGAGGATTCTGCCATGTACTGTCTCGGCCTTGGGATCTCCTTAACAAACAGCCGTAATGGGTTTACCATCTGTGCGTCGACCATGCTGTCGGAAAATGTCGGCCCGGCTGCCTTGTCTCTTAATTCCAGTAGTTCCATTGTTCTTGCTAGATGCTTCTCATGGCAGGCAATCTGAGGAGGTAGAGAGAAAGATTAATAATCACCATTGCATTTGATGTAGCGTCTTTTCACATAATTGAGACGTCTCAAAGCATTTCACAGGATGTACTGTAAAGTGAATTAACTATGTATTCTGTGGGTGGAAAGCGGCAGTGTCCCACAAACAGTCATAGAGTGAATCACCAAATTATTCTCATTTATTTTTTGGAGAGATCATTACCACCAGAAAGTGATTTGCCGAACGACTGACAATCGGGTTGCTATTTACTGCTGCATAAACAAAGGCGCATGGAGTAAGGAAACGTAGGTTTCATCCCGCCCTGGAATTGAACCTGGATCCTCTCCCTTGCAAGTAGCATCACTAATGCAAGTAGCATGATGGTTCTGTTTGATCTAACTTGCAGCCTTTGAATTGCTGCATTAGTTAGACAACGTGGCAACTTTTGAAGCGCATTGGGTTTTGTATGAGTGATTACTTCTACAAACTTCCATCCTGCAGTAACTACAAAAGAAAACTCGTGTAACCAATGTAGAATCTGGGTTTCTTGCAAATTATTTTGAGTCGACCTTGACAGTGAGTTTTGGTTGGCAGTGTGGGAGTTATAGCACAGCCTGATCCTACCGTCACAGAACAAGCAACAAAAGAAACTTGTATATTTATATTTGCATTAAAAAAATATATAAATTGTATATTTTTATTGCTTTGCTCTTTTCTCTCATCCCACTCCCTCCATGTCCCCCGCCCGACCAGCACTACCATCGGTGGCCGGGCTCTCTGCCCCCACACCCTGGAGCTTAATCCCACAGTCCCTTCGCCTCGCTTCCTCCCTTGCCTCCTATAAGGCCGGTCTCAAGACCCTCCTCTTAGATTGTGCCTTCTGCCGCCCTCCCAAGTCTCTCTCCCCCCCCACCCTGTTCCTCCCCCATGCTCGGGTTCCGACCCCTGACTGTTCAGTGCCTTGGAATGTCCTCTCGATGCGAAAGGCGCTCTATAAAGTAATTTTGTTGTTGTTGTTGTATTTATATAGTCGGTTAGCGCCACAGAGCATCTTCCACACACATACCTTCCAGAAAAGGGGGAGGAGGTGTCTGTATAGCATTCAGGTATATATCTCACCCTCTCTCTCACCCTCTCTCTCATTGGAGGTGAGGGTGAGCTGTTGTTGACCCTCTCTCCCTCTCTCTCCCTCTCCACCCCTACTCTCCCTCTCTCTTGGGGTGATATGATGGGGAGAGATCTCCCAGGTGTATAGCCAGTTTGACCCAGCAACTCACAGTGTAATATGAGTCAGGTTCGAAAAGTACTATCTATAAGCTCACTGTGCTGGATCTTGCCTGCTGATGTGCTGTTTCCAGCACATCAGTAGATTCAAGTGAATGTCTATGATGCAAATCACTTTGGCTTTAACTCAGCTATGATCAGCACTAATTTCTAAGACCAGTATTTGTTATAGTGGAGCCAATACAAACAAACAAACAAAATTACATTTATAGAGCACCTTTCATGTCGGGGAGATGGGCAGGGCAGGGGAGGGGCGGGAAATAGTTAGGAGAGGAGGGAGAGAGTTGGGAGGGCAGCAGAAGGCACGGTCAAAGAGGAGGATTTTGAGACCGGCCTTGAAGGAGGTGGAGGGGGGGGGGGGGGAGGGGGTGGGTGGCGGGGGCAAGGCTGTGAATGGCCTTGAAGGTGAGGATGAGGATCTTGAATTCAATCCTTTGGGGGCTGGGGAGCCAATGGAGCCGGGCGAGGGTGGGAGTGATGTGGTCACGGAGCTTGGTGCTACAACAACAGCAACAACAACTTGGATTTATATAGCGCCCTCCACACCAGACTGCGTCTCAGAGCGCTTCACAATAACGGATCCCGGGGTCGAGCCAGGGGGAGGAGGAAAAAGCTGTCCAAAAGCGCAGTTGATAATAAAAGTCTTTAGGTGTGACCTGTAAATAGGAAAGGAGGGGGCGAGGCGAAGGGAGTGAGGAAGGGAGTTCCAGAGCCTCGGGGCATAGTAGCTGAAGACACAAGCCACTGACACTGGAACGGAGGATTTGGGGGACAAGTAGGTGGCCAGACACGGTAGAGCGGAAGCAACGGATGTGTACTAGGAACTTTACATTGAATTTATCCATCTACTGATAGAAATTTGTCGCTGATGATTCTCTGGGAGGGTGAAATGGTTGGATTCATCTGGGCTTTGATTCAGATTTGAAATGGGGGGAGGGAAAGAAATCACAGCTGGAACACGAGCGGACTTGGCGAAGAAGAAGCAGCCTGAGAAACCATTTAAAACATCTCCTTGAAAATGGATTCCCTTGCAGACATTGACAGAAGTAAATCTTACTAATCACAGAATCACTGCACCTTTAGGAAAATTAACAGCTCCAGGCAATGGATGTCTCAGGCAGATATAAATTCAAAGAACTGAGCTGGATGCAAATTATTATCTTTTTAAGACATAAAAGATGATAAAAAAGGATACCACGATATATGCTTCTAACATCAGAACCTAAATCGAAATGGCATGTAACTGTTAATATATCAAACGCATCAATGACAATCTTGGTGTACACAAAGTAATCTCTGACGGTACAACCACCCTGCTACTGCAAGACGCACGTAATATTCCTTGCAGTTGATGTAGTGCCTTATCATGTGATCGACACATCTAAAGCATTTCACCGGATTTTGCCGTGAAGTGTAGTGACTGTGTATACTTACCGGCAAACACATACACAACAATCCAAAGCAGTTTAGATCAGATTTGAGAACACTTCAATTCAGGGCTCAGTCCCACTCTGGATGTATGTCCAGTTTATATTATTAATAGGATACGTTAAGCCGTTTCTCAGTGCTATGTGCCCTGGCATTCACAAAAAGGTATTAACTGAATCTGTGATGCAATTACATAAGCAGTGTCTGAGACTGATTTGCATTGGTTGATAGATTGCTGAAATACAGAGTGAGATTGGTTGAAGCAGTAAGCATTAATCCACGGAGAGAGGGTGGGGGAGAGAGGGAGGGGGAAACTTGCTTCCATAAACAAAAAAGATCAAATGCTGCATTTAGCAGGATTATTTGGGATGTTTCAGAAAGCAACTCGACATGGTTAACACTAAAAATTTCCAACCTGCATCATCTGTTTGACTGAAAATATATTCATCTGCAGAATACTAACTATATTCAGCTGTCATTTAAAAATAGGAAATTGAATCCCTCGTGTTCTCTGAAGACTTTGATGTGCTTAACAAACTCAGGTGTGGATGGAGTTGATATCAGTTGTCTGATCGCTTCTCCAGTAGAACCACAGTAGATTATGGAGAAAGTTTGCAAGAGGCATATGTTTAATGGTTATCAATCATTTTAGAGATCTGACAGACACCTTGGCTTCAGCAATTCAGTGCAATAGTGCCATGATGCATTTGTCAAAATTTTAAGTAGATTTTAGTCCTGTCAAGAATTATTAATTACAGCAGCAAACACAGTTGTTCGATGGACTAATAACTCGGTGATTGACTTTGTTATTCCAGATTGTTCAGCAGATTCTTCTCCCCAGTGCAGGACACTTTAATGAGGTCAGTGAGCATGACTGTCAATAAAATAGGAATAGTTGAGCCTTTTCTTGTTAAATATTTCTATAGATCGACATCTCTGCCGTTTAGTCAGTCTTAATAATTCATCAAGATACTGTAAAATGAGTCTCAATTCTGTTGGAAATTTGATGAAGGCTCCTTTTCAAACACTGATATATAAACACTATCAAAATCTTTACGCACAGAATGTGAAGGCCTTAAGGAATATTAAGCAAGACACAACAGATTAAGAGTACATTTTAGCACTTGCCTAAGGTAAACAAGAACTATTAATAAAGCATGTTACAATCTGTAGTAAAATCTATCAGATTATTCTGTAATGACCTAACATTCGGTGTAAAAATTCTTGCTGTGCAACTGGATAGTATAAATTTGTGTATTCAAATAAATATTGTACATTTTCACATTACAGTAAGATTTTGCAAGCAAATAATGTCATATTGTTAAGCAATAATTGACTGAAGTCAGCCCTTTAATGCCAACTGTTTTTTGGGTGAGAGAAGCAGTCACGCGTCAATTAAGTGGCCAAATCAGAGTTTTTTTTAATAGAGATTGCAAATCAGATTTTAACCACACATATCAAAAGGAGGTGTAACATTTATAATCTTCATACTGTACGTAGAACTAGGAGATTTAATGTTTCTCGGAAGTCTACTTATTGTGATTATTGTTGTTTCAAATAGGTGTGACTTAAATTAAATATTACAAATCTCTGACTTTCTCATCCTCTCCTCATTTATCTTTCTCCTTTTGCTATTCTCAGCATATTTTCACTCTTCTTTTGTAATTACTTATGAGACTTTCTTTCTTAATACAATGCAGCTTTTATTCAATTCTTAACAAATAATAATTCTTGCATTTGATGTAGTGCTTTTCACATCTTTTAGACATCTGAAGTGCTTCACAGAATATACTGTAAAATGAATTGACTGTATATTTGTGGGCCAAACGTGGCAGCCAATTGCGCACAGTAGTGTCCCGCAAACAGTCGTGGATTGAAATGACCATTTTTTAATTATTGTGTCTTTTTTGAGACGGATTATTATTAGGCTTGTGGAGTAAGGAAACTTGCCCAAGGGTTCACCCTGATCTGCCTGGATTCAAACACAGGTCTCACGCTTGTAAGGCGAGTGCTCTAACCACTGAGCTTCTGCTTTCCTCTGGTTTACGTTTTTCGTCTTCAACAGAAATTTCCTTTATCTCCACAGACCCAATCATTTGAAGGTTGGGTATCTTACAAATCACACAATCATCAGATGTGAAAGAGAAGCGACTAAAGAAAAATCTAAAACATGCAAAGTAATAATTAACAAACACGGGTAGTTCAGGATATATATGCATGCGACCGCCAGGAAGATCGAAGGCAAATTAGATGGACCTTGGTCTTTTTTTGGACTTGCATTTCTTATGTTCTTATGTAATGTTTGTTTAGAATGACCTGCTTCTCTGTAAGATACTCGTAGTTTCTTCTCACTTTTGATGTTTCATCATTGCATTCGGAAAATGAAAAATACAGTAATTGCGAACAAAAAAAAATCCGCATGAGGAAAGAAAATGCAATGAATGCAATCAGTGGCATGATATACAGTAGCATGACTCCCATGCTCCCTCTTATGGAAAAGATAGGAAATCCATATAAACTATGATACAGTAGTTATAATTCAACTAAACTTTAGCTGTTCTTATCCATTTGGATTGAAATAATACAGTATCAAAAATTATACGCAGATCTATTTGCCTACCTTTTACTCTGTCACATATTTATATACACCATGTAACATCAGTTCCTTTGTACTGGGATAAAGTTCAGGTATAACTTATGTGTCATATTTGTGCCTGGTATAGATAGATCAGCTTGCAGTCCTGGACTAAGTGATACGAAAGCTAATTTTTGTAGAACAGCTGCTAGATTGAAGGAGGAGAGAAGGGATACATGTATATTTCTCAGTTTGATTGGGTGTAGTTGTACTCATTTGTGCTGTGACTGCTATTAATTTCCATCGATATTGGTAAGTTGCAAATTACAGTACCTGGTTTTGGGGTGGGGGGGTGGGGGGGGGGTCAGAGAACAATGACTAAGTTTACTGATTATATCATATTAGTGTTGTGCCAAGCAGTGAGGAAAATGTTGGAACACGAGCAGGCAATAGATTGCTTACTACAGCGATCAGATATGTGGTAGATGTGGTTCCCTGTTGCAAAATGTGAAGGGGGTACATCTTGAGCAAAATAACAAATAAAATAAGTATTCAGCCAGGAAAAGGGGGGAGGGTATTATTATGATTAATCATTCATAAATCAAACAGTGTATCAACATGAAAAATAAGTGGATCTTTAAATATTGAGGGACAACTCACTGTTGTGGTTGTTAGCCTTTTAGAAAGATCTTACACTCAAGTCAAATACTCACTGAAATCAATGGCAGTGGTTGACAACTTATTTGACGACATTGATAACATGATTGTATGAATGTCACTGAGATCTTTTACTTAGTACTGTATATAATGGTTGACTAGAGTTGTGAGTTTCACCACAAGCTTTCAAGTCATCTCAGCATAACAAGAGTATTATTTCAGGCAGTCTCTATTCGCCAACACATTGGCATATTGTTTGTGAATAAATTATCATTGTTCATGACTTTGTGTCTGTGTTACTTTACTTATAGGGTATATGACATGAGCATCAAACTAAAAGCAATGATATTAGAATATTATAATAGCACTTTTAATCTCTCATTATCCAATCTGTGGCATAACAGTCTGTGAAGCAGCCAAAAGAATCTAACTACAGTATATAGTTGATGCAGTATTTTTAAAAGGTTTGTCATTATCTAGGCTTTAGTTTGTAAGTAGACGTCAGTCATATTGCTGCCCAAACACTTTGTTATACAAAATGTAATCCCTTTCTTGAAGTTAGTAGTGTGCTAAAATGGCACATGCTGGACTGCTGATATTCTGTGTTCTGAGGAATGAAAACTGAACCCGAGAATATATTATGCTTCAATCAGGATTATGCATTTGTGTGTCAGGGTGTCAAGACTTAAAACATATATTGTATATATATATATAACAGGCATAATTATAAAATGACTTTGTAATTAGAAATATATTATTAGACCAGAAATATCAAAGTACTGCATTTAAATGTCCATATAAATATATCTTAGCATACCATAATTGTGTTTACAGTCACTACTGTCGCTCGTCTGTCACTTTGAAAGTTTCAGCAAGTAATCCGCATGCCAGACGCCAGCTTTTATTCCGTCTTTTACAATTTCTCATCTCCCCTCAGTGTACTGTCTCTATACTGTCTCTGTAACTGATGTACAGTTTTACAGGCACTGAGTGTCGTCTGATATCCGACCCAAAATGCCATTGTTCTTGTGTGAGCCCAGCAAGGTGTCTGGCAGCAGGTGTATGTATGGTCACAGTTGAGACCAATCCTATATTTATCTGATTCACACATGTGCAATTTCCCAGCAGGGGCAACTAAATAGCAATCAGAAGCATAAAGGTATTTAATTCTTTCCAATCATAACCAAAGGCATTGAGGCCAATTAAAGCAACCTCTGTCACCTTGCCTTCCCTCTGTTGCTATAGTCATTGACTCAGCACTGAAACTTGACTGGATTCAGTTTACATAGATTTACATTGATTATACGGCACAAAAAAGACCATTTGGCCCAGTTTGTCCACACACCAATGTTTACACTTCAAATAAGGCTCCAGCCACTCCTCACTACATGCCTACCAACCCGCCCACCCTCTCCGTTCAGTGGTGGCCGGGCTTTCAGCCTCTCTGTCCTCACATTCTGGAACTCCATCCCACAGTTCCCTCGCTTCGTCCCTCGCCTCCTTCAAGGCCGGTCTCAAGACCCTCCTTTTTCAATCGTGCCTTCTGCCATCCTTCCACATCTCTCCCTCCCCTCCCCCAACCCTGCCCTTCTCCCATGCTCATGTCCCGACCTCTGACTGTTCAGCGCCTTGAGACATCCTCCTGACATGAAGGTTGCTCTATAAATGTAATTTTGTTGTTGTTATGTTTTGCCCACAAATGTACAGTCAATTCACTTGCCAGTATATTCTATGAAGCGCTTAGGGACAACAACAGGGAGATGATTTCCTGGCGATACTGTAATATTCACCAGTTCAAGCGTTGTTTTTGAAGCGAAATCAGATTGACTTTTGCAAGGTGAACTCTCCCAGGTACTGAAGTATTTTAATATGATGGGAGAGTGAGCTCATGTGATCAAGTCTATAAAATCAGAGGGATCTGTTTCTCATGTTCAAAGTGCTATCAACATTGTGCTGATGATACTTTGGCATCTTTGCTATTTGAGGAAGAAAAGCTTAACTTATAGAATGTATGGAGTTAATGGTTGACCTTCAGAATTGCGCACTTGGATAACATTTCAAATCTCTTTATTTTTAGGCTCAAGATTTTATCTCCTGATGGACTTGAACCTGCGAATAATACCACCATCCTTTTGGTCTTATTACTGATAACCGCTGTTGTGTGGCATGTACTATTCTGTGATACATTAAATTTTCAGAAGCCATAGCAGAAATGTTCTTACTGCACAAAGAATGTTGAAAGCAAAACGTGGTACAATAGTGTAATCAGTGAAATCTTTCTATTATCACATTCATTTTCACATGCATGACAACTACATACTGAGAGGATTTCAATGTACAAAAGCCTTTTTATTAGCATTGCAAAATTCAACATCCGCAGTGTCAAAAAATAGGAGAGGAAAACAATCTAAGTCAAGCAATAACTTATGTCAACTCAGACTCGGGCCTTGTAGGCAAGTAGGAGAAATGGAACAATAAACAAATATCTAGTGAGGATTGGGGAAGAATGAAGAATTTCATATTGCCCTGGGGAAAAATACAAAGGAGACTGGGGACAGTGTGATGAGGCTACAGTAAAAATGGAGGAAGGAAGTAAATTACACACATCAGTATTCCTGGTATTGCTTGCAGAAGCAAGTGCAAAGTATTTAGGGGAAGACTAACCATAATGTAAGAGGGTGCCCAGAAAATATACATTCAATTCACTTTACAATATATTCTGTGAAATGCTTTGAGACGTCTCGAAGACATGATAAGGGACTATATTATTACTGTACAGTATATTATATCAAATACAAGGATTATTAAGAGAATGATCATCTATCAGACAATAAACTTTTTTTGTATTGCAACCAGAGATGCTGGAATTTATTTATTGTAGATTTACAATCAAAATAATTAAATTTAAGATCACCTAAATGTCAACTTATATTGCATTTTATCACACTAAGCTTGGTTGGGCTCTAGTTATATCACTAGCCTTTTGGAAGTAGAAAAGGTTTATACCTTATATCACTCCACCTGAATGTTAACATACAGTGTACATTACTGGAAAGTTCATATATTACTCTATTGAGGCTATAAAATCTGGTGCTAACAAGTAGTGGTTCCTGCAATTGTATTTCAGATACAAGCATTGAAGAATTTTACATTGATCGATACTGATCATACATCTTTCCAACGTTGCTCCAGTAAAGGGTTTTTAAAAAAAATTCTGCAGTATCTTTCATCTCTTTGGTCAAATATAACCTGGCAAGCTGTAACTGTCGATAAATTCTCCCTATCCTGCAACTTTATTGACATTAAATTCTGAGCCATAAATGATTCTTGTGGTGTATTAACCCCTGAGAACATCTTCCCGAACAACAGTTATCAAGGCCTTTGGCAAGCTCACAAGCAATACAGGCTGAACAATGGATTGGTGTAAATGATTACTGCTCAGCCTCTTTCTGAAGTTATCACCATCCTGCATCTCTGGATAAATGCCACTGTCAGCCCAGAATACTTGTGAGGGAAGAACACATGGACTTGAAACCAATTAAGATCTGCAGTAACCAGTCACTATTCTGCAATGCTATTTGCAAGAAGGATACATTCATATCCAAACGCAATACAGAAAATGCTTAGACAACAATCAGCAAGAAGCTAACAGATAAATTATGAAATTGAGTATGATACCTAAGGAAACAGAAACTTTAGGAAGGATAATATTATTAAAAGGTATAAGGAAAGAGCAGAGGAACGAGATTATACAGCACCGTGGGCCAAATCTTGCTCACAAAATACATAGTCAATCCACTTTATAAAATAATAATAATCCTTGCGCTTTTTCATGTCCTCTAGACGTCTCAAAGCACTTCACAGAATACACTGTATAATAGTGGGTGAAGCACAGCAGCCAATTGCATACAGCAGTCTCCCACAAACAGTTGTGGATTGAAATGACCAATTTTATTATTGTTTTTTATGAGGGATTATTATTAGGCATGTGGAGTAAGGAAACTTGCCCAAGGTTTTGCCCTGACCTGCCTGGATTCGAACACAAGTCTCACGTTTGTAAAGCTCTAACCACTGAGCTACAGGACTCCACAATACATTCTGTGAAATGCTATGAGACGTGTCGATGACGCGATAAGGGGCTATATCAAATGAAATGATTAATATCATTATTATTATTAAATGGCTGTGCTGTAATGATTCTACAATTCTATGACTTAATTTTAAGTCAATATCTGGTGAAGCAGTGTTAAAATCCAATTCCTGCTCAAAGAATAATGATGTTCATACTCTGCACCAGCTAAAACAACCAAGCCAACATATTATTGAATCCATGGTGGGTTTGAGTGCCTTCTAACATGACATCCCAAAGACAGAACATGCCCCAGTTGAAATAATTTTCTACTTATAGGCCCGGTTGTGCTCCAGCCTTGGATGTCTTCTCCATGTGGCGTATGTTTCCAGAGAAGGTATAAACCTTTTCTACTTCCAAAAGGCTGTGGATGCTAGATTTATTCATATCTTCAAGACTGATATGGATAGATATTGTAGGTCAGGTTATTAAGGGATATAGAGCAAGGGCGGGAAATTGGAGTTGAGGTATAGAACAGCCATGATCTTATAGAATGGCTCAAGGGTCTGAATGACCTACTCCTGTTTCTATGTTTCTAGAATATTTGAGTGCTATTGAACTGCACAAATCACTCCCTGTAAACTAATGCAAAACATCTTTCAATCTTTAGCTCCTGGGATTTAAACCCTCTTAATCCATGTTGATTTCAATCGTTTGCTTTTTCTGTTTTTAGAATAAGGCATTGAATGAGTGTCAATGTTATATATTTTCCTCCTTTGTGAGGACATCCCAAGGTGCTGAGATTAGGACCCGAGCAGGGTCGGGATTGGGATCAGGGAGTGTGGAGGGCAGAGAATGAGGTTGAAGGCATGGTCAAAGAGTAAGGTCTTGAGTTGTCCCTCGAAGAAGGCAAGGGATGGATCGATGCAAAAGGAATGTGGTATGGGGTTCCAGGGGATGGCGGTAGAGAGGCTGAAGGCCAGCCTTTATGGGATGGGCTGGGCAGGGGAGATGGAGCAGGCTGGAGTCTGCTAAGCAGATGGAGCAGACAGGTTGTTGACAAGGGGTTAGCAGGTCGGAGGGGGCAAGGCTGTGGATGGCCTTGAATGTCAGGACGAGGATTTTTCATTTGATCCTCTGAGGGATGCGGAGGTATTGGAGCTGGGCGAGGGTGGGTGTGATGGGGTCATGGAGCTTGGTGTGGACAGAACACGAGCTACAGAATTCTGGATGATCTCCAGCTTGTGGAGGGAAGAGCTGGAAAGGCTGACAAGCAGGGCACTGGCATAGTCAAGTTACAATATACTGTGTGTGGAGACAACCTTCAAATACAAATATCAGAGACTGAGTCGAATCCAAATGTGAACTGGTCCAAGTTGAACTAAATGAAGCTTCAGATTTCTGTAATTAAGTAATTGCAGGATTAATAAAAAATTCAAAGCGTACAATAAAAAGTCGATGAGAAAAAAATTGAATCCAAACTAATTGGTAAAATATTGGAATGCACAACAAAGGAAGTAAATCAGGCTCATCTGGTGAATTGAAGATTATAAATGGGTAAAGCAAAAGATTATGAAACAGAACTTGTGCCTTACCAAATTTGTTGGAATTTTTATGGATACGTCTGAGTTAAGTAGACTCTGATTTATCCACTCATCAAAGGCCTTATAAAAAGACATTCACCTAAGGTGAAGGATAGAGGAATCCAGTGTGAAGTGAATTCAACTCAAATGAGTATAATGATATGAATGGGTTGTAAACAACAATGACAACTCAATTACATTCCTATAGCATCTTTCAGGTTGGGAGGACATCCCAAGGACAGTGTTTCGCACCCGAGCTGGGATCGGCATCAGGGAGGGTAGAGGGAAGGAAAGGGAAGTGTGGGTGATTGATGATATGATGTTGAGGCGGGACTTGAAGGATGGATAGGTGGCCAGGCCTAGACAATGAGAATGGAATTCCAAAGGTTTGGGGCAGAGTGGCTGAAGGCTCGCCCCCACTATGGTGAGGTGGGGTGGGTGACGTGGAGTAGGCTGGAACTTGCTGAGCGGAAGAAACAGAAAGGTTGGTGGGAGTGACCAGGTCGCAGAGGTGGGGGGAGGGGGGTGGGGCGCGATGGGTGGTGAGGGTGGGGAGGGGGGTGTTTAAGGCCATGGAGGGTTTTGAAGGTGAGGACCAGGATCTTGGATTGAATCCTCTGTGTGATGGGGAGCCAAGAGAGTCGGGTGAGGATGTGGGTGGTTTGCGGAGCCTGTATGTGTGACGACATGAGCTGCAAAGAGGTAGTGATGGAGTGAGGTAATGTTGCTGGAGGTGAGGGAAGGTAGAGCGGGTAATGACATGGATGTGGAGAGAAAAATCAATTGAGGATCGAACAAGACACCTAGGTTCTCGTCTGGCTTGGTGAGGTGGAGTATGCATCTATGGAGGTTGATGCTGCTAATACCTGAGGTGTGGAGGAGCTGGCATGAGCCAATCAGGAGGGACTCAATCTTATTGACATTCAACTGTAGGAAGAAAGTTAGCTCGAGAACATGATGTCCGACAGACAGTCTGTCAGGACAGTTCTGGAATCGACGGTGGAGTTAGGTGTCATCTGCATAAATGGGAATACTTCACATTCAACAATGCTAACCAATGAAGCAATCTGGGGCACTTTAGGGGAAGGGTGGTGGGTGGGGGGGTGGGCAGGAGCAGAATGCCTGATGCACAGAACACAACTTCAGATATGATACTGGTGCTGTGCACAATATTTATCAGATCACACTTGGAAGTTTTACACCCACTTCCCAAGTTTTTAGAACTGCATTCATTGAGGAATCTTGGTAGGAACAAGATTCCCACTTGGGGGAGAGAGTGGAAGAACTGAAATTGGGGCACAATGGATTGAGAATGGTTAATCTGGAAGAAATTTCCGCAGACTAGACTTCAATCCTAGCATGCTGGATTTTTATCATTTCTTTCAAAGATCTGAAAACTGCAGTTCTGAGTTCAAAATGGAGGATTGGGTATGGGCTTCCTGCACTTTCAAGACTGAAAAAAAAATAGGTTCTTATCATTCTAGTGTGCAAGAATAACTGCAAGAAAAATTCCATCAATATGCTAAAGAGTTCTCACGCACTGGTTAAAAAAGAGCTAAATCGGATGCTGGAATTGCTTTTAGCTTACAGAAAGGTAGCTCTACTGATTGTGTTGATGGCATTCCTGGCAAATGCCTCTGCATATCTGTCTCGCTAGGGAAAGCAGCCAAACTAGATTAACTCCAGTATCAACACAGCAAATTTCTTGTAATAGACCTTCATTTTGACTTAATTATACTGATGAATTTCACCACGATCAATGTTGTGTTCCATTAGGAGTGTCAAGGAAAGTGTGAATGTAGGAAACACCCAGCAAAACGCTAACATTCAAATTGAAGGAGCAAAATTGTTTTTACACAGAATGTGGACAGAATATGGAATACTTTGACACAAAATGGCTGTTATTGAGAATCCAAATAGCTTTTCATAAGGTCACAAGATTGGTTTGGATGAAGAAGGCCCTTCAGTTCATCATATCGCATCCTTCCAGAACAGCTAGCCTACCATCCCCGCAATCACTGCACCAAGCTGCTATTTAAACAAGTCTAGTGTCCTGAACTCTACCTTTTCTTGCCAACAGGTTGGCAAGAAAAGGTTGTTGATTACTCTCTGCCAGTTGTTGATTACTCTCTGCTTATTTGTAGGCATACACAGCAGTGAAAGTGTGCACACAATGTACAACATACAGCCATGAAGTAAATTACCAATTTAAACTGAGGATTCCTGGTGAGGACAAAAATATAAACTCCCTTTATGCAGCAGACAATATGTAAAATGGAATCCAACAAAGATTAAGACCTGCATGATCTATAGAAAAAAGCTTGAGTGATGAATGGATTATTTTTGCATCACCACATCATCATTAGGGTAGAAGTAACTGGGCCCACAACACCATAATCATATATTGTGAAAATGTATGTTTCTAATCTTACCACAACATTTCAAATTCGTGTTTTGAATGTTGAGCTCTGTGAGTATTGGTTGAGTGTCGCTTTTAACTAAATACAGCACAGATCACTGTATGGCTAAGCTATTGCATATAACTTCTCCGACTACAACAGTAAATCTATTGTATTCCAGTACAGTAATTTGGATGCATGATGAATATTAGGGAATATCAGTAATAATAATCCTTGCATTTGATATAACACTTTTCACATCTTATCGACGTCTCAAAGCGTTTCACGGAATATACTGTAAAGTGAATTGACTGTATATTTGTGGGCGAAATGTGGCAGCAAATTGCGCACAGCAGTGTCCCACAAACAGTGGTGGATTGAAATGACCACTTTTTTTTATTATTGTGATTTTTTTGGAGGGATTATTATTAGGCATGTGGAGTAAGGAAACTTGCCCAAGGTTTTGCCCTGACCTGCCTGGTTTCGAACACAGTTCTCACACTTGTAAGGCGAGTGCTCTAACCACTGAGCTACAGGACTCCACAAAGGGAGGGAGATCTAGAGGTTAAGTTTTAGATTCTTTTCTTGTCAAACGTCCTACTCTTATGATTCTGATTCAGCACAAGGCCTGAAACAGGTGAAGAACAGAACAATGAAAATATTGAATTGGTGCAGATACAGTTCAGACACTTTTTTTTCCCCTTATGCTATGTTAATGCACTGGTATTCAAAGACAAAAACTGTGTTAATGAGATGCATGTTTAAAAAATGCTGGATGAAGCTCCTATCCGGTTCATATCTGTGAATAGATCAAATGTCACAAAGCAAAGACAGATTGTACAGCTAGGAGCATTACTAGTTGTCCAATCATTATACTGTACTGTGAATGATTCCTTGAATTAATCATAGAACATGCTTTGCTTCATTAGACTGCAATTTTCATCTTCAAGTCTTGCACAATTTAAAACCCTGAAGGTTCAAATTAACAAAGCCAAATGTGTGTTGTATGTTTTTTTTAATTCACTCAGATTGCTTATGACAATCAATGATAAGTTTTCACTTGGGTTTCCAGATGTGAGAGTCTGCGATGAACCTCTGGGAAATTTTGTCCACAAGATGACTGCTACATTTTCATTGAATATACAGTAATTGCTTGGCGAACAATATGTTTGACAGGATTTTTCTTATCCTCTGGCCATATTTTATTTATTTATTCTGTCCTCTGTAAATTCTCCCAGCAACCTATGCTCCAGCTGAGGGAGTAAGCTGCTAATTTGCCCCAGGACATTGATCGTAGTGTTTTGCTGCTATCAGGAACCTGCTACTGGAAGATACAAGAAGGGAATCTAGATGCAATAAGGAACTCTCTGAGAAATGAGAACCATGGATTTCTTGCAGTAGAGTATCAGTGTACTGGGTCCCAATGCATCAAACAGATCAAGCAAGACATTCAGATGTTACATCAAATTATTTCTTAAATGAATCTAGTGTCCTGGCTTGTGTCACCCTTCCTGGTACATAGTTCTCGAATGTTGATCACTCTGTATCAAGCAACACATTCTGGTGCTATACTCCAAAAAATTGCCCTTCACAACTATGTACATTTGCCCTTGCATCCTTTTGTCAAATAATAATAATAATCCTTGCATTTGATGTGATGAAGCGTTTGATCATATCTTTGAGACATTACTCTATGATATAAGAGGATCTGATCTCAAAGACATTTCAAAGCGCTTCTAAGAATATACAATCAAATCAAAGTGATTTGACTAATACGTTTTGTGGGGGAAACAACATCTGAAAATGTGCTTCTGAGTTGACTATCCCCACCCGGTTAAGGACTGTATATAAGGTATTTTCTCTTATTTCAAGGATGAACATCGCTAACCTATTACATTATTCCTTATCTCGCTAATGGATCATCCTTGCTCTCATCTACTCTGCTAACAATATGTGCAAGCATTTTTTGTATGGTTTTTATCAACCAAATGCTTGCATTTCTAAGGAATCCCAAATGTTGTACAATGACTGGGGAAAACTAAATTGACTCCTGATGACACTGCACCACTGAGCACTGGAAAGTGCAATGTGACAACAGTGTAGAGAATTAACTGTGTCAAATTACATTACGAGCCTATTGTAAATGCTAAATCGTGTGTACATCAACACAAGATGTATACCAATACTAGATGACACACTTGGTGCTCATGTTGCTTTGTTTGGCAAGCTTGTTTCTGAAACTGTAGCTTCATCCATAAGTGTAGTGGAGACTATCGGTTGGCAATGTTTTTATCATATCCTGTCTATTTTCTCAAGTCTCAAATCATTTCATAATGGATCCCAATTTATTTTTGATTTGACATGTCACCTTTTTATTGTTAATTCCTGCCTCCTGTCGTTTCTTATGCACTCGCGTTTCAAGTACACAGACACCTCCTGTTATTTTCTGTCACTTCAGATGAAAAAGCTCTTTAATAAGAACACTATCTGTCTTTCTCTCTTCCTCCACCTACCTATTATTTTCTGTTCATTATCACATTTTATTGATTGTTTTAAGGTCTGTGGAGGTGATGTGGAGACAACATTCACAAACACTTTGTACTATTTTCTGTTGGCTGGTCAGTTGGTTAATTAGACTGTTAGTTGATTAAGCTTTGTGCAGTGATGCTGTAAGTCCCTAAATAAGAGTTAATGCAAGATTTATTATGAAGTCTCTGCAATATAGGCTGCACAATCATACTGCATTCTTGTCCTACAAATACAGGGTAGCTTTCACAGATATGGTTTATAACCTGAATCTAAGGTTGTTTAGATAACAATCAATTCCAGTTTGTTTGTGTGGAGACTAGGTGTGTTTCTTTCCACAGGTAACATAATTGTGAATAGTGGTGTTCTAATGTTTCTTTACAAGATTGGTTCTAATGAAGAAGGCTTTTTGGCCCATCTGATCACATCCTCTTATAACACTAACCTCTCAGAACGTCCTTCCAGTACAGTCTCAAGTTAATTTTTTGTTAATGACTCTTATGTCTAATGAGCTACCTCTAGGTGTCCTTCTTTCCCCACATCCATTACCTGACCTGGACTGAGGCCTTCCTGTCATTTCACCACATTGCCCGCTTTTGACTGTACCTTATCCCAATGTAGGCGAAATCCTTATGCATGTGTTTATCACCTTCCGCCTGGTTTACTCAAATGCACTCCTCACCATTCACCCTTTGCTCCACTATTCAAAAAAATCCAGCTCATTCATCCAGTGCGTCCACTTGATTTGCACCAGCCTCCTGCTTGTCTCTCGCGCTCTTGGGGAGTGAGGAGGTTGGAGAGTTTGGGAGGTGCCCGAGAGTGAATGGTTTTGTGTAAGGATATTAAAGATTACCCACAGCAGTGTCCCACAAACAGTCATGGATTGAAATGACCAATTTATTGTTGGGTTTTTCTTGAGGGATTATTGTCGTCAGGCATGTGCGGTAAGGAAACTTTCCCAGGATTTCGCCATGCCTAGAATCAAACCCAGGTCTCTCGCTCGTAAGGCGAGTGCTCTAAACATTGAGCTACAGAGAAGTGAAAAGGGAAATAAGAGGGGTGAAGAGATTATACGAGAAAGGATTAGCAGGCAACATAAAAGGGAACTATAAGGTATTTCATAAGCATATAAAGAGTAAAAGGCTAGTCAAATGTAAGGTGAGTCCAATTAGGGATCCAAGTGGAAATCTCCTTGTTCAGGCACAGGGTATGGCTGATGCACTGAATGAGTACTTTGCATCTGTCTTCACAAATGAGTAGAATGCAACCAATGCCACAGTAGGTGTGTGAATAGAAATTGGATGTGATGAAAATCAACGGAGAGGAAGTACTAAAAAAGGATGTCGGTGCTCAACATAGATAAGTCACCTGATCCGGACAGGATGCATCCTAGGTTACTGAGGGAATTAAGGCTGGAAATAGCGGAGGCTCTGGCCACAACCTTATAATCCTTTTTGGACACTGGAGAGGTGCCAGAGGTCTGGAGAGTTGCAAATGTCACTCCCCTGTACAAAAAGAGCCAGAAAGACAAACCTGGGAACTACAGGCCAATCAGGCTACCATCAGTAGTAGGGAAATTTCTGGGGACTATAATCCAGGACAATATAAATTCTCACGTGACTGAGAGTGTGGATGCAGGTAGTGCAGTGGACATACTTTATCTGGATTTTCAAACGGCATGTGACAAAATGCCACATAAGTGACTTATAAATAAAATGGAAGCCCACGGTGTAAAAGGGACTGTGGCAACATGGATCCAGAACTGGCTAGGAGATAGAAATGGGAGAGTGGTAGTGAATGGTTGCTTTTTTGACTGGAGGGAAATGTTTAGTGGTGTCCTTCAGGGGTTGGTATTGGGACCACTGATCTTTCTGATCTTTATAAATGATTTGGACCTGGATATAGGGCACACAATTTCCAAGAATGTGGATGATGCTAAGCTAGGAAAAGTAGGAAATGGTGAGGAGGACAGTACCTGACTCCAAGAGGACTTAGACAGATTGATAAAATGGGCAGAAAAGTGGCAGATGATGTGGAGAAATGTGAAGTGTTGCACTTTGGTAGGAAGAATGGAAAGAGGCAGTGTAAGATCGATGGTACCATTTTAGAGACCCGGGGGGACCATATAAGCAAATCTCTGAAGGTGGCAGGAAAGGCAGGTAAAGCTGTTAAAAAAAATAAACACACAGGATACTAGAATTTATAAATAGGGGAATAGAATACAAAAGTCAGGAGATTATGTTGAATATTTGTAAAATGCTGGTTAGGCCTCAGTTCGATTACTGTGTTCAGTTCTGGGCAAGAAAGATGGTAACGTATTGAATAGGATACAAAGGAGATTTACCAGGATGGTACCAGGAATGAAGGACCTTAGTTATGAGGAGACATTAGCAAAACTAGGATTATTCTCTCTAAGACAGAAATGATTAAGAGATGATTTAATAGAGGTTTTCAAGACCATGAGATTTGATAGGTTGATCTGGGAAAAACTGTTTCCACTGGCACGTGGGTCAGTAACCCGAGTGTTAAAAGAAACAGAGGAGATGACGGGAGAAAAGTTTTCCACCCAGCAAGTTTTTCAGATCTGGAATGCATTACCTGAAAGGCTAGTGGAAGCCAATTTAGTGACAACTTTTAAGAGAGCAGTAGATGATTATTTGGGGAGGACAAGATTGCAGGACTGTGGAGAGAAAGTGGGCCAGTGGGATTGAGTTAGACAGCTCTTTTCAGAGCCGGCGCAGACACGACGGGCTGAATTTCCTCCTTCTGTGTTGTATGATTCTATAATTCGTGGACTCCACTAGATTTCAGAGATACTGAACTAGAGTGAGCCAGTAGTGTGGAGGTTAAGTAAGATTCTCGTCACCCATAACCATGACTGGTGTGAGCTCCCACGTTGACCAACACTGAGATTCACAAATCATTTTGTCGGGCACATTCTGCAATTCTCTGCCTGACTGCTTGGTGGAACAGCAAACGTTGAGAAGATTAAATTACATTCTGTCCATCTTCTCCGGCATTAAGCAGTGGTGCCAGAGCAAAGCCTTTAACGTTTCACTCACACACTCACTCACCAAAACACCCGTTTTTAATTCAAATAAATATTCTAGGGCAATGGACCTGCAAAGCTCAAAAAATTGCTCAGATGTTTAGAGATTTTTTTTAAAGCAATTTGAATGCTGATAAAGATAAAATGCTTACGTACTGATGGCTGGCTTTCTTATTTGAACAGCCATTTGTGTTGGCTTCCAAAGCCAAGCTTCCACAGGCATCTTTAAACAGCTAAAATATTGCTGGAAGCAAAGTGTGAGGCAGACTGTGAGCTGTAGGAATTCATTTTCCAACTCCTGATGCTCAATTCACATTGTTAAGAAGGTCTATAAGTGGTGTGTCTATGGTCTACACTAAAACAACAACAAACTGCATTTCTATAATGCCTTCATGCGGGGTAGCATCCGAAAACACTTAACGGTAGCGGAGACCCGAGCCATGGGGAGACGGAGGGGAGAGGTGGCCAGAAGCACGATCAAAAATGAATGTCTTTACGCAGGATTTGATATTGGGGAGGGAGGGTGCAAGATAGAGGGATTGAGGGAGAGAGGTCGAGAGTTTTGGGAAGTAGTGGCTGAAAGAATATAAAGCCTTGAATTTGATATAGCGCTTTTCACATCTTCTAGACGTCTCAAAGCGCTTCACAGAATATACTACTAAGTGAATTGACTGTATATTTGTGGGCGAAACGTGGGAGCCAATTATTCACAGTAGTGTCCGACAAACAGTCGTGGATTGAAATGACCAATTTTTAATATTGTGGGTTTTTTGGAGGGCTTATTATTAGGCTTATGGAGTAAGGAAACGTGCCCAAAGTTTTGCCCTGACCTGCCTGGATTTGAACACAGGTCTCACACTTGTAAGGTGAGTGCTCTAACCACTGAGCTACAGGACTCCACATGGTGGAGTGGAGGAGATGAGGGGCAAACAGGAGGCTGGATCTAGTCAGGTGGTAGCAGCAGGTGGTGGAGTGCAGGTAAGCAAATCAATAAGTAGGGAAAGCATGAAGAGATTAGAAAACAAGTTAGAGAATTTTGAAAATGATCCGTTTGGTAATTGGGAGCTAGTGGAGCCTGGCAAAGACTGGTGTGATGAGGTTACAGAATTTTGTGCAGGTGAGAACCTGGACAACAGAGTTCTGAATGAGTTGAGTTTTGTGTGTGGTGGAGCAAAGAAGGCAGCATTGGAATAGTCCAGCTGGGAAGTGACAAAGCTAGCAGATAAGGGTTTTGGCTGTTTTTGTGGTGAGGTAAGGACGGAAGCAGACAATGCGAAGGAGGGGTAAGAAAGCGGTCCTAATCAGGGAACAGAAATGGTGTAGAAAGGAAAGCTAGGGAACCGAACATGAGGCCGGAATTGAACATAGGTTAATTGAGTCTGTGGGAGAGCCAAGTGAAGTTGAGGAGTTCAGACTCATAGGAGAGAACATGCTGATGTCAGCCAATGTATGGCTTCCATCTTGCAGACATTCAGCTGTGGGAAATTTGCAATCATCCAGGCTTGATGTCCATCAGATAAGCTGAGAGGACATCAGCGGACTGGGAGTTGCAGCTGCAGGAGGAAAAGTAGATTAATAATAACCTCTAAACCCCATTTCTTGCATTAGAAACCTTAAACACCAATATCTTGTTGCAGGCCTCATCAACCAACCCTCAGAAAAGCATGGAAGCAATTGCATCGACTGATGAGGTAAGAATTTGGAGGGTTCATTTTTTAAAACCTTCAAAACATATGCTTTTTTTCAAAGAAATGAAAGGTTTCATTTTTATTGACCGAGCCGTTAAACGTTGTTAGGACCTTATACTTGGTCTTTAACCTGTCTCATGCGTAGCAAATTAATCTGTATAACTGTAACCCTTGACTGTTGGTAGAAATGATGGATAAGCAAGCTCACCAGTGAAATACTAGTAAAGAAAAGACAAACAACAACAAAATTACATTTATAGAATGCCTTTCACTTTGGGAGGACATCCCAAGGTGCTTAACAGACAGGGGTCGGAATCAGAGCATAGGGGTGGGGCAGGGTAGGTGGGAGGGGAGAGGAAGGAGAGAGGTGGGAGGGCGGAAGAAGGCACGATCGAAAAGGAGGATCTTGAGACCGGCCTTGAAGAAGGCAAGGGAGGAAGCGAGTTGAAGGGACTGTGGGATGGAGTTCCAGAGTGTGGGGGCAGAGAGGCTGAACACCTGACCACTGATGTAGGGCGCATCAGGTGGGAGATGTGGAGCAGACCAGAGCCCACTGAACGGAAGGGGCGGGCAGTTGGTAGGGATTCAACAGGTCAGAGAGATAGGAAGTGCAAGGCCGTGGATGGCCTAGAAAATGAGGATCTTGAATTTGATCCTTCAGGGAATAGGGAGCCAATGGAACCGGGCAAGGATGGGAGTGATAGGGTCCTCTCCCATACTAGGAACTTAGTGCGGGAGAGGACATGAGCTGCAGAAATTTGGATGAACTGCAACTTGTGAAGGGAAGAGCTGGAAAGGCCAACCAGGTTTCTGTAGTTAAGCTTTGATGTGACGAATGCATGGGTGAGGGTTTCGGTAGCCTGAGGGGTGAGGCAGTGTCAGTGTCTGGCAATGTTACGGAGGTAGTGGAAGGCAGTGCTGGTCATGGCGTGGATGTGGGGCAGAAAGGACAGTTCAGGGTCGAACAAGGCACCCAGGTTCCTGACTGGTTTCATGAGATGGCAAAGAAGAAAATTGTTCTTGGATACAATAATTCATGTTGAAGAAAATCATAGCTCATAAACTGCTTTGGTATTCTGCAATAATTGCATCTTATTTTGCTAATGCTAGGAAGGAAGCAGAAAAAGTACATTTACACCCTATCATTGGATGGCATATTTTTGTGCAGTAACAGCTTTACTTGATTCATATGAGGAAGACTTTCTTCCACATTCTGTTATTTGTTGCTGTTGAGATATCTTTCAACTAAACTTCAAAGCTATTTGCTAATATCTGTGTAATGCCTATGTAGCTTCAAGGCAAAACCTATTATTGATGGTAATATGAGTGATGAATTCCTCTGAGTGGGAAGTTCAAACATCAACTAACGAATGAGCCTGAACAGCCTGAAACCAGTGGAAGCCTTGTTCATTGATTTTTATTGCGAAGCACTGAGTACGTTTGGATATAACTGGATTAATTGTTTCTATACATGAATGAAAGCATAATTCATACATAGCACTCTCATTAAAAGGGCGATACTGGAAAAATGACAGTAAAATTCTACTGCTCAATATCTGAACAAGTTTTATGTACGTTTATAGGTTCATTTAGATTTGGTTTAACATTAGTTGGATTCACAGTCTAGGTGAACCTTGGAAGGACTAAGTGGATTTTGTTTTACTTTTCGGAAACAACATTATGTAATATCCATAGGTAGTTTGGGACATATATGCATGTGACCGCCAGGAAGGTGGAAGGCGAACTTAGATGAACCTTTTTTTTTCGTCTAGCATTTCTTATATTCTTAGGTAAGATCACAAGAACTAATGACAAATGAAAGCCCTTCAGACCGCTTGTCCTCCTCCAGAATGCCAACTCTGGTACCATTCCAATACAGGATCAAACCATTTCTTAAAGTACGCCAGTGTCCTGCCCTCCATTGTCCTCACTGACAACTCCCCTGTGCTGACTCTAATCTGAACCCATTTTTCTAGGTTTCATCTGTGTAACCCATTTAGTATTTTCTATACCTCTATTGGTTTCCTTCTGTGATTTTGTCTTTCAAGGCTAAATAGCCCTACTTTTAAATCTAGTCATCTCGCAAACATTGGAAATCAGACATATTGCCCTTTCTGTTTATCAACTAAGATTTGGAGAACCAGAACTTTATATGGCCTGACCAGATTACTAAAATTTGTGTAATAATCTAGGCAACTAAAATCAACTGCTTTTACAGGGTAGGCCAACACCTTGTTTACCTTGTTCTTTGCTGTCTTGCGCTGTTCAGACATGGCCCGTAATGAATCAACCAACACTTCAGGACTCTTTCAACTCCCCACTCTCCTTTCTGGAAAATTCTATCCCATTTATGGAATACATGTGCAGCATACTTTCTCACATGTTCGCTCAATTAATGCATGTTAAGTCCATGGTTGGTTTAAGGAGGAACCATCTTGAATCTTCCACAAGTGGGGTCTTCTCATTTTATTCTTTTAATCTATGATTCTAAATGTTAAATGAATTAGACTTGATGAAAGTCCCTGTTAATCATTTGGAACTTTTTTTTGTACCCATAAGCAATCCTATTATGATAATGAAATTTAAATAGTCTGCAGCTATCCTAAATTATATCACATAACCATCTGGCAGGTTGTGTGTTCACTGATATTTGACTTTATTGTCAAATTAACTAAACCAACAATGCAATAATACATGTTGTAAATGCTCCTCTTGTTAAATAGAAGTTGTGCCAGTCATTCAGTGGTGGTGTATTGCCAGTGAATTCTACTAATGCAATTACTGGACCATAGTTAAACAGATATCTAATCAATTACAGAAAGAATACATGAACCAGATCAGACCTATACATTAGCTTTGGCTAAAGCCTTGGATCCACATATGAAGTCCATTATTCACTTTAGAATAGCACCATATGGTTATTATTCTGTGGTATAATGCCCCTGTCCATTCACCCTCAATTAATTAATTCAAATCATTTTACTGCAGTGGGACATCCGGTCCATTTAGCATTCCAGTGCACCAATTACATTGTAAGACTTCAAACATAAGGTTTATATAATTTCTAAAAATAATAACTGTAATCATCTGAATCAAAGCAAACCAGATGTCACTAGCCAGGCAATATCTTCCTCATTGCTACCTTCAGGGCAAAACTAGTTCATATGGAATAAAACATAATGTTTCTGACCCCTCCCCACCCCCACCCCTCAAAAAACAGAAAAAAACAATCAAACTCCAAATTTTCCAGCTCAAACATTCTTGAGATGTTTTGCCCCTCGTAAACTCATTGACTCAGCACCAGAAGCTTGTCTGTCAAACGCAGCCTGAGTATTGAGCCGAGTACGCTGAGCAACTGGAAAATATTTTAACAAATGCTCTGGAAAAACGTAAAAAGGGAAACAAACACATTGCAATTAAATAATAAAGAGGTCTTATTGAATGTTGTTGCCAATTATAAACAAATCTGGTGAGGTAAGAAAAGTCTGTGTAGCCTGTACCCAAGGAAGTGAACAAATCCAGAGAAAGAGGTTTTTCAATATTAATATTTATAAGCATGACAAAATAAAGGCCTTTTGATTATTCTGATGGATGTTTGCCACTATGAATTGCCTGAACTGCCTGTTCCAAATAGACACTCATAATAAAAACATAAGAATTAGGAGCCCATTCGGCCCCTCGAGCCTGCCCCACCATTCAATAAGATCGTGGCTGATCTTCTAATCTAATTCCACCTACCTGCCTTATCCCCATATCCCTTAATCAGTAAATGAGATCCAACACAGGACTGATAATTCATATCCAAGTCATCCATACTAAGTCCCTGGATTTAATTTCCACCTTTGAGCTATTGGTTTCTCAGTTACTAGCAATTCCCTTTATTTAATATATCTGCATATGCAAACAAATACATGATACCAACAGATAAACTCACTGCACATATTCTACTTGACCCCCAAAACTACCTCCTGTTTTCCCACATAAAAAGGGGCCAAACATTTCTGACACTGCCTTCTGCTTGTGAGGATTGCTGAAGTCTTGTGGCTGTTGGTCCGTTTGGCTGTGAACAAGCATTTAAGGTTCTGTGTTGAAGCATCGGTCAGCAAAGGTCAGTTCCTTGCTGACCTTATTGAAAAGTAGGTACGCAGTACGATTGTGCTTCTCAATATATAGCGTGATCTTATCAGTGGAAAATTTCAATAAAGAAATGTAATTGCCAACATAACTCCATTCTATAATAGCATGTACTGTATAGTACTAATATTATTATTGAAAGCAATGCCCCCCAAGCCATGCCATCATAATAATAATCTTTGCATTTGATACAGTGGCTTATCTTCAAGATGTCTTAAAAGTACTTCGCAGAATATACTGTAAAGTGAATTGACTATATATTTTGGGGGTAAAACACAGCAGCCAACTTTTACAATATTCACTTCTTAATGCAACAAGATCACGTCAATTAGGAAACCCGTATTGTGCTTTGTTTTATTAAGCCACCGATAAAACATAAAATTCACTGTCAAGAAATACACACCCAAAAAAGCAGAATTTACAGGTGATTCCTGAAGGATTTATGTGAAATACACACTGTTCTTGTGTCTGTAACCATGACTCCCCTGTGGTTTACACATGAATTCTGCAATTTACACAGTCATGATTCTGATGGTGACAGAATACTTAGGGCTCAATTTTCCCTCAATACTGTGCAAGTGCAGTTCTGTGAGTCATGGGCAATTAAGCACAGTGTAAATCAACTATTCTCCCCTCTCTCCGCACACAATCCAGAGTGTTACGCATTTTAAACAGATTTAAATGAGCTCAGTCATGTTAATCCTAGCTTGCATCCATTTTATTAGCCCAGGGCTGCAAAAAAAATTGTTCTTTTAAGTGAATTGGTGCCAAGCCAGGAATTGTGCACAGAAAATGGAAACACATGATTGAAATGATCTTATTTTCACGCAGCTTAAGTTGAACGTGCTCCAATGGGAGACACTGAAAATCTAGGCACAATATACAAAGATGCACTGCAATTCTACCCATCCCTCTCTGGAGTCACCATGTAAGCTGCCTTGTGAGCAAGGGATCCATCCTTGAGACAAGAGAGGGTTTTATCTGATCAGTGTGGGTTAGATTCAAAGCTAAGCCTCAGGAGAAGGGTTGTACGCCAGTCACAGTACTTCCAGGACCATGAATGCACTTTGCAAGGATTGACTTGCAAGAAGTAAACCTTGATTGTGCTTGGCTGTTTCTGTTCTAGAATATTTTTGTAGAGTGACACAGTGTTCATTCAGTTTGTTTCAAAAACAAATTGAATGAACACGTACATTGAGTTAAAATGGCAGGGTCATTGAATCAGCTCCTATTAGCTTAGTGGTTAGAGCACTCGACTTGCAAGCAAGTGTATCCGAGTCCGATTCCTGGCAGGGCGAAATGTTGGTCAAGTTTCCTTACTGCACACACCTCTGTTCACATAGCGGTAAGTAGGAACCCGGGGTTGTTAGTCGATTGGTGGATCACTTTTCCGGGGGAAATAAACCATTCACAATTTTTAAAATATATACTGTATATGTAGTCATGTAATCCACGACTGTTTGTGGGACACTGCAGTGTGTGCTCAATTGGCTGCCGCGTTTTGTATATAAATTATGCAGTCTATTCACTTTACAGTATATTCTGTGAAGCACTTTGTTACCAAGCACGATATCGAATGCAAGAATTATTCTTCTTCTTATTATTATTTTCCAGCCATTTGCAAAGAAGATGCCATCAACCCAGACTGGTTACGATAGATAGAATATGGTGTTAAAAAAGGAATATAATAATAATCCTTTAATTTGATATGTTTCACATGCATCACATGCCTCGTATATTCGAATATACAGAATCGACTGTATATTTATGGGTCAAACAGGGCAGCCAATTACATTGCACTTTCATCTGGCACCATTCCCACTCCCCTCAAAACTGCCACTATCACCCCCATCCTAAAGAAACCTTCTCTCAATGTGTCACAGCTCTCAGGCTACCGGCCCATCTCCAACCTCCCTGTCCTGTCCAAAGTCCTCGAAAGAGTGGTTGCCTCCCAGCTCCGCTCTTTTCTCTCAACCCACTCACCTTTTGAACCCCTCCAATCGGGTTTCCGTGCTACCCACAGCATGGAAACTGCTCTAGTCAAGGTCACAAAGGACATCCCGACCATCTGCGACCAGGGCTCCCTCTGCCTCCTCGTCCTCCTCGATCTATCCACCGCCTTTGACACTGTAGACCACACAATCCTCCACCGCCTCTCCTCCCTCCTCAACCTTCAACGCTCTGTCCTTGATTGGTTCCGGTCATACCTCTCACACCACCTTCACTTTGTCTTCTCCAACGACTTTTCCTCCAGCCCACGCAGAGTCAAATGTGTTGTTCCCCGGGGCTCTGTCCTTGGCCCCCTGCTCTTCACCCTCTACATGCTCCCCCTCGGTGGCATAATCTGCAGACATGGGGTAAATTTCCACACGTATGCGGATGACACCCAACTCTACCTTTCTGCTTCCACCCTCGACTCCAGGTCTACTGGCGTTCTGACTGCATGTCTGTCCGACATTGAGTCCTGGACGAGGGACAACTTCCTCCAACTAAACATCAACAAGACGGAGGCCCTCCTGATTGGCTTGCGTCAGTGCCTCCGCACCTCAGGCAGTGGCAACATCAGCATTCAAGGCTGCACTCTCCACCTCTCGCAGCCAGTCAGGAATCTGGGCATCTTGTTCGACCCCAAACTATCCTTCCTCCTCCACCTGCCATGACCGGTGCAGCCTTCCACCACCTCCGCAACACTGCTAGATTCCGCCACTACCTCATCCCCCATGCTGCTGAAACACTCATCCACGCTTTCATCACATCTAGGCTTGATTACAGGAACTCTTTCCTCATCAGCCTTCCCAATTCCTGCCATCACAAGCTGCAGATTATTCAGAGCTCTGCATCTTGTGTACTCTCCTGCATTAGGCTTCACAACCACATCACTCCCACCCTCACCCATCTCCACTGATTTCCCATCTCCCAGAGGGTGGAATTCAAGATCCTTGCCCTCACTTTCAAGGCCATTCACGGCCTTACCCCCGCTATCTGTCCGACCTACTGTGTCCCTATCAGCCTGCCCGTCCCCTCCGTTCAGCAGGCTCTGCCCTGCTCCATGTCCCCCACCTGAACCGCCCTCGTGTCCATCGTGTCCGGGCTTTCAGCCTCTCTGCCCCCACATTCTGGAACTCCATCCCGCAATCCCTCCATCTTGCTTCCTCCCTTTCCTCCTTTAAGGCCGGTCTCAAGACGTTCCTCTTTCACCGTGCCTTCTGCTCCCCTCCTAACTCTTCCCCACTCCTAATCTCCTTCCCCCTACCTCGACATCCTCCCGACATGAAAGGCACTCTATAAATGTAATTTTGTTGTTGTTGCAACAGCAGTGTCCCACAAACAGTTGTGGATTGAATGACCAAATCATTATTGTTTTCTTGAGGAATTATTATCAGGCATGTGGAGTAAGGAAACTCGGCCAAGGTATCCCCCATGCCGAAAATCAAACCCAGGCTTCTCACTTGCAAGAAGAGTGCTCTAACCACTCGTATACAGGTCTCCTATTTCTTTAACTGTTAATCTTTATATCTGTTAAATATTTAAGCATAGCCTATGGTGAGACTACCTCTGTAAGTATTCTGGTGCAAAATGTGTTGTAAGAGACTGTTTGCAAAACAGAACAAACAACACTCACTCACAAACAACACTCAGGGTGGACCTGTTAATCATCCACGCTCTCTTTGCCACTTCTGTTTAACTAATGCAGGTGGCCCTGGCTTCTGATATCACCATGTATCTTGCAAATGAATTTTGCTGAACATCACAAACTCTTGAGATATAATCTTGTGCAATTTTCTGTCCCGACAAAGAACTCTAATTTACAATATTCATAAACTGGTGGATCCAACCACAACAACAATAACTTGCAAATCCTTATATAATGCCCTCCAAGCAGGGTAGCATCTCAGAGCCATTGCAATAGCTGCAACTTCTGGATTCGAGGATCACGGATTTCAGGAATCGGGAATCACAAACTGGAATTTCCACAATTCTGTTATTGTGAATCTTACAAATTAAAATGGCTTTACATACTGATAAAAATGATGTTTATTCCATGACTACATGTTCTTTGTTCACTCTGCAGTATATTGTGTATACTGTGTCTAAAAGATGTGAAAAGTGCTATATCAAATGCAAGGATGATTATTATTACTAGATCCATTTGACTAATGTGAGACTTTTCACAAGTAGGAGTTTATTCTCTGTGCAGAGCAAAAGGCTTTACTGGAGGAATAATGCTTTAAATTCAGACTATATGTTATTTGTCAAACCGATTGAAGGTTTTCTGATTGAGTAAAATTAGTGTTGGTTGGAGAGCAACATGAGAGTGAACAAAGTGGTCTGACAATCAAGCCCTGCTTTCGGCCTCCAGTAGTTCTAATTTGCCTCAAGCCTGGTTGCGTGGGAACTCCAGAAGCGAACAGACTTGTGGATCTATGACATTCAATAACAGCTGGATGAGCTGAACAGAAGCCATTCTGGAATTGGCATCTCAGGAAGCAACGGGTGCAGTGGAAATGAGAGTACTTTCTCATGTCAATGCCTGCAGTATATAAATGCAAATTGTTGTTGTTACAGTTGGTGGATGGGGCACTTGTCTTCATTTCACAACTACAAACTAAAGCAGGACAAATAACCAGAAAGCACAGCAAACTACAAAATGGTACAGTGATTAAAGAGATAGTGGTCTCATTGCTGCTTTTCAAAATCAGTTAAATAATCATGATGGATTTTGAGATCTTTTGGGATATTTCAGTTTATATCTTAAGCAGAGAAACTGCTGATGACATTTTGGTGGAATTGACTTGGAAGAGTAATGGAGACTGATGGTGAGAAGGAGATGAATTGCACATGCAGATGAAATGCCATGCTCACAAACATATCCCTGGATAAATAATAATAATAAAAATAATAAAGCGTTTGGATGGAGTTGCCCTGTTAGCAGAAAGGTTGAACTCAGCACATCCAGCAAAATTTGTTATTTTAACCCTAAACCTAGACTAGATTAAAGATTAAACCTGGGATTTTCTATCTCTATATTCAATTCCACACGGTTATTTTAAAATCATCATTCAGTTGCGAAAAATCCCTCATGTTCTTGGATTTAAAACCATTGTGTAAAAATAAAATGAAAATTAACCTGGTGCAGCACCAGTATTTAGATGATATTTTACACAGTTCTTAAAATAAAAAAAAGCCTCAAATTAAGACTGAATTTCAGAATTTTCCAAAATACTGCATGACCATACATTTTAAGCAGGTGGTTTTATGGCTAAAACTGTAATGTTATTTAATCCATAAAATGCAATGCAGATTCACTGAATCTTTTAATGCAAACTTTACAAACAACCTCTTTCACACTCTCTCTAATCTGCACATCACTCTTCCCAGAATCCTTTCATACTTGTACCATCCATGTTCAATTGGCACTTATGTCGTTAAAGCAATATGCAACATTTTCCTTCTATTAGTTTTTCCTTTTTTTTTCAATCTTGTTCTATCATTCTTTGTGGTCTTTTTATTTCTCTTCCGCATATGGTTCTTCCCACCGTTTCTGCTTTTCCATTTTCTCCTGTTGTTTCTTTACTGTACTTTGTTTGATCTTCCATGATTTTCGTCTTTATATCTTTCCTTTTTCATATTTTGCCCAGTAAGATCTGGGGTTGTTATCTTTCCCCCAATTTTTCCTTTGATCCAGCCCTTCTGTTTTTAGGTTTTCCCTCTGCAGCCGTATGGCTTCTCCTCTTTGAAAGCTTTTTTCTTCTGTGGGCCTTTCAATTTCTTTCAATTTCTTTGTGCCTATACCAGTGAACTCAATTTTTTCTTTCCTTAATCCTTCCTTTCCGAGCACCTGTTTTATGTTGTTCTACTATTTCTTTTGTCTCGCTTTGTTCCCTTTCCTCTAATTTCCCATTTCTATTTAACATTCCCATTTTTATTATATCTTCCAATCCTAATAAAGTATCAGCTTTAATTTTTACAATGTAGAATTTTATTCTATAATGTCTTCCTTTGTATATCACTTCTATCCCTGTTTCATGTTCAATTGTCACTCGTGGTTAAAGCAATATGCAACAAAAACCAAACAACAACAAATTGCATTTGTTTAGCACTTTTTGTGGTGAGAGGGCATCCCAAAATGTTGGGACAGTTAATTATGTGCACCTAGGCTGGGGGCTGGGATCAGGAAGGGTAGAGAGCAGTGAGGGTAGGAAAGTAATCAAAGGCTCAAATGAAGAAGGTTTTGAGATGGGCTTAGTGGAAGCAAGGAATAGGGCATGGTGTAGGAACTGTGGGATGGAGTTCCAAAGGATGGGGGCAGAGAGGCTGAAGGCCCGACTTCCGATGGGGATGATTTCAAAGCAAATATGCTTTAAAAAAAAATATACTTTTCTATAGTAAATGAATGTGGGTCCATGTTGATTGTACATGGGTATATGAACTACATGGTGTGTTAATCACATTAAAAGATGCAAGGTTGGATCCAGTGTCTGTGCTGACTGAAATGATCTGAATTATCAGCAAGCTTAGTTAATACAAATTAATGTAAATAATGTAGATAATCGTAAAAAAAAACTGTACAAATTTACTCCTGAATGGAACTTGCTTTTTTTGGGCATAACCCTCAAATTGATAAGTACTTTAGCTCATACATGACTGGATTCTAAAACGTATTCTAATTAGGAAAAAGCAGGTTCTATTTACTTAATTGCAACATCTGTCAATCAAGCTATAAACCAGCTTTATTAGAAAGTCACATCTGGAGACATCTTGCTTAGCATTAATAAAGTAATTGTAAAATTATTTTTGAATTAAGTAAGACTTGGGTTAAGCTGCCTCTGGTCCTAAATTGCCTGATCCCACATTCATTCTTGTTAAATATTTTCAGTGAAATAACAAATAATCAAGGTTCACTGTAGAAGATGGCATAGGTTTAGAGTTGTAAAAGGCAATTTCATCACATGTACCAGGAATGCATGAATTACTTTTCATAGCAATGTATTTGTACAGTGTGCATGCATATAACACTATATAATACAAGATTACAGTAGACAGAAAAGCTGAATTATTATACAGTATGTGTGGACATTAGAGATTCTGTGGCGATACTGAAAATTATCCAACAATTAGTCTCAAATTAAAAAAAGGACAATTTGTTTCATTGCTGTTTGAGGGACATTGCTGTATGCATCTGGGCTGCCTCATTTGCCTACAAATGCATAATCACTCTCCTTTTCAGCTAATGCTGTGAAACATTTTGAGATGATATGATAGGTACTATATCAAATGCAAGGATTATTATTATTCTATTATTACTGACAATATGTTGGAGTTTATCCAAAATAATTTCCTTAGGACCTTGCACAGGAACAAAATTTCATCCCAGCAAGTCTGTGTTAGATGTGAACCTTGTAAAATAAACAATGTCCTTATAATGTCCATAATGCACTGAGTTAGCCTTCAAACAAGAGAACTTCTCAAACTGAAGGCAAAAGCGAAACATTTTTTCACACTGAATGCATATAATTCAGCAACATAGAGTGATAATGATTTAAATCCCCCAAATCATTCAATATAAAATAGCTGAGAAAGTGTGGGAGTGATAGCAAAACACTAATACAATTGAAATACTAATACAATTGCTTAATGGTTGTATGTGAAAGTTTGAGTTCAAGATCCTCGTCCTCACCTACAAGGCCTTACACGGCCTTGCCCCGCCCTACTTAACTGATCTACTTTCCCCCTACAAGCCCACCTGGACCCTCCGTTCAACAGGACTTGGCCTGCTCTAAGCCCCCCGCCCGAACCGCCCCACCATCGGAAGCCGGGCCTTCAGTTTCTCCGTTCCCACCCTGTGGAATGCCATCCCTCAATCCCTCCATTTCATTTCTTCCCTTTCCTCTTTCAAGGCCGGTTTGAAGACTTTCCTCTTCGATCGTGCCTTTTGTTCCACCCCGAACGTTTCTACCTCCCCTTCGTGTTTCACCCCTTCCCAAACACTCGCCTCTCAGCTCGGGTCACACGCCTCCTGTGCAGCGCCTTGGGACGTCCTCCCGACGTGAAAGGCGCTCTATAAATGTAATTTGTTGTTGTTGTTTATCACTGTGCTCTGAAAACTGAGAATAGAATGCTGACTTCGGATCACATCTTGATCTCTTATTTACACGAGTTAATATTTATAGCCTGGTTTTAGCGTACATTAAAGTGGGTTTGCATTTATGGTTGTCAATACCCCACAATGTTGATGGCATTCACATAAAGGATATGATGACTTATTATTGAAAAATAATTTGCAAGTGATTATAAGAATAAAATACTAATAATCCTT
Source organism: Hydrolagus colliei (assembly GCA_035084275.1). Lineage (NCBI taxonomy): Eukaryota > Metazoa > Chordata > Chondrichthyes > Chimaeriformes > Chimaeridae > Hydrolagus > Hydrolagus colliei. The sequence goes on along the minus strand of CM068747.1, from coordinate 17,038,588 downwards.
GCATTTGATATAGCGCATTTCATGTCTTCTAGATGTCTCCAAACACTTTACAGAATATAATGTAAAGTGAATTGATCGTATACTTGTGGGCCAACTGCATGCACAGCAATGGCCCACAAACAGATTGAGTGATCAAATTATTAAAACATTTTCTTGAGGGATTATTATCAGGCATATGCCAGTAAGGAAACTCGCCGAAGGTTTCACTCAGATCTCTCACTTGTGCAGCGAGTACTCTAACCACTGAGCTACTGGACTCCACATATTGAGAAAATTCCTGTCCGGTGTATACTGTCAGAGAGTCTAGCAATGATTGGTTCACACAGTAGCTATTCCTATCCACATATGGCAGCATTTTGACCTCAAGCATCAAAGCTATCCAAATAAAAAAAAAAGACTAGGGCATCAACTGAAAGCAGTTTATATTGCAAAGTGTAACAGATAAGCAAAATGTCTTCTAGTGCAATCTCAGAATTCTGCAGTTGGACAAAATGAGAACTCACACTGGGAGTTGTATCGTTCAACCCACAAGATATGAATTTTGTGCAATTATTTTACTCAAATATTTCAATGTACAATCTTTAATTGTCTATCAGACATCAAGTCCTGAATGAGAGCAAACTTTCTACAGTTGAATGTCATCAAGACCGAGGCCGTACTGATTGGCTCGCGCCAGCGCCTTCTTGCATCAGGCGCTGGCTGCATCATCCTCCATGGTTGCTCACTCAACCTCACCAAGCCAGTCAGAAACATAGGTGTCTTGTTTGACCCTCAACTGTCATCCTCCCTCACATCCAAGCAATGACTCGCTCTGCCTTTCCCCACCTCCACAACATTTCCTGACTTCGCCATTACCTCACCCCTAAAGCCGCTGAAACCCTTATCCACATCTTCATTACATGCTGGCTTGGTTATGCAAATGCCATGTTGGTCGGCCTTCCCAATTCCTCCCTCCACAGACGGCAGATAATCCAGAACTCTGCGGCCCGTGTCTTCTACCATTCCAAACTCTATGATCCCATCTCCACCATCCTTGACCGACTCCATTGACTCCCCATCATCCAGAGGATCCAATTCAAGATCCTGGTCCTCACATTTAAAGCCCTCCACAACCTCGCCCCACCCTACATCCGTGACCTCTTATTCCCTTACCAACCTGCCTGCCACTCCGTTCAGCAAGCTCTGGCCTACTCCATGTCCTCTGACCCACCATTGGCGGGTGAGCCTTCAGCTACTCTGCCCCCAACCTCTGGTTGCATCCTGAGGTCCCTCCGCCTCGCCCCCTCCGTAGCCTCCTTCAAGTCTCGTCTCAAGACTCTCCTCTTCGATAGACCCATCGGCAACTCCTCCCCCACCCCGCCCATCCCCACCCTTTCCTCAGCTCGGGTCTGAATCAATAACTGTCCAGCACCTTGGGACGTCCTCCTGACGTGAAAGGTGCTAAACAGATGTAATTGTGTTGTTGTTGTTGTTAATAGCAATCTCTGCTTTCATCCAGACGCTTGCATCAATGGAATGCTAAACAATAAATGGAGTCTGTAAATGGAGACAAACTAACCAATTTGAATGGTTGCTGCATTCACCACCATCATGCCAACAATGACAGAAGCAATTTATTTCTGTTGTGCTAGGAAAGCACAGACTGCTCACAATCACATGTTAGGCTCCCAAATGAAGAACAGTTATTTGGGCAAAGTACTGAAGGGCAGCCGCCTGGGAACTGAAAGTTTACTTCTTCTGAAGAGAGACTTGGAGAGGAGAAAATTCATAGAAAATTGAAGAGGAGATTCTGTTTAAAAATAGAAGGCATTAATTTGCTGCGTTTCTGAAAGGAAGTCCATAGGATTCCATAATAAGCAATCACATTAGAACCTACATCAATATTGGATTGCAAAATTACAAAACCAAATTATTTTAATATCGACCTTAGTTATGTGATGCTGACCACAGTTACGTGATGCTGGTAGTTGAATTCTTCGTTCAATTCCCTCTTTTATGTTGATCTCATCATTAGCCACAGATTAACACTAAACTGTGCTCTGCATCCTTGGCTTGGGTTTAAGGAAGTGGGGAATATTAATATAAGCATAGTTCCTGTTTCCAGTCATGATCCAGTAATCCATCTCCGGGATGTGCATACGTGTGGATGTTGGTTAATGGCTGGGTTGGAGTTGGCCGCAATGTTTCCATCGCTGTAAATAACTCCGCTGACACTCACTGTATATGGTCAAAGATGAAACACGACATTTGGGTGCGGTACTGGAGGATTCTAATTCTTTAGAACTGCGTCTCATCATATAAATTCACACCCTAGCAAAATGAACGAACAACAAAATCTCTTTTAGATTCAAGGAGATGGAAAATACTGGGAAACCCAATAATATGGGACCGTATTAACACATTGAATCAAGGCATAAACCGATTTTCACCAGAGTGGTGCTAAATGTGACTTCAAGGATATTTTGTTTTACCACTAACAAATACACTCATAGACCAATACACAAGGTTAAGGTACACAGGTTAACCTACATACCGGTAATATATCTGGTTGTGATGCCTCTTTTAATCTGTTGTTTGTTGGAAATAAAAGTTGGAATTTATTTAATAAAAGTTGGATTAGCTCATTGTCCAAATATTTTTACAACCAGTGGGTCAAGACATAATGTGAAAATCATAAGCTGTTTGTAACGAAATACACAGCGATTCCAGTCAGGAGGAAAGCAAATGTCAATCTACCTTGCAATGACTGGAGGTTTAGAAACTGCGTGTAAATTGCAAAATTCATGGAGAATTTTATTCCTGTGCAGCTAAGAATGAAATGCAAATTTTACATCGCTGACCCAGGAATCATCAGTGACTTCTGCTAAATTTCAGTGATTTTTTTTCACAGAACAATTACAGCCTCTTGTGGCTTAAGGACTTGGAATCCAGCTGTTTCAAACCTGGGTACTTGAATTGAAGCAGAAAAATATTTTAAGATCATTCATGACTAGATAATCAATGTTTGCAATTTCTAGTTCGAGATAATAAAGAGACAGTAGATGGCATCCGTTATTGTAGAATGGTACAGATTGAGAATCAGGTAGCATAAAGAGGCAGCTTGTGGTGCGATTCTTACGTTTACATGAGCCAGGATGAAGCAATTATTTTAAAGTTGTTACTGCAGCCTGTATTTGGAAACATAGCATTACGGTCACTAAACAGCAAAACAAGTGTGAGAGGAGAAAAGGAAATCCGTGATAAGATCAACTTTATTTTGCCGTTAAGATTCAGCAGCTTTTTTTGATCTCATCGGGAAATACAATAAATACAACATTAACAAAGACTTGAATGGTGTTTATCCCTAAGTACATTTATTTAGAGCCTTTGAATCGATATGTAAAGCATCCAATTCACAGTCACACAGTTATCAACACCAGGCTAGTAAAATGTATATGCATGGAAAGGGAAGATGAAAATGTATACATTTTATTGTCAGAAGGATAATGAAAAGAACCATCAAATAACATTGAAATATATTACTTCTGTAACATTGAGGATGTAGAGACATAAATTTGCAATCATGAAGATGTCTCTCTTCCATTGAGTGAGGATTTAACAATTTATTTCAGACATCAAATGTAAAATAGTTATTGAAATCTTTACACAATAGAAATCAATTGAAAATGCTGCATTAGCAAGAAAAATATCTACTGCACAGCTAATGATAATGAAGCTCTTGAAATCCACAGTCCACAGTATATAATAATTATTCCAGTCCAATACTTTGCCTTCACCAAAAAATAATGAAAAAGAGCCTTGATGTGTATTAGCCAGCAAAAGTCACCCAGCAACGAATTAATCATCAACAAGGATAAGCAAACAGACTGCAGTCAGTCTGAAGATTGGACTGAGATTCAAAAGCACATCTGCGATCATTTTGTAGTCAGAAATTTATTAAGGATTAAGGAGGATCATTGTGTTGTGATCTTATTCTGAATACACATTGCTAACCCTTCAACGCAATGCAATTTCCTTTGGTTGTTAGGTGTTTTGATTTTTGATAATGAAAAACTACAAACACCTTCAAATTGTCTTTAATGTTTTTCATAAGGATGTTTTCACAATATTGCTGCAATAACTACAGGGCATATTTTGTAAATGCCCATGATAAGCTCTTTCAGCATCTCCCACTGCATCTGTTACAAATGGAGTGAAATTGTCCAAACTGCACCCTAGAAACGTTTGCTGACATTTTTTACCATTATTTTATGATGGCTGATGACAATGTTTTGAATAGTCCAATTCTGAAACATTTCAATGGTAATTTTAAAAGTCTGACTGAGGATCTCATTTTTGTTCATTATCAGTTATCAAAGCATCAAAGTGCAACCAAGAAAGCCATTCTATTACAAGCAAAAAAGGAACGCACGGTTTTCAAAATAAAATTGCAGTGCAAATGGTTATTATTCGTGAATGAAATAACCACAGATTTTGCTTAAGGGTGGTGATAAAGAAAGGTTATGATTGGCTGAAAACTATTATGAAACACAAAATAAATGTTCGGTTTCTCCCAGTCTCAGATTTTCATATTGTTCTGCATCAGAGCAGCTGATGTGAAGTCAACAGACCTCAATACACATCAGGGGGAAATGCATACTAAATCGTATTAGACATTACACAAATTCATAATGAAGTAACTCAAAGGCATGCGATTACCTGTTTTTAGCACACCAGGGTCCATTTTAGAATATTGCATTTGCCTCAACTGAAAACAGTCCCGGGGGGGTCCTATAACCCATGAAAATCAAACGACTTTCAATTCAATCCAACTGGAAGTATTATTGTAGATGTTTCAGAATCATTCCTAAAACATATTTACCATAATGCACAGGATTATAGGCAAACTGCTACAATTTGCTATTAATATATTAACATCGGTGTATTCTTGTATGAAACTCAATTTTCCACTGCAGTGTGTCCTTTGTTATAATGTTTGTTAAAATATGTCAATCATGGCTCCAGATTATTATGTTACACTAGCACTTTAACCATTATTTTTGTAATTTTCTTCTTTTAGAAAATGTACATAAATTGTAAGGTGAATATTTTTGTTCAAACTTGTATTTTCTCAAAATAAAATACAACAATCCAAGCAATTATAGGAAATGTTACCTGTAGTTATTGATTAGCTTTCTGGATTGTTTGTTTAAAAGATTATTTGTTTCCAACATGCTATATTTTGTTGGAAAATTATGGTTTAGATTCATTAGAATCAACCACTGACATTTATGCTTATTGTATTTTAAATGAGTTCAGGCTATTTTGTTCTTTGAACATAACTTGCCAAGAGAGTCATTCAACAATATTATAGAATCAAACAATTGTACAGTACCAAAAGGAGGCCATTCGGCCCATTGAGTCTGTGCCGACTCTTTGTAAAGAGCTATTCAAAGTCAATCCCACTCCCCAGCTCTCTACCCATAACCCCGCAAACTTGTCCTCCCCAAATAACCATCCACCTCTCTTTTAAAAGTTGTTGTTGAATCGGCCTCCATCAGCCTTTCAGGCAATGCATTTCATATTCAAAAACTCACTGCGTGATAAAATTTCTCCCTGTGCTTCTTTTAGAAACTATTTTAAATCTGTGACCTCGAGTCACTGACACACCCACCAGTGGAAACAGTTTTCCCCCCTGTTCACCCAATTGAATCCCCTCATAATTTTGAAAATCTCTTTTAGGTTTCCTCGTAAGCTTCTCTGCTCCAATGAGAATAATCCTAGCCTCTCTAGCCTTTTCTCATAACCAAATTCCCTCATTCCTGGTGCCATCCTGGTAAATCTTCTCTGCACCCTTTCCAATGACTTAACATTCTTCCTGGAGTGTGGTGCCAGAACTGAACAGATTACTCTAGTTGAGGCCTAACCAGCATTTTATACAGTTTAATCATAACTTCTTAACTTTCGTACCCTATGCCCTTATTGATCAAGCCTAGTATCCCATATGCTTTTTTTAAAAAAAAAACAGCCTTATCTACCTGTCCTGCCACCTTCAAAGATTTACTTGCATTAATCCCCAGGTCGTCCAGTTCCTTCACCTCCCATAAGATTGTACTATCTAGCCTCTATTGCCTCTCCTCATCCTTCCTCCCAAAGTGCATCACCTTGCATTTCTCCACATTAAACTTCATCAACCATGTGTCTGCCCATTTTACCATTCTGTCTATGTCTTCTTGCGGTCTGCCACTATCCTCCTCACTATTTACTACTTTTCCTAACTTTGTATCATCCAGAAACTTGGAAATTGTACTCCCCATACCCAAGTCCAGATTGTTTGTATATATATTTTTAAAAAAGCAGTGTTCCTGGGGGCACCACTGTACATTTCCCTCCAGTCAGAAAAACAACCATTCACCACAATTCTCTGCTTTCTGTCTCCCAGCCAGTTCCACTGTCCCTTTAATACTGTGGGCTTCTATTTTCCTTACAAATCTCTTATGTGGCACTTCGTCAAATGCCTTTTGAAAATAATAATAATCCTTGCATTTGATGTAGCGCTTTTCACATCTTATCAACGTCTCAAAGTGCTTCACCAAACATATTGTAAAGTGAATTGACTGTATATTTGTGGGCGAAACACGGCAGCCAATTGCGCACAGCAGTGTCCCACAAACAGTCGTGGATTGAGATGACCAATTTTATTATTGTGGGTTTTTTGGATGGATTATTATTAGGCATCTGGAGTAAGGAAACTTTTCCAAGGTTTGCCCTGATCTGCCTGCCATATAAACTACATCAACTGCACTACCTTCATCCACCTACTCCATTACCTCATCAAACAACTACCAAGTTTGTTAGACAAGATTTGCCTTTAACAAATCTGTGCGGCTGTCCTTTATTAACCCATATTTTTCTAAGTGAAGATTTATTTTGTCCCGGATTATAGTCTCTAGAAGTTTTCCCGTTACTGATGTTAGGCTGACTGGCCTGTGGTTCCTAGGTTTGTCCTTCTGCCCTTTTTGTACAGGGAAGTAACATTAGCAACCTTCCAGTCCTCTGGCACCACCCCTGTGTCAAAAGAAGATTGGAAAATTGTAGCCAGAACCTCTGTTATTTGCATCCGTACTTCCCTTAGTAACCTCGAATGCATCCTGTCCAAACCGGGTGATTTATAGCTTGAAATGTGTTGAATAATCTGTCTCCTTAATGTCTTGTAAATCACACAAATATAGTACATGTAGTTATATGCCTGTAGATATTGTGTAAATATGACAATTTAAATACAACATTAATAGGAGATAAGACAAAATTTGTGGACAGTTTGAACACTATTAAGAGATTATTGTTTGAAGTGATAGCAACATGGGTTACATACATAAGATACCAGCAATAACCAGACACAGAAGCGTGTGCTGCCCTTGCTGTTCTTAGTTAGGTTGGAAATAGTGGGAATAAACTATGAGCAACTGTTAACAAGTATGAGCAATGTCCAGTGAGTCTATCATCAGAGTTCTTAACAACAACAGCAACAAAATTACATTTGATTGAAGAGCTTGCTGAAACTCACTGTCTAGTGTTTTACATGAAGAATGGTCACTTAGGAGAAGCAGTAGAGGAATGTTAAATTGTCGTACAACATCTTTGGGTGGCCTAAATGATGACTGTCTACGGAACGATACCACAGTATCAATTGCTAATTCAGGAAGGGAAAAATTGGAGGGCAATATTGGACATGAAGCACATTTGAGATATTATATCACATCTCCAGAGTAATAAATTCACTATTGTGCCATGCTTATGAGAACAAGTGAATTATTCTCTCACAATAATTTAGAATGGGGGAAGGGTTCTAAAACTTATTAGATGAATGGCAGTGCAGAAATATTGCATGAGATACAGTATAAACAAATTAAACATACTTTTTTTAATCAAATATCATACTGCACTAGATATCTATATAATCTCTTTTAGAAATGCCATAATTGGGAAACAAATGTAATTTGGATTTTTTAAAAAATGTATGGTTGTGTGTGTGAGTATATCTGAATTGTACAAATCCTTTAGGTGTGATTGAATACTAGAATGTTTTGTGCCCTGTATTGCAAGATAGGAGATAGGCTGAATGATTGATGCATTAAATTTTCAGTCTCTTCTAGTCTCTCTTCAATCTGTCTGGCAAGATACAGGCACGTCCATTATGGCTTTGTTTTGTATGATTTACAAACATGCTAAATTAAAAATTGGCCATTTGACAAGCCCGTTGTTAAAGAGGAGAGGAGTATGTATGAGAACAACCAAGACTATTTCCATTTGTAGCAGCGGATTCTGACACCCAAAGCATGAAACAGTGTAAAACTTCCTTTCCAATTTGCTCTTCCAATTGCTCAGTTAAGCAAAGAATGAGGACCATTCACTGCAGAATGAGGACCAGGAAGGTTCCAGGTCAATCCCTGCATCCGTGTGTTTAGTTATCTTATTTTAGCCAGGTCGAAATTTCTTTACTGCATTTAGCCTTGGCGGCCGTCATACTTTAAAGGGGAGAAATAAATCAGTGAATGCTTCCAAATCTGATTGCCATTCATTGACCCACGTGTGTGGATGACCGATGATTACACAACTGACTCAGGCCTGTGGTCCCTCCTCTACATCTCAGTCACCCAAATTCATACAACTTGCTGTCTAAGCTCACACTTGAATAATGGGGTATTCCACAAGGTAATAAAGGGAGCCCAATGCCTGTGAATCCATATGCCCTCATGAATCAACACTTTCAAAGATGTAGAGATACAAATAGACAGGAGGAAAAGGATAAAATTGGCCTACAAATTTTTTTCATTAGAAATGAAACGCCTGAAAAAAATTCAGTTTAATTTCCAAGTCATTTCTTCTGAAAATTCCCCTCAATGCAGATATTGTAAATTCCTATTGGAAGAACCGTGATGTATATTGTGCAGTAAATGTTTATTCCTTTTTTTCCCCATAGTTTTCTTCTCCATTAAGACAGAAACAGATTAGATTCGAGTTATTGAAATGTCAGTGATGTGATGATGCCTGTGATTTCCTCTGTACATAAAAAAAATTAATCATGCTTGCAAATACACTGCGGTGGCTAACCTTTTGAACAGTTTTAATTTGACGCTAGAAAACAACCCATTAGCAGGCATTCAGCGACTAATTCCGGTACCAACAAAACAATAACAACTTGCGTTCATATAGCACCCCTCACACAGGGTAGCATCTCAAAGCGCTTAACAGTAGCAAAGCCTGAAGGCGAACCATGGGGTGGGGTATGAGTGACAGTAAGCGCGGTCAAAGAGGAAGGTCTTCAAGCGTGACCTGAAGAAGGGGAAGGAGGGGGCAAGGTGGAGATATTGTAGGGCGGTATTCCAGAAAGAAAGAACAGGTTCACAAAAGGTACAACTCCAGCAAAAACGTCTCAGTCCTCCTAAAGAGCTATAGTTTAATTTTAGAAAGTCAATGGCGTTAGATTGATATTTGAGAACGTTCCTGTCTCGGTCTTCAATTAAGATCCCCGTGTACTGAATCTAGACGTGATTTAAATACATATGCAAACCATCTCCTTCTTTTCGGTAAAACATCCAAAGCGCAACACTTTCAACCAGGGTTAAAACAATAATTGCTGGGCATTCGCGAAACTGCCTTGCAAATTTTCAAGCAGTTTGATCCAAAACTTGTTCGGTTTCCTGTTGTCGTTACAGGGCTCCCAACAGAAAGGCTCCTTTATTGTGTGGATGGGCACAGGGTACAAAACAAGAAACGAGTGCCTTATCTCACTGCTACAGCTCTGTAATTCATTGCCATGATAAAGCACCACAGAAGAAAACATTACAACGTTTGACACAATCCAAAAAACGGATTAGATTCTGACATACGCTTTCTGAAAAACTAATCAATCAACTCCCCGCTGTAGCATCAGAAACCACTGCTTAAGTAGAGTGCTTAATCTCCGCAAATTGCATTTACAGATTCAACCAGCGAGCGGGTGTGTCTTGGAACAGTCAACCCCAAAAAAACACAATTCCAGATACAATTCTGGTCATGCGAAGAGTCTCCAGAGACCGAGGCTGAAGTTAAGGAATAGAACACAGGCTGCGGGAGGTTCAAACATATTTCCACAGGGTTTGTTGATCCTATTTAGGTAAATCGTGATCCATGATAATAATAATCCTTGCACTTCATCACACCTTCGAGACGTCTTAAAGCGCCTCACAGAATATATTGTAAAGTGGATTGACTGTATACAAAGGTAGAATTTACAGTGTCACTTTACAGACAAACTGTGCTCATAGATACCGTTTTTACAAAGTTTCACCCCACAGATGAGGTTGATATTGCTGTGTCTCGCAGCAGTCATCACACAGATTGATGAGAACATTTACAGCCAGCAATTGTGGAGGGGTGCGTGGGGTGATACAGTAAGCTATGCGCACTGTGTTCAGGCAAGATTAAAATGGGTACAGAGATGCAATAATTGTGTGTGTTTATGCGCTAGGACAACCACACACACAAGTCATTATAATAGTGCTCATCCTGAAATGACTGAAGAGAAAGTCTCTGAGAGAGAGAGAACAAGAGAAAGAGAGAGAGAATACATTCTTGTAATTGGGAAAATGTTGAGCACCAAGTCCTTTAGCCCATTAATGTCAAGTGAACAGAGGTGGGGATGATCATGGCTTTGTAACCCAACTGGAAACCCAGCAGCACAGACTCTGACCAAGAGAGAGAAACTACACCAAAGTACAGACTCACAATCCACCTCAAGGCTCGCCAGTTAGTGCCAGTGGTTTAATGCTTCTGGGCTGTGTGGACTGGCATCTCATCATCCCACAGGTTAAACCCCCCTCCACCCTAATCCCCCCCCCCCCCCCCCCCCCCCCTTCTTACCCCTCACCCATCCACCCACTCACTCCCCCTCAAATCCACAAAACTTTCGAGAAATGGTAAGGAAATGGCCAACTCACCGCCTGGAGTAGGCATTGCCCAAGAAGGAGAGAGAGCGGATGAACGAGATACATCCTCCTCCTGGCTGGTTGGCGATTAAATGATGTCTCTCGCTTGGCTCTCGCATATATCCAGGGCTGGAGGTGGGACTGGGGCAAAGGGAGCTACCACTCTCTCCAGCTCTCTCCTCTCTCTCACTCACTCTCTGTACTTCTCTGCACAAGACAGGGAGGAAAAATAAGTGTAAAACACACACACTCACACACACACACATATATATATATACACTCCCTGGAAAAGCAATCTAAAAGCCTGAAATAATTGCATTTCATTCAAATAATAAGCCCCAGCAAAGCAGGGATTTACTGACTGACTTGACTTAAAAACACTGGATTCAATCGATCGGAATCTCATCGCTCGCCTTCACCTCCAGAGTGGGATCCTGCTCCTGTTCTGCCTCTGCACCGCGGGGAGAGACTGGCCAACACCTCCCTCCAGGGCTTCAGTCCCGAAATGGACCTTCTCTCCCAGATCGAGGTGCTGAGCGTTTGAGCATCTTACACAGCTCTCTGCTGAGAGAGGGGACACACAGAGAGAGGGAGGGAGGGGAGGGGAGGGGAGGAGAGAGAGAGGGAGGGAGGGGAGGGGAGGGAGGGAATTGGGAGTTTATTGCTTCTCCCCAACTCAGATATTGTTGATGATCATCTCACCGCTTGTTCTTCTGAAGATGTTGGCGATAACCCAGTTGTGTTTTAGTGGGTCTGGCAACAGACAGAGAGACAGAGAGAGAGACAGACAGAGAGAGAGAGACAGTTATCACTCTCAATGTTAACAACTCAAACCGAGTTTCACTTCAGCCAGAGTGGGCTGATCTCTGATGGACGAGCAGTCCTGCGTTTTAATCCGTTCTGTTGAAATTTGCCAATAAGTACCTTCCCCTCCCAGCCACTCACCTTTAGGAATGATGTGCACAACACACACACAAACACACAGTGACTGCAATCAGTAATGAGTCTCGATACCAAATCCTCTTTGTTAATCGTTCTGCTTTTTGGGGTCGAATTTGTGTGTTCGCCTTTAAAGACCCGAGTCAGCGAGTGAGTGAACAAAGGGAATCGGAGAGAAAACAGTGATGGGGGGGGAATGAGTTTCCCAACACGATCTGTGAGTGAGGAAGGTGATGGAGGGGGTGACACAGAACTGTTTAACACAGGTTCCCCTGGCCACAGAACAGCACACACAGTGACAATCCCCTCCCATCGCTGGGAGAAGTGTTGGGATAACGTCTGTCTGTCTGTCTCTGGGTTGCAGATGTTCTGTGGCGATTAATTTCCAGCTTCCTATCATCAGTTATTAAACGCCTCGCTGTGTCATTGCATTAAAAGGGAAATGTTGCCTATTAGTGACGGGCGATATACCGGTTGCGTCCCTATGAATGTTTCATATCGATGCGCCGATATTGGAAATTCAAATATATCGGTCTATATCGAAAAATTCGGGAACTAAAAAAATATCGGTGTATCGCAAATATCGGTACCTCGCGTCCGGCGATTTATCGGTTATACCGGTATAACGCTAACTTTTCCAACTTGCCTTGTCGGTATCCGAATGCGCGGGAACCCCCGAATGCGCCCACATGCGCAGGACAAAACAAACCGCGATCTCGATGTATGGGTATATATTGCTATGGGCAAACCGATATATCGATATCGGAAAATTTCCATATCGACTTTTGTTTTTTTATATTTTTCCATATTTGCTTTTGTTATCTACCTGTTATGATTGCAGCCCTTGCTGTTTGTTCTGTGTGAGGTTCAGCCCCTCAAATCCTGTTCACATCCTATCCATGGGCAAGTGCAGCCCTGAAATGGGATGAATTTTAACTGAGAAACAGCTTATCAAGCCTGCAGGGCGGGTGCTCAAAGAAGTTGAGTGCAGACTTCTTTGTGCGGGTCTAGTCTGCTGTTTTGTCCATTTGTTAGCTGGCATCATCATTTAAAATAATACTAATAGTCACATCATTATGCAATGTTAGAATAATAATCCTTTCATTTGATGTAGAGCCCTACCACATCTTCAAGACGTATCAATGCGCTTCACAGAGTATACTTTATTCGACTATATTTTGTGGATGAAACGCAGCATCCGAATTGTGCACAGTGTTCTGTGCAATAATCTGTTCCACAAACAGATTATTAACCCTGGAAAAGCGATCCGCCTATCGACTAACAAGCGGGTTCCTAGTTACTGCGAGGTAACACAAGCGTGGGGAGTAAGGCAACGTACCTAACACCAAACTCGGATCCTCTCGCTTGCGAGGTGAGTATTCTAACTACTACGTTACATGACTCCACTAAAATATATAACAGATATGAATTGTTTCAAAGCTTTTAATAATAATAATAATCCTTGCATTTCATATAACGCCTTATTGTTGAGACATTCCAAAGCACTTCATAGAAGATATTGGAAATTAGATTGACTGTGTGTTTAAATGAAACAGCCGAATGCACACAGTGGTATCCCACAAATGGTTGTGGTTTGAGGAACACATTTTATTTTGCTGCACATTTAAAAAGAAATTTCAGTCATGATAATTAGGATAATAATTCCGGGAAGCCCCGTTTCACTCTTCGGGTTGAATGATCCACATCCATAGCAAATTGTGTGAATCTCCTTATCCATCGGCTTACAATAGGTAAGTAGGTCCAAACAACCTTTCCTCCCCGTAGGATCAGGCAATGATGGTCCAGAAATAATATACAAAAAAGACAAGATCGCAAAAACAAGTGTTTATTAATGATCTCAAAATCTCGCTGTGAAAATATGCTGGAATTCTGCATCTTTTAATCAATACGGTGGAAACTATGTGCTGAGCATCCTTCCACTAAAACGCTCAACGTTAGCTCAACCTGGTGGCCAAAGGCATGATGTACAGGATGCTGTAAAATAACTACTTTTGATTTTTGACTGGATTTTTAGCATCTCACAAAATGTAATTATTACTATTACTAACAATAATAATCCGTGCATTTGATACAGTGCTTTTCTCGTCTTCTAGACATCTCAAAATGTTATTGATAATAATAATAAGCGCATTATCACATCTTCGAGACATCTCAAAACGCTTCACAGAATATACCTTCAAGTGGATTGACTGTGTATCTTGTGGAAGAAACTCAGCAGCCACCTGCTTTCCACAAGTTCCTTTATGTTACATTTACATCACTTTTGATTTTTTTATTAATGAATTTTGTACAATGGTAGAATAGACTTAGTGGAGAGTACCACCAAATTTATTTCTAGTGAAAAGACACGTGAGGAAATAGAGGTTGATTTAGGAAGAGGCAGCTAAGATTTTACGTTGAGAGTTCCCCTGGGTAAGAATCTGGATCGACGACTGGCAAATAATAATAATCCTTGCATTTGATATACCACCTTATCGCACCTTCTAGATGTCTCAAACTGCTTCACAGCATGTACTGTTAAGTAAATTGACTGTATATATTTGTGGGGGAAATGCAGCAGCCAATTGCACACGGCAGTATCCCACAAATCATGGATTGAGTGACCAAATTATTATAATTTATTTTCTTGAAGGAATTATTATTCCCGTAAAAGTGATCTGCCAATTGACGAACAACAGGGTTCCTACTTACTGCAAGGTAAACAAAGGCGTGTGGAGTAAGGAAACTTGCCCAATGTTTTGCCCTGCATGGGAATCAAACCAGGTCCTCTCACTTGTGAAGTGAGTGATCTAACCGCTGAGCTACAGGACTCCACAACCTCCAGGACTCCGGGATTGAACAAATAATGTTTGAAATGGACAACTGCAACCTAGTTCATAATGGATGTAAAAAAATAGTACCTCCATGAACAGATCTAGCCAAGACAGGAGCTGGATGAGATCAGTTGAGTATTGGTTGACTTGACATATCCCTCAATATGTCTAAATCTTAGCTTGTCAAATCAATAACTAACCAGACGAGAGAGCAGATTCAAGGTTGTGAAAGGCAAGTTTAGGATTGAAATTAGGATGTGTTTAATTCCACAGTGGGCAATCCACGGCTGATCAGTTACCAAGAAGGTGGTGAAGCTATAGAGCTGGACTCTGTACAATTTGACCTTGCAATGAGAAGAATAGTCGATGCCATTTGGTACCACATCAAATTGTCTGTCCTCATCAAAATATCTCTTATGGTGTTGTGACAAGTGTTTGTGAAGAAATGTATCCCAGAGCTCAGGGAAACTTTGTCAAAGAAATTTGTCTGCACCTCTTTCCTACAGTAGAGGACAGTGTCTAACCAGGAACTGATCTGTTGTGGCCTTTAGCAAATCCTTGCATTTGGTGTAGCACCTTTCAGGTCTGGAGGACGTCCAACTTCACAGGATTTATAGTGAAGTGTAGTGACTGGGTATTTTGTAGGCAGGTACCGCAGCCAATTTGCACACTACTATATCCCACAAACAACCTTGTTAAATAGTTTAGAAGATTTTAGTCCCCAGGTACCTCCTACTAAGGTTATACAATATGGCTATAAACTTAGTTGGGTGTTGGGATTAAATAAAATCTGTTTCAATATTGTGCTGCTTATCTACTCTGGTAGAATAGATAATTCTGGTAGTTTATGTGATAAATTCTGAATATTGCACTATCCTAGTGTAATTTGATTACAATAGTGCTTTGAGAACCTCTCAGGTTTTATGAATGTAACTTGAGATGACATAGCTCCTTTCTCTGACAAATTCCAGTCCTGTTTTTTTTCTGCTTTTGCACATGGACAAACAGCAAATAGCTGAGTTCCATTGACTAATGTATTAATCTCAGATCCCATACTAAATATTGGGCTCACTCCTGAGCACACATCCTCTGTAATCTCATTTGTCTCTCTTTTCTGTTAAAGCAAAAATATACAGTCAATTTACTTTACAATACATTCTGTGGAATCCCCATCTCAGGTCCAGCTCCCTGATTGTCCAGCATCTTGGGGTGGTTGTCCTCCTTGTCTTAATTTACCAATATTTTATGGCGATGTTTCTTTCATCCCCGTGAAGCAGCTTTGAGATGTTCTCCCAACATGAAAGCGCTATATAATAAAATAATAATAATCCTTGCATTTGATATAGCAATTTCACATCTTCTAGATGTCTCAAAGCGCTTCACAGAATATACTGTAAAATGAATTGATTATATATTTGTGGGTGAAGTGTGGCAGCCAACTGCGCACAGCAGTGTCCCACAAATGGTCGTGGATTGAAGTGACCAATTTATTATTGTTCTTTTTCTTAAGGGATTATTATCAGGCATGTGGAGTAAGGAAACTTCCCCAAAGTTTTGCCCTGCTGGGAATCGAACCCAGGTTACTCACTTGCAAGCGAGTGCTCTAACCACTGAGCTATAGGACTCCATTATATAAATGTAAGTTCTATTGCATTGTGTATTTTGAGACATTCAATCCGTGTGAGAGGCACTATATAAGGATATGTTTTGTTGTTGGGCTTCACAAAAGCAAGATGTCCCATATGAATATTTTGTTAACTTTCCTCACACAAACTATGGCAATACTCCTGCCTTTGAAAGCTGCACCTTTAATTGCTGAGAGTTCTACTCTGCAATTCCTGTAATCCATTATTTCCTTGATGAGAGACTGCTTTTGCTTTCGCTATCTATTATATTTAGTCTCTTGGAGAATCTGCATATCTCTGTCCTTAGCAGGCTTCTGTCTGATCTGTTTAAATCTCATTTCAGACACTGATATTATCAAGCTGTGCACATCCATAGCTCCTCCAATTTCACTGAAACGTTGACAATCTTTATTAGAAGGCTCACAACAATCAGTGTGTACATTAATTTTCCAAGAATGTATTGTAACACAAGTGCATCATGTTTCTATAGCAGTAACAACGATCTTTTACCCTTGGTGGACAAAACATTGAGTGGTTTTTTCGAAACAAAATGATGGAATATGATCATTTATGCCTTCTGCAATCTAACCACAGAAACACTGGTGAAAACGGCTACTTTTTCTGCATGCCTACCTTTAGTGTCTGTTGTAGTGAGAGTCTACTCCTTTTGAAGGAATCTAGCACATAAGGCACATTGACTCACGCACTTGTTAATCTTTATATAAAAAATAATAATTTGGTCACTGCTACCACGACTGAGAACGCTGTGTGCAATTGGCTGCTGTATTTCCCGCAAGATACACAGTCAATTCACTTTTGTGTATTCGGGGAAGTGTTGTGAGACATCTTAATGACATAATAAGGCACAATATTATAGGCAAGGTTTATTATTATTATTATTTACAGGATTTTACAGATCATAAAATGTATACATCAGTTCCTGTCCTACTAGATCTCTCAGCTTTCGGTGTGATTTTTCCTCCCATTTCACATTGAGTACCGGATGTTTTGTTGAGCACGTTCTAAGAGGTGTTTATCTGGCAAACAGATCGGGAAGCCAGCTTCCAAGATAATTTATCATTCCAACAAATCATTCTTGTCCCTATGTTGTGGTGTGTTTGCCATCTAAATTAGTAACTCAATTATCTTGCTGTCAGGTTTCATACCATGATCTGCACCCGGGTCTACTACATTCATTCTGAACACACATTTTATTGAACTTCTTTCTGCCTCTTTCTAGCACTTACTTCTATTTGCTACCAGGTCCACGCTTTCCAAACAATGCTTTTGTCAATATATCCAAACAATTGAACGGCATAATGCACTTCAAATGAACTAAAGATTGTAGATGAATGATGCAGTTGTGATCCTGTGTCATTGATGCAAATTTGCCAATATCCTCCAGATGCAACTAATTTGGAAACGCTGACAGATTTGTTTCTCATGTAGGTAATATATTGTGATCTCTCTATATACAAATGTGTTCAGATTACATGGATTGCTCATATTCATCCATTTGGTTTATGAACAGTCACTAGGGAACTAACCTATTTAACGGGCTCATCAACTTTCATAATCATACTAAATGATATTATGCACCATGATTTTTCTCTGATTTATTTTCCCCAGCAAATAGTTTCCACAAGGTTCGGATTACTAACCATGCATTAGCTAACACTGTCCTGCTATTTTCTCCAATGCAAATAAGCAAGACCTTGAAGTAATTACTTTACCCACTGGGCCCTGAACCTGAGGTTTCTCCATTTTCATTTAAATTTATGACAGCACGGTCGGGTTGAATCACTGCTCTCACAGTCAGAATAATATCAGACATGCTCCCTTAATATTATTAAGGGAAGGTTTTTCCACTGCATTTTCTGTGCCTGTGATAATTAAAAAATAACTATCTTCCCCTGTGATCTTTCTCGTTTTCTTTTGATTGAAAAGAATTGCAAGGCATTCGCTCACAAGATACACAGTCACTACACTTCACAATAAATCCTGGAAAGTGCTTGGAGATGTCTTCCTGATGTGAAATGCACAACATCCAATGCAAAGTTTGTGAATCAGAAGAAAATACACTTGGAGGACGAGGAGGATGATATAACGCATTGTGTGTGCTGTCTTATGAGCGCTATCAGACCTTAGTTGCATAGAGTTCATGGTAGTACAAACAGCCATTATCGTCCGCAAACACCTAGCCTGCTCAGCCATCTATATAAATGGAGCTGGCATTCTAACTCAGGGGTAATAATTCTTTCAAAAACTATA
Source organism: Hydrolagus colliei (assembly GCA_035084275.1). Taxonomy (NCBI): domain Eukaryota; kingdom Metazoa; phylum Chordata; class Chondrichthyes; order Chimaeriformes; family Chimaeridae; genus Hydrolagus; species Hydrolagus colliei. Next base: position 17,019,970 of record CM068747.1, on the reverse strand, counting down.
ATAAAAATAAATTGGTGACTTAAATCCATGACTGTTTGTGGGACACTGCTTTGCGCGATTGGCTGCCGCGTTTTGTCCACAAAATATACAGTCAATTCACTTTACAGCATGTTCTGTCAAGCGCTTTGAGACGTCTCAAAGACGTGATAAGGCACTGTATCAAATACAAGGATCATTTTATTATTATAACCCATATATGATTGGGAAGCTCTTACCTGGAATGTATTTGAATGCTTTATTGTACTGAAATGATTATTCTTGGTAACCCCAAGGTTTGCCAATCAACAATAATTTTGCTTGTCCTATTCATTAAGTAGGTTATTTCTTGTGTTATCATAAACAATCATTTCCTATCATAAATAACCTTGAAAAATGTGTCCATTAATTACCCATAATCTCGATCGGGCGGTATAGTGACCAGTTCATCTTTGAGATCTTTTCCTGAATGCTCTCTTATACATTGCCTACGTACAACATTTTATGTTATATACAATTTTATTGTGTGCTTTGAGATCTTCATACCATTAGTTTGTAGTTGTACTAATCATAGTACAGTACCATTATAATGGAATTGTATTACCAGCTGGTTCTTTTCTGCTTTTTGATTGAAGTGGGTGTCAATGGATTGGTCTCCCATTGCTATTTTAATGAAATCTTTTGTTTCCCTCCTTATCCATATTTACCTACAAATTTTAATTCATTGGCAGCTCATCTATTGTTTTCAAGAGATATTACTGGAGCAGAATAGCCATTGTTAGCTTAAATAACCCTATAACACCATTCACTTAGTTTCTTATTTGTGAAGTGCTTCGAGACATTTATTTTGAAGCAAAAGGTGCCACATGAATACAATACAAAACAACATTCGTATAGTGCCTTTCACATTGGGAGGACTTCCCAGGGGGCTGGACAGTCAGGGATTTAGACCTGAGCTGGGGGTTGGGATCGGGGAGGGTAGGTGGGTGACTGAAGGTTCGAGGAGGGTTTTGAGGTATGCCTTGAAGGAAGCGAGGGAGGGAGTGAGGCGAAGTGAAATATGGGATGGAGTTCCATAGGGTGGGGCCAGAAAGGCTGAAGTCCCGACAACCAATGAGGGGTCGGGTGGCGGACATGGAACAGGCCATAGCCAGCTAAGTGGAGGGAGAGGACAGATTGATATTGGGTCAGCAGGTGCAGAGGTAGGGAGGGCCAAGGCTTTGAAGGGTCTTGAAGGCGAGGTTGAGAATTTTGAATGTATTCTCTGGGGGATGGGGAGCCATTGGAGTCGGGCAAAGGGAGTGATGGTGTCCTGGAGAGGACATGAGCTGCAGAGTTCTGGAAGATCTGCAGTTTGTGGTGGAATGAGTTGGGAAGGCTGACAAGCAGGAAGTTGGTCTAGTCGAGCCTACTTGGTGACAAATGTGTGGATGAAGGTTTCGGTGGTTTGAGGAATGAGGCAGTGATGGAGCTGGGCAACGTTGCAGAAATGTTGGAAAGCAGAAAGGGTCTTGGCACAGATATGGGATAAAAAGGAATGTTAAGGGTTCCATCAAGACGCCAAAGTTCGATCACTGGCTCGGTGTGGTAGATTGTCCTTGGATGGTGATACTGTCAGTGCCTGGGGTTTGGAGGTGCTGATGGGAGCCATTCAGTAAGGCCTCGGTCTAGTCGAAATTCAACTGTAGAAAGTTAGCACTAATTCTCGACTTGATTCTGACGGACATTCTGTCAGCACAGCAGTGGTCCTGGAGTCGAGGACGGAGGCAGAGATACAGTTGGGTATTATCCACATACGTTTGGAAGTTGACCCCATGTCTGCGGTTGACGTCACCAAGAGGGAGCATGTAGAAATTGTAGAAGAGGAGGGGAACACAGACAGAGCCCTGAGGAACGCTGCACAAGACTGTGAAGGGGCTAGAGGAAAAGCCATTTGTGTTATTGGAAGTTAATGGAAGCCGCTTAAGCTGTACGCAAGTTAACCCTGGATAAACTGGACAAAATGCCCGGCCCCGATTAATTTCTATTTTTTATGTTTTATTTATGATGGTTAATCCGGACATGATGCTGGGCTGGCTGCCGTTGTGTGTACTCGCTTGTGCCATCTGTGTCTCGAGCGACTCAATTCAGTCACAAGCAGCTCTGGGATAGAGAGACAAATTGCGATTGATTCTTATTGATCAACATTCTAATTACAAGCTCTTTTGATCACTTCCTCACATTCTTGTCTTGCAAACTATCACATTTTTCTCAGCAAAGTGACACTATAAATTCTACGTTTATTAAATTAAAGTAAATTCACTTTACAGTATATTCTGTGAAGTGCTTTAAGATGCCTGGAAGATGTGAAGAGGCAAGGATTATTATTATTATATTGCCTTATATAATGCAACGCTCTTCTTACTCCCACATTCATATAAAGATCTTAAGACTGTGAGGTTCTTTCTCTCCTTCCTTTTTCCTGCAATCTGCAAGTTTGTTAACATGCAATCACTCATCCTTGTTGAATTCTCACATATTTGCCCTTCACCAGAATTTTCAATAAAATAAACCTTCATTTTTGTTTCCGGTGGGCCACAGCACAAACCATAGGACACTCCAGATTTTGACACAAATTGGGTCCAAATTGACAATTTTACTTAGTGAGGTCATGATGTGGCGTGGCAGATGTACAAATTCATATTGGCTCAGTAAGGTTATCTTGTAGGCTGTGATATGTTGGAATGAAGTATGGGTTGCTGCTGCTACGTGCTGCACTAGCACAGAAGTGTTTGATGATTGACACTCTGTGCAACAAAGTGGATAATTAATCACAAACCATTAGTGTTTCAAGCAATGATTCCCCAAATATTACTTTGATCAACCTTTCCTTCCAACCCACTGTCAGTGCATAAAACTGTCAGTGTTAATAGCTGCCAAAATATGGTCCCAGGGATATAAAGCAGTGGCAAGTTCCACGTGCATTATAATGGATAGTGCTGTTAGTTATCATTTAAGAACAACTACTGCATCCTAAGCATATTTCCAATGATTTGCTTTAGGTTTGTCTTTTAAGATTTGCAGCAGGGGTTCAAACATTAATTATACAAGGCGCTGTTTGCTGTGATTACACTTCTTTCAAAGCTGCATCTTTTCACAAAATGATAGATAATCCAAGTAGTTAAGTACTTTTCCAACAGTTTATAGAGTTACACACAAGACACAAAAAGCCTAATGCAGTACAGTACAGTGCTTCTAATCAAGATTACAGTGTTTCTAATTCTACAAATATTACTGTACAATCCTTGTTCCCACAACATAAGGCCTAGGTCCTAGGGTAATGTGGAAGAGAGGAAAGAGGGTGATTCCTAGTCTTAGAGGAATGAGCTATAAACAATGATTAGACAAGCCAGAGCTTGTGAACCTTGACAAGAATAATCTCCGAGGGGACCTTATAGAGCAATATAAGATTTTAAATGGTATTGAGAGAGTAAAAGTAGAACAATACTTCCAGATATAAGATCAAACTGCACGGCAAAGGAAAAGTCAGGAAACCTATTGTCACACTAAAGTGTAAACAGGGTCATAAAGGCGATGTCAGAACAACGTGAAAAACATGACTGCTCTCATTTTCACATCCAAGAGATGGAAATAATACTCAGACAATTTAGTTAAGTTGCGACGTCCTCCCGACGTGAAAGATGCTACACAAATGTAATATTGTTTTGTTGTTAAGTGACTGAATGAAACATCTCACAGTTGCACCACCATGATAGTATCACTGGTCATAATTGTCACACTGAGCAAAAATGTAATCAAAAGCAGGCAATAACTGATAGATTTTTGAAAAATAGAGAGATTAGGGGATATGGGGATAGGGCAGGTAATCAAAGTTAGGTGAGAAGATCAGCCATGATCTTATTGAATGGCGGAGCAGGCTCGAAGGGCCGAATGGCCTACTCCTGTTCCTAATTCTTATGGCTTCCAGTGGCCTTGAGTGTGAACCTCTTCCCCACCCAAGGCCAGACACTATTGACTACTTTTGACTACATTTTTGACTGTATGAATAATTATCACTCCAAACAATGTTACGAATGATAATATTACAATCTATGAATTTGACCCTTCAGATTATTGGCATTATTGATGATCTTCCCAAAATAAATCTTGAGTCTTTGGAATTTCCTTTGGGAAGCACCATTGCGAAAAATCTATCTCAAGTTTGACAGTTTTTTAAAAACTTTTAGTTGGCATACTTACTTCTGTGTAAAATTCACCTTTAACATGTGTCAAAACATTACAGTTAAAGCCCAATTTTAATTTGTCTGCTGACAGTTCAAATGTTTGCTTCACCCCTAATCATTGCTTGTCAACATTTTCCATTTTGAGAAATAGTGGTCTTCATTGTGGTCATGTACATTCCTGGCTTTACAATCTGTCAAGAGAAACTAGTTTCTAAACCTCCGTGCACAATCTGTGGAAGAAAGATTGTCTTTTCTTCTTGTTCTGTCCAAGAAAGGAGACCCTTATCCTGCTTGTTGAGTCAGTGAAAAACTTTAATCTTCCCTGTTCATTCTGTGGAAGGGAGGCTGGAAGTTAATCCTTTGTGTTCAATTGGTGGAAGGAAGTTAGAATTTTAATCCGCCTTGTTAAACTTGTAGAATGGGCCTGGAATTTAATCCGACTTGTTTAGCATGTACATAAGTAGACTTGATGTTAAATCTCCCTGTTCACTTAGATTTAAACTTTTCTAGATTTATTTACCTTTCCACAGCTACATGGCTTTCCTGACTCATCTATTGCACATCAACAACTCATCACAGAAGTTTGACAGTAGCCTTGACTATCAATGAACAATTGCAAACCCCTCTAAGCAGTTAGATGTTAGAATGAAAAATGAAACATTTTATAACAGATTCAATGTGATCGCAGGGCATGCTTTACACTCCATTTGATGCTGCGAGGAATCGGGATTGTTGTGATACATCCATCAATCAGGCTTTGTGTTCTTTGCTGTTTGGGTCAAAGAAATACACTTTCTCAAGAAGCGTACTTGGATTTTCAAATGGAACATTTCATAAGTATTTAATACCTGTGGCCTGGCGTAGTGGAAATTCCAAATATGTTCCAATCAAACTGAAGCTCTAAGCCACTCTAAATGAGCAAAGGTTTCTTGACAACAACAGCAGAATTATACTGTTGGAAATACTGTACATTTGAAGCGAGACGCCGTCCAGCGTGGAGGGCGCTATATAAATCAAAGTTGTTGTTGTTGTACAAAATCTAGAAAATGTTGTGAATAAACAAAATATGGAGGAGTTTATAATAGGAATAATCAATGCCTTAGGATGCCTCACAATATAAAAAGTATACAAATAGAATTTGTTGTTGTTGTTGCATTTGATCCAATCTTTTATCACATAGTCAAACTGTCTGAAAGGATTTATTATGAGGTGCAGTAAATGTGTATTTGTAGGTAAATGTGGCAGGCACTTTTCAAGCAATGCCCTTCGAACGGCTGAAAGATCATTTTTGTTTAATTGGGGGAATTTCTTGCCAGGACGCTGGGAGGAAATCCTATCACTTTTCAAATTCTATATGCATCTAAACAGGCACATGTGACAATTCATTCAAAGGACAGCTCCTTTGGCAGTCCCCCAGCACTGCACTGTAATAGCAAGCTACTCTATAAGCTCAAACTTTCGAAGCGGGGCTTAAACCCGGAACACAAGAGGCTGGAACATTATCAACTGAGCTGGGCTGACATTCTGAGCCAGGCTTTTCACCTGTTCCAGAGGAGGGTTATAGATTGGATCAGAGGGTCACAGGATTGATTTCAGAATGCTTAACCGTGACTCTGAGCTGGGGAGAGGGTGTAAAAATAATAATCTAAATTAAAATGCACTTAAATGTGTTCTGTTTGCTGTGCTACTAATAGTAATCCTAGCATTTGATATCATGTCTTTGAGAAGTCTGAAAGAGCTGCATAGAATGTACTGTAAAGTGAATTGACTATATTTTGTAGGAGAAATGCGGCAGCCAATTGTGCACAGCAGTGTCCCACAGTCATGGATTGAGTGATCAAAGTTTAAAGTTTATTTTGAAGGAATTTTTAATCCCAGAAAAGTGATCTACCAATCAACTAACAACAGAGTACTCACTCACTACTGGGTAAACAGGGGCGTGTGGAGTAAGGAAACTCCGGGAAGCATCTTCTCCCTTGACCCCATCCTTACTCTCTTCTTACTTCCCAGCTCCACCTCCTTGCCCCTCTATTCTCCGACACCATCATCTCTATCCATCATCTCGCACCATTTCCATCCCCATCCTGAAAAAGAACCATACCTTTATCCATTCCTGCTTTCTAACTACATGTCCATCCCCCACTTTTGTTTCCAAGGTACTTGAAAGAATTGTTACTTCTCAGCTTCACTCATTCCACACCTACTACTCCAGTCATGAGCCCTCCAATTGGGTTTCTGTGAGGCTCACAGCATGGCAACTGCTCTGGTCAAGTTCACAATTGACATCTTGTGACCAGCGCTCCCTCTACATCTTTGTCCTCCTCGACCTCTCTGCTGCTTTTGATACCTTGGACCACTCCATCCTCCAACGCCTCTCCTCTCACCTCAAGCTCCAAAGGTCTATACTTTAATGGTTTGGGTCTTATCTCTCACACCATCTCCAATTTGACTCCACCAACAGTTTTGCTTTCAGCCCCACACAGTCTTGTGTGGTGTTCCGCAGGTCCCCTCCTCTTTAACCTCAACATGCTCCCCCTTGGTGACATCATCCGCAGACATGGGGTCAACTTCCACATGTACGTGGATGACATCCATTTCTATCTCTCTGTCTCCATCTTCAATTCCAGGACAGATTATCTGTTAGAAATCAAGTCCTGGATGAGAGGCAGCTGAATGTCAGAACGACTGAGGCCCTCCTGATTGTGTGTCAAGGCCGTCAGGAACCTGGGCATCTTGTTAGACTCCACAACTGTCCTTTGGCCCCCATATCCAAGCCATGACAAGCTCCACCTTCCCTCGGCAACATTGCTCAACTCTGCCACTGCCTCATCTCTCAGGCCGCCAAAACCCTCACACACGCATCCGTCACCTCAAGGCTCGGCTGCGGAAACTCCCTACCTGTCGGCCTTCCCAACTCTTCCCTCCACAAGCTGCAGATCATCCGGAACTCTGCAACTGATGCCCTCTCCCGCAACAGGCTCTGTGACTCCATCACCCCCACCTTCTCCCGGCACCGCTGGCTTGCCATCCCTCAGAGGATAGAATTCAAAATCCTCGTCCTCACTTTGAAGGCTCTCCAAACCCCTCTTACCTGTATGACTTGCTAACCTCCTATCAACCCGTCTGCTCCCTCCGTCCAGCATGCTTCCATTTCCACTTTGATATTTGTTTCAGCTGGTAAATTTGGCCTAACATTCTGTCCCGACCATGATTACTGATGGCTGCTGAACGTGGCTTCAAAATTTGCGCTTGTGTTGTTTTAATACTGACCTAATACTGCTCTCTGGTGGCTGCAAAGAATATTGTAGAGGAATTGTTTTTGGAGCATGTTTTAGATTTCTAAGGAAATTTCACTCAAAGAGAAAGGAACCAAATGCACTTTAAACCTAATGCATTTAATAATTATAATGGAGGCCAATTTGCATTAATCCTTAACTAACTAGATCATAAGAAATCCATGCCTCGTAAATAACAAGTGGTAACCAGAAGTACAAACTATAGGAACTCTGCTGGAACACAAGTTAGTTCCACAAGGGATCAAAGGGAATTCTAACTGGATTCCTTATTTTAGTTACAAAATTTTGCAAATTAGACTCCACTATGTACCTCAGTGTTACACTTTTAAGAGCAGTACAAAAGCTTTCCAACAACAACACAGCAAAATCGCACGTTGGAGGAAGAAAAGTATAATTGCACTACTTTCTATTCTTTTGTATTTTCTGAGCTTTGGTAAATTGGAGAGGGAAATAATAATAATAACAGCAAAAATAGTAATCCTAGAGTTTGATATAGTGCTTGATGACGTCTTGAGAAGTCTGGGTTTCACAGAATATATGGTAAAGTGAATTGACTGTAGATTTTGTGGGCGAAATCTAAGCAGAGTCCTAACTTCACAATTCTCTTTGTAGGACTGAGGTTGCAGCCTGTTGCTATCTCTCTGGAGGAAATCAAACAGGAAACAGCTTGAGGTGTGCGGGAAGGTAACCTTCCTCTGAAGCTCTTTCCTCCCTGTTCCAGATGGCTAGGTCCAAACTGACAAACTCGCCCATGGAGAAGTACTTGATTGAATGTCACTTGAGACTGGGATTGAATCTCAGGTTTCCTTGTTAAGAGACTTGAACAATCCAATAATGTCTTTAAACAGAACCTAGAACATGTTTTGCTCTGTGTTAAAAGGAAGCTGCATAGGTTTGGTGGAGTATGCGACAATTGATTCTCACCTGCTCATTTTAATAGTCTTTGCATTTAATCCTTTAATCATTTAAGATGGCTCAAAGAAATGATAAGGCACTATATCACCCCCAAGGATTTTTATTATAAACAAGGATTATTATGCAAGGATTATTATCCTGCATTTGATATAGTGCCTTTCACGTCTTCTAGACAACAGCAAACAACAAAATTATGTTGTCAGGAGCACCTCCCATGGCACTGAAAGCGCTTCACAGAGTGTACCGTAAAGTGAATTAACTGGGTATATGTGCATACATATCATTAGAAACTTTATAGAATTTGTGAGGGTACATGATATTTCTGCTTTGTCACCCAGTGATTCTGATTGAACATTTATTTTTTCTTCTTTGTGTTCTTGATGATTTTCAATGTTATGTTTCCTGTATCTGGACAAGTGAGAATGGATGGAAATAGTTAAAGTCAAGATTCAGGTATCTGCACTGATAGGATTCAGTAACTTGGTGATGGGTTAATTCTGTGACAGCAATTTAATGGTATGATTTCACAGTGAGTGAATTTAACAATTAAAATCGCCAATTCCAATATCAGACAACGTGGATCAAGTTATTTTCACATTAATATTGTCTACAGAGTGGCATTTTGCAATAGAAACATAAAAACGGGAGTGGGCCATTCAGCCCTGTGAGCTTGTTCTGCCAGACTATTAAATCATAGCTGACTTCAATTACCCAACCTTGCCTTGTATCCCTTGACCTAGCAAATATCTATCCATCTCAGTCTTGAAAATGTGAATGGATCCAGCATCTACAACCTTTTGGGGGACAGAGTTCCAGATTTCCACTAACCTTTGGTTAAAAAATGCCTCCTAATTTCACTCCTAAATGGTCTAGCTCTAATTGATGATGTCAGCCAGCAGTGGGCAGAGGAGGGGTAGCTGGGTGACAAGTAAGTTGGTGGGAAGGGGGTCAAGGCAGCAGGTGGTGGGCTTCATTGAGGTGATGGTGCGTGAGAGGGAGGCAGGAGAGATGGGGGAGAAGGAGTGTAGGAAGGGGGTAGGAGCTGATGATGGGGAGTGGGGAGGGTGAGGGGATGGAATGGGGGTGGTGGTGATGGGCGCCGAGAGGCAGGAGTATAAGGCTGCCTGGCGGATATTGTGGATTTTGGAGTAGAAGAAGTCCATGACCTCCTCGCACATCGCATTTAAAGTGAAGATTGAGGAGGCCTGAGGGGACACTCGGAGGAGGTAGTGGGTGGTGGAAAAAGGAACTTTCGGGTTGTTTTTAGCCTCCAGGGCACCCCAAATAAATACAGGAGATCCCCTATAACTAGGCCATCCATCCACATGCAATTTCCAGGGGGGCCATTGTACAGCAATGAAGAGCAGGTCTGATTTCCTTCTCAAGCCTGGGGGAATATATTACAGACAATTGTACAATAGTATGTATGACTGCAGAACCAGTGTGAGGACTGCAGTTCCCACAATACTACTTCTTTCTGGGCTGCTTCATTAGGATTCCATAATACTGAATTTACAAAAGTAGCAGGACGGAAGTGTATTTAGAGATAATAATCCTTGTATTTGATATAACACCTTATCACATCTTTGAGACGACTCAAAGTTCTTCCCAGAATATACTGTAAAGTGAATTGACTATTTTGTGGGTGAGATTTCCATGCGACTGAGCAAATATAATTACCATAGCAGTTGGAGTCAGCTTCCAGGTCAATCATTGAGTGAACAAAATGCAAAATACTGCTGATGCTGGAAATCTGAAACAAAAACAAAAATCGCTGGGAACACTCAGCAGGTCAGGCAGCATCTATGCAGAGAGGAAAAGTGAATCAATGTTTCGGGTCCACGACCCTTCGTCAGAACGTTCTTTTGTTTTCCTTTCTCCATAGATCCTCCCTTTAATCATTGAATGAAGTTGGACATTGAATAAAATTGATGGTCATTATTAGGATTCTTTGAATGTATGTAGAAACTCATTTAGAAATTAGGGAATCATGAGTTTTTTTTAGACAAATCAAATCACCTTCATAACATTATTCCATGTTTACTTTGGAGACGTGGAATTTTTTTTGACTGATTCGAGTACATAGTGCAGTATATAGATATATGAGGAAGCACATAGTTAATATTATAATTACCCTATTATTTCAATGCTCGATAATAATAGTACAGTAATAATAATAATCTTGCATTTGATATAGAGACATCGTGTCTTTGAAACATCTCAAATGTAATGGAATTTTAGTTTGAATGTAATTTTATTGAGGCTTTTGCTGGGTTAACAACGCAGCATGTAATACCAAGGAGACTGTTTCAGGAAATGTGGAATTCATGCCCTCAGGATATAGTGGATTCCTTAATACTGCAATAATGGGCAACAGCTTAGTTTTAAACATAGAAGATTTCAGTACTGTTTGACTGATGGAAAAATCATTGGCTTGAGGTGAGAGTTTACAGCTTAACAGCAGAGAACCTTTTTTCCATTGTCTCCAAACAAATGCTTAGACCAGGTATGTCAGCCTGGTTCATTTGGAAGCACACTTTCCTCTGCGTCAGAAAGTTGTAAGTTCAAATGGAACTCATATAGTCTGTGCTAACACTCTAATGCAGTGCTGGGGTGTGCTGTATTTTTGGAGGTACTGTTCTTCAGATGAGATTTTAAACCGAGATCCTGTCTGCCTGTTCAGGTGAATGTTGAAGCTCCCATGACACTATTTCCAATTAAAAAAACTTCCCCCTCCCGGTGTACTGGACAATAATCCTCCAAACAGTTTATCATTGACTTCATGGCTGGTCACCTCATCACTGTACGCAGGTTTGCTGTTGCTATCGTCCACAAATAGACTGTCACTCAACTTTGCATCGTATCCCGTAAAGCACTGATATCAGGATTATTATTATACAACTGTATTAAGATAAATATGGTATTTTAGAAATTCAATAATTCTCTACATATATGGTAAAATGTTTATCAGTGTTCAACTGATACATTATTTGCATTGATCATATGCTAACCACCTTTCTCGTTATTACTTACCAAAAGCATCATTTTAGAAATACAAACAACAACAGCAACAATTAGATTCTTTATGAAAAGGATTTTTGGTCCAGTTTGCTTCTCCATCTCAGTGAATATACAGTACTTTGTTGTTTTTTATGTAAACTATTGAGATATTGGCATGATCTGTAGCTATTAATCAAAAATCTTACATTGGCCAATATTAATTTCCAGTAACAAGGCGAGATTGATGATGATTTATGAAATACTCCGTGATTTATACTCTATGGTGGGGTACAGATTATGAAGTGCGCCGAGAACATTTTAATCTAGGAATTTGGCAAGACCCGCTGTCACTGTCAATCAGTATGTTTAAAATACATTTGATCATGTGGCTCCCTGTCATTAGCAAGCATTAAATAATCAAGCACGTTTGTGATGCAAAGCTGCAAATCCACAAGTAAAAAACAATAATTGCAGCTAAATAACACATTGCAGAATAGGTCTGGGGATAAAAATCCTGTCATTCAACTAAATTACATTTGTTTCAATTCAAGACCAACTTGCAATGCATATTAAAAACCATTTTGCCTAAAGCGTGAAATTGATGGCATTGCAAAGATAAAAAAAACACACAAGAATAAGCATTAATTACAATCAATGCTGCTCTTAAAATAACCTTCCAGTCCATATATTCATAATCACTGCTTCGCTGTTACCTCATCATACAATAGCACAAAAGATGAAGATAAGTGTGAGTTTGTGAATAAAAGTACTTTATTTGCATAATCATTAAATAAGTATATTTTAATATAAGAAAATAACCTAATCTTTAGAGGAAGACTGAATGCAGAGCATTTATTTTTACACACAGACCCGTTTCTAAATTTCACCAGAATACATTTACCTGAGAGATCTAGAGTTACTCAATAGAAATTAATCTGTACATAGTTTGTGTAAAGTAAAATTTGAATAAACTGTACATAATATAGACAAACTTCATCCAAAATTTTCTTTTTGCACTAAGTTGCAATGGGGCCCTTTCAATTCCATCTGCAACTAGATGGTTCATTGATGCCCTTTGCAAATAGTAAAGGGAGTCGAAGCAGTTGTAGAACCACATCCAGCTTGCTTATAATCAAATAATTAATATCACTACCTGTAGGAGAAGCTGAAATTGGTGGCCATTGCATTCAAGTCACTTGCTTCAGCGATTCACTTTAATGTAAGATAGTGCTACAAAAAGGTGGCTTTTAACAATATGCCTTGCACCAACAATGGAGCCCGAAGTCACGTATTGTTTTTCATCAGAAAGACACTCCTTCCTGACCCAAAGCCTCAGGTCACTTTTCTTTAAAGAAAGGCAAGGCAAATATTAACTCCAATTTCAGAGCATCAGTTGTATACCCCTGGTATATACTAGCAAACTTTTGCTTCATCGTTGTTAACAAAGTGGTGGAAACAGTTTTGTTTTTCAGTACACTGCATTGCAGCCAAATTAAACATCAACAACAACATCTTGGATTTATAAAGCGCCCTCCACGCCAGACAGCATCTCAGAGCGCTTCACAAAGCGGATCCCGGGGCCGAGCCTGGCGGGTGGGGGTTGGGGGGGGGGTGGGGTGGGGTGGGGGGCGAAGTGATCAAAAGTGTGATCTACAGAAAAATCTTCAGAAAATAGGGAAGGAGCAGGCGAGGCGAAGGGAATGAGGGAGGAAGTTCCAGAGCCTCGGGGCGTATTGGCTAAAGGCATGGCCACCAATGGTGGAGGATTGGGGGGAACAATGAGGAGGCCAGACCCAGTAGAATAAAGGCAAAGGGTACTGTTGTGAGGAGAGAGGTGATTAGAGAGGTAGGGGGATACAGAGAAGTGGAGGGATTTGAAAACAAGAGTGAAGATATTGAAATCGATCCACTCTGAGACAGCGAGCCAGTGAAGGATAGCATGATTGACTGTGTCGAAGGCGGCAGAGAGGTCTAGGAGGACGAGGAAGCAGAGGGAGCCCTGGTTCAACAGCAGAATAATCTATGCCCCACCGGGCAGTGATGGGTACAAATTTTGCACCCACTTTAGTATTGGCGTTGAATTAAATTGGGTCCTGCATGTCATTTTGCTACAGCTGCATCAATAATTGCCTGAAGCACCTCAAGTTAACATTGTCAAGCACAGAACAGAGTATTTCAAGTATTGTTTCATAATGTAAAAGAGACTGCAGGAATTACATTTCAGTTATACATGTAACATATGGGAGGTAAATTTGCGAGTTTATCAGTGTTCAACGTGATCATTTTAATGATAATTAAAGTTGATAATCTCATACGTTTAACCCCACGGTTTCTGAAACGCAAGAATCGACAGCAAACAATCTTCCTTAAAAATACATTCAGAATTATTTTCAGAAGTAAATTGAGGTAAAGCAAGATGTACATCTTGGGCAGATTTAACCGCTGTTATTTTAAAACTGGAGGACACGGCCTGGGCTCTGGCTCCAGGAAGCTCGGTGATGATGTGTTGCTCACACTGACATTATGACATTATGAGACTGCTCGGGTTACATCATGTGACGTGGGCCTGAGTGACATAACTTTCTTTTCGGATCAAGATGCTGAGGTTTAACATTTCTGTTACTAAAATAACCGCGGTGCCAGGTGCAGCTTTGCCCACAGCGTTAAGTTCAATTTGCAAAAGATTATCGATTTGAAAGCTCACATTGGTAAATAGAAAGTGCGAATAGCATTCCTCTTATGGACAACTAGAACGTTAAGGCTTTCTTTTGAAATAAATAGTATGTAAACGTATCAGTGCAGTGAACTCTTTTGTCAATATTCACAATCAGTGCAGTAGAGGTTGTGCATGCATCTCATCCAATGGGATGTCCTCACAAACGTCAAAAAGAGAGGTGTTTTTCCCCTTCTCTCAGCTGAAAATATACAGGTATGAAACAACAATGAAAAGTGAGTTACAATAACAAGGTCAACTGTTATTGCTTTTATTACTTCTACCGACACTCAGAAATAAGATTATTAAATCAACAATCTATAATTTTTGGAAAATAATTGCATTCAGGGGAACTATTAATCATCGATATATTGAGAGTGGTAACCCCAAATTGACATTCTTAAATACGTTTAATGATTTAGTGCAACAAAAATTTCCTTTGTTTTTCCAATTCTAGTTTCTAATGTTTGATATTATTGAAACATGGCTCCACAGGCATTACAACCGTTCCCTTAGTTTTTAAAAGTTATAATAATAATCCTTGTATTTGATAGAGCACCTCATCATGTTGTTGAGGTGTCTTAGAATATATTGAAAAGTGAGTATTTTTGTGGGTGAAACACAACCGCTGTCGCACAACAGTGTCCCACAAACTGTCGGAGATTAAGCCACCAAATTATTGTTACTTTTTATAATAATTTTCTTTGAAGGGATTATTACCCTGAGAAAGCAATCCACTCCAATCGACTAACAACCCAGCTCCTATTTATTGCCATGTAAACAGCAATTTAATCAAGTTAAGTTGCGACTCGAGAGTACAAAATGTTGCTTTAAAAACCGTCGCCGCAAGCTCTTACCATTTTCCTTTGATTACTTAGGCAGAAAGTGCATATAGGTCTGGGAGCTGCACTATTTACGTCGCTGTTGCTGTCCTGCGTGACAGCCCGATATTTTAGGCAGGGCTGCCCGTCTAGGCAATCCTCTCCCAACAGAAGGACATTAGCCAGATGGGAGATATAACTAGAGGCCAAGCGCAGAGTCTCTATCTTCGAGAGTTTGCGATCTGCTGGTTCAGTAGGAATGAGTGTTCTGAGAGCTGTGAATGCTGTGTTTACACTGTGGGTCCGGTCCCTCTCTCTTGCGTTTGCTGCTTGCCGTTGCTTGCTTACACCAGTCAAATGGTTCTTCCGTTTCCTTTTCCCTTTGCCATCAGTCTGGCTGCTCTCACTGTTTGACTTTCCTGAGCTTTCGCTCCCACTCTCGAGTTCCTCAATATCAGATGCAATGGTCTCAGGCTGACAGGACTGTCCACTCCCTGTAGACTTCATTGCAGGCCCAGGGTGAGAAGGAGCTGGAATTTTTGCATCGCAGGTCAGACAGCACCACTATTTTTCATGGTATGTTATAAGCCCTCAGTGTTTAAAAAAGAAAACCTTCAGTGGCCAGTATACATTACATTTCATCCCCTGGTAGTTCAGCAGGCCATTTTCTGAATGATTACTCCAAATAGACAGACCATGTGGCTTCTGTATAAGGTAAGAAGGTGGAGCTGTTAGATCTTGGAACACTACTTACCTTCAACTTAAAGCTGTATCATGGCTTTCATTTTACTTGATTTCAGTTCGACTTAAGTATTCTTTTCACTAACTTAATTAGTTGGAAAATTGCCGATTGTACATATTTCACAGTAACTAGTGAATTCTCGGGCTCAGTGATGACGACAAGAACAACAAAATTACATTTGCACAGCACCTTTCACATCAGGACAAGAATGGCAGAGATCAGAGTGTGTTGCTAGACAGCTCTCACCTGGGAATGTGGTGAGTAAGGTGGAAACAACCTAAGGACAGACAACCATTGATTCCTTAATAATCTCTTGAGTCACAATTAGGAAGATCTCCACTGCCATTCAAACCGAGAATAGTGCACTCCAAAGATAAAACCATTAACAATGCAGTTATATAGCTCGCCTTGTGATTCAGTGGGTAAATGATTCAAGAACAATTCTAGAGATGACCCTCTCTACCTCAGCCAAACAAATATCAGTTATGGTTCTTTTATGATTTCTTAACAGGTATTTGGCGGTCCAGGTCCAGGTTTTAACAGGTCTGGCACAGACTAGATGGGTCGAATGGTTCCTGTTGTGTCGTAAAATTCTATGATTCTATTTAATACAATAACAAGCACAAATAAATACAATACAAATGGATTTCTAAACATAACTCACTGTTCAGAAATCTTGCCTTACAATTGATTCCTGGCTGAGCTAAACATTAAGCAAGTTTCCTTATTCCACATACACACCTCTGTTTACTAGCAGTAAGTTGTCAGACAATTGGTAGCTCACTTTTCGGTAGTAATCCCTTCACAATAAATAATAATTGGGTCACTCAATCCACGACTGTTGGTGAGACATTAGAGTGTGTAATTTCACTCACATATATACAGTCAATTCACTTTACAGCATATTCTGTGAACCACTTTGAGACAACAACAACAACAAAATTACATTTATGCAGCGTTTTTCACATCAGAAGGATGTCCCAAGGCGCTGAACAGTCAGGGGTCGGGACGTCTAGAAGGCGCATTTTAGATATCTAGAAGATGTGAAAAGCGCTATATCAAATGCAAGGATTATTATTATGTTTCACCCACAAAATGCACAGTCACTCCACTTTCCAGTACATCCTGCGAAACTCTTTGAGACGTTTCAAAGTTGTGAAAAGACAAATGCAAGGATTATTATTGACAGATTTTATAATCACATTTGACTGAAGTCATGTACAGTAAAAGCCCATTTATCTGTGACCCGATCAACCTTAACTTCTGTATAACCCGGCACCAAAAAAAAAGGTCCCCATTCGATTAACCGGATCTTATCCAGCACAATGTATCAGTATTTTGGAATGCTGCTACTAGTGCCTGGAGGTGGTGCTGCTGTTTTTTTCCCTCACAGAGTACACTACGATTACCTCTGAATGCTACCATAGTGCACTTCCTGGTTTGAGAGAGAGGCAGGGAGAGAGAGAGGGGGAGGGAGAAAGAGAGGGAAAGAGGGAGGGGGTGAGAAAGAGAGAGGAGTGGGAGTGAGAGAGAGAGAGGTGGGGGAGAGGAGTGGGGAGAGAGAGAGGGGGTGAGTTGATTAATTTAGATGGAAAATTAGAGGAGTGGAGGGGGGTTGGGTTTGGAGTCATTGAGATGCCAGTCAGTCATTGACTGACTGTGTGTGTGTGTGTGTGTGTGTGTGTGTGAAAAAGAGAGAGAGAAAGAATAAAAGGAGAGTACCCCTTTGATTGTGTGCTGTGTTTATAGACTGTAATCGATATTTATTGCTTTATTGGTAAGTATCCATACAATATTCTGTTATTATTTGGTCATTATTAATATGGTATGTTTAAAAAAAATTGATTAAAAAATGTAAAATTTATTTTGTAAATGATTTTTTTTTGTGTTGGGTTTTCGGCGAAATATCCGGCATGTGCTTTAACCAGCATTGGCCAGGTCCCGAGGGTGCCGGATAAATGAGCTTTTACTGTATTTGCTTGCTTCAGATAAATCATGTTTAGCTCAAATTGCTCCCATTTTTACGACTTATCTAATGTATTATTTCAGCAGGAGGGTGGTGCCATTTCCTTGTAAAGTTTGGGACAGGTATTTTATCTGCCTCAACTACTGCTCCTGGCACTCAATGTCTTAACTACTCTGTGAATGAAAACATTTCTCTTAACCTCCCCATTATTACTTTGGTTTGTATGGTTAATGACTCGCTGTGCCTTCCCTCACCTCCACAATATCGCCCGACTCGGCCATTATCTTACCCTCAAGGTTGCTGAAACCCTCATTCTTGCCTTCATTAAATCCCAGCTTGACTAAGCAAATGCCCTGCTCATTGACCTTCCCAATTCCTCCCCCCACAGGTTGCAGATAATCCAGAACTCTGTGGCCTGTATCCTCTGCTGCTCCAAACTCCATGAACCCACTTCTGCCATCCTCAACTAACTCCATTGGCTTCCCATCTCTGCAGAAGATCAAATTCAAGATCCTGGTCCTCACATTCAAAGCCCTCCATGGCCTCACCCCTACATCTGCGACCTTCTAACCCCCTACCAACCTGCCTGCCTCCTCCGCTTCTGCTAAACGTCACCTGACCCACCTGCCCCACCATTGGTGGGTGAGCCTTCAGCCACTCTACTCCCAACCTCTGGAATTCCATCCCACATACCCTCACTTCGCCCCCTCCCTGGCCTCCTTCAAATCCCACCTGAAGACCCTCCTCTTCGACTATCCCATTAGTCACTCCAAATTCCCCCCTTTAACTCCCCCCTCGCCGTCCCCAGCTCAGGTCGGAAACAATGAGTGTCCAGCACCTTGGGATGTCCTCCTGACATGAAAGGTGCTATACAAGTGTAATTTTGTTGTTGTTAATTGATGATAAATGAGAAGATCCCATTTATGCTCCTCCAAATCTCCCCCAAGACTGGATGCGTCAGCAATACTGGAATACTGTAGACTTGCATGGTACCAAGTATCAACACTGTCACATGGGATAGATTCATTTATAATCCTCCATTGCCAATCCTCCATTTCGCCCATCACCTTGGGCGAAATATATCCCAAATAGAATTCGCTTATCTCCTTCATAAGGACGAGAGTTGCTTTTTGGTCATTTGACATTAGAGAAGTGCAGCTTTGAGCCCCTTGCCAGGTGGAGAGCAGCTAGTGATGGGTTTCCGCATGTGTCAGACACCCAGCTGACCAGAAAAGTAGTAGAGGAGAGGAGAATCAGAGGAGAAGTGCTGTCCTTCAGGGGGAGATATTAAAGCATGAAGTCACTTGCTTCTTCAGGAAGATGTGAAATTTCTCATAATGATAATAATAATAGTCCTTGCATTTTCTCAAAGTGCTTCACAGAACAGACTGTAAAGTGAATTGACTGTATATTTATGAGTGAAACATAGCAGCCAATTACACACAGCAGTGTCCTACAAGTAGTCATGGATTGAGTGTCCAAATTATTATTGTTTTTTGATTAGGCGTGTGGAGTAAGGAAACTTGCCCAAGATATTGTCCTGCCTGGAATTGAACCCAGGTCTCTTGCTTGCAAGGTGACTCTAACCATTGAGCTACAGGACTCCACAAGACTTCTCATATCAGTGTCCAAAAAGGAAAAGTTTCTCCCAATGTTCCAGCTAACAATCCTCCGGATAAATTGCCAATCATTTCACGCCACTTGCTGCAGGAAAATTGGCTGTTCCATTTTACCTAGAAATACACACTGGATAGAAATACTCGTGAAGCTATTTGAACAACAACAATTTAAACTTGCACAGCACCTTTGACTGAAGAGAACGCCTCAAAGCACTTTAAAAAGACTGAGTGGGAACTACATAAATATATCAAGTGCAAGGATAATAATAAAAAATAATAATAATACTTGCATTTGATCTAGCGCTTTTCACGTCTTCTAGACATTTTAAAACGCTTCACAGAATATACTGTAAAGTGACTTGACCCGTATATTTGTGGGTGAAATGCTGCAGCCAATTCCGCACAGCAGTGTCCCACAAACAATCATGGATTTAAATGAACAAAGTTTTTTTTCTAGAATTTTTATGTCATTTAGACACGTGTGGAATGTGATTGTGTTGATTGGCTCTGCGGTTGGCCTTTTAAATGCCTTGGGACAGTGGCAATTGTGTAACGGGAGATCTGACGCTGTAAAGTGTCCAGACTAGTTTGGCGTGGCAACTGAAGACACCTCATTACCAATATGCTAACACATGTGCTTCACCGTTTGGCTTTAAATGGTTCCTTCCCCATCCACCATTCAGAGCAGGGGAAAGCTTCCCATAGCCATTACTGCCTTCCAGACTGCCCAGGGACAAGCTAATGAGCAGTCACTTAACCTCCATTCAGGACAACAGAAAAAGACATTAAGGACCTCCTGGGGGCTCCGATTATTAACTTTAAGCAATGTATGTTCGGGAGGCTATTAGTAAAATGCCTGCTTACCAGGAGTTAAAATTAATCCTGACGTTCCCAGAGACTTCTCAATTTAATTTGTAGAAATCTAAAAATCCTTTGGGTCAGACAATGAGATACAGCAGCCCAAGGCTCGTCTGCAACATCTTTAGTATTCTGAATCCCTCACTGTTATAATGTATGTACTAAACCATTAACAATGGTTAATGTAACAAATCACAGGATGGTATTGCAGTAAATTTGTAATAACATTTCTGACAGAAAATACAGCACAAATTGCTGAGAATGATTATACGTGAATTGTTCTTTAATTTTGCCACAGGATGGCAGCAAAGGCAGGCAGTTTGTTCAAGCTTCAAAAACCATGGTTTGAACCCAAACTGAATTCAATACTACATTCTGGGCACTTACACACCTCAAATATATTGCCGTTAGAGTAATCTTTTGTGGTTCAATGGTCAGAAACATTTAAAATGTCATAGTTTGCTTTGTTACTCAGACAGTTAAAAATGTATGATTATACGTTATATAACAGTTTCCATTTGTTTAGTGCCTTTAATAATCCCTCCAAAAAAACCACAATAATAAAATTGATCATTTCAATCCACGACTGTTTGTGGGACACTGCTGTGCGCCCACAAATATATACAGTCAATTCACTTCACAGTATATTCTGTGAAACGCTTTGGGACGTTGATAAGATGTGGAAAGCGCTGTATCAAATGCAGGGATTATTATTAAAGCGCTCTGAGACGCCGTCTGGCGTGGAGGGCGCTATATAAATCGAAGTTGTTGTTGTTGTTATTTCATGTGGGGTGGAAGGACAACAACAATAAAACTACGTTTGTGCAGCACCTTTCACATCAGGAATATGTCCCAAGGCGCTGACGTTCCAAGGTGCTGGATTTGGACCCGAGGCTTGGGGTTGGGATCGGGGAGGCAGGGGGTTGGGTCGGGGGGGTGGGTCGGGGGTTGGTGGGGGCACAGAGTGTAGGGGTAGGAGGGTGGCTGAATGTGGTCAAAGAGAAGGGCCTTGAGAAGTGCTTTGAAGGAGGCAAGAGAGAGTGAGCAAGACAAAGGAATTACATGTACTGGCATTAAAAGAAAGTAGCATTTTGATGGCGTGCAGTGCATTAAACGCTAGGAAACATTCTTTTGCCAGACTTGTACCAGCAGAGCAATGTGGGACTCAAAACCCAATTTATACTATTCATGTATTATATATGATACCCGCCCCTCCCCCTTACCCTGCCCTCTCCCTTGCTCGGGTCCCATCCTGACTGTTCAGCGCTTTGGAGCGTCTTCCCGAAGTGAAAGGCGCTCTATAAATGTACTTTTGTTGTTGTTACTGTTGTATATATTGTATTGTCTGGTAATATCTGATTTTGGAGTTCTGTGCAGAGACAGTTTAGTTCCTGTGGAGACTTTTAAATTTGCTATTGGTTTTTGTAATACTGTACTATTAAAGAGACCGGTTCAAGGCATTGAAAAGAAGATACTTGAAGGTTCAGTTTAAGTCAACAATAATTCTATTCGTACCCCTACTTTCATATTGTAGTAGGAGTGAATTGAACCGCTCTGAAATCCCCTCTTCCAAACTTCAGGATTGGAGTTGATTAAGATTCCCATTGTCTCAACCCTGCATATAGACGGGCAATTTGACAGAATTAGAGAGAACAAGGATAGCATTTCAGTTTTCATTTATTTTGCGAAAACCAGTCAAGAATGAGATATTCCTAATATGTTACAAGTGTAAAAAAAATAGGATGTGGAGGAATTCTGATTGAAATTCACACCGGTTTCTGTTTCATTAAACAAGCGTTGTGTGCTTTGTTTGTTCAATGAGTATTCACACTGTGTCACACAGAAGCTGTGATTATATTTAACTACAGTGGAGCCTTTTTAGGATCACACCAACAAAGCTTATCTCTCGAACATGAATGTTTGTTTACATACACAAACTGATGTTTTAAAGGAGATTAAACTCCAGTGGGGAAGTTCTTTATTTTAATTGGACTGCTCATGTACCTTGCATTGTGATTATTCATTTTGCTGCCAGGCCTTATTTCAACTCTGTTGGAGAATCCTTTCTCTCTAGAAATTTAAGAATGTGCAGAATAAGAAAAGATTACTGCAGTCCAACTGCCAGCCCGTTTTCAAAGACTACTATGGCTGCCTACCTTGCTTCTGCTTTGCCATTAATGGTAAATTAATATAGTGTCCTCTACTGTTCCAAACTCTGTGACCCCCATCTCCCCCATCCTTGCCTGACTCCATTGGCTCCCCATCATCCAGAGGATCCAATTCAAGTTCTTCACATGACTCAGTTCAGCAGGCTCTGGCCTGCTCCACGTCCCCCGACCCACCCGCCCAACCATTGGCGGGTGAGCCTTCAGTCACTCTGCCCCGAACCTCTGGAACTCCATCCCGAATTCCCTGGCCTCCTTCAAGTCTCACCTCAAGACTCTCCTCTTCGATGGACCCATCGGCAATTCCTCCCCCCCACCCCCATCCTCAGCTCGGGTCTAAAGCAGTATCTGTCCAGTACCTTGTGATGTCCTCCTGACGTGAAAGGCACTATACAAGTGTAACTTTGTTGTTGTTATTAAATTTCTTCTTGAAACTGCCTGCACCGTTAACTCCCTAAAAGGACTGTTTCACATGTTAAGTGCGCTCTATATAAAGTAGTTATGTGTGAAGGCAGCAGAACAAGAGGTCACCGGTTTAGGGTTTAAAGAGCAATTTCAAAACAGACGTCAGGATTAATTTCTTTACCCAGAGGATAAATAATGGCTGGAGTGTGTTACTAGAAAGATTGGTTGATGCCATAATGGGAAGAATGGGGGTGGTGGTTATTCTGATGATAATGATGGGATAGATGTCTTTTTCAGACCTCTTTTGTGGTCTTGTAATCTTGTGAAATATAAATTACTTATTCACCTTCGCTTTCTGAGTTAAAACCATGACCCCTTTTATGCATTTCTAGACCATGAGATATTGGAATGGGAATAATTATCTTTGCAGTTCCTGAACTCCATTAACTTCTAATTCCCTTGCTCTACTTCTCTCCATTATGCCTCTTATTTATTCAGATTGTCAGGTTTGTTCAGTTGATAATGTTCTCACTGCTTGGTCCTAAGGTTGTGTGTTTTCAAGCCTTACGTCTGAACCTGAATTCATTGTTTAGGCTGGCACTATAGTGCAGAGAAGTATATTTTATTCTCAAAGGTGTGAGATGCTGTCCTTTAGGTGAGATGTTAAATCAAGGTCCCATCTCCCTGCTCAACAACAACTTGTATTTATATAGAGCCTTTCAAGCAGGGTAGCATCCAATGACTGAGATGGACATTAAAGGTATGTTAGCACTACTCAAAGAAAGGAGTTTT
Organism: Hydrolagus colliei; assembly: GCA_035084275.1. NCBI lineage: Eukaryota > Metazoa > Chordata > Chondrichthyes > Chimaeriformes > Chimaeridae > Hydrolagus > Hydrolagus colliei. The sequence continues at coordinate 16,996,479 of CM068747.1, read as the reverse complement.
ATTTTTCTGAACTTCCGCCAACAATCCTTAGACCAATCCTCTCAAGCGAGAGCCCTGGGTTCGATTCCCGGCAGGGCGAAATGTTGGGTGAGTTTCCTTACTCCACATATCTCTGATTACCTAGCAGTAAGTAGGAATCTGGTTGTGAGTTGATTGGAGGATCGTTTTACCGGGGGGTAATGATTCCTTAAGTAAATAATACTAATAGTTTGGTCATTTCCCTCCACGACTGTTAGTGGAACACTGCTGTGTGCAATTGGGTGCTGCATTTCGCCCACAAAATATGCAGTCAATTCACTTTACAGTGTATTTTGTGAAGAGCTTTGAGATGACTCAAAGACTTTATAATGTGCTATATCAAATGCAAGGATTATTATTATTAATCGTCTTGCTAGCAAATCTTTGCAGCATAGTCTACGGATGGAGACTGGTTGTTCATTATTTTCTTTCTTTTTTTTGTTCAGCAGCAAAATGACCACTTTACAGTAAATCCAGTGAAGCACTCTGAAATGCCTTTCTAATACTGTATTATTAAATTTTATGATTGTCAGTATTATTACCTTCATTATTTCAAACAGCAAATACTCACAATGAAAATTCCCATGCTTGTGTGGCTTCTTTGGCTATCTGTGTGTTCTGTTGAAACAAAATAAAGTGCTGCGATCAATTATCACCAAATGGACTTTGAGACCTAAATGAGGTGGAAAGAATTATCAACGGGATCAGAAATAAGGGGCGAGTTCACCCAATTAACTTCAAATGCCTTTTATGTGGCAACAATAATTGTGCTAACAGTACTTCCTTTCCTCAGATGTGTTTGTTGTCTCTGCTTGAATTTCTGATTCAAGTAAGTAAAGGCACTATTTTAGAAACATGCTGAAAAAGACATGGTATTGACATTTTGTTTTTACTTTAAAGCAGCTTTGCTGACTGATAAAATGGTTTGCAAAGCATTTTACTGGTCGTAGAGCAAAGGAATGGAATGATGTGACTAGTAACATGACAAAACTTTCTTTCCATCACCCAATATGTGTCAATTTGTATTTTTAACATTTAATGTTAATTTTTAATGTCTTTTTAACTTCAACTAGAAATTGAAGTTGTATGATCTCATCCCAGAGACAAATATAGCCAAACTTCAGAGAACATAGTTGTTTGCTGACATGGTAACATTGCCATTTAATAAGAATAATAGTAATAATAATAATGATCATATCTTTGAAAGTCCCAAAAGGCTTTACAGAATATACAACAACAACTTTGATTTATATAGTGTCCTCCACACCAGACGGCGTCTCAGAGCGCTTAAATATACTGTAAAGTGAATCGACTGTATATTTTGTCAGCAATATTTCTAAACCAATAGTGTACAGCGGGAACCAACAAACAGTCATGAATTGACTGAGCACATTATTATTAATGTCCTGCGCTGCCGCCTGTTACAAGAACAATTACCCCTGACTGACCTGAGCTGGGTTACTGGGTGAGAGTCATCACAGAGATCAGCGAAGAAGGAACAAATCCACGTTCAGACCACTCTCATGCATTCCCTTGTGACTGGTTCAACAGTAGCCGAAGTAGAGCATTATTTTAATAAAAATTCCTCAAAACAATATGTTAATTTCAATCGATGACTGTTTGTGGAACTCTGCTGTGTGCAATTCGCTGCCACTTTTCATCCACAAATACATAGTCAATTCACTTTATAGTATTTTCTGTGAAGCGCTTTGAGACATCTAGAAGACGTGAAAAGTGCTATATCAAATGCAAGGATTATTCTTATTCTTATTATCATTTTAAAATAGAACCTGTGATGTGGTGATCCAAGAGTGACTGCTTATTCCCACCAGCAGATCAATTGGTAACAAGAGAGCATAAACTCAAGATTATTATCAGAGACTTAAGAAAGTAAGTTAATTTTTTTTGCATGAAGAGCTATTTGGATTTGGATTCAAATACAGGCCGTGGGTATTGACGTGAGTCAATACCTCCATGTAAGAATAACTTAAATAAAGTGAAGTTGCAAGAGACTAAATGATATGTGGACTGCAGAGAAATGGATTAGAATAAAAGCTCAGGGAGTGAACTAATACATACATCACTGAGCACTATTCAGTGCTGAAATTCTTGTGATTCTACAATTTAAAACATTCATTGCAAGAATGCAAGTGATATTCTTATCATTTACAGTCAGTGCCTTGAGACATTTGATGTTGCCGTTGCTATAACAAATGCAAGGAATATTATTATTTTAAGATTTCAATTTCAAAGCTGGAAGTTGCCAGGCCCTGCTCAAGATGAATTGCATCTGAAAGGATAAATATCACGAGGGCAGAAGAGTGTTATGGGTTTCTTACTGGAAATATTTGTTTCTGTTTTATTGAACTGACAAGCCTGCAGATATCATGCAGCATGGTTAGCAATTTCAAATTAAGCCATCATCTTGTTCAAACATCATTACAGTTTGTTGACTGGTGTGAAAACTATTACAGCAGAATCTATCATTTTCCTCTGACAAGAATTAGTATCTACAGATAATAGCAAAATATTTTCACTCTAAGCAAATCTAGACGGGATCACGCACTGAATATCCCTTCCATAAATTAAAGTGCCTTTGAATATCCTGGGAAACGGCACAAGCAATATTTGAACAAGATTAAATTAGCCATGCACAGTGCTGTGAACTCTAGAGACTAATTTCAAATTGGCATCCAATTTGCACTGCTTCTTAGCTGAAGTTAATAAGAATTTGCTTGCACTTCCCATCAATTCTATATTAAGGAGTCTGATGAAGGAAGAGTGAAAATTAAAACATAACCTTGTTTTTTTCAAGTGCTGGTAAATGCATTTATCTCAGGCAAGAGAATGAAGCCAGGAATCTTTCTCTTGATCCCTTTTGGGAAGTGCCAAAGTGGGTGAAGATAAAGATTGGTCTTGGCTGAATTGTGTACTAACTGAGCTCGGAAGTGGAACTTACAGCTTTCTTAGTAGTGCATCAGGCAATGCATTTGCCTTGTATGTGAAGGCTGTGGGGTGATGTGTGGGAGGGGTGTGTGTGTGGTGGGGGAGGAGGGGGTTTAGTTTGCATTATTGTTTGAGTTCCTATGCAAATGTTTTACATATGTATACCACTTTTATGTATCACTCCCCAGTACAATACTTTTATTTAAAAAAATTCTGTATGGAAACATTGATATTTCAATAGGAAATTAGTGCTTGAACTATCTATCAGTATAACCGTTATACTTATATGTTTTGCTAACAAAATATATGTCAATCCACTTTACAATGTAGTCTGTGAAATACGTTAAGACACATCTCAATGATGTGATAAGGTGCTATACCAAATGCAACAATTATTATTATCATTAGATTGTTATTATTATTATTAATATTATTATTAACATTGATTGGATCCCAATTGACAGATCGGGTGCAGATCCCTGTCTGTCCAGTGCCTTGGGACGTCTTCCTGATGTGAAAGGTCCTATACAAATGTTATTTGCTGCTGTTGTTGTTGTTGTTGCCAGTGCACAAACTAGTCCCGGAGCTGAACTTAAGAAAATGTGACCTATTTTCATTACTTTAAGGTTTTCGAGCAACTAATGCTTATTTCTGAGTAAACAGCTTCATTCTTCATCCAACATATTTAGCACAAAAGCTTTCCAATAAAACTATTTTACAATAACAACTGTTATATGGATCACACTGTGGCGTTCAGTCGCCAAAATGAATGAAAAATATTTTTTACACATTAGACATACCTCATCCATCCTGCTTTTATAACTTCAACCACCCACTTATTACAAGCCAAGCATGACTTTGAAATCTTGTTTTACTGTATAAATAACTCTAGATGTGCTTTATAATTCTGGGCAAAATAATGGGATCACATCTGGCAGTAAATTAATATCCTTTCTCTGAAATAAGTCACTGATTAACGCAAATGTTTTCCAGCAGGTCACATTTTCTAATAACAAAAAATGAATTCAAACAGCGGTCTGATGGGAGAGACACTTGACATTTTAATAGTGTTATTTCTCCTACTAATCATGCCATTTGTGTAATTTTCCCCAGTTAATTTTAGCTTTAAATCTTCGGGGATTTTTAAAGGTTCATTAACTTGAACAAGAAATCATTATAGAATCGGGGACAAGAAGCATATTCCATTTCAAATAGCAGAAATTACTTATAACAGAAATGGCTTACTCTAAAGCTGTTACCAGGGTGTCCGTGTACAGCAACAATAGGATCAAAGAAAAGAGTGTGAGAACAAGGCAGTTCCTTCCAGACAGAAAATGACTGCCAACATTTGTCATCTTAAATAAAAGTCTTAGTTCTGTGCAGACTGAACCAAACTTCTGCTATTTTTCTGCTGTCTCTGTGTTACCAAGTGAAGCAAATATCTTTTGATCTACTGAGATGAATAATTCTGATGTGTTCCGAGCACTCTGAGATGCCATCCGGTATGGAGGGCATTATATATGCAAGTTGTTGTTTTTAATTAACGTTGATCATCACAAAGTTGAAAATTCTTACCCTCTTAATAGACATTAACTGGGGGGTGGGGGGACTTCTGGTTACAACTAACCCCTCCCCACTCCCCCCCCAATCTCACTGACGTATCACTTAACATGATATTGGCTTCCTTCAGACTTCCTTTGTTGCAAATTGCGTGCTCTAGTTCTTTACCTAAAATAATATTTTGAGTTGGTTAACGCACTAATGTAAACGCTTTCAAATTAAGACCGAATTGAATTTTTATTTTAAACTTTTGCAAGATTTTACTCTTTTTAAGACAAATAGCAAATAGTCTTCTTGCAAGTGGAATTCTGAAGCCTGTTTAGAATTAGTTTCCCTAACAGGTTGGCGGAGGGGTTAAACTAAATCTGATTATTTTCCTGCATTACCATTCAGAGTGGTTATGGAGTTTTATTTCTTAATTAAACAATCTGCTGAACTACACAAGGGTTGCTAGATGTATGTAAAACAGATTATAATTACCTTGAAATTAAAGCGCTCAAATGACACTTAAAGCGAGTTGATCATTTCTGGTTTAGTTTGTTGAACAACAATACAGCTACTGTTCTTCTGATTATATATTTTTCTGAATTAGATCCACTTTTATATCTGGTGTATAAACTCTTCTGCCAGTTAAATAGGACAAGTTTGATTCTCTCAATCTAACCAGTGTAAATTTTATTCTCCCCATGTTCCTCATTTATTGAAAGCAAACTGCAGTCAGAAACAAGGGTCACAAAATAAGGTGAATTTATGTTTTATGCCAAAAAAAATCACAGGTTATTAACGAATGGTTGAATTCTGTTCTATCTTTGAAATTATTTTCTGTACTTCTTAAAATTATCTACTGAAAATTGGACACTTAAATGCTACATAAATAAAATAAACCCAGACCCAGATAAATTCTCTCCACATGTTTGAATATATGGAGATGACTGATTTATAAAGTTCTGACACAACACAAGTCATGATTCATAATCCATTCACTGGGAGGCACTTTGCTTGGCAGGCATTTTGAGCATGTTAATTTGCAGTAGATCCTATGAGACACATTACTACTTATTTAATTGTGGGTGTCACATGATACATATTATACCAATGCTTGCCAACAAAATAGAGTAGTATACTTCCGTGGTTTGCAGAAGATTCATTAAAATTAATGGATATTTATGTTAAACGAATATCAATCTAATCTCTTTGAAGGATGCCTTCCCCCACTCCCCCAATTTATGTGATTATTTGTGATCACACTTTATTTCACACCATTAAAATTTCACTCTGGAGAGTGTAGACAATCATAATGAAATTTCAAATATATAAGCAGTACAATAGTGTAATGACAAGTGAGGATAGCTTTTGAGTGATTTAATGGAATTCTGTAACTTAGTGGTTAGAGCACTCCCTTCACAAGCTAGAGGCCCTAGGTTTGATTGGAAACATCAGGCAAGCTTCCTTACTCCATACATCTCTGCTTACCTACTTGTAAGTAGGAACCTGGTAGTTAGTCAATTGGTAGATTCCTTTTCTGGGGGAGAGTAATAATCCCCTCAAACAAAATAAAACATTTGGTCAACTGTTTTGTGGGTCAATTGACTGGCACGTTACACCTATAAAATATATAATCAATTCACATTACAGTATATTTGATCAAGTGCTTTGAGACTTCTCAAAGATGTGATAAGGCGCTATATCAAATGCATAGATTATTATTATTGTTGCCTCTTTTCCACATGAAACACTTAACAGACAAAAAACAGATTGATGACAATTTCAAATAAGGATTGATGATACGACCCATGAAGCCCACAAGCTAATATATTTAAGCCTATGTCATTGTAGGGCAATATAACACCACACCAGAGGCTTACAAGATTTATGTCCCAGCTAAAGTTATAAAGACTGGAGCTTCCAGCCCAAATTAACTTGTAATGGGGCCCCTGACCTGACTAACTCAGAAGTGATCTTTGACTTCAAACCTTCAGTTTGACTAAGCTTCTGAGTTTGGCTCTTCTGTATCTAGAGGCCAAGCTTTGAGGCGCTCAGTGGAGCCCTGCAGTAAATAGTGGGAGACAATCAAGCCACAAAAGAGACAGCATCTACAGCTATCCACTATTGTGGGGAATGAGAAAAGAAAAAGCTAATTTCTGTAGCAATAGAATCAAAGAAAAGATGTAACTGAGATAATAGAGATTAAACAAAACAATTTAGTCAACATATGAATGGCTACAAATAGCCACTTGAGGCACAATTAGATAAATTACAATGTAAAATATTGGCACAATTCTGTTTTTGTCCTCAGGGCATCTGAGGCCAATTACTGATCTCCAGTGAAGTGCAAAAATCTAATAATGGTAGACAGACCAATCGAGCACATAACTGAAACGCAATCAATTTACCAAGCTTTCCATTTTACCATCTAAAAACAAAATGGTTTGCGATGATAATTTGTGCAGCAGGGGTTATGGGTTTTGACATAGGTCAGTGTGAGTATGTTTGGTTCAAAAGAACTGAGATGCAGCAAATCTCTACAATTCATACCTAAGTAAGAACAGGACGATCACCAGTATCCCTGTCAGAAACACAGTGGTTCTAATTTGCAGCATTTATTCAATAAGGAATGGATTTAATGAAGGTACAAAAGGGTCAAACTCAGAAGTTTAGGAATTAGCTGTCGCGTAATAACACACAAAATATACAGCCACTCCACTTTACAGGATATTCTGTGTGCCACTTTGAGACAAACACAAGGATTATTATTGTAATTTCTTGGTGGGATTCTTTAATAAGATGAGAAATACCATGAGAGTTTCTGGACCAGACATATTGCACCATCATTGTAGCAGAATTTCTGTGGGTAAACATGACATATTTCTGTTTACTGCAAGGATACCTTGCTAAGATTACCATTACAAAACACCACAAAATTGTGCACCATGATTTGTAGCAATCTGTTTGTTGCATTCCTTTCTGAATTTCTAGTACGAAACTTGATGTCGCAGTGAGAGATGAGGGCTTTGTTTTTATTTATAATGCTAAGCAGTTCAGGCCATCACAGTGAACCAAACTATTGCTTTATAGAATCTGCAAGGGAAATCCACATCTAAGAAATAAACATTACCATAATAAAGTTTTATTTCTTGCAAGTGGGGAAACATTGGCCCAGACCACTTGCATAACTTTAATACCTGTATTTTGTGAAACATAAACACAGCATGAAATTACAAAAATGCTATGAGAAGTAAAGTTCTGGTTGGCAAGAAATTCACGTTGAATATTTCAAAATGACCCTGAAGCATTTCAAGAATAATGAATAACGCTTCTCTATAGCTGCGTGACTTTTCTGCTTGCAAGTTTATTACAGAAAAAGGAATGATTATATTTCCTATTAAGGCATTTAATCACATCTTTATTTTGCACCTCTGGTGAAATGCCATTATTCAGTTTTGCTGAAACAGAACCATAATAAAGCTGCAGAATTAGTGGCTGGTGTTATAATGGTGAGATTCCATCCCAAAGGTGCCTTGGATCATTTTACTATCGGTGTTGTACATGTAACTGTGGTGTAAACAGCATTAAATTCTCAGTTACTTTGTGCTTTCAGCCAAATGATTCATGATTTGTTGTTTTTATATATGAATCACAAAGTACTTTAGCTTTAATGCCTATGGCAATGAAGGCAACCAAGAATTCAACAGTGCAATCTATTGGCAATGGACCTGGCTGACTCTCTATCTCATGGGATGAGTTGTCTTTCACGGACGAAGACAACTATTTGCTTCAAGATATGGTAGCAATCCATTCTTCCTGACAATTCGTCAGCTCTCCAATTGTCTGAAATGATTGTACTGAGTGGATAACCTATTGTACAAGTACTGATGGCAGCTTTGAGTCGATGGTAGTAAACTGCTGATCTAATGATTACGAAAGAAACACAAATCTATTGGAATGTCTAAGACTGAAAGCTGGGGTCATTATTGCTCACTCTTTATGACTCGAGGGCAATATTTTATCATTTAGTTGGGAGACTGCAGCCATTACTTACATGACTCTCAGGCAAAAGTTTATTTAAAATACATTTTCAGGGTTTTTGGCTGGAGCCAGCATTTTGTGAACGTATTAAGGCTGAAAATAGACCCTTCTATAACTTATAGATTTAATTCATCGAAGACTATTGCAGATTATGTGATTTAATGGTCAATAGTCAAAAACAGCTTTTCGCTCATGTAGCTGTTTAGTTTTGCAATTTAGTGATACAGTAAATTGTAACCTCATCCTGTCATGTCTCTAGGGTTGAGCAATCTGTTTTGGCTTTCATATCGTCTTGGACTGCCCATAATCCACTCAGCTCCAACTCCATTGGAAACTACGAAAACTGCAAGATCAGTGGTATGGGATTGTTTGACGCAGCATTTGTCTGTTGGTGTTTGCATTTGTAGTCGAACACAAAATTCTGCCACAGTTCAGCAGACCCAAACGACAAACCTACCGCTCATCAAACCGCTCTCAATTGCATGGGCTCCACTTTTTGGGGCTCGGCACTATTTTCGCCTTCAATTTTCAGCTACGCTGATTGCGTGTAGATTATCTGGAAACAGCTGAATAATTAGTTTTGATAAAATACAATAATCCACTTCATCCTCAGCAAACCACACTCGCCGCAGATATACATTAGCTTTTTCAGGCTCTACTGTAACCATTTAATAACCTTGCCATTCATAAACCTTGCATTTAATGTTAAATTAATGAAATGTATACTTTGTGGGCGAAATGCAGCAGCCAATTGTGCACAACAGTGTACAACAGAAAGTTGCGGATTGAGTGACCAAAGTCGTTTCTTTTAAAGAGATTATTATATTCAAGTGATAAAGCAATCCACCAATCGACTAATAACTGGATTCCTACTTACAACAACAATTAAATTGCATTTGTAGAACGCCTTTCACATCGGGACGACATCCCAAGATGCTGAACAGTCAGGAGTTAGGACCTGAGCATTGGGGGTGGGGGGTGGTGGGGTGGGCAGGGAGTAGGATTGGGATGAGGAAGGGCAGAGATGTAGGATAGTCAAAGAGAAGAGTCTTGAGACAAACCTTAAAGGAGGCAAGGGAGGGATCATGGGGAGGGCATTGCGGGATGGAGTTCCGAAGAATGGGGGCAGAAAGGCTGAAAGCTCGGCCACCGAATGTAGGGTGGGTCAGGCAGGAGATATACAGCAAGTCAGAGCCAGCTGAATGGAGGGAATGGACTGGTTGATAGGGGGTCAGCAGATCAGAGAGGTAGAAGGGAGCAAGGCCTTGGATGGTCTTGAAAGTGAGGACGAAGATCTGGAATCTTATCCTCTGACAGATGGGAAGCAGGAAGAGCTGAGTCAGGGTGGAGGTGATGGGGTCACAGAGCCTGGTGTGGGAGAAAAACAACAACAACAAAATTGCACTTTTATAGCGCCTTTCACGTCGTGAGGACGTCCCAAAGTGCTGAACAGTTAGGTCAGGACCCGAGCGGTGGGGAGAGGGTCAGGGTAGGGGGAAGGGGAGAGTGGGAGAGGGGAAAGAGTTAGTGGGGGAGCCAAAGGCGTGGTTGAAGAGGAAGGTCTGGAGATCGGCCTTGAAGGAGGAAAGGGAGGAAGCAAGACAGAGGGGTGGAGGGATGGAGTTCCACAGTTGGGAGCAGAGAGGCTGAATGCCCGGCCGCCATTGGGCGGCTAGGGCGGTGGACGCGGAGCAGGCCTGAGTCTGCTGGACGGGGCTTGCGGGCAGGCTGATAGGGAGACAGTAGGTCAGAGAGATAGGCAGGGGCAAGGCCATGAATGGCCTTGAAAGTGAGGATGAGGATCTTGAATTCGATCCTCTGGGGGATGGGGAATCAGTGGAGATGCGCGAGGGTGGGAGTGATGTAGTCGGGAAGCCTGGCACGGGAGAGTACACGAGCTAGTGAGTTATGGATGATCTGCAGCGTGTGGAGGGAACAGGTTGGGAGGCCGGGATTTGGGATGACCAATGGGACCGTCGAAGAGGTCCTTGAGGCGGGACTTGAAGGAGGCCAGGGAGATAGCGAGGCAGAGGGACTGCAGATGGAATTCCACAGGTTGGGGGCAGAGTGACTAAAGGCTCGCCTGCCAATGGTGGGGCATGTGGGTTGGGGGATGTGTAGCAGGCCGGAGCCTGCTGAGCGGAGGAGTGGGTAGATTATAGGGGGTTGGGAGGTCACAGAGGTGAGGTGATGGAGAGCTTTGAAAATGAGGACCAAGATCTTGAATCAAATCCTCTGGGTGATGGGGAGCCAATGGAGTCAGATGAAGATGGGGGAGATGGGGGTCATGAAGCTTGGAGCAATAGAGGACTTGAAGGAGGCCAGGGAGGTGGGGCGAGGCGGAGGGAGCTCCTGTAGCTCAGTGGCTAGAGCACTCACCTTACAAGCGTGAGACCTGTGTTCGAATCCAGGCAGGTCAGGGCGAAACCTTGGGCAAGTTTCCTTACTCCATATGCCTAATAATAATCCCTAAAAAAAAAAACACAATACAGGGTAATAAGAATTGGTCATTTCAATCCACGATTGTTTGTTTGTTTGTGGGACACTGCTGAGCGCAATTGGCTGCTGCGATTCGCCGACAAATATATGGTCAATTCACTTTACAGTATATTCTGTGAAGTGCTTTGAGACGTCAATAAGATGTGAAAAGCGCTATATCAAATGCAAGTATTATTATTATTTTTATAGTACATGGGCCGTAGAGTTTTTGATTATCTGCAGCCTATGTGGGGGGGAAGAATTGGGAAGGCCGACAATCAAGGCATTGGCTTAGTCGACCCGGGATATGATGAAGGCTTGAATGAGGGTTTCAGTGGACTGGGGGTTGAGGTAGTGGCATAGTTGGGCAATATTGTGGAGGTGAGAGAAGGCAGAGTGGATCATGGCTTGGATGTGGGGGAGGAAAGACAGTTGAGGATCGAACAAGGCATCCAAGTTCCTGACTGGCTTGGTGAGGTTGAGTGTGCAACCATGGAAGTCCTAAGGAGCACTGCACGAGACGGTGCGGGAGCTAGAAAAGAAACCATTGGTGGAGACAAAGTGGAGACAGTGTAAGATATAGGACATGAACTAGTCGAGGAAAGCACCTTGAAGGTTCAGGTGAGAGGAATGGCAGTGAAGGAGGATTTGAGTGGTCCACGGTGCTTAAGGCAGCGGAGAGGTCGATGAGGCAGAGGGAGCTATAGTCACAGATGAACAAGATGTCATTTGTAACCTTGACCAGTGCAGTTTCTGTGCTGTGAGAAACACAGCACAGATACCTGATTGCCGGGGCTCATAAAGGGATTTGGAGGAGTGGAAACAGAGAAGCTGGGAAGCAACAAATCTTTCAAGGACCTTGGAAAGAAAAGGGAGGTTGGAGATGGGCCGGTAACTGGAAATCAGGGATGCGTCCAGAGAAGGTTTCTTCAGTGTGGGGGTGATTGTGGCTGTTTTGAAGGGGGATGAGAACGGTGCCAGATTACTGAAACCTACCGGATTCCTACTTCAGTACAGAGGCGTGTGGGGTAAGGAAACTTGCCTAAGGTTTCACACTGCTTGGGAAGTGAATCCATTTTCTCTCGCTTACAGGGCGAATACTCTAACCATTGTGCTATAGGACTCCATTGAACTGTATTTAAGAAATGAGTAGTAGATTTCTACATTCATTTTGTTCCTTTATTAAACAGTTCTTTATTAAATTACATAAAGGGTGTACAACACTTGTGTCACACAGATCTACAGTATATACATTTAGAGCAAAATAATGGCCTTTAGGAATGAATTAGGAGAGAAACTATTACAAATAAGATTTTATTTGAACAATACCATAATGATACACTCAAAAAATTCTTGTTATATACAAAAGTAAATTGTACAAAAAAATTGATAAAATTAATATTTTCATTCAACCGATAATAAGTTAGTTATAGTTTCAAAAGTGGCATTTTGGAAGTGTGGAAAAATATCTAATTCATCTATTGCTTTAGGCTCAAATGATATTACTGAAAGGCAGTGGTGGATTTTTGTCAAGTTCCAATAGTTGCCTATTTTCTGTTGAGGTCCAGCCATCACAAGCATAATGTTGAATATTGAAACACAATATCACCTTTTTTTCCAGTTTGCCTTAAGTAACAAATAACATATGTCAACACCCATTTACAGCTGAGAGAGTAATTGAAAAAACCCCCAGAACTTCCCAGTAATACTAATGAATATACAGAGGGACCAGGAGCACGGCCAAACAAAAGCCTGTCAAGAATCTGCGATGAAAACAAATAGTTTATTTTATTGGTGTATCACTGAACCCAGGAATGGAACCTGGTGTGAGGCATTGCTCCAGGCTATCTTCCCATATAAATATGGATTCAACACTCATTTAATAATGAACGTAGGACTGCTGATATTGATATTGAATGGTTTTGACCTGCTCTTGTGGAGAGAATTTGTTTCTTGTGCCTGATAAAGGGAGTATTTTCGGGATTTGTGAAACATTCTGCATGAAAACCTTCTAGAGTCATGTGGAAGAGAGGCCAGGACTGTTGATCAAATACATACCGGGGGCACAAACTGTTACTTGCAAGCGAAGTGTGCTGGAGTTGGAGAATAATAATAATAATCCTTGCATTTGGTATTGCGCTTCATCACGTTGTTGAGACTTCTCAAACTGTTTCACAGAATATACTGTAAACTGAATTGACGGTATATTTTGTGGGCGAATTTCAGCTGCCAGAATTTGTTAAGGAATTGTTACCCTAGAAAAGTGATCTGCCAATTGACTAACAACTGTGTTCCTATTTACTGCTAGGCAAATAGAAGTGTTTGGGATAATAGAACTTGCTCAAAACATTTTGCCCTGCCAGCAATCAAATCCAGTTCTAACGTTTGCATGGTGAGTTATCTAAACAATGACCTACAGGACTCCATCGGGGAAAAGAATAGAAGTTAATGAGAATAGAAACAGGAGCCGAATGGGGAATGGAAATGGAACCCAGAGCTACCAGAGTACCAAAAGGCTGTCTTCACATTTAAGATGAAACAACACTGTGTAACATTATCCTGCATGTGCAGGGTGTTGAGCGGATTGGGTATATATTTCTGCATGGTCGCAATCACCTTGTTCCTGGAAATCTGTTGCAATCATCCATTAGATAGTTTTAATTAGAAAGCATCTGTTTCCTGTTTTAATTCACAAAAGTGAATTCTGACCTGCATGATAAATTAGAGCGTTGTTTTCATTAATTATAAGATGGCACTGATGAACTTATGGCTCAAAGGTGGAATAGGTTTGTCGACAACTGCAGGTGGAATGCCTTTGCGTTCTTCTTCACATGTGGAGAATGGCTCGTGGACTCTTACAATCCAAGTTTGTTCTTAATTTTATATTTGCCAAAGGCAGGAGCTTTCAGTGTCAAGGATTGGAACATCTTTTCCTTGTGATACTCAGTGTCAGCATCAAACATCCCCAGATCAGCATGGCCCTTTACTCTAGCCCCAACAAAGTGCTGTGAATCTTACTTCTGGGTCTTAATCACTCTCCACTGCAATTCTATTTCCAAAACCAGCCATCCATGCCCACATCCCGAGGTGGTTGCCAGTTAATATCAATTTGCGTCAAATCATGGGAGTTATATTCTCTAAATGTACACTCACTCGTACACACAGAGAGACTGAGCAAAAGAGTACATCTAATGCAATCTTATATTTCACTTAAATAAAAATCAGCATTGGGTCTAAAATGTTATCAGCACCACAATAATAGTAAGGAATACAGCTAAGTCTTATGATACATAAACACAATGTAAGTCATTCACCAGTGAGATACCATTTGCAGACAGTGCACTGCGTGAAGTTTAACTGCCTTCATCAGGAGCAAAGGCCCCACGAGAAAGCAACTATTTATATTTATGAGGTAGTCAAGACTACAGGGGATACCTACAACATAAATATGGATCAAACAGTACATGCCTGCCATCCTGTAACATGACTTGAAAATTCAGTTTAATCAATAAAGATATATAAATTATACAATAACTTACAGCAACATTTTATTTCCTGCAATTATTACTTTCAGATATATGGTGATATAAATTGTCGTGAAATAATCCCAAACTATTAATTGAGAAATGCAGTATCAAGTACTGATGTGAGTTGCAGGTGACAAAACGACTTGTTGTTTGCACTGTTCCATTTGGCAGCTCAGTGGTAAATGCATTTTTCCACCATTCTCACTGATCACATATCAGAACAAGCCGATCCAACTGCTTCATTACCCCGGTCCAATCGGTAGCTGCAATATTAAAAACACCGAGTGAGTATAGAAAACAATGGAAAAACTGATGTCTCATAGATAATAGTAATGATAGTAAGTAACTATCTTAATATTGGACACAGCACTTTAAGTTGTGGTTGAAATGTTTCAAAACACTTCACAGTATTTTTTTTCCCTGTAGTTAGCAATTACTACGTAATTGAAGGTGAATTATATTTTTAGCCTTTTATGTGGCACTCTTGTTTAAGATACAAGTTCAAATCCAGACAGTCTCGGAGCGAATATTGAACAAATATGAAAGTGTACAAAATGAAACCCCTCAATAAATGCTGTTCAGATGGATGTTATGATTGCCTGGCACTATTAGAAAAGAGAAACAAATTTGGCTGACTATCCTCCATGCAAAACTGGTTCTTCCCTTCATGGCTATTTGTGGGCCATGGCTGTGTGCGAATTGGCTGCCAAATTTGTCTACAAATACACAATCACTATAACAGCTATAACTTGCATTTATATAGCACCCCTCAAGCAGGGTTAGTATCCCAGAGCACTTGACAGTGATGGAGCACGACTCCGAGCTGGGTGGTGGTGGGGAGGTGACCTTAAGCACTGTTGAAGAGGTCTACAGGTATGACGTGAAAATGGGAAAAGAAGGGGTAAGGCGGAAGGGTAAATATTCCATCACATTTGACAGTGAAATCCTGTGAAATGCTTTGAGACTTATTGATGATGTGATAAGGTGCATTATCAAATGCAAGGATAATGTTATATATGAGTACAGCTATTGACTCACTTGTAGTTGAGCATTTCGATACTGAGAGAGATCTACTTTTGGTTTCATCAGGGGAACCAACTCATTTAATAAACAGGACAACAACAAATTGGACCACCAATAGGTATTATAAATGATGGTGAATTACAGTTTATCATTCAAAGGAAACCCCAAATATTTTAATATTTAATTGGTGAAACAGAAATGGGTATGTTGGCCAAGCGCTATTTACAGATGGTAAAACCAAGTTTTTACTATATATTAAAAGTTTACTTTCATTATGTTCCTGACTTATAACAATTGGGGCATTATGCTCCAAACCTTACATGTAGTTAATGTGGATAAAGTGTCTGTTTTTTAGCTAACTTTGTGCATGTAAACAATTCTCATGGAATTTTAAGGGTGTTATTTTATTTTACTTCTTCAATATCATGTTACTTCGATTTTAGGCTAGTTTTAAGCTAACTTATATGTATAAAGTACAAAGGACACATCAACGAGTACCTTACATGGAGCACATACAGTAAATTAATTCCCTATGTAGTCATTAACAAGATCAGTATTTCTTCAGTAATACATTCCAGCACTGTGACCAGCACTTACCTTGTATAACACAGGCATACACAACTGTTATTGTTGCACAAAATCTACTGAAAGCTATAACAAATAAAGGGAAGATTTGATTCACTGTCCATGTGGAAATGTTAAAGGTAAAAATAGTGTGGTGGGAATTCTATTCAGGATTCTGTACTGCCTAGAGTTGCCTTTCATTATTTGATTTCCAGCTTTACCTTTCTGCTGCATGCTGATCCCAAATATCCCCTCCTGCAAGCACACACATTTGGCCTGATGCATTTACTTCCAAAGAGACACTTCTGGTCGCAGATAGCTGGGAACACAAATAGGAACAAACATAAGTGAAAGATCCATATGGGATATGTGGGGTTACATAGTTAGGTCAGAGGAAATGTAAGCCATACCTTTTACTGCTCAAACTTTAGACCCACATGTTAAGAGTCCCTCTGCCTCGCCCCCTCCCTGGCCTCCTTCAAGTTTCTTTCCTCAAGACTCTCCTCTTCGATGGACCCATCGGCAACTCCTAATACCCCCCTTCCCTCCCCTCCCCTCCCCTCCGCTCAGGTCCAAAGTAGTAACTGTCCAGTGCATGGGGACGTCCTCCTGACGTGAAAGACGCTATACAAATGTAATTTTGTTGTTGTTGATGTTCAGTTGAGCTTTCCATTTAGATGCTAATAAATTATCAATCCAACACTGATTAGCTTGTTATAATTTCCAACTGGAATGAACTTTTGATCAAGCTTATTAAATTCTGCTTTTGGGTGACATCTCAGTGTACTCTGAGCAGAATCAGTACTTCAACCTTTCATTTACCCGCAGCAATAGAAGGGGTAGGATTTATTGAAGATCAACATAAAGAAGATGCAAAATAGCTAATAAGGTATACATATTTTTAAATAAGCAATAAACCTGAATTACACAAAGAATTGAAATACAGATATTAAGGCACTCGAGGAGTTACCTAACTCCCACGGATGATAATGTAATTGAATTAGTCTACAGTGATAATTCACATTAGTAGTAAGAATATATAAGGGTTAGGAAGCCTTTGATCCATAACAAACAGCACGGTTGAATATTACCATTCGATCTGCTAAAGGTTTGGTGCATTAAATGTAATGAGCACCATTGAGCCAAGACTCCGTTATTGTCGAACACAAGGATTAACTACTTACGAGCCTGACACAGCTTTCCTCCCCAGCCTGGTCGACATTGACAGGTACTGGGTCCTGCACATTCTCCACCATTGTGACACCTCTGCAGGCAAAGCGCTATATACACAGGGGCAATAAATACATTAAGACAATCTCTTAAATGCAAGTGTAAATGTGTGTGAGTGTCCTGCTACAGTATATTGTATAAAGTCAAAAAAATTCAAAAGATTTACTTCTATCTAATTTTTTAATTAGTATTTATAATCTAAGCTTTTTTTTCATTTTGCACTTTCACAACATGCTCTCAAAATATTCCCTTTCTGTCCACCAACTGTAAGATTGAGCTAGCTGCTTCAAGATTTGTGGGAATGATCTGCTTTCAGGTTTCCCCCCCTCACTTCCTGGAAGTATGTCAGGTTGACGTATTTCTACGAAATGCCACAAATTAGACTTTAATGTGTACAATCTTCAAAAAATTAGACTGTATCAAATGTAATTTTAATATCCAAAAATCCCATTACTTAAGAGGATGAGGACTATCATTGTTGAGACATTAGAGGAAAATTTACAAGCTACCCCCAAACTATACTTACGTCGATTGCACCTTTTCCCTTTCCACCCTGAAGGGCAGTCACAGATGTCAGGACCTACACACTTCCCTCCATTCATGCACATCGGCTCACAGACACCTGCAGAAAAACAAAGAGTCAAGTCTTTCAATGTTGTAGTAAAACTTATTTACTATAAGT
The DNA here is from genome assembly GCA_035084275.1 of Hydrolagus colliei. Lineage (NCBI taxonomy): Eukaryota > Metazoa > Chordata > Chondrichthyes > Chimaeriformes > Chimaeridae > Hydrolagus > Hydrolagus colliei. The sequence continues at coordinate 16,978,425 of CM068747.1, read as the reverse complement.
TGCACTCGGTCAATTGTATGTCTATGACAGATGCAAAAACCCACCACCATCTTTGAAAGTATCCAATCCAAACGCAAGAGTTTCACAACTTCCCTGTGCCTGGGAATAAAATTCTAATTCTGTGCATATACTCTCCTTGGAGGCAAGTACCCTACTTATCTAATTTTGGACAATGTTGAGTGAACATTTGTGAGAGTCAAGGCTTGGGTATCCAGAGAGGGCTTTGAAGCCGATGTATCATTCAGACTTTTAGAATATCTGAGGAAGGGACATCCATTTAAAATGTATTCTGAACATTTCATTTTAAGCTAATTTTATAGAAGTGTTTTCACAGATGAAAGTAATACCATTAAAATTATTTTTTAAAAAGGGTATTAACACAATGAATTGTGTACTCTGAAGTTTATTAATTAATATGCAGGAACACTTGGCAGCCGGTGTTCGTTGAAAGCACCAGAAAGTGATCATAAATCAATCAATGCTGAAAGTACTTCATGTGTGGATGCATTGACTATTGTCCAGAACCTTAGATCCCCCATTAACTACAGTAAAAGTCAGTTTATCTGGCACCCGTTCAACCGTAACTTCCGTTAAACCAGCATTGCAAAAAAAAGATCCGCATTCAATTAACCGGAATTTTTCCGGAAAAATGCATCCTGAATATCCGGCAGGCACTTTAACCGCATTGACCAGGTCCCAAGGGTGCCGGATAAATGGGCTTTTACTGTATATAAAAGAAACAAGATGATATTGCCATGAAATCTCTAAAGAGATTTAGAGATTTCACACAAGGCTAAGGTTCTTAATTGTACTGACAGAAAAATACCACCCAAGCTGTCCTCAGATTTTGTGGATGAAAATAGAAACTGACTCAGTCTGGTACAATTCACAAGCATCAAACAAAACATCAGATAAATGTGACTGACTGAAACTGACATGAAATGAGTTGGGCAGCCAACAGGAGAAAAAGTATGCTTCTAACCCGCGAAGGTGAAAACAAGACAGGTGGTCCTTGACAGGGGTCTGCTATGTAGTTAGTAAATATTCGTTTTCTAAAAGCCCCAGAAACTGAATGAAATCAACTTGCTTATTGTGTCTTACACTGCAACAAAAATGCTCATATGAAAAGAAAAAGTCCAGATTGTATCCACAAGCACCAATTATTGTTGGCTCAGGTTTTTTTTGCTATTTATCTGACAAATACATCAAGATCAAAGATCAGCTTTGCAAGGAGAGAAGAAATAGTTCCTCTGAAGCTGGGTCCTCTGGCACTAAAGTTGATCATCTCTGGAGAACATGTGGTGCAAGATGAGAAAGGTACAACTCACTCTTCTGACATCTCCTTCCTGTATAGCCATTTGGACAGGAGCACACGTTGTTTCTCATGCAGTGACCACCATTCTTGCAAGGAGGATTGCAAACAGCTGTGGAGGAAGAGATTGAATTTTACTGATGGGATAAATAAGTATGTTTGGACCGGTTTAGTAACCTACATTCAGTCAAAGCCAATGTACAATTATTATGCACATATTGGAGGTCGTTCTATTGGAGATGTAATAAGTAACAGACCTTATTTTCTGGTACAGACAGATTGGTGCATTCTGAAAAGTTTCTGAAATGTAGCCTTGTTCGAGACAAGGTTTGGCTGATCTCACGTGATAATAATAATTATCATCCTTGCATTTGGTATACCTAGCCTTTCATGTCACGAGGACTTGTCAAAGTGCTTTACAGGATATACTGCAAGGTGTAGTGTCTGCATATTTGTAGGTGAATGCGGCAGCCCAAATGTGCATAGCAGTGGCCTGTGAGATCTTTAACGTTCACCTAAACGAGGCAAACACAACCTTGTTTTAATGTCTCATTCAAATGGAGGATAGAACCTCCTGCAATGCAATACCTGCTGGCAACTAGATTTGGTGATTTTAAAGTCCTAATGTGGGGCTTCAACTCACAACGTTTTGACTCAAGAGGTGAGAGTGACACCATTTGAGCTAGGCTGATACACACATTCTAAACTCAGTGCATATGTAAAAAACGAATAGGTTAGGTTTTGAAACTGGCAAGATTTAGAGTTGGAAATGAGACTAATCTTTGAGAATTAACTTTGCATTAAAGCATGTTCTGTTGTGTTTTATGCTCTCTCACAATGGCTTCTGAATGGGCTTCAAGTGTTGGCTGTATTTTTACATAAGACACAGAATAATATAACAGCATGTGATTGAGAACAGATGATGGGGAAACATCTATTATAGGATTGATTGCTGCCAACCAAGCCAACAGGTTCAAGAGCTGGCCAGACTCATGCTAGTTATGGACAAAAGCTGACACTGGCAGAAGAGTATATAAAGTGTAACTTACCATTTTGACAGTGAAGTCCAAAGAAACCATAAGGACAAATGCATGTGTTGGGCCGAATGCAGGTTCCACCATTAAGACACACCGGGTTGCAGACAGCTGTGCAAAATTACAAAAGAGTGTTTCTAAACTTTGCAAGGACCTCACGGGGAATAAAGATTCCTCAAAAAGCAGAATATTTAAAAATAGTTTTTGTTGGATCTATGTTTATGTTGAAAAATTGAAATATTGGAAATCCAATTTATGAGATTCCCAAATGATGTGCAATTACGGTACTAATAATCCTTGCATTTGATATAGTGTCTTACCATGTCTTCAAGACATCTCAAAGTGCTTCACAGAATATGCTGTAAAGTGAATTGACTGTATATTTTGTAGGCGAAACATAGCAGCTACTTGCACTCAGCAGTGTCCCACAAACATTCGCGGGTTGAATGATCAAATTTTTTTTAAGGGATTTATTACCTCAGCAAAAGTGATCCACCAATCGACTAACAACCGGGTTCTTGCTTACTACTGCACTATGTAAATAGAAATGTAGCAGTTGCCTTGACGAGTCTTTATTTCTGGAACTCTGCTCAGAGCAACAGTTGATATATTCTCCAAATACTGTCTGAGGGGAGTGTCAGATGTTCAGTGTGAGTCACAACCAGGTAACCAAAGGATTCTCTTTTTGCAAGTTATTTCACAAAATACAACAAATTTGAACCGTTCGTTAAAGAACCCAGAAAATAATACAAGTGTGAAACACATCTTCAGTTGAACATTTAACAGTCCCTTTCATTTACCTGTTTCACAAGAGGGTCCAGTCCAGCCAGCTTTACATTTGCACACATCAGGGGAAGCACATAGTCCTCCATTCTGACAGTGTCTGCTGCAAACCACTGAAAGCATAAAACAACTTTCATGTGTCTCGATCACATGCATCAGCAGCAAGTAAAAGAAGAGCATTAACCCTTGGACGTACCAGAACTATTGCCGGTACCATCTGCAGAGAAAGTCATTATGCTGTTTGAAGCAGGGTTTTATACATGCAGGGTTCAGCACTAAATCTGGTGTAATGTAGCAGTGAATTGGTACTGAATAATGGTAAAACATTATATATCGGTGACAAAGTTACGAATGCATCGTGGTGATCCATTTCCCCAGCTGTAAAAATGTCGATTCACAGCAAACTCAACAGAAACAACAGCAATTTGCATTTATATAGGATCTTTCACATGAAAGAACATCTAAAAGTGCTTGACAAATATAGTTGTGTCACTGAGCAGGGAAAAAAAGAGATTTAAAGATGTTGACCAAAAGCATGAATGAAGATCTATGTTTTAGGAGCAATATGAAGGCACCGTGATAGATAGAAAAACAAGGGGTATATAAAGGTAGATAGAATTGTATAAATGAGATGGGGTGATTCAATGGAGTGATTTGAAGACCAGAACAAGGATTTTAAAGTCTGAAGTGCTGAGAAGTGAGACAATTCAATGACATAAATCATTTAATAGCTCAGGTCCATTTTAATGAAAAATGTATTTTCCAAATAATTCAGTTTCACAACTACTATTATTTTGATACCAATGGAGTCCAATGCAGTCATCTGATCCACTGCAATGGGGTTCAATGCTTGACTGGTTTCATGGAAGATCTGCTTTAGAATTGGAACGGGAAACTATACTCCATGCGTAAATGCTCTCTCTGCCTGGTGTGAGAGTCTCAGCCTCAATCCCTGGTATGTTGAAGGCAAGTCAACAGTGAGTGACAATAAAAGTTTTGTTTCTGACCAGAGATAGGACAAGCTAATCAAGGTTCCTCTTCATAGCACTACCCAGTAACGTCTGCCTGTACGGAGTTTGGATGAGGACAAGATTGGGCTTGGTTGTGATATCCCCAGAACTGAATAACTTGTCATCAGTATTGCATATTGGTCATTTGGAAAACAACAACAATAATAATACTACTACTAATAATAATCATTGCATTTGATATAGCAGCTTATCACATCTTTGAGGCTGTCTCCAAGAGCTTCTCAGAATATAGAGCAAAGTGAATTGACTGAATATTTTGTATAGATAAGATGCTGGAAAGCAGGTGGAACCCGTGAAACTGTACCTCAACAAGTCAGCGCTTTCAAAAGAGGAGAGAAAGAACGAGCAGGAATTAAAAGGAAATAGAACACAATAATGTACCTACTTGTTTCACATCTTGGTCCAACAAAGCCATAAGGGCAGGAGCAAGTATTTCTGGTCACACAAGATCCTCCGTGATCACACGGTGGAATACATAATGCTGAACATAAAACAAAATGCAAATCAGTAATGTAAAAATAGCAGCAGGTTGCAAATTGTATTATACTGTCATATATATATTCAGCCATCAGTGAAATGAGACATAGTACAGAGGGTCTTCAACTGGATCCTATTCACTGTTCCCACAAAGATTTCTTTCTTTTGTTTAGGTGCCTGGTACAATATCTATTTCCAGTCATTAACCAAGGTCATCAGTTGAGGAAAATTGGTGATTTTGAAATGAGACATTGACACCCCTACTCAAATGAATGTATTCTCTCCCTCCCCAGGCAGTAGCTAGTGGTTCAATAGTTCTTTGGGTCAGTGCATCGCTCCGATCTCAAGCTGCACTGCTCTAATCAGACACATTTCAGCATTAATTAGATGGGGAGCTCCTCAGCATTTGTGGCTTTTGAATTTGAATTATTCATTAATTCTATTTGCACACGATTAGCCCATGGGCTATGCGTTTAGATCCTTATGTTTACTGTGTGAGGCCGAAGAACAAAAGGGAATTCAAAAGAAAAGAAAAATAAATTGCTAAACATAAGGTAGATCAGAAAGACAACAAAGCTCTACAAAGACGACAAAAACACTCTAAACGAAGAGTGTTTGTCTCCTGGATTGGTAGAGCCAGGCTTCATTCTGTTACAGATTCTTGAATTCTCTACATTAATAATACAATTGGCTTGATTGTGAACCAACTATATCATTTGCAGGTTTGTTAATGGTAATGCAATGGACACATCTGTATGTAAGTAAACCTCAACTATTCTGGCTTCAGTCTCTGTGTACAATTCGAAGTGACTGTGAGGATGGTTTAATTTGCACGTTAGCTAAGCCTAATTTGATATTATAGTTCTTTCACCTAATAGCTTGCAAATTTAGCATAGCAAAATTTGAGATTACATTATGATTACATGGTATAGTATATCGCAAAGAAGTATAATTTGTAGCAATATGCAAAAATAATTTAAAAAATTGCAATGCATCATGCGGGGTGGGGGGGTGGGAGGTATTGAAGTAGCTGAAAAAAAACTGGATAACAAATTGGTATTTGACAAGTTGAAATACACCACTTTTAGGAGACATGGACATTTTCCGAACAAAAAGGAACAATTTGATTTGATTCATTATGTCGGTGCCTGGACTGATGTATTCTGTAAAAAGCTGGATTCACTGCAAATATTTCTCCTCAATGAATATTTTATGGGAAGGAAATCACTGTTATTCGAAGCCTAAGCAGGCAACTGAAGAGTGTGTGGACAGTTAGCATGTGACTGGTCTTGCTGTCTGTTTACAGCGGGAACAAAAGGACAAGCATTGCCATGGGAACTGAAGAAGTAATAGACAAAGGAGAAAAAATTACGACATTTCATAGGCAATTCGGTAACAAATCTTTGATGAAATGTTAAAAATAACCCCAAGTGCAAAATTATTGTTTGCCTGGCAAAAAATGTTTTCACGATGAAATAATTATGCTTATAAATGTGAACTTGATGAATCCGTGTTAGGAAACGCTAGGGTTTCCCCCCATTTTTGACACCTAGAGTTGGCTGCATGAACAACAACAACAAAATTACACTCGTATAGCACCTTTCACGTCAGGAGGACATCCCAAGGCACTGGACAGTTAATGTTTCAAACCCGAGCTGAGGACCGGGGGTGGGGGAGGGAAGTGAGGGATTAGGAGTTGCCGAATCGAAGAGGAGAGTCTTGAGACAAGACTTGAAGGAGGCCAGGGAGGGGGCAAGGCAGAGGGACTGCGGGATGGAGTTCCAGAGGTTGGGGGCAGAGTGGCTGAACGCTCGCCCGCCGATGGTGGGGCGAGAGGATCGCTGTACATGGAACTACCAGGTCAGGTGATGTAGAATTAGAATAAAGGTTTCTGTGCTCTCTGTACCTCAACTCACATCTCAGAAGCTTATATTTACATTGTTCGTGTAGCAAAAGTTTACTCATTGAAAATAAATAAGTGGTGGAGCACAACATAAGACCCGATAGCTTCTGAAGTCCAGTTGACCAAAAAGTCATGATTAGCATTACAATGTCTAACATGTCTTAAAGAAATTATGATTTTTGTTAGATAAATAAGGAAATTATCATGACTTTATGGTCACCCTGTACTAGTCAAATAATGCACATCATTTGTTGATATTTTATTCTGGATAAAGGTGAGAGGACATTTCATACCATCTTCACAGGTCAGGCCGTTGTATCCCTGGGGACATTCACACACATCAGGTTTCACGCACTTCCCTCTGTTTTTACAGTCAGGCCTGCAGATGGCTGAGAAACACAACAATAATAGTTCATCTTTGCAATCCATATAGCATAAAAACATCAAATGTCTCAAAGTACTTCACAGGATCTTCTGTAACGTGAAATGACTATTTTTTTGTATGTGAACTTGGCAGCCAATTTTGCGCAGAAATACGATATAATGCTTTTTCACGTCTTCTAGACATCTCAAAGCGCTTCATGGAATACACCGTAAAGTTAATTGGCTGTATATTTGTGGGCAAATCACTTTAATATCCACCTAAATATGTAGACAGGACATTGGTTTCACATCACATTCGAAAGACAGTAAACTTAAATGAAAGATGAATAGTTATTAGTGTTGACATATTCTAAAGAAATTAATACAAAGGCTTGCCCAAAAACAATAAATCTGTTTCTAAGAACTCAAATGAGTAGACTTTGAGGTGCAAAATAGGAGCTGTGCTATTAATTATCATAGGTGATAATTATTACTTCATTAATGCAATAAATGTAGGTGAGCCAGATGATAGGTAAAGACTGTCTATAGTTGTGACTCCCCTCCCAACACAGTAACCGTGATTGGGCCCACTCTATACCGATAGCAACATTTGTACTTCCTGTGGCACGGAATGCATTCGTAGAGCATTTATTTGAAGTGTTTCATTTACTCAGATTTTTCTTCCCTTAATATAAGCCAGTTTTCTATCGTTCCAATAGCGTCTTTGACTGGCATCAGGTCAAACCAAAGTGACTGAGTTGGAAGTGATGCGTCCGCAGATATCAACTGCCTTGAGTGCATCTGTTAATGATTTTATAATTTTCACCAATGATAATTAAAACAACGCAGGTCACAACTTTCATTCTGTTAGGACAGGAGAATACAGAGTCGCACAGTGCTCTTACCGATGTGACAGTTGTAGCCAGTGTAACCTGGCTGGCAGCGACATGTATTCGGAGCTGCACATTCCATATTCTTTCCACAGGGATACTTGCAAATAGCTAAGAAAACATCAAGGTTGTTGGTTGGATTAGCAACTAATTTTTATTCTAATTTGTAACTACAATACTTGGATTACACTACAAAATCAGTCATGACCATGAGAAACAAAATCGCATGGCCATAATAATAATCCGTGCATTTGCTTTAGTGTCTTATCCGACCTGTTGTAGGCCTGTTTGTACCAGTTCCCAATGAGTTAATAATAATAACCCTTGCATTTGATACAGCCAGTGCCTTGTCAAGTGGTTGAGACATCTCAAAGCGCTTCATAGAATATGCTGTAAAGTGAATTGACCGTATATTTTGTGGGCAAAATGTGGTAACCAATTTTGCACAACAGTGTCCCACAAACACTCCCACACTGGATTGATTGACCAAATGAGTTTTTTTTAAGGGATTTTTATCGCCAGAAAGCGATCCGTCAATGGACTAACAACCAGCTTCCTACTTACTGCTAGGTAAACCGAGGCGGAGTAAGGAAAGTTGCCACCCAACCATCCCAAGAGTACAGTCCAATAATCAACTCAGAACCAAATCCATCCTTAGCAAATCCAGCAGTCAGTACAGATATGTTATTTAACAGGACTTGTTTTTCCCGCACTGTCACTAACTTGTAATTTAACTACTGTATGTATTATTGCTTATATCACCTATAGAACTGCGCAGTGAACAATCAGCGCATTTACCTTTACATGTCATACCATCACCAGTATATCCAAAGGGGCATTGACCACATTTAAAGCTTCCGTTCCGTATTGGCTCACAGGGGACTCCATTAAAGCAAGGTATGTCAGCACAAGTGATCTTTTTCTCAGAAGGAATCAGTTGATTACTAATGCCGGTGAAGGAAACAGACTGAGAAGTTTTCACAGCTCGTAGAGCAGAGGTAGCCGATCGCCAAAGAACGGTTGTCTTCTGTGGGTATTTGGGTTGAACAGACACTACAGATATGGGTCTGCTGCTCAGGGCAGAAGTACCCGTAGCAACAGATACTGCAGAACGGGTCATGGAAGAAAACATGCTCAAAGTTGTGTGTGGCACATCTGTTCTGGGACTTGGAGGCAGTTTGGGTTTAGTGACGGCTCTTTCCATCATCACTCTGCTATTGACAGCAATTTGCCTTGGAGTAGTTCTTTGACTGGGTGACCTCAGCCTAGCCGCCTCGCTGCTCACTCTCACAATGGGATACCGGTACTGATGAAACCGTGACTTGGCGTGGGGGGAAACTAAAGTAACAAGAGACAAAAAAAGGTAGTCATGAACATACTACAACATGTCTTAAATAATTTGAGTCAATGGTTCAAGTTCTGGGAATACAGGAAATGAACTTATGTTTGAATTACAGCATTTCTTTCCTCCTTTGTTTCTCTTTTGTAGGAACTGACTCTGGGGAGGGTGTTGGCTGCTTTCTGGTTCCTTGGGCCCCAGTGGTTTGTCTTATATTTGTGAGCTTTTTCATTGAGTGTAAGCAGGTCATTTCACAGGGGAAGCTAATGCAGGTGAGCAGAATGCTTCGCTCACTTTCCAGCACTGGATAGTGACCAAAGCTTCAAATTCCTTTTAAAGATTAGGCAATAAATAAGCCCTTCTAATAAATCAATCAATGAAATAATAATAATAATTTAGTCACTCACTTTACGACTATTTGTGGGATACTGCTGTCTGCAATTGGCTGCCATGTTTTGCCCATAAAAGGTAGTCAATTCACTTCATAGCATATTCTGTGAAGCACTTTGGGAATGCTCAAAGACTTGATAAGACGCTATATCTAGTGCAAGGATTATTATTAATGAAGAATTTTCCAAAACTTAGCACAATGTCAAATTGTAAGATAACATGCCTCAGACCAAATGATATGGAGACACTTTTATCCTGACACTTTTTTTTCTGTCCAGGACAAAGACATTATTCTCCAGATAATAATACAAAATGTCACAATTCTATTGCTACCTGAGATCAACATATCAACAATGCGACTGAGATCAACATAGCCAAAGACTAAAATATAATTGATCTGCATGGTTTCTATGGTTCAATACCCGCCTAAGCAACATACAGTATTTACCTCCTCAAGCATTGAAGGAAGTATGTGCAAAGTTCAACACTGAAAGGTTTCAAAGGATTATCACTGGAGCTGTCACTGTTGGCAGTGATTTAAGAAGAGTGCAAAATGATGTTGCTTATATTGAAAACATGAGGGGGTATTATACACCTGAAATACCTTTAATAGTCTTTCCTTTGCACAATGGAAAGGAAACGGAGAAGAAATGGGTATCATAATAATAATAATCCTTGTATTTGATCACATCGGTGAGATCGAAGTGCTTCACAGGATATACTTAGAATGAATTGACTGTATATATTGTGGGCGAAATGCGGCAGCCAATTGCGCACAACAGTGGCCCACAAACAGTTGAGGAAATAGGAATGAATGACCAATTTATGTTTATTTATTTAGAAAGACGCCCCCCGCCCACCCCCCCCCCCCCTCGCTCGCAATGAAATCGAATTGGCCTCAGCAGTCCTGTCAGTACAGTAACCCCACACAAGTCACTTGGGGGTGGATGGAAAGTACGAAGGAGCAAACATATGTTATTAATGCTGTTGACACTGAGACTGGTATGGAACTTGAAAAAACTGAAAACCATCAGAACTGACAGTGAAAGCGCAGCACAACTGCATTAAGGAAGACCTTACATTTTTATGTTGCTTCATGTTGAAACCTTTCAAAGTAAATAATGCCAGGTGTAGTTACTGTTTTTCGTGAGCAACGTGACAGCTGTTTGCTGCAGAAATGTTAAGCAACCAACCATTATATGAATGACCAATTCAACGGGCGGATTGTTGGCTAGAACAGCAGGAGAAATTCTCTTCACATTTTGAAATATATCCTATGATCTCTAACATCCACCTCAACAGACAAGATAGGATCTTGGTCAATGTCTCATCCAAATGAACATAGAAATTAAGGATCCCCCTTGCCAAATTTGGATATAGGTTGATATAATAACAATCTGTAATTCCTTTCACGTCTTTAGATCAGTGAAAGCTGATTGAAAGACAGAAAAAGTTGGTCAATGCTGTTGGATTTTTACTTTTGAACCGTGAAAGGGATATACGGTATATTTAAGCAAAAGGGCTTCATATTACCACATTGGGTTAATTCAATTTGTAGTCAAGCAAAGTCTGTAAACAATTTATTCTGGAACAGCTTTTTATAAGTCCAATAGGTTCTAAGTTTACATTGCCTGAAACTGTGCCACTTTGAGCAAATGTCCCTTGATTCTAGTAAAGTTATTGTTAGTAAAACCCTCTCCTGCTTTGTGGTTTTAAGAATTCAGACTTGACGAGCTGACTAAACATTTTAATGCAACAATTTGTGATAAGTTTTTCTTCGACTTGAACTTCACTTAAGCAGCAATCTTTGAGGACTACTTTCTGTTGCAACACGATAAGAATAAGAAAGTCAGTTTTAAATTGGTTGAGTATTTGATGATAAACCAGTGTACTCATGGGTGCTTAGGGAATAATTCATGATCCTGTCTTACAAATTCAGCTTTAGTCCAGCTACAGAAGTAACCTTTCATGCTTAGTTTAGTTGGCTTATGGAACAGAACACTAAAGGCAATTGTAGTAAAAACTGACATGTGCTGGGTTATTGGTCCTTAATAATAACCCTTGCATTTGGTACCAGTAGCTAATCATTTTTTATGTGTGAGTGTAGACAGTGATATGTACACACACACACACACACAATCATACGCACAGATTTACTGCTCCCAATAACAATAATATTAGAGGTATTTTTTGTTTTTGTGAATTTCTAGGAACAGTTATGCTTCTTTTGTTTTAATGAATTCACGCGAGTGGTAAATATACCAGGAAAATGCAGCAATCTGATAGTTAGGTTGCCTTACTGTTCAAATTTAGTTTATTTAGGAAGTGGCTGATTTGATACAACAAAGCACCGATTACACAATAAAACACAATTTATTTGCTAGTGCTGGGAGGAACTCTGTATTATTGACTGGCTTGTTCGCCTAGAAATACAGTCATTAGACTTTACAGAGAACCATGCAAAGCACATTGAGACATGTTGATGTCAAAGGCACAATATTAAAACAAAGAGCAATACTATTATATATTATTATATGTGTTTGTGTAAAAACATGTGGGTAGATGTACGTGCATAGATGTATTTGAGATTTTGAATCTTTTATTTGGCATGAATATCAGTGATTGAAGTTTTACTAAATCAAAGTGAAGTCAGAATGAGACCTGTTTCACTGCAAATAATGATTCAGTCGTTTTACTGCCTACGCTAGCAGCTTTTCACACGTTTCACCTTTGTAAATGTACACTGCAGCAGCAAGCCGCTTGAACAGCTGAGGGAATTGCACATACTCTATGTGGCTGTTACCTTTGCTGCTAACTGAAACATAAAGGGCACAGTTGTTCATGAAATCGAGTATTGTCGAGAGGAGGAAGCTGCTGATTAGGGAGTTCCTGAACACAAACCTGTGAAATGGATGCGACCTACTACTACCTTGGGATGTAGTAGCCTAGCCGGTATCCTAAATGAAAATGGATTGCAGGATATTTCCTGAAAAATGGACAGTAATTCTCATTTGCGATGTTGAATTAGTACACGATTCCAAGGGAATGGGGTCCACCATGTAATTTCAATAGCAATTTACACGAAGTTACAACAGGATTGCATGTTATAACACAATGCACTAACAGATATAATAATGTATAATAATAATATTATCATAATAATATGTATTTAATATAGCACCTGATCATGTAATTGAGACGTCTCAAAGCGCCTTCACAGAATATATTGTAAAGTGAATTGACTGTATTTTATGAGTGAAAGGTTGCAGCCAATTGCACACAGTGCATAAAATCTTACAATCTGATATACTTTCTGCCTGTCCACACTTACCAATCTGTGGGATCTTCATACATGTTCGTCCGTTACCAAAGAAGCCTGCAGGGCATCGTCCACAAATAAAGCCCACATAAGGTGGCTTGCGATCAAAACACTGCACTCCCGGAAAGCAGGGCTTATTTGTGCAGGTAACTAGATTTTCCAGAGCAATGGTAAGACCTAAAACCCAGAGATGGCAAGTTGAGAAATTTGAGGTTCTCAGTAATAAATTCACAAAGAAAATTAGACTGTAATGCGAACAGTGAAGCATAAAATCCAATCTATAGAAAGGTAGCGTGTACTGTAACCTTAGCAATGCTTTTTAAACACGTGGTTACTATTGGTTACAATAAGCAATAGATCTGGCAGGCTGCTGCTTATTATCCATATTTTACAATATTTTCCTCTTCTCTCCTGAAGGTGGTGACATATGCCCGAGTTTCAGTTCCTCGGTGCCTATAGCCTTTCGTATCCCTCTCAAATAGTGTTTCTTCAACTATAAGCCTCAAGAGTGAATTTCAACAATTGTGTATCACTGGTGCAGCTTACAAATATATATGTGTTAGAGATCACTGGTGATCAACTCTATCAACCAACACCTCTCTCCTCAAAGAATAAATCATTGATGCCTAATTGTGATACATCTTGATCATGCTTTTCAGGAATGTGGGATGTGCACATTGAATATTCACCACACTGATCCATTGTATCCATTGGCAGGTCGGGTTAGATATTCTTACCCTGAGATAGCATTCACACAATGCTTCAACCAATACATCATCAAGACATCGAACTAGAAGGTGATGATGGTGGCCGTTGTATTTGCATGACAAACATGTTCAATCTATTTGGAACAGACTCCCCACAAACAGAATTGATGTTGCAACTCCTTTTAAAACATAACTGGTTGAGTGTCTGGCACGGGAATGACATTAGATGATCTAGGGAGAGTTGCAGACTGAGATGAGTAGAACAACAACAACAAAATTACACTTGTATAGAGCCTTTCAAGTCAGGAGGACATCCCAAGGCGCTAGGAAGTAGATGAAACATTGGCACCCTGTTAGAATGCAGTAGTTTGGGTCCACAAACTCAGACCTCTGTTTATAACAAGCCATGTTATAGAGTGTCTGTCTGTCAATCAGTGCTTTTGTGAGGTCAGGGCTCTGAAGACTTTATGTAAGTTTTCACTGAACCATGCTAGGACCAAACCCTATCACTCTTTGGGTATTTATTGGGCAACATTTTAACAGCATTTCTCATCAGAAGACAGATTGATTGGGAGGAATCCTAGATGGAGCAAGTTTTACATAGTTTGTGTGAGACGTGACCTGATGAATCAAATAGTCATTTTCTGTTCCACGTGTTCACATGCTATGCAACACTTCATTTGAAAAGACTTCAGCGATAATCCTTTAAGTGTACATTTGGGACTTGAGGGTGCAGTCCAAAAGCTCAGTGGTTTGAGCATTTATCTCGTAAATGAGAGAGCCTGGGTTCAATTTCTGGGCAGGGTGAAATGTTGGGCAATTTTCCTTACTCCACACACCTCTGTTTACCTAGCAGTAAGTAGGAACCTAGTTGTTAGTCGAATGGCGGATCACTTTTCTGGGATAATAATCACTACAAAAACTTATTATTATTTGGTCACTCAATCCACAACAGTTTGTGGGATACTACTGTGAGCAATTGGCTGCCGCGTTTCGCCCACAAAACATACAGTCAATTAACTTGGGCAGTCAATTGTGCACAGTGTCCACAAACCATCATGGATTGAGTGACCAAATTCTAACAATATTAAGTTTTATTTATTAATTACTTTCTAAGGGATTATTACCCTACCCCCGGAAGAGCAATCTGCCAATCAACCAACAACCAAATTCCTACTTACTACTAGGTAAACAGAGGGGTGTGGAGTGAGGAAACTTGCCCAACATAGCACCCTGCCCGGCAATCAAACCCAGGTCCTCTCACTTGTGAGGCGAGTGCTCCGACCACTAAACTACAGGACTCCAATCTATAATTTGTGGCAATTTGTATTTTCAAGTTTGAGAACAAAAGATATAAAACCACAATAGATAGAACAATGCTATTTCAAGTGAAGAAAGCGATTAGTTGTAATGAGAGACATCATTGAATGGCAGCTCATTGAAATAGAATTGTTTCTTTTGCAAACAGACATTCAGTGAACTGTGGAATGCTAAACTGAAGCAACCACAGTGATGTCTGAATGGTTCTGGTTGAAAAATACAGCTGTGAATCATTTGAAATACTCTTTCATTTATAGGAAAATCTGCCCCAGCTGTGATTTATTCCACTTCAGATAGACTAAATAGTTGCTAATAATGACACGTTCTACAAAGGCTGAATTAAAGGTACAGTGTATGTAGCAGCTGTTAACATGATGTGAAAATAATTTAAGATTTTATCACTAACCCCAAGACCAATTCCAGATTTGAAGTGACGCTGGCAGTGGTTCCAAAAACATTTTTGTGGAGGAATCTAATTATGTCATTGCTGAAGATTGCAGCGAAAAACAGTGGATAATTATCAACTGACTGAATGTATGACTCCCCATTCTTCTCACCCTCTAAGACTTGAACACACAACCCTCTCCCAAAGCTAAACCAAGTATTTGTTTGCCTCAATTATTGTGTCACTTCATGGGATTCCAGGTTAACATCTGAGGTACAAAGGTTCCAGCAGATTTTTTGGTGTGCAAAATACTCTGTTTATCCCCAAAATATGTGATGCCCTCTCTTCATAATGTAACTGCTCAAATAATAAACAATAATCCTTGCATTTGATAAAGTGCTTTTCATCTCTGGAGGACGTCAGAGTACTGATACTGAGAGATGCTGAAAGTTTTAGAGAAAATATACTAGATTACTGAAGGGTAAGTCACTTATTTTCCACAGACTAATACAGGTGCATGAGTGATCAATATTCACTGAGTGATAACTGAAACTGTATGCAAGGAAAAGGGTTCCAGGTGATGGAATGGAAGTGAAACCCAGAGACACAGGAATTGATGTGTGAAGCTTCTCGCTTGAGATGGTGTGTGAGCTTTTTTCTAATTGATGCACAGTGTTGAAGTGCAGCTGCAGTGGCAGACGGTTTTGTGTTCCTGGCATAAACAATCAGATTTTGCTTCAGCGCCAGTGGCTCCTGTGGCGCTGCTTCAGTCAAACCTTGTAGAGAGAACTGACAACCTGACCACATCTCTGTGATGTTACACAGATTTTGTTCGAGTGCACAATATACAGATCCAGATCCAGATTCACTGAATCCACTCATCCACTGGTTTACGTGGTTTAAGAACTGTACAAAAATACAGAAGAAAAAGAGGATTGGAAAGAGATCTGAGCTGGAACAGAAGGTCAGATGATGTATCATAGAATCATACAACAACAATGAGGAGAGGCTAGATAGGCTAGGGTTATTCTCTCTGGAGCAGAGAAGATTGAGGGGAGACCTAATAGAGGTTTATAAGATCATGAGGGGTTTCGACAGGGCAAATAGAGAAAAACTATTTCCACTCGTGGGTGAATCTGTGACTCGTGGTCACAGATTTAAAATAGTTTCAAGGCGAAGTAGAGGGGAGCTGAGGAGAAATTTTTTCACTCAGCGAGTTCGAATCTGGAATGCATTGCCTGAAAAGGTGGTGGAGGCTGATTCGATAACAACTTTTAAAAGGGAACTAGATCTTTATTTAGGGAGAACAGGTCTATTAGGCTATGGAGAGCGGGCAGGGCAGTGGGATTGAATCGCTCTTTTCAAAGAGCTGGCACAGACTAGATGGGCCGAATGGCCTCCTTTTTGTGCCGTAAAATTCTATGAATCTATGAATCTATGAATAAACAAGAACTTGCCCTTATATAGCACCTTCCAAGCAGGTAGAGAGGTTTACAGTGGTGAGCCTGATTTGAACTGGAGTTGGGAACGGACGACGACGACGACATGGGTGGGGTGGGTGGAAGTGGTTGGAAGTGGCCATAAGTAAGGATTCAAGAGAAATGTTTTCAGGCTGGATTTGTAAAGGTGGGGAGGGGGGTGGGCAAGACAAAGGTACTGAGGGAGAAAGTGTTTCAGTGTTTCGGGGCATAGTGGCTGAAAGCCCGCCCACAGATGGTGGGTCGGAGTGTGTGAGGGATGGGCAGGAGACCGGTGCCAGTCGAATGGAGGTGCTGGGTGGTGGATTAGGGAGTGAGGAGGTCGGAGAGGTAGGGAGGCGCCAAAGAGTGAATACAAGTGTGAGGATCTTTAAATCGATCCATTCAGTGATGGGGAGCCAGTGGAGCCAGACCAGAACAGATGAGATGTGGGTACAGTTTGGTCTGGGTAAATATGCAGCCGGCAGTTTTCGCTATGAACCGGATCTTTTGAATAGTGGAGTTGGGGAGACCGATGAGTAGTGAGTTCGAGCGGGACATGACAAATGCATGTATGAGGGTTTTGGCTGTATTTGGGGTAAAGTATGGTCGGAGGCAGGCAATGTAGTAGAGGTGTAAGATAGTAGTCCTGGTCAGGGACAAGATGTGGGGCAGGAAGGAAAGCTGGGGGTCAAACTGTACTCCTAGATTGCACTGGTTTGGTGTGTCTGCGGGAGAGCCCAGGGTGATTGAGGAGTTTAGATTAACAGGAGAGAAGACATTGATGGGAGCCAAGGAGTATAGCTTCCATCTTATCCACATTCAGCTACAGGAAGTTTACACTCATCCGGGCATAGATGTCTGCCAGACAAACTGATGGAACATTGGCGGACCTGGAGTTGATACTGGAAGAGTAAAGTAGATTTGTGTGTCATCCGCATACCGGTGGTCGTTTAGGATAGGATCGTCCAGAGGGAGACTATAGGTAAAGAAAAGAAAAGGCCAAGGGTGCAGGCCTGTGTAGCCCTTACTGCACAGGAGGAGGTTATTTGGCCCATTGTGCCTGTGTTGTGTCTTTGAAAGTAGTACCAACTAGTCCCACTCTGCTGCTCTTAGCCCAATAGCCCTGCAATTATTTTTCTTTTCAAGAACCTATCCAATTCACTTTTGAAAGTTATTATCGAATCTGCTTCCACCATCCTTTCAGGCAATAAAAGTATCAGCTCTTTGGGTAAAAAAAAATCTCCCTCTGGGTCTTTTGCTAATTATCTTCAATCTGTGTCCTTTGGTTTACTGACCAACCCACCAGAGGAAACAGTTTCACCCTATATACTCTTACCAAAACCCCTCGTAATATTGAACATCTCTATCAAATCTCCCCTCAACTTTTGTTGTCGGGAAAATAATCTGAATTTGGGACCAGTAGATGGACTTCAGTGCCTGAATATCCTTACATTTCCCAAACAGTGTTGTCAATGTAATAGTAAACTCAATACATTGAATGGGCTTGAGACGGAACCCCACCCCCAACACCCTCAATGATGTTCTCAATAGTAAGGTCTGCTGTTGAGTTGGTGACATTCAATTCCCAGTGGGTAGCTTTCAACTGGCACTTAGTTGGAACCAACTCCTCTGTTCATAAAAATGTGTTGGTGTTCCATTAACCAGTAGACAAAAGCCTCAATCCACACATCCAATGTTACAGGTCTGGCTTCACTGACGGCAACTTTGAGAATGAAGATGGGGGTTGGGCAATCACCTTCTCAGGGGTGAGGTGAACTAGTTGAGGGAGGGAGTTCCAAAGCTTCGGGGTGCAGTGGCTGAAAGCACGGCTGCCGATGGTGGAGCAGAGAATTTGAGGGACCAGGAGAAACCACACCCATTAGGGCGGAGGCAGGGGGTATTGCTGTGAGGAGAGAGGTTAGAAAGATAGAGGGGTGTCGAGATGTGGAGTGATTTAAACACTAGAGTGAGGGTTTTGAAGTCGAACTGTAAACATTCCAAGTTTCCAGTTCCGGGAACCTTCTGAAAGAACAGGAATGTATAACCGGTTATTATATAAAATGCTCTGAGATGCTACCCTGTGTTAAGGGTGCTATTATGTGCAAGTTAAGAGCAGTAGCATTCAACTGTTTTGTGACCCGGTTGTTAAGACTCACATGTTGCAATAGTTTTTCATTTACTTATGTTCCCATGAGTTTCAACATCAGCGATTTTAGTCTTGAATGTAGTCTCTAGTTATTGGTGTCTGATTTTGGTCATTTCTTCTGGATGGCTTGATGTATGTTACTTTTTGTCTCAGATGGGACAAAAACGCTTGAAAAGGATGTTGAAAGAGATTACCCAGAGGAGCAGCCAGATAATCAGATTGAGATTTATTAAGTAAGTACTGTACCTTGATATCAGGGCTAAGTAGTTTTATTGGAATCCGTGTTTAAAAAAGCGGTTTCACTTTCTTGTGTCTGACCTTGATTCGCCTGATTGGGTTGTCATATCTTAGTGTGGCTTCCTGGACGTGAGCTGAGAGTAGTGTGAGTTGTAGTGGTAGGTTTTCTACAAACTAAAACTGATTCCATTGTGTTATTAATACTGAAGCATCAAAAGATGCTTTAATATTGACTGCCCCTTTTGTCAAGGCTCATCATGTTTCGCCCACAAAAAATACTGTCAATTCATTTTGCAGTGTATTCCGTGAAGTACTTTGAGACTTCTTAAAAGTCACGATAAGATGGTATATCAATTGCAAGGATTATTACTTTATTATTCTCACAAACTTTACTGATTGTAGCAGATGTTAGAGGCTTGATAATGATGTTTAATGCCTGCACAATAAACGCATATTTCTGTCAACATGAAGAAAATATAAATGTGGCCTAATTTGTGTGTGTAGCAATTCATTTTTCACTGTTCAGATCATCCTGTGGAATGATCTTTTAAAACTGCTGTACAGATGTTAGGCAGATTTTTTTTCCCAAGGCTGAAGCTTGCGCTAGATTACAGAAAGAAAACTTGCGTTCATATATCACTTGCAGCAACCGGAAGAATCCAAATGGCACTTTGTCGACAGGCGTGTCAGTTCTCAGTGATCTTCCCTGGTTAGTGGCTATGAGACAGTACTCACGTTTGCAGGATCGTCCATTGCCTTGCATTTTACTAGGGCAACTTCCACAGTTGTAGGATCCAAGGCTATTGATACAGGCAACTCCAGGGAAACATGGGCCATTCTCACATTCATTGACATCTTCTTGACATGTGAAACCTGCAACATAATATGAACCAGCTGAAAATTACCTGCCTGCTGCAAAACATCACATGGAAATAAACCTCACCCATTCCTACCAAGAAAATTCACCAACTTCTGTTATTTTCATATGGATCCAGAAAGTGCAGTGCAGGTAGACCCTGCTTAACATCGTAGTTTGGTTCTTGAAAAGTGAGACTTTAAGCGAAACGACGTTCAGTGAATATATTTTTCCCATAAGAATGAATGTAAAAACTGGAGAGAGATTCCTTTGGACATTTTTCTTCAAAATGTTCTTTAAAAAACCCCCATAATACTTGCTCTCTGAACCCCCGGCCCAGCTCACTCACTCGCTGCTGGTCTCACTCGCTGCCAGCCTGACTCTCTCTCCCGCTGCCGACTTGGCTCACTCCCAGGTCCTAGCGCCGTCTTGGCTCTCTTTCCACCCGCGCGAACAGCGTAATAACGAACATCGCAACGTTAAATGAATATATGTTCCCGTATCAGCCACGTAATAATGAAATAACATTAAGCGGGGCAACGTTAACCTGTCCAGAATTAGGTTTGTTCTCATCATAGCAACGAAATACCACTTTGTGATAAAGATGAGCACCGCTGAATGTGTTACAGGAAGTAATTTTAACATCCACCAGGTAGAGACAATGGGGGTCCAACGTTTGCTGCTCACAAAAGCAGGCATGTGGAATGAAATATTTTCCATTTTAGCAAATGGCGTATGCTATGGTTGAGTCCAACATAAAATGCAATTATGCGGCAAGAATGCTTGTTTGCAATCTGCAGGAGAGGTTTAATACAGCAGTAAATTTTTAATACCTAGGGTTAATAACTGCAATTAAGCGAATAATTGGTGAAATCGGTGGAATTACATTGAACCAAGAAAGCAATTTCAAACATGTTAGGTGGTGAGGCGAGGAACCTATATAGATTCACACTGGGATTTTATTTCACAGAAGTCAAGATGATGAAATTTACATTTTATAAAGGTGGATATTATAACTTTTCAGCAAAATCTCACTTTTGGGATCGAACAACATCACAGTAAGGTTGAGAATTTGCTAAACGATAGTTGCTGCATGCAGTTTACTAATGACAAAACCTCACTCTAACTTTATCTTGCATTTCTCACTCATTATTTGTAGAATTCACTAACAAACATTTAGCATTCCTCAGATTTAAGACGACCACATTTTTGATATTTTTAAATGAATAATGTTGACATTACCTGGAGTGGCATCGAACACCAAATTTTCAGATAGTATTCATAGGAAAACACATAGTGTTCACTAGGGAATGGCGATATGGGAATTTCCCGATATGGATATATCAGCTGGCTCATATCGAGATATACCGAAATATCGATATTTTCAGTTTTTCGTACTTCGCATGCGCGCGCGCATCGGAGTGCGCGCGCATTCCGGGTGCGCGCGCATTCGGGGCCTATCTTCTCAGGAGGTAAATATCTTTCTCTCTCTGTGTCTCTCATTCTCTCCATCTCTGTGTTTTTCTGTCTGTGTCTCTCTATGTCTCTCTCCCTCTCTCCTCTCTCACATCCCCCCCCCATCTCTATCTATCTGTATATTATCACATCCACCCCGTCTCTCCCACCCCCCCCCCCCCCCGCCGTCCATCTCTCGCACCCCCCATCCCCGTCGTCTCTCTCCCCCACCACCCCCCCAGCCGTCTCTTTCTCCCTCCCCCCCCCCCGCCGTCTCTCTTTCCCTCCCCCCAGCCATCTCTCTCCTCCCCCCCCCCCAGCCATCTCTCTCCCTCTCTCTCCCCCTCTCCCCCCAGCCATCTCTCTCCCTCTCTCTCCCCCTCTCCCCCAGCCATCTCTCTCCCCCTCTCCCCCCCCAGCCGTCTCTCTCCCACTCTCCCCCCCACAGCCGTCTCTCTCCCCTCTCCCCCCCCCAGCCGTCTATCTCCCCCTCCCCCCAGCTGTCTCTCTCCCCCTCTCCTCCTCCCCCCAGCCATATCTCTCCCCCTCTCCTCCACCCCCCAGCCGTCTCTCCCCCTCTCCTCCCCCCCCCCAGCCGTCTCTCTCCCCCTCTCCCCCCCCAGCCATCTCTCTCCCCCTCTCCCCCCCCCCAGCCGTCTATCTCCCCCTCCCCCCAGCCGTCTCTCTCCCCCTCTCCCCCCCCCCAGCCGTCTATCTCCCCCTTCCCCCAGCCGTCTCTCTCCCCCTCACGCCCCCACCCCCCCAGCCGTCTCTCTCCGCCTCACCCCCCCCACCCCAGCAGTCTCTCTCCCCCCACCCACAGCCGTCTCTCTCCGCCTCACCCCTTGCATACCTGTATATTGTATTCGAGGACTATGAATACAAGATGGCGGCTTTGCACCTCGGTCTGTGCATTGTGTATAGAGATGAGCATTCTGGGTCTTGTAGTTGATTGTGCTCGCATCCCGATTTTTTACCTCGATATATCGTTTTTCGATATATCGATATTTTTAAAATGTCTATATCGGCATATCGATATGAAAATCATATCGGGTTTTAGCGATATATCGATATATCGCCGTTCCCTAGTGTTCACTAATCTCATGTATATTATAAATGTAACTTAAACTTTTAAAGCAGACCCTGAACCAGTGCTCTTATTCACATTCTTTAATCTGAAATTGTGTATTTTATGCTCATTAACATGCAAGCCCGTTATCTACTATTTTTGATGACTTCACCGACTCCATATAAACAAGGATTGCATTGTACTATTAATAATGATATTTCTTATTTGAATATAGTGCCTTATCACATCATTGAGATGCCTCAAAGTGTTTTACTTGATATACTGTAAAGTTGATCGACTGTATATTATGTGGGCCAAACGCGGCAAACAGCCGTGGATTGAGTGACCAAATTATTTTTTTGAGGGGTTATTACCACTGGAAAACCTCTAACCACCAAGCCACTGGACTCCACATACTGCATATTAAATGTCTAAATCAATGTTAGTTTTGTACATTGGAGAATTTGGTTCTGAGAGCTCGGGTTTCAAGAGCAAAGAATGTATTTGTTGCTCGTTACAATGGACCGGAATCAACATGAGACCTTATCATCATTTTGCTGTAGACACATATAGTTTTGAATTAATAAGAATACTGAATGTGAATGCTGGTAAATTAGCAAATCTGCTTTGGATATCTTGTTATTAACCACTTATATCTTTGGCATTGCAACAGCTTGATGTGAAGAAAATGAAGCACAGATTTACTGATCTGCCTGCGCCAATTAAAAACCTTTGACAGAAAAACAGAGTAATAGAGTCTCAGCCAAGCTCAGCAATTCAGAATAAACTAAACAGCTGTTATCAGTATTGGATGGGTGAATGAATTCTCAGCTGTCATCTATTACTGTAAAAATGAATGTATTTCTCAAACTTCTATCCCAGATTTTTTTTAAGACAGACAAATTTCAATCTTTTTTTTGGCATGTGCACAAATTAGACAAAGATTTCACATGTCAAGCATATCAACACAGTGATTCTACTCTATTCTGGCTGCTTGGTTTCAGACTCTTTTGCTGTTACTGCTGTCCCTCTCACAAGAGCTTTGCAACACATGCTCTCCATCTGACTCCAGCGGCAATAGAATCAGCAGCCCTATCTCTTACTTCTGTCGGTTCTGCTAACTTAACAGAGCTAACAGAGAGCAAAACGCATCAATAAGTGCAACAGCCTTTGGAAAATCACTCTTTAAAATGTTTCAAACTCTCATTAGGGAAAGATTCCAGATGGATTCAGGATCATTCTTGACACTAGATGCTATTTTTAGACTTCAAAGCATCCACCTTGGTTCAACTTCATCAGGATTCAATAAATCACCGGTGGTTCCTTTCTTTTTTTTTGAACTCTATTAAAAGTGGTTATCGGATATCAAAAGATGGCATACAAGTTAGCTGTCTGCAGTGCTGCTGGGCCAGGAAAACTCAAGACGATAAGGAAGTGGATTAATTTCATAACCGAAGCAGCAGAAATGGAAGAAGCTATCTTGATTCATTCAACCAGTGAAGTCCCTGTTAAAATGTTGCTATTCTGGCAATTGATACTGTGCCTATTTTCAGTCGACAGCCAGATAAGAGAGGGGAGCAAACCTTAAAGTGTCTGCCTGTTCAAAGGATCATTAACGATCCCATGGCACTGTTCAAAAAGAAAAGGGGGAGTTTCTACCAGTGTTTCAGGCAGCAATCCAACAAATAAAAACTTCACTTCATGGCTGTTTGCGTGATATTTTTGACAAAGGCAAGTCATTCTGGGTTTTAAGTGCATTCGAAACAATATAAGGTAGAAAGTAGCAGATCTAAAAGGAAATTTAAGAGGGATTTCTTAATGCTGGTGGTGATGAGAACTTGGGACTCACTGCCAGAATCAATAGTTAATTTAGAAAGCATTTTAAAGAAAAAACGTGATGCATACGTGAGAGAGAAGAGTACAGAGGGGTATAGAAGAAAGAATGAGGAGGGAAGGAGACGGTTATAGTTTATAACCATTAATATGGACTAGTTGGGCCAAATTAGCCTGTTTCAGTGCTTCTTTGTAAATTTTGGACTCATTCAAAGGACAGCATCTCCAACAATGCTCCCCCATAGTTAATGGAGCATCAGCCAAGACTGATTCTGCAGTAAAAGGCGTGTGCTGAACAGTACAATATAAATAGTTATTACCAGTTTTTCTGAAGCCCAACTAATATGCCGTAGATGCAACCAACACTAAAAAATTGTGATTCTTATTTATGTTATTCATGATACTCAGCAATAGTTTAGTACCTGTGAGACCCGCTGGACAATTGCATGAATAACTGTTGACACTGTCCACACAGGTGCCCACACCACATGGATTTGATTTGCATTCATCTATGTTTTCCTGGCAAATCTCCCCTTCAAATCCGACAGGACACACACAGAGGTATTCACCACTTCCTGGGGGGAAATTGATATTTGTAACACATGTTCCTCCATTCATGCAGCCACATAGCTTCACTGCAACCTATAAAGGTAAAGATAACAAGATAACATTTGAGATAGTTTAGGCAGCATCAAAACAATATTGATTCTGATTGTCTTTTATAATATAATACACAGTATATACTGGTACACAGTATATAACAGCAACAACAACAACAATAACAACAAAATTACACTTGTACGTCAGGAGGCCGTCCCAAGGTGCTTCATACACATGAAAGCACGCAGGTACACACACAGGTACATACACAGGCATTCCCAGGCAAACACACACTCACACAGGCACAAACACAGCCCCCCCCACCCCTGACACACTCACAACATACATGCACACCAACACATACCCACACCCATACACGATGCATATACACACACCTGCAGAAACGCGACAGTGTAGCCTGGGCACAGCTTCCAGGCTGGTACCTAATCATAACAGTAATGATACTTGCATTTGACATAGCGCCTTACAGGATATACTGTAAAGTGAACTGACTTGTGATATTTTGTGGGCAAAACACAGAGAGCCAATTGTGCACAGCAGTGTACCACAAACAGTCGTGGATTGAGTGACCAAAAAACCAAAAAACTCAAACCATGTATATTATTTTTACCCGACAAAATCAAACTCAACAGTGATACAATAAAACCCTGTTAAATATTGCTTAAATGTACTGTGGGTTCACTTGCAGCACAAGCTGCATTGTGGGCTTCAATATTTACTTTCCTGGCTCTGCGATTGAAAAAAATTTCAAACAGCAAACACACAATAGTGTTGGTTAGAAGGGAGTTTTTACCAATTAATGCATAATAATACGTGGGCACCACTGTAATAATAAAACCGTGAAGCAAAGTGACAGTGGATTTAAAGGCTAATGCGGCAGTTAATTTATGTATTACGGTAATTCTATGTGATTTCCAAAGTACTTCTTCCCATAATAAAATCTCTCTCTCTCTCTAATTTATTCTTAAAGTTTTGTTCTGCTGATAACATATCAAATTCAACTAGATACTCAAGTAAGCGGCATCGATTGTACTCACCTTGACAGAATACCTGCTCTGTGCATTGCATTCGTCTGACACGATAAAGCCAAAGGTGCCAGATTCTTTGGAACTCACTTTCCAGATCAGAAGCCCTGCAGGCGAAAGGCTTGCATTCTGCGGACCGGATTCCAGCAGGAATAGTACAGCTGACCCTTCAGGATCCACTGCTGTGAACTGGTAAACAAAATTTTCACCAAGGAATGTTTGCAGGCTTGAGGTGGTGTCTGCTTGGAAAATTGGTGGTCGATTGTCTTGTCGATCGCAAGAAAATAATAATGGAAGAGTTAAGAGTAAATCCAAAGGCAATATTGAATTTACGTGGATAATTTATTAATTGAATATTATTGCCAGATGCGCATTAATAATAACATGACTATAATTCTTGCATTTAATATGGTGCCTAATCACATTGTTAACATTTTGTCAGAAGTTCACACTTTTACATTTTTATTTTGTTTAAGAAAAAAAGATTTTGTTTTCCACAACAAAATATTTCCATTTCGATGGGCTACTGTATTTTTCAAAAAATACTGCTCTCCACATATCTCATATAATACTAGTAA
Organism: Hydrolagus colliei; assembly: GCA_035084275.1. NCBI lineage: Eukaryota > Metazoa > Chordata > Chondrichthyes > Chimaeriformes > Chimaeridae > Hydrolagus > Hydrolagus colliei. Next base: position 16,951,892 of record CM068747.1, on the reverse strand, counting down.
AGTATCTTAAACATACAAAACATTTTTGGAATTTTCTCTTACTTTCATTTAAAGACCACATGAACTTGGAAATGTCGGGTCGACAGAGCAAGCAAGGACTTGTAGGGTTGGAATCTCCTTTACCATAGCACAAACCATCTATATTACAGGTCTTCTCCTGTGTGCAAAAGTGAAGCTTGTTATTCGGGATAAGGGTTAATTGGATCAAACTCACACTGATCACTCAACATTGCTAGATTACATAGATTTAAATTGAACATTACAGCACAGAAACAGGCCATTCATCTAGTCCCTAGTGGTGTTTATACTGCACATGGACCTCCACTTATGTATTTCTCTTTGCCACTCTCCACTATTCCATTTCCCTTGAGTATGAATCAAGTTTCCTCTTAAATAATCAGATGCTTTTTGCCTCAATCACGACTTCCAGCACCGATTTCCACTTCCTCATTCATAAATATATTTTATATCTTATATTTTATATTTACGCTCACCAATTTGGACTCAAAAGCAAGAGGAAATAACCTACCTATGTCCACTTTATTGAATCCTTCATAATTTTAATCAATAATTTGAATTCTTTAAGAATGTTTTTTCCCTTATGTCTTCCAGTCCAGACACAAATAAATGCAATGTGTTGGTCAATTTTTTCCAATGTTTACACTATTAATCTGTGCAGCCCAATGTTAGCAGAGGATAAGTGCAATTTGTCCACTTGTAACCTGCTTATCAAATCGTTCAGTGAACACAGACCAGGGAAATCCCAGCTCAATTAATTTGTGCAGGTGAGCACATGGTTAATTTTGTGACTTTGAGGAAGAGGACATTTTGACCCTTGTCAATGACCAACAACTGAGATGTGTTAGATCACAGATTGTATTACAATCAGGGCATGAGTGGTCATATATTTTTTACATTAGGAACGTGGGATACATTGGAAATAATTGTTTGTTATTCTGCTTTTCAACCATTGTAACAGTTAATGCTATGAAGTATTATACAGTAAAAGCCCATTTATACAGCACCCTCGGGACTTGGCCAATGCCGGATATTCAGCCGAAAACAGAAAGAAATAAGCATTTTTCCAGATAAATTCCGGTTAATCGAATGCGGACCTTTTTTTTGATGTGCCGGTTATATGGAAGTTATGGTTGATCGGGTGCCAGATTAACAGGCTTTTACTGTATTCTACATTTGAGATTAAGTTTATACATTGTATTACATGTTCGAGATCAGCATTAGATATTTGACAGCATTCAGATTTTGTGCAGCAAAATTCAAAATGTTCAAATTACCTTCAACTTACAGATTCCTGTTGCCTTGGGGTCACAGATCTGACAGACACCATCATAAAGTGTCAGGACTTTAGAATCACTGAAGTAGGAACCATCATTTGTAATCTGTCAAGTAAGGAAGCATAATGCATTTTCACGAAGTTCATATTATTTTTGATGTGACAAAGGGTTTAAGATTTTGAAAATAATTTCAGAAGCATAATCAATGTTAAAAAATATAAGAAGATAGTTTCAGGAATAGTTGGATTCATATCCCTGCAAATGTAAATCCAGTTTCTGACATTTGCAGATGGTGTCATGGCATATTTATATATTTTCAAATCTTCTCTGTGGCTCCATATTTATCGCTGGATCACTGTGTACTGCTGTTGATTTTAAGCAGCCAGCCTGGGTAATTATTGCATGATTTATCATAGTAAAAGGTGATGAAAATATCCACGTGAGTTTACTCTGCCTGACTGTCTTTCAGTAGGTATAGAAGTCAAAATCTTTATCCTGTCAACAAGTACAGCCATTGCAAATTTTCCTGGAGAAGTTCAAAAAAATAACCCTGTAAAGGTTGAATATTCCTAAACGCTGGACATCTGTACATTCCTAAAGTAAAATCACATGCTTCTCATCCTTGAACATCCAACTTTGCTTAATGCCAATATACTTTTTTTTAAAAAAAACTATGCAACTTGCAGAAACAAACAGTAATACAAAGGAGCATTTCTTCCTGACACCAATAAAAAGTACATAAATGATTCACGAGGATCAAGGTTTCTCTATGGTGCTCCAGTACATATGATACTGGTAGCAATGTATTTTTCTTGATCATTGAATAGGTGGCTGTGGCATTTCTATGGCCAGTTAATAACTGTGGCAAATGCTTTCTGGACCAATTAAACTCGTTATTAAGTGAGCGGATAGTATACCCAGTGGCAACATTAAAATGTGAAAGGGTATTCTGTCAAGCTTGAATCAGGACCTAGATAGCTCGTGACTGAAACATTGGGAAGCCAACTTTTAAGTTTTGTTGTAAGTGATCCTGGTTATTGTAGTTTCAGAAAACGTAAGACAGCAAGACAACATCACACCGGTTCAGAGATCGATTAAAACTGGATGTTGGGGTTTCAACGACAGCCTTTTTAATTGAAGCGATTCACTCATAATGATTCACGAGTCAAGTATGGGAACTTCTTGCAGAAACCAGAAGTAAATCATGCCAATTGAGCATCACCTCAGAGCAGAGATCCTTCAGGTTAATCTGGTGCAATTCTGATTACTGAAATGAGTCATCATCAGTGAATTATTTTTAAAGAATCCTATTAAGAAACACTACAGTTTAGACTGCAGTGATTGTATTAACGGTTGCTGCAATGAATAAACAGACAGCACAGTACCACAGCATTAACCCTAATTTTCTAGGATAAGAAAGCACATAAACATGATAGCTAAATGTGGTTAATTGCACCATGTGGTATACATCAGCAGAATCTCAATAGACTCTGTTAGTCATAAAGAATATCTTACCTTTACCTGCCACCTGGCAAACGGTTTGTCAGAAATCATGAAGTTCACAGTCTCAGTTGTCATACTTGTTAGGACTGGAATAGGGCAATCGAGGGCTTTGGTGCTGAGGAATCTCGCTTTGGTGATCTGTGCAGGCCCCGGAATCCACTCCCCATTCATGTACTGCTCTCAACATTATTAGAAAGAAAGGCTTAGGTATGGATGAATATATTGCTCTTATATCATTCTGTCAGCTCAACACTCTCCTCAAAAGCTACCAAGAATCTCTCACTCCTACCACAGGAGATTTACTAAAGCATCATAAAGTGATGCGGGCACTCATTCAGTGCAAATATAACCATGCAAATGTTATCTTCTAATGGTGATAAATTTGCAACATTTCATAATCAACTCAATTTGGCACCCAGCTGAATCTGTTACGAAATGGCAGAACTTCAAGTTGTTAAATCTTGAATGGTTTAATGTCTGATTCCCCTCTCACACTCCCCCATCCACCACATAGTTTGGACAGAATGGTTTATCCTTAGCGGAATTTGAACACGTTTCAGCTGCCATCTTGGATTTGGGCCAAATGGAAAATAAAACAACAGCAACAACAATAAAATTACATGTATAGAGCTCTTCACATTGGGAGGACATAACACTATTAGCAGTTCAGAGAAGTGCAAAGAATCTACAGCACATGCCTCTTAGCCCAACCAGTCCGAGTCAGTGTTTTTATTCTACTTGAGTCTTTGTACTTTTTTAGAAATTCAACATCACCTCCTCAATTTTTGTCCCACTGGATATAAAGCCCCAAACTCCACTGGACTTTTTTTTTAAAACAACCTTATCTACCTGTGCAACTACTTTTAGAGATTTGTGGATTTCAATCTGCAGATTTGTTTGCTCCTCTACTCAGTTACTACCATCTAGACTATAGTCCTGTAGCTCAATGGTTACAGCACTTGCCAGGCAAGTGAGAGACCTAGGTTAGATTACTGGCAGGGAAAACCTGGGCCAAATTTCCTTACTTCCACATGCCTAATAATAATCACTTCAAGAAAACATTAAGAATTTCGTCATTTCAATTCAAGACTGTTTGTGGGACATGGCTGTGCGCAACTGGTTGCCACATTTCACCCATATGTTTACAGTCACTTTGAGTTCTGATGAAGGGTCGTGGACCCGAAACGTTGACTCACTTTTCCTTTCTCCATATATGCTGCCTAACCTGCTGAGTGTTCCCAGCGATTTCTGTTTATGTTTCACTTTACAGTATATTTTGTGAAGCGCTTTTGAGTCGTCTAGAAGACGTGACAAGGTGCTGTATCAAATGCTAGAATTATTATTATTATTACAGACTCTCTCTATATACAGTATATGTAGAGATAAGACTATAGATGGCTTCTTCATTTTTCCTGCCATAGTGAATCACATTGCATTTTCCTATATTAATTGATCATATATCATTCTGTCACATTAAACTTTGTTTAGCCAATAAATAGCCCATTCACTTTACAGTATATTCTGTGAAGTGCTTTGAGATATCTAGAAGATGTGAAAAGTGCTATATCAAATGCAAGGATTAATATTATTATTATTACCACCATCTATGTGCACATTCTGCCAGCCTATTTATGTCTTCCTGCATTCTTCTGCAATCCACAATCTATCAGTGTAAACTAAACGTCCTCTGTGTAAGATTGATTCACATGTTTATTGTTTTTAAAACATATTAAAAATATGGAAATAATATTTGTGCACATAACTAAGCATTTTGTATACAATTCATTGTTTGTATTTTCTGTTACAACCTAATACAGTTTGCGGTCATATTCACTCAATAAGGAGAGAACTTTTGAACATAGAGATTGCCCAGGTGCACTATTTACCATTAGACTGGTAGCTTCACACTGGAGGTCCACGGAGTCTCGGAAGTCGAGGCCAAACACTCTGATGCTGTTGCACTCATAGACTCGTATATCACACAAACCACCATTCTCCAGGTCTGTGATCTCAGGAGGTTGGTCTTAAAACAGAAAAAAAAAGACTGTCATTATAAATCTGAATTACAAAGAACATTAATAAGATTAATGCAGGAGGGCAGTTAGAATGTGAGATTCTCTGCCACAAACTGTCATCGAGTCCATAAATTATTTGCATAGCTGCTCGATCAGAGGAATATTACAAGGATCTGAGACAGTGGGATCAGACTAGGTGTATTATGTGGAGAAAGCTTGATCTTGATCAGTCAAGTTGCTTACTTTTGCGCAAATAACCTACAATGCATTGAATCCCTTTTTGACAGCACATAAATCTCACATGTTGTCAGCGTTTAAACAGTGCCACACCAAGTACTCGAACGCCAAACATATGTCGTTCACTGTGCAGCCCAAATTGCAAAGTTGCAAATGGATTTGTGGCAAATGCTTCAGAACCTCGGATGTGCTGCTGGTCAACCTGCTGGATCTCTGCTGTGACACCAATTCATGCTAGCAATGTCTGAGCAGAGTTCCAGAGGCTCAGACTTTGACAATCCCGGGTACTCGCTATACCATCTGCTAGGTTACAAATCTCTTTTGAACTCTCACAAATTAGACCCCAACATGGCGTGGTTTACACAACGTCTTTTGCTGGCATCAGTTCTAAGTCGAGGATGACAAATTTGGCAGTTGTTGATATGTGTGCACTTGAATAACTAATGTTCCACAGTTTTGAGCAAGGAGTAGACATCTGTTGTAAAAAAGAAAAATGAGGTGGGAGGGCGTAGCGATGGAAAGTTCAACAATATTTGTAAAGTGAGTCAACTAGGAGTTTTAATCATAAAACCCTGATACAAATTGAAACATTACATTTTCCTCTCAGTGATATGAATGATAGTCCACTTGAATTGCACTTGCACTAATGCCAATACATATCTCACAACATCAAGTGTAAAATATATACAGTACTTGGCAGACAGTCTGATGCTAATCAACTGCAAATTATTGGATGATAATGCTACAATAATGACATCTTTTGGAGAAAGATATTTCTCTCGGGGTCCTAGGCAACAATCCTGCAGATAAAATTATCCTGCCATTTTATAGTAGTCTGTAGGATATTACTGCGCACAAATTGGATGTCATGTTCACCGATAAAAATATCTCTAGGCTTTACAGTAAATCCTATGATGTGCTTTGAGAACTTTCAATGACATGATAAGGCAATCTATCAGATGCCAGGCTTATTAATCATCATTTCATTTTAATGCCTTTGTACACCAAAGACATCAAGGACATAATAATAATAATGATAATAATCTTTGCATTTGATATAGCGCTTTTCACATCTTATCGGCATCCCAAAGCGCTTCACAGAATATACTGTAAAATGAATTTACTGTATATTTGTGAGCGAATCGTCGTAGCCAATTGCGCACAGCAGTGTTGCACAAACAGTTGTGGATTGAAATGACCAATTTTATCATTGTGTTTTTTTTTGGAGGGATTATTATTAGGTGTAGGGAGTAAGGAAACTTGCCCAAGGTTTCGCCCTGACCTGCCTGGATTCGAACACAGGTCTCCCCAGCTTGGTCTCCCCAGCTTGCATTGTAGCCATGTTTTGGGAACAGTTATAATTCAACATTAACATAAAAAAACTTTATATTATAATTTTAACGAACAGCTGATGGCAATCGTTGAGAAGTGACAAATAGCTGAACACAAAAATTCAATGCATCAGTAGATCTAGTATACAGTTCATTACCAGTACTGTCCAGACTTTTAAAATATAGTTATAATACAGATTACAGTTCCAGTCTTCATCATAATACAGAAGCACAGTTGTGGGGTAAACAAACTAAAGCTGAAGTTAACATAAAATTGTTGGATATTTTTGTGAAGTGGTTTCACAATCACACAGTTTGGTAATGAGATGTGTTGTTTGACAGAAGCCGAAGATGAACGTTGAATACGAGTTTCAAATATTAATTTCCTGCGGGAAAGTTTTGACAATTAACCACGTCATCTGTCAACATCCTTTCCCCCCACTTCCCTCCAGCTTTTTCTATCTCAACCCTAGCATGGGTCTGAAACACTGACTATCCAACGCCTTGAGACATCCTCCCGACATGAAAGATGCTATAAAAATGTTGTTGTTGTTGTTGTTACGCCTGATTATAACAACCTGCAGTGTGCTGAACATCCATTAAGATCCATTGTATCCTATAAGTCACAATTCTACATGAACTTTGTTGCACAATGTGTATTTGATCATTCAGAACCCCAAAGTTTGGGGATTCTATAATAATAATCCCTGCATACAATATATTATTGTGTTGCTGAAATGTTTGAAAATGTTTCACAGGATTTATTATAAACTACGTTGACTGTGTGTTTGTTGGCGAAAGCAGCAGCCAAATCGCACACAACCATGTTCCACTAACAGCTATATTGTTGGCCAGAACCGCGCAAAAAATGTACAGTGCCATCTTTACCATTCACCTGAATAGGCCGACGGGACTTAGTTTTTAACATCTTAACTGATGGATGGCACCTCTAACAATGCAGAGCTTCCCCAAGAATGTACAGTTCACAGTACAGGACTGTGTGAGTCCAAAGTTCTAATGAAGGGCTTGAACCTACAATCTTCCCACATAGAGGGGAGAATGCTAGCAACTGAGCCCACCTGACACCTAAGTCCTGTGTGAAGCTCAGTTGTAATGAATAAATTGGCAGAAATGGAAAGGCCACTGTTTTCCCTGCGTTGTCCTAACTGAAAATAGATAGACAGCATGTTGGGAGGTAAAATCTGTGCCTGAAAATATTGGCTTGCCGTAATTGGAGTGATTCAGCAGAAGGAATAAGACGCACTCTTCAATATTTATAAAAATGAAGAACACGCATTCCACTATGAATATGTAATCCTTCCAAAGTTTCATACGGCAAACTCGCTTTTCCAGCTGTATTAATGGGAAATGTAAAATTATAGCTGAGCCAAACGTTTACACAGTTAAACCAGGGAATAGTGGGTTTTTTAAACAGCTTAGTTCTGGCTCTGATTCCCAGGCCATTTGATAGGTTTATGCATCAGGAGTCTGTACGTTTTGAACATCTGTCTATTGCAGTCTGACTCTCGAGATGATTACTTTTGGAATTGTTGTAGCAAAATAACCAATTAAAAGTGCAGATTAGACATAGACTTTTCAAATAATTGTTTGAATCTATTTGCAAAACCTCAGCCTCTGGTGCTAAAATGCAGAAGACTAGATTATTCGGTCATGATTTTGTTTGAAAAGTCATTAAAATATTTTCACGCTTACCATTAGAAATGCTGCAGTCATAAGAGCTGTATCCAGGAAAACACTGGCAGCCCCAATGTGTACATTGTCCATTCTCACTGCACAAATTAGGACATCGGAGAGCTGTAGCAATCTCATCAGCAGATCCAGATGAACCATCCATGCTCCATTTAACTCTATTTTCCAAGAGCTTTCTCTCACATTCATTATCAAGAAATGGGACCAGCCCTTCTTCCCAAGCGAGATCATCTTTAAGTTGCAAGTCCAAAATACACATATCCACTGCGTCCACCAGCCTTCTTCCAAGGTGGTCGTGGCACATGTTACCTATTGTGGAGTTTGTAAGTGCTTGTTGGCATAATTCAAGGGCCTTGGCAGATGTCAGACCACTTGGAGTTGGCCATGCTGGTTGTACCTCTGGACGATTCCCAGATAAGTGATCTTCGGGGAAAAAATAAGTAAAGCTTTCCAGATCAGTCTGGGTTAAACTTTGGAAAGTGAATATTGGTAGATATTCATAATAACTCTGCCTTTTAGTTCTATGTATCGCAAACTTTGGTCGAGCAAAATCAGCTGTGTCCGGCCATCTGGGAAGATCCACTGGCTGATCTGTAAAATGATTACTCTTTGAGGCAATTGGCATCATATGCTGTGTTCGAATAGACTTCAGCAGATCCATTTTTTCATTCGCCTTCTCAGAAAACCGACCTATGTCACGTTTTGTGAACTTTGACAGTTCAGGGTTGCTTATATATTCTGAAGTAATATCCAAAAATGGAATTATAGAAGTATAATCCACATTATCATATGCATAGCAACTAGTTGAGACGTGAGGATGGTTATACACTGTGGTCAGCTTGTTAACCGAATGAAGGGACATGGTGTATTCCTTCTGACAGCTACAGTAATTTATTCTTTTCTCTGTCTCAGATGGTGGCGGAGTCGAGTCAAACATGCTTTCCCCAGGATGTATTCTAAAATATAACACACACGCACAAAATAAGATAAATAGACATATTTTATCTATCTAACCAAATAATTTGTTTTGTAAGTGTTGAATGCAATACCTTTAAAATAATGGCACCACTCGGACTGCTTAGGGTCCCATTGGGTGTTGATTTGAAATTGGATTTTGGTTTCAAGAGGAAAAAATGAATTGTTGCATACCTCCATTCCTCAATGAAGTCATCAGGATTGTTATTCCTATGTGCAGCTGCCATAGGATTTCCATTAGCAGTGTGGAAATCATTATTACTATTTCGGTCAAATATTCCACAAAGACCTCTTGTATTGTTGAAATCAACGCTGGGCGCCCTTACGGTTATGCTCATTCCCCAGTCACTCACATCTGCCCGGACAAATGCCCCTGATGGAAACATGATCTGTGTGTGTGGAAAAAAAACCAAGAGAAACATTCATAATCGAATGTGATCTGCATAAAAGGAAGGCGATATTAGTTTTACAACAATAACTGAGAATGCGGATTAAAGCTAAAATATCTTCTAGTACAACATGTTCTTTTGTGCTATCATTGGAAATAAAACGAACGTATCCAGATTGGCTGCAGCAACTTAAGGATAGGATACAGTAAAAACCCATTTATCCATCACCCTCGGGACCTGGCCAATGCCGGTTAAAGCGATTGCCGGATTTCAGCCAAAAACACAATTTTTTCAGAAATACAAAAAAATGCAATTTCCGGATAAATTCCGGTTAATCAAATGCGGACTTTTTTTAATGTGCCAGTTATAAGGAAGTTATGGTTGATCGAGTCACGAATAAACGGGCTTTTACTGTATAATTCAACTGTCACTGCTGAAGTAGTTGCAGAAAAGTTTTTCACCCATTTTCTTGAGGCAAATTTCATGCTATGTGATTTCTAGTGTGAACATTGAAGACTCCTATAACAATACTCCTTGCATTTGATACAGCGTCTTATGATATTGTTGAGATGTTTCAAACCGCTTCACTGAATATACTGTAAAGTATATTTTGTGAGTAAAATGTGGCAGCCAATTAACACAGTAATGTCACAGTCGTAGATTGTATGACCAAATTATTATTTTTTTCTCTCCTGAGGGATTATAATCAGGCGTGTGGAGTAAGGAAACATGCTCAAAGTTTTGCCCTGCTGGGAATCAAACCCAATTCTCTCACTTCCAAGGCGAGTGCTCTAATCACTGAGTTACAGGACTCCACAAGAAAGCAACCGATAAATAATTACATGGAACGGTATTCAAATGGAGGGTTAGGCAATAATAAACAAAATGGACATACGGTGACTTTTTTGCCTTGGTGTGCATCCATTATTTTGACATGATGTGGTTCTGGTCCACTGCTCTTCACTGACAGGTGGGGACTGGTCTCCTGAAATTGGCCATTGCACATATCAAATGCAATAATGTCATCCCCCTCTCTGGCCACTACGCCGCAATTACAGGACACTGTGTAATGGCGACTGCCACAGTCCCACTGACGGACGTGAACTTCAAATTCTCTGGAGAGGCTTTTGTACAGCATAAATGTTCCAGTTTTATAGTTATCATAACGTCTGCAATAAAACACAGCATATCGTTGGCACAGTGGAGCTCTGAAAATGAATCAATTCGAAGAAACATTTATTTTAATCAAGATTTAGCCTTAAAGTTACATTAAAATTCATAGCTAAAATGATAAACATTGATTTTCTGGCATTCAACTCAACGATATTGAATACAAAAGTTAAAAAGCAGCAAGAGTTTGATTAGACCAAGGCTGGCTTACTCGTTGCATTTCTGGGGAAATAACATTAAAAATCTAGGTTATACCAGGAATGAGGAATCAAAAATTATGAGGAGAGGCTTGAAAAAAGTGGGATTGTTTTAACCTCAACAAGTATCATTCTGAAAGGTTTTGAAAGGATAATTAAAAAAGGTTATTCCTGTTGGTTCATAAATTGGTAAGGATAGACTAAGCATTTAGTCTACAAAATGAACAGCACTTTACAATAAATCCTGTGAATCACATTGAAACACCCTCGTAATTGAAAGGCAACAACAACAACATAATTACACTCGTATTATGCCTCTCAAGTCAGGAGGACGTCACAAGGTGCTGGACAGTCATTGTTTCAGACCCGAGCTAGGGACAGGGAGGGTGAAAGGAAAGGTGGGTATTTGGGATGATGGGACCGTCGAAGAGGAGGGTCTTGAGGTGGGATTTGAAGGGGGCCAGGGATGGGGTGAGGTGGAGAGACTGCGGGATGGAGTTCCAGAGGTTGGGGACAGAATGGCTAAAGGCTCGCCCGCCAATGGTGGGGCAGGTGGGTCGGGGGACATACAGCAGGTCGGAGCCTGCTGAGCGGAGGGGGCAGGCAGGTTTGTAGGGGTTTAGGAGATCGCAGGTGTAGGGTGGGGCGAGGCCGCAGAGGGCTTTGAATATGAAGACCAGGATCTTGAATTTAATCCTCTGGATCATGGGGAGCCAATGGAGTCAAAGGCACTGTACTAAATACAATATTTACTGTTTATTATTATCAGTATTGCTGAAAATTATGGGGAAGTTATAAGAAACATTTTTACGCAAGTCCTTGGGGGAACATGAAATACTTTGCCATAAGCAGTTACTGAGGCCTTAGCGATATTTAAAACGGAATTAGACAAAATATTTGAAAACAAAAATTAAGGTTACAAAATTGGTGTTAGCCTAAGTGTGGAAGCTTGCACCAGCATGTTTGATGAGCCAAGTTGTGTTCTTCTGTACTATGTTGTGAGTGCAAATACAAGATTTATTAGGAATACAAGAGCTCAAAGCATTTGTAAACAAGCAGCTGGTGGTATTCAAAGAACACTCTACCACCTTCATTTAAAAAAATAGACATATCAGAGATTAGGAAGCCATCGTGAAATGGTACTGATTATCTTACTTAGCACAATACAGTGTAAGAACAGACATAGTGAAAGACAAATAATATGAATGAAATTGTAGTCTCTAGTTTGTGTTCGGAAACAGAATTTGAAGTTTTTGGTTACAGATTACAGTTTTGTGAACTGGATTCAGGACACATATGAATACACTTAATCAGTGTGTATGGAAATTCTATCATGTTTAAGTCCTATAAATTACAAAAAGAAAGGGCTAAATTTAACCTTCCAGTAAATTCGGAGGCACAATAATGTTTTGTTTTCAAACTCTGTGCTTGATTAAATCGACTAAACTGCTATCCTATACTTGCACAGATGCTGTAGACACTTAGCAACAGTTCAATTTGAACAATGCTTCAAAGCAGTGCAAGCACAGTAATGTAGCTGACCTAAAATAGGACTTGATTAATTACTCATTGAAAAGCCAAATTTTCCCTTTATTGAATCGATCATACTTAGCAAACGGTTTCTGAACATGAAGAAATTAATTGATGCTTCTGCCACTGTTCTGATTACCTCGCTTCTATCCTATAACGTTTTGTGATATCAAGAATTGCAATCTAATTACTTCCAGAAATTCTGAAAGTTCAAGTCAGCTGTGGCAATTTACATCAGTGCTGATGTCCACATCTAAACATCGTTATTATTCAAAAACAATGCAAAACATTTGCTGTGATAAAGCATGCTATACCATTCTATACCAGACACAATATAACAGGCCTTTTAATGAGGAAGTAAAAAAAAATATGGGTCTAGATTCAGGAATGAAACATCATTTCCACTCCAACTGTTTCTTTTCATGAACCCTTCATGTTTTCAGTCTTCTCTGGGCTAGTAGGGCAGATACTATCACAAAATTATAAATGTAAAAATAGATTTATAGAGCTATCAGGCTGTGGGTTGAACTCTTTATTTTGATATACAATTAACTGATGGCAAAGTATCAGAAGCTTGGTATTATTGCAAGTTCTACGTGGAATGCTTCTGATTTGTTGCCTCTGGATCACAATCGCACATACATTTATGTGCTTACACATGTCTGATGGCTCTACATTTTTTGAGGAAGCTGTAATGGGATGGTTGAATATATTGAGAGCCATTAAAGAAACAGGCATTTATATTTATGTCATTGGAGGGCAAATGGGATGTTTGTGTGGAAAATGCATATCTCATTATCAAATGCAAATCTCATTATATTGGCAAGTCTCCCCTTTCCCTGCTTGGTATAAAGAATATGTGCATTTACCTAGAAAACACATAGGCACTACACTTCCACAGTAAATGTTTCGAAATGTTTTGCTGAGGTGAAAGGCATTATATCAAATGTAAAGATCATTAGTAGCAATGTTACGTGAATGTTATTCCTTCTATAAATATAATAATCCTTGCATTTGGTATAGCGCTTTTCACGTCTTCTAGACATTCTCAAAGTGCTTCACAGAGTATACTGTAAAGTGAATTGACTGTATATTTGTGGGTGAAACGCAGCAGCCAATTGCGCACAGTAATCCATGTTGCAACTGTATTGAAGCGCTATTGAATTTGCCATCCCTGCTGCTTTCAGCAGCTACTAAAGTGGGAATAAAATTCCATCCTGAGCACTCGCACCTGATACATCGAACAATGTCTATCTTTCAAGTCGGGAGGATGACCCAAGGCGCTGATAGAATCAACAGCAATAACAACAACAACGAGTTATATAGCGCCCTCCACGCCAGACGGCGTCTCAGAGCGCTTTAACATTTTTACTTTAACATTTGTAAAAACTGACCTTCCATCAAAAGTAATAATATGTGGATCAGTGAAGGAATAGCAGTTTCCTGTTGGAACATCTTGAACAGTCACCTACATGAACGAACAAGAAAGAAAAGTAGAGCAGATTTTTGCCCAAAGTGCAAATAAAGTGGCTGGACAGAGCCCATGATTAAATTAACATTTCACACAAACCTGAATGGAAATATACCAATGATGGGCACAAAGTAACAACTGAACAACCTGCAAAATACACTTAATACAATAATATAATGTATTATAATAATGTAACAATAATATAGATATTATGCTAAAGACATAACCTGATCCAAATAGTAACTATATTATCAATAACCTTCAAATCAGTGACCCTTCAAAAACCTTCAACCTGTAATTGAAGTCTCCTTCACAGAATAATAGTGTGTGATTGATTGGATAATTGAAATATACAGTATTTTAATTTTTCACACAATAAATTGGAAGACATCTAGCCCAGTTTACTCATTAAGATTGAGACTGACAACATTCTAATTGATTAGCAAGAACTTTATTCTGTTTCAACAAAAAAGACTGCTTTTGCAAACATCATTTCCTCAGTTGCACATGGTTCAAATCCTTCTTTACAAAGTGAGTATGCAATCTGGGTGTGCCATCAATTGTAAATGCAGAGATAGAGATCTTGACCTCGGGGAGATTAGTGATGAAAAAAATCAGAGAGAAGGAGTCACTTTGCTTTGTTTCCTCAGAATGGGTTCATAAAGCATTGTCGTCAGGATTTCAAAGCAGGTTAATTACTAAAATGTGGTATGTGTGCTGTGTTGGGCGCTACGTTGTAGGAAAGATATTAGAGCTCTAGAGAGGGTGCAGCATAGATTCATGAGATGAAAGGATATTGCTATGTGGAGAGGTTAGATAGATTTGCCCTTTTCCTGTTGGGGCAGAAAAGGTTAAGGGGATGATATTATAGAGATGTTTAAGATAAAGAAGAGTTTTCAGAGAATTGATCATGAAAATATCTTTCCAATGGTTGGGGACTCAAGGACAAAAGAGCATTGTGACGAGTGAATTAAAAGCACAGGTTTGTAAGGATTTCTTCTCCCAGAGGATTGTCAGGAGTATGGAATGATTTGCCAGGGGTAGCTGTTAGAGAGGAGTTGATTGAGGTATTTAAAAAAAATTGGGCACATACTCAGAGGAAGTGTATGGGAGGGTACAGTGAAAGAGCAAGGATGGTTGGTGACTTGGAGGAGGAAATACTGACACAAAAAAAATAGGCTGAATGGCTTTCATCTCTGTTGTACATTTCTAGGGTGTCAACGTGGGAAAGCCAAACACGGTAAGATAAATAAATGTCGGAAACACAAATTCTCTTAGTGGATAGTGAATTGACACTTGTTAACTGTTTGAAAGTGTGAACTGGCAGTTACCGTTCCTGTAGCTCAGTGGTTAGAGCACTCGCCTCACAAGCAAGAGACCTGTGTTCGAATCCAAGCAGAGCGAAACCATGAGCAAGTTTCCTTACTCCACACACCTGATAATAATCCCTCAAAAAGAAACTAATAAATTAGTAATTACAAGCCACAACTGTTTATGGGACACTGCTTTGCGTGATTGGTTGTCGCTTTTCGCTCACAAATATAGTCAATTCACTTTACGGTACATTCTGTGAAGCACTTTGAGACGTCTAGAAGATGTGAAAAGCGCTACATCAAATGCAAGGAATAATATCATAATGTATTTCAATGGAAGTGCAGTACAGTATTTTTATTGTTTTACTTCCTGTGACTAGTTCATGGCTTTTGATCTGGGGAAAACATTAAACAATTTTACGCTGCTAACTAACCTTAATGTCCTTTGGGATGTATCCCCGCCACAGCAGATTGGAAGATTTAATGGGCTCAATCCTGATATTGCTGGCACGGTTTCCATCTCGGGCAAAGTCTGTCACAGCAGTCACAGAGAGGGTGGCTCTTGCACAGCTACCCCTTACACAGGGAATCTGCACCAGGTTTACTCTGCACGTGGAGAGAGCTATATTTGGGGTTGCAAAACGTAAACTGTCTGAAAAGAAAAAAGAAAAATGAAAGAGACTGAACAGATATGGTTAGAAGATTGAGGAAAATATATTAAAACCTAAGTACTGTATTTTCAATGTCTGCTTCAGGTAATGCAGAAACCGGAATTTTCTCTCCACTGAGTTTGCTTTACATTGTATTCAATACAGAATTGTAACTGAAAACAATGGAGGATTATTGTAAATGGTGATTGTGTATAATCTTAAATAGAAGTTGCACCAATGCTTGAGCGGACCTTCATTGTTCTTCATTCAGTTACTGTATATACTGTAGTCAGCTCCTGTAGCTCAGTGGTTAGAGCAAGCATAAGACCTGTGTTCGAATCCAGGTAGGTCAGGGCGAAACCTTGGGCAAGTTCCCTTACTCCACATGCCTAACAATAATCTGTCCAAAAACAAACAATAGTAAAAATTGGTCATTTAAATCCAAGACTGTTTGTGGGACACTGCTATGAGCAATTAGCTGCCGCGTTTCGCCCACAAATCTGCAGTCAATTCACTTTTTCAGTATATTCTGTGAAGTGCTTTGAGATGTCAAAAAGATGTGAAAAAGCGCTATATCAAATGCAAGTATTATTATTATTTATTATTATAACATTCTGAATTATGGCAAAGTTCGCTTTCAGTCCCTATGCTCCAAAATTATGGAACACTCTCCCTGAAACACTTTGCCTTGCCTGCTCTCTCCCCCTTTTCAACCTGAAAACCTTCCTCTTCGACTGCATATAAATACAGTCATCTCTCCCAAGCCCCAGCTCAGAGTGAGGCTCTGCCACTGCTAAGTGCTCTGAGACACTACCCAGCGGTACTATATGAGTGTAAGTTATTGTACATAAACATTTTTGTTGCTGTTGGATTCTTTTAAAAACTGATTGATGTTGTGAAGGGAGGCCAATGGGGAGAGGATATTGTGGAAGAATGAAATGAGATGGGATGAAGTGAGATGAGATGGGTGGAAGTGCCTTCTTCAGAAATGATCTTGTGAGCAAGGAAATTACTTCTATTTAGGCATTATAACAATAGATTTAATGCAGTAAAGCAGATTGACAGTCACTGCCCCTGAGGCCACTGGCCGTCATGTTCTTATGCTCTGTGTTAGCTCTACGGACCTTTCCCCTCATAAGTCCCCGGCTAAAACATAAGGTTGTTGCTGGGATTGTGGAATTTGATCCATTCTTTGGAGAGTGAATAGCAGAGCACCAGGATAATTTTACAGGATCCAACCTCTGAGACATTTCCAAACTCATTGTGCAGCATCCTAGGTGGTATATCAATAGATCAATTCTATTCAATATGCATTGCCACTGCATGGAACATCTGCTTTAAGGTATGAAAACAAGAACAAATGATATCAGGACACGCATCATTGCATTCAATATCATAATTCAGCCTTTCACTGCCTCTTGAGTCTTTGCTTCCATTTTACTCAGGCTTACTCAGGGCAGAAGCATTTTTCTCATGTTAAACCATTCTGGTGACACTTGACCTTCTTATGCTTCTTCGAACTTTTTCCTAGTACAGTATCACATTTGGGAGAGCTTCATTTAACAATAATAATAATCCTTGCATTTGATATAGCGCTTTTCATGTCTTCTAGACGTCTCAAAGCATTTCGCAGAATATACTGTAAAGTGAATTGACTGTATATTTGTGGGCAAAACACGGCAGCCAAGTACGCACAGTCGTGGATTGAAAATGACCAATTTATTATTGCTTTTTTTTGGAGGGATTATTATTAGATGTGTGGAGTAGGAAACTTGCCCAATACATTTAAGTTACCAGGACTGATGTTTGTCCATACACAAAATGTCGCTTTGTTGCAAATATCCTCTTTAAATTCTCTTTAAATGCCCGGGATCCGTGGTTGTGAAGCACACTGAGACGCCGTCCGGCATGGAGGGCGCTATATAAATCGAAGTTGTTGTTGTTGTTAAATGAGGCAGCAATGTCAGAGTATCAGAGGCTCAGAATCAGGCAGTTCCTTCATTTGGCACAACCTTATGAGCAATGTCAATGTGCAATTCAACAGTCTGACTCCAAAGGGCACCTTCTTATTTTGTAGGAATCAGCGCGGAAAGCTGCAGCTGCTAGAGGATTGATAGTGGACCAAATGTTTGTTCAGAATACATTTAAGTGAGGAGAATAATTTCAGGGCAGCGACCTAAATTGTTGACGGATTTAGCAGAACTCAAGTACAGCTGAAATCTAGTTTTGCCAAGACATTTTAAGATTGCTTCAGAATAGTTGGATT
This sequence comes from Hydrolagus colliei, assembly GCA_035084275.1. Lineage (NCBI taxonomy): Eukaryota > Metazoa > Chordata > Chondrichthyes > Chimaeriformes > Chimaeridae > Hydrolagus > Hydrolagus colliei. The sequence goes on along the minus strand of CM068747.1, from coordinate 16,933,840 downwards.
CCAATGTTAGATCTCTGTACCGCAGCCCATTTAATCAGTGTTTGACAATTCAGTCAGAACAATGTACAACTCGTCAACAATTTTTTTTCTATAAAAGCCTTTTATAATGTGCTGCTGTTTGTGGTTGAAATTTGGCAGGGGATTCACGTCATTTACTAAAAACAAACCAAACGTGTTCTGCTCTGATAAAGTCTGTGTGTTGCATTAGTCAGCTTGGCCCAGAAATGCTATAAAATAAGAGTGAATGGGACTTTTTTGTTTTGTTCTGGTAGCATTCCATGCTCAGATCATTTGTTCTGCTGGAACCAATTGACAGCGCTTGCAGCCATGGAGATTCAGAGTGGAAAACCTGGCTTTATATTTCTTGTTCTAAATTATTTTTTACCAACGGATGGGGGAACAGCACTATTATCCAAATAGCACGGTCACCTTTATAAACAGATCATTGACTAAAGCATAAAACAGATCAATAACTTTTAGGTATCATTTTGTGGTATTCCCTAAACCACTCCATAAATTATATAACAAACACTCTAAAGAGATGGTGACAATTTTCAAGGCAAGTGGTTTTTACATTTAGGGTCTTATCATTATCATTTTATGACAATGAAGTGAGAAATTTTATTTTTAGATATTTTAGAACCTACGGCAGGCTGCAGTTGTTTGGGGTTTGGTTTGATTTTCCAGGATTCACCTGCTCTGAGGGTCTAGAACCCACCCTCTCTCAGGTCAAACAAATCACTTTTAGCTGTTGGATGGAATTAACCAAAAGCTACCAGACCAGCTGCTAATACTACTACTACTACTAATAATAATAAAAATCCTTGTATTAGATATAGTGCCTTATCATGTCTTCGAGATGTCTCAAAGCGCTTCACAGATTATACCGTAAAGTGAAATTGACAGTATATCTATGGGCAAAATGCGGCAGCCAATTGCACACAGCAGTGTACCCACAAACGGCCAATTTTGATGACCAATTTATTGTTTTATTTTTGAGAGGGATTATTATCAGGCGTGTGGAGTAAGGAAACTTGCACAAGATTTTGCCCCCTGTCTGGAATCAAACCCAGTTCTCTTACTTGTAAGGCTAAAGGGTAATCAGAGATTTTATCTGTGCCAGGCTGGTCAACTCTGGCAACACAATATTAGAACAAAAAAATTCAAAACAAAAATGACAACTTGGAACCCATTGTAGGATCACAAATTTACGAAATAAAATTGCTTCTTCAGGGACACAAAATCTCAGGCCTTGGACCCTGGCCCAAACAAACCACTTATCTGAAGAAACCTAAGGAGCCACTTCTGATGTCCATTAAAGTGTTCCTTAAATTAGTTTTTCCCGCAAAATATACAGACATTTCACTTTACTGTATATTCTGTGATGCGCTTTGAGAAGTCTCGAAGATGGGATAAGGTGTTACATCAAAATACAGGGATTATCATTAGTTGTGGGTATTTTAAGGAATACCACTGATAGATCTTGGCTTATATTAAGGCTAGGCTGCCATGGTAGGCATCATGGTGGCATGCCCACAGAGAGGTTTGGGAGCAAACCTTACCAAAGTTTGGCTCAGGAACTATGTTTGCCTGAAATTACCCCACCGAGACGTTAATACTTCTTGATGAAAATGCTATTTTGAAATGTTCTAGTTTTGCTTATATTTTTGGCAAACATTAAATGCTACGTTCCACTGGGTGATCTCAACTGCAACCTAATTTGGTCATACATCATACCATTCTAAAAATGTTCCAGCGAGGGAATTTATCTTTATAACACAAGGCACTTTATTAAGGATGAAACTGTCATAATCAGATACACATTATCACATGCATTATAGGCAAACTTCATTGGGGGTATTGTGAGGAATCATCGGAGCAAGAGAAATAGTTGTGACCCCGTCTGGAGTCTTTCTGAAATCTTTGGTATTTTTGAAGAGACTTTGCACGCAGAGAGAAGTGCCCAAGGGTGTGGACATGGAGCAAGGATTCCTTCCATTCTGCTCCTGTTAATCCTGCTGGTGATCTCCCTAATGGAAACAATTTCATCCTAACTGAAGAAACAGTAGGAAGAAAGCTTGTGAGACATGAACCTCAGTGGTAAGCCATGGGATTTTATCTAGTTGTACTCCAGCAGTACTCCAACACACATTCTGAGAGGGGGAAAGGCGGAGGGATGGAAGGAGGACGTTCCAGGGGCTATGGAAACAGTGACTAAATGGTGGCACTGAGGGAGCTGACGGCATGTGGCAGGCCTGAGTTAGCCGAGGTGGGAGGTGGTTTGGGAGGCGGGGGGAGAGGGTGGGGATATTCAACACAGTAGGTTTGAAGAACAGAGAGATACGGAAGTGCTAATATATGAAAGGAGTTATAAGTGAGAGTGAGGATTATAATCCTTGTATTTGATATAAGGCTTTTCACGTCTTCTAGACGTGAAGCCCTCACAAAATATATCATATGAAGCCCTCACATAATATATCATATGAAGCCCTCACATAATATATCATATGAAACGCTTTGAGGTGTCTCAACGACATGATAAGGTAAGCACCATATCAAATGCAAGAATTATTATTGTTAACTCAATCCTTTGGGAGCCAGGAAACCAGGGGAGCCTGGCGTGGACTCAATATTTTAAATCAGTTTGTACTATTGCGGCAATGTCTGGTAAATAATAATGAAAGATGGCCAAATGTTTTTTTTAAAACTGGTAATAGATTTAAGACAGTCAAGTGTTTGTGTAAATTGGTTCCAAGTGTCACTGGCTGACAACAAGGGAACAAATTACTTATCTACAACTCTTGTTGAGAAAATGATATGCAGCACAAGTGTCCTCAGGGAATTGGGACCAGAAGTTAAGTGAATAAAACCTTATGCTGCGATTTAGGATCATAATCTGACACTCTACCGTAGCCTTGGTAAGTACATCTTTTCAGATGATGTGTTAAACTAAGGTTCCATCTGCCTCTATACTGGAGGACATTAAATATCCCAAGACACTATTCGAGAAAAAGAGTGTGTCTTTGTGTACTGTGCACTATCCTCCAATGGTACATTGAGGGTACACTTGATAACATAAACATTGTAACTGTTAAATTGACCTCCTGTTAATACTTAAACAATGAAAGCTCCCCAGCATATGGAAGCGAATGTAAATTCAGTCAGCATAAATTAACAAATTAATTGCTAAACTTTCCACATCTCTGTCCCCATAACTCATAGGTGATGGAAATCTGCTTACACATAGGATAAAAATCAGATCAAACACATCAACAAGAAATATTCTGCTTATATTCAAGGTGCACTTTGTACATATTTGCATAGTTTTGTATTATCGTCATGGGAAATGAGCGAGCTATTTCTGGCGAGGACAAAGGGCGACCTCAAGATTCTTCTGTAAATGAGCGTATAAAACTCTATCTGAGCGAGCCAGCAAGGCCACCTTAGTCGATAAAGGATTCGCTTTCTTGTATTGCGTTTAGGAATCTGGTGGTGTTTGGTCAATGCTGTGAGATGTTTATTTTAATATTTTTACAGCCCGTTCTTACACTTGTTCAAAGCTCAGTTGTTTACTGATACGATAAACTTCAGAGCCACACACTGTTTACAGTAACTTATTCACTCGCATGTTGGAATCTTACCTGAGTCGTTGGTGGTTAGCTGCAGCATTATTTTGCAGTTGTTTAGGTTCTGACTGTTTGTCAGGCAGGGGATAGGGACAGTGCTCCGGATTATCAAGGAGTGATCCTTTCCATCTTCTGCGATGTGCAATGACTCTGCCTCAAACTGTTTGAATGAAGGACACTCATCATATAATCTCCAGCTGCTTCATTACAATGTAAATGCAATATGAGGATTTCGGGTTTTTACGTTCGTAAAGGATGCAGCTTCATTCACCTGTATTCCAGCAAAGAATGCTTCACTATCTTGGGACGGACTGTGTACATTTGGAGAGTCCCTGAAGAAGGTGGACACACTACAGTAAATCTGGAAAATAGCAAAAAAAAAGCCATTAGAGCCACAGTACATTGTCAGGTAAACATTGCCATGAGTGATTCCGCCAAGCAAATATTCCAAACTGATACCATCAGCAGATATAAATCTCTATCTCAATAACACCTGCTTTCCAAATGACTAATGGTTAATACATGCCCAAATCCCTGTAGTATATCATTTTTTGAGGTAAATATATTGGTGCAGATTTTCTGCCTGGCACAAAAGTGGAAACATATCCCATCCAGCAATTCTGGATGAGATGTTAACCCGGGGTCCCATCCACCTTTATTGACACATATTAAGAGCTTGTGATGCTAGTCAAATACAGAAATGCATTTCCTTTGGTGTTTTGATTGACAATCTCCAGATTAATCGGTAATTCACTTCATGGCTGTTTTCAAGGCAAAATATAGTCACTACACTAAATAATAAATTCTATGGAGCACTTTAAGATGTCCTGATGACACGAAATATGACATATGAAATGCAAGGATTATTATGATTGTGGCTATTGTGATAGCTGGATGGGAAAACAATTGTTCCATTCATCTACAAGAAAACAGTTACTACACCTGTTGGCTGGGTATAATTTGAGAATGTTACTATTTGAACTAAATACAAGGAAACCCACTTATACTGTTCTTTGGTATCACACCGCCTTGCTTACAATGTGTGTCTACTGTGGACCCATCCTTGCATCCTTCCTCCCCCACATCCGGTCCCTCACCAGCACCGTTTTATTCCATCTCCGCCAACTTGCCCGACTTCCCCCAATACCTCACCCCAACAGCTGCCAAAACACCAGTCCATGCCGTTGTCACCTCTTGGCTGGACTACTCTAACGCCCTCGTCGCCTGTTTTCCCTCCTCCACCATCCACAAAATTCAACTCACCATCCACAAAATTCAACTTCCAAACGCCGCACGCATTCTCACCTGCATTGTAGACCCATGTTAACCCTAACTGCAGTACACTTGGCTACCAGGACTGACTAGCCATGTTCCTATACTTGACAAAGATGGTTGCTTTCTTGGTTGTCAGGTCACCATTGATAGTTACTCCCTGTGGGTTGTTTACATGAGTAATATACAAAGGAAATGTATTTACATCGATGTTTGAGTTGCACTGCAAATGGCTCTCCTATTGTCTTTTCCTATTTGAATCTGCAATTAAATCCCTTCCCTACATAGAATCATAAAATCATAGAATCTTATGGCACAAAAAGAGGCCATTAGGCCCATCAAGTCTGTGCGGACTCTTCTGAAAAGAGCAATACAATCCCACTCCCCAGCTCTCTCCCCATAACCGCGCAAACCCATCCTCCCCAAATAAACGTCTACCTCTCTTTTAAAAGTTGTTATCGAATCGGCGTCCACCACTTTTTCAGACAATGCATTCCAGATTCGAGCAACTCACTGAGTGAAAAAACTCTCCTCACCTCACCTCCCCAGCCAGGTTTTAATAAAGAGAGCAAAATAATCTTCAGGGAGAGTCTAGGCTGCAGATCAAATTGTTCCAAAATACTTTTTCATTTTCCTTTGAAAAAAGGCAGAAAGAATTATCCGCAGAAATGCTTGTGGGAATAAAAAATGCTTGGGCGTTTTATGTGTAATCTAGTGCAAAGTCATCAAATTACTGTGGACCTGGGAAATACATGCTGGAACAAATCTTTATTACTCGTTGTTACTCAGGTGCCATTGGCAGACTAAAAGAACATATCCACAGTCTGGCAATAATCAGAGACTTTAATGCCAGAGTATTCCAGGAAATTCCAGGGGAAAAAAAATTAGGGCCAAAGTATACATGCTTAATTGAGGTCTGGAATGTGTTCCATATTAATTAGCATTTAATAAATGTAAAAATCTGTTAACTTTAATCACTCCCCCCACATCACAAAAAAAGACTTTCTTTCCTTGTTGCGTGGTACTGATACAATTCCCTTTTTTCCATTCAACTAAGTAAAAAGCATCATTAATTGCTTAATGAAAGCCAATTGCTCTGTTACGCTACATAATCAATACTTTACATTACAGAAACTCAACAACTCTTTCAATCTTTCCCATTTCCACCGTTTATTCATATACAGCAGTTTTATTAGATTGTATTTTTTGTTTCTTTATACTGGTAGATGGAATGCCAGATTAACGAGAAATACATGGCAATTTCAGGCATTTTACTTCAGTCACCAATAAAATATTACGCCCTAAGTGTTGATTCAGCTGACTTCAGTTGGCCAGTTGTGGAGGCATTGAACTCAGCAGTCCTGAGCTATGGACTTCAATTAGCTTCTTCAACCTTGAGCTCAGGTACAATTTTGAGCAAAATGTTGGCCAAGCTTTCCCTCTTTGATCACTGTTCAGTAACTCCATCTCAAAGTGATCATAGAGTCCCGTAGCATAGTGGTTAGAGGACTTGCCTCGCAAGTGAGTGGACTCGGGTTCAACTCCCAGGTGGGAAGAAACCTTAGGCAAGCTTCCTTACTCCACATGCCACTTTTTATCTAGCAATAAGCAGGAACCCAGTTAGTTGACTGGTGGATCGCTTTCTGGGAAGTAATAATGCAGAAAAAAATGTAGTCACTCAAGCCACGACTGTTTGTTAGACAATGCTGTGCGTAATTGGCGGTTGCATTTTGCCCACAAAATACGTACAAAGCTAATTCACTTTACAATATATTCTCTGTATTGGGAGTTTGCTATCATTACTGGAGACTGCAAGTCTGCAGAGGACATCACTTAAAAGGACACACACTGCTGGAACTGGTCCCATGAATGCAAATGGCTTAATCTGGCTAACAATTGCAGCTATAAAGCTAAGTGCTACCATGTAAGATTTATTTATTCAGTTAATTACACCATTAATGTGGCGACATACTGTTTAAAAAGAAAAATGTCATTCTAATGCTTAGTCGATAACCTCACTGGAACAAGCTCACAACTAAAAGCATCATCGCTTCCATTTTAACCCCACCTCAAAACAGTTCCCCCAATTACTACTGTAAATTTCTCAATCTCCCAGAACTGCTGCCCTAAGAACCTCTCTCAACGTGATTGCCAAAATGCTAAATTAGAGGCAGTTTTATGCTGTCGCCCAAGCCCATAAGGAACAAAGTTCAAATAGCCTAAGGGCATTTTATAAAGGTCCCTTACTAGCAGAGGTAGAGAAAACTTTGTTTTCCTTTCGAGTTGCCTGCATTTGAACCCGGTTCTTGGAAAAAAAAGACTACCTCACCTCTCAAAGAAGTATGTTTGAAATATTAGAGCTATTACTGAACCACAGTTTTAACTCATTCTGTGACCAGGTGTAGCACATGATTCATACTCCAGTATCTGGGACTTTTAAGAGTCCTAGGTTTTAATAGATTTTTAATCTCCAATGCTTCAACAAAGTGATTTTGAATCTCACCGCCTCATAGCTCGATAGAAACGTGACCGTTAACTGGCTGAAATATTGAATTATGTCCCGCCTTCATAATTTCCTGTATCATTTGAAGGAAATATGCTTTTCAGTTTTATTTTTCTCCTTGAACTAGTGGCATAAGTACAATAATTGTAGATGCCTGCAGATCACTAAATTTAGGATATCTGAGAAGCCTTTTGTAACTCATTCATTATACACTGATGGGCCTTACGAGCTCTGAGACGCCGTTCGGCGTGGAGGGCGCTATACAAATCCAAGTTGCTTGAGGAAGTTGTTGTCTTCCTCACTCCTGAGCTTATGTTGGAATTTGACAGTGAACCACTGAGCAGCCACTAAGCACAGTTTGAAACATGTTTTAGCTCAGCAGCTACTTACCTGTCACTATCAGTTATCTTTAGTCTTTTACTACTTACTTGTCAGCATCACTTGTATACAAGTTAATTTCTACTTTCTCCCCCTTCAGGTTGATAGTGTCACTCTATCTGATATTAAGTGAGTCCTTTGAGACTCTTTAATAACTTGTCAGTGAAGAGTGCCATCGTCTCTTTGCACTGCATCAATGCTACCTTTCATGTTTCAGATGTGGGAGCAAATGATATTACAACAAGAACAAAATTCAAACACCTATTTACCAATGTAATAAATCAAACAGGACCAGAAATAGGGAATGTCAGCACCCCAAAATAAACAAACTGGGTTGCACGGATAATATTAAAAAGCTAGCTGTCACGGCTATCATAATTGGGACCAAATTGGACTGAAACGCATAAATATTCATCAGTAGTTTGTCCTATATGTAAATTTATAAATGACAGTTTCTTTGCCTGCGGTATAATTCCCAGTGGAATTGAGAGTCATCCAGGTTTACGCACATCTCCGCATTTAAGGTGAGGCATCTCTGAGCTAATGACCTAAGGCATTTTGTGAAAGGCATAGACAGATGCAACAGAACATATGCATGTGTTCTGATGAAGAGTTGTGGACCCGAAACGTTGACTCACTATTCCTTTCTCAACAGATGCTGCCTGACTTGCTGAGTGTTCCCAGCCATTTCTGCTTTTGTGCATATATTGCTTCGCAAGATAAAATCTAATGTAATTTGCAGAAGCACCATTTATAACATTGTCCAATCCCATTTAATACTGTACAGACTTTCCAACTCAACCAATGATGTTCAGAAGGAAACTCGGAATATGTGATTATGAATTAACAATTCAGTGTATGCATGCAGAACAGCATGTCCATTTGCCATCAGGCGTTTTAAGCAAAGTCATTTTATATACATTAGAATAGAAGAGATTAAAGTTGCTCCTAACCACAAACTACGTATTACAGATTGGTACACTATCCACTGCCAGTCAAGGACATGGATTAGGATTCTGAGGATCAGTAGAATTCTGTTTCAATTTGTTTCTGTTTTCAAATAAAACTGGATTTTTTTGAGAATATTCTTGAGGTGAGTTTTCAAGCGCTTAAAATTGGCTGAATACCAAGTCTAGAATTCATAACAAAAGCAACAACAAAATTATATTTATATAGTGCCTTTCACATCGGGAGTACATCCCACATTGTCCCAGATTAAGTCGCAGAATTGCACAGAAAGGTTTGACCCTTGGGTGATCAGAGAATTTCACAGTGTTGAAAAAGGTCATTAACGTCATCAATGTCTGTGATGCTTCTCTGAAAGTTATCATTTAGTTTCACTCCATTGCTTTTCCATCATTCCATGTTATATTTTCCTTAATCAAATGATTTTTTCATTCTCTTTTTTCAAAAAAAAGCTATCATTGATTCTGCTTCAACCACTCTTTTTGGTTGGGCAATCCATGCCCTTAAAACTCGCTGTTTATAAAAAAAATAGTTTACCTAAGTTTTCCTTTATTTTTAGCAATGATCTGAAATGTATGCCCTTGAGTTACCGGCTCACATCCAGCAATGATCTTGGGACCAAAGCCTCTAGGTACGATTATTGATTGGTCCGCTCAGCATGTTAAAATGAGTAATTGTTTTAGAACAAAATCTTCCTTGGGGGAGGTAAGCGGAGTCACTCAGGGGTCAAATCAGCTTAAAAAGAATGCACCTGTAAAGCAGCTAGATCTGCAGTAATTCCAATGCATTGTTCATGACTGACCAATCTGTCTAGATGAGACTTGAGAGATGTGTAGATGGTCTTAAGAGTTAGGAAGACCATCTCTCGGGGAAAACACCAAATACTGCAACTGCTGGAAATCTGAAACAAATAGAGAGAGCTGGGAACACTCAGTAGGTCAGGCAGCATATATGGAGAAAGGAAAGTGAGTCAACGTTTCAGGTCCACAACCCTTTGTCAGAACAGTTTCCTCACTTTCCTTTCTCCACAGATGCTGCCTGACCTGCTGAGTTTTCCTAGCTCTCTCTGTTTTCATCTCTTGGGCAGGGGTGGTTCTGGATGGTCAAGTGCCTGGTACTTCCTATTGTTGTGTGAAGGGCACAATATGATTGCAAGTTGTTGTTGCTGGGTGGATACCACCATAACATTCTGTATCCTTTATATTTGAACATTGTTGTTTATTTTACTTGGGGAAACCCTCATCAAACGAAAGACGCACTTTAGTAATATTATAGTCATGTAGAGTTTTCTGATATCGATTTAGTTAAGAGCATTGATGTATCCAAAGTGATGTCTGTATCCTGCCCACTTCCTAACACCAGCAACAACAATAACATCACATTTACACGTCGCCTTTCACATCAGGAGGAGAGTCAGGGATTTGGACCCGAGCAGGGAGTAGGGACCAGGAGTGGGGTTGGAGGATCATACCTGCTGTCACCACCCCCGGCTGACATCAATCTCCACCTGATAAACGTGCTGATACGCTGCCCCAAGTGAAAGGCGCTGGGTAAATGTGAATTGCTGTTGCTACTGTTGTGGAGTCCTGTAGCTCAGTGGCTGGAGCACTCGCTTTACAAGCGAGAGGCCTGAGTTCGATTCCCAGCAGGTCAAGTCAGGGCAAAACCTTGGGCAAGTTTCCTTATGCCACTTGCCTGATAATAATCCCTCAAGAAACAATAATAGATTGGTCATTTCAATCCAAGCTGTGCACAATTGACTGCCACGTTTCACTCACAAATACACAGTAAATTTACTTTACAGTATATTCTGTGAAGTCCTTTGAGACTTCTGGAAGACTTGATAAAGCGCTATGTCAAATGTAAGGATTATTCTCATTATTATATTAGGAAAGGTCAATTAATTTGAAAAATATCTTCCAACATTTTAATCACCACCGTCACAGGAGGGAGACAGATTGCAACTCATCCACTTCAGCATCCTCTTGTGAGTAGTTCAGTCTTGGCATCTGCTGAACAGTGGAAATGGTTGTCTTCCTGGGCTTTTGTTTGGTTCTGGTAGGGGAATGGGGGAAGGGGCCAGGGATATACTTAAGCGCTCCGAGATGCCTTCCTACGTGAAAGACGCTATATAAATGCAAGTTGTTATTGTAGTTGTCCTTCCTTCCTTCCTTCCTTCCTTCCTTCCTTCCTTCCTTCCTTCCTTCCTTCCTTCCTTCCTTCCTTCCTTCCTTCCTTCCTTCCTTCCTTCCTTCCTTCCTTCCTTCCTTCCTTCCTTTCTGAGAAGCTATCAATTTTAACCTTCAAGAATTTGTTTATCATAAAAATGATTTGTCCGTCTTTTGTTACACCATTAAAATTGCAATGAAAATCTATCCGTGAATTCATGCAGAGTTGCTTGAACTAAACGGGCTACTTCAAATTCAAAACACTACCTTGTGATTTAATGTGTTTGAAGACATGAGGCTGTTTTAAAGAGATCTGGATAGCATTACCATGTCTCCCAGTCTGAACATAATTCCATCCATTTCCACAAAAGAGAACGTCTGTCGGGTCGTGTCCCTCTTTATCTCTTCCTTGATGTTTAGCAGTGAAAGCCGTGACCAAACCACAACATACCCTACGGTACCATTTACAGAGGGACTTGCAAACGTGCACTTTAAATGGATGTTGTTGCCCACCAACTCGGGGGATATCAATGGTTTGCCAGGCAGCTCAGGGAGTCTTGCTGCAAAAAAATGAAAAGAACATTTATTGTATGTTTTCCAACCTGTACTTTTTAATACCATCACACTTTATATAGGAACCTCTGAAGCGCCCTAGGATGTTTGAACACAAGGCACGATATCAAATGCAAGGATTATGATGATTATTACACCCAAGTTAAACAAATAATAACATCAGCCGAGAAACCTGTGTTTGTTTAATGGTATTAGACATATACAGACTGGTACAGGAACTCAGGTCGGACAAGTTCATCATTATGATGACAGTTGCCTTCAAAACACCTTGTCAAAAGTACGTCCAACTTTGGAGATCTTATCTTCTAATATTTGGCAGTTACAGGCAAAGCTGAATGTTAAAAGTCGATGTCAAAGGCACTCTATAAATGTAATTTTGTTGTTGTAAGCAAAGCTATCTATCTACAGAACATTGTTGAAGATTTTGTATTCTATCAAGGCTAAAGCATTCTTAAATTAATCTATTGTGCAAGGGTGGTGGTAACCTGGCTGCATTCTCATTCAAATATATTTTAGTGATATGAATGTGGGTTATTGATCTTGCTATCATCTTCCAAATCCACTTATGATTACTTATAATAAACCGTGTGGCCTTCAGAATCCTAAGCATTACTTAATTCAATAGCGAGACTCAGAATTGACATGAAATGTTTGCTCTCTGAGCCAAAATAATGGGAGAAAATGTTCACAGAAATTTGAAATCTTATTGTTGATCATTTTCTGGAAATAAAATGCATGTTATAATAATAATAATACTTGCATTTAATATGCTTAAGATGCTTTTCACATCTTATCAAAGTCTCAAAGCGCTTCACAGAATATACTGTAAAGTAAAATAAAGTGAAATATGACTGTATATTTGAATCACATGCAGTATGCTGAAAATAAGGTGAAACTCCTATAAATCTGTTCTCTTTGGTGCTTTACTAAATTTATTACTCCTAAACAGACCTGGAGTGCAAAGTGCTAGTAAAATATCTTTACAGTGGCTGACAGCATAACAATGATCCAGCTAAGAATACTGAAAAAATAAACTGTATTTGATTATTGCAAAGTCTAACGGTGGAGGAAATCTTTGATTTGGGGGCTGTGGGACTGGTTGGAAAGTAATCCCAGTCTCTTTACTGAAAATGTGTCTATATATAATACATATAATAAATATATATAATAAATATAATATATACACAGTATATATACACAGTATATGATTCTCAAAAGCAATACAATATGGACAAAAGTGTGAATTAAACAAACTCCACACAAAGTTTATTATACATTGATAATTAGAACCCTGTGATTGTGCTATTTCAATGTACATCATACATCTCAATGTTCTTTCCTTATTGAAGAAGAGTCAAAGATATTCAGCTGCAATGTTTGCAATAGGCTCCTTTTAAGAGTGAGGGACTTCTTAAGGGAAAATCCTCTGTAAATGATATGTTTTTATCTACCTAATGTTCTCTTTCTTCATTTAAGTACGTCTGAGGCTCAAAGTCCCACCCAGCCGTAGCCTGGAAGACCATTTATTATGCATTTAAGATTTGTGCAGAGTTGCAAAAAATTCATAAATTGAGCCTTGCAAATTTGGAAATTGGTTCTTATTAAGAAAAACAAATCAATGTGGAAAAAACAAACTTGCAAACTTGCAAATTAAGACTGAATTTAAGAATTTTCCATAATTTTCCATAAATCTGTGACTTCTTAAATTTTAAGAAAAAAATCTTCTTACGGGTAAACAAAAAGGAATTTTGAACTGTAAGGGTAAACACTGTTTGCAATCACATGACTATGACTATAAATCATCACTTTTTACTCGTAAAGATTATTTCTAGTTGAAAAATGTGGCTCTTTTCTTCTTTTTTCTGCTCTTATAAAATAAATCCCTCGGTACATATTCAATTGGTTTTGTGACTCATTTAGTTTGCTACGTGCATAAAATTCATACACCTTGTTAGGGCCATAATAAGCAGCCTTGGATAATAAGCAAACTCGCTCTTCTGCAGAGAAGGCTTGAATTCTTCAATTATTTATCACTGATAAAATGTGATAAAGCTTCTTGACACCTGATGTCAGTTATGGCTGACTGCAGAACTTTTGATCTTAACTCAACTTCATTCTATGTGTTGGTTCTCGGCAGCCAATGATGTCATAAATGAAATGTCAGGTTATCAATCTAACACTCCCGAAACTGTACTGCACATTAGTACACCCAAGTCTCAGAGGTATATGCAACAACTGTCTAAGTGGGGGGTCAATGAATGGAAAACAAATAATCAGATTTCTTTTCCCCCTGGCTCCAGACCGGTGCGTTTAATTTGTCATAAGGAAAGTAATTCAGAAGAAAACACAGTGTGTTTGGTAATGCAGAAGGAAACCCTATTTAGCGAGTCATTTATCACTATTTCACCCAAGTACAAAAAAAGTATATTTGTTCAGATATCATTTCTCAGTTTTACAGCTGAGTTCTCGAACCAAAGTCTGATCGAGCGTCCAAATCTAATCACCAGAAAAATAAGGCAAGCATGACTTGTAACAAATGGATTATTTTTCACCAAGGCAATACATAACATAACATGTAACCCATCAACGCTTTTTATCAAGAGTGAAACGACCAGTTGTTGCTCTGGCCTACCCGCGAGGTCAATGTTAAAGATCTCAAAACATTATTTCAAAAGATAATTCAGTTTCTTCCATGGTCCTTGTCAAAAATACTCCAGATACAATGATCATTCACTTCATAGCTGTTTGTGGCTATTAAATATGCCAAAAATTACACAGATACTGCACTTGACAGCAATTTCATGTGAAGTTTTTTAGATGTGCTGATGTTATTCTGGGCATTATATTAAATGCAAGGATTATCAATATTAATTCCTATCATTATTTTCAGCTGCAGGAACTCATTGATTAACTCCACATACCTGTCTGTTATGACAGCTATTTGAGGTCATTCACTGCTCTGAGCCCAACACCTGAACCCAACATAAACATTCCTTGTTGTTGGTTTGCCGTCATAGTCAAGTACACAAGCACTTGGGGAGCATGGGGAGAATCCAGTTATACTGTCTGCCTACCCTGCTATAAAGCATGTAATAAGTTCATGATTCAAGTACAAATATGCCTTGGTTTGTTCTCTGGCACAAATTAAAACTGATGCAAGGTTTCCTCCTTGGTAAGTTTGTGAATGTTTTCCTGGAACAGCAAGCGCAATACTGTACTACAACATTTGGGCCATTGTGAGAAGCATCAAGATGCCATCTCACACAAGCATCCAATGTATCACTTTTCTTAGTGTAAATGGAGCGGTATTTTCCTTGCAGGTATAAGATTGTAAAGTCAATTTAGCAAGGTATGCCATCACTTGTGTAATGGAATACTTTCATTTCTCATTTTGTTACATGAGAACTCAGTATAGTTATAGGCAGCATAAACCTCACTTTGCTTCGACCCAACAGTCTGCCAAATACCAAGCACCAGAAGAGCACCAATAATAATAACCCTTGCATTTGATTCAGTGCCTTATCACATCTTCGAGAAGACTGTACTGTAAAGTGAATTGACTGTTTATTTTGTGAGAGAAACGCAGCAGCCGATTGCGCACAGCTGTGTCCCACAAACAAACATGGATTGAAGTGACCAAATTTTTTTTGATGGCATTTTTAACCCCGGTAAATTGATCCACCAATCAATTAACAGCAACTGCTAGGTAAATAACGCCATGTAGTGTAAGGAAACTTGCCCAACATTTCTGCCTGCTGGGAATCAAACCCAGATCTATCACTTGGGAGGCGAGTGCCCACTGAGTTACAGGACTCCAATAGTACATTGGTGGGACTTTCTTTCCACTTTCCATCAGGACCATCATTTTTGTGTACGATTTTCATTTGGAATTTGTTGTTGATTTTGTGCTCAATTAAGGGGAGTTTTGTATTGTTAACTTATCTCATCCCACTCATGGACTGTTTTGTGATTTCTCAGACTAATTTCATGCGATAGCCTGCACATCAGAGAAATAAAGTTTGCCAGCTTCAGCAATTAGATCAGAAGGCAGCAAATAATAATAATAATATTACTTGCATTTAACATGGTGCCTAATCACGTCGTTGAGATATCTCAAAGTGCTTCACAGAATATATATAATTAAGTCAATAAAGTATTTAGGATAGTTTCGCATAAAAAATGGCAACTTGTTGGATTTAAACATGTCTTGTAAATGTTTCTAGCCAACATTCCAAATTGTCTTAGTGAAATTTAAGAATAGGTTATTTGATTTACAACGCTAATAATTTTGTTTTTTCTGTCATTCTTCCATTCCTCATACATGTTCGGGCTTGATTAGTGAGGCTTGTTCCAAACTGAGTCACTTGAATGGATTGGAGACCCTTACAATTCTAGTTCTGTGAACATAAATGCTCTCTTCACAATTGACACCCTTTAATTTCACAACAAACAGCATGCTTGTAGCACAGGAAATGACTGGAACAAGTGCATAAAAACACCTGGATTGTATAGAAGTAGCCAGGTGTAGCATGCAATCATAGGGGGGATATCCACAGATCAGAATCTCAGTTTGATGTCAGCATATTTACTGCTAGGGTTTTAAAATACAAGTTCAATAATAAAAGAACTAGAATGAGGGAATAAAAGTTGCAGGTCACCATGCCCCTATAAACCTATACAATCCTAAGAAGGTAATAAGCCTAAACACAAGCTGACTTAATAAAATCAGAATGTAAGATGCTACAGAATTGTGTTATTAGGCATTTCTAATAACTAACTTGGTAGAGTGAGCTGTGTGAAGAAGCTACAACAACAACAACAAAATTACACTTGTGTAGTGCCTTGCATATCAGGAGGATGTCCCAGGGCACTGGACAGTCATTGTTTCAGAACCAAACTGGAGTCGGGGACAGAGAGGATGGAGAGGAGGGGGGGGATTTGAGGTGATCAATGGGACTGTCGACGAGGAGGGACTTGAGGGAGGCCAGGGAGGAGGCAAGGCAGACAGACTGCAGGATGGAGTTCCAGAGATCGGGAGCAGAGTGGCTGAAGGGGGATGTGGAGTAGGCCGGAGCCTGCTGAGAGGAAGGGACGGGCAGGTTGGTAGGGGGTTAGGATGTCGTGGAGGGCTTTGAATGTGAGGAACTGGATCTTGAATTGGATCCTCTGGGTGATAGAGATCCATCAAAGTAACTAAAGTAACAAAAGCTGCTACATGGAGAACTCTGCCTGAAGAGCCAAAGGATCAGATTTATGTCTCATGGGAATAATGTTAATTCCTTATCTAATCAACACTGTGATAAGATATAAACAAACACTAGGATTGAAGATTTGCTTAAATCCGTACCTACATGCTACAATTTTGAAGCTTAATGGTATGATAATCACCAGTGGAAGTTGAAAGGAATTTATGTCATAAATTATTCAAGAAATGGATTTGAAAGGTAATGTTTTTAGAGTACTGTATTGTACATTAAAAATGCCATCACCTACGATTTTACTCGAGATAAACAATTTTCCATATAGGACAGGAATTTCAAGCGAATCCTTAGTATTTGTTACACAAGACATTTTATTTCCCTGTGTCATTATGCAGATTTGACTTTCTTGCAATATGAACATGATATTATATTTACTGTACTATCTCAGCCAAATTAGCAACCAAATTAGAAAGTTAATGAGAAGCGATTAATATTTACTATAGACTAGAATTCTTGATAATAATCTAAAAATCCTGTATTACCTTGACACATCCCATTGATATCGGAGTCTCCTGGTGCACAGGATCGTGGCTTTCGTTCTACAATAACTATTGAAAATGAAAACAAAAATAAAATCAGACATTGACAGGATGCAAAGGATATTAAAATAAGTAAACCTTGTTCTTTTTATTTTCAAAAAGAGAGAAGAACGAGTGATAATCTTAGCATCCCAATCAGCTTTCTTCTTCCATTCATTATCTCTTGCCTGAAACTTCTCCCAAGTGATAATTTGGGGAAAAGAAAGAACATTCTGGACGGATATCAAGGGAAAATATATTTTGGTCAAAACTCCCCAATGTCTCTAAGTGAAGCTCAGTCAATGTGGGGGCATCAATCCTGTAGGTGAAGGTGGCGCTCTCCACATGATCGAAAAACAAGAGGAAGTATCGATAGAACTGCAGAGTTATTGAATTCAGTTGAAAACAAAACCAAATACTGTACATGAAGTATTTCATGCATCTCAAAATAAATATATACTATATAAAATAAATATATACACAATATATTATTGTGTAAGATGTGGTAAATATCGCTCCTTCTCCATCACCTAGCAAAGATTGACTGGTTGGAGACCCCAGCCCAATGATTGTCTGCCCAAAGTTCAATCGAATGCCCTCACAGGAAGAAGTCAGATTGTGTGTAGGTGTGTGTGTGTATATACGTGTGTGTTAACACTGACTTGCTTTAAATTAACACAACATAGGTTAGAGTTTATAGTTAAGAAGTTTGAATTTCTTGCTCATTTGACCTTACCTCATCAAACATGAGCAATTCCCGAAAAGAACCTTAAACACGTTAACAGAAAATTAAGCCGACTTGGAACGCTTTGAAGCACGTTCAGTACTGAAAAAAGGGTTGAAAAACCTAATCATTTATCTGCTAACCTTCAGCACAGTAACCCATGCAGCCCTGAGTAGGTTGAAGGTAGTAAACGAAAAAGGCTCCACAGTTCCTGAGGGAGATGGGGATCCTAAATAAACAGCAGTCTTTGGTGCTCCCTGAGAAGAATTGCCATGTAGCGCAGGCCGTTAACTTCTTTAGTTCACCCACACGAGGCAGTGACATAGAGCCTTTCAGAGAAAGCCAAACTGGAGCTTGTGTGCCACATTTATTCATCTGAAAATGAACAAATCATAGCAGTGATTAGAATGACTATCAAAGAGTGTGCACATCAAAATATCTCTGGGGAGAAATTCCACATGGGATTTGATTTACTTTATTTAACTAGAAGCATTTTAGAGCATCCAGAATTTGTCAAATTTCTCAAATGCAGCTTTAATTTAGAATTTTAAATTTTGATGGTTTTCTCTGAGTTGTTTTAAGCATAACAGAATACCAACTACCAAGTTAATTCAACAATTTGCCAAATTCTGGGATGTTTAAAATAATTCTACATCGATAAGAGTAAATTTGAAACCCGTTGAAATTTCTCCCTACATACATGCATTATAAATGTAATAAAATATCAATGGCCTCTTTATTCATTTTACTGAGCACAATAGATTTGTAAATCTCAAAATTTAGATCACTTGAAAAATAATCACATCCAGGTCTAAGAAACTTGTACTATGTTGATGGATTAATTAAAGTCTGCCTTTATTTATATGTTGCCATTCAACTCTCGATAGCACAATAACAGTGGTACTGTATATCTCACTAAGAGATATGATATGTAAGTGAGGGCACTACAATGGCCTCAGGCACCACTTGGCAAGAGAAAGGAACAGACAAGATAGACAAGGTTACTATTACTGATCACTATTGAGTAATCCACAATGGCTAAATTCCTGTGTGGACTTCCAATAAGAACATTATCAATCTCCACTGTGGTGGCAGTCAAAGTGGCTGCTGACATTCAATATCTAGGATTACATGTTACTTGGACAAGAGTACAAAGCATGTTTCAGCTTTCCAAACTAAAATCTAAAACAAATTAATCACTCAATCCCTGATTGTTTGTGGGACACTGCTGTCGTGTTTCGACCACAAAATATACAATCACTACACTTTACAGTATATTCTGTTAAGTGCTATGATACGTCTTGAAGACATAAAAAGGTCCTATATTAAAAGTAAAGAATATTATTATAAACTGAGAGGGAAAAAGCAGAAAAATCAAAGCGGCAAAAGCCAGAAGCATAAATTGGATCGTGTTCAGAGAAAGTCAGGTTAAACCAACATTATTCCAATAACTTAGTTCATACACTAACTTCTATACATTTGGTTGGCATTTCTGCTGGTTTGTTATTGATCAAGAAGCGATACCATCCTGGTGCCAGGGAATGATCACATATCAGGTCTTGGATTGCGAATTGCTGTAGTTCAACGGAATCAAAGTCAATGCTCCGATACGGACTCCGAAGAATTTGATGTCCCCCAGTGTAGCATTCTGGAGCTAAAATAAAATTGGAAAACAGTTGAAGTCATAACACTGTCACGGATCGACTCCAACCAAGTATTTTGTATGTGGTGAATCTTGTTAAGGAGGAAACAATTTTGTTTTAAAAAAGGAAGATTATCCTGGTGTTCTGGTTGACCAAATCCCCCAAATAAAATTGGTCATTCAATTCACAGTAGTTTGTTGCTACTTTCACCAACAAAATACACAGTCACTGCACTTTTCAATAAGTCTTGTGAAGCGCTTCGAGACATCCTCCTAACATGAAAGGCATTAATATCAAATGCAAAAATTATTATCATCATCATGAATTCTACATCAACAACTATTAATTCATATAATCAGCACTTCAGTGAATGGTTATAGTAAAGGAACTATTGGCAAAGGATTTGCAGGACAATAAAGACTCTTCACATTAGAGTCAAGTTCTGGTGGCTGAAATGCTTCTGGTGTATTGAGGCCTAGCCAGGTATGCAACAACAAGGAGCCAATCCCTTCCGTTAAAATAGCAGCTTTGGCAGAGTAGGAAAAGAGTTTCCACACTTTTCGTTCGGTTGCATTGAAAATTTGGGCGATTGAAAGATCTATTTAACTGGCAGAATTATTAATATTCCAGTTTTGTGTCCTAATGCCTTGCCATTCAAGAAATTATTACTCTATTACTTTATGGGATGACTTTCTCGATTGAACTTCAAAGATCACACAGTAGCTTGGGATGTCCCCCCTACATGAAAGGCGCTATATGAATGCAATTTTGTATTGTATCAACAATTTATATATCTTTACAAAGTTCTCTCTGAGAACTTTTCAGGGATGTCAAGCCCTTGAAGATTGCTTTCCCACAATCAGGCAATACCCATTGCTAACGATAGCACAGGATGTTTACTAGTTTTACTTTAGAATGCAACTTTCAAATTTCCTTTTACCACTGGGAGGATCCAGGAACTGTGAACAAACATCCTGTAAATTGGGTGAAGAAGGGAGGAGCTGGTCCTCACCCAATTTAGAGGAGTGTATCTTGTAGTTTCCGATTGTCATACTGCTAGTTGGAGAGAAAGGAGAGAGGCATCAGGAAGAGATCTGTGTAATCCCTGCATTTTGTTCGGAATCCATCCTGCATAGGCATTAGTGTGTGTTGAAGCTTCAACCACAATTAAATTATACTGAGTTGGCTTTTTAAGGAAATAATTTGTCACCTGGATGTGACCATCTCTCAACTGGTTCTGCTACAGATTAAATCCCAAACTGTATTTCCATCCAGATTTGATGTAACACACTCTCAATTCAATAACCTGGTTTCAGCACCAATCTTGGTAGGATTATTTAATACACATGTGATATTTGTCCTATTTTCAATACCTGTACTAACAAATCTACAGCCCCTTTGAGTGAGATTGCTTTGGGATGTAAACCAAACCTCATTAGGCCCCTGCATCATTTATTTAGTATGGGATCTTTAAAGCCACCATTCAGAGAAGATTTTCATTCCCTTAGATTGGATTGGATCCAAATCTAGTTCCCACCGGAACTATTTTGCAAACTAACATTTTGTTTGAAAACATTACAGATACAGTGTGTTTCAGTGCAATGTAGAATGTAACTAATAAGTAATTGTAGCCCTCTGGTTGTGACTTTAACTAAATAATTGATAACTTTTCTAAACATTACAAATTCAAATACAGTCAACCGAAGACTTAAATCTAGCAGCATGACATTTCATGGATATAATTATAATTCAGAACTAGTTGCTATAAATAGCAGTATGTCTTTTTTTTAAAGCCTTTAGAATAGATACAGCAGGTACAGAGACAGCCTCTTGAATCAAGCCTGTTATATTAATTCAAACCATTCTTCTAGTTGACAAAGGAAAACTCGATAAATTACACTCTTTGTACTGGCTGAAACAAGCACAGCGCCTGGTTTTTGGTGAGTCATAAATCACCTTTGTTTTCAAAATGGGTTCAACTGCAAATTGGTTCAATTTCACTCAAAACTTCTTAAAAGTAATTTTAAGATTTATTCCAGTGGCAGACATGGGTCAAATAATACTACTTTCAAGAAAGAACTAAAAATCATAAAATCTTGGTTCTTTCTGCAAAGGAGCCCATTCAGCCTAATGTGTCAGTGACATTTACCTCTCCCATTGCAGCAGTAATATTCTGATCCCATTTTCCCCTTCTTTCTCCATAATATTTTATATCTTCTGATACCCTTTCATCCCTTCTGTCCATCTTTTCTTAATTTGCATTTTAAAGTGACGCAACTGTTATAACATTTAATTTAGACTGAATAATTATGCCTCCAAAGTGCAGTATAGATTAAAGTGTACTTGGTGACTGATTGAGTGATTCATGGAAATATTGCCACATGTAGTTCCACAATCACATTCCTCTGTCCGTTTCATCTCAAAGCATCATTCCATATCAGCAAGTCCCCATCTATGTCAATGTGGATCAACAACACAAACCTTACTCACAGCATCAACTTTACTAAAGTCATTATTGATCTGTCCCTTTCTTTGTATGAGCATGGGTGATAGATGCATGCAAAAAACATCTATGACACTGTAAGACCCAGTAATTCAGTCAGACATTGTCTGTGGTGATCTGGAAGCTCTTCGGCTCTTTCATTAATTGCTCCATTCAACATTTTTTTAAAAATAGATCAGAATGACAAGATTGGAGAACATCAAGCTGTCCAGAATGGCACTATATTTTCTGCTTGAACATCAGCTGATTTGTGGGCCATGTACGATGGTAAGAGTCTAGACTTAATAGTATCATATGAAAGACAAGTGGATCAAATGCCAATGATGGCTAATATATTTTAGAAATTTAAACATACCTTTATTTTCCTACTTTGCATGGCATGTTAATTCTGGGACTGAAATCCTAGCTACCTTTCCAATAAAGGTACGTTCGGCCACAAAGTACTGTATACAGGCAATTCACTTTACAGTATATTCTGTGAAGTGCTTTGAAATGTTGCAAAGATGCAATAAGACGCTATGTCAAATGCAAGGATTAATTTCAAGATATAATTGCACAACCATCAAATAGAATGTCTTAGACCACTTCCAGACTGCCTTCCCCCACTCTCCTCAGCCTAGCTCCAACTTCATAACACTGTAGACACTGGTTGGCAAATATGTCACACAGTATGCTGTGTGACATACTTCTGCATTTATGAACTCCTTTTTAGGTTATAATGATTTACTCGGTAATTCACACTTGTAAAGCCTCTTGTGTAAATTTATATCTGTGTTTGTGAAGCTTGTATTGTTTTTCTATGCATGGGCTCATGCAACTATATCCGATCTTTGCCTACTTGGGAATATTAGTGGTACAAAATGAAACTTAGTGGGGGGCAGGATAATGAGGAGCCGAACTGGCTCCAAGGTGACATTCCAGTTTCAAGCAGGATGCATCCCTGAGGACTCCATTCCACTTCAACAATCTATCTCTGGAATATCCATGGAATTCTCAGTTTGGTTTGGATACTCAAAAGCACGGTGATGGACTCTTAACCACATGTGTTAGACAACCAGCTGACCCCAAAAAAGGGAACCTTTAGGTACCAGCAATTGTCTTGAATGTATTCTGACACTTTCACAAGGAAATTAGGAGATATGCAGCAAATTTGCAAACTAAGAACTAACTGTTATTGCAGAAAAATATAAAAATCTGTCTGTAGCCAGGATGAAATAAGAAGCAAATGAAATGCAAATTCTCATGAGAAATGTAGTGATAGAAGCCTATGTTTTGACAGCTTTCAAGTTAACGCCAGACATAGTTCACAGCTGTGTCAGACCGATAGCTTCTTCTGGCTAGCTGTGACCCACCTTTGTATCATTTTAATATTTAAACAGCTGCAATTGTTTCAAGGTTATGGAGTACATTATCTTAAAGCAATTAGATTTGTAACCCAACTTTCCTCTTCTAATTTCCTTCCCTGCTCAAGGCATTTTACTGCATTTTCCTTTTGTTCAGAGATGGTATCATGGGCATTAAGTGCTCTCTGGTACCTTGTCCGATTGTAATTTTTTTCTTGTATGAGACTTTATAGTGTGTATTGGGAAGCTAAACAACTGCAGAGAACATCTCAGCCAAGCCGAAACTTGTCCTTACCCGATGCCCACACACACCTTCCAGGGGTGCCTGGATTGCAATCAAGAGTGAGATTCCGGATGATACACTGGAGCCAGTAAAGTGGACATTACAAGCAAGAGACTCATGCTGGAACAGATTTCATGGGATTGTTGTTGTAGTTGTTAGTGTTGAGACCCAGGAAAGGATTGAAGGTCAGGGGAAGATTTACAAAAAATCAATCTGCTGGCATACTAGTAGCCGGTGGGGTTTTGGGAGGATGATAATAATAATAATCCTTGCATTTCTAACTATCGGCTCATCTCCAACATCCCTTTTCTTTCCGAGGTCCTTGAAAGAGCCATTCTTTCCCAATTTCGCTCATTCCTCTCCTACCATTCCCTTCACGAGCCCCTCCAATTGGGTTTCCATGTTGCTCACAGCACAGACACAGCTCTGGTCAAGGTGACAAGCAACATCCCGTCCATCTCACAGAATCACAGATTTCTACAGCACAGAGGAGGCCAATCAGCCCATCATGTCTAAGTTAAAAATACTTACTACAGTACATTTCAGTCTCCATAAAGTGAAGTTTATCAAGTACACAGCTAAACAACTGAACTGAAGATGAACTCTAAACCCAGAAGCACAATGGCTCAGATTGGTAAAAATGTGTTAGAAAAGCGTCACTACCTCTTTAATCATTGCCATATTTTGTTAAATTTGAAGAAAGCCTCCTGGTTTTGTGTTTTCTAGTTTTAATATTAGGCTGAAAAAAAGCAATGTTAATTCAATTGTTTAATTAAAAACTAGACAATGATAATAAACAACAAAATTACATACATAGAGCACCTTTCATGTCGGGAGGTCGTCCCAAGATGCTGAACAGTCAGGGGTCAGGACCCGAGCATGGGGGAGGGGCAGGTTAGGGGGTAGGGGAGGGAGGGAGAGAGATGGGAGAGCGACTGAAGGCATGATCAAAAAGGAGGGTCTTGAGACCGGCCTTGAGGGAGGCAAGGGAGGAAGCGAGGCGAAGGAAATGTGGGATGGAGTTCCAGAGTGTGGGAGCAGAGAAGCTGAAAGCCCAGCCACCAACGAAAGGGAGGGCCGGGCAGGAGTCATGGAACAAACTGAAGCCCGCTGAACAGAAGGGGCGGACAGATGGATAGGGAGCAGGTCAGAGAGATAGGAAGGGGAAAGGCCGTGAATGACCTTGAAAATGAGGACTAGGATCTTGAATTTGATCCTCTGGGGGATGGGAAGCCAATGGAGCCGGGTGAGGGTGGGGGTGATGGCATTCCGGAGCCTAGTGTGGGAGAGGGCATGAGCTGCAGAGTTCTGGATGATCTGCAGCTTGTGAAGGGAAGAGCTGGGAAGGCCGACAAGGAGTGAGTTTCCATTGTGAAACCTCAATATGACAATGTTTCGGCAGCCTGAGGGTTGAGGCAGTGGCAGTCTGGCAATGTTACATAGGTGGTGGAAGGCAGTGTTGGTCATGGCGCGGATGTGGGGGAGAAAAGACGGTTCAGGGTCAAACAAGAAGCCCAGGTTCTGACTGGAGTCATGAGATAAACGTGAGCAGCCTTGGATGCTGATGCTGCCAGCGCTTGAGGTTCAGATGCACTGCTGCAAGCCAATTGGTAGGGCCTCCGATTATCTCAGTCCTTGCCAGACTTCACTGGTTCACTGTCTCAGAGCAGATCGATTTCAAGATCCTCACTCTTGTTTTCAAACATCTCCACTCCTTTGCACCCCTATACCTCTCTGACTTCCTCTCTCCTCACAGCAGTACCTATTGCCTTCGCTCTAATGGATCTGGCCTCCTCCTTGTCCCCCAAATCCTCGTTCAACCGTCAGTGGCTGTGTCTTCAGCTACTACGTTCCGAGGCTCAGGAACTCCCTTCCTCACTCTCTTCGCCTTGTGCCCTCCTTTCTTATTTTCAGGTTGTCCTTAAAGACTTTTCTTTTCAACTACGTTTTTGGTCACTTTTTCTCCCTTCCCTTCCCCTGGTTCAGCCCCTGGATCCATTATTGTGAAGTGCTCTGAGATGCCGCCTGGTGCTATATAAATCCCAATTATTGTTGTTGTTGTTGCCTCAGTCAGGCTGACATTCAGCTGGAGGAGGTTGTCTCTCGTCCAGGATTCAATGTCAGACAGGCAGGCAGTCAGTCAGGACACCAGTAGTCCTGTTGTTAAGAGTGGAAGCGGAGAGATACAGTTGGGTGTCATCCGTGTACATGTGGAAATTTACTCCATGTCTGCGGATGATATCACCGAGGGAGAGCATGTAGAGGGAGAAGAGGAGGGGACCAAGGACAGAGCCCTGAGGAACGCCACATGAGGTGGTGCGGGGGCTGGAGGAAAACCCATTGGCAGACACAAAGTGGAGGCAATGTGAAAGACAGGAATTCGTGCATTCTGTATTTCTGTCTCTTTTGTAGTATATAAACGCACTACATCACATCACTCTGTTATGGCTCCGGAACAGAAATACATTAAAATGTCAGTAGATAAGTGCCAAAATTATCAATAAAGTACCGTTGCAAAATAGTTGTACTGCATGTTGTACACTCAAAAGATGAACAGTCTTACAATGGCTTGGACCTGGGGGGCATGATGGGTGGGGGGAGGGCATGCTCTCAATTGTTTCTTTGATTCCCCAAAACAGCTATAAAATCTGTGACTGACAGTTTGAATCACTGCTTTCTTTAAACATTCAATATTTGCTTAAAGAACAATTTAAACATGTTTTTGTTGAAACTGGGGGAGAAACACCTCTCTGTTTTACTCAGCATCGACTGCTAATTTCAGCTAATCATATGCCCCACTGACCAAAAGTAGACACGTGTGAAGAAAAACTCATGAAACATGCACAGCGTGTACTCAATAAATGCACTGCATGAGCGCAGAGCTGAGATGTGTCAGCAGAGCTCAGTTGGGAGCAGTCTCCCCTTTGAGTTAGAAGGTTGTGGGTTCAAGCCCCATGTCATGAATTTGAGCTCACAGACTGGACTGACAGTTCAATTACATGCTGTCCCCCATAGTATTACTTTATCAGCAGCACCTTCCTCAGGAGGGGACGGTAAACTGGAGACTGGTTGTTAAAGATCCACAGAGAACAGAGAAGGGAGTTTCTCCTGTGTCCTGGTCCAACAATCCTCGACAATCATGGCTGATTGTGTGCCAATGCTGTGCACAAATTGTCTGCTCACAGACACAGTCACTAAACTACACTGCAGTAAATCCTGTGAAGCACATTGAAACGTTTTGTTGACCATGGTACTACTTCAAATAAAATCTTGGGAAGAAGTAGAGAATTTCTACAAAATCTTGTCATGAATTGGTGAACTGCTGGAGTCGACTTATATGCAATTTACAAATCTAATTTTGTATTGTATTGGAATAGTTGAAATTAATGTACAGTATTAGAAATAAAATTGTGATTTGGTGGCACTTTATGTTCAAAAGAATGGTGATGACATGGCTCATATTTGAATTGATCAGTGTATGTATATAAATGTATGTATATGATATAGCTAATATAGATATGTAGTCAAGCTCCTAAACTTTCCTACTTAAAATAATACTAACAATCCTAGCATTTGATGTATCACTTTTCCCATATTCTAGACGTCTCAAAATGCTTAACAGAATATACCGTAAAGTGAATTGACTGTATATTTGTGGGTGAAATGCGGCAGCCAGTTGTGCACGGCGCACTTGGATTGTGTGAGCAAATTTTTTTAAAATTAATCTTGAGGGATTATTATCAGTCATGTGGAGTAAAGGAACTTGCCCAAAGTTTCGTCCTGCCAAGGATGCAGAGTGTAGGACTCCGCGCTACTTTACTGTGTGTTATATATTCATATTTTATCTAAATAAAGGAGGGGTTGAAAAATTCAATGTTTCACAATAGATTGAATGTTACAATCAAATGTGTGATTCAATATTGAATTTCCCCCATTAATGGAACTTTAATTTGTAAAATCTGTTTCAATTTTAAAATGATTGTTTCTACATTCACTGATGTTCTGATTCACATGTGTCTTTTATTACACCTCAAGCTGTGTTCCTGCAATGTTCAAAACCCTGAGGTACCCCTCACACTAATCTGCACCATTTACTCTCCATTAATCAAATTATACTATGCTGAAAACCTGAATGATTAAGAATATGATTGGTAGAATGCAAATAAATCTAGCTAATAGATGCCAGATACAAATTGGCAGCTTATTTCTGAGCCGCTGACATTTATATCCTGACCCTATTTGCAAGCCTTGTTTTTTTTCTTCATTGGAAAGCGAGTTCCCTTTCTCTTTCTTATCAATTTCCTGGAACATATATCAGGAGAGTGCACAAATAAGTTGCTCACAGCTATGCAATTGCCGAATGGCCCAAGAATGCATCTTCCATTGATTTCTATTCCTTTGCATGAATCATGTCTTCTTCAACCTCAGCCATGACTCCTCTCCAAAGTGACTCATTTCAATTAAGAATTAATCGGCGAGTTGTTCCAAACCATAGTAAGTGTTCAATGATGCACTACATTGGTTCAACGCTTTGGGAGTATAATCCAATTACTTCAATATCATCTTGTAAGGAGTGAAGGCATTTATAAACCTGGACATAGCAATTTTTAGGTAAGACACAGAAACACAGTGCTTTATACAGAATCACAAATGATAATAATATTATCAGCTCGCGACGGGAAAGTGCTATACTTTCATGTAAAATGTAAATTGTTCTTGTTGTTAGTGTTACTGTATTAAACCAATTTACAATGCTGTGGATGTTAACTGAAGTCTCCACAATGAAATTGCAGTTGTTTTAGATCCAGCTCATTCTATATTATGGATGAAAACATAAAGGTTCATGAAATCTTTTGAGATCACAAGTGATGGGGAGGTAGGGTATACATGAGTCTTGGAACATTCTGTGAATCAATGGCTTAGTCAACTAATTCCAAGGTTGTTAGACCTTATCAAGCAATACGTTTCAGAATCTGGGCATAATTTAACAGCATATTACAGTATGTGACATCTTCACAGATATTATTATACTAAAATGCTGTATAACATCTGAAGACAGTTCTTATGTGTTCTCGCTTTGCAGTGAATACTAAAGAAGCAAACAAAGCTCAGAATCTTCACCCAATGGTAAGAATTACAAATTCTAACCTCTGTGTAGGCATCATTTTATTTAAACAACAGGTAGATGAGGACTGACTGCCATCTCACAATAATCATATCTGTTACTTTTGTAAAGAAAATAATACTCGTTTGCTCTCCTGATACAACTAATTACATACATGTTACAAAAACAATTAGTTTTGCGTGTTTTTGTGCATTGAAAAGGCATATTGATTTAGTGCATGAGATTCTATAAGTAGCGTTTTTATTTCTACTAGTAATAATACTAAGAATAATAATCCTTGCATTTGATAAGTGTACTTTTCATGTCTTCTAAATGTCTCGAAGTGTTTCATAGAACATATTGTAAAGTGAATTGGCTGTATTTACGTTGGCGAAACGCGGCAGACAATTGTGCACAGCAGTGTCCCATGAAGAGTTGTGAATTGAAATTACTAATTTTTTTTTGAGGGATCATTATCAAGCGTGTGGAGAAAGGAAGCTTGCCCAAGGTTTCACCCTGCCTGGAATCAAACCCAGGTCTCTCGCTTGTAAGGCGAGTGCTCTAATCACTGAGCTACAGGGTTTGGACTTGCAGGAATTTATACGTTTCTTAGGGGGGAACAAAAGAACAGCAAAAGCAGCATCATGTCTCCTTTCCCATGGTCACATTCGGAACTCTTATTTTCCAATCCTCTCAACTTCACCAGTATGGTCAGGGCCAAATCGGGTCTGGGGATCCAGTGCATTGTTAGAGGTTATGTATTTCGGATGAGACATTAAACCGCAATCCCGTATTGCCTGTTTAGGTGGACGTTAAATGAATGTTACTAAACGGAAAGTGATGCGAGTGTCTCCCAGTGTCAAGGCCAAAGAATTCTCCAGTTAAGATGGTTAATTCACTTCATGGTTGCTTGTGAGACGCTGCTGTCTGCAAATTGGTTACTCCATTTGCCCACAAATACACTTCACAGTAAAATCGTAGGAAGTGGTTTGAGATGTTTTCATGCAGTGATAAGGCACTATGTGGAATGCAAAGATTGTTATTATCATGTAATTACCTAACTTCAAAAGTATTTCCTTAGACCATGAACTGTGCAACAAATGCAGCTAATAATGAATTTGGGCTTTAATTGTCCATTTCAACAACATGTAATTTTCTTTAACCATTATAACAACAACAAAATTACACTTGTATGGAGCCTTTCATGTCAAGAGGATGTCCCAAGGCACTGGACAGTCAATGTTTCAGACCCGAGCTGGGGTCAAGAATGGAGAGGGTGGAGGGAACGTGGGGTATTAGGGGTGACCGTTGGGACCGTCAACGAGGAGGGTCTTGAGGCGGGACTTGAAGGAGGCCAGGGAGGGGACGAGGTGGTGGGATTGCGGGATAGAGAAAATTATAGTCACCAGCAGACCATATGCAAATGCCACCGAACACCTGACAAAGAAGCAATTGAACATGTGGGTCTCAAACGTGGTAGATCACAGATCGATTCAAAGCTGCTGAATATTTAACAGCACATACTTGTGTTTGATGTTTGTTTCCTCCAATATTTGTTTGTTGTGCATCAATTTTAAACCGAAGCCACGGTGGTTGATGAATGCGCAATGATGAATAAAGATGGAAGCAATTAACAAACATCTTGCACACGGCAGGAAACCAATGTCATGATAAAACATATTGTAATTTTGCAAATCAAATTAAAATTAGAATAAAGATGACACTAACCTTTTAAATGCATAATGTTTGCTTGATTTCTTTGCATAAATATGTATGATGTGATGCTACTTATTTCCATTGTATTGTGCAAATACACAAAGCTCATTTACTAATAATCCTTGCATTTTACGTAGCGCTTTTCACGTCTTCTAAACCTCTTCACAGCATATACCGTGAAGTGAAATGACTGTATATTTTGTGGCTGAAACGTGGCAGCCAATTGCATACAGCAGTGTCCCACAAACATTTGTGGA
Organism: Hydrolagus colliei; assembly: GCA_035084275.1. Taxonomy (NCBI): domain Eukaryota; kingdom Metazoa; phylum Chordata; class Chondrichthyes; order Chimaeriformes; family Chimaeridae; genus Hydrolagus; species Hydrolagus colliei. Next base: position 16,903,002 of record CM068747.1, on the reverse strand, counting down.
TTGAAATGATCAATTTATTATTTTTTTGAGGGATTATTATTAGGCATGTGGAGTAAGGAAACTTACCCACGGTTTCACTCTGCCTGGAATCAAACCCAAATCTCTCGCTTGGAAGGCAAATGCTCTAACCACTGAGCTACAGGACTCCACGGAAATGTCATTTTATAACAGGGTAAAACTTCTAATGAACTAACAACAATTTGCATTTATGTATTGGCCTTCACGTGGGGTAGTGTCACAGAGAGCTTGACAATGATGAAGTCTGATGCTGAGCCAGGAGCAGAGGGAGGTGGGAGATGATCGTAAGCATAAGAAAAAGGTCTTTAGCCAGGATTTGAAAGTGTGGGGAGGTGGCAATGTGAAGGAATTGAGGCAGAGAGTTCCAGAGTTTTGGAGGATAGTGGCTGAAGGCACGAGGCTGAAACAGGAGGCCGGAGCCGCCGAGCGGTGATAGCGGGTGGTGGAATGGGGACTAAACAGGTCGGATAGGTGGGGAGGTGCAGGGCATGAATAGATTTGAAAATGAGTGAGAGGATCTTGATATCGATCTGTCTGGTAATTGGGAGCCAGTGGAGCCTAGACTGATGTGACAAATAACAGGGAGAACATTAGTCTTTAAATTGCTGCTCTTGTGTGGTTGTATAATCAATAAAATAGAAAACCAATGCCTTATAATGCACATTTACATTGCTTCTAAACACACATGGTAAACATCGCCTCCACCGCCGAACAATTCATTTGGGGCTTCTACTTTACATTTATGTCACACAAGGAAATCATTATACAATTGTGATAAGGTCGTGGGGATTCATTATGTTTTTTCAGGAATGAGTAATAATTACAGGCTAGGTGAATAGAATTCAGCAGTCTTGAAGGTATATGCAGGACATTACACCGATTATCATAGAATTACATAGAGTGATATGGTTGAGAAACAAGCCATTTGATCCAATTACAAGATCCAGGCAATCAATAAGATGTTGCCTCACATTGTAGTGTATATCACTATTCGAAACACAAATTTGGATCCATGGTCTTGCAACGTTTTCCAGCCTTGTTACATGTGGTATCCACATTTAATACTCAGCATAAGAAAAGTATTTTTCTTGTATTTCATTTCTCCCCTACTCCACTGCCAAAGCTCGATAATGTGCTACAGGTGTCATCGGCCTTCCAGCACCTCACTGCAATAGCTAATCTTTACGTGCTGGAGTGGTTTCAGTGAATGCCAGCATAGACAATGAGTGTCAATAATGATGGTGAATGTCAGCAAGCTATTAAACCAAGGCAGAAACCATCAGCCAGCCCACTGATTTCTCACCCAACATCAACAAACATACATTTTCATGAACAACAACAACAACAAAATTACATTTATAGAGCGCCTTTCATGTCGGGAGGATGTCCCAGGGATGTCAGTGGAGGCCTTGAAGTGGGCCTTGAATGAGGCAAAGGATGGGGCGAGGTGTAGGGAATACGGGATGGAGTTCCAGAGGGTGGGTGCAGAGTGGCTGAAGGCCCACCCGCTAATGGTGGACCAGGCGAGGTGGGGGATGTGAAGCAGGCCAAAGCCCGACAAACACTGGTGTTTGTTTTTAATTCCCTCGCCCAAGGTGTAGATTGTGATGACACCCTTACTAATTCCTCAGCAGAAATCAGCTAACTCAGGACAAACCAGGAATATAACCTGACAACCTTCTTAGTTTATGTGGGTCAATCTTACTTAAGTACAGGAACTTTACCAACAATAATGATAGCTGTAGTGTTTTTCACGTCTGCGATATATCTCAAAGCTCTTAGAAACACTCTAAAGCTGTATATTTGTGGGTGAAACGTGATAGGCAATTGCATACAACTGTGTCCCACAAACTGTCGTGGATTGAAATCACCACTTTATTATTGTTTATTATTATTAGGCATGTGGATTAAGGAAACTTGTCCAATGTTTCGCCCCACCTGGAATCGAACCCAGGTCTCACGCTTGTATGCCAAGTGCTCTAACCACTGAGCTACAGGACTCCACTTACCAAGTGGGTTAAAAGGACAGCTTAACAGCATTTATCAAATATTTAAAGAATAGCTGATTCTTGTGGTAAAAGACTACAAGTTTTATTCCATAACACATTTTCCCATTGTTGTAACTGTTAACTTGTAACAAATCTCTTTCCTCAATAACTAGAAGGTAATTTCCTACCTTGTAGTATCTGCAAACCACTAGTTTATTTGCTTTTTATTTAAAAAATCACATAATGACAGCAAAAATAATCCTTGCAATCAACATAGCTTATTATCACATTGTCGCAACATTCAAAGTACTTTAGAGGATTTTACTGTGAAGTGTGATGACTGTGGAGGCAAAAAGCAGCCAATATCTCCCAACAGCCATGAAATGAATGACCAATTTTTTGCATAGGATTGTTGCCCCCCACCCCCTACACCCTGCCTCCCCCACCACTCTCCAACACGGTTAGCCTAAACTATACACTCAAAAGTCCTAAATATAGTATACATGTCGATTTTGTAGCTTAACTGATTAAATACTTTACGTTACTATGCATAACAATCATTAAATATATTGGTATTGGATAAATCACACAATTATTCACTTTTTTATTTTGCAAGCCTAAAATAATAAAACTGTAATGAAGACATTGAGGAAAAATGTTCTTCAAAACTTTTATTTTAATGATCACCTGCTCATGTGCAAAAAGAGGGAGAACCAGCCACCATTTATAATAATAGTCCTTACATTTGTTATAATGCCTTATCATGACTTTGAGAAGTCTGAAAAGCACTTCACAAAATATACTGTAAAGTGAATTAACTATATATTTTGTGGGGCAAAACGTGGCAGCCAATTGCACATGGTAATGTCCCACCAAATAGTCATGGATTGAGTTACCAAATCACTTTTATTTATTTTGATCCGCCAATCGATTAACAACCTGGTTCCCACTCACTGCTAGGTAAATAGAGGTGTATGGAGTAAGGAAATCTACCCAACGTTTTGCCCTGCCGGGATTCAAAACCCAAGCTCTCTTGTTTGTGAGGAAGTGCTCCAACCACAAAGCTACATGATTCCGCCAGCATTTCAAAACTACATCTTTCATGTTTGCAAATCAGTGCTGAAGCACAATGTGAACATATACAGTACTATAGTAATCTACACGTCTGGCTCTGTACTCCCACTGGCATATCTGTGCAGTGGAAACATTGTACCCTCCCCCATAACATTGGTTTGTGATAATCTCCTTAAAGTAGGTGATTGCCAGGGAATTGTCCAAGGCAGCAGGCTATAGTTTTGTCAACAATTACAGCATTCCCTCTAAACTGTCAGAACCAAAACACCTTTAATTGACATTTTGGATTTCTTAAAACAAACTTTGTGCTGTCTCATAACTTAAAATCTGCAAGAACATTTCTAATTTTTCCCAGTGGTTCCACTTTATTTGCAAATTATAAACAATTTATTGATAAATGTGATGAATACCAAGATGTGAATCAAAATTTCATACAGTAAGAGGTTTGGCTCATATAAATATAATCAACTTCCAAAGCTTTTGGTACAATCTTGACCAATAAGAACTTTGAAATGGGTGGTTGGCAAACGATCAACATTGTGTCTGTGGGAACAAGATTAAACTAAGGGAAGAGAATTGAATGCCATGGGAACTATTATTAGGGCTACCAAGGATACAAGAGATCAAACATGAGGGAAGAGAAATTTCATGAGATCTGATTAAATTAAAATTCCACTGTATTACTGATTAAAATGTCAAGGCTCTGTCATAGCCTTAACTATTGTCAAACTAATTTATTGACCATTTGCTTAACTTCATAGAGCTTATTTTAAAAAATAATTGTCCACACGCCTAATAATATTCCCTCAAGAAAACAAAACAATAATAATTGGTCATTCATTTCATGACTGTTTGTGGGACACTGCTGTGCACAATTGGCAGCCATGTTTTGCCCACAAATATACAGTCACTTTATACACCCTTTATACTATGCACTTTACGGTATATTCTGAGAAGCGCTTTGAGAAGTCTAAAAGACGTGAAAAACACTATATCAAATACAAGGATTACTATTATTATTATTTTCAGGGATAACGTATATTTGTAAAAAAAATATTTAAAATCTCAACCAGCCTCAAAAAGATTTTCGATCAGTGTTTTCACATCTTGAAGGTACCGAACCCATGACCGGTGACATGACAGCGCAGGCCTGCAGCTGACTTCCCACTATGGAAGTGACATCAGCGGGATACCTGGGTCCTCAAGTCACCACTGATGTCACTGCCTATCGACTGAACCTGAGCAGTCAGAGACTTGACATGAAGTCGTAATTGTTAGTGTGCTGGTTACAGTCCACGGAGCAACTGGCATTATAATGAAATGTATCACAATGGGATTTTACTGTAATAAGAATCACTGTGTTTGATATATAATGTCAAAGCACCTGAAAGCACTTCACAGGTATGTGTTGTATAAGTACATTCAGTACAACGACTGCATTTCTTGGCAAAAGTGGAACCTATTCACATTTCATGCACAGAATGGACCCACAAACAGCCATGGAGAAAATTACCTCCCGGGCACCAATGTTCTTCTATGTTGGAATTGTGTTCAGGGCTTCAGGCAAAGAGAATGTAGCTAAAGCTTGTTCCTATTAAAAGTCAATAACCCAATGGCCAAATGAAGGAATTAACTGTTACTGTGACTCATCTGTTTCAGTAGTTGTTGCCAATCAGTGCTGTACAACTGCACACACCACACTTGTACACACAAAGGGATCCCTAATAAACATAAAGCAGCATTCTTGTCCCATATTCAAGTCAAAGCTTGCAGAATAAAACATGAATAAGAAACTGCTCTCACTCAGATAGAATCACACTGAACACAGAATTACATTCACTAATACTTTGAGGTCTTAAGCATCAAGACATTACACCTATAATCCAAGTACTCCAGGACTCTAAAGGTGCTATTCAAATACAAGTTGTTGTTGTATACTGAATCAAGATTTATCTTCTCGGCCATAATTTCTCCTCTCAGGTCCCTGCCTACTCTCCTGACAGTGTTTGCCTCCTTTGCCTTCCTGTTGAGATATGATCGTATCCCATGAGCATCCATCAACTTCTGACAGTGTAAGCCTTGACGATGGGTTTTGGCAGGTTGTTCAATGATCTGGCTGGGGAATCATAGAGGAGCCTGACGCTGATGTGTCTGGATAGTAATCTGGGAAGGGGAACCCTGGTAGATTTTCTTCTCCCTTCCCTTGGGGTGCTGAGAGCTTAATTGTCGTGTTGAAACTGCTGATCCGAGATCAGATAAGTCAGATTTGAACCTATAATACAACACTCTCTGTGGCCTTGTGCTACACTTTGTGCTACCCAGGAGTTTGGATTTCATATGTCTTTGCAGCTAACATGGCGTTCCACAGCTCTGCCTCATCCAAAGTTGGTGAATGTGACTTTTCACTTCTGGTGATTTTTTTTTAGGGATTCTGAGGATTCCATACTGGGGTTGGGCCTGACGTTGGAGACACAGAGCACTATCTTCTCAGACAGATCATGCAGTTTAGTGATCACATTGTTGATATTCTTTCACTTGTAATAACTGAGATGTCCTGTTCTGCCTTTCTGGTTGTCTCACATTGCTTATGTTTACCTTTTGGTTGATGAATAAATAAATAAAAGAATAAACCCAATTTGTCACTTTACTTGGAGCTTTGACAAATCCTGGATAAGGTTTCTGCAATGCCTTGTCTAAGTCATCAGTCTTCATGTGTGAACCGGTTCAGCGAGTGTTCCCAGACCCTGCCATTCTGGAAGGTTATGCCGATATAAGAAATCAACACTGCTGTGTGTTGGAAAGACCTTGATTGTAAAGGGAAAGGGACTTACAGCAGTGGGACTAACAGCTGGTATTGGAGAACGTTTATTGGAAACGGTCTCACCTATAAATATGTAGACTCGGAAATTCAGGGTTAAAGGAGTGTGGGAATTGTACTCTGCCTTAAGCATTCCGTGCAGATTTACTGTTGCATTGTTCATTCTGATGAGGAAACTCTGAGGCTTGGAGTGACATTTGCTGGAAGATGGTACTTCTTGTTTGTGAACATGCGTTCGTACATTCAGCACCTGGAGTCCCCCTTGATTGACCTACACCCCGAATTAGTGGGACCACCGCTCAATGGGAAAGGATGTGTGCCTGAGCTTCGTACAAGAATACAGTGACATGCTGAGATGTATTGCCCACTGTGAAGTTTGCAGGGAATCGCTTGCTCAAACCCACACTTGCCAGATGGTGAGCAACCAACTAGTGACTAACCTTGGGTGGGGGTGGGGGAAATGGAATGGGGCCGCCTTGGAGCTCAACTGGCTCTGAGGTGGCAATGCCTGGCAACAGAATGTCGGTGGTGATCTTTGTAAGTCTGGTTCCTGACTCAGGCAAGCCTGCAATGTTCCAGGGAACTACTGATGACAGAACTGACAGAATGTCAGGATCTGGAAGGAACGGGTAGTCAGTGAGTGGGGCAGGGAGTCATCCCACTCAGCTCCAGTTAACCCTTCAAGCCAAAGCCCTTGTAGCTAGCTGGACAAGCAGCAGGAAAGCTTGCTAGACAACAACAAAAATAGCAATCTATGCGGTTTTAACTGGTTACACTCCAGCAGTTACCCCAACAAACACTCTGGGGTCCCCAGGTCTTGGCTCTTGCTAACCTGCACCTAATACATTCCGGAATTGGATAAGCAGGATGTGTCCCTTCCAGAAATCTACTCCTGGAATTTTCATATGTAGGTGGAATGTGTGGAACTCTCCGTTTGGATATTCATTGAAAAACAAAGCACCTATTGGTGACCGGATATTTGAGACATCTATTCATCCAATAGCAACCATAAGTGACCACTAACTATTGTTACCCAAATCTTTTCCAGCTGAAAATCAGTAACTTCCTCAGCTTCAAATCTTTCCTAACTGCACATTGATCATAGCGCTGTAGTTCAGAAAATGATACATGAAAACATGTACAATTTGGTGTCATAGTTGCAGGTACTCTTCAAATTGTCTTCCCCATTATTTTCTGCGTCTACGAGCACCCATCCCCCTCCCCCTCCCCCTCACCATCATCTCCTAGCTCAAGTTTCCAGTCAGCAGAGTGTGGCGGATTTGTAACATCCTCCTGATGTGAATGGTGTTATATAAAAATCCAAATTTGTGTTTGTTCTCTTAAGCATAGGAAAGTACAATGTTATTAGTAGATAATTGAGGTCTAACAAGTGCAATTATTAACCGTATTATTTCATAAGGAAACCGAGTTGGGATTCCTTCCAATAACCAAAAGTATGCCATGCTAACCCATGGGAACTCCATTCTGAAAGTATCAGAGCAGAATTCCCACAAGCCAATGTTATATTTTTCTGGTTTCCTGTGAAGCAATCCTATTAAAAATGGCAGTATCTTAAATCATATTCTTTGCTAACTAGGTTGAAGCTGTGTATGCCTCTTCAGATTATGTATGAGAATCACTAAGGCAATTATTTTGAGTATTTTTCAATTATTAATAACAATAATAATAATACTTGCATTTGATGTAAAGCTGTATCACATCATTGAGACATCTCAAAGCGCTTCACAGAATATAATGTAAAATGGGTTAAGTGCGTATTTTCTAGGCAAAACGTGAAAAATAAAGAAAACAATTGGCTTTTTTATGTAGGCTAAGTATTACACATGCTTTATGATGTCCTGCTGTGTGTATCAACAGGATATGTCAAACCCAGCAGTGAATATGATAAACATCTCTCCACAAGTGACATTGGCTGCATGTCTCCATTTCTGCAGACAGAGGTGAATTATGCTTAGCTTCTGAGCTGAAGATGTTTACAGTAGATTGCTGCTCAGCAGAGAGCATACTATTAATATGGCATATTTAAATTCAAAACTAATCTTAATATTAAAGGTAACTCGTATTGCCCGGCCAAAAGCAGTATCTCTTTTGTAAACAAAAGTTAGCACTTGTGTAAAAAAAAGTTCTCTACTACTGAACTTCCTTACATTGTTCCTTACCGTGTCCCAGGACAGACTGAATATTACAACATGGAAAGTTTTAGCAACAAATACATCACTGTAATTCGAAAGTCGTATAGTTAAATCAAATAGTTAATTTGGATGTTTTAAAGTCTTTTAGATAAACACAGCGTGCAAAATAATCACGTATGATATTTGTGCAAGATCTATTGATGAACGAGAGTACGGGGGATCATCGGTATCAGTAATAATCCTTACATTTGACGTAGAGCTCTTCGTGTCTTCTAGACGTCTCAAAGCGCTTCACAGAATATGCCTCAAACTGAAATTGGGACGTCCTCCCGACGTGAAAGGCAGTGTGTAAATATAATTCTGTTGTTGTGTATTTCTGGGTGGTTCACGGCAGCCAATTGCGCACGGTACCGTGGATTGAAGTGACCGATATATTGAAGTGGATTGAAGTGACCGATATATTGTTTCCTCACCACCCAACCCCCGCGCAACGACAGAAACAACAACTTGCACGTTTATATCGCACACCTCACGCAGGGTAGCGTTCCGTGGCGGGGGCTATTGGCTATAACCTCTGACGCTCTGCTGGCACGTTACTAAAATCGACGCGTGTCAATATCCAGCCTCGTTTCTTTCGGAAAATAATTTCGTAGAATATCTGGATCTTTTAACCCGCACACTTTACTCCTTAATCTTTCATTTATTCGCCTTTTCAACTTTTTTTTTCTCCCTCCCCCCCCCCCCCCCCCCACTGTTCAGTTTCCTGATCAACCTCTCCCCTCCCTCTCCCCCCCCCCACCACTCACCCATAAGACACAGACCTACCCACCAATACTGTGGTACCAACTAAACACAATAACGTTTGTACTGTAAAACAAAATATGCTCAGAGAGAGAAATACTTAACAGTGACAACACTGCATTCACATGAGAGACAGAGAGAGAGAGAGAGCTGCGGAATCACAGCTTCTAACTCTCATGATACTAGACAGACAGCAAAGCAACAAGCGCTTTGAGAGATCCCACAATTATCAAACAGCATAAAACTTTAGTGATACCCTCGGGCAGTCTGGTGTGTGTGTGTAATGTGTGTGTGCCTGTTAAATGAACTTCCAAAGTCAACAGTCTTTTCTGTTTTCTTGTTTTGTGTGTGTGTGTGTGTGTGATGGTGGTGGTGGGGGGGGGGGGGGGGAGAGAAATAAAGCATAAAGAGCCAAACTTGTTATCAGAGGAACAAGGAGATGAAATCTTGCGACATCAAAGTTTTTGATCTTACCAAACTGTGCGAGTGATGGGCGCACGTTGAGCAGTGATATCCCAAAGAAGAAGTGGTAACGTCTGGACAAGGCGAGAGACAGCAGCACCCAACACAGATCCATGATGGACAGGACAGACAGACACACAGAGAGACAGAGACAGCTTCAGCCTTCACTTAAATCCCCCCCCACCACTCCCCTCGAATTTCCCACGAATTAGTCTCTCTCTCTCTCCCTCTCTCTCGTTGCTGATCTGAACTGGAGCCCCTCCCCACCCCCACGTCCAAAAGCACCAGGAAAAAGTCAGCAAAAATACACACACACACACACATTCACTCACAACACACACACTCTCACACATTCACTCACTCACTCAGCCTTCGCCATACAATCCCAAGCTTGTGTCAGATCGCAGTAATCCTGCAGAGGGCTCACAAACATTCCCCCACATTAGCATTTCCATGACAAGGAATAACGTGTATGTGTGTGTGTGTGTGTGTGTGTCCAGCCCACAGTCAACCTCCACATCAAATGTGTAGGGAGAGCACACTGCATAACAACAATAATATTAACAATATCAATCCTTGCGTTTGATATCGCGCTTCCCGCGTTTTCTTGACGTCTCAAAGCGCTTCACGGAATATACCGTGAAGTGAATTTGACTGTATATATGTGTGTGTGTGCACTTCATTGCATTCGGGTGCTGAAAAGGGCACCATATTAACCCCGTATCGATACCGTTCTCATTCTCTTGTCACGAAACAAGTCACCGTGTGCAAGCAAGAAGAGTTAAATAGCAGCTTCTTGCTAAAGGGCAACGCAGATAGAATAACAGAGGCTGGCGTCTGGTCTGGATTTGTTTAGAGCTATAAAACACTATTGATCAAAACACGATTGATCCACATACTTTGTGGAGCTCCTGTAGCTCAGTGGTTAGAGCACTCACCTTTACAAGCGTGAAACCTGTTTTTGAACCCAGGCAGGTCAGGGCGAAACCTTGGGCGAGTTTCCTTACTCCACACGCCTGATGTTCTGTCAAATTAAACAATTGGTCATTTCAATCCATTGCTGTTTGTGGGGACGCTGCTGTGCGCAATTGGCTGCCTCGTTTCTCCCACAAATATAGTCAATTCACTTTACAGTATATTCTGTGAAGCGCTTACAAGACATGAAAAGCGCTATATCAAATGCAAGGATTATTATTGTTAATATTCCAGATTTTTGGAACCCCCCCTGTATCACTTTTCAACAAATCATCAGCTATGGTGTGTCTGCCTGGCTCGATTGGAATTTAACTAACACACTTTTTTAGCGCGTGAGTTGGAAGTATGTGGGTTCAAGCCCCATGTTGGAATATTGAACGCATAACCATTTGTGGAGTCCTGTAGCTCAGTGGTTAGAATACACGCCTCGAAAGCGAGAGAATCTGGGTTCGATTCCCGTCAGGGCAAAATGTTTAAGGCACATTTTCTTACTCCACACACCTCTGTTTACCTAGCAGTAAGTAGGAACCCGGTTGTTAGTTGATTGGTCGATCGCTTTTCGGGAGGGTAATGCTCTCTTCAAAATATATAAAAATAATTGGGCCGAAATATACAGGCAATTCAATTTGCGGTATATACTGTGAAGCACTCTGAGATGACTCAAAGGTGTGATAAGACACCATATCAAATGCAGGGATTATAATTTATTATTATAAAACAATGAAACGATGACTGACCAGCGCCTTGTGATGTCCTCCTGACATGAAAGGCGCTATACAAGCCTAATGTTGTTGTAAAATAAGGATAAAACTTCAATTCAGTGCTGAGTGGTTGCTGCATTGTTGGATGTGCTATCCTTCAAACAAAACATCAAACCGACTCCTGTCCATTCAGTTTGTTCAGGTGGGCATTAAGAATCACCGGATATGACTCGGAAAAAGAATAGAGTTTCTCCTGGTCCCTGGGCCAACAGTGCCCTGGCATTCACTTGATGACTATTTGTAAAGCATGGCTGTGCACAAATAGGCCGCCACGATCGGCTACAGAATACACAATATTTTTGCAGTATATCCTATGAAATGCTTTGAGACATATCCTGTGAAATCCTCTCAATGGGAAAAGCTACTCTATCAAATGTAAGGATTAGTATTGTTACCAATTGGAGCTGATTATCAATCGCTGTTTGTTCCTATCACTAAAAATAAAGTCAACAACATAATACTGTAGTAAGAAACCTCCAAACGTGCTAGATTAAAATGATAAGGTGTGAGCGATAAGATATGACAAAGCGGAGACAACTTTGATAAACCTTACTGAATTACTGAAATGCATAACATACATTTCAATCCAGTAACGAAAACACGGAGTGTTTCAAATGCAGTGCTGGACTTCCAGAAATAGCCCATCATTTAGAAACTTTTAGACATGTCCATGAGACTCCTGAGAATTAGAAAAATAATCTTTCCAGACTTGGTTTGCCTGGATAGCAGAAAGGTGAGAGGGGGGGAAATTGAGTGATGAATGTAGAATACGGGTATATAGTGATCCTTACATAGTGCACTTACCTTTGAAACTGGCACAGAAAGAGGGGGGGGGGGGGGGGGGAACTGAATAGAAAAATAGCAATAAAGGACATTGACCCCAATTTTATATTCACGATGAGCCCTTGGAGTTAAATCTACATGTTCTGCACTGCTTCACTTGTGCTACTTTATGAATGTTAAAAACGAGGTATAACTTCTGCACTGTTCCTGACAATTTTCTTGTTAGCACCAGGGATGCCTGCCCACCCACAGTGTCAGCAGGCTATAGAGTCACAACTTTCACAATGACATGTTACAGCACTCTCAAATACTCTTCAGAATATTTTGTGGTCAGTGGGTGGGGGGAACCGAGGTCTTCTCCTTTCTTTGCATCAGTGACTTTTACGGTGCTGTGCGTTTCTAGCGGTATCAAACCTGCGCCATGTGCTGAATCCCTTCATAAGGAATTCAACAAGGACATGATCCATGCACTGCATAGAATCCAGTTTTTGAATAATCCTATGACTCCAATTTAAAAGGGAGCCTCTGTACCATTGAAAAATATCACCGAATAACACAGGATTCTACAGTTTATTTGAGATTGGGTGCATAAAGGTTAACCTTATTCCTAAGAAAATCTATACAACAGAAAAGGAAGAGATAACTAAGTAAGAAATGGACCAGCATATTGAGGTAAAGGAGAGAATGAGAGGTGAGAATGGACAATATGCCAGACCAAAATAGAAATCAAGTGTTTCTTCCCCGAACGCTTTAGCAATTGCAAGTGTCTGATTTTTCATTGTATGTTTTTGGTAACAATTACAATTTTCTTGTATATCAAGTTTGACATTGGCTTGAACATTTATTTCTGTATCAACTCAGGGAAGCTTGGACTTCACCTCACATCTAACAGAAAGACCCTTAAGCCAAATCCTCTTGTTTTTTTACCTCTGCAGTGCTAATATATAAATAGATAATAATGAATAATCTTTGCATTTGATATAACGTCTTACATATTGCGACTGATATAGCATCTCAAAGCACTTCACAGAAGATACCGTAAAGTGACTTGACTGTTTATTTTGTGGGTGAAACATGGCAGGTCTAATGGTTAGAAATTAAGCATATATTTCGGGATCAATTTCATCATAATATCTCAAATAGGTTGACTGCACAGTGCACAGTCTGTGCAGCACATACAAAAGGCACCTGTTGCAACAAATGTAAAACAAATTACTTGATCTATAGAGCTAAATGGTGTGTCATCAACTTTAATCAAATTGTGCCACATTTTTCTGCTTCTCTGCAATATGTCCGATATTGACTTTACACGAAAAATAGCAAATATTCTGATTTTAAAATCTTCGACCCACATTGCTCAAGTCTGTGGAATGCCTGTTCAGCTACAGCCACCACAGTGAATCTTTTGAAGCATTTTGAGATTTTTGGATGACGTCATAAAGTGCTATATCAATTGCAAGGGTTATTTAATTTATCATTTCCCACTGATATGAAACCACAAAACATCATTCCTTCACAATACTTGAGAGACAACAGCATTATGGAAATCCAATAAATATATATATATATATAGATGTATGTATTTTATAGATAGAGAGAAGTTGGTAAATTATTCACCCTTTACATAATACTAGACTAAAACAATAATTAAATTACAAGCACATGTTGATTTTAATCCTGGAAAAAAAAGCTTTTACGGTACTTAGTTTATTTTTAAAATTAATTTCAGATGTTTAAAAAACTGTTTACAATATCTGGCAAATGTTAGCTACGCTGTTGCAATACAGCCTGAATGGTTCCAGTCTCGAAACAAAATCTACTAATCACCACATGACATTAAATTGAAACAATTTGTTTTTCTTGCCCTAAATGAAGTGAGCTATTCGTGGAATTCCCAAGGGTGCACTTAGATTTTTCGTTAGTGAGATCAACGGTCAATTTGAGATTGTGGACTGCACCTGCTATAAATTTAAGTAATTTCCTTGCTTTAATTGTAGAACAAATGGATGGAGGAAAAACATAACTAGTGCTTGATTTTTAATGACTATTTGTTTTTCTTGTTTGGTCTGCAATCACATTGGTAAGTGTAACCTAGTTTGAGGATACTGTTTTGAGAAGAGCTGGCTCTTTGAGAACACACTTGACCAAACAAACATTATGCTTACTGCACACTTGTGAAGTATTTGGATCCACTTGTCAATAGGCTTTAGCCTGTCAGAAGCAACATCCTGCTAATCCATCACTTGTTTAAACACCACGTGGAAATTGGTTCATTTGGCCACAGATTAAAATGATAGAAAGGATGACAGCAGAAGCTTGCTGCTTTCCAAACAAATTTTATCAGCAAGGCGTCCGTTCATACTTTAATAGACTTTAACGATTGGCTTTCAACCATTCCAGGCTTAGAACCTTTCCAGGCATGAATTTATCCCCATCATTGAATCAGAGGAAACATCTCAGGTGTCATATGGAGGACCACAGTGACAGTCAAGATGGTCAAATACAGTAGTTGACCCGTGAGCATTCCAGTTCCTGCCTTTGTCGCTCCTTGTTCTCCAGCATTAATTTCTCCTCTCCAACCACCTGACATCTTGTGGTACTTGACTTTTTTGTGTGTTTTCTTTGTTTGCCTGCACGCTATCTCATTCTCTTTAGTTGTCCCCATTGCACTTGTTCCCCCTCCCCCCAAAACAACGTACAATAACTTGACACCACCATTCTCTATTGCATTCAATCACTGACTTGTGTGTTAGCAACAGTATTGGTGGTCGTGCTTTTAACCACTACCCCCTGAAACTCTGGGACACTCCTCCTCTATCCCTCCGCTTTGCCCCTTCCTTTCCTATTTTCAGGTCGCATCTGAAGACGTTCTTTTCGACTGAGTCTACGGTCACCTCCGCATCCCCTCGGCTCAGAATTGTGCTCCATCACTGGCAAGCCTTCTGGGATGCTTCTCTGCATGAGCGATGCTTCATAAATGCAGTTTATTGTGTGTGCATGTTGGAGAGACCACCTTCCACAGGCAGGTCCCTCACCACTCCCTCTGCCTCACTGCTCTGGACAATAAATAATCCCTTCTAATAAATCGATCAATAAAATAACAATAATTTGGTCACTCAATCTACGATTGTTTCTGGGACACTGCTGTGTACTGCTGCATTTCACCCACAAACTATACAGTCAATTCACTTCACAGTATATTCTGCAAAGCACTTTGAGATGTCTCAAAGACGTGATAGGGCGCTATATCAAATGCAAGGATTATTATTTTATCATGATTTTGCAAGATTACTTTTTAACATGTGTACATTACAGATAATGAAAATGAATGTGAATACATGATGTCAGAATACTATAAAAATCAGTCGCAAAGACTTTGAGACATCTCAATGATGTGACAAGGTGCTTTATCAAATGCAAGGATTATTATGATTATTGTTATCACCAATACAAAGCACAGCATTGAACATTATCAGCGAAGAGTACAAATGAGAAAAAACAGTGTAATATTGCTCTGAACATATATTTCCATAGTGATTATCATCTTCTTCAGATATTCATGTAGGTAACCAACATATGGCACAGTCCTCATAAAAGCAAATATCATTATCATAAATTTCAAAATTATTCAAATATATGTGACCAAGTTTTTGTGCTCATACAACAAGTTTCATTGCTAGGAAATATTATAATTTCTTAAGAGACATTGGAATTATTGAGGCTTGGTTAATGTTAATATGAGTTGATTCTGCTGAGAATTAAATAAATATAGTCTGTTTTGAAAGAGACTCCCATTTCTAAATTATATAAGTTATGCATGACAGTACGCTGCACAAATACATGTGGCAGAAGTCAACAAAACTCTTTAAATTGCATTCTGACTTAAGTCACCGTAGTTTGAGACATTTTGCAGCAATACAATTGCACAAATATTTATACTGATTTCCTTTTGATAGTGAATGCCTTATCTGCGGAAACATCAAATTCACTATTAGATAGGACAATCAAAGAGGATTTTATGCATTGCAGGAGTTAATTACACCAGAACACAGTGTACTGGTATGACTACCCATGATGTAAGTGGATTAGTACTGTACTGACTGTTAGGTCCATTAGAAATGCACTGGTATACTGTAAAACACATCTGGAGCTCTGACCTACTGACCTCAGCTCACCAGGCAAATGTGAACAGCCAAGGGGCTGAGGCTGCCAAGACCACCACCACACTCCACTTGTCCACGATATAAATAGCACTCGAAGAGGGGTCCTTACTCTATACGCCTCACTTTACCTAGCAACGTGGTTTTTAGTTGATTGGCGGATCGCTTTCTGTGGGCAATAATCCCTTGAAATAAAATTGTGTCACTCAATCCATAGCTGTTTGTGGGACACCGCTGTGTGCAATTTGCTGCTGTGTTTCACCCACAAAATATATGGTCAATTCACTTCACGGTACATTCTGTGAAGCGCTCTGAGACGTTATGATAAGCGCTAAATCAAAAGGATGGATTATTATTATTAATTTCTTATTACCGCAACACTCGAATGGCAAAAGAGTTCAATATTAAAGATAGATTCCCATCTTTGTAAAATCATTTGGAAGATATTTGGAAGAAGATAGTATTTAGGAGTACATGCTGTATTTGTTTAATAGACGAATAAAGAAAGTGTTTCTTTTGTTTCAACTGCTGCAACAAGTTTACAGCTGACATGAAATCTCTCTCCTTATAAAATCTGTCTCACAAACAAGAGAAAGAATGCAGCAAGCTTCCTTTAATCAGACACAGATCTCCTGTTAAACACTGAATTGACTTTGAATGCTCAAATGTGGGTGGGTCGCCCACATGAAGACTGGATGCAAAGAACTTTAAAGTTCTTTGAAGGTTTGTAATACAAAGCCTAAAGCATGCAGCCTGCTTGGAGGCAAAAGGCAAAATACTGCAGATGCTGGAAATCCGAAATAAAAACAAAAGCCACTGGGAACACGCCTCAAATCTGGCAGCATCTATGGAGAGAGAAAGGGAGTTTACATTTCCAAACTGTTAAAGATAGAAACTATCAAAGAATCTATCTTAAAAGGCACTTTGGCAGTTTCTACTGAGTGTTCTTTCAGTGGGTGTGAAAGGTTGAACTAGTCACCCTGACTAATAAACTGATGAAAGTAATTATCTGGATAGCAAGTTTATATGTCGAGATTCAAATATGACATTTGGGAATCACTCCCTCACAGTTGGGCAGCAAACACACTTGATTTGTTATACATCCCATACTTTGGCAATAAAGATTTGTAATGCACTCTCTTATGTTAGTGAGACGCTTAAAATCATTCAACCCTTTTCACCACCATGAACCTGTACACTATTCATCAGTGAACAGAACACATTCAGGCTGTCTCTAAAATCAGTTTGTACATTCTGTACAATATGTTCACAAACTGTGTTTCTTTTTTGGGGGGGGTGGGGGGGTTAAAATAATAACAATTGAATGTAATTAACAAAAAATCATAATATATGGCACTAGTAGTTCTCATTATGAGGTAAAAAGCGCTACACAAATGTAATTTTCTTGTTTGTTCTTGTAACTCGTGTCTACTTTTGAATAGGAAGATCCGGGAATAAAATTATCAATGGTCTGATTGCCAAACATGAGTTATCCGTATGACTTAACGATGTAACTGAGCAAAACATTTGTCGTTGTGAGGAAAAAAAGAATACAGATTCGTGGCACCGCTTGGTTATGTTTTCCAAGGAGAAAAACAGATGGAATTACAGTGATCTTTGCTCAGATGTAGTGACCTTGCTTCACCCTATCATTTTGCAGCATGTCCTTTATCTGTTCACCACATGTTTGGGTCAGAAACATAAAAAGGATTCAATTCTTCAATGCATGTAATTAACCTTGTTCAAAAAAGAAGCTTGCTCAAGAGGGAAGTGCTTGACTTGCTCAGTATTCTACAATCTGTTTCACAATTGGTCTGTTCCCACACAATTCATACTTGCGTTGCAAATTTTTTGCCGTGTGATGAATTTGCTATATCATCAAAATGCAAATATCAAAGGAAGGAAAAACGGGAGCATTATTTGTCAATTGCTTTTCAGACCTTTTGTTTTGTCAATTTCATGCAAAGCCGAGGATTAGCATTCAGAAACCACAATTAGCAGAAGCAAATCTTCTGCAAATGCTGCTTTATGAATTGATGATGTTTGTTATTTTCAAGTTTAGTAAAACAAAGCCCCTCTGCCTCCACCCCCACGCGCTGCTGCAACAACAACAACAAAACTACATTTATAGAGCGCCTTTCACATCGAGAGGATGTCCCAAGGCACTGAACAGTCAGGTCGGATCCTGAGCAAGGGAAAGGTGAGCGTAGCGGAGAAGGGCAGGAGAGATTTAGGAGGGGAGGGAGAGAGTTACGAGGACAGCAGAAGGCACGATCGAAGAGGAGGGTTTTGAGACCAGCCTTGAAGGAGGTAACTGAGGATGCGAGGCAAAGGAGAAGACTTGTGGAATAGAGTTCCAGAGTGTGGGGGCAGAGAGGCTGAAAGCCTGTTCACGGTGGTAGGGCAGGTTGGGCGGGGGACATGGAGCACACTAAATGAAGTGGGCGGCCACATTTTATGCAAGAAAATTATTCACATATTTGATACGAGCTGCTAACATGGAGGCTCATAGGAGAACATACATAGTAAGGAAATGGTCATCTTTGCCTATTTTACTTCTATCTCTGATGATGTATCTATTTGTTAGCCAAACAATCAGCCTGATCACTCGCCAGCGCTGGTCCTGCTTAATTTGTTGTTTACTTTTTGTATGTTGTTTCCTTTCTTTCTGCTGAGAAAAAGGAATATGTTCCTGAAACTGTGAAATACAAGTCTTTTTTTTTGTATGTATGAATGTATTGCCTTTGTTCATGACTCTGCTCTATTGGCAGGAAAAAATATCTGCTGCTTTTGAAGGCAGGTTCTGGTTTATCTGACAATTACTCTTCTGGTATTCTGGTAAAAGAGAATAGAAAGAATCGTGTTGTATAAATAACAATCTTTTAAAGTCAATCAATATCTTCATTGTCATGTATTGACTACGTGAGCATCAATGACCTCTTGGGTACAGTTGAAGCACATATCCAAATGGTACTTCAAGAGTGTGTATTGTTCTACCAAATATCCTCAGCTATCTTAACCCTATTTTCCTCATACCATTTCTTTTCTGGATGGCGTCTGGCATACAGCCTACTTAAATGTCCAATAGATCTGGTTAATGATCCTAATTGGATTAACCCGAGCTTTGATCCAATGGACAATGGAGTATCCCTTGAGATCCTTCACCAGAATTAGCTTATCTCAAGATCCCTTTCACAAATCATTTTTTAGTCGAAGAAGCAATACTCTTCAGAAAAAGGATTTGGGGGCACATTTTATCCAAGTCTTCTCCAAAGAATCTTAGTCATGATCATTATTTCATAGCCACAATGAAAGGTATAGGAATAAATGCATAACTGGCAGACCATTTTGCCCCCATTGTTACAAATCTGGCCTCAATAAAATTTGTACAATAATTTACATTTTATAGTCAAATCAATAAATGAATCCAACTCAATATTTGGATAAAGTCATCGATAATAGCTTCACATTGACTGTTGTGAAAAGACACAAATTCCTATTCTTGCACCGCGCCCCTCCCCACACCCCCCCTTTGCTAATTAACATGCCCAACATTCAATTAACCAATGGCCCTTTTGTTGCTTTGATAGCCAAGAATGTCCTGTTAATGAACAGTGGTAACAGTGTTTACTTTGTGAGTTCTGACTTATCAGTCACTTCTTTGAGGATAATGGAACGTCCTACTCTTATGTAGGAAGAAAGTAATATCAGGTCGAAGTGTATTCGGATACATTGATATATCTGTATCTGGATATATTTGACAGGAAAGGCGCTTTAAAAATGCAATTTTGTATTGTATTTGACAACGAATCACATTTGTTTAGTGCTTTTCAGATTGGGAGGACGTCCCAAAGTGCTGGACAGTCAGGGATTGGGAGCCGAGCTGGGGGTTGGGATCAGGAGGGAGGGCACGGCGGAGATAGGTAGGACTAGAAGGGTGACTGAAAGTTCGGTCAAAGAAGAGGATCTTGAGACGGGCCTTGAAGGAGGCAAGAGGGTGAGCGAGGTGAAAGCACTGTGTGAAGCGAATTCCAAAGGGTGGGGGCAGAGAGGCTGATGGTGGGAAGGGAACGGGACATGGCGAGGCTGGAGCCTGCTGAGTAGAGTGAATGGACTAGTCTGTATAGAGTCAGCAGGTCACAGAGATAGGGAGAAACAAGGCTGTGGTGGGCTTTGAAGGTGAGGATGATGATTTTGAACTCTATCCTCTGGGGGATGGGGAGCCAGTGGAGCAGGGGAAGGATAGGCTGACAGGCTCAAGGAGCTTGGTGCAGGAGAGGACACAAGCTGCAGAGTTCTAGATGACCTGCAGTTTGTAGAGTGAAGAGTCTGGAAGTCTCAGGGTGTTAGCACAATCGGGCTTGGATGTGATGATCCACGGCTGAGGGTCTCAGTGGCCTGAGAGGAGTCATGACACTTCACAATAATGTTTCTATAAGTGTTTTGAGAAATTAAGACAATGAAACAAGGCGCAATATAAAGAAGAAGTATTATTATTACTGTATTATTATACTTGGGTAGAAAAGGTCACTGTTTTAAAGCAGCAGTCTTTAGTTATTTGAATGTGTTCTCTGACATTCATTAAGACAATGTAACAAGTAAGTTTCCTTACTCCACATGCTTGATGATAATCCCCACATCTGTTTGTGGAATATTGCTGTGCACAATTGGCTAACGCATTTCGCCCACAAATACACAGTCAATTCACTTTATAGTATATTCTGCGAAGCACATTGAGACGTCTAGAAGATGTGAAGAAAGCTATATCAAACGCAAGTAGTTTTATTATTAATAATGAATTGATCAGTTTCATTGAGACAGCACCTTTAATAGAGAAGAAAAATTGAACGGGTGAAAAGGCAATCAAAATAATAAAATAAAGCTAATGTAACTTTTTAAAACATAATTGAAAAGATAAGCATTCATGAAAAGAAACATAATGATGATTTTTCACACTCAGAATACAGTTGCATGTAATAAAGACAAACAGGAAAATGGAACAAATATCTTTAATCAACTGAAAAAAAATTAAAATCTTTATCCTGAGCCCTCTGCTCCTACAGTGAAGAATCCAATAGGTTCCGTACCTGGCGTAAACCATTTGGTTTACATGGCATGCTTCTGTTAGCTTTCTGTATCACATTTAATTGCAATTTGAATTCCTATTTGAAACGGAACCTACTGATTTTATTCATCAAAATCAAAGTGAACAATCCTATTCTTAAAACATCTCATAACAACAACAACAACAACTTTGATTTATATAGCGCCCTCCACGCCGGACGGCGTCTGTATATAACCAAATACACCACAGAATTGCATAGGTATATGTGGTTTTGTCCTGCATGAAGTTTGTTTCTGATCTGTAACAAAGAGGCATTGCCTTTAATATGAACGTGTTTGGCAAATGAGATGGTCATCTTAAAGAGCAGGGCCAAGTGTAGCTGATTCTATGATCATGTCTGGTTATTATTTTCCATCTTAATTTTTCGAACAAAAGCAATTTTATTAAAAAAAACACATTTATATAGCTTAATGTGTAACATATACAGGGAATTGTTATAGCCATTAACAGGTTAGTGAAGCAAGATGTTTGGATATATGCAGCTTCAGGCACTGAACCCATTTAAACATTCCCCAGTGAAGTACTAATAGTGCCTTAAAGGAAACAAATGACCTGCTATGAATTGGTGCGGCAAATGAATGCTTCTCCCCATTGCAAACTCCTTAACTGAATGATTCCTTTAGCTAGCAGTTCTTTGTAGAGTTGTGAAACACTGATAGATTTACTAGACTCAAATCCTGTTTCTAAATCATGGAAAAGCCTTAAAACTTTTTCAGGGACTAACGGCATAATCCTTTGGGAGTCCAATTCTCTGTACTGTAAATACACTGGGGGTTTTGGGACTCCTTTCCCTGAGAAAGTTTAATGATATAATAATTTCAACATGCACTGCATTTGCAGCCACCCTAACAAGCAATGAAGTTAATAATGCAGAATGTGAATGTCCTTGCTTGCACACCTGAAATGCATCCAGTGAATATATGTTTTCAATGAACTTATGTGCACTCATATGTGATTCAATTTAAATCTAACATGTTAAAATATAAGGAACATATTATTTCCTAGTGCTGTAGTTTCTTGTTCACAATAATGAAGCCTTCAGTATGAACAACACCAGTAAATACTTTGGCTGCTAACGTCTGCTATGACGATTGCTGGCAGAAAACGACCCAGCCCCATGAACTTCACAGCAACTTATCATGTGTTCAGGTGATGGCTGTAAACCACTAGAGGCTAATTCTCATGTTTTACAATATTATTTGAACTCCTGGATGAGAATGATGCCTATAATCATTCCCAGGTATCCATTATCCTCCCGAAGTGAATGGTGCTCTATAAATGTAATTTTGTTGTTGTTGTATTCTCTATTTACTTCAATACAGGTCACATCTCAATGATAGTTAAGGTTTTTTTTAAAAAAAAACAATCAATGGGAACAAAGCAATTAGTCTGCACAATTAAGCTTCACCGATTGCAAGTTTCCATTTTGATGAGGAAACTATAGTACTTCTTAAATTAAGTTTGCAATATTAATACTCCATTTCAGCTCTAAATGTAGCTCACAATCCTTTCTAATGATTTCACTCTATGACCAGTGGCCTGGAGGGTTGGTTAACCGTCCTCATATGTCTTATACAGAGATTGTAAAATACGAAAAACAATAACAGACTCGAAATATCGTATTCAAAGCTATCAGTCTCATTCAGAAGTTGAAATAATATTGTACAATGTGAGAATTAGCCTCTAGTGCAGTGGTTCCTAACCTCGAGTCCTGATCCAAATCAGGGTCGCGAGTGTCCTCAGTTAGGTCGCGAAGGGTCATCTGAATTTTATTTTTTAAAAATTATGTTGAAAATGCTTTTTTAATGCTAACAAAAGTGCCCGAGGCGACACCACCAACCAATTTGTGTGAAAGAGTGTACTTACGAGTTGCACTGAGTCCACAAAATAGACGGAAATAACGTTTTGGCTGGGCTTCGCTTCAGTCGCAATGTTGCCCCCTAAGGGTGGGAGGACCTGTTGGAAGCTAATTTGGGTTGCAGCAAAAAAAGGTTGGAAATCACCGATCTAGTGATTTATAGCCATCTATCACCTATCAGCTATTTTGTTAACAAGTAAGGTTTAGAGCATTGTATCTTGACTTCACTGGTTACAGGTGGCCAGTTGGGAGTACGGTATTGCTATTAATACCTAACATTTTATTTTTGCCAACTTGTGGGCGAAACAAACAAAACAGTCAATTAATTTTACAATACATCAGCCCAAAAGAGAATAATATTAGGTTTTACCTTTCTTTCATCACTCTTGTTTGATTTGAATACTTGTTGTGGCAGAAAAAGAACAATTAAAAGAAACTGTTGAAATGGCCAAGAAGAAATTCAAGAGATACTGCATAACCAAATGAGACGACAGAATGAGTTGTGGAAGAGACATAACTAAACCCAGAGGACAGCCAACATGTAAGGAACAATGAGAACAGAGAGCCAAGAGGGAAACGTACAGCAACCATAAGACAGTCAACCTTTGGGGAATGAACAATGCTGGCAAGGACACATAACCTACCAAGGCTGTAAGATTATCAAGTGGGGAATAAGCAAAATGCAGAGAGGCCAGAAACTGAAGTGGGGAATGCATCAACGATGAAAAGAACAGGAAAGTTAACAGTGACCAATAAAAAGAAGGAAGATGACTAAGTGGAGAATGTGAATAGAAAACGTTAGGAGACGGGCAACTGAAAGGAGACTGAGACCGTGGTAGTCTTTTCGACCGTGCTTTTGGTCACCTTCTTCCACCTCCCACTGGCTCGGTCCCGGAAACCGTTATTGTGAAGCACTCTGAGTCGCCGTCCAGCGTGGAGGGCGCTATATAAATCCAAGTTATTGTTGTTGTCGTTGTAGTCTACCATAGAATCTATACAACAACAACAAAATTATACTTGTATAGCGCCTTTCACATCAAGAGGACTTCCTAATTCCCATTCATTCATTTATCCCATTCATCAATTACAATATTTATGGACACATGTACTTTCTTTACTACACTTGGATTTACACATGGTGCAAAATACATGTGCAGGTCACTGTGATTTGCACGTGGCTCATAAAAGACCCCCCCTGATGCCATCAGTGTGAGAGGACAGATAAGTGAACAGGAATTAAATAAAGAATGAGAATGATGCAAACAATCGCAAACTCAAAGACATTCAGAAGGAGAGAAAAAAACGAGCACAGCACTGTTTGTAATTATTCATCCCAGAGCCTGCATCAACCAAGTCCCAAGTCTGATGCCAAAGTGAGTCAAAGTGACATACTGATTAATCATATTAGGTGTCCTAGCGTGGGGAATGTCTATTTCAAGCAAGGCCTACTCCAGAATCCAGGAAGATTTCCAGAAAAGTACAACAAGCTTCCAGCCCTAGGAAAAATCTTTACCTGTCCATCTTTTAAGGCTTCACTCTTAGACTATTTGTCTTTTCCAAGAAAAAGAGCAGCATATTTTCTCCGAAAGCACTGTGTGCAAAACAGCTGAGGCTCCGAGGACAGGAGAAAATCACTTTGATCTGCACTCACAGGAATTCAACCATCATAAGTCACAACCTCCTGAGCCCAAACCACAATGTTGTAACTGTCCCCCTGAATGTTTAGGGATTTGCAGGATAGAGTATCCCCAATTTGATACCCCAATAGGGTATCCCCAATTTGATGCATTGTTACCTGGGGAGTTCATTGCCCAGCAGAGGTCCAAAATTCTACTTGACGTCATAAAAAAATACATTTCAGTATTCGCATTAATCAGCAGTAAAATACTCTCAGTAATTACAATTGTTAAGGCTTTGCCAGTGTATTGCAACACTAACCAAATATCCCATTGTTTGATTTGAACAATAATAATCAATACTCAGATAACAAAAATATTTCTCACATTTCATAAAGCCATGTCACCTTAAAGAGCTTTAGTGTAAAGTATAGCGACTATATTTAGTAGAGTAAACGTGGCAGAGAATTTGCAACAGCAATAGCCCACTAACAACCGAGACATGATCGAACACTTCCGATTTGGGAAGATTGTTGAACAGGATCCTGGAAGAATTTTCTTTTCAAATAATGCCATGAAACTTTAACATCTATCTAAACAGACAGACTGTACTCAGCCAAATCTCTTAGATAAAGGATGGCCAATAATGGAGGTGATTTCCTCAACTAGAGTATGAGCTGAAAGTGCCAATATGGGGCTTGAAACTCCAATGTTCTGACTCAGAGACAGGAGTTGTACCAACTAAACCAGACTATCACTTATTTGGATCCCTTAGTTTATCCTTAAAATTGCACTGACTGCTTTTAGTACCATTGATCCAACTGCAAGTTGCACAAATTCAAATCTAACCATTTATCAGTTCAGAATTTTCTTTTATAAATTTAGATTTGTTTAACTTACTTCAATTTTAAATTTTCCATTTTCAGTTTCTCCGCTCCCACCCTATGGAATGCCATCCCTCAATCCCTCCGTTTCATCTCTTCCCTTTCCTCTTTCAAGGCCGGTTTGAAGACTTTCCTCTTCGATCGTGCCTTTTGTTCCACCCCAAACTCTTTTACCTCCCCTTCGTGTTTCACCCCTTCCCAAACACTCCCCTCCCAGCTCGGGTCACACGCCTCCTGTGCAGTGCCTTGGGACGTCCTCCCGACGTGAAAGGCGCTCTATAAATGTAATTTGTTGTTGTTGTTGTTGTTGTTCAATTTTACACGTACTGAACAGTCAAACCATACCCCCACTGCTCAAACTATGATTCAGCCATATGTGGGCATGTTTGCTTGATTTCCTAAGAGTGCACTGTAAACAGAAATTAATGGAAATCTTGGTAATTATTTAATGCAGGCTGTTGTCCATACGCTGCAGGAGAAAATCCATAAAAAATGGTGTCTGCTGATTTTGAGTTATGTTTGCTCATTATTACAGCTTCCACTTTCGTGCTTAGAGGTAGCCGACGGTTTCATTTCTCTGTATTTACAATCTCACTGTTACCACAAACACAAAATTATCTCAGTCCCAGTGCAAGTAGTTTTATAATTTTATAATTTTATAAAATATAGTTTTTATATTTTTGCAAGTGTTGGTAGATTTATGAGGCAGATATAGAGTTGCCTACATAGCGACCATCTGTGGTGTAAGATTTCTCCACCACATGTGTGCCTCATTGGATCGCCCAAGACTGATGGAGGGGTAGTGTTGGTTCTGTAGGTCAGATTCACAAGTGGCTGTGACAAGAACACACCACAGCTGGACAGATTTGTAGATTTGAGGATTGGGATACAATCTGGTACCATGGCAGCAAACCATATATTACGTTATTTATATTGGTGGCTGGCTGCAATTGTAAAGCATGCTGAATCCAAAATAGAGTGCACATGTACAGTGTTTTATATCCTATTTAATGAATTATACTCATCTGTGTATTGCACTAGAATTTGGCCCCTGGTACGTGAAGAGAAATCTGCATTGCATTACCCGAACATTCAATTTATGACTGGAGATTTGAACACTATATCAGGAACGAGCTGGCAGTCCGAAAATCTAATTATGGAGCTCCTGTAGCTCAGTGGTTAGAGCAGTCACCTTATAAGTGTAAGACCTGTGTTTGAATCCAGGCAGATCAGGGCGAAACCTTGGGCAAGTTTCCATACTCCACATGCCTAATAATAATCCATCCCCAATAAACCACAATAATAAAATTGGTCATTTTAATTCCACGACTGTTTGTGGGACACTATTGTGCGCAATTGGCTGCCGCATTTCGTCCACAAATATATAGTCAATTCACTTTACAGTAGATTCTGTGAAGCGCTTTGAGACGTCGATAAGATGAAAAAAGCTCTATATCAAATGCAAGGATTGTTATTATCTTTATCATTATATGTAGTCTTTGAATAGATGAAACATCCAAAGCACTCTAAATAATACAATATATGGCATTATGAAATGGGAAAACCTTTTTTTTACCTGATGGTTTTATGTTCAGTCCAGCAAAATAACTCAGTAGTATTTGGAAAGGAAAGGGAAAATTGGAACAATTTTTTAAACTCTAATTTACTGCTTATTTCTCACTCCAATCCACAATCCAACAATCTATTTCTGGAATTTCCATGTGTAGGTGGGAGGCATGGAATTATCAGTTGTGTTTGGATATTTGGTTTGGCATGATGATGTATTTCTACATATAATAACATAATAATCCTTGCATTTGATATTGTGCTTTTCGTGTCTTCTAGCCGTCTCAAAGTGCTTCACAGAATATACTGAAAAGTGAATTGACTGTATATTTATGGGCGAAATGTGGCAGTGCACAGCAGTATCCCACAAACAGCCGTGGATTGAATGACCAATTTATTATAGGTTGTTGTTTTTGGACGGATTATTATTAGGCGTGTGGAGTAAGGAAACTTGCCCAAGGTTTCGCTCTGACCTGCCTGGATTCGAAACACTGGTCTCACGCTTGTAAGGCGAGTGCTCTAACTACTGAGCTACAGGGCTCCACATGTGCAGTTTGACTGCTTTTAAGAGTCATGGAGTAATTTTCCAAGTAAAGCTGTTTGCATGAATTAATTTTTGCTTCCTCAAAGTACCAAATGGTTGAATGTTATATGGGAGACAATCTGAGGAGATTTCTTTGGGAAGCAGACTTGATGGGAAACTGGGTTTAGTTTTGCTATTTTGCTTCTTCTCCTCTGCTATATTTCAAGATCCAATACGGAATTGCAATTTATTAATGTTGATACACATCAGGCAGTGGAAATTACGTAAAATAATTAGTCACGAGATTGACTAATAATCACGAAGACAATAATGAACATAATGAACAAACTTCATCTGAACAAGAGCATTTTATCAAGTAACACAAGGAGTCAGTTATTCCCCCCCACCCCAACACACACATCCACACTCACACACACCTCCACACACACACAACACACAAATGCTGCCTGACTTGTATTTTGTTAAACCAGATATTCAAGTTTCCTTCTTCTGACAAGTACAACACAAGCTATTCTTGTAGCCACTGCTGAACTTCTATGTGTTATTGGGACTTTCATACAGATTGGGTAATGGATTTTTCTCAGTGCCACAGTTTAATGCTGGTCTGTATTATTGGGAGCTCAGGCTGTGAATAGACTCTGCAGCACCCGTTTAATTTCCTTTGGCAACGATGTGAATAAATACTCCCTGATCTCCAATGTAATCAAGCAAAACTCCAGGAGATTTATCCATTCCCACATCTCCACTATTCAAACCAGCCAGCTGTCCTGCACAGACAACATTCCCTCCCACCAGGCACTGGCAGCTTGTACCATATTCTCCCACTCCTCTCTCCCTTCTTGTCCCACTCAGTAACATGAAACAAGAATGTGGAGGTCGGACAATAGCAAGAAATAGCCACTTTACTGTTCAGCTGATATGGCTTTTTAGTCTCACAAAGAGCAACACTTGGCAAATACTGTACATTTGTTATAATGACAGAAAGTAATGACATTAAAATGGGGGATCTTAGGCAATTAAGCAAGTTATGCAAATACATATGACATGCTACAATTCATATATGTTATCCTTTATAACTGATACTCAAACATCATTAATGAAGAAACTCCAGAGCCTTGGTTCGGATGTTCAGTTGTTGTTTTCCGTGGACATCTCATTCAGCAAACTTTGCTTTTATGGGAAGTCTTTCTTTCAGTGAGTTCAATTTTCCACCAACAATGGGACCCCGATAGCTGATATAAGACAGATAATTGTTTGATATCCTGGAGTAACTCCTTTCACCATAATCTATAGACAGGGCCCTGCATTGCCGGCGCTGTTTTTAAAGTGTGCTGCATAGCTATGTCTGAGGCAACAAAGAGCAAGCGATTAGATAAGTAGATTTCTTTTCAGATGGTTTGTTGATGAATACCAGCGAGATGGACTATGAAAATAACCACTGCCACACTACTGGAGGGAATTCTGCCTAAAAAGCTGAGCCGACATTCTTTCAGTAAAAAGAATGTTTTTTTTCGCATTCTGTTCGTTTACCTAGAAATGCATAGCAATTCCTGTGGAAATGCTCTGAGACTTTCTGATGACATCAGGTGATATGTCAAATGCAATGATTAGTAATCATTTGGAATCTCGTTTTACACAGTTATAATTGCCAGGCACTCAAAACTCAGTGTATTGCAGTTGATTTGGAGAACAATAGCTTAGTCGAACTTTTGCAAGTTACTGGGTGGGGCAGGCACTGGTTATTATTGTGCTGCTGCAATGGTTCTTTGCCCCCAAAAGAAAATGTGTCTTTTTCACCGGTGATGGTGATGACATCACATTGTCACATCTTTCACCCGCTAAATATTAATATATTTCATCATTTTCCTTAAGGATTACAATGTGTTCCATCTGGCATGTGCCATTTGGGCAAAACTAAAGATTTGAGGTAGTTTATAGGTTTTAAAATGGTCTGTGAAGTGGCAACTGCAGGGAACTCTGAGAGACGGGCAGGAATACTACTATGAAAGGATATTTCTTGTAACCACAAATTACTTGTGCAACTGAAAATGTTTGAACATTTCCTGGTGGTGAAAGTCTCTGGGTTCATGCACTTTGTCGAATCCCTTCCCCCAAACACTCAGAGGATAAGATCCAGAAATGTAGAACTGTTTCACTCCAGCCTTTAAGGAATGTTATTTATTTCAGTAGTTGGCCATTTTTCTTCTATTGCTGGTCAGTCGTTTAATAAATCATCTCAACATATCTTGCCCACAAACTATACAGTCAATTCACTTTCCTTGGTGACATAATAAGGCACTATATCAAATGTAAGGATCATTATTATTACTGTATTTAGATTTTGAGTGGGTGGAATAAATATACAATATTAAATTAAAGGCATTACCTGAAACGCACTTAAAGATGTACAGTATTCACTGGATTTGAATTTTAATATAATTCTATATGTCAGTAGCCATGAGTATTTGGTACTTCGAGACGTCAATAAGCGCTATATCAAATGCAAAGATCATTATTATTGTATTCCGTGCCTTGGGACATTCTCCCGGGTCTGAAGTAGACTGCTCACAGTACAGCAACTGTTCTGGTAAAGGCCACAAATAACATCCTGTCCATCATTGACAAGGGCTCCCTCTGCCTCCCCGTCCTCCTCGACCTCTCTGCTGCCTTTGACACAACTCAATCCTTCTCCATTGCTTCTCGTCTCATCTCAACCTTCAAGGTTCTGCCCTTGACTGGTTCAGGTCCTATCTTTCACATAATCTCCAATTTATCTCCAGCAATGCTTTCTCTTCCAGCCTCCACACTGTCTTGTGTGGTGTTCCTGAAGGCTCTGTACTCAGTCTTTCCTCTTCAACCTCTACATGCTCTCCCTTGGCAACGTCATGTGCAGATATGGGGTAAAATTCCACAGGTACATGGATGACACCCAATTCTATCTTTCTGCATCCACCCTCGATTCCAGACTACTGGTGACCTGAGAGATTGCCTATCAGACATCAAGTCCTGGATTAGATACACCATTTTAAAACTAAATGTCAGCAAGACCCAGACCCCCCTGATTGGCTCCCATCAGCTCCTCATGCACTGACAGCATCAATCACCACGGATGCAAACTTCATCTCACCAAGCCAGTCAGGAACCTAGGCATCTTGATGGACTGCGAACTGTCCCATCTCCTCCAATGACCAGCACTGCCTTCCATCACCTTCGCAACATTGTCCGATTCTGCCATTGCCTCACCCCTCATGCCGCAGAAATCCTCACACACACTTTTGCCACCTCAAGGCAATTCCCTCCTTGTCGACCTCCTCAAGCTGTTCCCTCCACAAACTGTAGATCATCCAAAACTCTGCAGCTTGTGTCCTATTCCGCACCAGGCTCCGTGACCCCATCACCCCCACCCTTGCCCTGCTCCAATGGCTCCCCATTACTTAGAGGATAGAATTCAAGATCCTTGTCCTCAATTTCAAGGCCTTGTCCTCACCTACCTCTCTGACCTGCTTTGTCTCTTTGTCTCCATTCTTTGGAACCTCATCCCAAAATCCCTTTGCCCTGCTCCCTTCCTTGCCTTCTTCAAGACCGGGCTTGTGACTCTCCTTTTCGGCAATGCTTCCAGCCTCCCTCCTACCTCTTCCCTCCCTCATCCCAAACCTGCCCCCCACCCCCTCCCCAAGCTAATCATTCAATATCCTGACAAGCCTCTGGGTGAAAAATGGATCCTGAACCTCTCCTGTTCCGGATCCTTTTTTCACCCAGAGGCTTGCCTCACTCGTTATCAATCAGTGGAGAGGGTTTTACATAATTAATTCTCTAAACCATTTCATTATCAATAAATGCTCTCCCCTATCATCTATCAATTTTGGTAAACCAATTGAAAAAATCCTAATCGCTCCATCTTCTCATAGCTATATGCTTTCTCCTCCAGTGTGGTGCTCAAATACACAGATCTGCACTGTATTCTCTCCATATCACTAATGCTCTTTCAATAAACTGCAGTCAATATTTGAAATATTCAATGTGTTGTGCAGATTCATCATCGCTTCCTTATTATAGTATTTGATGGTCTGTAATAAATCTAGAATCCTTTCTACCCTTTAAATGTCCTTCTCTGATTGCAGTCCCATTTTAATAAACCATCCACTGACATCCACAGATCCCCCTGTTCCTATACTCCATTGAGAATACTGTCATTCAGGGTATAATTTTACTCTGTACTCTTTCTCCAAGAATGTACCACATTTTCCTGCATTGAACTCTATTTTTCATGTATCTGGCCACTCTTCTAACCTGTCAAGATCTGCTATAGTTGCTGCGCTCTTTGTCACTGTTAACAATAACCCTGAATTTTGTATCCTATATTAGAGCCCAGCTATTCTTCATTTGTAACTGGCAAGTAAACCTTGGGAATTTTAAAGCCTTAGTCATATTTTAGGTGCTACTGCATACATTTTTATTGTTATTGGAAGAGCTCAGAATCCCTTAGAGAACCATATGTGGAATCAATGTTTAAAATTAATAAAGCTAATAAATTAGTGTTTGTTCTTAAAGGTTTAGGCTCTTTAAATAAACGTATTAATCTATGGCAGACTTAATTCTATTACATTTTTCTGAAGTGCGCTCATGTGATCTATAATGTGTGTTTAATCCATTAGTTACTGTATAAAAACAATAATAATCCTTGCATTTGACATAGAACCTTTTGAGTTAGGAGGATATCTAAAAGCACTTCCCAATATATGCTGTGAAGTACAGAGACCAAATCTTTAGGCAAATGTGGCAATTTGTGCACAGCATGTCCCACAATCAGCCATGAATCCGGTGTACCTCAGCAAGAATGGAGTTAATAATAATCCTTGCATTTGATATAGCACCTTTTCACATCTTTGAGACCGCTCAAACTGTTTCACAGAATATATTGTAAAGTGAATTGACTGTGTATTTTATGGGTGAATTGACTGTGTATTTTGTAATAGGACTACAGGACCTCGCTAGTGGGGGAGGAGCCTCAATTTGGGCGTTCTGAGTTACTTGAAGTTCGTGGAAGGTAGGAACCAGTGAGACGAGTGAAAAATGTGTTGAAGGTCTGTTGAAGAAGTTGTTAACAATACAAAACACCACAAATGTCCTCTATAAATGCAACTTTGCACTGTGAGTAACTACAGTGAACACGGGTAAAATCCACTACTGTCATCCTGAACTGTATGAGATTCTATCAAACATTTAAATAATAGCTCCAGGTAATTTTATTTTGTAGAGGGTTTTCTTACCTAAAAGAAAAGCCTGTCGTTAAAAATAGAATTCTCTCTGCAAAGACTTTGTAATGGGATGTCTGATTTTATCATGGGATTTAAAACAGTCATTCATAGTGGGAAAAGTTTGCAGTATAATATTATGCACATAACTTGTTCACAGTTTCTCTTTTCACTTTTTTTTTAATGGAATTATTTACTAGTTTAATATAAGCACATATATTTCCAAAATTTGCTAACCGTAAAAGGTCAGTTAATTATTAACAACCTAGGTAAATCAAGATGAATTAGTAAAGAAGGACTCAGGGCCATAATTAACAGTTTTAATTATAAAGTGATTGAATTAGTCCAAGTCTTTGAGCACTGAAGTATGTAGCTCATTTTGCAGGTCACAGGGAAATCACTTTTCAATCTGCTCTCTGTGTCTGGTAACAAGGTTATCTGACTGAAACGCTATTACTTCCTCCATAAAATTGTGTTGCGCATTCTGCCTGAAGACATATCTTTCATTTACACTTGAGATTTTACACCAGTTAGGGATGAGTGCAGAACCAATTGCAAATGTGAAATGGCCTGAATTGGATCAGTTTGAGTTAATGCACTGAATGACTTAGTCGGGGTCAATTAAACAGTGGGATTGGATACCTTCTTTCCCTGAAAAAGTGGAACTTTCCATCCTTTGTCAATGTTTTCTCGAATAGACACAGCAAGAAAATGCTTGTTTCTAATTGCGCACTGGTAATCATTACTTTTCACATGCTCTCTGACTCATTGGTTGGAAAAGATCAGTTTTGGCTGGTATCTGTCATTAAGTGACAAAGGTAACTTTGAAAATCATTTTGAGGGGCAGGTCCATGTTTGCACTTGTGAGTATGTCAGAAAGCCAAGCATTCCTAGACCACATGTAGGAGATATTCAGAAAGAAAAATGCTTCCTTTGCTCTAAGCAAATAAAACAGCCAAAAAATCTTTACTTCACTCTCACCTTCAAAAGTTGTTTCTTTTTAATAATTGCAGAAAACCGTCTTACAAATAAAAGCTGGATTAAAGAAATTTTGACAATTTTGCACTTTATACATTACAAGACAAAAATGGCCTTACAGGCTAAATATAGGTGGAATTTCAAGTCCAATGTGCTTGACATTCCCCCTGAAGTGAGTTGGGACTATTGCACCTGAATGAAATAAATGGGCATATTTGATGTGATATGTGGTTTCTGTGGTTCTGTGTTTCACTGTAAATATACCATATGTAATTTTGTGATTTTTTAATATTGTGGCTCAGATTAATATGATTACCATGTGAAACATTGCAAGTATTAGGTTAAATGGGTTAACCTAGGTTAATTGAAACCAATATTAACACACATCTTTTATAGCTCCATAGTTTCCACAGCTCTTTGTAGAAGTATTATTTGGTATGAGAGTAAAACTCATACCAAATAATACCAAGGTATACTCATACCAAGGTCTGATAAAGTGGAGGAACAGTCTTGATTGGCTGAATGACCTCCTCTGGTCCTAGTTTCCCATGTATCTATGAATATGATTAGGTTCAACTTTTCATAAACTGGTCTGTGTGTTAATTATCATTATTATGATACATTCTGTTAATTATTGTGGAATATCACAAATATCCCTTCAGAATTTTCATAATATGTTTATAGAATTGAGTGGATATGATTATTTTTAACACACAATTACATGGCAGGGTTTCCCTACTTCCTTCCTAGAAGCAGAGTAATTGAGTTCTGTGCACCCTAACCCGCAGCTTGTGCTACATACTCATAGCTCTGTTGGCTCATGTTTATATCCCTCGTAATAACTTGCCTGAAGCAATCATTGGCAAACCCCCCCAGTCACATCTATTAGTCATTAAACAGGGTCCTGTCACACTGAACAGCTCTATCTCTAAGCGCCTTTATCTTAGTTGTCACTGCCCTCTCCAGTCTTGATTGAGTGCCCTGGGATGTCATTATAACTTAACCTACCATTGACTTTGATGCTGATGTGGCACAGGAGACAGGGACCACCCTGTGAAATGTCCAAACTATTGACTTGTATCTACCAGTGACATTTCTCAACAAAAAGAAACATTACTTTGACTTCAGCAGCTCTCATTTCATTTAAAATATCTACTGCGCTCTTGAATAAAGAGCTTCTGGAGCACAGCTAAATTTGTATTCTATCATACCATTTGCAAAGATAGTCTTGATTGGACAAAGCTGCGTCAGCCTATTCTCATCAATGAGACTTTCACAATATGTAATCTTGTGTATTTATATTTGGCCCTGGCTAATAGCGAAGCCTTCGATTTGGCTTAAAGTCTGCCGCTGCTCCTTTGCTCTGTTAATTACAGAAGATTATTGGCTAATTTTCCTCACCACTCACTTTCCAA
The DNA here is from genome assembly GCA_035084275.1 of Hydrolagus colliei. Lineage (NCBI taxonomy): Eukaryota > Metazoa > Chordata > Chondrichthyes > Chimaeriformes > Chimaeridae > Hydrolagus > Hydrolagus colliei. The sequence continues at coordinate 16,867,768 of CM068747.1, read as the reverse complement.
TTTCGGAAGAAGTCTTCAGTCAAACAATAGAACACTGAATGATTGACATGCATGCGTCATAGATTTGACAAGGTCAATCCGTGATGTACGTTTTTGTGTGAAAACATCAAAGGGCTGCCAACTGACAAGATTCCTTGCCATCAGCCTGTGAGAATTAGTGCATTCAGATAAGTTAATGACCGTGTTGCACGTAGGTCAGCATTTTTTTTAAACAGCTGAATTCCCCCCACACCCACTTCAAGAAAATAGGTGTTTTATTTTACTTCTTTATGTCAGATCCTTTCCTTTTCAAAAGAATGACACGGTGTTGGAATGTGTATCTGTGTATTGCAATTTAACATTCAAAGCTGTTTGGCAAATATATCATCTTTTCTTTCATTGAAATGTCCTGCCCCTTTGTTTTGCATTATTAACACCTCTCTTAACCTGCTTTGTGCAAACCCCTTCCCTTTGTTTTGCAGCATTAATACTTCTTTAAGGCATCATCCCTTGTCCCTTCGTCTCACTTTCTCCCTTGCCTTCTTCTAACCTATTTTTACCTGTACCAAACTCCTCTCCCCGATTAGCCCAGTCCTTGCCAGACTACACTGGCTCCCTTGCCCGGAGAGGATTGATTTCAAGATCCTCACTTTTATTTTCAAATCTCCATTCCACTCCACTCCACTGTACCTCCTTACCTCTCTGACCTCCTCTCTCCTCACAACAGCACCCGTTGCCTTCGCTCTACTGGGTCTGGCCTCCTCCTTGTCCCCCGAATTCTCCGCTCCACCATCAGCGGCTGTGCCTTCAGCCACTACGCCCCGAGGCTCTGGAACTTCGTTCCTCATTCCCTTTGCCTCGCCCCCTCTCTTCCTACTTTCAGGTCTCGGCTAAAGACTTTTCTTTTCGACCACGCTTTAGGTCACCTTTTTCCCCCTTCCCCTGGCTCGGCCCCAGGATCCATTATTGGGAAGCGCTCTGAGAAGCCATCTGGTGTGGAAGGTGCTATGTAAATCCAAGTTATTGTTGTTGTTGACCCTCCCAAATCTCTCCCTCCCCTCCACTCGACCCTGCACCACCCCCTTGCTCGGGTCCCAATCCTTGACTGTTCAGTGCCCCGACGTGAAAGGTGCACTATCAATGTAATTTTTTTGTTGTTATGATTTGTTAATATTGATTTTTTGATAAATCAATCCAAGCATATATTTTTAACTATTATGAATAGAACACTCACTGCGAGGTAATTACTTTGCAGAACAGTTAATTTTACATTGATGACATACCTTTGATTGCTTATTGCAAACTTGTTGTTAATTAATCACAGACTTAATGTGTTGGCATAACTAGTAACAGTCATGAATTAAGGAGTATATGTGACTGAATTAAGCTAATCAGCTACTTTGATGTAGTTAAGGTGATATTGTAATAGTAAAGACAGAAAAATGGAAAATCGTACCCTTGCAAACTACTCAATGTAGGGAGAGGACAAGGCCATGAATGTCCTTAAAAGTGAGAATGAAGATCTTGAATTTGATCCTCTTGGGGATAGGGAGCCAATGGAGCTGGGCAATGGTGGGAGTGATGGGGTCATGGAGCTTAGTGCAGGAGAGGACATGAGCTGCAGAGTTCTGGATGATCTGCAGCTTGTGAAGGGAAGGTCCAGGAAAGCCGATGAGAAGAAAGTTTCCATAGTCAAGCCTTGATGTGACAAATGCCTGAATGAGGGTGTTGGCACCCTGAGGGGTGAGGCAGTGGCGGAATTCCCCCTCCAGTCCAGCTTCCACCCTGCCCACAGTAGTCACAAAAAGTCACAAATGATGTCCTCTCTATCTGTGATCAGAGCTTTGTCTGCCTTCACATCCTCCTAGACTTCTCAGCTGCATTCGACACACACGATCATGTCATCCTCCGCCACCATCTGTCCTCCATCATCCACTTCAGTGGGACCGCACTTGCTTGGTTTGAGTCCTATCTCACAAATTGCCAGCACTACATCTCTGCTAATGGTTTTTCTTCTCATTTCCACCAGTCATCTGTAGTGTACCCCAAGGATCTATCCTTGGCCCCCTTCTTTTTCTCATTTACATACTCCTTCTTGGTGTTTTCATCCGCAGACACAGGATTAACTTCCGAATGTATGTGGATGGCACCCAACTCTAATTTTCCACCTCCAGTTTTGACCTCTAGACCCCTGATATTCTGTCAGCCCGCCTATCAGACATCAAGAGCTGGATGAGCATAAATTTCCTGCAGCTAAATGTTAACAAGACTGAAGCAATACTCTTTGGTTCCAGTTGACGTCTTCTGTCCCACAGTTCTGACCTCCTCAACCTCCTCAACTTTCTTAAAACTCTCTGAAACCATGTGTAACTTAGGTGTCAGGTTTGATCCTCAATTATCCTCCTCCCCCACATCTGGTTCCTCACCAGAACCGCTTTCTTCCATCTCCGCTACATTCCCCGCCACGACGAATACCTCAGGTCAATAGCTACAGAAACTGTGGTCCATGCCTTTGTCACCTCTCAGCTGGACTACTCTACCATTTTCCTCACCATCCACAAAAGTCAGCTCATATAAAACATTGCCATCCCATTCTCACCTGGACCAAATCCCAGTCCTTGTCAAACTGCATTGGCTCCCTTTTTTTCTAATGCATTTTTCCAGATAAATTCCAGTTAATCGAAACTGGACCTTTTTTTTGCGATGCCGGTTAAACGGAAGTTACGGTTGATTGTGTGCTGGATAAGCGCGCTTTTACTGTACAGCTATTTCAGATTATATTATGGATCATTCCTCTATCTTGATGACACCATTTACATTCCACTAGATTAAATTTGTTGGAATGGAAGTCCATGCTGGTATTGTGCTGTGAAGGAAATGGAGTCCATGCCCCAGTGATCTTCTTCAGTTCATTAACAAGCATCATTTTTCAGAACCTGCAAAATGTAGCAAAACTAGCCTGAGGGTAATTTTGCGAAATATACGCAAAGGGTGAAATGTTGCCAACTCCTTCAAGTGTGATCATTAAACCTTCATTTGTTATATTAGTTATTTAGCTATTCACAGCTTCACGGTTCAGTAAAATGGTACATGTAAATTAATCGCTTAGAAAAAAAATAAGGATGGAGATGCAGAGGAACAATAATTCCATACAACAAAACTGCTTTAAAGATCAGATCCATTATTCAGTATTTATCTTGTGGCATTTAACCCCCACCCCACCAAATTACACAATATTTTTAAAGGTAAAACCATTTCACCTCTTTGGTAGCTATTCTTTTGTCAAGCATTGAAGCTTTTCGAGTGAAAAGGTTTTCCAAATTCACCTTTGCTGTTTCCGTAATTGTGTATTTCTGAGGCAGGTGCCAGAGAACATGTTTTTTTCTCCAAGTTTAAATCTTTGAGCTGTCAGACTTTCATGTGACCGTCCTGAGATAAATAATAAAATAATTCTTACATTTGTTATAGCGCCTTATCATGTCTTTGAGATGTCTCAAGGCACTTCACAGAATGTATTGTAAAATGAATTGACTGTATATTTGTGGGTGAAACATGGCAACCGATGGCGCATAGCAGTAGTGTCCCACAAACAGTCCTGGATTGCATGACCAAATTATTATTTTAAAGACTCATTGCCCCTAGAAAAGTGTTCCGCCAAACAATCAATCACCAGGTTCCTACTTATTGCTAGGTAAAAAAGAAGAACAAGATTACACTTATATAGCACCTTTCACATCAGGAGGTCGTCCCAAGGCGCTGGACAGTCACTGTTTCAGACCCGATCTAGGGATGGGGGGTGGGGGGGGATGCGGGGAAGGGGGAGATTAGGAGTTGCTGATGAGTCCATCGAAGAGGAGACTCTTGAGTCAAGACTTGAAGGAGGCCAGGGAGGGGGCGAGGTGGAGGGACTGTGGGATGGAGATCTAGAGGTTGGCGACAGAGTGGCTAACGGCTCACCCGCCAATGGTGGGATGGGTGAGTAGGGACATGGAGCAGGCCAGAGCCTGCTGAGCGAAGGGAGCGGGCAGGTTGGTAAGGGTTTAGAAGGTCACGGACGTAGGGTGGGATTAGGTTGTGGAGGGCTTTAAATGTGAGGACCAGGATCTTGATTTGGATCCCCTGGATGATGGGGAGCAGAGTGGCTGAAGCAGTGGATACTATAGGTAGAATGTTATGTTGAAAAACAGAGTTATCTGAACTTATATTTTATTAGCTGCTAATGGGTACAAGTCTTTCTGAACATTTCTTTCTGCCACATAATGCCCCTTTCAAACAGCAAAGTTGCACAGCTTTCCTTTTTATATACTCTCATGTGCATAATTAAAGGGATTTACAAAATACAGTAAAAGCACGATAATCCGAAAGCGGGCAACTCTCGAAAACCGGCAAGATTTCAAAATACAGTACAAACATCATTAATTTTTTCCACAAATCCCCCCAAATTTACGCTGGCGTTGCTCTGTTATCCAGTGCTGTGGGTGGAGCTTAGGCATAGTTTGGCTTCAGTACTGTGTTTACAGCTGATGTGATGCATGTGGTGAGGCTTCCCAGGTAGGTTCTGAATACCGGAAAACTCCAAAATCTGTGAGGTGAGAGGCCACAATTGGATTATCAAGATTTTATGGTACATCTGTACACAATAGAAGGCAACGGCTTGGGTACAATTGTACCTGTACGGATTCATAGATTTCATATGTGAAACCATCAAATGAATGCATGTCACTCTCAGAAACAAATCCAAGGAATTTTTAAATAAAAGTAAAATGTTAAAAGAAACTCCAGCTATTTGTGGAGGTTCTTCCAACATGTGGTTAACTCCGGTTGAGTCTCCTATCTACAAAGCAGAACGCTCCTTTGATGTCATATGTTATGAATGCACAATTGTACCCTGACAGCTGTGTTTTATTTCAATCTGCACTCTGCAATAGAACAAGCTATGCTTGGAAACCCATACATTCGATGACACAACTATGTTACGATCTTCAACATCCAAGAAGGCATTAAAATGCAATCAGTGTGAAACACAAACAACAGCAGTTCACTGCCTTGACGAATGTGTTCATTGCATTGCTTAAACAGGGAAAGCAGATTGGATCATATTTTCCAAGAAAATTATGAGAAAAGATTTATTGTTACCGTGTCATTTTATATTTCCAGTGCACATAAGCTTTGGTGTTTTGATGACTGACGAAACATACAGTAAAAGCATTACGTTATCCAGTAGTCATTTTAGTGCGTATTCTGACAAAGTAGAGGATATCGCAAGGGTCCTAACTATTATTTGCAAACTATAGAAAGATCCTGTGCTGGAAATACTGTGAACTGAACAGGTTTCAGTGATAAACTATGTTAAGCATTTAAAAAAAAGAGAATATTGGGCACAGGACTTGAAACCAAAGCACTGACAATGTTCTGAGGTTTAAATAAAGTGGAGCATGACTAGTTTCAGAGGAGCTAGAAAACCGAGGTACAGTAGTTTGACAGAACCAGTATAATATAGGTTAGAATTAACACAGTATTGGCATTCTCTTATTTCACCTCCATTACTAGCGACTTGTTTAACCAGATTTGTTACAATCAAATCATATTACATTAACAAGCAGAAACAGACAATAGTTTTCAAGTGAGTCCTATAATCCTCCTATAATCTTCCCATAAGTTACAAACTAACCACCGGCATGATTAATTTTCTAGCTGTCTAAACAGATTTTTTTTCTCCTCTGCTCCACTAAATCAATACTTTGTCCTTATAACGCCAGGGGTTGGGTTCTGCTGTTTTAATTGTAGAAACTGCACAGCAATATTAGTAACAGCTGCGTTAAAATTCCTTTGTTCAAAAGTGATGACAGGTTTGGTTAACTGCGGGGGGAGAAGTGGTGTGGAAATCTTTTTCACTAACTTTGTGTTTGGCCTACATAAACAAGCATTGCACTGATTACACAGATTTTTTGCCTGTTGCAAAGATATGACTTTAAATGTCAAACAATATTTAGTATTATTATTAGGTCTACAAGGAGATGAATACTGTTTTGTTTTAATCAGGAACTGCGCAATTATTTCCTGGTGAACATGTCATGTAGTAGCGACAGGAAGGAGGGAGGAACAAGGTTCAATCCATATGATGGCAAAACTCCAGAACAAATGGTTTGTGGTTTGTCAAAGTTATTGAAAACGCACATTTGGTACAGTCTAAGGTCCTCCAGCATAGTTGACAATTTAGATTATGTTTTACTTGAGACTAGAATAGTTTGAGGCATTTTGAAGTAGAACAAAATAGTTTCAGTCTTGATGGAATCACATGGAATATATTGGAGAAGGATAATGTTTTAAAACAATGCAGTATATTTATGATGGTTTACCAGTTTCTCTATAACTCATGCAGATCAAGAGTAGGGAGTTCGTATTGGTGCTTAAAATGCATGGCCCAACCCATCCACCTGTCTGCAGCTCTTTGCTCATTCACTGTAACGTGTGGAGTCCTGTAGCTCAGTGGTTAGAGCACTTGCCTTGCAAGTGGCAGACCTGGGTTCAATTCCAGGCAGAGCGAAACCTTGTGCAAGTTTCCTTACTCCACATGAATAATCCCTTGAAAAAAAACAATAATAAATTGGTCATTTCAATTCATGACTGCTTGTGGGACACTGCTGTGTGCAATTGACTGCATAAGTCACTTCACAGTTTATTTTGTGAAGCACTTTGAGACGTCTAGAAGGCATGAAAAGCACGATATGAAATTCAAGGATTATTATTATATCTCAGAAACAATTATATAAAACTACACACAGAATCTCTCAATTGAACTGCAAATTTCCCAGCTAAAATAAGCTGGTGCACACATTTATGGCTTAAACCAAATCCTTGCTGAAATGGTAGAGGAAGGGAAAAAGTCATGATGTATCCAATTTAAGTCACTCAAGCGTTCTATACATGTCACCTCCTGGATTATTTTTCAGAACTCACTGAATCTCAGTTTTATCCTCCAATTATTCTCTATTTACATCCGAGAGTGTTTGTTGTGCTGCAATAACCTCTCCAGGCTTTCCCAAACTACAATTATTGGTAAAACATACATTTAAAAATATATTACTTTGTGGAATAGATGAACAAGTATAAACTTATCTCGATAATATTTCAATGATTAACTTTCAAAAATAGCATTAAACTAATATGCTGCATTATATCCATATGTGAAATTTGATCTATAAACTGCATCTTATTTACACTCCTTCATAAGAAATATGTGGCAGCCTTTATTAGTTTGTATTCAGGAACTGAACTCAAACGTGCAAATTGTATTACCAATAGCAGTGTTAGATGGAGGAAACATTTTTATAGCACCTATAAAACATGTGAACTGTCATCATTAACAAGTTCCCGAATTAAAACCCAGTCGTTAATTTTGCAGCTCCCAGCAAACTTGAAGAAATGGCCACCCACAGGCTCACTTACCCAAACAGCACAACAGTTGTGAAAATAAAGAGCTGACACATGGAGAATCTTCTTATAAATACACAGAACGGATAGACGGGTTGCTATTTGGAAACTTGTCATTGGAAAATGCAAATTCAAAAGCAGCTTCCTTTATCAAGCAAAGACTACACTTTATCAACTGCAAATGATCCCATCCAAACATGAGAGGTAAATATCAGTTAAATATGCCACAGGCGCCTTGATGTTCCTCCATTAATCTGGTGACTGAGAAACAAACCCCTCCATAACAGCAAGTCATAACTGTAGTCAGTAAGGTCAGTCATTGGAATATAATGTACAGTTCGTCCTTTGACACAATGAAAGCTTGCATAAACAATAGTGACCTGTGTAATGTGTTAGTGTAGCTTCAGGAAGAGCAAAACTACTCTAGTTGGAGCCAGGTCAATCATTGGTAGCATTGCTGAATGAGAGAGAAATTGAAGAATAACATGGTTCGGTGGGTCCAACAACAGCAATAAATTGCATTGGTATAGTGCCTTTCATGTAAGGAGGACGTTCCAAGGTGCTGGACAGTCAGGGATTTGGACTTGAGCAGTGGGTTGGGATCAGGGTGGGTGTAGGGCAGTGAAGCTAGTTGGGTGGCTAAAGGCATGGTAGAGGAGGAGAGCCTTGAAGGAGGCAAGGGAGGGAGTAAGACAAAGGGAATGTAGAATGGAGTTCCAAAGGCAGAGAGGCTAAACAGTTGGGCGGGGATCACAATTTATATGCTTTAAGCAAAAAAATTCTAACATACAGATAAAAGCAAGTAAAAAAACTTGATGAATAAATCTAATTTAGCATTTGATATAGCGCTTTTCACATCTTCTAGATGTCTGAAAGTGCTTCACAGAATATACTGTAAAGTGATTTGACTGTATATTTGTGGGCGATACACGGCAGCCAATTGCACATAGCAGTGACCCACAAACAATTGTGGATTGAAGTAATTAATTTATTTTCTTTTTAAGGTAATAACAGGCACGTGGAGTAAGGAAACTTGCTTAAAGTAGTGCCCTTATTTGTTGAAAACTGGACTTAGTGTGTTGGTTTTACTTTGAAGATCTATTCTTCAATTGCTTCAAACCTAATAATTTTTTTTCAATGTAACTGGTTCTATTTTTTTCCCCTATGTTTTCACTTCCCCCTAGTTTGCCTCTTCTGCATACATACTCTTCACATCAAGTTGATAACTTTTTGTAGTTCAAGACATAGAAATCTGTGATTAAATCGGGAACAGGCTTACGGGTTAGATTTTCCCTCTTATCCCTCGATGACATAGACCAGGCAAGGAAACTGATCTCCTATATCCTACAAGAGCAGAGTAGGAATATTTAATTAGCACATTATGGCAAGCTCTGTATTTGAACATCTGCATATACAGGAAAAAGTTCCAAATGACAGCACTCTTTGGAAAACATTAACATGTGCAGCTTTACTGCTGGCATCTTGCACGGATGTTTTGGACCAATACATATTATTGAGAAATAAATCTGATCTGCATTAATACAGATGCACCAGCCTGGCAATCTGTGTCAACCAGTCAAGTCCACCAAGACATTCTGAAAAATGAGGACAAAATTATATTATTGTACATACAGTATAAGAATTAAAATGTATTTGTGAAAATAAACAGTTATAGACAAATAAATATTGAATCCTTCATCTGACTTACAATCCTGATAACCTGGTGCATGTATTCAAATATCAGGATTGTACTAAGATAACAGATATCGTATATTCTAGCCATAGTGCAACACATCACAGCTGTCATAGGGGTAAGGTGGAAGTGGGAAATGTATTTTGTTTGCTGGTATGATAGCTATATATGATAGCTCTGTCCATCAATGAACAACTGCTTGAAGTAATTTATTCCCATCTCTCAGCAATTGTTGTAAACTATTTGATCCTCAAGTGAAGATTACCTTAAAAATCGTATTTGGGCAGGGAATTGGGAAATTGATTTAAATTGTAGAAAAATATCTTATTACTTCATCGAAGCATGTTTGCATATATTTTTAGTCTGCAACTCAAGAGGAACAACAAAAAAATTACATTTGTATTGCACCTTGGGAGTGCTTGACGTGAAGCAGGCTGGAGCTCACCGAGCGGAGGGAGCTCACAGGATGGTAGGGGGTTGGAAGGTCACAGAGGTAGGGGGAAGTGAAGCCATGGAGGGCTTTGAAGGTGAGGACCAGGAGCTTGAACTGTATCCTCTGTGTGATGGGAAGCCAGTGGAGTCAGATGAGTGTGGGTTGATATGGTCACGGAGTGGGAGAGGACATAGGCTTCAGAGTTCTGGATAATAATAATAATAATCCTTGCATTTGATGTAGCACTTTTCACATCTTCTAGATGTCTGAAAGTGGTTCACAGAATATACTGTAAAGTGATTTGACTGTATATTTGTGGGCGATACGCAGCAGCCAATTGCGCATAGTGGTGTCCCACAAACAATCGTGGATTGAAGTAACTAATTTCTTTTCTTTTTAAGATAGTATTATCAAGCATGTGGAGTAAGGAAACTTGCTCAAGGTTATGCCCTGCCTGGAATCAAACTCAGGTCTCTCGCTTGCAAGGCGAGTGCTCTAACCACTGAGCTACAGGACTCCACATGATGATTTGCAGCCTACGGAGGGAGCAATTGGGGAGGCCAACAAGACAAAGCAAATCAATTTTTGTACTCCCGCCATACCAAAAACTCCAAGTATGGATTTTCCTAATAGATTTTTGTTCCACTGAACTTAAATGCAAATGGGGCTCAGTTCATTTTATCTCAAGAGAGCTGGAACATAAAGGAGAGGAAATTATGCTCCTATCTGGCATACTGTGTTTAGTTTGGGGCACCACACCTCAAGCAAGATATTTTGGCCCTAGAGGTGGTGCAGCGCAGATTCACCAAAATACCAGAGCTTAAAAGGTTAATTTACAAAGACAGGTTGCAGAAACTTAGTCTGCATTCCATCAGAATTAAGAGTTCATGGGCGATCTGTTTGAGGGATTTCAAATGATAAAGGGATTCGATAGGATAACTACGGAGAAACTATTTCCTCCGGTGGGGGAATCCAAAACCAGCGAAATAATCATATAATTAGATCCAGGCCATCCAGGAGTGAAATCAGCAAGCATTTTCTTCTCACAAAGGATAGTGGATATCTAGAATTCTCTTCCCTAAAAGGCTGAGAATACTGGATCCATTCAAATTTTCAAGGCTGAGATAGATAGATTTTTATTATGTAAGAGTATCAAGGTACTGTATTTGTTCAAAGGCAGGTATTTGAAGTTGTGGTACATATCAGCCACAATCTAATAAAATGGCACAACAGGCTTGAGGGGCTGAATGTCCTACTCCTGTTCCTTTGTTCCTATGAAATACTCGAAACATTATTTCTGATCAACACTTTTTTCTAATGGAAAACTACTGTGTGAGCAAAGTCAGGCACTGATTCCAAACTTATTTTTTACCCACTTCTTTGTAGGTAAAGCAAATTGCATGATAAAAGCAAGATTGTGTGCACACAATTCTCATTGGAAAGACATCCCAGGGCACTGGAAAATCAGGAGTTTTAGATCCGAGCTGGGAGTTGGGGTCAGAAGGTGAGGAGGGCAGGTGAGGGTTTGGGCGTATTTTAAAGAGAAACAACAACAACAGCACCAAACGTACACTTGTATAGCACCTTTCATGTCAGGAGGACATCCCAAAGTGCTTGACAGTGATTGTTTCAGACCCAAGCTGGGGTTGGGGATGGGGAGGGTGGAGGGAAAGTGTGGGATTTGGGGTGACCGATGGGACCGTCGAAGAGGAGGGTCTTGAGGCAGGTCTTGAAGAAGGCCAGGGAAAGGGCGAAGCAGAAGGACTGTGGGATGGTTCCAGAGATTTGGGGCAGAGTGGCTGAAGGCTCACCCGCCATTGGTGAGGCGAGTGGGTCGGGGGATGTGGAGCAGGCTGGAGCCTGCTGAGCGGAGGGGGTGGGCAGATTGTTAGCGGGGTTAGGAGATCACAGAGGTAGGGCTTTGAATGTGAGGACCAGGATCCTGAATTACATCCCCTGAGTGATGGGGAGCCAGTGGAGTCGGGCAAGGATGGGGGAGAAAGGTTTTCAGATTGGATTTAAAGTAGGCGAGAGAGGGGGTGAGTCGGAGGGATTGTGGGATAGAGTTACAAAGTGTGTAGGCAGACATGCCAATGGTGGGAAGGCAAGTGCAAGGGACTTGAATATGGCCGGTGTCTTCCGAGTGGAGGGAGCCGTCAGGCCCTTATGGGGGTTATGAGGTCAGAGAGGTAGCGGGAGGAAGACATGGAGGACCTTGAAGGTGACTATAAGGGTTTTGTACTCGATTTTCTGAGAGTTGGGGAGCCAGTGAAGCAGGGCAAGAACATGGGTGATAGATTCCCAGAGCCTGGTGCAGGAGAGCACACAAGCTGCAGATTTCTGAATAACCTGCAATTATGTAGGGAAGAGTTAATATATACAGTGTTAGTGTCATTCAGTTCATGCCTAAAATGCATGAAAGTAATATCATATTATTAGAAACAAGCCAAGGAAAACTAGAGCACAAATGCAATCTCTCAAGATCACAAGTGCTCAAGTAGTGAAAAGCAGCCAAGATCAGAGGAAGAGACAATGGCCAAGATCCTCTCATTGAACATAATTGTGGCATGGATAAAACTTGAGGTTTTGTCAAAGGTTTATCCCCAACAAAACACTTGAAGGGCACCACACAAAATAACAGCAGATTATTATCCCTATTATCCAATGTCTTATTTCTTCAAACAGTTGTTTGTTGGGAAACAGGAGATAGTCCAGACAGTGTTATTGCAAAAGTGTTCACTGGGCAAATAAACATGGTGACATCCAGCTTTTCCAAACCAGACTTTTGGTTTCTTATTCTCCAGCAATTGAACCAAACTTTTATTCCTTTATGAATATCTGAACCTTAACTGTTCTCTGTTTATTGTCTTCCAACATTAGGTGGCATTAAATGTAACAGCCACCTTGTGTTCTGAATTTTCCTTTCTAGGCATGTTGGCTTTGAAATCTTTAATGATTTGTTTCTTCTTAAATACAGTCTTAAAGAAAAATGCTGCACACTCTGAAGTGTATAAATCTACACTTGGGTAAAATTTCCCCCCACATCCCATCCCACCCCTTTCCTATAAATATATATTGTAGTAAGGGAAGAAGAATATCAAGCAATAGATTTCCTTTAAGCTTTCTGTAAGGTTCGATTCCTGGGCAGGCAAAATCTGATATAGCGCTTTTCATGTCTTCTAAATGCCTCAAAGCACTTCACAGAATATACTGTGAAGTGCATTATTATGAACAATTTGCTTTGAATGATCTGTGAAGTGGGTCTCTTTGGCATCTTCAGACAGAAATGAAGCTCCAACATTTTCAGTTAAGTTCCCGGTCAACACAACATTTTTGATCCTCTGGAGAGATGGTCTGATATGCGCTATATCTCCTCTTCCTATTTTCCTTGGCAACATAATGGAAGGCCATCTTAGACAACATGCTTCTAAGATCCTCTGGGTGGCTAATTAGAAGGAGCCTGCTATTCAGGTGTTCAGTGTCTTCCCTTGTTCATAACACAGTTGAACTAAGACCTGATCCTATTTCAGGTACCCTGTTAGAACAGCTGGCTGATGAAAGGGCTAAATTATTTCGAAGCAGAAGTATGACACTGTTCCCATAAGAAATACACCTAATCCCTTTACTGAAGAATTCCCAATTATACTGTATAATTTATCGGTATTTAATGGCTTTGATGAATTAATCTGTTAATAAATATTTTAAAAAGAAAATATATTTTTCCCAAATTAGGTTGCAATTAAACTCCTCTCCAGCTGGAGACTGGAACAATAAGGATTTCTGACACCGAGAGATACTTAGTAGTGCAGTGCTTTGCAGCAAATGAATGTGAAACTAGGTCATGAAATTTCACAATAATCAGAGATAATTTGGTTTATCAGAGAACATTCATCCAATCGCTCTGAAAATGCTGTAAATATCTAAAGGCAGTAATGATTACATATGTAAAATCACTCTAAGCCAATATTCTACACATTACACTTGAAATATTATTGAAAATGACAAAAAGGATGATACAGAAATAAGGATACGCAACAAAAGGCCGATAGTTTCACACAGCAGTGAGGGATGGCAAGCAGTAGAGAGCAGCAGTGAACAACAAATAGGAAGTAATAGAGCAATTGATATGATTCCTCAGCAATCAATCATCGGGTTCGTCAAAGCATACAAAACCCTTCATTTGCAGAAACATTGGATCTTCAGGTCAATCAATTGCTAAGTTGTGTTATCAAGCACCAATTGGAGAAAAAGCTCTCATACTAGATAGTCTCTTTTAAAAAAATCTTGGATGGACTCCAGGATGTGAATCTGTCAATACACTAACTGCTAGCTGGGCAATATCCACAATGAGGTTAAAAGGGAATATCTATCTCCACAAACACTTTTTCTTTGCAAGCACTCTTCAGATTCTACACATGCTCCGCTCTATTACCCTGATACCATAGCTACAATTTTCCATTTGGGTTTAGGTTCCAATACATTTCAGTTTCCAAACAACAACAAAATTACATTTGTATAGTGCATTTCACGTCAAGAGAATGTCCCAAAGCGCTGGACAGTCAGTGATTTGGATCTAAGTAGGTAGTTGGGATCAGTAGGGGTGCAGGTCAAAAAGGGTAGAGATAGAAGGGTGACCAAGGAGGCAAGGGAAGAAGCAAGGTATTGGGATTGTGGGATGGAATTAAATTAAACAAAATTTGCCAAATGGAATTTTTTTTTCGTTCAGGGATTGCTTAATTCTATGACTTTGTTTCCTTTACTGGTTAATTGTTTGGGTCATTTCTCAAACTTTTGCATTCTTATTTCTCTGTTGGTTTTACAGGTACTTAACCAAACTCTGTTATCAAACTCTGTTTAAGTGCTGTGGGATGTCACCCTGGGTGAGGGGTGCTATTTAAATGTAAATTGTTATCATTCAGCACATGAATGCCGTGGGTTAAAACCCATGCATTTGATGTAGTGCAGCCCAATAGAGTTTAACATAAACAAATAAATAAATAAACATACATACATTGCTCTAAAAGAGTGAATATTGAAATCTTATCATACACTCAATGAAAAATAGTTTTCTAATATACAGTACCTATATAATGAAAATCTATTTTCCTAACATGGTTCCTTGGTAAGAAATGAAGATACCCAAAAATGGTAAATCAAGCTGATCTGTGGACATTTTGCTGCAAAGCAAATTCTAAAGGAAATCTTTATTAAGGAATTCGGAAAAACAAAATTGTAAGTACCTCTATTATGTATTGAGGACAGGATTGAGTTTCATTGTAATAATCTGCAGGCAAAAAACAGTTTTGATGTAGAATTTTGACCTCCTTATCTGGCTCATGAATACGATTTGCAGATGTAGGTGTGTCATGATGTCTGCAAATCAAGTGATAGGTGGAAGTTGAGGTGAGGGGTGGTGGGAGGTGGCAGTGATCCTTGATGATGAATCAATGCTGAATGAGCAATAATAAGAATCCTTGCGTTTGACATAGCGCCCTTTCGCGTCTTCAAGACCACTCATAGCGCTTCACAGAACCCAATGTACAATTAATTGATTCTATTTTGAGGGAGAAACGCAGCAGCCAATTGCGCATAGCAGTGCCCCACAAACAGGCGTGGGTTGAGTGACCAAGTTATTCTTATTGAAAAATATAAATATTTGAAGGGATTATTACCCCCGGAATAGCAATCCACCAATCAATGAACAACCAGGTCCCTATTTACTGCTAGGTAACAGAGGCATGTGGAGTACAAAGCCTAACGTATTGCACTGCCGGGAATTGAGCCCAGGTTCTCTTGCTTGCGAGGCGAGTACGCAAATCACAATGCTACAGGACTCTGATTGTTTGCTGCTAATTTTTTTTACTTTGTTCTCTGTGCTGCAGAGATATTGAAAACGAGCCATAGTAATCCTGCAGAATTGTTAAAAACAAAAGTGTGGTGGACGCCTGGAATATGTTGGGGGTAGTAGATAGAACTGTATATTTGTAAGTGGAGCTATAATTTAACGATTTAATGTACTTTCTTACATTTAGTGCATTTGCTATAATCAGTTCTGCGCTTACTTACTTGTGCACCTGAAACCCACCTATAGTGAATACACAATGCAAAGCCAAGTGTTACTGTTTTAATGGTTGAAGTGTTTAAAATTAGACACTCAGTGGGATCATATTGACTCATTTTGCACCATTTCCCCTGAGCAGTAGAATCTGGGAGGTAACAATGCTGCTTCTCTTTGATTTATTGCGTGTTTTGGGGAAGCAATGCAATTACCACCAAGTGGATTTCTCATGATTGGTGGCAGAAGTTAGGGAAATTCTGCTGTTGGAAAGAAACGACTTGCAAACAAATACAATCTGTGCCTATGCACTGGCTGCCAGTTGCTGCCAGCAATGAGCAATCTACATTGCATTGGAGAGCGAGTAGATTTTCATAGGACCAGAGGTTTTGCAGCATTCAAAAGATATTCTTTGTTAAAGCAGCTCTGCAAAACAGAGCAGCCAAGGGGTGTAGTTGTTTCAATCCCCAAAACACCTTTGGATCGTAACTACTGAGATGCCAAGCGGTAGTGAAAGTATTGAAAGCGTGGATTATGATTCCAAAACCTCATTCCCAGACACCAATCTATACTCTCCCAACAACTGACTTTACCCACTGTTGCTGTATGTCTTTGGTTGAATATTGAATATTGTGGAGTCCTGTAGCTCAGTGGCTAAAGCACTCGCCTTACAAGTGTGAGAGCAGTGTTCGAATCCAGGCAGGTCAGGGCGAAACCTTGGGCAAGTTTCCTTACTCCACGCGCCTAATAATAATCCCTCCCAAAAAAAACACGACTGTTGGTGGGAAACTTCTGTGCACGTTTTGCCCACAAATATACGCTCAATTCACTTTGCAATATATTCTGTGAAGCACATTGAGACTCTAGAAGATGTAAAAAGCGTTTTTCCAAATGCAAGGATTCTTATTCTTATTCTTATTATTTCTATCTTTTATGTGATTCAACAGTTTTACAAGCTATTGATGAATGTTTCTAATCTTGTTGCTTTTAGGGTTTGAATTGCTTAGGCCGACAAGAATATTAGTTAGTAATGTATAAAGATAACTTTTATAGTTGATTTTATTGGGATTTGCTGTTGATTGATAAAATTTGTATAATGCCCTTTCACATCAATTAGTGCATTCCTAGTAATATTAAGGGCTTAGAAATTATTTTGCTCTATGATCAAATGTAGTAACTAAACCCGTGATGCTGGACGTGTGGATTTAAATCAAAGCTTTAAACATTATCTACGTTTTTTTAAATGCTCTTATTTTCTTTTCGCTAGGTTCTATTTCTCCTTCACATTATTCCCTTAGCAATTTTGGGGAGCAAACCTCTGAACAATTGAACTATTTTTCTATTTTAAGATTTGTCTAGCATGCCTCAGGGAGACTTTTTTTTGCACTGGTATTTATTTCTCCCCTAGCTTCCTAAGCCGGAGTATTTCATTGCAAAGTGCCTTATTGATAGTATTGCTGAGGACTAAGCATCTGTCCAATAATTTGTGGAGTTCTTTAGCTACAACAACAACAATTTTGATTTATGTAACGCCCTCCATGCCAGACGGCATCTCAGAGTGCTTCACAATAACGAATCCCGGGTCCGAGCCAGGGGGAAGGGGAAAAAGGTGACCGAAGGCACAGTCGAAAAGAAAGCTCTTCAGAGTCCTGAAACTAGGAAGAGAGGGCGCGAGGAGAAGGGAATGAGGAAGGGAGTTCCAGACCTTCGGGGCCTAGTGGCTGAAGGCACGGCCACTGATAGCTCAGTGGTTAGAGCACTCGCCTTACAAGCGAGAGACCTGGGTTCGATTCCAGGCAAGGTGAAATCTTGGGCAAGTTTCCTTGCCTCCACATGCCTAATAATAAGCGCTAATAAAACTATAATAAATTTGTCATTTCAATCCACAACTGTTTGTGGGACACTGCAGTGAAAAATTGGCTGCTGAGTTTCACCCACAAATATAGTCAATTCAGTTTACAGTATATTCTGTGAAGCACTTTGAGAGGTCTAGAAGATGTGAAAAGCGCTATATTAAATCTCTACAGATTTTATTCTTATGCACCAAATGCAGGCAATGGAGCTGTTGCCTTGAATTTCCCAAAGAGATGCCATTCACATTGTTTAGTTGAGGTTATAGAACATCAAACACCAATTTTACAGCATGTAAATTGCTTCAATTTCAAGAACATTTCTAAATGTTTTGACAATGACTTTTTTTTTGATATACAGT
The DNA here is from genome assembly GCA_035084275.1 of Hydrolagus colliei. Classification (NCBI taxonomy): domain Eukaryota; kingdom Metazoa; phylum Chordata; class Chondrichthyes; order Chimaeriformes; family Chimaeridae; genus Hydrolagus; species Hydrolagus colliei. The sequence continues at coordinate 16,849,962 of CM068747.1, read as the reverse complement.
ACTTCGATTTAGCAAATGCACAACTAATTTGCCATGAAATGATATGCTTGGATGAAGGTTATGCATGCTTTAGGACTTAGGACTTGCAGAATGGGAAAGAGTGAGGATGGAAAATTGATCACTGGATTAGATCAGATATTCATTTGACCTTCACTGCATTACACGTTTCAGAGGAATATCCTCCAAAGAAATATTTAAATGGATTATACAGACCTATACAGACAGGATAACATGTATTCAGGTCAGAGAAATGACTAGATTGTGTCGAAATAAGAATACATATGTACAATTTACATGCAAACATGTGCTAAATTGTTTATCTGGATTAGCTGGGGACACTCCCACCTCGGAATCAGAAGGGCAATGGGTTCATGTCCCATCCCAGTGTACATAATCTGCACTGCATTGTCAGGGTGCTCTCCTTCAGACAAGCCAATAAACTGAGGTCAAGTCTGCCTGTTCAGGGCACAATTCGTAAAGCGAAAAGGAATTACTCCAGTTTCTGAGACAATAATTCCCCCAAATGGTCACTCGCTTCATTGCTGTTTGTAGAACATTGCTGTGCGCCAATTGGCTGCCGTATGCCTATAACTGCACATGATTTTTCTCAGCCCGAGTCAGGAACAAGGTTGATGTTGTGTTGGGAGGTTGTTAGGGTTGTATTCTGGAAGGAGGAGCTCGAATGGGCCGAAGGGCTTCTTCATCCAAATCACTCTTATAATTTTGCAACTGGAGCTTAGAAGAATCCCATGACTCCCCACTTATCACTGAACAGGTGGAATCAAGCAAGCAACACAGCAACAATTTGAACTAAAGTGAAAAGCTGTAATCACAGCAGCAAATTGAGAAGTATAATGCATTTAATGAAATTCAGTCCACTGAGCGCCAGCAGACTTCTTAAGTAAGCTGTTTACGTAAATCAACTATCCCATCCTGACTGTTCAGTGCCTTGGGACGTCCTCCCGACATGAAAGGCGCTCTATAAATGTAATTTTGTTGTGGTTGTTGTTGTACGTTCCTCTCCAGGCTCCATGACCGTATCACCCCCACCCTCGCTGGACTCCACTGGCTTCTCATCACACAGAGGATGCAGTTCAAAAGATCCTGGTCCTCAAAGAGCACCTTCAAAGTTCTCCATGGCCTCGCTTCCCCCTACCTCTGTCTCCGCTAACCGGGCTCTGTCATGCTTCACATCCCCCGCCTTACCCGTCCTTCAGCCATTCCGCCCCCACTTACCGGAATTCCATTCCGCAGTCCCTCCATCTTACGCCATCCCTTGCCTCCTTCAAGACTCAACTCAAAGTCATCCTCATCAGCCAGGCTTTTCATCAACCCCCTTGCCCCCATGCCCTCCACTCTCCCCAATCAGTATACCTTGCTCAGTTCCAGAATATTGTTTGTCTAACGCCTTGGTACATCCTCCCAACGTGGAAGGCATTATACAAATGTAATTTGTATGTTGTTGTACTACCAAATGCTATTTATTTCATGGAGTGTTTAATACCATTTCTGATGTAGTTGTTGATAGTATGAATACTATGAATGATGTCTGATGGATTCTATTTACAGTATTACAAAGAGATAAAACAATAATGTACTCATGAAGCACCAGGTGCCAAATAACATATCAGACATAAGTGTCTCCACATATAATTATATTCAGTGATAATTGTGCTACAGTTCACCAGGGAACTCAGTGGTATCAATCATAAACCATAAATCAATTTTTCACATTAGGAAAAAAATAAGAATGTTGTGTTGTTAATTGCTTGAGGAATACTCCACCAATCTCAGATATCCCCTCTCTTCCCCGCCCCCCCCCATTGCTCCCCACCAACCCCACCACACACACAAGGAAAATTATTTGTCTGATGACTGTTGGCAAGCAACCTTTCTTAGGCAATTGTTTGATATATTCTTGCTTGTAGAGGTGTGATACTAATAATCATGATGATCTGCGTGCAGCTGATAGAAGACTTTGAGCCACAAGAACATGAAGCCAAGGAGTTCACTGGCCCTCAAGTGAATTGAAGCAAAGCAGTTAATTAAATACCATTAAGATTTGCAGCTTGTTGATGTGATTACCCAGCATTCTACTTCAGTTCGAAGTGCTGCTGCACTGAAAATAATTCTGCACTTTAGCAGGCCACCGATTTAGAGGGCGTGTGTCGAGTAATGAGTGACTAATTGAATCTTCACATGCCAAAGGCTATTCTTCAGTGCTAACTGTGCTCAGTGGGACAAGGGTTGCTAATGGATGTGAAAGAAAAGAGCTGACAAACCAATGTGTCCTGCAGGCTGATGGCTTAACAACACTTGGAGAATCAGCAAAAATATTGACAGCACTCTGTGCCTTGCAAGCAGACATGTCAAGAAGCTTGGCTTCTCTTAATAGTATCACGTTTCACTTCTTTAGAATAACGTGATTAATATCATTCCTTAAATCTGAATTAGATATCTTGGTGATCTTCGGAAATGTGCTCAGATCCATGCAGTATTAATTGTATTATAGAAAAAGAACAGTATGTAGGAGTATTCATTTATAATCAATACTTGTAGCATCTTTTATCCTGTGTATATAATCCAGGCGATCTCAGTTTGTCCGTTATCTTTGAGACACACATGCAACCCCAATACAAATAACACCCAATGAAAAAATTACTATCCAGCATTAGTTTTCTTTCCAAAGGATTTGTTGTATGAATTTTCAACCCAAATCTGTACAGTAATCTCTTAAATGCAGTGAGGAAAAAGCAAAAATACGTAGAAAGTACCTCGTATTGTAATAAGATCTGCAAATCGAAATGTTATAACAACAACAAAAACAACAAGAATATTACATTTCCAGAGCGCCTTTCATGTCGGGAGGATCTGTCCCATGGCACTGAACAGTCAGGTCGGGACCGGAGCAAGGGAGAGGGGCAGGGTAGGGCGGAGGGGCAGGAGAGAGTTAGGACAGGAGGGATAGAGTTGGGAGGGCAGCAGAAGGCATGGATGAAGAGGAGGGTCTTCAGACTGGCCTTGAAGGAGGTGAGAGAGGGAGCGAGGCGAAGAGACTGTGGGATGGAGTTCCAGAGGGTGGGGTAAGAAGCTGAAAGCTCGTCCGCCGATGGTGGGGCGGGTCAAGCGGAGGACATGGAGCAGACCGGGGGAGGGGGTGGCAAGACCATGAATGGACTTGCAAGTGAGATTGACGATCTTGAATTCGATCCCTTGGGGGATGGGGAGCCAATGGAGCCAGGCGAGGGTGGGAGCGATGTGGTCATGAAGCTTGCAACTACAAAGATACACCCATTTAGAATTATATTTGTTTTTATTTGGCCTAATGCAAAGAAATATTGTCACTCTTTCATGTAGTGTTTCAGAAACTGATCAGACAATACACCACAAAAACATTTGTAGACTTTTAAAGAAAAAGCAAAGGAGAAAGTTTAAAATATAACGTTATTAATACAACAAAGGTGGTTGCAACCAGTTTAGTTTCCAAACTGCTCCATTTTTCCCAGAATTTCCCATATGTAAAAGTTGCAATGTTTGGCTGATCAAGCTGAACTGACTTAAATCGGGTCACTTATGGATTTTTGCACCTTGTGGCATGTAATAAAACTAAACAACAGCAAGGAACATTGCTTTTAAATGTGGATTTGTTTCAAAAATGCAACTATTCAAGAATAATCCACGTTCCTACTAAAATGTATAATTAATGCTTTTTTGAAACCTTCTGTGCAAGATTAAATTAGCCAACAGGGAATTTACAAGGCAAGTTCAATATGAAAAATATATGTTTAGCTCCAAGTTTACATACAATTCCTGGCCTGGATATGAGTATTAATGCATTGACTTTTTCTTTTGCAACTGTTATACATTTTAATGTAAATTCATAGAGAGCTAATAACCCAGCTTGAGATTTGAGTCATTTTAAAATTAATGATTGTTTTATCTGCAGTTGTGTTCTGGGATGTGATTAACTCTCTACTGGACTGTAGTGCTGCCATTCATTAGTCCAGCACATTGTGAATATCCAAGGTGGATATGTTCACCTGGAGATGGAAACATTCAAATTCAAGATAAATGCTACTATTCTACTCTTCCCCATCTACAAATTGATCATAACATCTACATAGGGCATTGGTGCCCAACCATTCATCGTTGTCTCCAACCTCTGGAATTCCATCCCACAATCCCTCTGCCTCACCCCATCCTTCGCCTACTTCAAGTCCCACCTTAAGACCCTCCTCTTCGACCGTTCCAGTTCGGGTCTAAAATAATGACTGACCAGCACCTTGGGACATCCTCCTGACGTGAAAAGCACATACAAGTGCAATTTTGTTGTTGTCAACTTATCTACATAGTTACAAGTACCTCTATTTAAAAATGATTCTTGGATTTGATGCAGCACCTTATCATATTGTCATTACATCTCAAAGCACTTCCCAAGATTTTAAAACAACTTGCCTTAAAATAGTGTTGTTTATGCAGGATGGTAATTTGGAGTGTCGCCGAGCATTGAACACATTTTAATGTGCAGTGTAGTGAGTATTTCATAGACAAACAAGGCGGCCATTTTGTTGCTTTGCCAAAGTCTTCGGATTGACCATTCAGTTGATTCTATTTTACGTGAAGTTTTTAAAAATAGTATGATTCTGCAATTAACGTAAATATAATCAATATTAATAATGAATAAAAACAGAAGTTGCTGGGAACACTCAGCAGGTCAGGCAGCAACTATGGAGAGATAAAAGTGAGTTAAAGTTGCAGGCTGATGACCTTTTTTCAGAACTGTCTTTCATCAGAATATTAATATCCTGCAATAGGCTCCGCGGCCACATCACTCCCACCCTCACCCGTCTCCACTGGCTCCCCATCCCCCAGAGGGTCGAATTCAAGATCCTCGTCCTCACTTTCAACGCCTATCTCTCCGACTTGCTGTCTCCCTATCAGCCTACCCATCCCCTTCGTTCAGCGGACTCTGGCCGGCTCCATGTCCCCCACCCAAACCGCCCTACCAGCTGTGGCCGGGCTTTCAGCCTCTTCGCCCCCACATTCTGGAACTCCATCCCGCAATCCCTACACCTCGCTTCCTCCCTTTCCTCCTTTAAAGCCGTTCTCAAGACCTTCCTCTTCAATGCGCCTTCTGCTCTCCTCCTAACTCTCCCACTGTCCTACTCTCCTTCCCCCTACCCTGACCCCACCCACTGCTCGGGTTCAGACCTAACTGTACAGCGCCTTGGGAGGTCCTCCCGACGTGAAAGACGCTCTATAAATGTAATTTTGTTGTTGTTGTTAATAATACTTTGATCCACTGCTACCAGTTTATTAGAATGCCTCAAACCCAAATATTAACCTATTGAATATTACAATCCTTCAGATAATTACATTTGCTAATATCTGAAGGTATCATCATACAAAATATGATTTATAAAATAAAAATCACAGAATGAATGGTTAGATTCTTCAATTACTACCTGAGTCAGTTCATGTACATCAAGAAAATCCACAACAGAATTTGTCAGAATGTAAATTATACCTTGTCCATCAATAGACCTTGCAGTCCCATCACCGTTTGTTGTACCTCACTGTAGCAGTACCATACTTGATCATAATTTAATCACTCACTACAGAAAGATAAATCTTCTTAAAGCAAATTCCACAGGAGTAATAAAGGTGATATTAAATGAGAGTTTTATCTATAACAGATTTGTTTTCAATATCTCAACCTTGCCTTGCAATGGCAAAGGAAACTTTAGACCCTTGAAATAAGAATTCTAATATTTTATTAATTGCATGTGTTAAATAGAAAAAAAGATCTGTTCATTCATACTTTCAAAAGCTAGACAGATATATTAATCACAGAGAAGGCCATTTGAAAGTCAGAGCAGCCTTTAGTTTCTGTCTTATCCCAAATGACCCAACACCTGAAAACATTACCAAACTCCTTTATTATCTGGAACAAAACCTGTGCTGAATCATTAATATTGCAAAAAACTATACATTGTGAGCACGAGAAACATCCTGTGTTCTTCACCTCCACATTTGAGTCCTTCATGCCCCAATGAACTTTCAGAGCTATTGCTAAGTGTTCTCACACAAGGACAAAAAGCCATCCAGGATAAAAAATCCATTCCACTTGGGATTCAAAGCTTGTTCCACCATGAAGTCGATTGTGAATTAATTTTAACACAGATTTTGCAGAGTACTGTAGATGGAGAAACTATTTCAAACTCATAATAAATATAAGGCAGGGCAATTTATTTTCCTTGTCATGCATCTCTCTGATGTAATGCTGCAGTGGTGATTATAAAATCTCTTATCTCATGTAAAGAGTTTCAATCTGTAATCAATTATATAGTTTTCAAAGCTAAATTCCTCCAGTACCCAGAATCGGTAAGTAATTTGGAGTCATCAACGCCTTTTCAGTATTAAGTTAGTTTGTGACTATAGGAGTCCTTGGATCTTATACTTTTGAGTACAACTAAGAACGTGTGATATAGTCACCATAGTGCTCTGACAAAACCCAACCTTATTTATTTAGGATTTATTACTTCTAAATGCAACTTCAGGAAAAATTCTGTCCAATTGGAAAGTGTATAGGATTTTGTATTGATGACAGATTATTGCTTGGTTAAGTCCTGCTGGTAATTTGACATTTCTTTTAGGCTTCTTTGGAACACCAAGTCCCCTTTGTTTTTTAAATACTTTTTATTCTTTCAAAAGTAGTGCCAATCTGCAAAACAAGATAACTTTCTGAAACTATTGGTTAGAAATTTGAGTTGGGTTTAATGTAATTTTGTTGTTTTTGTTAAACATTCCGTTGTGAAATTCTTAAATGTAGGTCTACATTTTGAAACACTTTTTTCCAAGTTATTTTAAGAATTACTGAATACAGGTTTCAAAGTTAACCACTGAATTAAACAATTTATCAAATTCTGTACATTGTGAAATTCTATGCAATAGACCCAGTTGGAATTTCTACCCACATATTGCCAGTAAAAATGTTTACACAGTAAAAGTAAAGGTTATGCTGACGATAATCTTAGGCATAGTATCAAGTTACATTGATATAAATATTCATCTAAAGATGTTACGATGATAGGGTTTTCATTCCAATATGATCCTGGTATTACAGTCCCAAAAATATCACCACCTGCTCTAAAGCTATGATCAGCCTTTGATCCACTTCACTTGGGAACCAAAGTGTGGCTCACACATGGAGTCCATTGTTGGATTAATCTTAACATAGATTTTATAAAGCAGAATGGAGAGCATATTTCAGGCTGATGATGTCAAATAAGGCTGGAAGATTTATTTTCCAATAACATGCCCCATTAGATCTTCAGCTGGAATTAAAGTTAAAGTGTCATGGATTTGGATTGTTACTAAAGTCAGAGATTCTGGAAGATTTACAGATATTGGATATCAGCTAGAAAATGATGCCACTGCTCACAGAATTGAAAACAAAAGTAATCATTCTTGTAGAAACTTCTAACAAAAAACGATAAAAATGATTGTGTTGGAAAACTATTTAGCTTTGGTGGAATACTGTGCATTGTTAAATTTAAAAATAAAATGCCACATTCTTTCAGACCTCCTGCCTTTTATGAATGTTCTTTTTTAGCGACTTCATGTACAGATTATCTAAAGCTGCCTTAATAAAAGTACTCTAACATGTTGGCAGTCAATGCGCTAACTGACTAATCATGCGGTCACTCCAGAGAGGCAATACATTGGATCCTAGAGAGGTGTGGAGCTTGAACTCTGTATAAAAGCTGTCCAAATGCCAGTGGGAGTTCTACACTTTGGAATTCACCTAGGAGAACAAATGAATCCTGAGAAGCAGCCACATGACAGGCTCAAGGCTGTTGCAGAGAAGGCCTGCGGCTATTGAGTGCAGAATCTGAAAGACAGAGTCTTGGTACTTGAACTTGATGAGTGGGGGTGAGTTGTATGGGTAGTTTCAGGACACTGACAGTCATCCAGACTGATAGAGGTAACAAGCCTTGCATGTCTCTGATGACTATTGGAAACCATTGAGGAGTTCCCCCTCCCCTCATGTCAACAAACTGCTTGATTTATTTACAAACTAAGCCCATCTCCAGATGTGTTCCGTATCTATCTAGCTTAGATGGGCTCCCATCGTATTCTGGTACGGTAATAATAATACTAATACTACTACTACTACTACTACTAATAATAATAATACTAATCATCATCATCATCATCATCATCATTGCATTTGATATAGCGCTTTTCACATCTTATCAACATCTCAAAGCGCTTCACAGAATATACAATAAAGTGAATTGACTGTATATTTGTGGGCAAAATGTGGCAGCCAATTGCGCACATCAGTGAGCCACATACAGTTGTGGATTGAAATGACCAATTTTTATCATTGTGTTTTTTTTTTGTACGGATTATACAGTATTATATTGAGGTGAACAAAAATGCAAAATACTGCAGATACTGGAAGTCTGAAACAAAAACAGAAATCATTGGGAACATTGAGCTGGTCAGGCAGCATCTGTGGAACAAGGAAAATGAGTCAATGTTTCGGATCCACGACTCTTCATCAGAACATGTTGACTCAGAATCATTGAACACTTTCTGACAAAATGTTGACAAACTTTCCTTTCTCCATAGATGATGCTTGAACTGCTGAGTGTTCCCAGTGATTTCTGTTTTTGTTATTGTATTGAGGTGTCCTGGTTAAATCCATAACTGGCAAAAGAAAATAGAAAATGACAACGTCTGTATTTATTCAGGGATCATACACTGAGCAGAACTTAATCAAATCACTTTCATTCTGAAAACAAAGTTAAAATTAGATCCAAAGTTGTTGGCTTCTTTGTTACCGTGAATAAGTTTGAAACTGAAAAGGGACGTTAGTTTCTCATCAATTTATTTTCTCCCTGCAGCAATCTGGTGGAAATAGGGAAATCAACAATGACTAAATGTCAATAATTTTGTAGAATTCTGAGAGCATAAGCCTCTATAGTAGTCCAATGAGAGCTATAAACCCTTCTTATCTTCCTCCGAACCCTATAGTTTTTAGCTGCTCCAAGGTTAATCCCAAGAAAAGGTCCACAATCTTAATCCATTTTTTAAATCCTAAATTGTGCTGCAGCTCAATCTAATTGTTTTGGAATTGTTATTGCAGAAATCCAGGGCGATGGCAGGTGATGGGATTTAGAGATTGTATAACCTTTAATAAAAACTGCAATAATAAATACTTAAGTAGGTTTTCTGCGACGTTGTGCTTCTACTGTTGAAAACCTACAGGCCACCTATCATAACACAATCCAATTCGTTATTTGGTGGTTGTTGAATACTCAATTAGGATGAATTTGACAAATAACAAAGAGCCAATAAGTGGAAGTATAAAAGGACAAAGGGTGTGTGATGTAGAGTGGTGCTTTTTTTGAGAGTTTGAAAAGAAAAAAAAAACAACGCTGTCAATGCATTTGTGACTTGAGTTGAGTTATAGTTCAGTGGTGAATATTAGCACACTTTTTGTTTCTTTAGTAGTTAAAACGCACAATCCAAAATGTGATTTTGAGACAGGTGTTACTCTTAGATTCTAAGAAGCTCTACACAGTTCCCAATATTTCAGTCCTACTAAAACCAACCTGCCCCAGTTGTGTATATTAAAATTCATATTGTGCATTTATACAAACTCCTGAATAAACCCATTTAACTAATTTTCAACTAGTTGATCATCACTAATCATCATGAGCAATCTAATGTCAGACTGCCGCTGAAATAACTAAATACAATATACTGTACTGTACTAACTATATAATGAGAGCATGTTTAAAGAAGGATGACGCATTATGAAATCAATTGATATGTTCTATATCTTCTGATATGAAATGGTTCAATGCATCCTTTTTTTAGCTATTCTTTGGAAAGCAGTAAAGCATATTCCATCAAGAAATATGGATATAGTCACAACAACAACAACAACAAAATTATACTTGTAAAGCGCCTTTCACATCAGAACGACGTCCCAAGGAGCTGTTACAGTATATCCTTCATACAGTGGTCTCTCCAATTACACCCAAGTACAAAAATTGCCCTCCAAAATTCTTATATTGAGCATATTTTATTTGAAAACATGGCTATAATCTTACAGCCAAAGCTCACATTGGGTTCATTTATCAGGTCAATCGTGTTTTTTCATGGAAGGTTCAAGGAATTTATTAGCAATAAAAACAGTCCAGATAGCTAGTTACTGAATAACATAATGCAAGTAAAGATCAGAAAACTGACACAATTACACCCTGAGAAAGAGCTGCAATTGCACATCACACAATGTGAAAGGAGCACTCGCTTGATTTGCAGTTATCTTTCTAACTTGGTTATTTTGTAATGTTAGAACTTTTAAATTTGTAATTTTTTGAAACTTTGTTTTGCCCGCAAAACACAGTCAAATCACTTTACAGTATATTCTGTGAAGCGCTTTGAGACCTCTAGAAGATGTGAAAAGCGCTATAATCAAAATTAAGGATTATTAGTACATGTATTATTAACTTGTCAATAATCTAAATTGAAGCCACAGCTAGACAATTGGCTTTAAAATTATATTGACCTTCCATTGGCAAGCAATGATATATAGTCACCATTTTCAAATATTTTCTGCCTCTGAATGCCTACAGTGTTTGTCAACAAGACTGGGGCCCTCCTGATAGGTTCACGGCACTGCCTTCATGCATCAGGAGCTGGCAGCATCAACCTCCATCGTTGCACACTCAACCTCACCAAGCCAGTCAGGAACCTAGGTGTCTGGTTCAATCCTTAACTGTCTTTCCTCCCCAACATCCAAGCAATGACTTTCTCTGCCTTCCCTCACCTCACCAATATTGCCTGACTCAGCGATTAACTCACTCTTCCGGCAACTGAAACCCTCATTCATGCCTTCATCACAAACTGGCTAAACTATGCCAATGCCCTGCTTGTCGGCCTTCCCATTCCTCCCTCCGGCCAGTGTCCTCCACCGCTCCAAGCTTCATGACCCCATCTCTCCCATCCTCACCTGACTCCATTGGCTCCCTATCATCCAGAGGATCCAATTCAAGATCCTGGTCCTCACATTTAAAGCCCTCCACGGCCTAGCCACACCCTACCTCTGTGACCTCCTAACACCCTACCAACCTGCCTGCCCACTCCACTCAGCAGTCTCCAGCCTGCTCTACGTCCCATGACCCTGCCGTCCCACCATTGGCGGGTGAGCCAGTTCTGTTCCCAACCTCTGGAACTCCATGCCACAGTCCCTCCACCTCACCCCCTCCCTGGCATCCTTCAAGTCCCGGCTCAAGACCCTCCTCTTCGACGGTCCCTTTGATCACTCCAGATTACCCACTTTCCTTCGAGCCTCCCCATCCCCGAAACCAGTTCATGTCTGAAATAATGACTGTCCAGTACCTTGGGACGTTCCTCCTGATGTGAAAGGCGCTATGCAAGTGTAATTTTGCTGTTGTTGTTGTCGGACTATAGGACTCACTATGTCTGCTGCATCTCTACTACATTAAACAATGAAAAATCTCAGAACACATTCACAAATTTTCACTTATACCCTGCCATCTATTGTAATCTACAATGCTGGGGGCACAGATAAGGAAATGCAGATGGAGTTAGATTAAAAGATCAGCCATGATCTTATTGAATGGCGGTGCAAGCTCGAAGGGCCGAATGGCCTACTCGTGCTTCTAATTCTTATGTTCTTATGTTAATACATTATCTAATGCAACAATATGTTATTGATGATTTTACGCTATTTGGGAATTGCATGAATGCTGAACACCTGCTTTTATTTATAAATAAATTGATAATGTTCCCTTAATCCAGCTGTTTTAGTGGCTTTTGAAAAAAAGCAGGGTTCACTTCCCCAAGTTGGAAAGATGCTAATGTAAAAATACTCACCCTCATTAAGTTATACAATTAGTATTTCACCTAAAATACAAAAATATGGTTTGCATTGAGAATAAAATAGAACTTGCAGTTTTGGTGGTGGACCATGTAGTTCTTTCACAGCCTTCAAATGCATTACTGATATTATTACAGCCCACAGGAGAAGGTTATGGTGCATTCATTAATACGCCTGCAAAATACGATCACTATACTCTACAGCAAATCCTGTGAAGCTCTTTGAGACATTCTCTAGACGTGAAAAGCACCATAACAAATTGAAGGATGCTTATTATATTATTCAATTTATGTTTTGAACACCAGAACATTGATGCCATGAAACGTTAATGGATCTGCCATTTATAAGTTGCATGTATTTAGGGCACAATCTCATTCTTAAAAATTGATGTTGTTAAAAATCTCAATTGAGGGCTTCAGGGATATATCCTTAGACAACCTTCTATATAAGTTCAAAGTCTCGACAGCGGCTTGAGCTGACAAACGTCTGACTGAATTCAGTTACCAGGCCTAAAAGGATTAAGTTACGAGGAAAGGCAGCGTAAACGTGGATTGTATTCTCTTTAGTTTAGAAGATTGAGGGGTAATTTTTTAGAGATTGTTAGGGTGATGATGGTAGATTGTTAGGGTGATGCTTGTTACGGTAGATACACTGAAGCTATTTCCTCTGATGAAGGAATGCAAAACAAGGGTACATAATCTTAAAATTCGATGGGCTGTTCCTATGTTCCCATGAATCACAACAGTCTAATTAATTCATTTTCTGTCTGGCCTGCATTTTTGTTATACCAAGTACATGCAAAAACTAATAAAATAACAAATGTAGGCAAATTTGGTAAACAAATAAAATATCCACAAGTATGAAATACCAGCAGATAAATGCAGTCAGAAGTTATAATGCCTACAAATTTAGTTGAATATATCTAATAGAATACTAGTGAGTGAATCTTTTTGAACTGATTTGATAGACTTTCTCAATTCATCCCTTCTAATAAACGTCAGTAACTCAGTCTTGCAAAGTGATTGGTAAATCAATGAATGATCTGCTGCCAACATATATTTCAGTGGATAGCTTTCCTAACTGTTTTCTTCTCTGTAGCAGTGATTCCTCACTATTGGTAACACTAAAAGTATTTGAGTATTATCGACTTAAATGAAATTAATAGAAATTATTTCCACATTTCTGTTAGACTATATGTAATGGATTCAGTGTATTGTAGATTTTCAATGTGTGTCATAAAAAAACTGAAATTGCATGCTTTTAGTAGGTGACTTGTACTGATAAGATAAAAGCCTTCTACATCTAAAGTTGTTTATATCCAACAGTTGTGGACAACAACAACAACATTACATTTGTATAGTGCCTTTCACGTCAGGAGGACGTCCCAAGGCACTGGACAGTTATTGATTCAGAACCGAACTGAGGACAGAGGTGGGGAGAAGGAGTTGCCGATGGGTCCATTGAAGATGAGAGTCCTGAGACGAGACTTGAAGGAGGCCAAGGAGGGGGTGAGGTGGAGGGACTTCAGGATGGCATTCCAGAGGTTGGGGTCAGAGTGGCTGAAGGCTCGCCCGCCAATGGTGGGGTGGGTGGGTCAGAGGACATGGAGCAGGCCAGAGCCTGCTGAACGGAGGGGGCAGGCAGGTTGGTAAGGGGATAGTAGGTCACAGATGTAGGGTGGGACGAAGTTGTGGAGGGCTTTATATGTGAGGACCAGGATCTTGAATTGGATCCTCTGGATGATGGGGAGCCAATGGAGTCGGGCAAGGATGGTGGATATGGGGCCACAGAGTTTGGAACGGTAGAGGACATGGGCCGCAGAGTTTGGGATTATCTGCAGCCTGTGGAGAGAGGAATTGGGAAGGCCGATCAGCAAGGCATTTGCATAATCAAACTGGGATGTAATGAAGGCTTGGAGGAGGGTTTCAGTGTCTTTAGGGGTGAGGTAATGGCGAGAAATTTTGCGGAGGTGGGGAAAGGCAGAGCGAATCATTGCTTGGAAGTGAGGGAGGAAAGACAGTTGAGGGTCGAAAAAGACACCTAACTTCCTGACTGGCTTGATGAGGTTGAGTATCCAACCATGGAGGTTGATGCAGGCAGCACCTAATGTAAGGAGGTGTTGGTGCGAGCCAATCAGTAGGGCTTTGGTCTTGTTGACATTCAACTGTAGAAAGTTAGCTCTCATCCAGGACTTGATGTCTGACAGATAGTCTGTCAGGACAGTAGTAGTCCTGGAGTCGAGAGTAGAGGCAGAGAGATAGAGTTGGGTATCATCTGCATATATGTGGAAGTTAACCCCATGTTTGCGGATCATGTCACCAAATGGGAGCATATAGATGTTGAAAAGTTGGGGGGCAAGGACAGAGCCCTGAGGGACGCCACAGGTGACAGTGCAGGGGCCGGAAGAGAGAGCCTTGGTGGCGACAAAGTGTAGGCGATGACAGAGGTAGGAGTTGAACCAGGCAAGGGCAGGTCCACAGAGATTGAGGAAGGAGGAGAGGCGGTGTAGGAGGATGAAATGGTCAACAGTGTCGAAGGTGGCGGAGTGGTCGAGAAGGACAGCAAAAACAACAAATTACATTTGTATAGCGCACTTCAAGTTGGAAAGATGTCCCAGGGTGCTGTACACTCAGGGGGATTTTGACCCGAGCTGTGAATTGGGGTCATGAGGGGTGGAGGGAAGGGTGTTGGGAGTGGGAGTGTGGCTGAAGGGACACAGTCGAAAAGGAGGGTATTTAGTCAGGATTTGAAGGAGGAAAGAGGGGGAGTGAGGTGAAAGGATTGTGCGGTAGAGTTCCAGCGTTTAGGGACAGAGATGCTGAATGCCTGACCACCAATGGTAGGGCGCGAAGTACACAGTAACTGGAACAGGCCGGTGTTTGCTGAGTGGAGGGAATGGACAGGCTGATATGGGGTGAGGAGGTCTGAGTGTTAGGGGGGAGCAAGACCATGGAAGTCTTTGAAGGTGGGAATGAAGATTTTGTACTCAATTTGTTGAGGGTCAGAGAGGCCGTGAAGCCAGGCAAGAACAAATGTGATTGGTTTCCGGAGTCTGGTTTGGGAGAGGAGACACACTGCTGAGTTCTGTATAATCAGCAGCTTGTGGATAGAAGAGTCGGGAAGTCCAGCGAGTGGGTAATTGGTGCAGTCAACAGAAACAAAACTGCTAATAGATTACACTTCGAGACCACGCAGGTACCAACAGTGGGAAATGGGTACCAACAGTGGGAAAAATTAAGGTTTCAGATTAATACACAAGTAGCTGCTCATCGAACACTAAATAGAGAAATAGTTCCTTAATTATTCATTCATTGCATTGAATTTTGATTGTTCAGGACTTTAAGGACTGCAGTGATTAATATCAAATACCTTCTTGTTTATCTGGAGGGAAAAAAAGGCACATAACTGCACTGCACAGTGGCACAGTTAATGGTACAGTTTAAATGTGGAGCTAATTTATCAACATGTTTATGCATAAATCAGAACTATAAAGTTTCTGGTTCAGAACAGTGAAGGGCATGGAACATTAGGATATCATGCTCAGTTTATGGAACCATTGAGCTCAACTCAACTGTAGTTACCAGGGATTTACAGTACTTCTTAAACAAGCTCCTGTTTCAGAGCTCACAATCATTTTTGCTTGCAATCTCAAATGTTATTGCACGCTTGTAGAAAAGGCCATTATTCAGTTATTCACATCAGAGAATGCGCAATGATTACGAGTTCGTGGATTGCAATGTATATCTCAAATTATTTCCTGTGAGTCTTCCACACTGGTCACGCACCAGCTTGCTGGTCAAATGTCCTGGGTTTATCTACAAAGAGCATCTGATTTGTAATCTCTTTTCCTGTCACATCAAAAGTAAAGTGCTTCAGGCTATATTGGAGACTGCAATCAAACTCTAACTGTGCACCATATAAGAGGGTATTAAAGTTTCTGATCAATACAGCTGGATCAATGCTTTTGTGTACTACGGTATTAGTGTTCCATTTACTGTTTGTTAAAATGCTGAACTGTAATCTGTCAGATGCACGCTCCTGGTACCTTAACCCACCTGTACTAAATTTAGCTTCTCTTTATCAAAAACTACAGCAATTCCATATGGACAGTGATCATGCCAGGATCTATGTCTGCATGGTATTAACATTGAGAATCTATCCCATTGCCCTGCTCTCTAAATCAATTACGCTAAAAGACTTGGGAAGCTAAATTCTTTCAAACACATCTTTAGGTCAATATGTGTAATGACGGTGACACAATTGCACCATGTGTCAATTTGGAGGCGAATGAAATCTGGAAGTAGTTAAGTAGCTGATTAAAGCTTCCAATTGTTGTAGATTTTATGACAATATTGAAACCCAACCCCCTTAATAAGGGTTCAAATGAAAGTACTATGATTACATCAATCATTTGAAATATCCTAACTTAAAAGGATCATTCCATCCAAGCACAGGTGAGACCTTTTCAATTGTGCAATAAAAACGAAAGTAAAAATTTAAGAATGCGACTCTTTTGATGCATCAATATCACAATTTGTATAGACCTCATTTACACCTCATACTGATTTGTCAAATCTTTTATAATGACTAATACAGCAAAGACCGTGGAGTGAGAAACTGTCCAAAAATGCAGGTCGGGAGAAGAGAGGAAAGAGTTCAGTCCCAAACAATGTGGGTCATTAAAGTAAATTACCCACTTAAAAAAAGTTTACTTAGATTTTCTTCCTTTGTAATAATTCTCATATATCACATACAGCACCTCTACTCCCTTATGGCATTATATTTCTAGGTAATTGCCCTGGGATACTATTCCATGTGAAGGGTGCTATACAAATGCAGCTTGTTGTAGTTGTTGCTGCCATTTCATGCCTCTAAAATAATAACCTGAGTTAACCATTAAGTAAAGGACGTAGACATTTGGCGTAGTGGTGAAAATCTGACTTTTAGTTCCAATGGATCAGGATATCTCTTTGTTAAAAGTCACTCAGAGGAACCACGTGTAATACAATTTCCAGTAGGCTTCAGCTCAACAATGATTATATGTACCGTATGTCTCAAACACACTTCCTCGCCTTACTCTCGATGAGAAAATCAGTTCAAAGCAAGCAAAATTTGATACTGACCCATTTCAAGCCATCTTATTAAATTCTGATTAGCAGTGATTTTTCATCTAGGTTGTCACCCACACTTAGTAATTTACACAGTTGCACAGCTATCTTTGGGCGATAATTTGAAAACTCGTATGATTTTCAGGTCATTGCTGCGATGTTTGTTTCAGAGAAAGTATTGAAAAGTGGGAAAAGGCAACTGCTTCTATCTGCTGCAAGGTTTTAACTTATGCCTCAGGGATAAATTAAGTACAGAAATTAATCCCTCATCGAATTGAATGAAAGCTGCAATTAATCATGTTAGTTACATCCAGCTAACCTGGTAATGTTCTAACCCTTGCTGCCCTTCTAATGACATATTAGACGGTGCTCCAGCAATATACTGTTTCTCTTAAAATCAGAGGGTAATCCATACATGTCCCGAGATTAAGCGATCATTCTCTGTAACTTTTTCTGATCTATAAAGGAAAAATTTCCGAATGCTTGGTTTAAAAAAAACATCAATCAGAGAGCTGACCGTTCCAAACATTTCGGTTTTAACCTAGATGATGTACGTATTTTTTGTTTATTGCACACCTTCCAAGACAAGGGTGGCCTATTAAGGGTGGCATATATGACAACAGCCTTTTAATCATTTCAGGCTATTCTCATTTACAGGCATCATTGAAAATAAAAGGTAAACTTACAAACCACAATAAATGTAACATTTGTTTCTGTTTGCCATCAAATCCCTCCACAGATTGCTCCTTCCTATCTCTGTGACCTGTAACTCCACTTTGACTTGTCCACTCCCCCCGCTCAGCAGGCTCCGGTCTGTTCCACATCCGCTGCCCGGCCCACCACACCATTGGCGGTAGGGCCTTACATCTCTCTTTCACCTCACTTAGGAACTCCATCCCACAGTCCCTTTGCCTCGCTCCCTCCCTGCCCTCCTCCAAGGCATGTCTCAAGACCCTCCTCTGCCTTGGGACATCCTCCCAACGTGAAAGGCACTCTATCAATATAATTTTGTTGTTTTTGTTGTTGTAGATTTTGTTCAACACCACCTACATACACATACTCTCCCTTCCTTCCAGCCTCCCTGATGCCAACCTCTGCTTGGGTCCAAAACGCTAATTGTTCAATGTCTTGCGACATCCTCCCAATGTGAAAGGCAATATATATATGTAAGTTGTTTCAATTTTAAAACAAAGCCTATGATATTTCAGAGAATCAATGATTTACATCATAAAAGCATATTTGAATACCACATTATATGCTTACCAGCTGGAAAAACAAGGAAAGGTACTACGGACCATTAAGATTGCCTTCCCTATCATGCAGTGTGAGCTGAAAGAGCAGGGAATGGTAAAGCATAAACAGAGTGTTATTCTTTAAGCAACCAAAATTTATGGACATGAGCAGGACCAGGCTGCAGTCATTCAAAACAAAATATTGAAGTCCATTATTTCAGAGAGTTTGCTTACAAATACGCAGTTGCTTTAAGACGTCCTCCTGACGTGACATGCTCTATATAAATGGAAATGTACTATATTGTATAAATCTTAAAATGGATATGAGTCAATTGAGAAAAATAGTTATCCTTATGAAGGCAATTTTTAAAAAATGTGCTTTTGATACAGATAACTGAGTTAACAGTTTGAGTTAAAAACAGTAGGTTTTCAGCACCTTGGGATGTCCTCCCAATGTGAAAGGCTCTCTATAAATGTATTTTTGTGCTGTTGTTGTTGTTGTTGTAAGTTATTAAATCTGCAGGGTTGGGATGAAGAAGGGCAGGGAATCAAGTCTGAATGAGAGCTAACTTTCGACAGTTGAAAGTCAACAAGATGAGACCCTCCTGATTGGCTTGTGCCGGTGCCTCTGGTCCTCAGGCACTGGCAGCGTCAACCTCTATGGTTGGACACACCACATCAACAGGTCAATCAAGAACCTGGGTGTCTTGTTCGATCTTCAACTATCTTCGCTGCCCTGTATCCATGCCCTGACCCGCTCTGCCTTCCCTCACCTCTGCAAGATAGCCCGATTATGCCACTTCCTCATCTCTCAGGCCACTGAAACTGTCATTAATGCCTTCATCAAATCCGTGCTGGATCATGCCAATGCCCTGCTTGCCAGCCTCCTCAATTCCTCTCTCCATAGGTTGCAGATCATCCAGATCTCTGTAGCCTGTGTCCTCTACAGCACTAAGCTTCGTGACCCTATCACCCCCATTCTTGCCCATCTACACTGGCTTTCCATAACTCAGAGGATTCAATTCAATATCCTGCTCTTCACCTTTAAGGCCCTCCATTGCCATGCCCCACACCCTGCCCTTATGACCTACCAACCTATCTGCTCCCTCCGCTTAGTGGGCTCCGTCCTACTCTATGTACCCTATTCTTCAGACACTCTGCCCCCAACCTTTGGAATACCATCCCTCTATCCATCCACCTCACCACTTCACTAGCCTCCTTCAAATCCTGTCACAAGACTCTCCTCTTCACCCTCCTTGATTCCGTACCGTCAGTCACCCTTCCCCTCCCTTCACCCTCCTTGATCCCGACCCCAGGCGGAGACCCAAAACTGACTGACCAATGCCTTGGAATGTGTTCCCAATATGGAAGGCGCTATACAAATGTGATGTTGTTGTTGTTGTTGTTGTGGTTGTTAAGTAGGTATCAAAGATCAAATGGTACTATTCGAAAAGTGAAAGAAGTTTTGCGCTGTGCTGCTTGCCCTCTCCCAACTAAAGTTGATCATTTGCCATATAACTGTTTGTGGAATATAGCTATGTGTAAATTAACTGCCACATTGACCTATAAAACTTCACAGGATAGACTCACTTAACAGTACATCCTGTCAAGTGCTTTGGGATGCCCTTCTGATGTGAAAGACACGATAGAAAATGTAAGGATTGTAAAGGTAAGGATTATATATTTTTTGTATGTTGACATCCATGAATATCTTGCAGGCGGTTTAATGGTTCACTAAGAGCCTTGATCAATTTTACCTGATGTGTTTGTTGCAAAACAAAAGCTGTAAAACCTAAGTAACTTTTTTTTTACATAATGAACAATGTTGACTCATACTTGAATGGCTTTACTTTTGTGCATCATACGTTGCAGCAAAATCTTCCTGTTCTTGGTCGCAACATAATTTTCAGTAGTTGTTTGTCTTCCCCAGATGACATATCCGAGCAGTAATAACATCTACTTGGACACCTAGTGAGATAGAATATTTCTACTGCTAAAGATGTAGATCTTCAGGGAAAAAAATGGTATGATAAATTGTTGTACTGTAAAAACAACAACTTTGATTTATATAGCGCCCTCCATGCCAGACGGCGTCTCAGAGCGCTTTACTGTAATAAGTAATGAACGTGCAAATTATAGCAATTATGATATGTAAATTACATTATTCATCTATTAAAATTATCTCAAAATGCTTTGATAGAAGTTTACAATGATACAGATCTATTTGTATAACAAAATATTTAGGGATTACATCAAATAAAACGGGAGAAAAATATCCACATAAATTTTTCAGAGCTCTGTGTAAAGTTTCCTGCATTTTCCCTAAATCATTGTTCATTTCCATTTACACAACCATAACTGGAACTTCACAAAGTAATGAAGCAATTAAGTTATACTTTCCTAAATAATAAATCATTTAGTCTGCAAAAGAAAATCTATTAAAATTTCCTGCAGAGAAAAACTGGGATAAAGTCAACCAGAAATAAAAGCTGTTTTACATTTCTATTTAACTTGAAAGTCATTTTATTAATAAGGTTCACCCATAAAATATGGTAAATTTTCTTTTAATAATATTATTATTAATATTGAGATTATCTACTCCAAAATTGCAAGTGAGATATGAAATGTTGAAAAATTAAATGAAGAGAAACTTTGAGGAGATTTGTTCTCTGTCGGATCACTGGTGACTCCATTATTTTGTAGCTGAGCAAAATCATAGCTTTGGTGCTTTGCAATGTGGAGTCCTGTGGAGTAATAGTTAGAGCACTCACCTTGTATGCAAGAGGACCTGGGTATAATTTTCTTAATAATTAAGCGAGTTTCCTTGGTATTGCACTCCACATGTCTTTGTTTACCGAAGGAACCCAGTTATTAGTCGAATGGTGAAGTGCTTTTCCCAGGGTAATAATCCCTTTGAAAAAATAATTTTCTAAAAAGGACACTGCTGGCTGACATTGCAATTGGCTGACATATTTGATCCACAAAATATACTCAATTATAATATATTCTGTGAAGCAATTTGAGACATGATAAATTGTAATATCAAATGTAAGTATTATTATTGCAGTTTAAATCACAGTGTAATGGAGACAATCAATAGATGCACATATTGTGCTACCTGACAATCCCAACTATTTCCATAAACAATTTCTTTATTATTTCAGCCTCAAATCAAAAGTTTCAAGTTGCTATCAGACTTTTAAAAAATGGAAACAATGTAATTGCCATTTAAACTAGGCATTTTAGTACCAGTCTGAATAAAGCGATAAAGTAATTTTGGATTGATTGAATCACACTACAATGAGGGAAGGGGAGGCTCTATCAAACATGAATCATTAAAAATGACAATCTTTCTGCTAGATCTTTTTAATGTGAAATCCCACATGCCCCTTAATCTCAATATAGTCTCAGTCACAGGGCTCCATCAAGATTAGCTTTGAGATTGAATTACACAAACCCAGTTTCTACCGCACTTGCTTGGCCTTGAAAAGCAAAGTATAAACTTAGCAATCGCAACGTAGACTGTTGAATATCTAAAACAAGCATCTGTTTCCCGTCAGTTTCAAGCGGGTGGGGAAACAAAAATAAATGATGTTTTATATAGGCTCAAAGTCACCAGCTGGCTGTTTTCATCAACTGCACAAGTTCTTGGCAGCAAAAAAAAATCCCAATGATGTTCTATGGCACCAAAGTATCACTGTTGATGCCCAGTTTTGGGATTTCATTTGCACCAGATGAGCTGGAAGAAAACCAAGATGTTCCAATGCCAACTGTTAGATCTGCCGGCAGTGCTGCAAGTGATGCACCTGCGGAGCAGTGTACAGCTATGTTGACAGTTTATCTGCAGTGGACCTACATCAACACAGCTACGATGTAATAGTCCAATGAATGGAACAGGCAAATACAGTACATTCCAATTTGCATTTATGGAGCTGCTTCCATGTCAGGACGACGTCTCAGAGAGCTTAATGCTATATTTGTACATTGTGCAATCCATCTTTCTGGAGACTGTAAGTACAGAGTAGCTACATGACCAGTATCCTACATTTCCACTTTAAGGACATTGCAATACCATTCCAATTACAAAGAAACCCAGTTGTATGTATTTCAGAAGAGAAATACTTTTGGTTTGGGTATTCTTTCCTATGCTCACTGAAAACAAGTTTAAAATCATATATAAATAAATAACCAAATATCAATTGTTTTGACCACAAATGTACAGTCAATTCAGTTTACAGTATATCCTGTGAACTGCTTTAAGACGTCTAGAAGATGTCAAAAGCCCTATATCAAATGCAAGGATTACTATTATTATTATTTTTATTATTATTATTGTTATATCCATTAGTAAATGGCTCAAGTCAGTTGTTTTGCTTCTCATTACTTTATCAGGCTATATGACCATAACAGCAACATTAATAATCTTTGCATTTGACATAGCTTCTTATCACATTGTTGTGACTTCTCAAAGCACTTCACAGAATACATGTATTTTGTAAAGTGAATTGACTGTATACTTTATGGAGTCCTGTAGCTCAGTGGCTAAAGCACTTGCCTCACAAGAAAGAAACCTGGGTTCAATTCCTGGCAGGGCAAAACTTTGGGCAAGTTTCCTTACTCCACACGCCTGATAATAATCCCTCAAGGAGAAAAATCAATAACAAATTGACTAATTCAATCCATGACTGTTTGTGAGAGACTGCTGTTGACAATTGGCTGCCATGTTTCGCCCACAAATATACAATCAATTCACTTTACAGTATATTCTGTGAAAGCGCTTTGAGACATCTAGATATTTGAATTATTAGCAGTCATGTGGAGTAAGGAAACTTGCCCAGGGTTTTGTCCCGCCTCGAATCGAACCCAGGTCTCTCGCTTCCAAGAGATTTGTGTAGCTCTAAGATGGAATAAGATGAACAAGGTCCCATTCATCCAATGTTTCTCTTTATAGTCACTTTTTCTTTTCTTCTCTGTGCCATCTGCACTTTCAAGATAATTTATTTTCCAAAGTGTCGTTCACCAGTTTGGGGGCAGCCCGCCTATGTGTTGTCTTCTGAACCAGTCCCACTAGTTTACTTAACACCTTCCAGTTTCCTTTATGTAATTCAGAAATCTTATTAGAATGACTTTCAATAACATTGTTGTTTTAAATGCCGCAATAACAATTTATTGTTTAGAATATTCTGAAGTGCAGCCATTGCAATAAGTAGTGATTGTAATTGGTGGTGAAGTGGAAGTTCATTCTATTCATTGTAACGCACAAAAATTAAATTGAAATCAGAGCAAGCTTGTTTTAACCTATAGCCTCAGCAATTATCAATTTTAACTGAAAATACTCTTGGCAACTCAATACATAGATGTCACTAATGGTACAGTTATGATATATTCCTGAACTATAATTCTGGGACAAATTCACATACTTTGGTATAATTGCATTTATTTGCAATAAGCCTTTCCCATTTATGTCGGAACTGAATACATTGAGATGCCATGGCAATCTGCCAGTCATTAGATTATAGCTAAAGAGCTTGTGGTTTATAATTTACAACAACAATAACAAAATTACATTTGTATAGCTCCCTTACCAGGATCTTGAACTGTATCCTCGGTGTGATGGGAAGTGTGTAGAGTCTGGTGGGGATGGCGTTGATAGGGTCCCAGAGCTTGGTGTGGGAGAGGACATGAGTTGATGAGTTCTGGCTGATCTGCCACTCCTAAGGCGAGAGGAGTTGGGAAAGCTGTCAAGCAAGGAGTTTGCATAGTCAAGCCTGGATATTATAAATGGGAGTAATAATACATAATAATCCTTATATTTGATATAACACTTATCATGTCTTTCAGACTACTCAAAGCGCTTCACAGAATATACTATAAGGTCAATTGACTGTGTGTTTGTGGGTGAAATGCGGCAGCAAATAATGTACAGCAGTGTCCCACAAACAGTCGTGCATGAGGGTTTTGGGGGCCTGCAATATGAGACAGTTTTTGAGGTGGGTGAAGGCTGAGCAAGT
Source organism: Hydrolagus colliei (assembly GCA_035084275.1). NCBI lineage: Eukaryota > Metazoa > Chordata > Chondrichthyes > Chimaeriformes > Chimaeridae > Hydrolagus > Hydrolagus colliei. The sequence continues at coordinate 16,825,688 of CM068747.1, read as the reverse complement.
CGTGGCACGGATGTGGGATATAAAGGATTGTTGAGGGTCAAACAAGACACCAAGGTTCTGGACTGAGTGAGATAGAGTGTGTATCCAGTAATGGTGATGCTGTCAGTGCCTGAGGTGTACAGTTGTGTGTCTTCCGTGTACATGTGGAAGTTGACCTCCATGTCTACGGATCATGTCACCAAGGAGCAGCATATAGGTATGAAGAGGTAGAGACCTGAGAAATGCTGCAGGGGAAGTGCGGGGCCTAGAGGAGAAACCGTTTATTGGGATGAAATGGAGGTGCTGTGAGAGGTATGGTCTGAACCATTCAAGGACAGAACCATAAAGGTTGAGGTGAGAGGAGCAGCAGTAGATGAGGATAGCTTGGTCAACTGACCCATTTGGAGGGGTTCATGAAGGGAGAGGTGGGAAAGGAAGAAGCAAATCTGGGAAGTAACAACTCATTTCAAGGCCTTGGAGAGGAAAGGGAGATTAGAGATGGAGTGGTAGTTTGAGAGCAGGAGTGGGTGGTGCAAGGAGAGTTTTTTTATGGATGGGAGTGATGATGGACATTTTTAATTTGTTGTTTGTACGCTTCCTTCTAGCAGGCTGAAATGACTCAGGAAGAGTTGGCAGAAGAAGGTCACTGCTAACCCTCTCGAGAGCCCTAAGAAGGTGAAGAAGAAGAAAAAGAAGAAGAATGATACAGAAATTAAATATAACGGGCATTGGTAATGTAAATGGTTGAATTTGCAGCAAACCAGTCTATGTCAGCTATCCATAAATATGCATAAAAGCCACTTCACATGTAGTGTAAAAAATGGCTGCTACACTTTACATTAAATTACTACACTTTACATTAAATCCTGTGAATTTATACATCCTCCCATCCTGAAATATCAAATGCAAATGCAAGGATTATACATTTAAACAAGAGCTATATTACCAATAGATAATAGGAAAACAGCAGTAACATCATCAGCCTTTCAACAGTACCTTAGCAAATAGATTCTCAATTATCATTAACATTATACTATTAGATGATTCAAACTAGCATCATTATTATTTTGATTGTATTTCCTCTCCAGAAGTGTTATGCTGCTTATCAAAGAAACCATGTGTAGAACGACATTAACTGAACAAAATGCTTCCTCTGTTAAATTAGAATACATCCACTGCTCGAAATGAACTTTGAAATCACAACCCAAAGCAGATTACAAGATAAATTGGTACAATCTACCGCTGTTCTTTTTACTGTGACAACACCTTCAGTTTTACACCATTTGTATGAAGAACAGGGCATATTCTCACCTTCCTGTGTGGGCGGCCACAGTGACGAAGTTCTTGCCTCTCAGAATCATGTTACATTTCCTGCAGTAATTATGCTTGGGAACTCAAGGCAGGTTGTGAAATTAACGGTGTGATGACCACTGTAAACTACTGCATCAGACATTTAATAAAAATTACTGGCTTTTTAACAAAAATCACCAGACTATATTTGGGGGGAATATTAATGTCAACATCGTGCCACACTTAGTTACTCTTATACTCTTTTGAAATGGGTTTTCGGTCATTGAAAAGCAGACATAAGACAGCGAAGCAGGTGCAAAGAAAATTAAAAGCAAATTCAAAATGGAGACCTGTAGCTGAGTGGTTAGAGCGCTTGCTGTACAAGCGGGAGACCTGAGTTCAATTCCAGGCAGGGCGAAACCTTCAGCAAGTTTCCTTATTCCAAATGCCTATTAATAATCCCTAAAAAAAACACAAACAGTCATTTCAAACCAAGACTGTTTGTGGGACACAGCTGTGCACAATTGGCTGCTATGTTATGCCCACATATATACAGTCAATTCATAGTATATTCTATGAAGTGCTTTGAGATGTCTAGAAAATGTGAAAAGCTCGATATCAAATGCAAGGATTATTATTATTATTAAAATCACCTGCTTCACTCCTCTTTATTGCTAGCATTGCAAGTACAGTACATTGTTGGCAGGAACCAATTAAGAGAGCAGGTTCCCTGTTTGCTTCCCTTAACTGTATCCAACACATTACAGAGGAGAGGAAAATGAAATAAAAATGTTGATTGACATGCATTTTCAATGAATTTGTGATGAATTGGAATGGAAACTTGATGGGTTGCACAGGAAGGAGGGAATCCTGCCACTTTTAAAAATTAGCTGTTTTACAATATAGCAATTCACTTTCAACAGCCTTTTTTTTAACCACTGAACAATGATAGAATCAACGCATCTCCCAAAAATAGTTGCTTGATAGGTTCACTACTGCTTGTTCATTCTCTTTTTCAATCCCGAGGATAGGATCATCGTCTTTGACTACCTGGATTGTGGTTTGTTATTGTTCACATGTTTTGTTAGGTCCCTCTCCAGATTTCTCTTACTTTCCCAATCCCTTCTATTTAAATCTACTTTCTCTCAAATTTTCTCCTTAAAACCTTCATAAATCTTCAATTTTTTAAAAAAAATCTCCCTGTTTGTTTTCCTGAGACAGTGATCACAACTTATTGCGATTAACCTGACCAAACAATGACCACAGTAACTAAACCAATACTTATTGTAGAGAGAAAAAAAAAACTGCTTTCCTTACTGACTTGATAATTGTTCTGACCCATTAATTTAGAAATGTCTTGCTTTCAAGCCAAATTCACAGTGACTTAAAACTCAATCAATGCTTTACATAAACTCTGACTGAATTGAACATCTTCACAAAAATGTGATTCTACCCTACTGTAATTAAATATACACTTAGCTAATATTATTCCTTGCATTTGCTATAACATCTTTCACATTGGTATGATGTTTCAAACAGTTTCACTGTGATTCAACAATAACAACAAATTCACATTTATATTGGGCCTTTCATGTTGGGATGAAATCCCAAAGCATTAGACAGTGCAAGGTTTGCACCCAAACCAGGATTTAGAGTGAAAGTGACTATTTGATATATAAATTGTGTACGTTATAGGCAAACATAGTCTAGGCAGATGTTATAGGCAACCATGCCTGATGTAGAAGCTGGTGGGTATAAGTGCTCTGAGACGCCATCTGGCGTGGAGGGCGCTATATAAATTGAAGTTGTTATTGTTGGTGTAAATCATATAAAATATGATTACTGAGAATTTATGAAAATCATGTGTGGTCAATTCCTAGCTCTTCAAATAATAGTTTTCTGATTTTCATCAAAGGTGCTCGTTTATATTCAACATACAATGTCTACTGTGTACATTAATTTTCCGGCTCTTTTGAATAGATTCACCATCAAATTCAGGAGTGGATCGAAAGCATTCGGAAAAGCAAGTGCAGATGTGGGGTTAAGTGGACGATAAATTATCATTCTCAGCAAGTTCATTCGTGAAGGTGATCACACAAAGTGGCTTTCAAACAAAAATGAAAATTACGCTTTTCAAACATTATCAGGCACTGGCAATTATACAAAGTAACTACCACTTTGTCCACAATGAATAATATTGCAAAAAAAAATACATAAATAAGCAAAGAAGAAATAATGTAAATTAAATTCCTATATGTTGAATCACAGAAAATTTTCAACGCACTAGGAGACTATTCAGCCCTTTGTATATTTGCTTTTGCTATCTCTCTAATCTCTTATCCAATTCACCAAACCCTAATCTCTACTTTTATCCCTGCTCTTTCTCCAAATTGTTTCATATTTTTTTCTGAAATATTCTATGTATTTACAGTATTTTGCTTTCAAATGCTGCTGGGTACTCAACTTCAAAAGCGACTTGTAAAAACAAAATATTAAAACTTCTCTGCACAAAAATAAGTCTTCTAACTTGTTCTATGTGAGACTGCATCACTGAACAACCCAAACCATTATCTTATGCATGGATAGTCAATTGCTTATGGTAATCTTCCCTTTCCTGGAGCCTTTGTCAATACCTGGTCTGGTAGGAAAAATCCATTTCTGAGTGCTAGATGAAGCAAAACATTTACTGTCAACCTTTTGCACTTTCTGTTTATTTATTATGAAAGGATCTTGTGCCCGGTTAATTGCTAACCTTGGAGTTCAGCACACATGTCAGAATGTCAACTTATGATTTATAGACTTGCTGCAAGGAGTTCTGATTTTTTTAAAAAAAGAATGAAGCCATTTATGTAATCTGTTTACTGATACATTACAAATGCATGCAAGTATTTTTATGCTTGATATTATCACTCAGATGTCATAGTTAAGTGATAAATCGAAATAAGCAAAGTGATCCAGAACTATATGAGGCTTCTAATGATGGCACGTCCTGGTATGTTTTCTTAATCTGAAAGGTATTTACCTAAATGCACATTTGGGCTATTATTATTCTGTTTTATCTTCATACTTGCTTAATACTTTCATGTTTTCTGTCTCCAAGCATTAAGCTCTGAAAACTTGTGACCAGATTTGTAATATGTACTGTGTGTTTTTGTGTTGCAGATTCCATTATGGATGAAGATGTTTTCAATGAGTACTCAGTTTTGTGGGAAGAGAGACCATTCAAAATATAATCAAAGTGATTTTCTGCTCATCTGTAAATTGACAGAATTTAGAGGAAGAGAACATTAGTCTGTTAGTCTGAATGTTTTGCTATGATCAGAAACAACCCCAATCAATAATTCTATGACCTAATCTCATTTTCATTTCATTTCTCTTCTTCTTAATCAAGCGCCGTAGTAACACTTGTGTTATACATGTCTACATTCCCTGTTATGCTTTTCAAAAGATGTGAGTTAGAGTTGTGTGGGTTCCTGATAAGAACATGATGTGATCAAGACACGGATAAAAAGCAGGACAGAACATGGTCAATGAATTAGTCTGGTTTACTGTATAATTGGAAACAGTTGGATGACAGTTTACATTACTATGTATATACACCAAAATATTGTAGCATTTGTAGTTTTATAAATGTGCACATTTATCAGGAAGACTGAAAACAGAGACTACTGTACATCATGTTTGACCTTTGAATGATCTTAGTTAAGTGACAGTTAAATGTTTGCTAATTTGTTCCACTGGCCCAATAATTCCACTTTCAGACCATAAACCTTATTTTAGGGGTAGTTTTGTGGACTCTCTATAGTTTTGTCACCAACTTAATTAGAATTGAATACAGTCTCTTAGGCTGTGAGGGCACTTTTACATTTAGCTCTGCACTCTCAGATGTGGATATAACACAGCAGTAAATGATTACTGTTACAGCATCTGATATGCTATTACAGTTAGTAGTATCACAATGCTGCCAGGAACAGAATCATTTGTAGAAAGCAAGTTTAATATATTACCAGCTCCCAATTGCTACTGCCAGCAGTTGAGGAGAGGTCTATGTTTCTAAGGTAAAGATAGCGATCCACCAGCCAGCACTCGTTCTTTAATGTTATGAAAGGTCTTTAGCAATAATAAAAATGGTGTCTGTACATTGAGTTTATTCTGCAGTGGCATGAAATGACATCTATATGAGAGAACTTCCTCAAGCTGAACTCTTGTCTGAATCTCTTGACAATTGGGATTTATACTGACAGATTGTCACAAAAAGGTCAATATGAACTAGGCATTAGTCAGTTATTATAAAAGTAGAAGAAAATGATAGAAATGAAAATGGCAGGCTCACGAGAATGGTGATTTTTAACATAGCAGGTCCTGTAAAAGTAAAAGCATTATGCAATACAAACTTAAATGTTTAAAGCTGCAGCAGTTTATACCCTTTGACTGACACAAGCCACAGCATCTTCACATTAATATACCTATCAAACTACTCAAGAACAAGGGATCACAGGTTCAAATTGAATATAACCAAACAATTAGGGTTTAAATATCCTCGGGTTTTAAAAGAGGTAGCTCATGAGATAGTGGAGGCGTTGTGTCTGATCTTCCAAAATTCTTTGGATTCTGGAACGGTTCCCATTGATTGGAAGATCGCAAACGTCACACCACTATTTAAGAAGGGTGAGAGAGAAAAGATGGGAAACTATAAACCAGTTAGTCTGACACCGGTGGTAGGGAAAATTCTAAAATCCTTAATTAAGGATGCCATGGTGGGGTACTTATAGGATCACAATATGATTAGACAGAATCAGCATGGCTTTACAAAAGGGAAGTCATGCTTAACAAATCTTTAAGAATGTTTTGAGGAAATATCAAGTAGATTAGATAGGGGGGAATCAGTAGATGAAGTGTATTTAGATTTCCAAAAGGCATTCGATAAAGCGCCGCATAAAAGGTTGATCCACAAGATAAGGGCCCATAGAATTAAGAAGAATATATTAGCATGGATTGAAGAATGGCTAACGGGAAGAAACCAAAGAGTGGGGATAAACAGGTCCTTCTCAGATTGGCAGGATGTGACTAGTGGAGTGCCACAAGGATCAGTGCTTGGGCCTCAACTATTTACAATCTACATCAATGATCTAGATGAGGACATCAAACTTAAAATATCCAAATTCGCAGATGACACTAAACTAGGAAGGAGAGTAAACATCGAGGAAGACATTAAAAAAATGCAACGCGTATAGATAGGCTAGGTGAGTGGATAGGTTAGATAGGCAAGTAGGTGGCAGATGAAGTATAATGTAGGGAAGTGTGAAGTCATCCACCTAGGTAGTAAAAACAGTGGAGCAGATTATTTTTAGAAGAGGAGAGACTAGGTAGTGTTAGTATTCAGAGGGACTTGGGTGTCCTTGTACATCAGTCACAAGAAGTTAGTTTGCAGATACATCAAGCAATTAGGAAGGCTAATGGTATGTTGGCGTTCGTTACAAAAGAGTTAGAATATAAGAGTAGGGAAGTCTTGCTGCAACTGTATAGGGCCCTGGTGAGACCGCACCTAGAATATTTTCTGCACTCAGAATTCAGGGGAGCACCACTCACGATAGAAAATACAGTGACCTAGTAGAGTTACACATAGGTGATTATATCCTGCCATTACCCAACATGTTTTTCTTCTGTCTACGAAGTGCTAATGAACAAGAGCGGGGAATAAAACTAGTGGGTAAAAACATGTATAGAACTGTGAGCTTTATGGAGACTTAGCACCTGGAGGATTGTTCACATCAACTTCGGCAGAAATAGATATTGGTAATTGAATGCGGTCCTTGAGAATACCTGCACAATTGATGGAGAAGTCTGATTGGGGTTCCAACATTGCATTCAGTGCTACACAGAAGTCTGCTGATGTCTAACTGTGGAGATAACTAGTTGACAACAGAGCCACCCAAATTATAGTAGGAGGTTTATTATTATTAGATCACAGCGTGGTTGGATAAAACCAAGCTGTACAGGTTCCAGATCAGTCTGTTTCCCAGATTCCAACTCACGTTGTCTCCTTCTCCTCGAAAATGCTGATGATCACTTTGTGATTTTCTGATGGCTTGTCTTCCACTGCAGAGACTGAGGTGGATTTCAAAATATTGGCCCTGGAACTATAAAATAAGTATATTTACATGTATTATTAATAGACTCTTTCCAATATTTTTTTTCCAGGTGATAATGAATTAATCATTGATTTATTTCAGGTCCAATAATAATTTATGGATAAGTAATAGTCACAATCTTAAATGATACTATTATTAATAAACATGTTAAGGGATGATGAAAATTATTACAAATGCTATTTCGGATTGATTGCATCTCTTTGTAAAACAACACATTCTATAGCATAATGTAAAGAGTTATACAAAGTGAAGCACATGTCCCTTACAAACATATTCATAATCAGGGGACACAAATGTAAAACAGTGACTGTGGCATTTGAAAGAGAATGTAGGAGGAACTATTTCACACAGAATAGTGAGATTGTGGAACTCGCTGCCTGAAGCAGTCGTTAAATCAGATAGAATAGAGAGCAAGCTCAAGAGCAAGCTAGAGCTCACATGAGGGCGAGGGGAATAGAAGGGTATGAGAGGGAATATAGAATGGGTGAAGATTTTTGTGGTGTATAAACACCAGCACAGAGGGGTTAGGCCAAGTGACCTGTTTCTGTACTGTATATTATTTGTAAATCTTTGTAGGTTTCACTCACGCGAGATTGGGCAGAGCTGCTAATCTCACTTGGCTCACATTTTGTAAAATGCTCCTGGATGCTACCTTGCATGAAGGGTGCTACATAAATGCAAGTTGATATTGTTGTTGTTGTTGTTGTTACCCTTTTCTAGAAGGGAGGGGAAGATCAGTACCTTTCATCACCGTGGTTTGTTTAAACTTCTGCACTGTAATTACTTAGAACTCTGCTACATACAGTTTATACAGTTTATCATTTTAAAAAATATATATCTTTATTAAACACTCCTTCTTGTGACAAATATATATATTTTTTCACTTAAATGTGATCATTGCTATAATTTGTTAGTCTTTCCTGTCCAAAACCCATGCTAAAAACTAGAAATTTTTAACTAACTAATCTCTGGTTGTCAGAAGTGGAAAATTTGAAAATTAAAGTAACTAATTGCTCATTAAATAGCAATTGATAGACCATTTATATTGATGAGAAAAGTCACATTATAGTCAGTAACTGGGCGTGGATATAACTCTGTTACTGCCAACAAATAAAGCCCTAGATTAGTTATATATGAACTTGTTACCCAAGATCAATGATTATCTTATACAACCATTTAAAAACAATAATCCATACAGTCAATATTAAATTGATTAATTCTTTGGGGCCAATTCATTGCAAATGTGGTAGGAAGTAATCTGTCTAATGCAGAGCTCTACCCACTAGCTGTGGTTTTATCGACCCGTAAAACATTCTGTGCAAAGTCCATTCATTCAGCAAACCCAGGGAAATATATGAGGGAGATTACGTTTTTTTTCTGTTCAAAATAGTTCCCAGTGTTGAGAAGAAATATACTGACATTTTTTCTGCAAAAAAAATCTCTGTTATATTTGGATTGAAATTACAAGGTGTAAAATAATAATTGACAACAGTGAAATATTTGGTTCAAAACAGTCAACAGTTATTTATTTATTCTTTCGTGTTCATTTAGCTATAATACACACTTTAGTTTATTAAGAATTCATCAATTGAAATGTAACCATTAAATTTCATAAATTAATTGTAAAATGTTATTAATGTTATTAACTTAATATATTAAACTATATTACTTAACATTTATATGTTGTAGTCAGCAACATTTAAACATTATTTCCATAATCAGCATATAAAATCCTTTATAACAAAAATAAGTTGGTCATTTCAATCCACGACAGTTTGTGGGACTCTGCAGTGCCGTATTTCACCCGCAAAGATAGTCAATTCACTTTATGGTATATTCTATGAAGCGCTTTGAGACATTTAGAAGATGTGATAAGGCACTATATCAAATGCAAGGAACATTATTACTTTTATTTTAACAGAAAATCCTATAAAATACTTTATGAAGGTTGCTATATTGAATGCAACAATTATTATTTGTTATTATAATAATAATCCTTGTAGTTAATATAGCACCTTATCACGTTAGTGAAACATCTCAAATACATAACAGGATATGCTGTAACGTGAAGCGACTTTGTATTTTGTGGGCAAATTATTATAATTCCAACTGGACTTGCAGTGTCAATAAATAGGTGTATTTCCTCTCTCATTCAAAAAATTGGGATATCAAAAACACATACTGACGTCTGCTGCATTTGAAAAGATTATTTTCACAAGTAGACAGAGACAGCTGTGTCCTTTGGGAAGCCAGAGCTCATTATCCCGAGAGCAGGAGGTGGAAAATGGATCATGGAGAAACTGAGATCATTACTGACTCTATTCACATGGTTTCTCTCTCAGTGTACTCAGGCATCAAAACTGTCTGAAACATACAATTTGAACACATCTTAATTATAACCTTGCTACTATAATTTGCTAAATCTTAGCAAGATATCAAAGTAGACAAATTAGCTGATGCATTTCTTACTCATACAATTTAGTCTTTTCATAAAACCTTCAGATAGGCAATATTATTTGAAGTTCAAAGTCATCAACAACTGCAAGTTACACACAAAGGAAATGGTTTACTTGCACAGGGCAAGTTTTTCTTCTCTCTCAGGTTCTACTTTAATGTTCCAAAAGTGGGAACTCAACCATCAGCGTGATAAGATCTGTATTACTTATTCTAAAGACATTCCATATGTCACCCAAATGTCCATTTATGTCTGAAATTAGACACGATGAGTGTTAGCAGAATATGAGAGGGAGACAGGTTATGACAGGACAAACCAAAGTTGTTCTTAGTTGGTGTTCAATGTGCAAACTCCCAACGAAAGTGATCAAAGGCCTAGCATATCTAATGGTCTGCCTTAAGACAATTGCCTTAAGATTCACGATTATGTGAGATTTGGGAAAATTCTTGAATTCAGTCTTAATTCTGGAAGCTGGTTTTCCTCATTTCCAAGTATGAGTATTTTGCTGAAAGTCACAGAGCTTGATCTCGAAATGAACCTGAACCACTCAATCCTACCAAGGCAAGAGCTCTTAGACCCATCAGCACTCTGAATGTCAATCTAGCTGAAAATTTGAAATGCATGTTTTGAGTACAGAGGAGAAAAAAATGAGCACAGATGATCAGAGTGACTTCACCAGATATTTCAGATCAACAATACATTTCCCTAGGAAACTTTAAGATGTCCAGAACAAACCGATTGATCATTCCTTTCATGTAAAGATAACAGGCAATGGGGAAAATAATGTTTTGCTCAAGAGTCTGACTGACTATTTGCTTGAAGAGATTTGGAAGATATGCAGTGGCACCTTGCTATCAGAAAATGCCTCTGGTTTCAAAAGCTGCCCCGCTATATTTTGTCTCCCTGTTTCATGATATCTGTGTCCAGGGTATTCTTTGAATCTTATCAGTGGTGGCAGCCCACCTGTATATGCATGATTTTTCACAAACTTGTCCATATGTTATGGAAAAGTGTGCTATGCATTCCGAGTTGGTTCTTTGTTTGAAGGACTGATTGTAGATCACAATTCAAACAACCCTGTGCTCGTGCCTGAAGAATAAGAGCAGCAGGGATGAAGGAAAGAAAGGCTTAAACTCAGTCTGCACAGCCATTCAACTATTAAAAATTATGACTTTTTCAACTATATATCTGTGACTAGACAAACAACTCTTTAGCAAAGGTGGATACAGTATATAGTATAAATGGAATAAAATAACACAATAAATGCACAATTTTATTCCCCAGTTGCAAACTGTAACTTTAAGGTGGAAAATCAAAGGGGAACTAAATTTATAGCTACAATTATAGAATTATACAATATTACAGCACCAGAACCTGAAAGGTAGAGATCTATAGACCAAATTGTACCAATAACATGGTCAACCAAAAAAAGAACATGGACTCAATCTCAAAAAGAGGGAAGGTGAGCAAACAATTTGGACTGTCATTTACCTGGTAATTTACTCAGGCGCCGGGTCAGAGTTAACCCCTGACTTTACTTGGGAGTTGTGCCTGGAATTATCCTGGAAGCCTGGGCCAAGAGCCAGGGATGGGAGCTGAGTTTTGTATGTAAGTGGAAGGAGTTGAACTTTACTCTTCATTCTAAACTAATATTTAAAAATGAAGTGCACAGATTTTATCGGATTTCCTGGCAATAGTTTATATTTACTGAAAATCTACAAACAAACCTTATCTAGATTGGATATCTTTAAAGTAATATCCCACCAAGAAGTACTCCAGTTGAGTGATCCTCAATAAAAACAGTGTAGACTCACAGTAAACTAGTGCAGTATATAATTATACTTGCATCTGATACAGCGCCCTATCACTTCTTCGAGACATCTCAAAGCACTTCAACGAAAACACTGTAAAGTGTTGTGACTACCGGTATATATTTTGGGGGCGAAACTGGGTTGCACTGTTTTATGTTATGTTTATCCTCGGGTGCATACAATAACAACAAATTGCATTTAAGTAATGCCTGTTACATTGGGAGGATTTCCTAAGGGAATGAGTAAAAAGTACTGGGAGCTTATCAAAGATCAAGAAACTTGAACCATACCATTAAAATGTAACTATAGGTATCGCTGATCAAAGGAGCAGACAATAAGGTATGCAGGTTCTAACGGGATTGGGTCATCAGGATGCAGAGTAAATAGAGCCTGCTTATAATCACATTGAGTCTAAATTGACACATGCACAAATGATCCCAGATGTATCACAACCGACCCTATGCACAGCTACACTGGTCACTAACCTTTACCCGCTCAGTCTTCGGAGGATACATTGTTTTTTATCTGGGCATGTTTTCTACTTCAGTTTTCTAGTGAAAACCATTTAAAATAAACTGAATGCACCCTGTAACTCTACAGTGTCCAGAGTCACCCAGCAATTTCTTGTTTTGTTCTAAATCTGTCCCCTCTGGTATACATCTCTTTGCTCCTATTCTAGGATACTCTTGCTGGGGTGTTTCTACAAGTGTTGGTTTGCCATCCAGCACCCTGCCCAAGTAACTATTACTCATGTGTGAGCCTCAGCAAGGAATGTTGACAGGACACTCAACTGTGGAGGATATCACCGCCAAAACTGACCTCTACCCAGCTGGTTATCACATTCACACATGTGCACGCATGCCTGCACAACCAGTACAGATTTCTGTAGGGAGTCAACGGGCCCAACCATTGTGGCAGAGTCAAGATCATAAAAGGGGATCAGGTCAATGCTTTAAGTTATTGCCAGTGTGGAATTAACATCACTGTTAATTAACACAAAAATCACTGACAACTTTCATTTATATTGAACCTTCCACACGTGGTAGTATCTCAGGGTGCTCGTGATGTGCTTCTGATGTGAAAGTGTAATTTTGTTTTTGTTGTTGCTTAACTGCAGCAGCGTTTGTCACTTAGCCAGGGAGAGATAATAATAATACTTGCATTTGATATAGTGCTTTTCACATCTTCTAGACGTCTCAAAGCGCTTCACATAATATACTGTAAAGTGAATTGACTGTGTATTTGTGGGCGAAACGCGGCAGCCAATTGTGCACAGCAGCGTCCAACAAACAGTCATGGATTGAAATGACCAATTTATTGCGGGTTTTTTGGGACAGATTATTATTAGGCATGTGGAGTAAGGAAACTTGCCCAAGCTTTCGCCCTGACCTACCTGGATTCGAACACAGGTCTCACGCTTGTATATTGAGTGCTCGAACCACTGAGCTACAGGACTCCACTTGGGAGGTGGGAGGTGACTGTAGGCACAGTTGAAGAGGAAGATCCCAGAAAAGATTAAGTGGGGTGTAACAAATCACAGATTGCAATTTTCACCTCCAGCATTATTTATTCTATTTTAATCACAATTTGCTTTCTGGCAAATGACAAGAAAGCACGCAAATGAAATGATCCTCTCCCGATGGTAGCAATGGCTTGACCCAGTCAAAACCTTCAACATGCACTAAAAGTAGTTTCTGGACAGCCAAGCTCAACATTCCATGTCACGTCTGAGGAAATGCAATTTCTTTGAATTAAGAGTTTAAGCTGTGCAGACTGGGCAACAGAACCAAGATAATAAAGAAGGATGCGAGCGAGTAGGAGAAAAAAACAACCAGAGGACAGAATAATAAGCAGAAAACTAGGATTTCACACATAAGATGGACATGCTGGAGGACAGATTCCTGTTTAATTTCTGAAATGATAAATTGAACAGTTCAAGATATCTTGGGAATATTGTATACTGGTTTACTCTTGTAAGATGATAATCATCTGTGGTGTAAAGTGGAACCATGTAGCTCAGTGGTAACCTCCACCTTACATGCGAGAAACCTGGGTTCAATTCCCGGCAGGGCTAAACGTTGGGCAAGTTTCTGTACTCCACATATCTGATAATAATCCCTCAAGAAAAAATAAATAAATTGGGACCTTCAATTCATGACTATTTGTGGGATACAGCTGAGCACAATTGTTTGCCATGTTTCACCCATAAAATATTGTACTATAAAGAGAATTGACTGTATATTTGTGGAAAGCACTATATCAAATATAAAGATTATTTTTTATTCATGTTAATTTTTTTAACAATTGGACTGATTAACTATGACTATGATATTATTTTTTTTCTTATATATATATTTTTTCCCCAACTCATTCCCTGGACCCTATAGCCGCTTTCACTGTGCCTATCATAAGCATTATGTTTAGTGTTAGGGTATGCGAAATTACTTTAGGAAATGCTGCAAACAGTGATCTGAATCTTAGTAGAAAGAATAGTCCCTCATTTTACATTGCTTATTCTGAGCCAATTGTAGCAAAGATAAAAGCTGTTACTAAAATATTCAGGTTACCTTTCACTTATAAGCACAAATAAATAGGATATCATAATTCCAAGAGTTTATCTTGGAAGGTTTATCAACCTTATCTTGTCTTACTGCCTTTCAATGAATATAGTGTAAAGTAAATTCACTCTATATTTTTGTGGCTGCCAATTGTGCACAACAGTGTCCCACGAACAGCCGTGGATTAAGTGATTATACTTTAAAAAAATTATGGACTGCACTGTGTAACTATACAATGTTTTCTGTATCACAATTATAGAAAATAATTACACAAAGGTAGATAAATGTAATTGTATGAAAGCTAATTTTATTTAAAATAAAATCACTTTTTAATATAAATTAAAAATAAGTTATTTTAGAAAAGCAGATCATACCTTACTGTCTGTATGAACGTAAGATTGGGGAAAACGCTCCTGACTGCAGCCAGTCACAAATCCAAAGATAAGATAGCTTGACTTATTGCCTATCTATATACAGTAATGCCCTGGTTGAAGCTCCCATTAATACGACACATATTGTGTAGATATTCCCATTATATCTACCTATTTTTTCTGAACAATTCAATTAGATTTCTGTGATATATAAGCACTGGTGTCCTGTGCATCTTATGGTAATGTAACAGCACCTTTTCATGTCAGGAAGACCTCATAGAATGTTTCTCATGATTTATTGTATGTGTAGTGACCATGTATTTTGTGACAAATGACCAGAGAAATTGCCTTATCATTTTTTAGAAGGAGTTTTATTTAATCGGCAGCCTGTATCACTGAAGCCAAAAAATAAATTCACTGGTGCATTTAAGCCTTTCCTCAGTGTGGTGAGTTAAAAGCACCAACATGCTGTGCCAAAATGTGGCAGGACCCAATGTAATCACGATAATTTCCCCACAGTGAGATACCAATCTCCTGGAAACACCATTTGGAGGGAAGCCATTTCCACAGAGGAGGGGGAAAAGTTGAACAAACTTGCACCAAATCTGAGCACCACCTTGTGGTCATCCCATACCCATCACTATTAATTATGTTGTGCAAAGGAGGACTCTTTGAATGACTGGAAAATATTGAACAAATAATAATAATATATGGGTGAACAAAGGAAAATTAAAAAAAGTTTAGATTAGTTTAAATAGTGTCAATTATATTTGGAATGCAGGGAGTGAACACTTTGCTTCCAGCAGAAGAGCAATGTGGAACGGAAACCAGGTTATAATGATTGAATGATTATAATTGTATATTTTGTAGGCAAATGTGGCAGCCAATTTATGCACAGTAGCATTCCAAATAGCCAAGAAGTGAATGATCATAGGGTATACAAAGTTACACAGAACGTACAGAACGGAAACAAGCCTCTTGGCCCAACCAATGTTTCTATTCCACTCAAGTCTTCACACATTCCTTATTCCCTCCCATACCCTTCTGCTGCCCCCTCTGTCATGTGAAGGTCCATCTTTGTTCTGAATGCATCTACACTAACTGATTCAACCACTGCTTCAGGCAGTGAGTTCCACAATCTCACTAACTCTCACGATTGTACATTATATTCCAATCCCTTATAGTCCTTCTTTGCCTGTAGATTTTCCCAATTCACTTTCTGACATCATAGTCACTATATTTGTGTACACAGGTTACGGACTCCCCAAGGAAATAGCCAATGTTAACCTTATTGAACCCTTTCATAATTTTAAACACTTCTATTAAGTTCCCTTTAAATATCCCTCTTATTTTTGTACCAAAAAAGCATGACATTTCATCTGAGGTATTTTTGGCCAAGACACTGGAAGAACCACCATCTTCTTTTGAATAGTGCAGTTGGATATTTAACAGGTAGACAGGACTTCAGTTTATAATGTCTTATCAAAGAATGCAATGCAGAAGATTCCCAGCACTGCCTTGGAGCGTCATCCTAGATTATATGAGTTCAAAGTTCTGGCAAGATTCTGAGTAGGAGGCGTGATCACTACCAGCAGACACTTGCCAGCACTGGATATTGATCACATTGGAGAATATTATATGTGGATCACCATGTATGGTACACTTCTAGCTAGCAATAGACAACAATTGCTGTGGAGTCATGTAGCTGATTGGTTAGAGTACTCGCCACACAAGCAAGAGTATCTGGGTTCTGTTCCCAGGCAAGGCGAAACATTGGGCAAATTTCCTTACTCTACACGTCTGTTTACTTAGCATTAATTGGGAACCCGGTCAATAGACGATTGGTGGATTACTTTTCTGGGGGTAGAAATACCTTGAAAAAATTATTAATTATTTCATCACTCAATCTATGACTGTTTGTGGGACACTGTTGTGCGCAATTTGCTGCCATGTTTTGCCCACAAAATATAGAGTCAATTCATGTTACCATCTATTCTATGCGAGTTGTCTTGAAGACGTGGTATGATGCTATGTCATATGTAAGAATTATTATTCTAACTCAACTCCTGTTATTGTGATATCTAGCAAGAAGTGTTTCTAGAATTTAGATATGGTGCCTAAAAGTTGAATGTTTCTTCATTTAAAAATGTACATAAATTGGAGACTGTTTTGTTTAAATAACGAAAAACAAGCAAATGGATCAGAGAAGTTAAGTTAATAATTTAATGATGCAAAATATGTCCTGTTTGAATAGACAACAAAGATCTGCCTGAAGAATTTTGTTAGATTCATGTGCCAATTTATATTTAATCTTAATTTTAAGAGGCATTGGTTGTCAATGGTTAACTAATTTACATTGCAGGTAGAATTTTATCTAGTTGGCATCAAAGTAAAGCATTCTTCCTGACGAATTACAACATCAAACATCTTTGCTGCTCCTTCCCAATATAATATGGCACATGTTTTTGTGGGGTGATAAAGATGAAATAATCTGTATTATACTGCACATATACAGTACTATTAACATAAATTAAATTCAACACTGTTTCTCTGTTGAATCAATGCAAAAAAAAAGTATAATAATGCATCAGGCACATTTCAGGTTTTTCGAGAGATATAGATCAGCCAGATGGATTACAGTGGTGTTTTGCTACACTTTTCACAATGATTTGCCAACAAAATAGCAGAAACTTCACATGAAACATGTAGCATAAAGACAACATCGCAAGCTATGGCAGGGTTTCCTTTTAAATGGAAAGGTAAGCACATGGCTACTGCTTCATATTGAATGCATTTTATCTAAGACTTTCCTTCTCCTTTGAATTATTTAGTTCTCCTTTGTTGTAATATTACTGAACAATAATAATAACAATCCTTACAATTGATCTAGCACCTCACCATGTCTTCGAGATGTCTGAAAACGCTTCACAGAATATAATGTAAAGTGTATGTTTTGCAGCCAATTGTGCACAGCAGTCGCTCACCAAGTCATGGATTGAGTGACCAAATTATTATTATTGTTTTAAAGGGATCATTATGCCTGAAAAAGCAATCCGCCAATGATGCATACCAGATTTGAGGCAGGCCAAACCATTGCAATATATGTCGAAGATGGGTTGAAACAAAACAATGCAGTAAAACAAATGGTCATTTGTATCCCTCTGCACTGTGCCAAGGAGAATATTGAGTCCTTGTTTGCTTCTGTATGTGCTACAAAGCAAATATTTCAGTATGTTGAGACCTCTTCTTTCTCGGATCAACAGATGTGATTATAGTTCAAATCGTTAAACCACCAAAATCCTTTTAGTGAGTTGATCCTTCCCTTCCAGGCTGGTTGACTGGACACGATGTTGTAAGACAACACATGCTGAATGTTAAGTTATACCAACATCCTGGCAAAGCATTCTAAATTGTTGCTTGTCTGTTTCCTTTTTATGTGGATCATGCTGTCTGGCTAGCTTGGCTTCCAGTCTGCACTGACTGACATAATGACCCTAGTGTGTGATAGTTCACACAATACTCCACTGATATCGGTAGTTCTTACACCAGCTTTTGTCTATACCAACATTGGTTACTGTAAATAAACTAATGTCTATGTTGAGAACTAATACAACAACAACAAAATGATGCTTATATAGTGCCTTTCGCGTCAGGAGGACGTCCCATGGCGCTGGACAGTTACTGCTTCAGACCCGAGTTTAGGACAGTGGGTGGCGGGGGGAGGGAAGGGGGGATTAGGAGGTGCCAATAGTTTGACAACATTGCAAAGCTCCCTGAGTCCTGCATTCGAGGTGTCAGATTACTATCAAAATAATAACCCTTGTGTTTGATATAGCGCTTTAACATTATCGCGGAGTCAGGCAATGTTCTGGAGGTGGGAAAAGGCAGAGTGGGTCATGGCACGGATATGATGAAGAAAGGAAAGTTGAGTGTCGAACAAAGGTGCTCAGGTTCCTGGCTGGCTTGGTGAGGTGGGTGTGTGCATCTACACACAAACACACAAAGACTAACAAAGGTTTCAGATTAACGTTCTGAGTGTGACTTCATCAGCCCTGAATGAAAACATTAACCTAACTTTCCCTCTCAAATGTAGATTTCAGATTACCAACATTTGTTTTGCTTCTTTTTATTGTTTCATAAACTACTAACCCTCATTTAATATTTTCCGTGTTGTTGCTTGCTGGCAGGATGTCCTGGTGGAAAATCAGATGGAAATCCACTCTTCTCCAAGATAAGCAATTATCTGATTTACATGAATAATACAGAGGAATATCGCAGTTTTTATAAAGCTTGATGCTGAAAATCGTAATGGCTTACAGCACAACTCAGTAGAGATTAAGAGAAATAAAAAAGATAGTTAATCATCAGCTGGAAACACATCAAATGCATTGACACCAGAGATTGGAAAGTTGTTGTAGTTGATTTTATCAGACTTGATGCTTTATCAAATGCTGATTTAACATTGTAAACATGTAACGAAAATGTGAACTCTTGTTTTCTTCTTCGGGCAGTTATCATTCATAGCACAAAAATAATTTATTTCCCCGCCATCTTCTCCTGGAGGCACTTACATATGATGGGCACATGGATTCACAGACATAAAGCAGCCTTACTAACCAGGTCAGTCCCTTTCTGTTACCTGTTTGACAGGGGAAAGAGGTATTGAAATAGAGCTTGATCCTGGCATCATCTGACAACACATTGATGTGCTTTCTAGTAGGGGCCACTGGGTAGGTATCATGTGTGGGGAATTAGTTGATTGTTATTCCACTCTCTAGCTAAGAGACATTGAGTTCAACCTTAGGCACTCCATCTGAAATAACTTAAATGAGCATATACCAGGGCTCAAACCTTTGACTGTCCTGGTCTTTGTAGAGAACCGCTTTAGGTACTAAGCTAACAAGTGAGCTATGTAGAATTGTTTTACTTTTCTGTGGTTGTTGCATAATGATCAATGTTTTCAATATTCAATACAAAACTGTCCCCAAAAGGATAAAAATGTAATCGCAAAATCACTTCGAGTTACAAAACCTTGGCTGTAGAATTCACACATATGACAAATCTAACTTTGGTGCTGCAACTTGATAAACAGTAACCAATAGCAACCTCACACAAAATCATCTCCTGATCCGTGTATAGGAACTCTAGCCTAAAGCATTGAAATAACATAAAATCTCTGTTTAAAATTAACAATCTTTTACAAGACTCAAACATAAAGGAACAGGGAAACTATACCCTATTATACAAGCTAAGCAGCGTTACAAAATGTGCTTGCATCACACATTCCGAGATCTGCCTTTTGCTATAATACACAGTGAACATCTTCTATACTTGACATGCAGCCTCTGACTACCATGTGTTTGTGGGAAACAAACCATGAAATAAGAATACTAAGAGAGTGCAGCTTACTGAATTCTGAAAAACGAGATTTAGTGCACACCAAATATGTTGTGTTTTCTTCGTCACTACAGATGAGCCCTCCAATTTACATCTTAGACCAAAACACCTGATGGATGGGTTTCAACAGTTTATTAACACCTCAATTTGCAATAATATTAAAACAAAATGCGGCAGAAAACAAAGCAATTTAGCAGTAAGCAAACCGTGGCTTTTATGAGTATGGTTTGTAATGGTTCACAATTCACAATTTGATAGGCGCATGTTTAATTTAATGACAAAGGATGCAAATCTTTCTCAAAGATCTTTGCTGTCTGTATGACTCTCTGCCATGTGTCTTTTAAATAACATGAAAGGCAGATGATAAAGCCACTAGCTTTTACTTGCTTTATCTTCCCATCACAGATGAAATTCTGCAGCACTGACACTTTGTGAAGCTCACTGTTGCAGAGAAGTATGCTTCTTTCTGCTGGGTGTTCATTATCACTGAAAATCCTTTTACCTGAAAAGAAGCATTTGAGTGATGATAGTGGTTAAAGAAAAACCTTGTTTACATCATCCAATGTTCAAAGTTATGCCTTTGAAACATCTGCAAATCAGTACGATGGTAGTACAAAAGAAAGGGTTGTGATGAGAGAGTGCTTTAATGAGAGTGCTCATTTTGTGAGGGGTGCTGCAAGTTGTTGTTTATTGTCGCTGGGACTGTGATATGAAGAGTTTCGAATGGAAACTCCACTTTCGAATGGAAGACAAAACACACAGGGGAGAAAATACAATAATGTGATATAATAATTATTTAATTACAACTGGATTTCAAACTATTCCCCTATTCCATTCCAGTGTCAACAGTTTATTAAATAAATAGAGGTTGGAAGACTTCAACATTATTGGTGGTTGTAATTTGGGCAATTCATGAAGCTGATCTGTGTTTTAT
Organism: Hydrolagus colliei; assembly: GCA_035084275.1. Lineage (NCBI taxonomy): Eukaryota > Metazoa > Chordata > Chondrichthyes > Chimaeriformes > Chimaeridae > Hydrolagus > Hydrolagus colliei. The sequence continues at coordinate 16,804,741 of CM068747.1, read as the reverse complement.
GGGTAAGAGGGAATCTGTCATTAACTGTGAACACTGGAACTTGACGGATGAAGGTGGGCAAGGAAAATGTGATGGTTGAATTCAGCGTGAGATCTGGAGTTTAATAAAGGGCACAGCATGAGCTGGGGTAGGTTAGATGATGCTGTATTTTGATATGATTGGGATCAGCTGTCCTTTCTCATGCTCTTCCATTTGCTGTATAACAGGCGTGTTTGTGGTTAAATTATTTTCACATGCTTCATCAAAATAAAAGCTGTAACTGCTGCGCACTTCTCAAAAAAAAGTGTGTTAATAATACAATTTCAGATTCTATAAGTGTGATTCTTGCAATATGGATGTATTGTTTCCATGTTGTTTGAAAAACAAAAACCTTTACCAAATGAAACGAGAAGGTTTTTTTAGGCTGGCCAGATGTCTGACAAATGCGGAACCACATTATCATGCGCTTAGGAGTATCCAAATCAGTCTGAGGTAATAATTGATTAACTGTCAATGTGCAGACACAGGGTGGCTGAGAAATAATACCTATACAAGTATCTTTCTGGAAACAACAAATCAATGTCTGAATTGTCAAATACAACTGTTATTTGTTGTCTGCACGCCTTTATGCAGTTGGTCTTCTCTTTAACCTTAACAACCATCTTTGCCCACCCCTCCCCCGACTCTCCAGTAAGTAGCATCTGATTTGAATCAAAGTTGAAGTGTGATACTTCACTGCGTAGACATCACCACGTAAGTAGTGTTCTATGTTGACATATCTGAATCTTGACCTGAGTAGAATAGAAGCCAAATCATTTCCCTCCTTAAAGACAACTCACTTGAGACTGACTAAGATCCTCCTGTAAGGAAAGCTTGTGTGAACACTTAAGATTGTTACGTGAACTTGGATTTCTAGAAGAGCAATAACAGCAACAAATTACATTTACATTGTGCCTTTCGTATCAGGAGGACATCTCAAGGCAATGCACAGTCCGCGACCTGAACCCAAGCTGGTGATTGGGATCATGAGGTGGGGAGGGTAGGGCTAGGAGGGTGACAGAAGGCATGGACTTGAGACGGGTCTTGAAGGAGGCAAAGTAGGGAACGAGACAGAGGGACTGTGGGATGGAGTTCAAGAGGGTGGGGGGAGAAAGGCTGAAAGCCCATCCTCCAGGCGGGTGTAGTGAAGCAGGCCGGAGCCTGAAGAGCGGGGAGAGCAGACAGAATGGTGGGGGTTAGGAGGTCACAGAGGTCGGGACAACAACGATAACTTGTATTTATATAGTACCCTTCATATGCTGTGAGTATAAAACATCACAAAAGCCCCTTGACAACCCGGACCACTAGATTTAAGCAGAGTAATCTAGAGGATAGCAACCTTTGATTTCCCTGAACAGTGAATCTCTACATTGATGTTTAAATACTAAATTTGAGTTCTGTCAATCCCAATCCATGGTAAATAAACATGTTACAAATAGCACAAAGGATACATGGTGTAGCATTGCTCAGACCCTATTCACCACCTGATCAATTTGATGTCCCATATTAGTACAGTGTATTTTCACGTAAAGACATATCAACCAAAGACTGTCAAATAGATGTGAGGAACGCCAAGAACTTGCTATTAGGAATTTAAGTGGATCACTGGTTTTCAAGAAGATTGACTAGAGGAAGTTGCTAATGTTGGGAATGTTTCAAAAGTCAGATAAATAGAATTAACAGTTACTCTGAAGTATTTTTCCCAGCAAAGTGAGTATTGTTCAACTAATCTTACATCGCTAGCAGGAAACTGAAGAGATAAAAGTACACAGCTGTGTTCATTGCTGGAATGTGTCCATCTGTACATAACCTTCAGTTGCTTTTTTGCCAAACTTATTTTTCCTGGCCTGGGCTCAAAAGTCAAATGTGTCTGAATTAAAGGCATAATTTCTCAACAGTTTAATACCAAAAATGTGACTTTATTGCTTTCTACAAATGTCTAGCTTCCGGAATGTTTATCTTTCGAACTTTGAGCCGAGTGAAGTTTTCATTTAATGCTTAATGTTACATGTTACAGCATCATGCAGCTGGATACTATATTGGTACTGGCTGCCAAGTGAGCTGATTTAATTCAGGACGACCGTCAGCTGTTAGGCTGTGGGGTCTCTGACATTTATATGACTTGCAATCTTCTAGGCCCTTGCTTCACAAGTTGTGAATAGTTCCCTTTGCAGCTCCAAAAAACAAACACGTGAATTCTGTTGCCCCTTTACATAAAAAAGCAAACAGTTCAGCAGAGAGAAAAAAAAACTGCTTGCTGCAGGCAGAAAATTGAAGCATTTGTAGGCATGATTACCAGAAGTGAGTTGGGCTGTACCAGTAGTAAATTGCAGCTTTGAAACAGTGGAGTTGAATCAATAATTGGTATGAAGATCGTATCAGCACCAAGCATTTTTGAGTCAATAATAATAATTCTTGCATTTGATGTAGCGCTTTTCAAATCAGGCGCTGAATCCAAGTGTCTCAAAACGCTTTACAAGATTTACTGTAATGGGCAATGACTGTTTATTTTGGAGGTGAATCAATTTGTGATGTGATATACAGTAAAAGCCCGTTTATCCGTGACTCGATCAACCGGAACTTCCGTATAACCAGTACGTCAAAAAAAAGTTCCCATCCGATTAACCGGATGTTATCCGGCATAATCGCGATGGCGCATTTTAATGAATTGATTGTCGCACGAGAGTACTGTACAGATATTTTGGCTTGCCTCTAGTAGAGTCTTAAAGTTGCGCTGCCGTTTTTTTCCCTTGTGTGGCGTCCGCCATTGCAGAAGTTATCGATAGATACCTCTACCCCAGCATCATGGCTTCAAACCAGGCATCTACCAGCAAAGGTGACTTTTAGGGTGATTTTTTAGGTGAGCAACAAATGTCTGTTATTATCTGTTATTATTTAATCTATTATTAATATGGTATGTGTTAAACTAAGTTAATTTTTTTTGTGTTGGGTTTTCGGCATTGGATCCGACCAAATATCCAGCATGTCATTTAACCAGCATTGGCCAGGTCCCGCGGGTGCCGGATAAACGGGCTTTTACTGTATCTTGGTTTGCTGTAGAAAGTGCTGTTTGTGTCACCGTATGTTTCTTCTAAATTTGTGATGCCAATACCTCAACTATTTTCCTAAGGTTTTCTTAGTCCCCATTCATAACACTGTTTGCAGAGATACTGAATTACTGTAAAATAAATCCATATTGGAAAGTTTTTGAATTTCCAGGCATTCCACCAATTTGCATTGTAAATGATTGGTAACCACACTCGTGTGTACCCAAGCCTCGTGTTTTAAGTACAATGTGGCTTCATGTTTCTTTGAATCAAAGTGAAGACCAGTCTAATAATTATAATAATCCTTGCACTTGATATAGCACCTATCACATGTTCGCAACGTCGCAAAGCGCTTCAAAGAATAAACTGTAAAATTCATACACTGTATATTTTCTGAGTGAAAAGCATGATAATATGTGGATGTAATGGTTCACCAAGTTAATTTGCTTTGTGCATTGGGATTGTGCTGGTGTCCCTTCAGCAGGACTATGCTGACAGTGCTGGATGGAGTAATTGATATTATTGAATGTGACTGACAGTGCAATGCTGCCGACTGCAATGATGGGACATACCAATTAAGCACCATTCTAACAAGTGCTGCTGAAAGCAGCCTGTAGTGCTAACTGATGAAAAAAGAATAAATTGACATCTCAATGGTGCAACTAATGCCCTCAATCTATTTCACTAATGAGTCATGCATCAATATAAAACGCTATTATTACTCATTAAACAGAGCTAGACCATAAGTTCATCTTCTGTGACTATTTACATATTATCTTTTTTCCATTTTTCCTTCATGTCAGAAACAGATAAGGCAGCAGCGTTGTGCTTAAACCCACATCCCAATGTCATGTTCATTATTGCAAAACTATATCCTAAATGAGCAGCACTTTGCTTTCAGAGGGAGTTTCTACTATGGCCTAATGTAGATTTTCATCGCAGCTCCAGAGGCAGCAATATCCATCATTAGCAGGATAAACAATTAAATCCATTGTGTGTGGGTGCAGTGGATAACAACTTTGGCCACCCACCTGTTCCATCTTTGCAGTTCATATTTTCTACTTAAATTCAACATTTGCCCATAATTTAAATTATTACAATCCCAATGAAAGTGAGAGGACCCGAGTTCAATTCCTGGGCAGGGCAAAACCTTTGGCGAGTTTTGTTATTCCACATGCCTCTGTTTACCTAGCAGTAAATAGGAACCCGGTTATAATGTTTGGCAGATCGCTTTCTGGGGTTACTAATCCCTTAAAAAGGAATTGGGCACTCAAACCACAATTATTTGTGGGACACTGCTGTGTGCAATTGACTGGTATGTTTCCCTCACAAAATATACAGACAATTCACTTGACAGTACATTTTGTGAAACATTTTGAGATGCCTCAAAACTGTGTTAAGGCAGATGCAAGAATTATTATTGTTCTTATTGCTTTTGTTATTGCATTTGATCAAGCTGTGAATTATCCTATGACAAAAACAACAGCAGAAGTGTATGTTTAATGTGCTTTATGATTTAGCAATATCTCTATTGCTATACATTATTAATGTCACGTTAAAATTTGTTTGCAGTTCTCTGCCTCTCTGTCTGTCTTATCGACTTGCTATTGTAAAATATTAAACCCGACTTTTATATGGAGCCTGATCACATCATCAAAATGCCTCAAAGTGCTTCACCAGATTTATTGTGAAGTACAGTAACGTGGAATTTAAAAGCAAACATGGCAACCAATTTACACACAGCAATGTCCGACAAACAGCCATTTAGTGAATGACCAATTTTATATAAAGGATTGTTGGCCAGGGAATGGCCGATAGCCCACACCCTTCTGAGGTGAGAGTGCCACTAACTGAGCAAGGCTGATACCAAATGAACTTGAAATACAATTCAATGTAATCTGCATAACGTATATCTTGTGATTATGTTGCTCAAAGGCACGGCCTTGTAAGTAACATGCCTACACACAAGTTTACATTTTTAAAAACTTTGATTCAAACCTTCTTGATAAGTAACAAGAGATCATTACACCTGTCACACTAAAGGTGATTTATGGAGAATTGGGTACCAAATCCACCTGCCAATTTCGATTGACAAATATTTGCATTTATTTAAAATCAGCCCCAGGGTTAAGCCTGGCTTTGAGGTGAAGTCTCAATGCACATTAGAACAAAGGATGGGTTACTCAATGAATACAAACTCCTTTGGCTAATGAAACACACGTTACTTCAGCAATCTGGCAGTCTGGATCTTGAAAGGTTGAAAGCTGCTACTAGAACAAACTAACAAAAATCAAAATCTAGACCAGGAGTTTGGTATTGCTGATGCAGGGAAGACTGTGGGAAAAGTTCTAGATTTCTGGCAGCAGTGTCAACATTTTTGCCTGGCCTACTTTAAGTTAAAAAAAAATTACTTGATGGTCAGGTGAGCCATCGGAGTTGTCAAATTCCACCTTGGAATTTTGATTGATGTGTATTCATTTTCTACTGGTCCAGTAGTGGATACCAAGATCTCTGGCAATAATGTTGGATTGATTGAGCTTCAGTGCAGGAGTCCGATCTGGTGATGACCTTGGGCCATAATTCCTGAATGTAAAGTTGCAAGACAGCAACTTAGCAACATCTCAATTGCTGATGATCTGGAGATGTTTGAATCCCAGCCTACAATATCCCCAATTTTCAATTTATGAAAACTCACATTTTAGAGGATTACGATAGCTCATCATTTATAGGAAAATAATATTATGCCCTTGATCTTTCCTATGCATCTGGCGAAACCCACAGGGGTCAAATTTATAATGGCATACTAAATATTGATGATATTTGCTGTAATTTGGGGAGTTAACCGAATTTTATGCATTAAATCTACATCTAAAATTCCTGCAAAGTAACAGCAGGGTGGGTGGCTCACATGTAAAGCCTTCTACGGTCTTGCCCTTCCCTACCTGCTCACTCCCTTCCTCCGCTCAGCGATCACTAGGTTGCTGCATGTCCACCTGCCTGTCTGCCCCATCATCAGCAGTCGAGCCTTCTTGCCCCCACCTTTTGGAACTCCATGCCAAATTCCCTTCGCCTCATCGCCTTGCTTTCCACCTTCAACACCTGACTCAAGACTTCTTGTTTGACCATGTATTTGATCATGCTCCCACTTCTAACCCGCTTGCCCTCCACTCCTCTTGAATCCAGGATGGGTGCAAGCCCTTGACTATACAGTGCCTTAGGATGTCCTCCTGATGTGAACGGTGTTTTGGAAGGACGAGATTGGGTGGGTCAAAGGGTCTTCTTCATCCACACCAAAGGTATGATCTTGTGACCTTTCTGAAGATAGTTTTGTCTGTGGGTTATTGTCCAGCCTGACAGAGACTGATACTCAGATAGAGGAATATTGCACTTTTGCTGTTTGAGTGCAAACCCCCCCCCACCCATCCTCACCATTTAACTGCAATATTATTTGTCAGAATTTCGACCCTCATATCCAATGTGTGTAATGATAATTGCTGATTTTCACAGTGGAAACAATTTTAATGATTGGTTGACTTACATCTATGTAGCTCATCTCCTTCACATTCTGCAAGGTCGCACAGCTCATTATACAATCATAATTGCAACTTTTAGCACTTCTAAGCTTTGCCTAACATCTATCAATAGTGAACGCTACTTGCCACTCATCAACCTAGGTACTTCGTTTCCGTAAATCCATTTAAATGACAACCAACTCAATCGCACATCAAGCCTTCACACACAATTTAGCATTATCTGCCGGCTTAGACATTCTCTCTGCTACCCCTTGTCAAGGACATTAATAAATAATGAGAATAGCAGAAGTGCTGTAGTTGTGAGATTCCACCAGATACCACTCCTCAACTTAAATAATTAACATTTATAGCCATCCCCTGTTTTCCGTGTTCACAATATAAGTTTTATTTTTCCACATAGTTTCTCCCTTAAGTCGTTACTTTAATTTTATACAACCTGGTGTGAAAGGCTTTAATAATAATAACCTTTTCATTTGATACAGCACCTTATCATGTCATTGAGATGCCGCAAAGCGCTTCACAGAATATATGGTAAAGTACAGTACCATTTGTGGACATAATGCTTGACCCAATTGTGCACAACAGTGTCCCACAAACAGTCGTGGAGTGATTGACCAATTTTTTTTATTTTTACAGGATTATTACTCCTGAATGTGATCTGCCAGTTGACTAACAGTGAATTCAAGACACTTGTCTTCACTTTCAAGGTCCTCCAGTTTTGCCCCTCCTACCTCTCTAACCTGCCCCCTATCAACCTGTCCGCTCCTTCTGTTTAGCAGGCTCCAGCCTGCTCCATGTCTCCCGGCCGACTGGCCCTACCATCGGCGGCTGGGCTTTCAGCCTCTCTGCCCCAACACTTTGGAACTCCATCCCACAATCCCTTCGTCTAGTTCCCTCCCTTGCTTCCTTCAAGACCAGTCTCAAGACCCTCCTCTTCGACCGTAACTTCAGTTGCTGGCCTAACTCTCTGCCCTCCCTCATCCCAACCTTTCCCCCACCCAATGCTCAGGTCCTGATTCCTGACTGTTCAGCATGAAAGGCGCTCTACAAATATAATTTTGTGGTTTTCTTGTTGTTATAACAGCAAGTTCCTACTTACTGCTAGGTAAACAGAGGGGTGTGAAGTAAGGACATTTGCCTAAAGTTTCTTCCCGCCTGGAAATTGAACTCAGGCCCTTTCACTTGCAAGGTGAGTACCCTAACCGCTATGCTACAGGACTCCACTGTAATAGTTATTGTGTCAGCCTAGCTGAATCTCTCTCTCTCTCTCTCTGTGACTCAGTCTCTCTTTCTGTCTCTCTCTTTGTGGTTCAGTCTTTCTCGTTCTGGCTGTCGCTCTCTCTTTATGTGGCTCGGTCTCTTTCTCTGTATGTGACTGAGACTCTATCAAATGTTCCATTGTTGTTGCTAACTTTTAAAAATGTATTGCTCTGTTTGCACACAGGGATCTCGCCTTGCACAAAGTGAATACTGTATATATTTGGGACTAGACTTCAATAAATTTGCTTAAAAATACATGAAAGATGTTATACAAATGTAATTTTGTTTCTGTTGTTGTTGTTGTTGTTAAAATGCCCAGCAACTTTGAAGCTACACACTTAAAACCAATGGTTTAATACCAACAATTAATTTTATTTTTCAACCCTTAGATCATCCAGATCTAACAAAAGCCACTTAATAAAGTGTTCAGAACTTGACCTCACATTAGCTGCAAATTCTGTGACCCTTATGACATCTCTACATTGTCTAATGCTTGATAATTACAGCTGTTAATTGATATTAGTGAATGCGTCCATAAAGATTTAGTGGACAATTACTGAGCAGTATTTCAATTGAATGAAAGAGCAATCAGTCTGAGACTCAAGGAAGCACTTTGAAACAGGATGACTTTTTCTCCTTGCAATTTCTAATTGTGGCAAAAATGGTTTGTTGTGAGACTGACTGACTGACTGCCTGTGTATCCAAAACAGTGAAAAACAGTGAGGAAATTACTGCAAGAAGACCAGGCAATGAGGAAAGTGTTACAGGTTACCAAATGCTGCTCCTGTGAGATCATAGATTCAACATATGACAGTGATTTAGCACTAATTCCTAATGTCTTTCTTAATTAAGCAATCTGATGATGACAACATGCATTTGATCTTGATTTGATCTACTTTCAGAGCAAGTTCACTCGAGGTAACAGTGATAACATCATCAAGATGTCGCAAACCACTTCACAAGATTTTACTGTAAAGTGTAGTGACTGTGTATTTGAACTCAAGTTCCTAATTAACATGCCCATTAGGTAAAATTGCTAAATTAACCACCATGGTGTGTTGATTACAGACTTGGACACACAAATCTTTTTTTAATAGAGAATGTATCCTATATGTAACTACAGTATGAGCTTGTATTACTACAGTAAGCAAATATAAATGATTTAACATTCAATATGTATAGATATTCTGTTCAATCTTAAGGCTAATAAGATTCATGGAACTAAATTGATTCAAATAGGGAAGAAAGCTCTCTCAAAAATGTCTTTCAGACATACAACAACTCACATGTCTATAGAGTCTTCATGTAGACTCAAAAATGATTCTTCATTGGAATGGGATGGGACAGTGAGTGAGTGAAGGGTTGACCATGAGCACAATTGAAGCATGGTCAAAGAGCTAATTGTTTTAAGAGAGGATGTAAAGACAGGTAGAGAGGAGTTGAGACGGAGGAATGGAAGGAGGGAGTTCCAGAGTTTGGGAGTATATCAGTAACCACCGATGGTGTTGTGGGGGGGATTTGCAGACATAACAAGTGATCTGAAGGTAAGAGTTCCTGCTCTAGAACTACATCTTAGTATAATATAAGAAAATGGAAAAGGCAAATGATCAAGCATTTATTATTTTATTTAAACACATCAATATCAATAAAACATAATTTCCAAGTGACCTGACATTTTATTAAAAAATTCCACGCAAAGCAGTTGATATAATTAATTGGAAACAAAATCTCTGGAATTTGAGGCTTAATCTAACTCTGAAGACAAACCCCTTCCCTTTCTGCTCCAGAAAATTGTAGCTAAACAACAGTTGTATAAAATTATAATCAATTTATGCTGTGATATTGAAACTGAATTTGGGTGACCTGCATAAATTAAATAGAATTAACAAAAAATTCAGTAAAATTAAGAAATCAGGTAATATGCATGCAGACATAATGGCAAAATCCTTAAAACTCACTTAATGGTTGTATATTTTTTCTTTTTTTTAAAGGTTGATATTTTGTTCAGTAGCAAACATGTTGAACTTGTGATATTAAAGATGACATCTCAGGTACAAAGCTTTTATAGCAAAACAAAACAAAAGCCCTTATTTTCAGTTAGAATTCAAATACAATTTTATTTTGTGCCTATATGATAAAAGTATAGTTTGATCAAAGTATGTAATTCATTCCATGGTGTAAAATTCAGAAATTATCTGTTGGTATCAATTGTAAGCTTTTAATCCAATGAACCACATTTACATTTACAACAACTTTGTCTTTTCTGAATGATTGTATTAATACACTTACTACTGTTGATGCCTGATACTATTGCCACAAATGTCCAAAATAATGCTCGATAGCAATTGTACAGACATTTGACACAAACTTGAATTGTTAGGGATGTGCAAACCGGCCTGGTTTGAAACCCCATTTGATCTGAACTAAATGGAATTCAATCCAAAGCTGAAAGCTGAACCACTAAAATCACAACTTTATCATATTATAGAAGTATAACCAGGAAGGTAATACAGCGTCATCAATTACTTGCTTTAAAATCATTGCAGTCTGCCTGCTGACTTGCAGACACACACATACACAAATGGAAGATTTGAAAGTGCTATGAACCATAAATTCTAGTCATGTTTCCATTGCAACACACCAACTAATAATACTTAACATAGAGATGAAATGTCTTTCAGAGATTAATCTTTCTGGAATAATTTTCCAGCTCTCATCCCCACCTCCGCACCACTACTACCAGCTTAAGCTGCCTGCTACAGATACTTTATGAATAAACAGTATAATTCCTCCCATATTGATCTTTTAAACAGCCATTCGATACCGTTGACACTGGCACTCAGTCTAAATTTGTGAGTTTGCAACAACAAAAACTTGCATGTACGTTTCCTCTCTTTACCCTTTGTTGCAATGTTGAATGGCCTACCGAGTTGGGTTGTGAAGGCACAGCTCATTGTAGCTTTCAAGAGGGAAATAGACAAGCATGTGAAAGAGAGAGGCTTCAGGGGCAATGAAGTTAAGGCAAGGTGGTGGGATTGAATTGATCTCTTTTTCCATGAGCCAGAGTGGACCTGATGGACTGATGGATTATCTGCTGTAGATTTCTGTTTCTATCCCACAAGCACTTGGATTAAAGACACTTGGATTAAACAAAAAAACACAATTGCTGGCTTGGTTGATATCAACTGATTCAGCATAGAGAACTTCTGGCTTGATACTATCAGTACTGTGTCCAGTTGAACTATATTTACCATCTACCCATTTTAAAATCCTAGACTGAGCATTCCTGCTTTTCTTTAGAGATTTGTTTTTAAACTCACCCCTTTCTTTTGGTAACATATCAGGCTCCTGGGTATTTGAATCGGTTTATTATTTGTGAAATACAGCAACAACAACTTGGATTTATATAGCGCCCTCCACGCAAATGGCGTCTCAGAGCACTTCACAAAACAGATCCTGGTGCCGAGCTAGGGGGAGGGGGAAAAAGGTGGCCAAAAGCAAAAATCTTTAGTAGGAACGGAGTGGGCAAGACAAAGGGAGTGAGGAAGGGAATTCTAGGCTCGGGGCATAGTGGCTGAAGGTACACCCGCCGATGGTGGAACCGAGGATTCGGTACAAACATATATTTAAAAAATTCAATACAAACAAGGATGGAAACTGCTGGGATGTTGACAAAAGAACACAAGATGGAAAATGAATGAAGTGGCAAAGGGACAATTAAAGACTAGCTCAATAAACTGTGGCAGTAGCAGAAGCAGAGAGGAACATTAGACTTGGAATAAAAGTCAGATGCATCCCAGGAGAAACATGAGTGTCTGAACATCATGTCTAATGCTGCAAAATAGGGGAAAGAGGATGCTTGGCCTGGGTTGACTCATACGTTATTTTTCAAAGGCTAGATATAAAAATAGAATATATTAGGGTTCTCTGGTGCACAGAGAATACAATAGCATTCTCCATTGCCAGAAGTTTAAATCAATACTGCGAGATTTTTAGGGTCTTTTTTATTTAGTTGGTTACAGGTATAAATGTTTCCCACCATAAATTATATAGTAGGAAATTGCTGCCGAAATGGATAGCTAAAACAAAATATATAATAATCCTTACATTTGATATAGTGCTTTTCACGTCTTGTAGATGCTTCACAGAATATACTGTAAATTGGATTGACTGTGCACAGCAGTCCCTACAAACAGTCGTGGATTGAACGACCCAATAATTTTTCTTTTTTTCTTGAGGGATTATTATCCCTGGAAAAGTGTTCCACCCATCGACTAAGAATTGGGTTCCTATTTTCTGCCAGGTAAACAGGGGCGTGTGAAGTAAGGAAATGTGCCTAATCTTTTGCTTGCTTGGGAATCAAACCAAGGTCTGTCGCTTGCAAGGCGAGTGCTCTAACCTCCGAGAGCTATTGACTCAGCACTTAACACAAGACAGAAAGTACTACAGCTAAACAAAAGATGTCCGAAATCCAAACACAACCTTACACATTTGGCAGGAATGTGATGCAACAAATTTAATGTATTCAGTGTAACCCACGTCCAATTTGATGCTCAGGGATATTTTCTATTCATACATCCGTTGGCTGCGAAGAATACCTAATACCAGTCTTGTTGGTAGGTGTTGAAAATGGGCAATACTAGGTTCACTGGCAGTGTGCTAACCTGTTTCTACTCTGCAGAAAAAGGCCTAAAGTTACATGTGCATTATGTTATTTTCAGTGCTCTGAGACTATGTAAAGGTAGTTGTTGTATAATATATGTGCAAACTCTGGAACACTCTTTCTCTATTCTTATTTTCTTTTTCTCTATTTCACGCCCCGATAAGCAGGTGGAAACATATTCAATAACAACTTTCAAAAGGGAATTGGATAGGTACTTGGAAGTGGAAAAATTTATAAGGATATAGAAAAAGAGCGAGACTGATTGGGTAGTTCTTCCAAAGAGCCGGCACAGGGCACAGAGTGATAGGCCAAACTGCCTCCTTCTGTGCTGAAATATTCTACAATTTTATGCCTTTGCCTTGCCTCTTCCATCCCCATCTTCAGGTCACGCTGAAGATCTTCCTCTTGAACGTGTCTATGGTCAACCCTCCCCCTCTCTCCTGGTTCGGCGTAATGTTCTGCCACTGTCAATTGTTCTGAGGACTTTTTGCCTGAGGGGTGCTATGTAAATTCAAGTTGTTGTTGTTATATGAAACTCAAGCCACCCTTTCTATTGATTGAAAAGTCTGAGTGGTTCATTGATTTTACATCTGTTGAAAATTACATCTTAGACAATTACACATATCTTAACATTGTTTTTTCTGACTGAAATCAGCATTACATCGAGAAAGTACAGTGGCAACATGGCCTAAAAGAGTATTATATTACTCTAACAACACTGGAAATAATTTCACTTGTGGATTGCGTAAGAACAAAGTAGAAACATCCATAATGACAGACTATTGCAGTTAATCAAATGATTTCCCCAACTCATCCGGGAGTTACAAATGGAGATGCGGTAATGAGCAGTACTTCTGGAAGGCACAACTTGATAGATTGATTTTTTAAAATACAACAGATCTTGAAATTGAAAGAATATTGTTCATCTCAAGCTTTATTAGGGATTGAACTTCCAAATGCTAAAGTTTGATTCTTGGAAACACTGGCACCCAACACTATAAACCAGCCATGATTGAAAATTTGAAATGAGTTTTTGGAGGAGGGATGAAAGTTGTTATCATGCAACACTTTGAAGAGCTTTGCAATAGCTTCCAGCGACTGATATATTTAACAAAGAAGGGTGCACAGGAGCAGGCAGTGTACTGGATGTGGCAATGTCAACACTGAGTGTTAAAGGGAAAATCAAAAAATAATATTAGTGTGAGAGCAGTGGAATGCATGTGAGTACACAGAAAGAAAAACTGGTCATGAAGTTGCCTCAAACCCCAAAAAGTTACTGAATATTTTGGTGCAGCAATAGATGATTAGATATGCTTCACGATGGTTCTTTTCGAATGAAATATTGTCTAGAATACAGCGTTATAGCACTTTCAAAGCTGGGAGTACCCTATGAAAGCACTAACTCCAATTTCACCACTATTACTTCTGCTACATCCAAGACTAATTAACTCATCGCAGACTAGAAGTTGAACCTGCGAGCTTCTGGCCTGAATGCTTTGACACTGCACAGTTGCTACCCTTAACCACCAGACCAACAGGGAATTGAAGGATAACAAAAGAAAATCAGACAGGTACTACGCTCATCTTAACCAAATTGATTATTTCCTTTTCAACCAAAGCAACCTTGCCCTTAAGAATTATTTTCCTTTCCATTTTGTAAACAAAACACACAGATGCTTAGTTTCTTCCATTGCTCAAATGCTCTGTGTTTGCTCTTAGTGCTGTCTGAATTACTATATTTATCGTACTGTATTGTATAGAGCAGTAAATGTAATGCCAATCTAAGGGCTACGTCAACGGGCATATAATGAACAAAATAGAAATTTTCAATCTGGAAAAGTGTAAATACCCCAAGGTTGATTAATCTGCCTAAATCCAAAGGGAAACAACATTATTTGGTTCTGGCCCAGCCTGGAATCATTTCAGACTGGTTGGTTCCCTGCCCTGGCTCCACCTATTTCCCTCGCTGGAATCAAACACACACTTGGTTTGGACGTTTGGTTAGAATATGCAAAGTTTTCACGTTCTCAAAAATTGAGTGAGTTGCAGTCAAAACAAATGTCAGCTGCACCCCACCCCACTGCACTCCCCACCAAACCAAACAAACAAAAATAAATAATACAACTCGTCATATGTAGTACTAGGATTTTTGTTAAAACCCCCCACTGATAAGCAAATTAAGAACCAAGCCAGTAGTTTGAGTAAATCCTGACGTTTCAATGGGTTTCATTTAGGGTTCAGTTTGCTGTACATCCCTATTCATTTTCAAAGAAACACCTACTGGATCTTTCAAATCTGCTTAAAAATAAGGCCATCTTACAAAAAAGGTACAGTTACATAGTCAAATATTAAGAAAACTACACTGGCATCTAGAGGTGTCCATCGATAATAATCAAAATTACGAATCGGCTGAATTCAGCTGAAAAGACTGCAGCAAAGATTGTCAGATGTGCCATACATTTACCAAAACAGAACTGGTATAAAATTTAAAAAAAACTTTAAAAACTGGGATCGTGATTTTTTTTCCAACAGCATCAGGTAGGATGGGAGATGCACTCAGCAGCTCTGTTTTACATGGTTTAGTGCAGGTAGCTTTCCCTTCCCGTTAAACAACAGAAACATTGTACAAAGGGTCAGTCAAGAATCCTCAGCGCAAAAACACAGGTAGTGCTGATGCAAAAAATATAATCAGAACACTGTCCATTACATAGAAAAATTAATCCTTTTCTTTATACATTTATACAGTGTTTAAAAAAGATACAAGACTAAAGAGTGATCTAAGCAACAGTCTCCCTTAAGCCATCTTGTAGTTTCTTTGGGAGAAGCTCTTTCTTTTCCTCTCTGCTGCCTAAGGAGTTCCGGCAGTTTGGTGCGTCCAAGTACAGCTTCGTATAAACGGGATTTGTGTAATTTGTCGGCTGCCAAATAAAAAAAAGTATGGCAGTTACATTATTGAATTTTAAATGTCACCAGTTTCCTTAGAACACCGCAAATCAAATTGTAAATGTTGAGAACTCACAAGACAATATTAAATTAATATTTGCTCATTACAAAGGACAATATCTTTATTATTCATTGAAATTGAAAGATTTGAGTTTGCAGCAATGATGGTCCATGATCTGCAACACGCTGGTTTGAGAATTAATTTGATGCTTTGGTGATATTTCTCTATTTGCATCAATCTTTCATGGGAATTTACTATCTTCATTCTCACTCGTGATGTGTTGAACTTGCCCAAGACCAAAAATGAGTTTGCTTTATGTAGATACTGCAGTATCAATTTATGAGTTGAAGCAGCAAGATTGTTTGAAACAGATTCATATGTAGAGGAATGACTCTTTTTATTAAACACATAAAACACATTTTCTGACGCAACATTTGGCAGTTGGAAGCATAGAAAAACTCTTGGGGGTGAATACTGCGAATCTCAGTTGAATAATTGCTTTAAGACTTACGGGAACAAGTATTAGAACTTACAAACAGAGAATTCTAGTCCCTCCAAGCCATCAACCAATGTTAAAAGCTCAGCAACTGATTCAAGATAGAGATTCCACTGAAGTGTAAACTATATTTTTCACCTTGCTGAGGAATGTGCACTTTTCACCCATCATTTTGATTGTAATCTTGGATGAATACCCTTTTATAACTGAGTTGGCAATCGTTTACAACTAAAATACTTGGTTTTTTAAAATTCTGACATTTTAAATATATTTCTACTGTACATTAGATTCCCACCTTAAAATTCTCAGCACATTTCTGTTCCCTAAACACAGAGGGAAGGGAATAGCTACACAAAGAGACACATACCTTTTCTGGATCTAATGTGAAATCTGGATCCAATAATTCTCCTGCCCCTTCATGACCAGGTCGAACTTCATACATATTGTATGTTGGATTCCCAATTTCTACATTCATTCCTCCATTAGTCAATGGATGTCTCCGAACCCTTTTCACACTAACAGAATCATGAAAGCGTGTTAAAATGAATTCATCATTGCTTTGAGAATCAGTGCTAAAGTAAGTAGATGTACTGTGACAGGTTTATTAATAATGAGTTACAGGACAAAAGCACAACAGAAATAATAAGGTCAAAATGAATAGCAGATTTGTGAAGCAATTTTAGTATTAGGTTAGTAAGGCGTGCGTTACAGTTAAGATGTCTTACCGCTGACGTCTTTTGCAAATAATTACTCCAACAACCACTGCAATAATCAGAAGGACCAAGACAACAATTGGCACAATAAATGTGATGTTTCCTGCAAAGAAAAATTAAAAAATAGATAAAACCCCACTTGGCTGAACTGATGAAGCATCATTATCTTCATAATCGGTTTGTACTAATTATCAGAGCATTGCTTGTGAGGGGGAAAAAGTGACCGGACCAACGTTCTAACTAGAAGTTATAATTTTAAAAAAATAATAATAATAACCCTGGCATTTGATATAGTGCCTTATCACATCATTGAAACATCTCAAAGCACAGAATATCTGTAATGTGTATTGCATGTGTATATTGTGGGTGAAACCAATTTTAATGACCTAAACCACTGAAGGGTAGTACTGTACATGGAAAAGCAAGACACTGGACAGTCTCTATCATTAAATCTAGGTTAAGGGTAGAGAGAAACAAGACTGGCTATATATTGGATCAAAACCTGTCTGCAATTAAATTTATGGCGAACACCTTTAATTCCAGTTACTCACATATGTTTACTATTTAATCTGGAAGACACGGACAAGTTTTTATATTTCAACTACAGTACTAAGTCCTTGATTTAAAGTGTTATCCCATTCAAAGCCCTCCATGGCCCTGCCCCCGCCCCACCCTATCTCTACGACCTCCTAACCCCCTGATAACCTACCCACCCACTCCGCTCAGCAGGCTCCAGCCTGCTCCACGTCCCCTGACCTACCCGCCCCAACAATGGCGGGAGAGACTTCAGCCACTCTGCCCCCAACCTATGGAACACCATCCTACCCCATTTACGTTTTTATCTTCCAGGACGCATGTGAATTACATGTTAAAGGCCTCTCTAAGCATGTCTTAAAATACTGACTAAGTGAATATTTTGATTGATATTTTTAAATTCATGACCTCTTTGGAGAAAAGATTTTGGAGTTAGCTGATGTTTTGTTCAGACGTACATCACATCTTCAAGATGATTCAAGGTGCTTCACAGAATATATTTCTGTAAAGATTGTATGTTTTGTGAGCGAAATGTGGCAGCCAATTGCGCAGGGCAGTATCCCACTAACAATAGTGAATTGAGTGAATAATTTATCATTTTTGTATAGTTTGAAGGGATTATTCCCCCCGGAAAAGTGATCTGGCAATCAACTAACAACCGGGTTCCAACTTGCTGCGAGGTAAGCAGAGACATGTGGAGGAAGGAAACTTGGCCATTATTATGCCCTGCCAGGAATCAAACCCAGGTCCTCTTGTTTACAAAGCGAGTGCTCTAACCACTGAACTACAGGACTCCACAAATCTGAGGAGTAATCCGGTTACACATATAGGCAGGAATCTATCAATTGCAAATATGGTTCAACAGACCTGTTAGTAATGTGGGACCCCGTCCCGCCCACCCCCTCCCACACATGTCAATAACCAATTCACACAAGAAATTTCTCACTCTCTCCCCAAGCCAAATTAACACAGAAATCCGTGAATCAGGATGCTACACCAGTATTAGAAACAACGTTAAGATAGATTTATAATTTTAAATACTTACTCCTAGTGTTATTCTCAGTTTTGCTGCTCTTGGGTGCTGGCCTTTCACACTGCGTGCCTGACCATTCAGCTGAACATCTGAAATGATCCAATTAAGGACGTAAAATTAATGTAGGGCAGATGTTGAATGTCCACAGGAGAGAGCACCTACAAGGTATCAGCAAGTACGGGCAGCATTTGGGAGCAAGCATTGCGGATTAGACAGCAGGTTTATTTAAATAGCTATGCTTCAAGTAGATGATTAGCTCTGTTATAGGCTAACAGCATGCCATGCATAAAAGCAATTCATTTTAAAGGCTACTTAAACATGCTACCAATGGATGATGATTCTGCTGGAATTCAATATTACAAAGCAAGTGAACAATCTTTGGCAGAAGGTCAAAACCTACTTGCACTGAGGCTCATTAAGTGGTGTTAAAGAGCAAACCCCTCCATTTTGACAGTAGTAATCACAAAGGTTCACTTTCTGGTCACATCGATCACTTTTAAACCCCACTGTGCATCTGCAGAGTTATACAAGAACATAACCAGAATTAAAATGCCGAATACACTCCAGTGCAAATTTATTGACTCCTTTTCTAAGCAGCCTTCTTTGAGAACAAGGATGATGAGATTAATGGAGAAACTACTTTAGCATCTATTGCTCAATCCTAATAAAACCAACAAATTGAAATGCTCTGGGAATGCAGTCAGACAATAATTAGTCTCAGAGGTAAACTTGCTTATAACTTTTCACTAAACATGCTAATGTTATCAATTAAGGAAACAGATGAGAAGAATAGATACTTGGATTGTGTTAATTGAAATAACCAGGCATGTTGGAAGCTATCAAATTGTTACATTATTTTGCAAGTACAACATCTGGCTTTGATGACTTCAGATTAGAGAAGGGGAAAGATCAGCCATATTTTCCACCTAATTACTATCAACTGATTTTTCCTGCAAGGTGTGCATGTCTAGAGATCAGCAATGCCCTCACAGATGAATAGCCTGTTGACGCTCACTGTCTGGGCTCAGCTATGAAGGATAATGAGTTGGTGAGATAATGGGTGGCTGCATACAAAACTGCTCGCTGTACTAAGGTCACTGCATTCTGAAGAGGAGGCGGAAAGCAGGTTTTGTTTTACAAAAATCAAGTTATAAAACTAAACTCACATTTGCAAACAACGTTAACACATAACAATCCCTTTCAGCAACTTTCAGATTCTATAAATCAACCATTTAGGACTTGAAGAGGCTAAAACCATTTCACTGATTATAAACACACACGCAGACTAACACAGACAATTACTGGCATAGACTTTGAATTGAGAAAATAGTGTGAACCCAATTCTTCTATGCGTCAACACTGCATTTTAATTTGTACACATTTTTTCAATTTCTGGGAAGAAGAGGCTAATTTAAAATATATATATAATTTGTCTGCTTGATCATAGAGATGTGTAGCTCATTCAGCACCCATTCTTTCCATGTCTTTTAAATTACTTTTAAGCTTTGTTCCTTGTACCAGAGACCTCATGTTAATGAACCAAATTTCCTATTTAAATATAAATCAAAAGGATTACTGTAAAATTCCCACATCATTCTTCACCAACTTTTCTCTCTCAAATGAAACATTTAGAAAGAAATTGGAAAACTCTAGAACAGTGAAAATAGTGTAATTGCTTAACATTCATTGCTGCACTCATTACTGCACTCCTAAATACTGGAGTAAACACCATTGGAGCCTTTTTATATGAGACGATAAGAGCAACATCAACATGCATTATATAACACAATTCACACAGGATGGCGTCTTGGAGTGCTTCTATATAATAATAATAATCCTTGCGTGTGATTTTGCGTTTTATCACGATATTGAGGCATCTCATACAGGATACACAGTAAAGTGTAGTGACTGTATTTTGTTGGCGAAATATGTGAGGAGATATAAATGAGAGCTGGCGAGGATTTTGCCAAGACTGCATTGGGCTCCATGTCTGAAATCTGGCTCTGTTTTCCTTTCAGATCTTTCTTGTTTACTTGTCCCAATCCACTAAATCCTATCATAAATGTTTGCTGCAAGCATCCTTGTCCTACTAGGCACTGCCTGCACTTCTCTGTAAGAACACAATTGATAATAGCAATTATTTTCTCACTTTTGGGCACATTACTAGCTAAAATGCCATTCAATTAGCTGCTTTTTGCTTATTACGGTTCATCCATTTTACTCCCTAGATTTTCCTGTAATATATGTTGCTGCCCACCATGCTGTTTATTTCTTTCAACTTTCCTGTTGTACAGTTAAAAATAAAACAAGGTGTACATGCTGTTGACATTGCCGAAAAGATATTTTCAGTCGGGTAATTTATTTTGCTGGACAAAGCACTTTGGAAGTGTTTCCATACAGCAAACAAGCCAACAATAAACTGAAATGTTTGCCTTTTGGTTAAAAAAAATCTGGTCAGCGTTATTGACGATGCAAGACAATAAGAGGAAATCACATCAGTGGCCAACATCAAGCCAAAAGCAATCCATGTGATGCTAAACAGAACTGTTATACAAATAAAGTTTTAAAAATAGCCTAAACTTTAACCACTTTAACCAGTTTCCTCAAATCTCTCTCCAAAAACACATTGTGGGAAGGGAGACACGCACACACTCACAGACATAAAATAGACGCGCACACATATAGAAGAGACAGACAGACATATTCACAAACATAGAATCATAGAATCTTACAGCACAAAAGGAGGCCATTCGTGCAAAACCCGTCCTCCCCAAATAATTGTCTACCTCTCTTTTAAAAAAGTACCTACAGAATAGAAAGAGACACAGACACAATCACATACACTCACAAACACATAGTGAGAGAAAGAGACACGCAGACACACTCACACAGGCATTCACAAATGCATGCAGAGGAGAGAGACACACACAGACACTCCCAACAGCGGGGTCCCCAAGTGGAGCGAAGCCAATTTCCTGCCCACAGTTGCATTGGATAAACAGTGCGAGAGATACGGGCTCCAGAAATGTCATTTTTTTGTGGGTTTACAGTGGAGAGCGCTGTTCATAGCGGATTCCATGGAAATATTGTGCTGCACTTTTCTGTTGGCCCAGGTCATATGTAACCCATTTTCATGTTGTGCTGGACAGAATCCAGGGTTTATCCAATTTTCTGCTTTGTTAATTCAATCAGCCTCTAATTTCGTACTGGTGTGACAGCCGTCAGCTGTAATCAAATCAACAAATGCCAAACAGCAGGCAGCTGCTCTGTGACCTTAAGCGTAAATGATGCTGAATCCTCCATCATGCCCACCATGACAGGTACTGTCCTACTGCAACCACCCTGACTGCTCCATCCCCACCTCCAATGCAAAGCCAGGGGTCCCCGACACTGGGAGCCAACCTCTCCTCCCTTATCCACATCCCCACTCTCCCTGGCCACGCACCACACCACCTTCCCCTCCTTTGAGAACACTACAATCTGCTAATCCTCAAACCTCAAAATCTTCCTTGTCTATCGTCCGCCAAACCCTCCCCCACCATCGTCTTGGAAATCTCCACATTCATATCTTCCCTCTCCCTCTGCTCCGAACGTCTCCTCATCCTAGGTAACTTCAACCTGTACTACACCTTCTTCTGCTCTATCCCTGCTGACTTCTCTCTCTTCTCACAATCTCTCCCTCCACATCCACTCCGCCACCCATCCAAAGCCACCCGCTTCACCTGGTGATTAACCAGTGCCTCAGCATCTCGGATTTCACCATCATCAACAAAGCTATCTCGGACCATTGCTTCATCTCCCTTAATTCCTCAATCCCTCTCTCCACAACCACCCATCTTCATCTCCTACCGACCCTGGAGAAAAATCTCACTCCTTCCCTGTCCCCAGCCTTGGATTCATCTGAACTCCTCCCACTTTGGGCTTCTTCCCCTTATGACCTATCTTCCTCGGTCACTCTCCTCCACAACTGCCTCTTGGTGGGAGGAGGCCCTTGCTTCAATGCCCTTGCTTCATTCACTTCCTGAACCATCTCCTATTCATGGAAGTCACCCTGGTACACCAGCCACCTTTGCTCCCTTAAGGCTCAGGTACATGCCACTGAACGTCTCTCACCACTCACTTCATGATGCCCTCCAGTAGGGTTTTCATGGTTCTGTCCTTGAATGGCTGAAATCCAACTGAACAGTCAATCGGCCAATCTGGCTGGACCTTATCAAATCTTCTACCACTTCTACCAGGGTGGGCCTTCTACCACTCTTCCCTCACCCTCTGGAACTCCACCCCATAGTTCCTCCACTTGGCTTCTCCCTTGTCTTGTTCAAGACCCATCTCAAGGACCTCCTCTTTGACCATGTCTTTAGTCACCCTCTTTCCATACTGCCCTCCATCCTCCCCAATCCTGACTCTCAGCTCGGGTCCAAAACACTGTCCAGCGCCTGGGGCGTCTTCCCAACATAAAAGGTGTAATAAAAATATAATTTTGAAGTTGTTGTTGTTCTTGCCCTGTTTGCCACATTGCAAACTCATAATGTCCAACTGCTAAATCTGAAGCAAATGCTAACGATGAAGTGATTTGTATTTTCCCAGATTGCTTTAATCTAACATAAAACAATCGTTCCATAAACATCCATAGGGATTAAGAAATCTAACATGTTATTTATTTGCTAGGGGTATTCAGATGTAGTCATGTTCTTCAACTGATTTCCAGAATATACCCATTAAAATCAATGGATTGGCAATTTAAAAGGTACATCAAATGATAATGCTGCCAGCAGAGAATAGTTAGTGTAGTAACATGGAGACAAAAGCCTGGTGTATATTTCCTGCTCTGACATTGCTTTGAATCTGAAATTGAAATATTTGGTACAGTATAAACAGAATTGTAATTAAAGAGACAATTGTGTAACCAGCTATTTGCTAACAGTAAAACATACTTGGAACATTTTTAATCCACCCCCACCCACCCCACACCATCCCCCCCACCCACCCAACTCTCCCCCACCGCAGGTCCCCAAAACATTGACAACAACAACAAAATTACATAGAGTATGTATAGTGCCTTTTACCAAAGTGGGGAGCAAGCTAGTTTGATTTAATTCATTTCCACTGTGTTAACATTGGATGGGTGCACATCACTGGAAAGGCACCAACCCAAAACAACCTAAACCCCATGTGGTGTCAGAAGCAGGGCTCCAACATGAACCATGCTATTTGGACTCCCATTTATACCCAACAATTGGCCAAAATACTGACAAAATTGTGACCATTCATTGCCACACAAACACAGTAACAAAAATCTAGTGCTAAAGTATACTATCATTATTGTACAATGTGACAATCAACTTCAAAGAGTAGTCAAATTATAAATAAAATTATTTAGTAGAATTTTTCATTTTGTTTTATAAGCATTGCTTTACAATGTGACAACAATATGATACAGTGATGAGTGTTGTTCTGCTCATTCAGAAATAAATGGTTACTTATTCCCAATACAATCACCAGTCACCTTCTAATGAAATACAGTACAGTTTCTGCAATGATGCTTCATTCACATATATGTAGGTTTCGTAACTCTGAGCTTCGTAATGTTAGCTATGAATCAATGAAGCAGTCAGATGATTATTTAACATCTAGGCATACCACCTTATGCCGGTTCTCCAGCAGAATTATAGTTACTTGCTTATTGGAATTAAGCTTGCTGATTAATAGTTAAATATCAGATTTAGTACAAAACAAAAAAAGAAATATATATCAAAAAGACAGTGTACAGAAAATAGCAAGTCAAGCAGATGTAGATTACTGATTCACGATCAACGATAAGTAAGAAAAATAGCCTACAGCTGGGATTATAGTTAACTGCATACTATCCCACCAGCACAACCTGGGAATGTCACCAATTTTGTTCTGTATCTTCATAATTATGAAGCCAGAAAAAGAAAATTTATATCAATGGAATAGATCAGAGATAAAAATGAGATGGGATACATATCTCCAGTGGAGGCTGACTACCGTTCAAATGACTTTATTGTTGACAAAATTATCTGGTGTATTTTACATATTGATACTTGCATTTGATGTTGCGCCTCATCATGCATCTGAGACGTCTCAAACACTTCACCGAATACACAGTAAAGTGAATTTACTGTATTTTTGTGGGCGATACACAGTAGCCAATTGCGCACAACGGTGGCCCACAAACAGTCATGGATTGAGTGACCACATTTTTTGAAGGGATTATTGTTTGTGAAGATATATGGGTCTGTGAGATCCTTCACACATAATAACTTCTTTCTACTCCCAAAACGATCATTTCTCAATTGTCTTAAAATAGATCAATTTCATTAAACCGAACACTGTGTAGACTAATGCTATTCACAAATACATTTAACCCTACCCTTAACCCAAGATGTTTCACTGCTCAGGCAACATGTTCAATAGAAGTTTAAAGTGCAGAGTATTAACTTACATACATTTGCGTAGTTCAGAGTTTGGGCTCAGTTGGCAAGTGCCACCATTGTAACAATGTCCATCACAAGAAAGGCAACTGGATGCAATCCTTCCATTTGTGCAACCGCATCAACAAAGCGAGACCAATGTCATTCCAGATTATGCTACAAGAACCAGATTTGCAGGCACCTGTATGTATTCCTTGGAATGAACAATTGCACATGAAATTGATGTTGAGTTATTAGAAAATATGTTTCCAAGGGAGTGAATATTTCACTTTAGGGAAAAATATCGCTAAGAAAATTCAACCGATGATCAATTTCCTTAAGACATGTACCAGTTACAATGCTGGGATTATTAATGGACCCAAGACTATCTACTGACCAAGTTTGGAACATTTGCAAGCCGTGCGTGTTGTGTTCATTGTAGTTTCCAAATTCGTAGCCGCCAAATCGACAATCCCATATCGGCAAAGTCCATGGGACAGTCCCAGCCAACAAAACAGGGAGCTGGTGGCTTCCTTAGCAGCTTCTCTCAGACTTTGTCAATTTGGAATTCGGGATCCATCGACCGCAGAATCTGCAAACTAGAATTTGCAGTCGATGCAACTAATCCAGTTTGTGAATGTCACGATTCAGAACTCAATCCTGCTGTTTCCTCTTGCACTTCTTTCCCAAAGTGAGTTTAGTGTTACTCTCCTTGCCTCCTGTCGTGCCAATTTGGATTTTATACTGCCTGGCAGGAAGACTAATGTGAATCACGACATGTTATCCAGCGCGTAAACGTACTTAATGGGTTGAGAAATGTCTGCAGTTTACGCTTCCAGATTAAACACATTACAAAACCAGTCATGGCAAAACAGTAAAACTCGCTCAAAGTCTGGTTTGTATAACTCTATAACCACCTAAACTGTATTTGGTTATGTTATATATCATATATAATATAACCAAATTATATAATATAATACATATAAAATAAAAATCTTACATTAAATATTATATCACTACTGCCGAGTTTCATTCAAAAAATATAGTCAATTCACTTTTTAAGATATTCCATGAAATGCTTTGAGTTGTCTCAATGATGTGATAAGGCGCTATATCAAATACCAGGATTATTATTGTTGTACAGTTGCCCAAGCTCAGTTCAAGTTTATTTTCTATACAAGTTTGACATAACTCAAACCTTGAATGAAGCATATTAAATGTATGAGCCTAACTGCTATTAATAATAGTGATCCTTGCATTTGATATAAAGCTTTATCAAATCATTGAGACATCTCAAAGCACCTCACAGAATATATTGTAAAGTGGATTGATTGTGCATTTTAGTATAATACTCTTCTCAGTTTGGTAACCCAGGTGATGCTGAAATACTTCCACGCAGCTTCAGCATGCAAACAATTCCCATGACATTTCAAGCTATGCATTATCCCCAGTGAAATTTACCGTGGGGATCAAAATAATGATGCAGTTTATATTTATCACATGAAAATTTCCTGGGAGTTCTGGAGGTGAGCACTCTCTCCCATCATCCTCCCTCCTCCCTCTAAAATCACGTGGATCGTATTGTCAGTTAACAAGATACTGTAACAAGATTCCAGCTACTATACCTCATACTGGTAATTTTGCATATTTTGCTGAGTAAAGAAATAGTAACTAGCAGTAATTCCCTAAACCTGGGAACAAGGAATGCAATGTGATGAAATGATCTTCATGGAAATGACTATTGAAACTGCTACTGGGGCTTTGCGTTTAGTAGACGCAGAGAATATTTGATGGGGTATGTGTATGTCTTTACTCAGTGGGTAATCTACGACTAGA
Source organism: Hydrolagus colliei (assembly GCA_035084275.1). Lineage (NCBI taxonomy): Eukaryota > Metazoa > Chordata > Chondrichthyes > Chimaeriformes > Chimaeridae > Hydrolagus > Hydrolagus colliei. The sequence goes on along the minus strand of CM068747.1, from coordinate 16,778,230 downwards.
AATACTTTAGAAATACAAGTTGCCAGGGACAGCAACTGTTTAAAAAGGTGATGGGAGTAGGGGGAAGGATGAGATCAGATGGGCCAAATAGCTTGTTCATCCAAAACAACCTTGTGATAGCAAACAGATGATTAAAGTGACCCAACATTTCTCTGAAGCCAGTATAATGATATAATGATTATTCACACCAATGAAGGTGATCTTTTAGGTTACAATGACGGCATGCAGATCACAAGCAGTGCCCCTCTGCAGAGCTTTCTGGCCTCATTTGTCTTCAGGGCAATTTTTTAATCACTTTCCTTGATCTGAATCATTTCAAAGGAGTGTGTACCTACATATTGTCATGGTACATCACATCAATCAGCATTACAGGATCACAGGTAAATCCCAAAGTTGTGTTGGTTACTTGTAAAAAGCAAGCAGGAGCCAATCTAAATAATCAATTAACTAATTGGGAGTGGTTTGGCTCTCAGTGATGCTGAGATAACCATGCCCACTTCCAATTCAGCTATTGTTCATCAATTAGACACAACGGAAATGTAGCAAGATAGCAATAGGCATTAATGAATGGATCAGGGTTCTCACACCGTAAAATTACTGTAGCACACACACAAACAAACTAAATACTTTGGACCCAGCACTAGCATTCCATCATCAATGTGATATTGTCATGCTCCTGAAAATTGGATCTCCCTATCTTATGAAAAGCATTCTGACTAACCCTGCAAGTGTGAGCTATCTTTTTATTACATTCCTACTGTTGACTGCTCGCTAAGAACAAGGGGGAGAGAAAAATGTAATGTCCAGATTGGATAAGATTTAATCATTAAATCTGGTGTGAAGTATTGGATTTTGCATTCTCTTCAAAAACATTTTCTTTAGGCAATTTTACTTGTACAGTGACAATTTAGCTTAAAGACTATGTCTTTCAAGTAGAAAACACTTTCTTAAAATAAAAAGACTTTACCAGTGTGGAATAGCCAAGTCTTTAATTCATGTGGCGAATTCCCAATGTGACAGCTAGGTGGTGCCATCGCCTAAAATAGCAAGCCTTTGCTGCCCTGCTTGAGCACTAGCTCGTGAAACAGACACACTCACAATACCGGTTTAGCATCCACCCCAATGATAAGGAGCTTGTTTCAATTGTATGAGATTCCAGCAAAAACATGTAAGATGTCTTACAAATGAGGGATTAATAGAAAAGCATCCGAACAAAGCCAGAATTTATAAATCAAGCAGTTTCCAGACACTTGGGATATATTATTGTGAGTTCACATTTCAGAACCTTGTTTGCTCAAGCTGGCTGGGGTGCTGGTTTGCTCATTCCTAATAACACATCGGATGAGCAATGGAAACATAACTTACTTGCAGGCCACTTGTCCTGTCTCTTTGTCCACTGTGCACTCTTCTCCTTGGCATGCAGTGCATTTATCCACTTCACATTTTGGTCCTTCAAACTGTGCCAAGCACAAGCACTGGGCACCTCCATCGCTCGTTATAACGCAGGTGCCTAAATTCATGCAGTAGTTATAGCACACATCTGCAAAAACAAAAACCCAACACAGTTAAGAAAAAATCACAAGCTAATTCATTTGCAGTCAGAGATAAGATGCTAAAATAAAAGGGAGACTGATTATTGTGAAGTGAATTGATTACTTTCAGTGAGAGTAATCCTGGCATAAATAAATGTGCTGACTAACATAACAGCTTTGTGTTTCTAGGATGATTGGGCTAGTTCGGGGGTGGTGGGGGCGGGGGTTGGGGAGGGGGATGTCAAGAGAAGGGGAAAGAGAGAGAAAGAGCAAAAAGCAGCATAATTATTTAATGGTGCATTCCACTCGTGATAAATGCACAAGTGTTTCAGGTCTACACGGATTACTTAGATCTCCTAAAATTACTCAGATTACCAAGTCATTGGTTTATCGCGGTGGTAATAAAGATGCAATGTGCTGATAGATAAAGTCATTTGAGTGCAGTTCTGGTTGAAATGACTGTTGCCTGGAATATCAATAAGAAACCAATCGGCCTTTAAGTATTACAAACATGCAACTCACTGTATTGACATCTATCTCCAGTGAAGTCTGCAGGACAGTAACAGTAAGGTTGATTTCCTGTGTTCACATCACAAATCCCCTCATTCAGACAGAAGCTGTCGCAAACCTTTTGCATGCAGGTTGGACCAGTAAATCTTGTCGGACAACGGCAAGCTGGCTTTCCTAACAGACCAAAAAGCAACGTGAGGACAAGCGACATCACAGACATACATTCTCGACACAAGATTAGTTTGAATAAAGAAGACCCTTTCAACCCATTTGATCGCCTTCTTCCAAAATGACAACCCATTAAAGCATCAAATAGAAATGAATTGAGTGCCCATAGCTGTGGATTAACCTCTTGTGTTAAAAAAAAGTGCTTCCTGGTGTTTGTCCAAAATATGTAATTTCCACTCCTGAACCTATAAACTCCATTGTCCTACTCCCTTACTCTATCTGAACAATAGTGATCTGTAATAGAGAAATGGACAAATACTGAAGTAGAGTATATAATCCTGTCAAGGGATGCAGCGAAAGGATGAGGCCATGGGATAAAAACACTTGCCAAATTCTAATACACTGATTGAACAAGCTCAGCAGGTCCGATTGGCCTCCCTGTTTTCCTATGATCTCAAAAACAATACTGTACTTAATGCACTGTCACCTGTGGCGGTCCCCCAGGGCTCTGTCCTTGGCCCCCTACTTTTCAATATCTACATACACTTAGTGATGACATTATCCGCAGACATGCCACATGTCTGCGGATGACACCCAGCTTTATCGTTCTGCCTCCACCCTCGATTCGAGGATCACTGCTGTCCTGACAGACTGTCTGTCATACATCAAGTCCTGGATGGGAGCTAATGTTTTGCCATTGAATATTGACAGGACTGAAGCCCTCCTGAGGCCCTCCTTCACACTTTAGGCACCGGCAGCATCAACCTTTATGATTGCACTGCCAGCCAGCCAGGAACCTGGGTGTCTTATTCGATCCTCAAAATCGATGGCCCTCTCTGCCTTCCCTCATTTCTGAAACATTGCCTGACTTGCCACTACCTGAAACTGTTATTCATGCCTTCAACATATCCAGGCTCGATTGCGCCAATCCCCTGCTTATTGGCATTCCCAACTCCTCCCTCTACAAGCTGCAGATCATTCAGAACTCTACAGCCCAAGTCCTCTACTATCCCAAGCTCTGTGACCTCCATCTCCCCTATTCTTGCCCGACTCCATTGGCTCTCCATCAATCAGAGGATTCAATTTAAGATCCTGGTCCTCACTTCAAAGGCCTCCATGATCTTGTCTATCCTACCTCTGCAACCACATAATCCCCTACCAACCTGCCCGCTCCCTCCGCTCAGCGGGCTCTGGCCTGCTCTATGTCCCTGATCCATCCATCGCACCATCAGTGGGTGAGCCTTTAGCCACTCTGCCCCTAACCTCTGGAATTTTATCCCGCAATCCCTCTGCCTCTCCCCCTTCCGAGCCTCCTTAAAGTTTCCCGCCTCAAGATCCCCCTCTTCGAAGGTCCCATCGGTCACCCTCCATATCCCCTCCTTTTCCTCCACCCTCCCCAATCCCAACCCCAGCTCAGGTCTGAAAAATCATCCAGCACCTTGAGACGTCCTCCCGACATGATACAAATGTAATTTTGTTGTTGTACTTACATGTTATAATAACACTAACACTAACCCTGCATTTGATATAGCGCTTTTCACATCTACTAGATGTCTCAAAGTGCTTCACAGAATATACTGTAAAGTTAATTGACTGTATATGTGGGCGAAATGCGGCAGCCAAGTGTCCCACAAACGGGCGTTGATTGAAATCACCAATTTTATTATTGTTTTATTTGAGGGAATACTATTAGGCGTGTGGAGTAAAGAAACTTGCCCAACATTTTGCACCGTGTGGAATCAAACCTAGGTTTCTCGCTTGTAAGGTGAGTGCTCTACCCACTGAGCTACAGGACTGCGCGCGCATTCGGAGTGCGCGCGCATTCGGGGCCTATCTTCTCAGGAGGTAAATATCTTTCTCTCTCTGTGTCTCTCACTCTCTCCATCTCTGTATTTTTCTGTCTGTGTGTCTCTATGTCTCTCTCCGTCTCTCCTCTCTCACATCCCCCCCATCTCTATCTATCTGTATATTATCACATCCACCCCATCTCTCCCCCCCCCACCGCCGTCCCTCTCTCGCACCCCACACCCCCGTCGTCTCTCTCCCCCACCACCCCCCCAGCCGTCTCTTTCTCCCTGCCCCCCACCGCCGTCTCTCTCTCCCTCCACCCCCAGCCGTCTCTCTCCTCCCCCCCCCAGCCGTCTCTCTACCCCTCCCCCCAGCCGTCTCTCTCCCCCTCTCCTCCCCCCCCAGCTGTCTCTCCCCCTCTCCCCCACCCCCAGCCATCTATCTCCTCCTCCCCCCAGCCGCATCTCTCCCCCTCTCCCCAGCCGTCTCTCTCCCCCTCACACACCCCCAGCCGTCTCTCTCCCCCTCACCCCCCCCCCCAGCCGTCTCTCTCCCCCTCACCCCCCCCCAGCCGTCTCTCTCCCCCTCATCCCCCCCCTCCGCAGCCGTCTCTCTCACCCCCCAGCCCTTGCATACCTGTATATTGTATTCGAGGACTGTAAATACAATATGGCGGCTTTGCACCTCGGTCTGTGCATTGTGTATAGAGATGAGCATTCTGGGTCTTGTAGTTCAGTGTGCTCGCATCCCGATTTTTTACCTCGATATATCGATATTTTTAAAATGTCTATATCGGCATACCGATATGAAAATTATATCGGGTTTTATCGATATATCGATATATCGCCGGACCCTAGCAGTTACCATTCAATGCGTCAGCCTGATGCAGTGGCAGCAATCTTGCCTCTGAGTCCAAAGATTGTGGGTTTAAGTCCCACTTCAGGACTTGCAATCATGTAATCTAAGCTGATACTCCATTGCACCATTGGGGGGGAGTGCAGGCGAGAACATTGTCGGAGATGCTGTCCTTTGGATGAGACATCAAACTGAGGTCCTGTCTGCCTGTTCAGGTTGACATAAAAGATCCCATCACACTATTCAAAAAGATAAGGGAGTTTCTCCCGGTGCCCTGGCCAACAATCTCCCAAATCAAATTGATCAGTGACTTCACTGCTGTTCGTGGGATATTGCTGCGTGAAACTGGCTGCCACATTTTCCTCACAATATATACAGTCAAAAAAACATTCTCGAGTGATCCTGTGAAACGCATTGAGACATGTCCACAATGTGACAGGTGCTACGTCAAATGCAGGGATTATGATTAGCAATGGTATTATTCAGTCCTATTTTACTGGCTACAGGTCGAATCGATCTGTAGCCCACTTTGTGTTGTGGCTTGGTGGCGCTGAAATAGTTAACCTAGTTCTGGCAGCTGCAAACCCATTCCAACAGCTGCAGCTTCCAAAGACCCGCAGGAAAGAGAAACAGTTGCTCAAAAATGACATCAACCATTACCTGACTCTCCTTCTCCCTCAAGAAACGTTGGCCAGATATGGATATTACACACTGAGATAATTTGAGGGGAAAGTGTCTCTTTGCACTGCATAAATAAAATGCAGCTAGCTGTCAGTATGGCTCATTAAGTAAATTAAAAAGAAAAATTTTGATTATTGGTAACACATTGAGGCTACTACTTAAAAATGCATAATGAAATTGCAGTGATAGCAGTGTTTAAAATGTGATTAAGCTGAGGTTCAGTACGACTCCCTGGTTAATGCTGCAGATTCATTTTTTACACACTACTTTTACAATATAATACAAAATTACATTTGTAAAGCGCTTTTCATGTCGGAAGGACGTCCCAAGGCGCTGGACAGCCAGGGATGTAGGCTGACACTTGAATTTCCAGAAAAGTGAGATTAGTTTACAAACTCTGGCGTACTGTGGGCAAAAAGAATCGCAGCTGTAAAAGTTGATTTCTATGGCTCACAGAGGGGGCTGTTTGTCATTGAATGTTATTGATAATTCAAAACGGATTATTAAAGCAACCCATCTTTTCTGTTCAGGGCAAATATATCAGCATAAACCACAGCAACAAAGACCGGCATTTAAATATTTATAACGTTCGCTGTGATTTATCGACTAACAATTAGTGATTTCAGGATGATTTCTGTGTTCTGGACACTCAGGGAAATGCCACTAAGCCCTCACGAATAAAGTAGCACCTCTGTGTGGAAGAGAGAGAAAATAAGTCATATTTGCATATGTGAAGAACAATGTCTGTACATTTTTAAATGTCAGAGATTGAATTTACTCCTTTTCCTCTCCTTCAGGTTTAGCCGCTGATCTCTCCTGAAGGTGAATTTGCTCTGGGGTGTGTGGTTCTTGGAGCATGAATCACCAGCCTCTCTCTCCACTGTACCCAGTCTAAGTGACAAGTATCACCTGCCAGCCAAAACAGTGAGTGTTATTTGACCCTAGGCTCCACAGCTGAGCCTGGTCTCACTTGATGTTCCTCGCAAGCAGTTTTTGTCAGCCTCAAAAATCATTCTCTTCATTATTTGATCATCCGCTTCAATCCTTTCCCCATTTCTTTCCCCTTGCCCTAGAAACCCACAAACTCTTACGAGGTATGTAAGTCACTTAATTTGCCATTCTTCATGGGTTAGCCATGAGTGATCTGAGTTGCTACCTGAAGCGCTCTGAGACACTGTCCGGCGTGGAGGGTGCTATATAAATCAAAGTTGTTGTTGTTGATGATGTGGATAGTGCGATATAAGCGCAAGATGTTGTTGTTGTTGCCACGATAGACATTGTTGCTTGATTATTCTTGGAGCAGTACACTTGTACACTTTCTCACCCGATACCTGTTCATGCATGCCCTTTCCAACAGGGAATCCTGGGCAGCTCACTCGAGTGAAATAATTCCCCTCCAATTACCCAAAAGAAAATGTTCCCACCTCGTACCCCAAACACTGACCCACTGACTTTGCTGAAATCTTTTTTAGCATTTTCCTTTTTTTTATCTATGAGACCATGGGAACAGCTCATCTTTATCATTTAACACATGTATTTTGCGGGTTATGTTATTCTGTCTTTTGTTGTTTCTGATTGACAATGCACAGCAGGTCAGTGAAAGATTTAACATTCAGGTAGCCGATCAGTTTAGGTTTTTAACCTTGATATATACTCAGTGGTGTATACCCACAATGATTCCAAACTAGATTCCTTAATGAAGAATGTAAGTAGCAACTCCTTCCAGTAACTGCATATACATCATACTCAACAGGTCGACCCACAGGAACTCCATTCCAAATTACATTATGTCAGAGATCAGCTCCAGTGAATTTGTGCTGCATACTTCCAGATTTCTTAATTGAAGAATTTCTCTTAAAAATTCCCACATATTAGACGCCAAGCATTGAAATTTCAGACCTCGAGGCCAGTTCTTACAAAAGTAATACATATTTGAACATGATATTAAGAGACACATAATAAGGGTTCGTGTCTCCCAATAAACTAAAGTGGCCAGAGCACACTTATTCTTAATAAAGTCATTAGTAAATCCATTTGTATGTTAACTTACAAGTTTTCACCACTACATCTAATATAATATTATGTAACGCACATAATTGCATTTATCCAGCAAAACATAAGAGGTACATTGCATGCACATTCAGATATAATATTTGACAACGTATTCATCCAACATTAATTGGCAAAGTGTTGCTGTACCTAATGGTGATGCCGAACAGATCCCTCCATTTTGACAATAATCTCTGCACTGGTCGATTTGGCATTGGTCTCCTGCGTACCGAGGCTGGCATTTACATTTCGATTGGTCTTGCTCATTCACAAAACAAGTTCCACCATTTAGACACACAAGGTCGCAGGTACTGCCTGCAGAGACAACAGGAACCGAGATTACATCCTCTGTATTTATAGTCATGCATGAAGGATTTTATTGCAGGCACAGAGCTGTGTTCTTTTCCTGTGTGGAACTCATGTGCTGCATTCTTTCATGTAGTGCAAGCCCTATTCTCCTTAGCACAGAAGGTTCTAAATATTTTTGTCTGCACTTTTATAAAGACTTAACCAAACTTAGTAGAGTAAAATTTGCACAATTTGTATAATTGCCTAACTTGTACACCTTCCAAGTCCAGTTCAAGAGTTTATATTCTATGCAAGTTTGGCATAACACACTTTGCAGAACTCTTTGCATGACTTATGTGAGGTATGTTGCGTAAATATATTGAAGAGCTATCAAGGATTTTATTTTGTGGACATTTGTGAAAGATAAAGGCCCACTGATTCTACAGTGTTTTTTTCCTACATAAAGGAACAGTTACAATCATTGTGAGTGAATTGTACTCCTATTGATCCGAGGCTCAGCAATTTTGTTGAAGAGAATGAATGATTTAGCTTATGATGGATTTTTTGTTGCAATGCCATCATTTGATAAATTGAGACTATCTGGATCCAGCATCTCTACCAGTTGTTTTACTCCATTACTTATTAATTTCGCTGTTATCCTTGGAAAATGAAAGCTCTAAAAAAAATCCAGGATGTTTATTCGCAATCATGTGATATGATAAATATCTCAACCAGTCAAGCAGAAAGAATGAATCAGATGTGATGATCGCAGTGATGATCTAAACATATCTCACAAATATAAATTATTGTTATAGATAATCACCAATTACTGTTACTTTACTCTACATGCCTCTGTCAATCTAGCAGCAAGTTTCAATCCAGTTGTTACTCAGTTGCCAGATCGCTTTTTGAGGGTAATAATCACTTAAAAAATACAATAATTTGGTCGCTGAATTGCACGACTGTTTGTAGGTCTCTGCAGTGTTCAATTTTCTGCTGCGTTTCACTCACAAAATAATTCAATATGCTTTACAGTGTATTCTATGAAGCACTTTCAAAAAGAGATATCATTCACGTGATAAGGCACTCTGCCATACGCAAGGACTGTTGTTGTTATTTTGAGAATTACAACTTTTCCTTGATTTGCCACAGTGCATTATGTAGGCCAAGAATTCAACTGAAATTGCTGTGAGGTATCATTTTGACATTGTAATAGTACACCTTCAGAAATACAATTTGTATTTGTCCTGGTATGAGATAAATATGGAAGGAACACATAAACTTAAGTGTGTTACAAGGCAGTGACACATTATGGAATTGAGATGATATCATAAATCATCAAAGTAAAGTTTGAATACTTTATCATTGTCATCCCAACCCAGAGATTGGTTGTGTCTATCCTTGAAGCTCATTCCAAGTTTTATGCTTTATTATATTTCTGCCAACTGTTCGTGTAATGGTCGATAGATTCCGCAATCCAACAGCGTGATTCGAACCAAAGTCCTCTGTACCACATGAATCAATGGAAGTGCTCTTGAGGTAAATTGTCATGATGTGCTAGTTTTATTGTGACTAGGAATGGAATAGTGACTCTTGGATGAAAGTTACCAAGGTCCTAACTGACTGAATGTATTATGGAATCTAACATATTAATGCCAATAATAATCAACATTCTCCAAGTAGCAGTTTTGTTAAGCATTGGATTTTAAACAAGTGGGACATTTGCTGCCATTTTTCAAAATATTGTAATGCCAAGGATTAAAACGTTATGCAGGATATTTCCCTATTAATTTGAACACTGATTCTTTGTGGTATTTGTAATTTTGATTCAATGGAGGCCATTCATGGCAGGGGTTTAACTTCATTTGATGAAGCTTAATGAAAATGTACCATGATCACCTTATCTCAAGCATTAAAAAATAGTAATTAACAACAGTAAATCTGATAAGGTTTTCTTAGTAATTCTGCTTACCGATGTACCTCATTGAAGGCATATCAGCATATTTCCTGCTGTCTATTTTTGTGTACTATGATCTCTAGAATCTGATTTTAGAGTGGCTTCGGACAAATTGATATCTCATTATATGCTGAAACTCGATATTGTGATTTGAGGCTAGGATTTAAATCTACAAGGGTGGATTCATGGATCTGCACTATTAATATTAATGAACATCTCCACATTGTGTGGGTGTGTGCTTGCACCTGCACATATATTTCTCTTGCTCCCCCCAGGTATCAGCCTGCTGAATGTCAACTTCCTGCCCACTCCACCATCGGTGGTCAGACCTTTAATCTTTCTGCCCACACGCTCTGGAACTTCATCACGGAGCACCTGTGCCTCGCCCCCTCCCTTGCCTCCTTCAAGGTCCATCTCAATACCTTCCTCTTTGACCGTGCCTTCGGTTATCCTCTCACTTCCATCCCACCTTGTCCACTGTCCCTCTTGCTTCCGATTCCCTAGCTTGGATTAAAACCCTTCACTGAGTTGTGCAGAGGAGGACTTGTGCCAGTAATTGGAAATAAATTGAAACTTCTCTTTCTCTGCTTCGAGAGAAAGGTTTTTACAGGTCAGTGGAAATTCTAACAATGCTTAATAAGAAATCTGCGAATTAGACCCACTAGAGCCATCAATATTAATCTAAAATGGTTCCAATTTAGAACTAAAACTGAACGATCTTTGAATGCATCTCAGGTTTATTTTAGAAATTTCAACTCTGCAAATCAGCAATCTTGATCCATATTTGATTGAGCAAAAAATAATCAGAAACCAATTTGTCTGTGATTTTAAGGAATTAAGGCTTCACCAACAACAAACTGCTTTGAAGGATATAAACAGGAATAGATAAATGTTTTTTAAATGTAAAATTAAATTAAAAGCCAACTAAACATGCAAGTCAGATATCTAAACAACAACTTGCATTTATATATTCATGTGGATTAATGGCACCAAAGTAAAGAGGTACTTTCAACAAATCAAATAAAGTCTTAAAAAACAAGTAATGTACTTGAAAATTACAAGAGGAAAATGTTATAGTGAGAGACTATGGTAAAGTATACAATTAAAACAAGATGTAAATATACGTGTTCTTTTGGGATAGCAAGTAGATGTATCCCTGTCTCATAGTTGGAGTGGAAGGAACTGTATCCCAGTGCAAAGAGGAACTTATGATTAATAATCAAATACACATTTCAAAAGCAAATTGTTATGTAGCGAGCAGTAGGACAAGATATAACATGTCAAAAAAAATTGGAATAAATAACTACAGAATTAGGGAAATCTGGAGTTAGATTTTTTCAATAGTTCATTTAATAAGGAATAATACTAGTCAAAAAATAAAAATGACAATAGAATATGTTTGGAATTTTTTTTGAAAGCAGATGAATTCTCTTGAAGAATACAGGCTTGCTACCATTAGATTATTTTTAGATAAGTAATTGAGTGTATTGTAAGGATATTCAACCCCATTTAACAAAAGTTAATAAAATGATTCTGATCCAGCTCTGGTTTGTGAAAGACTGATCAAATTAAATTATTTGAATGTACAAAATGACTGAATCATGTGATGTGGTGGATGTTACATATCATCTTAGTTTTCAATAGATATTTGACATGATCCCTCACTAGGGACTTGCAGTTAAAGAACAAGTTATTCAGATAAAGGAGGATTTTACTCGTTAGAAAATATATCAGCTAAATAATAGGAAATAAAGTATAATTGAGACTGTTACAATTTCAAATAGCTGTGAACAGCAAATAATTTAAGGATTCATTTCAAGAGGCTCTGGTGTTCATAGGATTCTAAATTGCCTCTAAGTTGAACAATTTCTCCAGATACTTTAGAAGAATTAGTTAAATTCACAAGAATTTGATAGAATCTAACAATGGTGAGAAATATACATTTCTGATATAGATTCTAAATCAGCAAATGTGGTCACCACACAAACTGATCATTCTAAAAAAAAATGCAGGTGATGTTACTTATTGGTAGGATTGGCTGGTTAAGTTGAAATGTCAGGGGATCAGGAGCATAAAGCGTGTTGGATTTCAGGTTTTTCATCCCCTTAGTTAAGTGTTAAATATTGATTTTTCCTTAATCTTGATTATGACACTCACATGGGAAGCTTTTGTGTTGCAATCATTTGCTTCAGTGAAAGTTATATTACGATCTTATAATTTAAACAAAATACAAAATTGTATTTCTTAAAAACACCAGAGTGTTGCCCTTAGGCTAGAGGGTGCTTTGACCTACAACAAAGTCTTGCTATAACACTGTGACATCAAGTAGCACAATTTGTCGATTACTGCAATATTTATTGATTGGTATTTTCAGAGCCAAAGATTTCAAGCAGCGAACTTCTTAAAAGTGTTATTTTTGGCTAGAATTTCTGAAAAATGCCTGGAAGCACAGTGGTACTCACCATACGGCAGTGCAGTAGGAGAATCCACATCAATGCACATTCCATTAATCATGTTTTTCCCATCTGGACACAAACACGTAACACCAGTAGGATTCAGCAAACAAAGCCCTTCACAGTTCCTTTTGCTGCAAGGATTTGGTACTATAGAAACATATTTTTTGTTAAATCTATTATTTGCAGTGCATGAAGTTCAAAACATTTTAATGAATTCATATTTTCTCCCTGTTACGCTTTGCAAAAGGGCATGTTGAGATTTTCAATTACCTCTGTAATAGGATGCAGTAAAAATGAAAAGCAAAGACAAATTCAAAAAGTAAAATTGTAAATTCTCACCAAGTGGAACTGCTATAGTCTGTAAGTGTTGCTACTTACTCTCTTGCTGTTTGTATTGATGTGATATAACTGTAGCTGAGGCATCATTGAGACCTGAAACCAGGTATTCAAGATGATCACGACCAAACTTGTGAACTTTGAAAACACGGCTATTGGTGTGTGTCACTCCGTAGATGTAATCTTCAAAAACATCAATGCTAAATGGATTCAGGAGACCTTAGAACCAAAGAAGTGTTGGCTTAGATCGTTGGTAACGGAAAAGGTGAAAAGGCAATACCTAATGAGATGAACCATTAGTTGCATTTTATTCCTCAATCATTTTAGAAATCAAAATGGATATTCATCGAATGAAAGCCGCCGTACCTTGTTTGATACTGGCAACCACAACAGGATCACTGCCATCAAAGCGAACACTACCTATGATTGAAAGCTTGGCATCTGCCCAAAATAAGCGTTGGATGAAATGATCGAGAGCCAGTCCTGATGAAGAAATAACAAAAATCAACATTTCAAACCAATGGCTGCACCTCGTGATCGAGAGGTAGCTGTTTCAGAGTTTTAGTAAGCTTCAACCACAACCACAAAATTACATTTGTATAGCGCCTTTCACGTCGGTAGGATGTCCAGAGCTTCAATCTGTTTTGCTCTCTGATCTTACATTTAGCAATTGTGGGGTGTAAATTGTGATGCGCCAAGCCTTAAGTGACATCACTGGTGTTAACTAACACTCACGTTTAAAACACGAGTGGCCTGAGAATATTTACAATGCCGACTGGTCACACCCAGCCCATCGCCCTTTAATGTCAAAAGTGCACTTGACTGTCATTTCACACAAATACTGTAATAAGATTTTCTATACCACAAAAATGATTACTTCTGTCCCATTGCAATGTATAACAAATGTGTTGCAATCCAACATTTCAGGTAAAAGGTGGTACCTGTTGGCCACTGCAGGTCCTTATGTATAAGAATTCTTCTCAAAGTCCCATCCATGGCAGCCTGTTCGATTTTGGGCTGCTTACCATAATCTGTCCAATACATCATTCTGTAAGCATTAGAAGCAAATGTCTGTGAAAATGAAATGCTTAAAACTGAACAGAATAAAACTATTTGACAGTTTCAGCGAACATTATAGTGGAGTACTGTAGTGCACTGCTCACTATAAAGGAGTGATAATAATAATAATCCTTGCATTTGATATAGTGCTTGTCATGTCTTCTAGACGTCTCAAAGCGCTTCACAGAATATAATGTAAAGTGAATTGACTGTGTGTTTGTGGGCGAAACGCAGCAGCTAATTGTATTTACATAGCATCCTTCATACTGGGTAGCATCCTGGAGGAATTGACAGTGGTGGAGTGTGACCCCCAAACCAGGGGGTGTGGGAGGGTGAAGTTGACCATCAGCATGATCCAAAAGGAAGATCTTCAAGTGGGATTTGAAAGTGGAAAAGAAGGGGGCAAGGCAGAGGGATTGAGGGAGAGAGGTCCAGAGGTTCAGGGCATGGTGGCTGAAGGCATGACCACCAATGGTGGAGTGGAGGGAGGGGACGAGGAACAATCAGGTGGACAGAGTTAGCCGAGCAGAAGGGAGTGGGTGGTGGAGTGGGAGGTAAGCAAATTGGATGGATAGGGAGGTGCAAGGGCTTGAAGAGCTTCTAATGTGAGTGAGAGGATCATGAATCAATCTGTTCAGTAATTGGGAGCAAGTGGAGCCTGGCATGGAATGGTGTGAAGGGATTCAGAGTTCTGCACTCACTTTAAAAAGGAGTACTATTGAATAGTACTTGTAAATTAATGTAAATAAAGCTTTGAACTGTCGGTGATTTGAAACACATTGATATTCCTAAACATTGAACATTTGTTTTACAAAGATGATAAACTTTCAGGCGTAACCTATGTATGATACACCTTTAAAAGTTTGCAGAATGTGGTCTGTTGCTACCTTGTGTAGTTTGGCAACATTGACAGCTATTCTAATTAGTTTTAGTTGTTCATTTCCATAACGGGTTTTCAATTCATTCAGTTAATCATACTTCTTGGTTCACATATATTATTTAAATGCTAACACACTTGGATGAGACATTAACTGATGACCTGGAAAAATAATTCCAGATCATCTGTTAATATCTCATCCAAGTGTGTTAGCATTTAAATAATATATGTGCAACTCTTGCAATTTTAATTGTGACTGTTTATTGTGAAGTGTGTGTGCACTCTCAGGTATATGATTGTAGTTAAATACAGCGCTGACAAATCTCTGCCCTCAACACTCAAGTCTCTTGGTGAGAGGAATCAGCCTGATACTGTAATAAAGTTGCCAGAGATTCCAAAGGCTATCATAACTATATCTGTGAACTGATATTTCTACAATAGCTACTTATTGTTTCACATAGAAAGTATTGCATTGCAATCCCATCTTCCTGAATGTATGCTTCAAGTATAATATAATCATGATATAATAATCCTTGCATTTGAACAGTGGCCTATCACATTGTTAATGTGTCTCAATGTACTCCGCAGAAAATACAAACAGTCATTGATTGAGTGACCAAGTTATTATTATATGCAGTACTTATTTTTTAGATGAATTAGTAACCTGGTACGTGATCTGCCGATCAACCAGGTTCCTACAACAACAACAAAAAAAAAAAATTACATTTATAGAGCGCCTTTCACGTCGGGAGGACGTCCCAAGGCGCTGAACAAGAGGCGTGTGACCCGAGCTGGGAGGGGAGTGTTTGGGAAGGGGTGAAACACGAAGGGGAGGTAAAAGAGTTCGGGGTGGAACAAAAGGCACGATCGAAGAGGAAAGTCTTCAAATCGGCCTTGAAAGAGGAAAGGGAAGAGGCGAAACGAAGGGATTGAGGGATGGCATTCCATAAGGTGGGAGCGGAGAAACTGAAGGCCCGGCCTCCGATGGTGGGGCGGTTCGGGCAGGGGGCTTGGAGCAGGCCAAGTCCTGTAGAACGGAGGGTCCGGGTGGGCGTGTAGGGGGAGAGTAGATCGGTTAGGTAGGATGGGGCAAGGCCGTGTAAGGCCTTGTAGGTGAGGACGAGGATCTTAAACTCGATCCTCTGGAGGATGGGGAGCCAGTGGAGACGGGCGAGGGTGGGAGTTATGTGGTCACGGAGGCGGGTGCGGGATAGTACACGGGCTGCAGAGTTTTGGATGGCCTGCAGCCTATGAATGGAGGAATTGGGGAGGCCGACTAGGAGAGAATTTCTGTAATCCAGCCATGAGGTGATGTATGCATGCACAAGTGTTTCGGCAGCGTGGGGGGTAAGATAGTTGCGGAGCCTGGCAATGTTGTGCAGATGGAAATAGGCGATGCCGGTCAAGGCACGGATGTGGGGGAGGAAGGAAAGTTTTTGATCGAACATGATGCTTACTGTATTATAATATTATTATTACTGCTAGGTAAACAGAGTTGTGTGGAATAAGGAAACTTTCCAATTATTTCACTCTGACCAGAATTGAACCCAGTGTGGTGAGTGCTCTAATCAATCCACTACAGGACTCCACTTCCCCTTGTATGCAAGATGATCCATTACTGACTGCATTGTTTCCCAAGAAGGTGCTAACATAACATAGAAATATAAAATACAGCACCATACCCTCTGTTGGGATCAACAACAATGGCAGAAGGCTTGTCCATCATTCCAGATACAAGTCTTTTGTATTTCCGTCCATTGATCTGAGCCACGTAAATGACATTTCTGAAAGAATCGGTCCAGTAGATATTTTCAGTAACCCAATCAACTGCGATGCCCTGTGGTGCTTGGGAACCAGGAATCTGAAGCAGAGAAAAAGATAAGGTTTGAAGTTTGCCATCACAAGTCACAATTGTGCATGTTTTCACTACATTGCTTTTCCAGGGCACACACATCAAATGGCTGTGTTGGCTCCAGTGAACAAATTTACTCACTGGTCTTTGTAAAGGTATTCTTTTACTGCTGTTGCTGATGTATCTAAGATAGTCTGGAAACCACACCATAAATTATAGCTGTATTGGACCCTTCACATATTCCTAAATAGTTGGAAAGCTCATTTCTTATTGAGGGTCTCAGGTGTGAATCCACACAAGATGGTGAGTAAAAATGAATTGTTTATAACTTTGTAGCTGTCAGCAGAGTAATTCCATGGCCTGCTAATTTCATGCTTATGTTATATTCATAGTAATAAGGTCTAACCCGCCCAAACTTCAAATGCACATCAAAGACACCAGGAAATATTTGAAAAGGGAAGGGAGTTACTCTTGGTTTTCCAGTTAACAGTCTTCCAGAATAATTGGTGATTCACCTCATTGCCGATAAAGAAAAACTGCACTTCTCAACTAATTACTCATGATGCACTTTGAAATACTTTAACATAACAAGGTGCTCTAAAAATGCAAGTTATTTAAGTTCTGTCTAGCATGCTTAGATGTGAGTGAGTTACTGATTTGAAGTGGTGTTTCATTTTTTGACTTCTAAACCAGCCCCAAATAATAATAATAATAATAATCATAATCCTTGCATTTGATTTAGTGCCTTATCACGTCTTCCAGATGCCTCAAAGCACTTCACAGAGTATACTGTGAAGTGAATTCACTGCGTATTTTGTGGGCAAAACGCGGGAGCCAACTGCTCACAGCAGTGTCCTACAAATAGTCATGTATTTACTGTGCATAAATGCATGACAAACTCAAGATGGAAAATTCAATACATCTACATTACAAATTATATTTCCAACAGAATGAGATTATGATCTGTTGCCAGTATAAATTGGACATCAGTTTGACACCAGCTTTGCTACCTGGCTGCAATCAAGTAGGTTGCAAAAATGGCCCACAGTTTTAAAGGAATTTTGCCCTTTGTGTTACATCTAGTTTTACCTTTGTTATGCATTGGTCATAACCAGTTTGTTAAAGAGAGTGGAGCCATCTACACTCAACTGTTCATCTGTTTACCCTGATGCTTCCTTCTTTTGTGCAGTCGTACAATAGGATTTATCTACATTTATTTAATGTATGCCAATATTAATCAACCAGAAAAGTTAGTCGATAAAATAAACTCTCTGATCCAGAGATTTGAGCTCAATATAGGTCAGGAATCAAACAAAATTACAAGTTAAATTGTAGTCACTCATCACGGAGAGAAAAAGAACACCCTTGTTTTAGTCCCATTTAATAAATGTTTGAAAAATGCGGTATTAATTGTTAGAAGCAGATAATGCAGAACAATATACTTTGGAAAATTAAAAAACACACAAAATGTTTGTGTTGTGGCCTCACTCCAGCAAGTAGAGTCCTGTAACTCAGTGGTTAGAGCACTTGTCTTGCAAGCGAGAGACCTGGGTTCAATTCCAGGCTGGGCGAAGCCTTGGGAAAGTTTATTTATTCCACAAGCCTGATAATAATCCTTCAAAAAATCAATAATAAGTTGGTCACTTCAATCCATGGCTGTATGAGGGACACTGCTGTCCAGAATTGGCTGCTGCATTTTGCCCGCAAATATACAGTCAATTCACTTTGCAGTACATTCTGTGAGGCACTTTGAGATGACTAACAGATATGAAAAGCGCTGTATCAAATGCAAGGAATATTATTATTATTCTTAGTCCAGAATCAAATCAGTTTTGGGGAAACCTAAACCACAGCGAGACAGGCAGAAATGGAAAAGATGTATAGAGAGGTAAGTGATTAGTAAATAATAATTGAAGATTACATAAATCAATTCCAAATGATATTATCAATGTGGTCGCTATCGAAACGTCATTATTTATGATTTAATGCACTCGATAGTGTTCTCTTGAAATTACATTGAGATCAGCAGCATCACTTGTCTGTCTCTTCCGTTTGTCCGCAATGTCTAGGTAGGAGATTTTCCCTGTGTGCCAGTTTGTCCAGAAGATCTTCCTGCCTTTAATGTAGACATCCATCTTACTAATCCTGACAGTCTCATCTCCTTGAAACACTTGCTCATAGGCTGTGTTGGGGTCAAATGGGTATATACTTCGGATTTCATTCCCAGTCGCAATGTAGAGCACTTGATGTTCTGAACCTGAATGGAACATAAGAACATAATAAATGCTGGATGAAAAAGCTCAAGGTCCATCTAGTTTGCCTTCACCTCATAGGCATGTACATATGTCTCAAACTACTTGTGTACTATATCCCATAATGTTATTTCAAAAATAAAAACGATCTAATCTGTGTTTGAAAAATCAACACTCCAATGTAGATTACAAGGAAACATCAGACAAGATAGAACAACACAATACATTCTCAATGCATTTGTGAAATGCAGCATCCAGATCTTCCTTTATTGTGAAATCTAATACAAGAAAACAAAGTGATACCCACAAATACAAAGAAAACTAAGCTGTGCTAGTAAATTAGTACCATTTCTGAACAGTCCATGTCACCCCTTCACAATAGCTCCCACTCCAGGTAATTTAGAAACAGCGAAGGTCTTGATGAATGATAGTTTCGCTGAATGATCAAAGTAGCTTTTAGAACAACTTACTACCCAGTAGAGATTAGAAGCTGTTTATGCAAATATGCTTTGTTTGGCATTGGCCCAACATTTTCTTGGTACATTTTCCTGCACAGTTGGGAATGTTTGAGGCCAGAAAATACAGGTGTGACTTGGAAACAACTGGGCAAGGCTGAGTTTGTGAAGTGCGTGTCTCACCTCACAGTACCAACACAATGGAGCGAATCCACAGCACCAGGAAGGTATCACCAAACTGTTTCTCACTGTAGGGAGTTCTGGAATATTAAATCCAACCTAAAAGCATATTGCACATGGGGGTTTTGAATGGTAATGCCTGGATCAGTATATTGTAATGTGGGTACACTTTGAAGAAGTAAAACAGAAGTAAAACAGCGGTCTAATCAATGATGGTCCAGGGGACTAGACAGGTGCTGTCAACAATGGAAAGCGAACACAGTCTCAATGTTTGAACCCCTCCTATTCGAGTTTCCGTCCTGCCCACAGACCGCGCTTGTGAAAGTCACACACAATGTCATCCCGAGCTGTGACCAGGGCTCTCTCTGCCACCTTGTCCTCCTGGACCTCTCTGCTGCGTTCGACCATTCGACCACACCATCCTCCACCACTGCCTGTCCTCCATCATCCACCTGAATGGGAATATGCTTGTTTGGTTTGAGTCCTATCTCACAAACTGCTAGCAATACATCTCTTCTCATGGTTTCTTCTTCTCGTTTACACCCGATCACCTGAGGGGCACCACAAGGATCCATCCTTGGCCCCCTTTCCTTCCTCATTTATATGCTCCCTCTCGGTGATGTCATCCACAGACACGGGTTAACCCACATGTATGTCAAGTCTACTCAAGTCTACATTTCCACGTCCAGTTACAACCCCCATTCCTCTGATGTTCTGACAGCTTGTCTGTTGGACATCAAGACGCTGGATGAGCACACATTTCTTGCAGTTAAACGTCAATAAGATAGACGCCACACTCTTTGGCACCAGTTGATGTGTTCTGACCTTCGGTTCTGACCTCCTCAACCTACCCGACCTATCGTTAAAACTTTCAGAAACTGTGTGCAATTTAGGCATCAGGTTTGATCCCAAGTTGTCCTTCCCTCCCCATATCTAGTCCCTCACCAGCACCACTTTCTTCCATCTCCGCCATATTGCTCGTCTCCACCAATACCTCACTCCAACAGCTGCCGAATACCTGGTCCATGTCTTTGTCACCTCTCGGCTGGACTACTCTAATGCCCCCCTCCACCATCCACAAAATTCAGCTCATACAAAACTCTGCCGCTCACATTCTCACCCACACCAAGCTTTGTACCCCAATTACCCCAGTCCTTGCCAATCTGCACTGGATCAACTTCAAGATCCTCACTGTTGTGTTTAAATCCCTCCACTGCTCCCTTTCCAACCTCCCTTCTCCTCACAGCAGTACCTACTGCCTCTGCTATACTGGGTCCGGCCTCCTCCTTGTACCCCAAATCCTCCACTCCACATCAGCGCCGTGCTTTGAGCCACTACGCCCCAAAACATTGGAACTCCATTCCTCAACCTCTTTGGTTCGCCCCCTCGTTTCCCACCTTCAGGTCATGCTGAAGACCTTTCTCTTCACCCGAGCTTACCGTCACCTTCCCCCTCCCCTTGGCTCGTCCTCAGGCTCTGCCGTTGTGAGAGCACCTATTATACATGAAGCAGGAAATTCATGCTAAGATAGTGATAAACATACCCATCCTATATTTTTGCAATGCTTACAATTATTAGCTATTTTACATATAACTGAGCATACTAAAATTCAAATTCAACATCTATTCAGATATATGAATTGAATGGGTAACTGAAAATTAAACTTTCTCTTGTTCAGTAAACTCAGTAATTTGTTCCTGCTGTGCCTTAGCCAGGTTACCAGGTTATTATATTTAATGAGTTGTTAATGGAAATGATTGGAGGTAAGAGGCCAGTCTGCAACCTATTCCTTTTTATACTTTAGATTCATGTGATCAAATTTGCAAGAAAATTTTGCATCAATAGCAAAAGGTCGCATTGGTCAATTGAACAGGTGATTATACCATTCAGCTGAACCACACATACACAAACCACTCATATAAAGAGCAGCACACGCAGCAGACCGAGAGAATATACCAGGATGTTTTTCTTTTTGCAGAAGATAATCAATTACTGGAATAGGTAGCTAGGAAAGGCAGACCAGAATTCTGGACACATTTAAAAACATTGAGCTAAAATTTTCCCATTTTGTTTCCCATCGGACTCCAACTTTCAAATTATACCATAATTTAGAGCTGAGTTGGTTAGACTTGGAATACATGTCTTCAGAAAAATAGTTATATATGGAATATACTGCCCATAACTAATTAAACATCCACTGTGATAGATGTATAATTACTTGTGTAATCGGAAATTTTAAAGGTTTGGAGAGAGCAAGGGAGGGACTGAAGAAGATACTAAGAGATTTCGAGAAGAAGGGAAAATGGGATCAGAGATTGGGCATAATTTAATAAAATGGCGGAACAGGCTTGACAGGCTATTCATATTCAATGAACACGTAACATTGCCTAATATTATCTAATCTATCCCTCCTCCCCGCGCCTCCACAGAATGGTCCATTTAAGAACATGAGATCATAAGAAGATGGAGCAGGAGTAGGTCATTTGCCCCCTCAAGCCTGCCCTCCCATTTAATACGATCATGGCTGACCTTCTATCCTAATTCCATTGAGAATGCAACTCCAAGGGGACGAGGGACAAGCAAGGGTCCAGAGCCAGGCAGTGGGTAGGGTGTGGAGAGAAAGCTGGTCAGAAAGGTAGGGAAGTGCCAGGGCGTGAAGCGATTTGCAGATGAGTTGCATATGATCTTGAATAGATAAATTGGGTGAAAATACAGGATGAAAATGTTTAATCAGGGAAAAAAAACAACCATTGGAAGGCTACTTTGACCTTTTGTTTTCACTTCACTAGTCACAGACCCTGTTCAATGCCTCAATTCCTCGGGCTAGGTACAACACGCCATCAACACAGCAGTCCACAGATGGGGCATCAGTAATTAAGCATACAGTGATGTCACATGATTGAGCTGATGAATCATCTGGTACATCCATGTCAGAATCTGCATGTGGAATGTACTATTTATAAAGCACTTAAACTATTCCTACTGTGGCTAAATAAACATACAATACATTGATACTTATATTAATGCATCCATTGATTTAATCAAAGCATGCCACTGATACCAATTTACAGGGTTGAATGGCTTCGTGTAGTATAGATTTCTACGGCACTTTACTATGATGTGATTGGAACTTATTACATTTTCCTTCACAGTGGGACACAGGTTGAGTCCACTTAGCTGACCTGGCTACACATTCACCATTACCTTGATATTTAATGAGTCAGTGATACTCCAGCAATCCTTCCTTCAAACATGGACCTTCTTGAAAACCAGTCACCGAGTTCAGACTCGGGCCCAACCACTGTGACTGGAGGTCAGACCTACAGTCAGTCATTAGTTATCATCTGGCCTCATTGGTTGCATTTATCACCACTCATAATGAACACATTACAAGTCAATTTTCACACCTATATAATTTCAATTTTTCCTCTGTTCACGCTGCATCTCACAAAAAGACATTCGGCACGTTTAATATGGTTAACTGTCAATTAGAGGGTATTCATGCTTCTACAGATGTAGAGGAGCAGATAACTATTAGTATGCAAATTTTAGTTCATCATTAAACACTTTGTACGTATTACCCTCCGTTTTACAGCTGTGGTTATGACTTCTTCTGTAATTCTTTCCGCAGATGCACATGTATGACCCTTTGGTGTTATTGCAGTACTGTGAACAGGATCCAAACTGTAGGCACTCGTTGATGTCTAGAAACAGAAAAGTGGTGTTTCACTCAAAAATAGCTTCCAAGTACAACAACATCAGCAATAACAAAATTACACTTGTATCACGCCTTTCACCATTTCTAAAACATTGTTCTGTCTTGTCACTGGGAACTTTTAAAATTCCTGCATGATTCACAATAAAAACTGTGCATTTGATACAGCACCTCATCACATTTTCAAAATGCTTCATAGGATTTATTATAAAGTGTAGTGGAGGCAACATGCGAAATCCTGGAACTAACAATGTTGCAGCTTTAAATTCATGTTCCCCATAAACTGTCTATCTGCGGCTAAATTTACTGAATGCCACATTTCCCATTAATTTAATTCATTTTCACATTCCAGTTGAACCTTAAACACATCAACATTAAATACAACAACAATGAAAATGATCAAGACGATAAAATATATAATGGTAAAATTATTTGATGTTTTTGCAATTTAGATTCTTCTGGGCACTTTTCCCACTTAGTGCCATCATAAAACACTCCCCAAATCAAGTAAACATATATCAAATACGATACAAATTTCCTCTCTAAACAATCCTGAGAGTGTGGCTGAAAACTCAGTGGATGCACCCAACTGCACTGAAGTGATGATTCTTTTTTGTGGAACTACCATCCATATTGCCTTATGACCTCTGTGAATAAGCGACCAATTCCATGCCACTTAGAGTTTGATATGAACAGCTTGGTGTTGTAGACTCACTCTTTGAGGAACTCAATAAAAACTGTCTGAACTCATTTCACCGAAGACCTTTACAGCCAGCAGAGAGAAGAGACATTTTCATTTCACCTCTGGATTCAAACACAGTTCCCAAAGGTGAACAAATATAGTTATCTACCATGGAATCTAGTCCCTCACAGTATTGTAGATTTAATTTAATGTCTCTAAGTATTTAATCAGTTTGGATCATGAACATTGCAAACTTTCGGCATAATTCAGGAGAATCCTTCTACTGTCGGACACCAACAGCTAAATAACATGGAAACAAAACGGTATCTACCTTCACACTGCTTTGTGGCTTCATTTCTCTGAAAGCCAGGTCGGCATTCACAAAAAAGGGAAGATTTTGTCCGGTTACAAAAGGCATCATTCCCACAAGGATTCACATCATCATTGCAATCAAATTCATTATAATCTGAGAAAGAAAATAGAAAAATATGTTTTAAAAACAACAGCACTCCTCAAACTTTTGATTTCTGTTTCTGAGTAGGATACGTAACCGATGAAATCATGGAACAAAAGTAAGGCTGTTGGTCAATTAAGCCCTTGACAGTCTCCAAAATACTTACGCTGTTTTTAGAGAGTTCACCAAAATCTCCTAAGGAAGAGCACTAGCAAGACACTGCTTGAATCCTGAAGTTAATTGAGCAAAAGTTCTCCTATAATCTTCCATCTCTATATCGCCATGTATTCGCAAATGTAATTTTGTTGTTGTTCTGATTGTTGTTGTGCACCATCACTTAATAGTGTAATGATGTAAACAGGAGATTAACACCATAATCCCACTACATAGTTCCATTCTTAGTGTATTTAGAAAGCATAACTGGTCAATAACCACAAGTTACTATATTACTGTATACAGTGTAATAAAATCATTTATGATCACGTTGCATTGCATATTTTACTGATTAATATCAAATAATGTTGGCCTGCTGAAAGTAATTTTAAGTTTACACCTGATATAAAAAAATGTGGGACAATATTCAATCCATATCCACGAAACCTGCCAAGTGTCTGTGGAATTCTACGGCTACTCACTTACAATAATTTAGTTTGAAACATATCTTTATCCACGTCTTAAAAATAAATGGAGCTTTGCTTCTTTAACAAGTTTGCAATTCATGTTTTACTAAGGTTCATAAACAAACTCTCGGGTATCATTTTTCCAATGTTTACAGCTTGACATCAACTGACTGGCAGTTTATTTGTAAAGTGATTGAATGGAATAAGATGTTAAAAGGCACATTAAAATTTACAATGCACCTTGGATTTTGGAGAATTGAGTAAAGGGGCAATTACCATTCGCTAATGATGCTTTATCCTGTCCTGAATAAAACAATATTCAATAATATCTTTTAAACTGACATTGGTTGTTCAAGGAATGCAGAGAGAACAAACGTGTGAAAGGATTAAAATTACATTGTTCAGGATTTAAAGTAGTTCAGTACAAAATGGTAACTACTGATAAACAGATGTAAAGAGCTGCAAAACCATCACCTGACTGTACTTTTAATGGCTTAAGATGTGAAGTACAGATTGTGCTGCACTTGGTTTATAATCCTCATGAAATAGCAGCATCATCCAAAGACAGATACTGCCAACACAATTGAGTTGGATAAGTTCTTCATCAACTTGCTCTTAGAGTTACCAATATGTATGAACTTTACCAACCCAACTAGAAATAAATGCCAGAATGTCCAAGCAACTGTGTCACAAACGCATCCATAAAATTGTGGAGCTTTCTCTCAAGCAGACCCACAAGGCCGCAATCCTCAGGGGATATGAAGAAATACAACAATATCCAGCGTCGCCCGCTGCATTTTCAGTTTTACATTGGCAAATATACAAGCAATTGCAGTTAGCTTCAGAAATACTTTCATCGGGACTTACTTCTAACACAATCTTGTTCGTCGGACTCATCAACACCACAATCATTGAACATGTCACATTGCAGCTCGCTAGGTATGCACTTCCCATTGCTGCAAGCAAACTTGTCCTTCCCACATGGTCTGTGGATTTGTTTACCTATTACAATGACAACAACAACAACAACAAAATTACATTTATAGAGTGCCTTTCTCGTCGGGAGGACGTCCTGAGATGCTGAACAGTCAGGGTCGGGACCTGAGCATGGGGAAGCGGCAAGGTAGCGGGGAGGGAGATAGGGCAGCAGAAGGCATGATTGAAAAGGAGGGTCTTGAGACTAGCCTTGAAGGAGGCAAGGGAGGTAGCAAGGAGAAGGGACTGGGATGGAGTTCCAGAGTGTTAAATTAGTTAAATAGACAAGAGTTCTTGCTGATTCATTGCAGTAACATGTCAAAGTTCTATTACGAATACACAAAGCAAAGGCTATTTAATTAAGCTAAAGTCCATTTCACAGGTTGTGAATTATTTGTCTTTGAATAGCGGTGGGTGATAATTACCCTGGTGAATTCACATATCTAAATGTCAGACCGCACATGGGTCTGTCTGTGTTTAGTGTCAATGCTAAAATGGAACGATGTTAA
This sequence comes from Hydrolagus colliei, assembly GCA_035084275.1. Classification (NCBI taxonomy): domain Eukaryota; kingdom Metazoa; phylum Chordata; class Chondrichthyes; order Chimaeriformes; family Chimaeridae; genus Hydrolagus; species Hydrolagus colliei. The sequence goes on along the minus strand of CM068747.1, from coordinate 16,751,980 downwards.
TGCGGTCAAATTTCTTAAATTTGAAAGCAAGCAGAGCAATAAGTCAACTGAGTGACATCAATTCATTGCACTGCAGGCTATCACTAAATACCATGGTTGAGTACCAACGGCCCACAGCTATGTTAAATATATTAATCCGGAATCCTTTCATAACTAGCAACTGATGTGAACTGATGTCAAATAACATGGGCAGTTGAAAAAAGTTAATACAGTTAATACAGGCCAGTAGCCATTTGTTTTGCATGCTTGAACAATATCTCCCATTACAAGAAAGCCTCAAAACGGCGAGGCGACAATATTTTCAATGTTATTAAAGAGACTGGTGCCCAAGCAGCTCTTTAATAATGTTAAAGAAAATGAATGCCAGGGTGGCCTTTCCCGGGATGCCTCGCAAATGGTCGACTTCCAGACCATCAAGTCATATCTTCCTGCGTGCTTGTGTGTAACGCATAAGAAGTGCAGTTGATATCATTTCGCAAAATCAGTATCATTATTCCTGCACATGGAGTGCATGCCCAGCCTGCAGGAAGTGCAACAGGATAACCGTGTTATTAGGAGTTTTGCCTTGGAATTCTGCTCAAGAGTTGAGATGCACACACAGAGAACATTGAAATCTGGGATTTCAATGATCTCTGCCAATGCAACCAGAACTCTAATTCAGGCTTCCTGCTTTACATGTCACATACTCATATTCAAAGTCCTCCATGGCCTCGCACCATCCTACATCTGCAACCTCCTAACCCCCTACCAATCTGTCCACCCCCTCCACTCAGCAGGCTCTGGCCTGCTTCACGTCCCCGATCCACCGGCCTCACCATTGGTGGGCGAGCTTTCAGCCATCCCAACCTAGGGAACTCCATCCCAGTCCCTCCGCCTTGCCCACTCCCTGGATTCCTTCAAGTCCCGCCTCAAGATCCTCCTCTTCAACAGTCCCATTGGTCAATCCAAATCCCCACCTTTCCCTCCACTCTCCCCAACCCTAACCCCAGCTTGGGTCTGAATCCATGACTGTCCACTGCCTTAGAATGTCCTGGTGACGTGAAATGTGCTATATAAGTGTAATTTTGTTGTTGTCGTTACATCTCTCCACCGATGGAAGACATATCATTTTAGTTGCAGAATACGCATACGGTATCAAATATGTTTAAATAACTAAAAAGGATCTCTTAGTGTCAGTCCACTGGCCCAGTGCAATCCTTGTTCTTCTTTTCAGCGTTTGATCCTGCAAAAATCCTTATGATGTGAAAAAAAAGCGTCATCATTTAAAATTAGAATTGTGTACATTTGGAAGACTGAACCTAATTTATGATTTCTCAATGGGATTCCTCAACAGCAGCTCTAAATTTCAAATAAAATCTACTTCTATCAACTTTAAATAGGTCACCTCTATGGGAATTCTGCTCTTCAAGATGATCAAGTCAGTTAGAGTTTCTATGGGTCAGTATGTTAAAACTTTCCAAGGGAGATATTATTCTCAATAGGGAGTTTGGAGTTGCTATTAAGAAATCCAGTTGGACACTGTTACTTACACATGAGACCTTGCAAGATCACAAGATGGGTTTAGATGAAAAAGGCTCTTTGGCTGATCTGATTTCATTCTCCCATCACAGAATATTTTTAAAAATAAATGAGTCCAGTGTCCTAGTCTCAAGACTCTCCTCTTCAATGGTCCCATTGGCAAGTCCTAATCCCCCCCTTATCCCCTACCCCTGTCCCCAGCTCCGGTCTGACACATAATAATAATAATAATCCTTGCATTTGATATAGCGCTTTTCACATCCTATCGATGTCTCAAAGCGCTTCACAAAACATACTGTAAAGTGAATTAACTGTATATTTGTGGGCGAAACATGGCAGCCAATTGCGCAGAGCAGTGTCCCACAAACAGTCGTGGATTGAAATGACCACTTTTATTATTGTGTTTTTTTTGGAAGGAATATTTTTAGGCATGTGGAGTAAGGAAACTTGCCCAAGATTTCGCCTTCGAAACCTTATGCAAGTTTCCTTACTCCACATGCCTAATAATAATCCCTCCAAATGATCTGCCTGGATTTGAACACAGGTCTCATGCTTGTAAGGCAAGTGCTCTAACCACTGAGCTACAGGAGCACAGTAAATGTCCAGTGCCTTGGGACAACTTCCTGACGTAAAAGGCATTATACAAGTGGAATTGTGTTGTTGTTGATCACCCTTCCTGGCAACCCGTTTAAATCATTAATTACCCTCTGGATAAAGGAAAAATACTTCCTGAATTGTCCTTTGCAATTCTAAACCTACGCATTCACGTCTTGATCTGTTCTTCATTACACTGTCCCCATTATCTCAAATAATTGTTGATTTCACATTTAGATTGATGAATGAGGATGGTAGCTGGATTCAATGCAATCTTTTAATTGCAGGTGAAATGATTCCTCTGCTAATCTTTGCTCTCCCTCTTGCAAATAATTTGCTCGGTGTTGATTTACGATTCATTTGGCAATTGATCCTTTCTTGGCTGTTTGAAACATGCAAAAAACATTAAGCGCTAAGGTTAACACAAATATGATTCAGAAAAAGCATGGACACACTCACCACAATCCATTTCATCCGAGTTGTCACCGCAGTTATCGATTTTATCACAAATACGTTCCTGTCGAAGGCACACTCTGTTGTTTTTGCACCTGAATGTTCTTGTAGGTGGGCACTCAAACTTTACTTTTTAAAACAAATAACAAAAGGGTTACCGATACAGCCTCACAATAGGTTAGAAATTCAAGGATGTGCTTCATTCACTTGAAACAACATGGCCAACATACCACACGTTTCAGGATTTTCGTCAGAATTGTCTCCACAATCATCTTCTCCATCACACAGCCAAGATAGAAGCTTGCAAAGCGTATTGTTGCACTGAAACTCATCTACATTGCAGATTATTTTCACTGGAAGATATAAGTATTGAACAACTGCATTTTCAAATTCATACAAGAGGGTAAGTTCTGTCTCAATGTACAATTCCCCCAGGGAATTGGTTATTCACTTTATGTCAGTGTGTGGGGTGTCGCTGTATGGAAATCAAGATTGTCTGCTTTGTTCGTTGACAAATACACAGGCAATCTTTATGAAGTGCTTCAGATGGTTTGAGGTGATAAGGTGCTGAATCAGATGCAAGGATTAATGTTATGATTATTTATAGGGTCATCAATTTTAAAGCAAATGGCTTAATAGTACAAATGTTCGTATACACATTCAAAAACCTGGCTTCTTTTGGGGCCATTTAAATTTTTCCTCCAAATCTTGCATGCAGTGCTGCATTAGTCAGGAACTCAATGAGATGCAGGGTCAAACATACTCAGAACTTTCAGTCTGCCAGTTTAGACAAAGATTAAACTGGCTTTACCTCAGGTTAATTTCAGATACCTGCAGGGGATGTACACAACTGGTACCATAGAGGAATCTGTGTGAGAAATGCATTCCCCAAGTGACAGAAACACTTATGAAATGAGCACATACTACCATTTACTTTGCTGGGTCAATGCAGCTCTTGTACTCCCTGCCTATAATGAGGACGCTTTTTGGAAAATGTGCCTTGAATATGTAGTTGGTGTCTGCTGCCATTTTTGCATCACTCTTTCGATCACAATTATATCTACACATAAAGAGAGATTTTGAGTTGTATTCCATTCAGCCAAACTACTTGTGTGCTATTTAAGGTTCCTCTATTTTTTGATATTGGTGGTGGGTCTTCTGCCTAGATGGACCATGTTTGCTTCTTGCCGTTTCTCTTACAAGGCTGTTAAGCCATCCCTTGAACAACTAAATAATAAAGAGGACTTGCAGATTTATTAAAGATACATTGAGCCCGAACCTCGTCTTAGCTGGTAAGACCATTTTGCTTTAGTATTTGCATGGAACAAGTTTAAGATTTTTCCACAAATCTGCACCATCTGACACGATGAGGCAAACATAGATAAATTCTGATCCTCTCACGTTACAGGCATAATGTTGGCACCCATATCTGTGAAACCAATATTTCAAATTTCCTTTATTTGGAACTCAGCCCAGAAGTGCTCTAAATATGTTGAAATCACTTGTAAATGTAATATAATCTTTACACTTGATTTGTGCCTTTCACATCAGGAGGATGTCTCCAAGCGCTTCTCAGGAAATACAGCTAAGTGTAATGACAATGTATAACAAGCTTTACAAGCACGAGACCTGTGTTTGAATTGAGGCAGGTCTGGGCAAAACCTTGGGTAAGTTTCCTTTCTCCAAACGCCTAATAATAATCCCTCCTCCCCCCAAAAATAATTAAATTGGTCATTTCTATCTACGACTATTTGTGGGACACTGCTATGTGCAATTGGCTGCGGCATTTCACCTACAAATATACAGTCAATTCACTTTAGTATATTAATATATTCTGTGAAGCGCTTTGAGATGTCTAGAAGACGCGAAAAGTGCTACATCAAATGCAAGGATTATTATTATTTTGTAGCTTTGCCTCGCTTTGAACATGGTGCCATTCTGACTGCAGCTTGCCAGAAATAACGCTCAAGAGCACTTCCTTTCACACTTGGGTCTATTCAATGCATTTAATTCACTTTAGCTCTAATGATAAAATTGTGTAGTGTTTCGGAAAAATACTTTCATTTAAAAATCATGATCAAACAATCATGCTGGTTCTGCAAAAAAAATGGTTTTGCATCAATCTAAAAGTTCCTGAGCTCGAGGCATTTGTGCAATAATGAAATGAATGTGAAATCAATTCTCTTGTATTTTAACATTTACAAATGGTTCGGTTCCTTACGCGCTTGTTTCTCTCAGTCAGTCATCGCTGCTGTGAGTCTCCAGCTCGGAGAGCATGTGTGGAACAATGGATTACTTTACAGCTGTGCCAACAATCTGCTAGATTAAAGTGGCGGCTCAGTGTGGAGGGCTTTATGAAAAACAGTAACATTCTCCCCGTGCCACCCGCCAGCCCCCTCTCCCCTCCCTCCATCACTCTGGCCAATGATCGGTGTTACTTTCCCAGGGACTGTGATGATGAGCTGTGCAACCCAACTGAAGCATGATGAAATGTTTCAGGTGTTCAGTGTGCCACTCGAAACATCCAGCTCTGAAGAGACTTCAAAGCTGTGAGCATAAGACTACAAAGTGAGTAGCTACCATATGGCAATGGAATTCACAGAGCACAAGATGTCGAGGATTGCTCATGATTCCTGAATAAACAAATGCTAATTAACATAGCAGTATGCTCTGCTTTTAGCAGCGACCGTTCTGTAAAACTGAAAGATAATATACGTGTAGTAATATAAAGCGATATACGATACCTTCATTGCAGCTTTCTTCATCACTGCCATCCAGACAGTCAGCCTCACCGTCACAGTGCCACCTGATAGGAATACAGTGGCCGTGCTTACACTGGAACTGATCTTCTTTACATGTGATTACGCAGTCCTTCTGTTAATAGAAATCACATACAAGATTTAATTTAATTATGTATGTCACTCACGGCATGTGGATAATTAAAAAAGGAGTCACAAATTACAAAGGTGCGTTGTTAATCATCTGTGGTGATGGGTTTCCTCTTGTGACAGACACCGGGCTAACCGCAAAAAAACTTTTGCAAACTCTGATCCAAGTCTTCCTTTGTTTCCTCTCTAGGAATGTCGCCAAGTACCACTAGCCAGTGCCATTAGATAAGGATAAAAATAAAACATGACATAACAGAAATAGACAAAGCATTTCACAAAACTATGCAAAATGCACTTCATCCCATATGCAGAGTTACAGTGAATCAAAAGGCACTTTGGCTAAACTAGTCTGTGCCGGAAAGCCACCATATAAGCCACCATTCCTCCTTTTCCCCTTCACAAGCGGGTCAACTGAAAATCAAAATTCTACATTTTCATATTGTGCATTGCAACACTGCCACTGAACAAATGTAATTTTGTAGTTGTTGAGCAAAATACAAAATATAGATAATCGGAATTAGCTTTGGCACTTTATAAACTAAAGTCTATAAAAACAAACACAATTGTAAATACAAATAAAATAGTTCAAAATGGTCTTTGTACTCACATAGCTTTTATATTCTTCCTCTGCCTATTTGTAGTTTAAAAAAATATTTTTCAAGATTTCTACATCTTTTCTAACGATAATACTTTCCCCCCACCCTTTCTCCAGGCCTATTGTCAATTTTAACTTTAATAATGTTAAAGAAATGTCAAGAATAAATGTTGCCTGGTATATTTTTCACAATATTCTACATGTTTGAAAAAGACATTTCAGAAAGTTTTGTATGCGAACATATTTCAAATAACCCTGCAAAATGAACCCCGAAAACCGAAGTCATCAATAACAATAATAACAAAATTACATTTCTATAGCGCCTTTCATTTCTTTTTCACATTGCTAGGACGTCGCAAGGTGTCCCAACTAACTTAATTGCATTTAGTTACCTTTTCGTTATTTTAAACTGAAGTAGGCCAGAAACAACAACAACAAAAAAAAATTACATTTATAGAGCGCCATTCATGTCGGGAGAATGTCGTAAATATTTTGGGGGAAATTTTTAAAAACAAATCTTTATATGAAAAGCTGGACTGTTTTGCTTTAGTCAGTGAAAACTCTGCTTTTAATGGCTGGTGTATATTAATAAGATTAAATTGGTGTAGATATTCTGAAAATACAGAAGATGGCACCCTGGAGCCAGAAAACAAGGAAGGGAAGAAAAATCATCAACAGTGGAATACATCCTAATGTATATTGATGATTTGATGTTGACACCAGCCTTCTATTACAGATAGAAAATCACCACCAGCCACTCTCCTGTGAAAGACAGTAAGCATCCACCAAATGCAATCTTCCTCATGGAAGGCAGCTACGGGCAATGAATATCGAAAGAGAAAGTATTTGAAAGCCTTTGGGAGGGTAGAGGTAGGAGGGTGGCCAAATGCATGGTCAAAGAGGAGGGTGTTGAGACATGCTTTGAAGGAGGCAAGAAAAGTCAAATTTTAAGATAGCTTCAACACTTCTTTTAACATAGCAGAAAAGGTAATTTATTTCAAAAACAAATTACAGGTAGTTAGATTTATGCTAGAAGATAATATCTCAGAATACAGTAAGTATATACTTTGAGACACAACATGCTAAGTGACTGCCAGGATGGTGGAAGGCGAACTCGATGGATCTTGATTTTCTTTCACCGAGCAAACTAATATGTTCTTATAACAGGAACATTTTCCATATTTTCTACCCTGGCCAAGAAGGTAATTTAACACTGCTTTCTTGTTTTTATGGCTTCATAGAATCAGGTGGCTTATCCACAAGGGAAAGAGGGCGATATCAGAGGTGAGTCCAATGCTGCCCTCGCACAACGTCATAAACACACCTGCAGCACGAGTTCCCGGACAGCAGAGGAAACACTTCCAAATGTTTCCTTCCCTATCCTAAGATGCTGAGACCACATGGCACAATACCCCTAGTCTAACCAAGGCTGAGATTCGTTAACTCAGCATGGAGCAGGCGTCAAATTCTCAATCTTCATCGCAGTTACTCACTGAAGGCATTTCCTGATTCATCGAGGGAACTAGACCAAATATTTTTGAAGTTTTATCTATTTCCTTCTGATACTACATATTTTACTATACTTTTTGCCCATATATACAGTCAATTCACTTCGCAGTGTATTCTGTGCAGTGCTATGACACGTTTAGAAGACGTGAAAAGCACTATATCAAATGCATGAATTAGTATTATTATTATTACTTTCAAGCATTATAAACCAGTGTTCAAAATGCATAACACAAGTAAATTATTCTTTTCTCCACACCCTTAAAACTCGCCATAAGACACCAATATGTACATGACCATGTCTTCAAAGCCCGTCATAAGACATCAATAAATAAATGATCTGTTTCAACCAACTTAAGCCCCAACCACACACTTCCCTCATCTCAGTTTAGGCTCCCACTCAGCTGTGGAAGCACTCTGAGGCATCCTCCCTGTGTGAAGGGTGCTATACAGTCTGTAGAGGACTGTCACATATTGGTTAGATCACTTGTCTCACAAGCAAGTGGAGCTGGGTTTGTTCCTGGCTAGGGCCGAACATTAGGCAAGTTTGCTTACTCCACACACCTCTGTTTACTTAGCTGTAAGTAGGAATCAGGTTGTTAGTCAATTGGCAGATCGCTTTTCGTCCAGTAATAATCCAAAATAATGAATAAATAAAAATAATTTTGGTCCCTCAATCCACCACTGTTTGTGTGACCCTGCTGCACTAAATTGCCCACAAAATAGACAGTTAATTAACTTTACAGTATATTCTGTGAAACGCTTTGAGACATTGTGACAATGTGATAAGACACCATATCAAATGCAAGGATTAATATAACAAAATAACTCACTGTTCTAGATAATAATAATCTTTGCATTTGATATAGCGCCTGATCATGTCTTCGAGAAGTCCTAAAGTACTTCACAGAATAGACTGTAAAGTGAATTGACTGTATTCTTTGTGGGTGAAACGCAGTGGATAATTGTGCACAACAAGTATCCCACAAATAGTTGTGGATTCAGTGAATATATTATTATTTTTTCTGAAGGAATTATTACCCATGGAAAAGTGATCCACCAATTGACTAACAACTGAGTTCCTACTTACTATGAGTTAAACTAGAAGCACGTGGAGTAAGGAATCTTGCCCAACATTTCACCCTGCCGGGAATCGAACCCAGGTCTGTCTCTAGCTTGCGAGGCGAGTGCTCTAAACACTGAACTCCAGGACTGCTTCATGTTAAGTACTTACTTCATCTGAGCCATCGGAGCAGTCGTGATCTCCATCACATCTCCACCTGGCAGCCACACAGCGTCCATTGGCACAAGTAAACTCATTCACGGAGCAAGAGCGAATTGCTAATATTTCACAAAAACAAGCACAATAATTTAATAAGAAACAATTTTATTTAATTACAGAACTGTTCCATTTAATCACTGTCTGTACCACTGTAATTACACAGAAGTAAATAATTAATACAATGTTCTCACCTTATTTCTGTTTTAATTCAATTTTAAAAAAGGGAATTCCTATTTTGTATATTTTTTATTTTAATTGGGATGGGGATGGTCACACTAGCATTAACAATTAAATCTTAAATTATATGCTTTCAGCAAAGTGAGAGAGAATCAAATTTAAAAGGAACTTAGAAATGTTGATCAATGTTGTCAGTGCCAAACGGCTACGTTAACAATGTAAACACTGTAACATAAATTGTTATTTAATTTAGCAGATCTAATGTTGCTGGATGTCTGTTAAGCAATTTATTGGCTAAGAGACTGGTATCTCGTACAACAAAACTATAAAGCTTACAAACGCAGAGGCATTTTGGCTCATTATGTCTCTGTTGTTGTTGCCTACCCCACTAAACTATCTACTTCAAACTTATTCCATTCCTTCCTCCAACACCATTACATGGCATCAACGTATATATATATATACATATATGATATGACTCTTAAAAGGTGTTTTTGACTTTTTTAAATGATAAAGCAATATGAATTTAAACTATATTCTGTTTAAAATAACCCCCCAAAAATTAACCTTTCCTCTTTTGTCATAAGTCTATATTCAAAAGTTCTGTTTTCTTAATTTTATGGCAGGAATCTAGTTATATAGAAGTGGTTTATTGGCATTCTAACTTGCTGTCTAACAGCTGGATAAACCTGCCTGAGTGTTCTCAAACTCATGGTGTGACATCCACTGACATTGGATCGCCCGAGCTCTCAATTGTCAGAAAGTTGTGCTGAAGCCAATATTACTAATGCCAATTGTGGCTGGAGGGACAGGCATGCATTTCCCCAAACGCGACTGTGTGCAAACAGTCAAACAGGGCAAATATTAGTAGAAACACACTCCCTGTTATGATTACCATAGACATTTTTAGCGCAGGGGAAGGCCATTTGACCCATTTGGTCTTTATTTTGTATTTTTGAAAAGATTCTGATTTTTTCATGTTGCTACATTTGGATCAATAAGGCTCATAAGTATAAAAGCATTTATCACATTATCTCAGACATACATCCACATAGCTTGGCACAGTCAGAATATTTTAATTTTCCTGATTCTCGGCCGACCTTAAGTGCTGTCTCATTGAAATTGCTAGATTAGTGTCAATTAGCATTGAATCAGAGGGTAGTTTTGTGTCACATTGGCAAATTTGATTATAACTCATATCAGTCCAAATCAAGTTGTCAGCACTGGGAGAATGTTAGAAATAAGATTGATGATCTAAAAGGCAGATTAAAGATGGATTACATATGCATTGATATATTTTAAAGACACAGATAGCTGAAACTCCATCCCACTAGGTCTAGTGATGGACTTACCACATGTCTCCTCATCAGAATTGTCTCCACAGTCATTGTCATAATCACACTGCCAATGTCCAGGAATACAGCGATTGTTTTTGCACCGGAACTGATAAGGTTCACAAGTTCTTTCATCTGAAAGACATTCAAATGGGCCGATATTTTATGCAATACTTTATTTCCTTTGTAGTGAAGATGGAGAGTATTGAGTGCTGAAACAACAACAACTTGCATTTATATAGCGCCCTCCCCGCCAGACGGTGTCTCAGAGTGCTTCACAATAGCGGAGCCCGAGGCCGAGCCGGGCGAGGGGGAAGGTGACCGTAGGCGCAGAAGCACAGAAAAAGTCTTCAGGCACGACCTGAAAATTGAAAAGGCGGGGATGAGGTGAAGGGATTGAGGGAGGGAGTTCCAGAGTTTCCAGACAAGGTGGATGAAACACATTTGTGCATGGCTCACCTTTAAATTGAAATAAACCAAATCAGCTTTTTTTTAAAAAAAACATTTAGTAACAGGCAGATCTACACTGGTCACCAACTATCTGTCATCTGTTAGATATTGGAATACTGTATGTGTTTTCACGTGAAATCTGATATCTATAGCTATTATGGAATGAAGATATCAGTACCAGATTGCGATTCAACTGCACAGTTGTCTTAAAACGCAATGTCTCCGTAATAGAGTTGAACTCTCACATAATTTCTGAGACAATGCTGTAGCAAGACAGCCTCTTTTGGGATTCAAACAACAATAGAAAATCACAAGAACTAGAAAGCTTTGTAAGTGAAAATGCATGGCCTGAAAAATATACTTTCTTGGTTTTAGTAAAATGTTGATGCCATCAGTAGCCCTGAAACTAATTGAAAAAATAGAAGTAGGGCATGGAATTGGCATCCAATTTGGTGTAAATTCAAATCGCTCTCAGTATCATGCCAACAAATCCTTCCCCCACCAGCCCCCCTGCCCCCAATCAAGTTGACTTTTTGCTGTATTTAATTATTTATAGCATATTCCCATGCTCCAATCTTCTGATTGTTCAACACAAAACCTTGTCTGTGGATTGTATACTTTCAGCAGGAGAACAAAGATTATTTATTGCATTATCTGTTTGACATTTAGTTCCACCCCTCCCCAGGCTCCAGAATTTAGAGTGCTTTTCTGGTGCATTATTTATCAATTGATCCCTGGAATAAAATTGCAGAATTAATTCACTGTTACAGATAATCAAAGGAAATTTCATTCAGAACGTTGGACTTTCTAGTTTTAATGTCAGCATCTTTTGCAACAAGATAGCTTTCAAATGTTGTGATGCACAGGCGCTTGGAAATCACCTGTTCCAAATACAATGACAAACATTACTAGTTTCTTTATTATTAACTTTCACAATGAAGAAGAAATATTGTAGCTGAAGTAAGGCGAAGTGAAAATAATTGTGCAATCATCCAAACCAGTAGATGTATTAAGGCCGTTAGTGCTTCTCCAATACTAAAAAGCAATGAGTGTGTAATCTAGGGCAGAAAACAATCTATAGTGTATTTGTGCCATAGATGCCATTCAAGTTTGCTTAACTGTGAACTGCAAGTCTTAGCAATCTATGCAGAAGCTCAAATTTCTAGAAATCCACTGTATTTGAATAAGATACCACATTGTGGTCATGATGCTGTAAGAACAGCTTTGTTTTCAATGAGTGCAATGAGCATGAAGTCTGACATTGAATCAAAAGATCAGTGTATACTGCAGTCAAACTACATTGAGAATTCATCGGATAAGCTGAAAACACACTGTTCTCCTCGAGCTTCAAGCCTTTGTTCCCATTTGTTAGATCAGCATTTGAAATGCAGTAAATAGCTAACTGTTGGCAGCCCTGAAGAATACCATAACCCTATGGTCACTGGTGGGAACAATGTTTGTCTTCATAGGAGCACTGTCAAATTGGAAACAAGCAGAAGACAGACTAAGGCATACATGGTGTATCTGTATGAGGTCTTCCAGGAACCCGTCGAGAAGATGCTTGTCTTTGGTTTTCTCTCACTTATCAGAAAAGTGTTATTTGTATTTTCACAGACAATAGAGATGGGCTTCACAGACAACCCTCTTGGTTATCTGAAATATACTGCCAGATTCACACTTTTCAATACATATCAATACATCTCACTCATGGTGAGAGGCTAGAGGCACAGACGCTGGGTATCTTTTCCTGTGTGAAGGCACAAGTAGGAAACTGTAAGACAGTCTGTTAGCTATTCATGGATTTCTTAATGAACCAGCTTTCTCTCATGAATGTTTCTTCACCGACAGTAAAGCATCAAGTTTTTATTTCCTTCCCCAAAGATGGCATGAGAACAATTTTCAACCTGAATGCAATTTTATTGACCCACATGTGAATAGACTGGAAAAAAGGTATGAATATTATCCCCTAATTGCAACATCAATGAGTCCAGGAAGCACTTTCCTCAGTTGCTAGCGTCATAATGCCCACAGGATTAAAAGATAAAGCGCAGCATATTAGGAATAATTTTGCATTATACCAAGATCGGAGCCTATCTACTGTGTGGAATTCCATACTTAGGCAAAATTAGAATTACTTCTGTTTTTAAATTTCTTTCCAAATTGCAATACCATAAATGCACTTATTCACAGTGCATAAGTTCCATCGATTTGTTCAAAAGGAAGTTAAAGATCCCATGGCACTACTTGAAAAGAGAAGGCAGTTTCTCCAAAAACTTTGACAGAAAGCAATGTGATCAATCTGATTAGTTAGATGATTTCTGCATAGGCTCAGATGGTGTCCTCTGAGTCAGAAGGAAGTTGGTAAATGTAACCTTTGTGCTATTTTGCAGACTGACAACATCAATGCAGTGCTGGGAGAGAGTTAGAATGTATTAGAGGTCCTTTGGAGAAGATGTTAAACCGAGGTTTCACCTGCCTGAGAAGCGGTGTATCATGTATCCATCAAGCCGACTATTGAAAGATTGACTGAGGCTGTTTCCTTGGAGATAAAAATAAGAAAAATGTTGAAGTGAAATGGTTCTTTTGTTCAAAGCAGTATGAGCTAGAATCTGTGATACAGAATGAATTGGAAATGAAGAGTTTTGATGGGCAGCTGAGACAGACATACTTAAATTGAATTCACTGTACCAGGTGACACTGATGTAATGAATGCTAGGATTTCCATCTGTCGCACTATTCACAAAATTGCAAATTAAAGATGGATATGCTTTGGCCTGCAGAATACATGGTCACTGTATGAAATCCTGCAAAGTGCTTTGAATAGGAGGGCATGAAAGGCATTAGACCAAATGCAAGAATGTTTATTTTCTACAATTTCAGTGACAGTGTGTTAATTTTGGAAGCATTAGTATATTTTTCCTTGCATAATTCACATGTTTGTCCTTGCTTCATGTTGAGTTAAAGTGCACTTGTTTTTAAGGAGTTCAATTTCTGCCATCCAAGAAACTCAAAAGTCAATCACTCCCTGGTGCTTAGAAAATGCAACTCTCCAGTGAAGGTGGTTTTTTTGCTACAATAAGCAATATCCGCACAAACTGCAGGCAATTTTTTTACCTCACTACAGAAGTTTAAAGATATGACATTGCGATGACAGAAAATAAGTTTCCCTGCAAATGATAAAAGATTGCGTCATGTAACCAATGCAAAGACAATGCAATGTTTTTGCATGACATTGGCACTTCTAGATTTTGCACATTTTGTATATTGTACTGGCATCGTTATGGGCCACCACAAAAATATTATTTATACTTCCAAAGTGATAATACAAAAATGAGATGTAATACTGATAAGGAGGGTTGATTTTAGTGCAATTAAGCTGGGTAACATCTGTGAAAATGCATTTCTACCACATTTATAGTTTCCTATGGCAACTTTCATTTTTCTGATTTTACCAAAGGAAATTATTAATGACAATATACAAAATGCTATACAGTTTTAGCTGGTTAGACTCCAGCAGTACCCCAACACAAACTCTGGGGTCCCCAAGTTTGGCTCTTGCTAACCTGTTCCTAATACTTTCCAGAATTAGGTGAGCAGGATGCGCCCCTCCATGGAGAGAGTGCACTATTCTAATTCTAATTCCATTCTAATAATGTGTCACTGGGATTTCCACATGCAGGTGAGATGCATGAAAAGCCCAGCTTGGTTTGGATACTCTGAGGTATGAAGATGAGTTTCTACATGTGTCAGATACCCAACTGGTGCAAAAAACAATTAATTATTTTCTACGGACTGGATCCTGTATTGTGAAAGCCAATTGTGCTCGTCTATCCCCTTAAGGTAACAGAAAGTTTGTGTTAATTTATTCTCCTAGCCCATTCAATTTCTTGTAATATTGTCCAAGTGCTAATACAGCAGAAAGGAATACCAGTTAAACAAAAGCTAACTTCACTGATAAAATCTGCAGGCAGGATAGAGATTGAGAAAGTAATAGGAAATTGAACCCAGGCTAATGACTTTAGCACTGTGTAAATATGGGCGCTGTTCCAACACATCTACAGCTATAAGTCAGCATTAACCCAGTCAAATCACAATCTATGTTACATAGATCATACTGAATGTCCCTTAATCAATATGACACCACAATCTGACTTGTGACAAATTGAGAGCAGTGGTTTTTGACAGAGCAGCCAGAGTATTTGACACTGTTAAGACATACATCTACCTCTTAAAGCGTTGTAGAGGAATTGTTCTATTGCCTGCAATTCTGCTGCTTAGCAACCTGCAGACACTGTGCAGCAGACCCTTAGGGCGTTCATATCTAATTGATTAAACATCAATTGTAAGAGCTGGGTTTGATTTTTCAAACTATTAAATTGTTGGAATTGTGAGGTTCTGAGACATTAATTATGAAAAGGATAAACTGTATAATTTGTTGTGGACATTTATGCTTTGAAAGCAAAGTCACCCATACCTATCATGGTCAAGTGGAAGTTTTTTTTCTTCGATAGTATGTAGTGTTGGCATGTTCTACAACAAAAAATCTCTGCTGAACCAGTGATATTGGTTAGAGCCAGTGCAACCTGCTTTGGCCATTGATGCCCACTGCCCCTTTTCATGTATGCTCCACCCCAGATCTGTTGTCACTGTGGCTATTATTCCATTACTATTATTAGGGCCTACTCCTGTTTCACTCACAAAATAAACAGTCATTGCGCTTTATAGTCTGTGAAACACTTTGAGGCGTCTCAAAGACATGATAAGGTGTCAAAATGCAAGGATTATTATTATTACTACTAAAATCACCCTGCACATATTGGAAATTTGCTGCTCCTCAATGACTCTTGCCTATCGAGATTTTCTGTGTCCCAACTCTGACCCACCTTTGCGCATTAAGGCCTTCTCATGCCATAACTTTCCCCATCCTCTACCCACCATACCAAGCACCTTATGCCTCTTTATCTCCATTGGTCCTTCACTCTCTCTAGACAGTGTTCAGCTCTCTTCAATTGCCAGACACTTCAACTTCTAGACAAATTCAGAGCTCTTCCAAGCTTTGGCCACTTCAACCAAGAGGTCAATGAGATTGTAATATGCACAAGGGGAATCACCTTCAACTATGCCTTTTGTTAACATTCGCCCACAAAATACTGTCAATTCTGTTTACAATATATTCTGCAACGCGTTTTAAGGCATCTCAAAATCGTTTTAAGGTACTAAATGAAATGCAAAGATTATTATTTATCTTCATGCAGTTTGTGCCAATGTATTTGTCAAGCACTCTGGGGGCATAGGATGGGTGTGTATGTATGTGAATTTAAGTCATGGTTTCTGCTCCTGATTGCTTTTAGCAACTCTCGCTGGAAGTGTGTTGATAAGAGGAATGCAATTTTCAGCTATTATGGGTTGTTGTCAATCACTATCGAAACTTGGACACAAAAAAAACTGTCTACTTGCATGAAGTATTGGAGCACCACTATTATATATGGCAGGTTACTGCCAACTCCGGCAATATGCCACTGCTTACAGAGGAGCCTGGTTGCGGTGAGGAAATTAGGAGGTCAGCAACTTTTTGAAATTATATTTTTGGCGTTTGCTTGACACACCATAAGCTGTTATTATTTCTTTTTTTTCAAAAAAAAGTATATTTTCCCACCAAAACAACACAATAACATAATAATTAATGCATTTGATATAGCGCTTTCCACATTTTCTAGATGTCTCAAAGCGCTTCACAGAATATACTATAAAGTTAATTGACTGTATTTTTGTGGATAAAACATGGTAGCCAATTGTACACAGCAGTGACCCACAAACTGTCGTGGATTGAAGTGACCAATTTATTGTTGTTTGTATAACATTGTAGAATATTGTCAGAAAATCAAATGAAATACGCATTGCTCTACCATTCATTGATATGCCAAGTGACTCTCAAGTGGAAGGGAGGAAACCATCACTGATTACAACACCAACACAATGACATTTATAGAGCGTCTTTCACATCAGGAGGATGTCCCAAGGCACTGCGAAGGTGCTCTTGTCTCATGAGTCTGCTGAGGAGGAAGAAAGCAATCAATAGAAAAATCACAACAATGCAGCTCAGGTTTCACAAGACCTACTGTTGCATAGAGTCAATATGCTTTTTCAGGCTGCTACTGCAAAAGGCTGTGGATTTTGGAACACGTTTGATCTTGAAGTTTATTGACGTTTAGGTAACGCATGACAAAGTACAAAACACTCTCACTGTTGGGAATTTCAATAACGTGTGGCATTACGAAGGGGAATGAAAGAATTAATAGCAATTTGTGTAACAGGCCACGATGTATCGAAAAAGATTGAAGACAGGCTGCATGACTGGAATTATAAAATTAATGATGAGATTGAGACTATGTGCTGTCACTCCAAGTGGTCACAATCCAGGTCAGGGCATAATATGAGCAAGAACATTATATCGACAGGGTCATAACTTTAATGGAAATAATATTCTAAAAGGACCTTTTGATTCTGCTTGCAACAGAGGACAAGTACAAAGCAGTGGAAAAGCCATTCATGAGCTTTTTCATTGTGTGTCATTGCAGTGAAGAAGAGAGAACATATTTAGCCGGAAATTAGCCAGGCAATGAAAGCATATCTGCAGATTGCACAAATGAAATGTGAACAAAGTCAAAGTGCGTTGTCAAAAGAAAGTTTTCTATATGACAGAGATTCGCTGAAGCAGGAATGGGAATTTCAGCTATTTAAATCAAGATTATGAATAAAGGTAAACCACTAGGAACAGAGAAAGAGCACATTTGAAGTGGATCAGATTTAAATAATTGACTTTTTTTTGTTTTGGAGGTGAGAATCAAGTTTGGTGCTGTACATAGATTCATTCAGAATACCGGTAGGTCTATCATGAGTCAATTGGCAATGCCAGATATCCTTTTACTCTGCATTAACATTATGGATTTACTGTTATTCACGAGGATTGCTATTTAGAGCTGTGGCGAGGATTGCTATTTAGAGCTGTCTATCTACCATTTATAAACCATTTCAATTCAATTCGCCCGATCGGGTTGTGTATTCGTAAACAACTAAATAAAGAATCTGCATCAAAGTTAGAAAAACCTTCGAGATAATGGAAATAAAGATGAACATTGTTTTAATACTACCCTTCATCCACTCAAAGAAACATTTGAAATACAATTTTATGCAAAGATAAAATAAAGAAGAACTTGACTATTCTCACTATGTTATTGTTTTACCCTTCTATCTGCTCCTGTTCCCTACTTGCTTTATCTGCTTTTTACTTACCATTTCTATCATTATATCATTCTCTGGCTGTTTTGGAACATGGGAGCAATTGTTCTTTTCACAGAAAGAGTTATTTCAATTGCATCTAATTTTTTGTGTGTGTTATAGGAAATCATGGAGACCACCAACAAAAGATTGCCCTCTCCTTCGCCCCTACATCGGTCTGACAAAAAGATTAATTCCTCCCTCCACAGGCTGCAGATAATCCAGAACTCTGCGGCCCATGTCCTCTACCGTTCCAAACTCTGTGACCCCATCTCTCCCAGCCTCGCCCGTTTCCGTTGGCTCCCCATCATCCAGAGAATCCAATTCAAGATCCTGGTCCTCACATTTAAAGCCCTCCACAACCTTGCCTCGCCCTACATCTGTGACCTTGTATCCCCTTACCAACCTGCCCGCCCCCTCCGCTCAGCAGGCTCTGGCCTGCTCCACGTCCCCTGACCCACCCACCCCACCATTGACGGGCGAGCCTTCAGCCACTCTGCCCACAACCTCTGTAACTGCATCCCATAGTCCCTCCATCTCACCCCCTCTAGGCCTCCTTCAAGTCTCGCCTCAAGCCTCTCCTCTTTGATGGACCCATCGGCAACTCCTAATGCCCCCTTCCCTCCACCCGTCCTCAGCTCGGCTCTGAAGCAGTGAATGTCCATGACCTTGGGACGTCCTCCTGATGTGAAAGGCACTGTACAAGAGTAATTTTGTTGTTGTTGTTAATATTAAAAGCATATGCATTTTAAAATCACGGTTTGGCATATCAATATACCGTATTTGTTGATCACATATTTCCACCAGACTAATATATAAAAACGTACCACATTCTTCTCTTGGCTCATCAGATCCATCTCCGCAGTCATCCTCTCCATCACATTTCCAACGTGCTGGAATACATCTACTTGTGCCTTTGCAGTGAAAATCATCCTCACCACAAGCGATTTGTGCTGGAAACCAATCAAAAATATAATGGAATAGAATTATCCATTAGTGTAGTCCGCATCTCAAAGCTTCCTTAATGTTAAGGTAACAGATTGGTCTAAGTCAAGTGAATAGAACTCCATTCCTATTATGAAGATATCAATCCAACAGATCCATTCTGTTACCACAGACAGTGTTACAAACACAGCAGCAATCGTTTCAAATGTGTGTCATAGGGTTGTTTACAATCATTGCAACACTGCTCTGAAGATTATACATTGACATGTTTCCGCTTCTCAAGGATACTTCCATTGGTATTTTTTGCTGATATTGCAAAAGAGAAAAATCTATATACAGTTTCTCTGTTTTAAAAACGTAGGAGTGAAAGTAGAGAGCTGTGCATTTTACTTCCACTCGGGTAAAGCTATGGTTGATGATCCTGTCCAAACTTTTAGACATTACTGTCAGAAACAGGAATCCAAGTAAAAAAATATGGCTACCATAGTGATGGAGACTGAGTCAATAACACACAAGCAACAAAAGTTCTCTCCAATGTCATATCTCCTTCGTAGGTCAGATTACTTTGGTGGCAGAATGACTGCATTGACTGCTGCCATCTCTGCTGGAGGAAGATAAGCCATAGTCATTTTGATCAACAAATGACATATTTATTTAGAATACCCCATATTGAAGGGATTTAAATTTTTTTAAATATAATTTCACAGGTATCACATTACTGTATTTTGCTGTGGAGGGAAAATTTGGGAAGTTATTTCTCTAAACTGCTGAACTTCTCTGGTGACTGCTCAGTACAGGGGAAATAAATCAGCCAACACTGTATATAAAAGCCTAAATTTTATGGAAAGTACAAGTATATTAAATAAAAAATAACCCTGACCTCTTTGCTGCCTTCGATATTTTCGTTGACTACTTTATCCTCCTCCACCACCTCTCCTCTCACCTCAACCTTCAAGGTTCGGTCTTTGAATGGTTCAGATCTTACCGCACACACTGCCTCCACTTCATCTCCATAAATGGTTTCTCCTCTAACCATCTCCTGCAGCATTCCTCAGGGCTCTGTCCTTGGTCCCCTCCTCTTCAATATTTACATGCTCATTCTTGGTGACATAATCTGCAGACATGGTGGTCAACATCCACATGTACGCAGATAACACCCAACTCTATCTCTCTGCCTCCATCCTCAATTCCAGGCCCCACTACCCACCTGATAATCTGTCAGACATCATGTCCTGGATGAGAGCTGAATGCCAACAAGACCGAGGCCTTGTAAACCAATCATGTAACTCTGTCACAAGGTGCAACAACCTCTGAACCCAATTTGCTCCCTCATATAGTGACACACTGCACTGAAGCCCTCATCCAAGTTATGTATAATTGATTAGCAGATGGTACTGTAGCAGTTCATGGAGTTTTGAAGCTTCCATGTTCATTTTCCATTATTGTAGGTTTTACAGCAACTTTCCTTAATGTTGGTCTTCGTTTGCTTCTAATCTCAAAATTTCCATTGATTCAATCTCTCTCCCAAAATGTGGCTACATTTTCTCTGTGCTTGATGATTATACCTTGCATTTCTGATTGAAGCTGTGGCTCTTTATAGACGCGTTTTTCATGTGCTGTCCACTCTCATGTAATTCTCTCTTATTACAGGTATTTTGATATTTATTTCCTATCTCTTTACTCTATTTGACCTTCTCTTAGCACAAAGGTGAACACGAGCACTCTATATGTCCCAGATAAATTCATTTAGCAGTACAAATTGAATACCTGGGGATCAACAACAAATATAAACCTCCAAGTTCTTTGTTTCAACAGTACTGCTCTAAAACTCAACAACATTACATTTAATCGCATCACAGAAATCAATACTCATAGCACAGCCAGCCTCTGTAACAATGCACTCCATCTGAGCACAACATGTTACCGGCAATTTTTTTTAATGAAAGCCTATCAACAGAAGAGTAAAATACAGATAAAAAAGTGGTTTTGTTTTTCCTTTTCTTTTGTTGCTAGAAACCTTTCAAAGAGAAGCCATCCTGTAACGAAAAGTGAATTTTTTTCTTAACAAAATGATTCTGCACTAAGTATCAAATTACTTAGAAGAAAAACACCATTGTCAACATATAAATTGTTTCAAAATACGCTTGCTCTATCTACAATGTTTAAACAAGGAATTAAACATGATCTTTTCCTTCACTTCTACAAAGAATAATCCAAATGAAGCCATTTAATCATTTTATATTGGATAGTAATCAGCACCTTGGGACATCCTCCCGATGTGAAATGTGCTCCAAAAATGTAATTTTGTTGTTGTTGTAATCATTTAAGTATCTATTTTACACACAGAAATGGGTGACTGCTAATTTTTAAGATACAATTTCTGGGGGATTGGGTGGTAGTTGGGGAGGGGAAGGGAGGAAAGTTTAAGATTAAATAACATAGATTTATTTCAAATTAAAACCAATTACATTTTGAATAAAGAACCCGAGTGATTTCTAAGACCTTATTCTGAATTAATGCTTTGTGGTGAAACGTACCATGAAAACCTAAGCAATTTTCTTCACAGAAGGTAATCAATAGCTGGAACAGGTTACTAGAAAGTGTGTTGGAAATCAGGACAATGGACTAATAAACACATCGATGCTTGCTGTTCTAGGAGGGTTGAGCTTTCTGGAAAGATGGGATGCAATTGGTTGATAGGCTTTTATTTGAACCTCTCTTGTAATTAGGCTTCCTGCTTCTAATCATTTTATTGCTGGAAGCAATAATCGCTAAGCTTCCAGTAGCATAAACATAGCATTAGAATAGATACATTTATTTATAAATACTCCATTGAGAATCATTTAAGATTACCATTTGGAAATTCTACTCTGTCCTGGAGGAATGAAAAGGAGTTTGTACCTACAGATGTTTAAACTGATTACAGCAGTAAACAGTATGACACCACATCTCGATCAAATAACCTTCTGAAAGAATCAAGCAAAATTCTGCTCTTTTTAACATTGTTTGCATAATGTAATTGGCAGTGAATTAAGGAGAACGGATGATTTTTAAAACATATCATGGATAGCTGCTGTGGTGACACATACAGGCACACTGATGCCATTATCCATAACCTGAACTGAAATACAGCAACATATTGCTCATCAGAACAACTCACTTTAGTGATGAGCTGCTTCCACTTATCAGTAATGTGATCATCAACACCAATAATTACACACCACAGGATGCAATTACCACTCCACACCTTTTGTGACCACTAAGCCCATTGGTGCATGAAGATCTAGAGATCAGCTGCAATTTACTAAATTATCTTCTCCAAACATATTTAACATGCTAAAAGCAACCTGCGTGCAGTCAAAAAGGTTGATGTAAAACCTTTTTGGAAATGTTTCATCAGTAGAGGCACACCATTTTTTTATATATAGAAGGGCAGAGTATGTGTCAGTATATATTGTGAGTGCAACCAAAACTGTTCACAGTTTGCACAAGAGTTTTAACCCCAAAATATTGCTGAATTGTTAACAAAAGAACATAAGAATAATGAGCAGGAGTAGGCCATTCGGTCCCTCAAGCCTGCCCCGCCATTCAATAAGGTCATGGCTGATCTTCTAATCTAACTAATCTAACTCCACCTTCCATAAAATCTGTTTAACTAGAAGCGTCAGAAAATTTGAAAGGCGTTTTTAAAATTAACAATATACAAGTAGATCAAAATGGATCACTTAGCATTTTAGCTATTTGGAAACAAATCATCAAATTTGTATGATATATTCTTAGAACATTCATAATATATTTCTGTAGCAGCTTCTGTTGAATTTTTTCAATTATACATGATTCTGGAAAACTTTAGTTCACAAGAATTTATTAATATCCGCTAGACACAGTTTGATTTTTTTTAAAATACTGTATATTTAAACAGAAGCCACCCATGTCTTTCTATTACTTGTGATGATTATTCAAATTATTTCTCTGCCACATTGCTATTTTATTAAACTGTTTTCCAGTAGAGGCCAAAATTTCAGCCACACATTGAGTCAATAAAGAATCACTGTGGGAAGTCTAAAGGTTTCCCCTTTGGACTGTGATAAATTTACTTCATGATTTTCCTCAAGCTCAGTTAACCGTACATCCAAAGTTAAATGAAATTCTCTTCCTACCCATGGTGAAGGATTGAAAATGACTTTTCAAGAAAGCCAGAAACAAATTTCTTTCAGTTAAAATCAAATGTGTAGATGTTGAATTGGATTCTTCCCTCTCAGCTCCTATTAATTCTTGAAGCCAAAGCATTAATAGGGAGGGTGGTCCTAGCTAGAAAAGCAACAGGAAAGTGCACATGACAAGGTAAATGCAGAATGAAATAAAATTATTCTGGCCATTTCCCCTCAATCTAACTGTATGATTTTGCCATCATATATGTTTTCTAGGTATCTCTCCCTCTCTCCATACATATATAATATGCTTTATATAACGACCGCCATATCTGTGGCACCACTCATCACTGAACAACAGAGAGAACACTGAAATAGGCAGCCATTCAACCAATTGAACCTGTAACTGTAAAGGAAACAACATTTACACATTATGAAAGCTCAAATAGTTACTTTCAAGGTTGGCTCTGCATTTCTACAGCTCATAGCTAAGCTTGACTCTTCTGTGAAACCTTTTATTCTTCCTCCTGAGTGGGTCTAGTGTCATTTGTGCTCTTTTATTTGGGCAGTTTGGGGGAATAGGAGGGGCTGACTACGATATTACAGCACTAATATTGTATGAAAAAAAGCTTATATTTTTAACATAGATGAGTCATGTTTATATTTATTCAGCAATTGTGCAATCAGAATAAAAGTCACGTAATACAGTGCAAAAGGGAGTTTTACCACAAAAAGCCTGTGGTCAAAAACATCTTACGCCTTGATGCTCAATGCCTCTGTATAGCAAGGCTGCCCATTTCCCTTGTTGTGGTAATGCATGAAAATCAAACAAGTACTTCAGTCTAAATGTTAGTTACTCCATCCTCAAAATACATAAGCCTCACAGCTGTTTGGCCATCGATGACATCTGAAGTTGGATCCACTCTGTTAATTAATTACTGCTTTCCAACCCCCCACTCCTGCTATGACTATTTTTCCCTCCAATTTTTTAATCAGTGCTTCAGGACAATTTTAATGATTGCTCTGTGGGAGCTATCACAGCTGCTCGCTTGTGGCAACTGGAAGAAGACTTTGTTATCAGACTTTGAACCACATCAGACAAGTTACACTTTTTGGTCAAGTTACTTATCTCAGTTATTTGCTAAACACCATGGGTGCACGAATACTCGAGTTAACACAATTCTTCAATTAGTGGGCAAAACAGTACTGTACTGGACATTGATGCATTATATTGTTGCAATGTGCTATAAAGTGATAAGATACACTTGGATTCCATAACTTACAGTGAGAGATCCATTTTGACAGATAATCTAAAAATCTATTAAGATCTCTGCTTTATGTCTTAATTATGTATTTTCAGAAACTCATATCTGGCTGTATTGATAGACCTTGGATGAATTTGCTGCCTCTATTGAAGGAAACTATAATTGAGAAGTCAATTAAGTCTTAGAAAGAAGAACAACACAAACACGTCAAAGATGAAATCTTTGACATATCAAAGCTCTACAAAGTCTTGTATGCCTGTTGAAACTTGAACTTTAAGAATTGGAAGCCTTTTAGATAAGAAGATGCAAACACATGCAAACAATTACAGAATGTTTACCTCCGTTATTGCCATTGATATTTAATATTTTTCAAGTGAATGCTTCATAGAGTGGTCACATTCCCATCACAAATGTGACTTCGTATCCCATTACATATTACCATCAAATATTCCACATAGTTATCATTAGCTGTTTTTCTACTGTACAAGAAAATTGCAGACTTAATTCCTCATTTTGCTACTTACATTCCCTATAAAATAAAAGTATCTGTTTTCTTTTTCATCCTTTTGATTACTCTTTGGCAGTAAACATCCAGCAAGCAGAAAAACCTTGAAATCATGTTGACTGCACTGTAAAGTTGAGCATCATAAATTACTAAAAGAACCTGCTACTCATTTCGGATTTAGGGTTTAAACTAGTATTGATACACAGTCATTCATTTTATCATTCTCATGTACAAACACACTCAGAAAAATGGACGTTCTGCAAGATCGCACACTTCATTTTTTTCAGTCTTCAATAGGAAACATTGTTCAGTTGTTAAGTAGTGTATACTTTCAAAAAGTAACTATCACAAGGGAATTGGATATTTAGTAAAAAATTGCAAGGCGAAAAGGAAAGGGTGGGACTAACTGGATAGCATTTTCAAAGTGCCAGCACATGCACAATGGGCCGAATATCCACATTCTGTGCTGTATAGAATCTATCGAGTCCTGTGGCTCAGTGGCTAGAGCATTCGCCTCACAATTGAGATCTGGGTTTGATTTGCAGCAAGGCAAAACATTGAGCAAGTTTCCTTACTAAACATGCTTTGTTTATCAAGCAGTAAGAAGGAACCAAGTTGTTAGTCAATTGGTGGCTGGCCTTTCGGGGGTAAATAATTCCTTCAACAAAACATAATAACAATAAATTGGTCACTCAATCCATGACTGTTTGTGGGACACTGCCACACACAATTGGTTGCCACGTTTCACGCCCAAAATATACAGTCAGTTCCCTTTACAGTATATTTACAGAATATTCGGCGAAGTGCTTTCAGGCGTCTCGAAGATGTGATAAGGCGCTATATCAAAATTGGGGATTATTATTATTATTTAACTTTGCCATTGCTACTTACTGCAATTGGTTTCATCAGATCCATCCGCACAGTCATGGTCTTTGTCGCATACCCATTCTTCAGGAATGCAACGTTTGGTGATTGCACATTGGAACTGGTTTGGTGAACAGGTAACCTCAGCTAGAGAGAAGGTATAAAAATGTTCATTAGAAAATTTTTGCTGAAGTCATGTAACTAAAAGCTTGCAGGAAATGCACAGCAAGATTGAACCAAGTCATAATTCCTGAGCATATCATGGCTCTGAAAAATACTTACTCTGCTAAAACCCATTTGAGTTAAATTAAAGCTACTTATCATTTGGTATACAGTATTTATAAATAATAGCTGGATAATCATTGATGTGAATCAGAGGCTGGACAACGACGTTCAAGCTAAGTTTCATGATAATGAGTTTCCATTTAAATTGTTTGAGTTAAACCGTACATTTTGTGTCTATTTTTAACCAACTTCAGCTGTGAATGTTCTAACTGATCCTTTCCCTCAGCAGTTTCCAGTGTATGCTCGAGTCTTAGCCAATATATCATCGGCAAAATGATTCTGTGCACAATTTTCATGCTGGATAACACAATACAGGATCTAAGAAATATTTGGAAGCACAGCTGAAGTGCAAGCACAGACCTCGAGATTAAAACGCTTTCAAGGGACACATTTTAAAGAATTGAATTAGATCACATATTAAAATGTTCACCGAACTGCAGAAGCCCCATTATTCTGCCCGACTGAAGGATGAGTTGATGAATGTTTTACAATGCAGCTAGATGACCTTATTTTAGATCTTAGAATCTATAATTGCTCGAAATGTAATCATGAATGCCATAAACGATGAGGAATTTTGTAAAAAAAATTATATTGCTGTATCCGTAATTATATGCAGCAGTTATGGGTTGACCCTTTATATATAACCAGTAATTCCCATTATGTTATGATCATTGTGTATCATCCACAAACTTCTGAAAACTGTCAATATGGCAGATGTTATCCAAACATTTATAAGAACTAGGGTCCGGCGATATATCGATATATCGCTAAAACCCGATATAATTTTCATATCGATACGCCGATATAGGCATTCAAAAAATATCGATATATCGAAAAATCAATATATCGAGGTAAAAAATCGGAATGCGCGCACACTGAACTACAAGACCCAGAATGCTCATCTCTATACACAATGCACAGACCGAGGTGCAAGCCGCTATATTGTATTCATAGTCCTAGAATACAATATACAGGTATGCAAGGGCTGGGGGGGGGGAGAGTCGGCTGGGAGGGGGGGAGGGGGAGAATGACGGCTGGGGGGGGAGGGGGAGAGAGACGGCTGAGGGGGGGATGGGGGGGAGAGAGACGGCTGCGGAGGGTTGGTGGGGGAGAGAGACGGCTGGTGGGGGGTAGGGGGGAAGAGAGACGGCTGGGGGGGTTGAGGGGGGGAGAGAGACAGCTGGGGGGATGGGGGGGAGAGAGACGGCTGGGGGGGGTGGGGGGGAGAGAGACGGCTGGGGGGGGTGGGGGGGAGAGAGACGGCTGGGGGGGGTGAGAGGGGGAGAGAGACGGCTGGGGGTGGGGGGGGGAGAGAGACGGCTGTGGAGGGTGGGGGGGGGGAGAGAGACGGCTGTGGAGGGTGGGGGGGGGAGAGAGATGGCTGGGGGGGGTGGGGGGAGAGAGACGGCTGGGGGTGTGAGGGGGGAGAGAGACGGCTGGGGGTGGGGTGGGGGGGGTGAGAGAGACGGCTGTGGAGGGTGGGGGGGGGGAGAGAGACGGCTGGGGGGAGGTGGGGTGGAGAGACAGATGGCGGGGGGGGGGAGGGAGAGAGAGACGGCTGGGGGGGTGGGGGGGAGAGAGACGGCGGGGGGGGGGGGGAGGGCAGAGACGGTGTGGATGTGATAATATACAGATAGATAGAGATGGATGTGAGAGAGACACGGAGACACAGACAGAAAAACACAGAGATGGAGAGAGTGAGAGACACAGAGAGAGAAAGATATTTACCTCCTGAGGAGATAGCCCCCGAATGCGCGCGCACCCGAAATGTGCGCGCACTCCGAATGCGTGCGCCGCGCGCGCATGCGCAGTACGAAAACCCCGAAAATATCGATATTTCGGTATATCTCGACATGACCCCATCGATATATCTAAATCGGAAAATTTCCATATCGACGGACCCTAATAAGAACCATAAGCTCCATCAACTAGTACAAAAAAATGATTGGTTATATTAAAGCATTTGCACAGAGGTCATTGGTATTCATTATTAAATGTGAAAAATTAGAGGCAAGCATTATAAGTAAGTTCTGAAATATAGTTCAGCACGTTTTATGTTGCATTCGCAGTGGGAGACTGGAACACGGTGTGGCCAGTGGATTTCATTATCAGGCACTCTTGAGACCCAGACACGTGACCATAGCTTTATATATAATCGCACTCTTTTAAACATTTTCAAGATTGCTCCATAAATATTGGCTTCAATAAATACTGGATAGAATGACAGATACTATTTTACACAGTCCTAACTTTAAATAATTTGTGAAAGACACTGTACAAAAATCATTTAGTTTAAAATACTTTTGATAGCTTTCAAATAAAAATTGATCGTTCCAATTATTGCAGCATTTACATCATACCTAACTGTATATCCTGTGAAGTGTTTTGGGGTGCCCTACTGATATGAAAGATGCTATATCAAATGCAAGGGTTATTATTAAGATAAGATTTTAATTACCAATTCCCACACTCTCTCTTCTGTAACTGTTGGACTCATGCCAAACACTGTCCACAGAAGTCAACAGAAGTTAGTAACTTATCCAAGTGACTCTTCTTTACATGTGGATCTAGAAGATGAGTGTCAACAGCCTATTGGGGCATTGTTGCTATGACCAATATTATTGTCAGTGAATTACAGGGCGTTCATAAAGTCCTGTTATCCCTCCCTTGTTTTTTTTGTTCTTACATAGAATATTTATTTCTGTTGCAGGTAAAGTCGAGTGTAATAATATCTGATACCGGCAGCTTTCTCCTCACTCCATCCATGTTACAGAAAATGTCACACCGAACATGGCGACAGATCATTATCTGCTATGGAAATGGTGTCCCTTCCTCCCTCCCGCCCCACCCCACCCCATTTCCCTTCCCTTCCTGGTATTTTGTAGCCCAGACTGTGATTTATTAAACTCAAAGAAAACTGAAGCAAATCTGCGGAAGACAGAAACTTACGGCAGTCTGTTTCATCCTCGTCGTCACCACAGTTATCTTGGCCGTTGCACCTGAAGATAATTGGGATACATTTCCTCTTCTGTGAGCACTTGAACTGACTTGGAAGGCAAACATGTGTCTCTAAAGAAAACAATAACAACTTTCAATGATACCGTGCTCTTCACATGGGGTAGCGTCCCTTGATGCTTGACAATTTCGTCCACAAATATATCGTCAATTCACTTCTGTGAAGCGCTTTGAGACATCTAGAAGATGTGAAAAGCTCTATTTTTCAAATGCAACAATAATTATTATTGTACTGTATTTCAAGTCACACGTTGGGAGAAAAAAGTGCGACCATGGTGATTGTGAATATTAAAGCTAAAATGATTTTGATACCTACCACAGTTTGCTTCATCAGAGTTATCACCACAGTCGTTTTCACCGTCACAGATGAAGGCAGGTTTGGTACAGATCCCAGTGCCGCATTGGAATTGGCCTGGTCTGCATTTAAATTCAGCTGAGCAGTTCAAGGAATAAGAAAAAATATTTCATGATGTTTTTATTTGTTTTTTTCAACAAAAAAACCTAGCATGCACTAGATGTAGAGTGATCACTCTGCTAATTAAAAAGGCAAGGGAGGCATGCAAGGGAGTTTTAAGTCAATTCCACTATCCGCTCAATTAACACTCAGTTATTCCAAAGGTTCATAAAAGGAACAACACATTCTCAGTTACAGTTTATAGCTACTGCGCTTTCTTTTGTTAATGAATATATTAACATATTGACACACTTACAAGTCGTTGGTGATATAGACGCCAATAACTACAAATTAGAACCGAGAGAAGTGCAATACTGATACAAAGTGGCACATAGAAATGTCCCAAGGCTACTTTTTGCGTGTTAATAACCTTGTTTGATATTCTCCTGACTCTATTCACCTAATGGTAGAGATTGAACTGTACGTACCAATAATTGGATATGCCTTTCATAAATAAAAGCGTTAGTGAAAAAAATGATTAAATGTGCTTACGACAATCTTCAGGCTCATCTGACCCATCGCCACAATCATCTTCTGTGTCGCATTTCCACCAAAATGGGATACATTTATCGTTGTTGCACACAAACTGTTGGGGTTATACTATACCATTAGTCAATATTCTTTGCACAGTCTAAATCAATGATCAGAGAAAATCATGCAATGTCATTTAATGATCAACAAGAGCTAGGAAAGAGATGCCGTGTATAACATGAATGCAAATTAAATGCCCCCTTGATAGCTTGCAGGAAAGTGTTTAAAGCAGCTACAAATTTTTCTGAAGCTTCTTCTGGAAGTGTGCAATTTAACTTTAATTTTAGCCCACAAAATACACAGTCAGTCCACTTTGCAGCATATTCTGTGAAGGGATAATGACGTGATAAGAAGCTAAATCAAATCCAAGAATTATTTTAATTATTATTACTGTACTACTATTTACTTGGAGCTCCAGCGACCCTCTCATTTTACCCAAGTGATCATGCTGATATGACAGAGGAGGAAATTCTAGCCCTATTGTCCAAATTGCAACTTGTAGAACACAGAAAAAAAGATTGAACCTGTGACCTTCCCAATCTGTATGTCTCAAGTTTCACACAATGTAGTGTAGCATGCTTATTTGGGTGAGAGACTTTCATGCAGTCTTATTTACTGAAACCTTGGTAGTCACTAGGATTGTGGGATAATTAAATACACAACATGAATCTCTTGAAACTACTCAGTAATTATGAAATGCGGAATGTTCTAACTGGGTGATTCTATGGAATTAGATTTGTCATCATGAATATAAACTAGAGAGTGGTACGTTTACAGAATAATACCATTCTACTCCATCAAATTATACACTTTGCTTTGACATATGAACCATAGACATCCATAACTGCACTTGGTATTTTTCCCTGGTATCTGTAGAGTACAGTGACTAGACACACAGTAGACTAGATGCAAAAAAATTATAATTGCGCAATCAGGCAAACAGTTACAGTTCATTGCTACCATTCCTGTGGGGCTACAAATCACCTGGTACATTTTGGTTATTCATCAATCTCTTATTTGCAGCACTTGTTCAGCCGTAAGTATGTTTCCTAGCCCTCAAGTCTCAGAACGAACACAACCAATATTTTTAAGCATTCCTTACATACCTAGATGAATGCTCGGTAATAATAATACTAGTGACAGTAATAACCTTTGTATTTGACACAGGCCTTATCACGTCTTTGACATGTCTCAAAGCACTGCACAGAGTATACTGTAAAGTGACAAGACACAAGGATGCTGGAAATCTGAAACTAAAACTGAAGTTGCTGGGAAAACTCAGCACGTCAGGCAGCATCGATGGAGAAAGGAAAGTGAGTCAACGTTTTGGGTCCACCACCCTTCGTCAGAACTGGGGCATGTTGGGAGGGAGAGGATTTTAAGGACAAATTAGAGAGTGGGAGGCAGGCTAAGGAAGACAAAGGAGACAAAGAAGACAGAAAAATAAGACAAAGGAAAATATGTGTTAATTGATGAGTTAAACAAGTGATAGCGGTGTGAAACAAAAAGGGGGTGGATTTAAACAAAATTAGGGAAAAGAGATGTTAATAATGAAAGAGCAGACAAAACAACAGAGAGGCAAGGGGTGTCTGGAGTGATGATTGTAATGGGAAAGGGGGAGCTTTTATGGTCTGAAGTGTTTGAAATCAATGTTGAAGCCAGAGGGCTGTAGGGTCCCCAGGAGATAGATAAGGTGCTGTTCCTCAATACTGTAAAGTGAATTGACTTTATATTTTGTGGCAGCCAATTGCGCACAGCAGTGTCCCACAAATGACGGAACTATTGTGAGGATCTAAATGTGTTTTGAGAAAACCAACTTGAGAAAGGAAATTGAGTTTTGAGCATGGCTCTTGAAAAACTCTCAAGGTTAAAGTTGTTGTCACAACTCTGCTTTATTTATAGACAGGACCTTGGATACACAGGAGAAAGCTACAAGTTAGTAATCTCACAAAGGGCATCAATGGAGAGAGCAGAGAGCAAAGGTCTGCGTGATTCTCAACCATAACCTGAAGCCTGAGATGAGACTTGAGCTTTGGAAAATAAGCACTGTAGCATTCTGAAGGGGAAATTTGTCTTGCCACTAAATTAACAACCCTCACGAATGTGCTTTTAATGCAAAGACCATTTTAGTCATTACATTTATGCTGATTTTAATTTATGAGTTTGCCTCCAGGGAAACTGTACAAGGAATTTTTGTTCCTGGCGATGTCACAGCTGCTGACTGGTCAGAAGTGAGTACAATCCTGGCAAATGATGGAGTCCAAAGTTGCCTTTTGCAGAACTTTCAGACGTTCTGTTGCACCTTTGGAAATCCTAGTTTCAATGACAGTTCACAGAATAATAGTTTAACTCCTATTTTAAAGATTTCTTAGGCTGACATTTCTTGAACTGACTCTGAAATGCTGCAATTTTTTTGGGTGGCAGGTTCAAAGGGGCCACAAACTCATTCAATGGCTTCCACGGGGAATTATTGAGCACAAAATAAGCTGTGTGTTTGTCGATGTAACCCAGTGTCTCTGCCTAGAGCACTCTAATAATCAGAACCAATGATCATTTATTTTCCCCCAATACTGTACTAAGGAAGGAAATCAGTAAGTAGACATGGTAAGCAACACATGCATGTTGTTATTGTACATTGCTCTTACAAAATAAACCAACACGCAGCAAGCCTG
This sequence comes from Hydrolagus colliei, assembly GCA_035084275.1. Classification (NCBI taxonomy): domain Eukaryota; kingdom Metazoa; phylum Chordata; class Chondrichthyes; order Chimaeriformes; family Chimaeridae; genus Hydrolagus; species Hydrolagus colliei. The sequence goes on along the minus strand of CM068747.1, from coordinate 16,719,218 downwards.
TCTCTGACACATGTGAATAGTGAGTTTCATTGACACAACAACCCTGTTAACATGAGAAACATGAGCATAGGAACACAGGGACACGGGAATATAGACAAAAGAAAGACCAAGGTCCATGTGGTCCGCCTTCTACCATACCAGTAGTCACATGCTACAATAATGGAGAAATTGCTAGAAATGAAAAAGTTGATAGCAATTAAGTAGGGGTGCATCTTACCTGGCTTGCGGTGCAGTTGGACAGACAGGTCATGCCATCTGAAGCAAGGTAGAAGTTTGTGGGACAAGCACATTTGTGTCCTCCGCCCGGAGAGAGCAAGCAAAGGTTGCTGCAACCCCCATTATTGGTTTTGCATGGGTGTCCAGGCACTGAAACAGAAAATGAAAGAGATCTATCGAGATATGAACAACTTTTTAAGTTGAAGGACAACAAACTCTTTGTCGAAAAAACTATAAATATGCGAACAATGAATTCCCTGATCCCTCCTCCCCGCTCTCCACCCCCCCATTTGTTCATTCTATTTTCAGCACAGACCATATGGAAAACATTCAACAATATAAAAAAGAGGTGCATGTAGACATCAATGTTATCAAAATATGCCAGTATTAATTAAACTAACACGGTTCAGATCCAAAAGGAAGTTACCGGTAAATCATTTACAAATGTTCAAGTATCATTAATATCAAGTTTTCATATTATTATTAATAGGATATTACAGCTAAAAAAGCAGTGAAAAAGCATTACCCCATATAACCTCTTGTGCAAAACCCCCCCCAAACCAATTTCATAATATTTATAATTTATAAATTAAAAAGTACTGTAACTTCCATCATAATTCTCTGAATCTTCTACGTGCAATTCTATATAAATCCTACACATATCTAAAATCCTATAACTGATAGTTTTCTGTATTAGGTGCTATAGTCTCTAGGTACTACTGGAAACTGCAGCTGTGAGCTAAACTTAAGAGTGGATAATAAGGCAGGGTTTTATTAGGGGAAATAAAAAGTCCCCATATTGGGGTTGAACAAATAACATTCGTAAACTGAAATTCATTCATAATTTTGACTTCCGATTGAGGATTATCAAATTGCGACTTTTAAAAAAAAAAAATGGTTAAACCCTGAAGGCAGCAAAGTCTGGGGGAAAAAACTATTGGCAAGCAACACAGAAGCTGTTTCCTGATGTCATTTTTCTTGTCACATTGTTTTTAAACCTTTTGCCATCAAGTGATTTGTCGTTTGTCACTTTGTATCAGATAGAATCAGATTGATCCGATCCACAAACCAGAGTTGCTAATTAGCAGCTCACATCTGGTTAGTGAAAAGCCGCTGGACTGTCTGTTCCAAGGATGTCCATTCATCTACTCCAATTCTGGCCAATATCTTCCAGTCAGAAAGGAAGGAAAGGAGCTAAGATGAGCTGCCATGTAAGGTTAGAGTTTAGAATGAGCAAATGTTATGTGGACAAATCCGTAAATAAGGAACAGAAATTAAAGTAAAGAAAAACGCTACTTAACTCTCAATTCTTTGATGTTCTTATAACAACATTTGATATGCTAACTCTACAAAGTTCCTATTGATTCACCAAGGAAAAGATCAATACTGGAAGTATGCTCCCTATGGATCAATGTTCAGCTGACTACAAATGTAGTCATTCAAATCTAGAGTCTAACTATACAGATACCTGGAAGTTATGCAATACATTCCTTATTGCACTCATAATGAACACGCTTCCACCTTCAATCTTGAATTAAAGGTTATTTAAAAAAAACATTGACTAAAAATGATAATATTAATTATTCAACAGCAATATAAACAACTTGTATGTATATAGCACCCTTCACGTGGGGTAGTATCCCGGAGAGTTTGACAGTGGTGGAGTCCAACCACAATTCTGAGGAGAGGGATGGGGGAGGTGATCCTAAGCACGATCAAAAGGTGGGATTTGAATATGGGAGGGAGGGGCATTGAGAAAGAGAGTTCCAGAGTTTGGGGACACAGCGGCTGGAGACACAGCCACTGATGGTGGAGCGGAGACTCCGAGGAACCTACAGGAGGCTGGAGGCAACTGAGTGGAGACAGCGAGTGGTGGAGTGGGGGTTAAGAAAATTGGATAGGTGTGTAGGTGTGAGGGTATGTAGGGATTTGAAGACATGTGAGAGGATCTTGAAATTGATCCATTCGTTAATTGGCAGCCAGCGGTGTCTGGCAAGGACTGATGTGATGGGGGTACGGAGTTCTGTGCGGGTAAGAATCTGGGCAGCAGAATTTTTTATGAATTTACTTTTGTGTACGGCGAAACTAGGGAGGACAGAGAGGAGGGCATTAGAATAGTCCAGCCAGGAAGTAACAAAGGTGTGGATGAAGGTTTTGGTTGCTTTGTTTATGAGGTATGGACGGTGGTGGGCAATGTGGCGGAGGTAGAAAAAAGCATTCCTGGTCAGGGAGTGGATGTGGGTTAGAAAGGAAATTCGGGGTTAGGGGGAGGAGTAAGTAATTAAAACAACTTTTGATAAATATAGGATCTGATGAAGAATTACCATCTGGCTGTCTGTGAGAGTGATAAACATGGATATCCATTATCTGATGCCAGGAACTGATTAGTGACATCTTGTTCAAGCCTGTGGTTTTGTGAGCTCGGCTGACTGATTTAGTTTTCCAGTCTGTCCAGTAGATGTAGTCTTCAAATAACGTCAACGCTAATACGTGGAGAATATCTTGATTAAGAACTGTAATGGGATACGGGTAGATTAGTGCACTGTCTTGGCTGACTGCCAGTTACAATATTCAATATCGCAAGAACCATCAGATACTACTGCCACATAACTTCTTGTGAATAATTGCTGTGACAACATGCCAGCTCCCTAAAGTTCACTATTACCAGTTAAAAGAACATAAGATTAACTGCATGATCTCACTTCCCAATGTTTCATTCAGTCCAACACTGGATAGGAAAGGACTGTTCCTGCGTGTTAGTGCGTCTCAATGGAATGAGAAACCATTCTGAAAGCTTGAATTGAAATCCGATTAACCAGTTCAAATGCTCGGATTCAATCGGGATGAACAATCCTCGCAGAATAGAGGAAAAGGAAAATGGGATTGAGCATGCACTGTACCGAATCTATTCCATGATAAACTGTGAAGTTTGGATTTCATCCCATAAGTGAGCAAGCAGGACTGAATATTTCAGGAACAGCAAAGGCATGAGTGAAACGTCACAAGTGGGATCCAAGACAATAATAATAATAATAATGCTGAAAGATTAGCAAATGCAATATAATAGTGTTGTCAGTACCAATTTGCTTTTATGATTTGGATTTTGACATTCTTTAGGGGGACAGATTATTTTGCATTTGCTACTTTCAGTATTTTGTACTCTTACACAAAAAAAAGCCATTTACTGTTATCCTCCATTAAAACTGTATAAGTTATCTGCTAATAAGTTTGACATTGTTCTGATTCAACACAACATTTTGTGCTTGAATTATCAACCAACAATAATATTATTAAACCATTCAGCTCATCTTTAAAAGACATTTCTAGGTAGACATAAAGAAGGAGTTTGAACTAAACAATTTAAAAAAATCCATTAATATCCTGAAAATTGTCTTTCTTTTCACAACATTTTCCTGCCTTAATTCTGCTGTTGTGTTCATTCATGGAGGTAAGACCAAATTTCATCTTGTGGGATGTTTAATTTTTCATATAAGGTGGAAAATGCAGATAGCTATCCCTTTCAGCTTTAGAAAAGCTACACAATTATACTTCTCTAAAACGACAGCTTGGGGGTTGATGTAGCAGCATATAAACACCCTGAATGGCAGAATATGAGTTTGTTCCTGGTTAGATTCAATACAATGTTGCCTTAGTTGCCCATAGGCCATGCATTGTCCCAAGCCACTGTCGTGCTCCTCTCTGCACCCAGTCATAATGTGGGAAAAGTGGTCTAACTGGCATCTTGGCCAGAGCTGAAGTCAGATCATTTTAGAAAAAAACATAATTGACAAACAGAAATAAGAAACAAAACACCCACATTCAAACTATAATTTTGCAAACCTCCTAAATCCAACTTTGATAAAAAGCTAATTTGATTATTTGAAACACATAACATCTAAAATAATTAGAATTCAAGTAACAAAAATCTCAGTCCAGAATTCCTTCTTGACCTTGGTGCATAGTCACTGAGACATCCAACACTGCATACTGTTGCACTAATGATCACAGTGTGGCTACCAACTAATGTATATATAATGACATTGACACAACAGAAATATGGGCTGCAAGATAACCCGATTTGCAGTAAATGGCCAACTTCCACAGAAAACAATCCCAAAGTATCAAAGGGTATATAAGGAAAGTTCAACAAAGAGTATAATTCATTATCAATTGGAAACAATTCTACTTTCTCCCATAAACCAAATGCTGTACTGACTAAGTACAAAATGAATAATTCAATGCATAAAATTACACTGAAAAAAATTGCAGCTTCATGTTATCAGTTTTCCATTGAGAATGAAAACAAATTCAATTATTTTCTATTTCATAAACCCCAAAGATAGATTATCAACATTTCTAATTAATGAGAAGAGTTAAGATGTTTTTTTTATATTTAAATACATATTTAAAAGCATGTTTTAAATATTCATTTACAAAATGCTGTAAATAAAGTAGCACGTTAAGGTTTAATGAATTATAAGTTTAACAACAACAATAAAATTACAATTATGTAGCGCCTTTCACATCAGGAGGGTATCCCAAGGCGCTGGACAATCAATGTTTCAGACCAGCCCTGGGAGGTCAGGATCAGGGAGGATGAAGTGCAGGGGAAGTCAAAAAAGACGGTTTTAAGAAGGCTTTTTAAGGAAGCAAGGGTGGGGTGAGGTGAAGTGAATGTAGGAAGGAATTCCAAAGGGTGTGGACCGAATGGTTGGACCTGGGGGGCGTGATGCAGGCCAGAACCGACTGAGCGGTAAGAGCGGGCAGGTTGGTAGGGGTTTAGGAGATAACAGAGGTAGGGGGAAGCAAGGCCATGGAGGAATTTGAAGGTGAGGACCAGGATCATGAATGTAACCTCTGTGTGATAGGAAGCCAGTGGAGTCAGGTGAGGATGGAGGTGATAGGGTCATGGAGCCTGGTGCAGGAGCCTGGTGTGGGAGAGAAGAATTAGGGGGATCTTATTGAAACATATAAGGTTCTTAAAGGGCTAGATAAAGTAGACACTGAGGGACTGTTTCTCCTGGTAGGAGAATCTATAACCAGGGGTCACAGTCTTAAAATTAAGGGTCAGCCTTTTAAAACAGAGTTGAGGAAACATTTCTTCACTCAGAGGGTAGTGAATTTATGGAATTCACTGCCCCAGAAGGCTTGAACATTTTCAAGGCTGAGACTGATAGATTTTTGAAAAATAGAGGGATTAGGGGATATGGGGACGGGGCAGGTAATTAGAGTTAGGTAAGAAGATCAGCCATGATCTTATTGAATGGTGGGGCAGACTTGAAGGGCCGAATGGCCTACTCCTGCTCCTAATTCTTATGTTCCTAATTCTTATCATGGGCTACAGAGTTTTGCATCCTATGGAGGGAGGAGTTGGCGAGGCTGAAAAGTGAAGAGTTTGCATAGTCAAATCTAGATTTTTTAATGCCTGTATGAGCGTTTTGGCAGCCTGTGGAGATGGGGGCAAGCAGAGTGGGTCTTTGCACAGACTTGGGGTAGAAAGGATAGTTGAGGGTCAAACAAGACTGATGGGAGGCAATCAAGAGGGTCTTGGTCCTTTGCAGTTCAACTAAAGAAAGTTAGCTCTCATCTAGGATTGATATCCGACAGACATTTTGTCAGGACAGTAATGGCCCTGGAGTCAAGGATGAAGGCAGAGAGATGGAATTGGATGCTTTCAGCGTACATATGGAAGTTGACCCTGTCTCTTCAGGTGATGTCACAAAGAAAGAGCATTTAGATGGATGGGTGAGGCAGAGGAGGGTGGGCGAAGGAGCCAGCTAGTGATGGGGGAAGAGGAGCCCGGGATTCTCCTTGGTCTCCAAGATTGTCTTGTAGTAGAAGCATGATTTAGCGGAGTTGAGGGCGGAGTGGTAGAATTTGATTGGGTCCAGCCAGATCTGCTGATGGACTATTTAGTTGGATATGAGCCAGGTGTGTTCAGTGGCATGCACTTCAGCCCCAAGGGAGCGGAGATGGCTGGAGTACAAGGGTGACTTTCGTGAGTAGGTCACAGTTTGGAAAGTGACAGGAACAAGGTCATCGAGAGTGGTGGAGAGGGAGTTGTGGAGGAGAGTGACAGAGGAGGATAGGTCATTGCTGGAGTCAGCCCATAGGGGAAGGAGTTCAGATGACTCCAAGGCAGCAAAGAGGGAGGTGGGGCTGGGAGAGATTATTTTCCGGGGCCGGTAGGAGATGGAGGTGGGTTGGGTGATGGTGGGGATTGAGGAGTAAAAGGAGATGAAGTAATGATCTGGGTTCTCTATGAATTATACAATATTATGCACATTGCTAGTATGTAAATGATAATTCCATGTAATACATTGTTACATACTATATTTTAAAAAACAGAATTATTAACCACAGATACGGTTGCAGAGCTATGGGGTAAGAGCAGGGGAGTGGGAATAGTTGGATAGCTCTATCAAAGAGCCAGCACAGGTATGATGCGTCAAATGGCTGCTTCTATGCTATAAAATTCTATGATTCTAAATTTAGCAAATGAACAAATTATCTATAAGTTAAATCTAATGCATTATTAATTCATCACATGCATAACTAAAATGTACAGATGACTAATAATCTAAATTGGAAAAAAAACAGCCTTACCTACCTCTATGTCTATTGGAGCCATCCAAGTCAGCAAATTCTATATAACCTTCCTGATCCTCAGCCCAATACAGCCTGTTATTCACATAATCCAGGCACAGACCACTTGGCTTTGAGATTTTTGTGTTAATGATAACACTTTGAGATGTCCCATCCATTCCAACACGACCGATATGTGGATAATCACTATGGTCGGTCCAATACAAATATCTATTCAGAGATGTTCATAAGAAAAGTGTCAAACTAAATTTCAGCTTCCATATATATTGCACCTCACCTCAAGTCTTGCATCAGGATATAAATTAAAAACTTATTTTAGACCACAGTATTCATCACAGATGACAGTTTGGAAGATGGCAATAAATATTGAGGAAAAAAATGTGAAGGATTGCATCAATGGTATCCAAAGCACTAAAATGTAGTGTGAACTATATCAATTGAGTAGTACAGAATGGATTTATTTTCCAAATAAAGTAGCAAAAGTCACAATGAGTCTGGTATCTGTTGAACCTCTTTGAACTTGTTAATTCCTGGATAATATTCTTCTCTTTAACTCCACATAAACCACTGTAGCATCGGAACTTTACTCTTTACATACATTCGATGCACACGAGTCACCACAACTCTTGATTTATTTTATAATATATTTTGCATCAGAATAAATGGAATTTAGATAAGAAGTGATAACAACAATCCTTGTGTTTTATCTAGTGCTTTAGCAAAATGAAATGTCTCAAAGACTTCACAGTAGAAACTGTTCAGCATAGTGACTGTGTATCTGTGGACGAGTGTGGCAGCCAATTTACATAAGCAGTGTTCCACAAACTTCCAGTAGATAATTAAATGACTTAACTGGATGAGTTGATGTCCAGACACTGGCAACAGCAACAAATTACATTTGTATAGCGCCTTTCATGTCAGGAGGACATCCCAAGGTGCTGGACAGTCAGGGATCCGCACATGAGCGGGTGATTGGGATCAGGATGGGTGGAGGGCAATGAGGGATACTCTTCTCTTTTCAAATACACTAGTATAATGTGTTCTTTAATGCCAACCTCCAATTAAAATCCATTATATCTATCTGCCAGCTGTATTTCCAGATTGGCTTGACTTCCTCTGGAAGTATGGGACAGTTAGACAGTCAGCTGGTGAAGATCAGCTTGACAGTTGTTATTGTTTAACACTCCATGGTCAGAAGAAAGAAAGAATAGTCACCACTGGGAACAAAAGTTTATTTTTCCATCGAGCTCTCTCACTAGGTAGCCTAGCCAGCATATGATACATCATATCACATTTGTAGCTGACAGATCTGAACAGCCAGTACTAGGATTACAAACCTGCGCTAAACATTGGGGTGAGGCAATTGAATGCAATACAACTGAATCACTAAAACATTTTGCACTTTACTTGCCCATATATTAGAATAGGAGCTACCCATTGTACTATGAATTGAAACAAATATTACAGACATATTAAAGCTTAGGTACTGTAATCCTTAGTACAGTTTGTGCTAAATTGATAAGGTTCTTTTTAGTTTTAAAAATATCAATAAAATGGATGCTTCTATAATAATAACGTAGTGACTGCGTATGTGCAATCAAATGCGCACAGTAAAGTGCTACAGCGGTTCTCTACTTTTATGTGCACAGGAAGAGATAAGTTCGCAAGTGTGTGGAGAACAAATTTTTTGCTGCAAGGATATTTACACTGTAAATAAACTGTTCATACCCAATGCGAGCATCCAATGCTAGATCTTTAGGAGTCTTCAGCCCTGTATTGACAAGGCCCTTCTGATAAAGTCCATTAAGTTTGGAGACTTCAATAGTTAGCTTTGTTTTGTCACACCAATATAGATTCTTGCCAACCCAGTCAACAGCCAATCCATCCGGAATCGCTTGCCCCGTATGCTGCACCACCTAGAAAAGCAAAATAAAGAATTCATGTTTATTAAATAGCTAACCTTTCCTTATGCACTTGCAGAGCACTGAAATAAGCCTCGAAAAGTAGTGCCGAGAGTAATAAAGATCAGCAAAAATGTAAGTTCTCAAATAAATCTTTGAGAGGAGTAAAACTGATTGCATTGTAAGTATAGAACAAGGCAAACATCAAAGGCGTATTCTAGATATTTAGACGTATAAAATACTTGGACTATCTGGTGACAGAGGATAAAATAATCTCTCTTAATTGTTGTACATGGTTTATAGGAGCTGATGAAAATATAGGCCAGGAATACCACAATTAAAGTGGGATCACACTATTTACTCAATTCTGCTTTATCATTGGTCACATATCACCATTTTCTTCCACAGATGTTCATCCATTTTGATCCAAAACCCATAAAGTTCATAAAGAAGATCTAATATTATAATTGTGGTGGGTGGGTGTCTGTATCTTAGTTGACCAGAGTAATAGTATAATAGCATAGAGCAATATTGTACGAGTTAAGAAATACCTACTGAGATTTTAAATTGGATGCCATTTAGGTCATTACTTTTCCATAATAAGTAATGACCTAAATGGCAACCAATTTTTCTATGTCATTTAATGTCTTCTATACATTTGGATGCCACTCAGCCTTTTCCAACAGACCTCAACCAGGCACAATATGAAACTCATTTGAACCTCTTCCACTGCAAAAATGCAAGCTCTTGTATTCAAGAAAAATTACAAAATAATGGATGGTTATTTGGGGAGAACGGGTTTGCGGGGTTATGGGGAGACAGCTGGGGGGTGGGATTGACTTTAAATAGCTCTTTACAAAGAGCCAGCTCAGACTTGACGGGCCAAATAGCCTCCTTTTGTGCCGAAAAAATTCTATGATTCTTTGAATGTGCAACAGCATTGAGTGTCCATCAGCTGGTATTGTGTGTACTTTAGGCAACAATGTGTCGAGAAAATACAACCGGTGCATGAAATAGAGCAAAGTAGGAGAATGTATGTTACCTGGACAACCCACTTAATTCCTGAGCCTCCTGAGTCACTGCTCTTCTGGGTATTGTACAGGGAATTTAACAAGTAGAATACTTGCAGATTGATAAAAAAAAATACTGTTTAGAAGTGAGAGAATTGTCCGGGGAGAGACTCGAACAGAAAATGTACTGATTTACTGGCTTTTCGAGTTCTTTTATCTGATTCAGACCTTTTCTTTGTCATTAATTCTTACCTAGCGTCACTTTTTATTTTTATATACAAATAAATCTTACACACGAACATATGACTTAATTATCGAGTATTTTGCAATAGTTACAGTACTGACATTTCCAATGTATGTAAAGTAGATTCTGTAGAGGAAAAAAACTATCTGAAGTTACAAATGTTACTCTAAGGGTTTAGCAAACAAGATGGTTGATGCTTCTCCTTATTTTAGCTGGTTGAGTTTCCTCCTACTTTGAAATTTGCAATCTGAAGGTTATTTGATTTGTGGCAATAGGAGATAGCCTTTGACCAAGTATTTTAATGTAATCATAATGCTGGGACTTTTCCATTTGCAAGAACTATTTCCTAAAACATTTATTTACTTTTCCCAGGTTAATTGTTGAGTTCAGTTCTGCAAACAATTTATGGCGGTTTCCATGGTGTAAAAACTGAGCTAGGCTTGTTAACAAGCCTTGCTGGAACAACTATTTTCATTTGCTTGGTTGACAAATTAATAATTTAATTCAAATTAGGTTTTGAACAGCGAGAGCACCATGCAAGTAATGCTGTCCTCGTGTCTCTATGGTACATACGCATAATTCCATATTTTCTCATATATTAACCTTTCCCTGCAGGTTTGAGCTTCTCTCACCCTAAACACTTTGCTGATTACACAGTCGAAACGTGTTCAATTTAACCAACTAACAGAGATAATGGAGAAAGCTATGCACAAATATTAATCCTAAAAGTCATATGTGGAATGCGCACCGTGCGGTTTGATGTACACTTCCACTGGGTTACCAGATTGTGTATGTAACACTACACTGTCAAAGATAGACATCCAGCAAGGATTGAATGTGCTCCACTGGATTGGTAAATACAACAAAGTGTTTTTTTTATTAAGATACCGCAATCACACTAATTGTGTTGCATCAGCCACAGGCACACCAGATATTCAGCCACCTATTCTGATTGTAGGGACAGCTATAACGAGAAAAGTTGAACACTGATGCTTTTATGTTTATTCAAAAAAAATCATTCCACGACTGCTTGTCATACACTGCTGTGCACATATTTTGCCCACAAAACACAGTCAATCCACCTTACAGTATATTATGTGAAGGGCATTGAGACATCTCAAGGACGTGATCCTATGGAGGTTTTTAGGATGGTAAAGGGATTTGATAAGGTAGATGCAGAGAAGATATTTCCTCTGGTGAGGAAAGCAAGGGTGCATAGTCTTAAAATTAGAACCAGGCCATTTAAGAGTGAAATCAGAAATACTTTTTTTGACTCCAAGGGTGGTAGAAATCTGGAACTTTCTCACCTTAAAAGGTCATGGATACTGGATCCATCCCACCTTCAAGAAACAGATTGACAGATTTCTGGTAGGTCAGGGTATAAAGGATACAGGAAAAAAGTGGGAAATTTGAATTGAAATGATAGTAAAGATATAGATCAGCCATGATCTAATTCAATGGTGGAACAGGCTCTATGGGCTGAATGGCCAACTCCTGTTCCTATGTTCCCATGATAAGCCACAATATCAAATGCAAGAATTACTATTATGCATAGTCAGCTAGATGAAAAACTGACATTATTTTGTATTGTGTCAGTATTTCCCTTCAAATGAGTGAGTAAATTTGACACATTATCAGTAAGCTGAACAAAAAAAAAGCAAGATTCGCTTTTGCTGCTATTTTTCAAAAGCTAAAAGGTGGAATTCCTAGGCATTAGGGTCCGTCGATATGGAAATTTTCCGATTTAGGTATATCGATGGGCTCATATTGAGATATACCGAAATATCGACATTTTCGGGTTTTTCGTACTGCGCATGCGCGCACGGCACGTGCATTCGGAGTGCGCGCGCATTCAGGGTCTCTCCCCCCACCGTCCCTCTCTCGCACCGCCCACCCCCGTTGTCTCTCTACCCCCCCCCCACCCCCCCCAGTCGTCTCTCTCCCCCTCTCCACAGCCGTCTCTCTCCCCCTCTCCCCCCACCCGTCTCTCTCCCCTCCCCCCCCCTCAGCCATCTCTCCCCCCGCTCCCCCCACCCCCAGCCATCTCTCTCCCCCTCCCCACCCCTCAGCCATCTCTCTCCCCCTCCCCACCCCCCAGCCGTCTCTCTCCCACTCACCCCCCCCCCCCCAGCCGTCTCTCTCCCCCCCCCCCCCCCCCCCACCCAGCCGTCTCTCACACCCCCCGCCCCTTGCATACCTGTATATTGTATTCTAGGACTGTGAATACAATATGGCAGTTTGCACCTCGGTCTGTGCATTGTGTATAGAGATGAGCATTCTGGGTCTTGTAGTTCAGTGTGCGCGCATTCCGATTTTTTATCTCGATATATTGATTTTTCGATAAATTGGTATTTTTGAAATGCCTATATCGGCGTATCGATATGGAAATTATATTGATATATCGCCGGACCCTACTAGGCATAGAGCAAATAATTCTTCCCCCGCAAATTTTCAATTGCAGAAATCTTAATGTCTAAATTGAGAGTGCAGTAAAGGTTTAAGATGGAGGTTAAAGATCAATTAATCTCAAATCTAACAAAGGAATCGCGAAATCCTGCAAATTAAATCAGATCAAAAATGATAGCTTGGAACCTCGTGCTGATGCTTCAATCACCCGTTACCTACTTTTGATATATTCTCCCAAGGGCTTTTACTAAGAGTAATATAGATGAGTTGCTTCAAAGCTCTGTAAAGGTCTTGTCCAGATCTCCAAATAAAACATAGCTGATAGCTATCAATTTAGTCAGATGGCATAAACATAAATTAACTGCACAGACATGAACCAGGCATTTTGAGGTACTCCAACCCCATGTCATTTGCAAAGCAGGACAATCAACATAAATATGATGCGGCAATAAAAGCATTCTCAGATAATTATGATAATCAGAGTAAAATACATGTACTCCTTTTTGTACTCCTTCTGATGAATTTCTTTTTTAGCTCAACACATTTTATCTTACAAATTGTTGGCAAGAACATGAGAGCATTTACAAAAACAGAAATTGCTGGGAAAACTCAACAGGTCAGGCAACATCCATGGAGAAAGGAAAGTAAGTCAACATTTCGGGTTTGTCGAAGGGTCATGGACCTGAAAGGTGGACTCACTTTCCTTTCTCCATGGATGCTGCCTGACCTGCTGAGTTTTCACAGCAACTTCTGTTTTTGTTTCAGATTTCCAGCATCTGTAGTATTTTGTGTTTTGTTTACCATTTACCTTCTGTTCGGCTTGACTCATTAAAGCAAGATACAGATTGCTCTCTGAATTAGTGTTACTGATGGAAACCGCAAAGACATACTTTCATTGACCTTTACACTGGTGTGCCTGGACATAAATCAGGACATTTAGACAGCTAGCTAGCAAGATAGAGGGCTAGAGTGGAAATACTCAACGAGAACCTTGACAAGGAATTTGAGGGAAAACAAATGATATTTTGGCTTACCTACTGACACAGGCAGTACATTGTGTTCTCTTAATGACAGTCATTCTGTCCTTCTTTCAAATCTCTCCAGCTATATCCTGTTGCTAATGTCCCCCAAATAATGGACCACATATGGTGACCAAAATAAAGCCAGATCTTATGATGTTATAATTTAATTTGAAAGTATGCACAAAATGATACAAATGGTCCCATTGTAACCTTAGCTATGCCAAATGCACAGCTGTACTGTGACATTTTTCTGAACAATCAGTATGTGCCAGAAGACAGATCATATATTCAGAAAACCACAAGATCAGTTCATACGCAGAAGGCTCTACCACCCCCATTTGATCCTATCTTTCCAGAAAGCTTATGCAAGATTTAATAAAGCAACTCGGTTAAATGTAATACCCAGCCCTTTTCACACTCTGCAGGTTGTAACGCAGCCAACAGACTGCCAGATCCAGATGTTAAGAAAGCAAAAATAAAAGGTCTGATAGGGAACGAGAAAGGGTCACGTCAGCCAGCATGTTCTTGACACCTCTTCTTCAATTACTCTTTCTGATTCAAAACACATGTTGTCAAGTCGGGTATACCAAGGGTTTTTGCTGACCATAATGTGACCCGAGATTCTTTCCTCATTTCATGACCTAAGTATTTTCCACAATAGCCAAACTCTACAAAAGGAGTGTAACTTGGTAGAAACGATAGATTCCTTCAAAGCTTGTTTCAAGATGTTATTTTTTTGTAGAGGGCATGCAGGGGTAAGTTTACTAATTTACCTCTTCTGCAAACAATCTGCCCGCTTAAGATTTTTATAGATATCAAGATACACATCGCAACAGTTTAGTGAACAGCTGCGGGTTTGGCAATAAAAATGAGATACAGGCATCTTCCAAATTGCTTTCAGTAGCTTACTTGACTTCAAACTGTTCAGTACAAAATGACATGGTCCCCCTTGTTGTGACAGGAAGGAATGCAAAAATTTGTGACTGATCAAAACCTGATCAAATTCAATGTAAAAATAAGCCCATAGGATAACAAATGTACAGAAGTAGATTTTATTTTATGATTTTGATATTTAAATAAACAAAATGTGAAAGAATAAAATGATCTAAGAAGCCTAATTAAATGTGTCTCATAGGAACTTAAGATACAGAAGTAAGCTATTTCGCTTACCGAATGTTCATGTTCAGCTTGTTCTGTCGTTTTACTAGAACTTGGCAGAGTTTTAAATCCCATTTGTCCAATACATTCACATCCAGTATTGTCAGATATTTTCCTCATTTAGATAATCTCCAGAGAGAGGTGAAGAAACATGTGCAAGGGCATGCCCAAGGGAGCAACAGTGTGGTGAGATTCAGCTCATTTCTAGGTAACCCAGCACACACATCAAATCCAGCATCTAATTCTTAAATAATGCTTGCAGTGTTAGCCTATTTCCTGCATCATGGAATTTCATTCATTCAAGAGAAGGTGCAATCTTTCCAATCTTAATTTATTGAGGAATAGTTACAAATGATTTTAAATAAACCACAAGCAAAACCAACACTGAGGTAAATATTATGGGCTATGTGCAATTAATTGCCTGAACTCTCTCGCATTTTATGCTGAAAAAAATATATGACAAGACAAGATTTCTGACTTAGATCCAAAATGATCAGCAGTAAGAAATCAGATATGATTTGGCTAAGTAGTTTGGCAAGGTCATCAAAGACAAAGCGCTATCTAACTGTTAGTGTTATTTTTGGTTTGTGGGTTTGAATAATACATTGATATTTCAGGAGCTACTTTCAGCAGAGCGCTGTGAGACTCACCAATATTAATTCACTGCCTACTGTGCTAAATGTGTTGACGGGCTCTGCTACACAAATCAGGTTGAAAGCACATGGGGCAACAAAACTTATACAACAACCTTTTTAACAATTAAAATAAAGACATTTCAGATGGCAACTCTATTTTCTAGGAAACCTATTCATTCAGAATAAGAAAGACAAGCAAAGCCTGAGCAAGGTATATGGTATAAAAATGGTAAAACGTTATGGGTATTATACAACAGTATTGGAAGTATTGCAACAGCCAAGTGGGTGCAAACATTTGAATTGTTCAGTAACCTGAATAACACCAGTTGGAAAACCTGTTTCCATATGGCACATTATTGATCATTAGCCTTGATTATTAATCACACACATTAATCTGTTGCTATTGTTACAGATTTTGATGAGAAGGATGGATTTCATTCTGTTAAAAACAAACGATTTAGTGAAGGTTTGCTGAGTCACAATGACAACGCGGCCCCATCACTTTCCAAAGACTAAATACACTTCGATAAGAATACATAAGATCCTGGAAAGTTTATCAGAATTATATTAACGCTGATGTTATTAAAAGTTTGATGATGCGAATGTAGTAAGGCGGAGTGCATGTTTTAAACTGATAGGTAGAATACATGAAGGTTTCTGTTACTTTTATGGCTTTGGGTTTATTTAGTGGTTACGCAAGTGAGAGGACTCTGATCCAATTCTTGGCAAGGGCGAAAGCTTAGGCAGCTTTCCTTACTCCAATCTTTGGGGATGTCAGTCAGATGGAGCCAAGGTTTAGGGATTTCAGGGTGTGCATTGTGGAGTCCAGTAGCTCATTAGTTAGAGCACTCGCCTTAAAAGCGTGGGACCTGTGTTCGAATCCAAGCAGGTCAGGATGAAGCCTTGAGCAAGCTTCCTTACATGTCTAATAATAATCCATCCAAAAAAAACACAACAATAAAATTGGTCATTTCAATCCACGACTGTTTGTGGGACACTGCTGTGCGCAATTGCCTGCCGCATTTCGCCCACAAATGTACAGTCAATTCACTTTACAGTATATTCTGTGAAGTGCTTTGAGACATTCAGAAGACGTGAAGAGCACTATATCAAATGCAAGGATTATTATTATTATTATTATTTTATGTGTCTCACATATAGAAAACCATCACCATTTGGAGTATCCAAACCAAGCTGAGATTTCTAGGTATCCAACCGATACATGGAAATCCCAGAGATAGATTTTTGGAATGGAATGCGCACTCTCTCCCTGGAGGGATGCATTCTGCTTACCTAATTCTGGAAACTACAATAAAAGCCCGTTTATCTGGCACCCGCGGGACTTGGCCAATACTGGTTAAACAGCATGCCAGATATTTGGTTCGATCCGACGCCAAAAACCCAACACAAAAAAATTAACTTATTTTAACACATACCATATTAATAATAGACTAAATAATAAGATAATAACAGACCTTTGTTATTCACCTCAAAATTCACCTAAAAATCACCTTTGCTGGAAGATGCCTGGTTTGAAGCCATGATGCTGGGGTAGAGGTGTACAGTCTATCGATAATTTCTGCAATGGCGGACGCCACGCGAGGGGAAAAAACGGCACGCGACTTTAAGGCTCTACTAGCGGCAAGCCAAAATATCTCTACAGTACTCTCATGTGACAATCAATTCACTAAATCCGCTACCGCGATTGTGCCGGATAACATCCGGTTAATCGATGGGGACTTTTTTTTTTACGTACCGGTTATACGGAAGTCCCAGTTGATTGAGTCATGGATAAATGGCCTTTTACTGTATTAGATACAGGTTGTCATTAGCCAAGATTTGGGACTCCAGGGTGTGCTTTGTGGCAACAGCTAGTCTAACCAGCTAATGCCATATACTGTCTATTCGGCAAGATTACCCACTGATTGTCCAGCTAGGGTCACCTTATCCATTTCCTTATGCCGCACATTTCTGTCTACCTAGCATTAAGTAGGAACCTGGTTGACAGAGGATTGGCTGATCACTTTCCAGGGGTTATAACTGCTCAAAAATAATGGTAATTCAATCTACTTCTGTTTGTAGGACACTGCTGTGCATAATTAGTTGCCGTGTTTCACCCACAAAATAAGGTAATTTTCCCCAACAGCTCCGTTACCACAAGATTGTTTTGAATTCTGAAGACTGTCCTTCAGAACTATCATTAAGCTGATACAAACACAATTAAACTTAGCAACACGTCATCATCGAGGATCTGTACTCCAAATGATAGAGCTACATTTGTACCAACTATATGATTAAGGATCATGCTTTGGATATGATTGAGATTATTGAATGATAATGATAATCAAAGAATATCGAATCCAGTCAGGGCAGGATGAAACCTTGGGCAAATTTCCTTCCATGCCTAGCCTCAAAAAATCCCTCAAAAAAACCCACAATAATCAAATTGGTCATTTCAATCCACGACTATTTGTGGGACAATGCTGTGCGCAATTGGTTGCCGTGTTTCGTCCACAAATATACAGTCAATTCACTTTACAATATATTGTGTGAAGCGCTTTGAGATGTCTTGAAGACATGATAAGCGCCATATCAAGATGCAAGGATTCTTCTTATATTATTGTAACTTGGCTATTAATTGAAGCTCTGACTTGCAATGCAGGGTGCTCCTATCCCAATGTAATTTCAAAAGCTACCTGATCATTTTTGGAAGTTCCTGTTAACCTTACATTCTGAAACAATGATTCAATACTTTACCCATGCAAAGGTTAGCTTAGACCAGCAATGCTCAAAACAAATTCTGTACGCTCACAAGCTCCATCATCCACCTAACACTTTTAACCGTGAGATTATTGGATCATTACACAAGGGAAGCTTTACATGACATGTAAGATTACAGACTTGATAGAACACTCAGTCAGCAAGGCAAAACCTCTTTAATAATTCAGGGGTTAATTTGAAATAAGACAAAGAAATAATATGAAATAGCTGAGCCCTCTCACATTTGATCCTAGTCGTGTTAGATCTGCCTCTGTGAGGTTTAATTTATAAAAAAAGAGTAAAATACATTCTATTTCAGATTCCAAGAAATCATGTTCTTTGGGAAATAACACAATTATTTTGTCTTCCTGGCAATGTTTAGTTATTAATACACTACTCAGGAGAAAATGTTAGATTTGTATTTTCATTCACTTAAAATTGCAACACTGTATACAAGACCATTACAGTGCTATAAACTACAATGTTTATTGTCCCACAGAAAAAGGCTAATAATCTGGTTGCATTTTATGACATGATTTAACTATCTAGTAAATAGCATTGCAAAACAAATATTAGGTCACTGCTATTGTTTCCTTTCACAGTGAAATAGAAATTAAATAGATCTGGATTACATCAATCATAAACCTTGCTTGCTTTTTTAAAATGTACTATCATTTGCTATCAATCAGGATTAAAATCTGTATCAATATGTGTTCTTTGAGATTCATAGCGACATTCAACACCCTCTCCTACATCCACACAAAGATAGTTAAGGTCAGCAAACATTTGACAGATGAAACGTCTTAGGCAAGATATTGTTGATGGAATATTCCTACCTCTGGATTGCTTCCATTCAGGCGGATTCGTGATATGGTGCTGCTTTGTGTGGTGAAATCAGTCCAGTAAATAAATTGTTCACCATAGTCAAAATCCATTGCGTGAACATTATTCAACCCCTGCAATACAAAGAAGCTTACACGTTGCTGAATGATTCATCTTTAAACATAAAGCTTCACGAAACAAGTGTTAAAAAATAATCTACCTGTTTCAATAACGTGTAGTTGAATCCATCAAAACTCATTTTTCTTATTTCATGTCGATCGGCAAATATCAAGAATGGCTCCTCAGCTGAATATGCAGTAAGAGTAGTTAACTAAGTGCAGCAATCACAGACATTTATGAAGCCTGTATAAACATACAATTATGCTAATGTACTTATTAAATAAATAACACATAAATGAACAAAATACTGTATGTGGAGTCCTGTCTGGAGTCCTGTAGTTCAGTGGTTGGAGCACTTGTCTTACAAGCGTGAAATCTGTGTTCGAATCCAGGCAGGTCAGGGCAAAACCTTGGGCAAGCTTCCTTACTCCACGCGCTTAATAATACTGTAATCCCTCCCCCCAAAAATTGGTCATTTCAATCCACGACTGTTTGTGGGACTCTGCTGTACGCAATTGGCTGCCGTGTTTCACCCACAAATATACAGTCAATTCACTTTACAGTATATTTTGTTAAGTGCTTTGAGACATCTAGAAGATGTGAAAATCGTTACATCATTGCAAGGATTATTATTATTGCTTCCGGTTAGCAGATAAATACACTGATTCATGAAGTCTCTGTGTTAATATTTTGTCTCTATTGATTAGCTGATCACAGGAAGTTTCGCAGGAAAACACTTCCATTGATCATAAAAGAAAAAGTGGGGAGGTAACAAATAAAACATAGGGACCTCACATATCATCTGAATTTAGTGTCCTTCAATAGTGTCCTTGCAATTGATATTCTGCTGATTCACACCTGAAGATTAGCTATCTCAGTGTACCAGAGGAAGACCATTACACACAGAACTATGCCAGGCAACAATCATGTCCACAACAAAAGGAGGAACTGGAACACGGGGTAATACATTAAAAAATACATAATCCTACACCCACTAACTTCCTTGTGGAAGCCCTGTCCAGCATGAGAAATAATTATTGGGTTGAAATCACAGAGGTTTGTGGATATAAATCAATGGATCAGAAGGCTGATCACTGCATTTGAGGAATACAGAGTTGCAAACCTTAATGCATTTGCTTTCAAATACTTTGCAAGATATTCTGATTGTGGTCTGAGTCCACAATTCAGATATGTGTTACCATGTTCCAGACAATGCATTAGCACAGTATTTTACAGTACAAGACCAATATGGCGTTCACTCTAGCTTCTACAGTCTTTACCTCATATGGGCAGTGATTACACCCTCTCATGCAAACAGTTTTCCAAGAGGAAAAATATCAGCGAGAAATAAAACTAATTAAATTCTGACACAGCCATTATGTTGTTGCCCTATCTCTTTGCTCCACTGAAATATAAGTTGAAGAGCATATACACACCAAATTTATTTTTTAGTCAGCTAGGTGTCTGACACATACGTAAATCAAGAGCATCCAAACCAAACTGAGAACATCAATTCCAGCCTTCCCCAGGAAAATAAAGCGTGGGAAAATAATATTAAGCTGATAAAAGAAATCAGTTCAATGTTTGGCATACAAATAAACAACGTCCTCAATTCAAGATAAGAACAAGTTAGTAGTGCTTGATCCCTGGGAAGAGTAAATCACTTCGCTACAGAAGGTCGCTGCCTCCCAGCATTCCTGAAAACATTTGGAAAAATGGTTTAGGAACGGTTTAGATTTCCCTTGATTTGTTCTCATTAAAGTCTAGAAGTACTCAGAGGCTTAATTCAGGAGAGGAGTAAACAAAAATCACACCTGATAAAGCTTTGCAGCTATTGGGATTATCCACTCGTATTTCATAACCCTCTGCACACAAACACTTGTAGGTTCCGTAGGTATTGATGCATTGCTGGCTACAGGGGAAGGTGGTTATACATTCATCAATGTCAATACAGATTTTGCCATCATCTTTCAGTCTGAATCCAGGCCAACATTTGCACTGAAAACAAAAACAAAAATGTTTTTTTTTACAAAGATCAGCAGCATTTAAAAAGACCTTCATTTGCAAAAAAAAAATGTATTATTGATAGAATAAGTCAGATGGAAAGCTTTAGTTGATAGTATGTAGGTTTTTGTTCATTAAATAAAAATCACAAACAAAATCAGTATTTTGCCTCCCAGCAAATCCTGCCACCCAATGTACTGCACTGCAGAAGAGATGACTGACTGATGGGACATCAGTGTCCAAGTGAAGTGAAGTCTTCTCTCATGTCCAGTCCTTACACAAGTGAGGAATTATATCACAAGTTAATTGTTGTGGGAACAATCATTTCCACAAAAAAAGCATAATTGTGTCTGTCAAAAAACAGAAAACAAGGTCTCGAATGCTTCCTGGTCCTAGCCCTCAAATTATTGTCCAATAATTTTAGATCATGTCACGCAGAAATTTGGAAAAGTCTTAAAATCAGTCAGAATTTGGTAGAAAACAACAACAAAATTACACTTGTAATAATAGTAATAATCCTTGAATTTGATACAGCGCTTTTCATGTCTTCTAAACGTCTCAAAGCGCTTCACAGAATGTATTGTAAACTGAATTGATCGTAGATTTGTGGCAGCCAATCGCGCACAGCAGTGTCCCCACAAACAGCCGTGGATTGAAATGACCAATTTTATTAAAGTAGTTTATTTTGAGGGATTGTTATTAGGCGTGTGTGTATAGCGCCTTTCTTGTCAGGAGGACGTCCCTGTTAAGAGCTTCCTGCAACTCTTAACAGGATTGTCTTGTATATTAAGATTGAATGCAAAAGTATTCCAAAATTCTGCACATTGATTTTAAAGGCTAGGACAAACTTTGGGCATTACGGGTACAGTTAATAAGCTTGAACACAATGTTGAATGATGAAAAGATTAATATAGGAAAGGAATCAATTACACCTAACTTTACTGGCGCGTGTGTTTCATTTCATTATAACTATTGAAATTTCAGACAATTTCAGTTGCCAACGACTACAAATACTGAGAAATGCACTGCAGGATTCTTACTTGAACATTAAATTTTAATTGCTTTGAAGCATGAAGGACTCATAAAAATGAATGCCAGATTTATGATTTTGAACACAGACCATTTCAATCAACCACAGATTAGTTTTCTTTTCCCTCCCTGACAAACATTGAATATATTACTGATAACAACTCCTGCTCAAAGCTTGCATTATTAACACTAACCTTGTACCCAATTTTCAGGTCTTGACAGTCTTGTGAACACCCACTGATTCTCTTATTTGCACATTCATTGACAAAACAATTCCTCTCATCTGATCCGTCCTCACAGTCATCATTCTTATCACACAAGAGAGTTTCATTTATACACTTGCCATTTTTGCATAGGTAAAATGAATCACGGCACGTTTTTCCTAAGGAGCAGAAGAAAATCAGAGTTGTGAAAGCATTCATTGCCCTCCCAAGGACATTTTCAGAAGGTAGAAATGATAATACTGCCAATTGCTGCATTTCTGTGACGGACCGATGCAAAAAATAAACACAGCTGCTGTATCCCACTAGATATCAATTATAAACAATACTAAAATGTTAAATTATCACAGATTAAAACAATCTGAAGCATGACCAAAAATAAAGAGCGAGCACCATTTAATAATAATAATAATTGCTTTGCATTTGATATCGTGTGTTACCATGCCATCGAGGTATCTCAAAGCACTTCACACAAAATATTGTAAAGTGAATTGTCTGTGTGTATTTTGTGGGAAAAACATGCACAGCAGTGCCCCACAAAACAGTTTTGGCAATGGATTATTACCCTCGCCAATTGACAAACCACCGGGTTCCTACGTATTGCCAGATAAACAGATGTGTGTGGAGTAAGGAAACTTGCCTAAGGTTTTGCCCTTCCCAGAAATCGGGTTTGAAAAAAGAATGAAAACAAAAATGAGAAATGAAATCCTTAAAGTCAACACTTTCTTGGCAAACAAAAGTGATTCATGGTCATTTAAATAGCTTTCATCTTGTAAATCAGAAGCCTGACATTCTGAGAATCAAAAGTCATATTGGTATTCATAATACCAACTTTTGGAAATCTTAAAATATATCAGTGACTTTTTAGGATCAATCGGCTTGCCTCTGTGTTTTGCCTCTGTAGTCTTTGCTACAAGCAATCCAATTCATTTTCCAACCTTGCCCTCCATCATCTTGTTTCTTTTTTTTATAATCATTAAAATTGTCTGCCATATTCCTTCAAACAGAGGAGCTTTAGAGTTCTCTGTGTGCACCCTGCAGCAGACATTTCCCAGTTTGGGTGAAAAGGTTTATTAGAATTCTAATTTTCCCTCTGTTCTGTTGCCTTGTATTGACAAGTCAAACTCCATTGTATCTTTCTTTACTCCTTCAGGGCACCTCTACTGCACTCTGGACAGAGCTAATTGGCTCAGGTAGGAAGAGAGAGCAGGTATCTGGAGCAGCGCATTTCGTGCTTTTCCAGCTTCAACATCTTGCTTAAGTCGAGAGTCGAGATTTATTCCTAAACAAAATGCAATCAAAAATTCCAATCCTAACAGCAACCAAGTCATGAATGTTTGTACCCAGTCGTATATCTAATAAAGTTTTATGCTCTGAAACTATTATTAAAAAGGTGCTCTATAAGTGTAATTTTGTTGTTGTTGTTCATAATGACAGAGGAAAAAACTGCAGCATTGTGATCAGAAAATATTCTCTTGTCCCAGATATTTCAGGATAAAGATGCTGTTGGTCAGCAAAGAGAGAACCTAGAGTAGATTTAGATGAGCCTTAGAGAGGTCAAGATAAGGTTTTAAAACACACTTGTAATAACTGGGTAACTGGTGCAAGGTGTTGAACTAGTGTGGTTTGATTTTTGGATAGTGGAGCTGCCTGTGTGTGGCAGTAGTAAAGGGGAATTACATTGCATGATGTGATAATTATGCCAAGGAGAGAAATGCAGTAGTTTGTGATCCTGCCCTTAACAACATGTTTGCAATTGAATCCCCTTAACTTGTGGGGAATGGGAATGTTTTTTCCTTCAGTCTTTTCAAAATTTGACTTGTGTGTTTGTGATGCACTCCAACTTTTTTTTCTTCACAGCAGATATAATTGATTTTTAACACAGAATTTTTTTTTGATAGGTTGCTATCTAGTGAAGAAGCATGAAATCTGTGCTCCTGAATTTTTAAAATCTGAATCAGGATTTTCTCAATACCAAATTAACAGCAATCAAAATGATCAAACATTTAGCATTTCTCCCCTCCCATCTCCACCCCCACCCCACACACATACAATTAGTGGATTTTAGGGAAACAAATCCTATTATAAAATACAAATATTATCAGTCACTATAAAGGAAACAGTTCTTGTAGATGGAAAGTCTGGTTTCAATAAATTATCGACTAGAATGAAATGGTCCAGCAATGGCTGTTTAACTGAGAAATGTCCTAAATACCTGCACAGCTTGTGAAAAGAGCAGAAAATCTTTTGACACAGGTCCCATTCATTTTAATGAAACTTAATTTGCTATTATGATGCATTAGTTGTAAATGTCATATCTCTTTTTAGATCACATGAAACAGGCGATTTGGTCTACACACCCACTCTGATTCTTCCCATTACAGCTGGAGACTTAAATGACTTAAATGGCTTAAATGATTCTCGGCAAATGTCCAATGGATTTAGTCTAACTGTACTTTTCAACAAGGAAATACATTAGCAACCTGGAACCACAAAAAATGTACCATTTGTATTCCACATGGAAGGTTCCAGATCCGAGACCCAGAGTTCGTTTTTATGGAGATTTAGGGGTCTCAATTGGTTGAGTTTTATTTGTTGTATACTGGGCCACTAGATTGTGCAGGGGAATAAGATATTTTGCCTCGGGTGAGAGATGGTAAGATTGACAGTTACATGTTCACCTTGAATACACTTACATCCCCTTGGCCACTCGAGGAGTAACAATGCTGATGTTTATGGGACTCAAATTACCATGTCCTTGGCACAGCAAGAAAAATGTGTGCATGCGTTTGAGGGAAAGAGGAGTGGGCTAAACATTAGGGATTTTCTGTCTGTGATAGACAGAAAATGATAATAAATAGATCAAATGAAATCGGAATCCACCTACAATTTCTTAAACTCTTCAATTAAGTACAGTATTTGTTCAAGAAATTATCATCAATCTCAAATACATTAATATGTTTCAAAGGATTTTGGCTTGAACACTGTCTTTACATTTCCTTTACAAGGGCACTGACCATGTGCGACAAGTTTTTCAAAAACAGGCTATTCAAAACATAATTTTCCCACATTATGATCATAATTCCTAGAACAGTACTATTAGAAGAAATTAAAGTGCTCTTTTGAAGCAATAATTAGGTAGTTAAAGCAAGCATATGTAAGTAAAGTGGAACATTTGAATTCATTATGTCTTTGGTTCAGAAATTAATTACTTCAATGTGTCTTTCAGAACAATACTTCCTCTGTTGACACTACCTTTTGTTTCCAGCACATGCTCAAGGTTCTGATTTTCAGCAACTGTTGCATCACTAATGGCAAACTCAGTGGGTATCAGGCGTGTGGTAATATTAAAATCATAGTTAATTAACATTGCCTCTTCAAGTGAAGGCAGATTAAAAATGTTAAAATATCAGTTAAATACAGTAAAAGCCTGTTTATCTGGCACCCATAGGACCTGGCCAATGCCGGTTAAAGCTCCTGCTGGATATTCGGTCGGCCCGCGGCCGAAAACCCACTACAAAAAAATTAAAGTTCTTTTAACACACACCGTACACACCAGACTAAGTAATGGCAGATAGTGACAGAATGTTGTGTTGGTGATTGTTGTTGGGGCTGCTCTCTTGCGCTTCTCACTTTTGCTGATTGGGGTTTGCAGTGCAGCAATTCTTTTTTGAATGGGGGACGCCAAGCGGGTGAAAAAGGGGGCAGCGTGATTTTAAAGTCGTGCGACTTTATTAGCTGCAAGCCGAAGCATAGACTACTAGCGGCAAACCAAAATACTGCACCTGCGTGACAATGTGGGTCATCAGCTAGCGTTATCGGTTTGCCGCTAGTACAACTTTAAAGTCATACGTGCTCGTTTTTTTCGCCCGCTTAGCGTACTCCATTTTGGGGGGAGTCACTGGACTGTAAACCTCAACCGCAGCATCATGGCTTCAAGCGCAGCATCTACCAGCGGGGGTGGGGGGCGCGGGAGAGTGATTTTGATGGTGAGTGCCAATGCGGTATTCTGTTGTTATGTTATTATTTATGCATTTACAAATGCTCCACTGCTATTGTTCCGGAGAAGTTCCGGTTTATCGAATGAGGACTTTTTTCTGGGTTATACAGAAATGCTGGTGCATCAAGTCACAGATAAACAGGCTTCTACTGAATCAGGATTTCAAAGCAGTTCAATTTAACAGAAACTCATGGGAAAGAATAATTATTGCATTGTTTTTAGCCTGCTTGTTTAGCATCCATAAAATGAAATATATACATTGCGAACTCATACAACAACAACAACAAAATTGCATTTATAGTTGGGAGGCCATCCCAAGGCACTATCATACATAATAGGCGACAATTTCCAAAGAGATCCCTCAATTACCAAACGGGGAGAAAACAAAAACATCCTTCAATCACTTTCCAAGTCAAGAGGATGTGTTAAAGAGCTTCACAATATACACAGGTTAAGTGTAGGTTAAGGTTAAGATACACATGCTATGTAGGCGAACAGGGCAGCCAGTTGACTCATTTTATTTGGGGGATTGTTGGCCAAGAAGTCAGAATAAATTGCCTTTGATTTTGATTAACAGCCAAAAAGACCTTCAATTTAATATCTCATCTGAAACACGCCAATGCTGGAGTGTCAGTCTGCACTATAAGTTTAAAGCCACATGGGGCATAAATCCATAACCTTCTGACTCAGAAGTGAGAATGATACCTACTGAGCCAAGCTGATATTTTAAGTATTCTCAAAGTATGTCTTCATAAATCACTCTGTCCATCATGTTTTCAGAGGATTGACAAGACCATATGGTTTGCGTTTATTTTCGACCAAGAATACAAATGTTCTGCACTTTGGGAGGCTCGTTCAAAAGGATAACATCTGCTACTATCAATACAAGTTCATCTCAAGGCATAAGGTGCTCTAAATTACACATAGAAGATAATTTAATGACAATTAGTTTAAAAATTTAGTTTCAGAATGCTTTCCCATGTATTTATTAAATAGCCTGTTGCCTCCCATCAGTGATGCATGACTTTGTTACATTTGAAGCTTAATTTGTTCTGATTTCATGTGACCCATGTCTATTTTGCTTAACAACTGGATATTTAAATTCTTACTCTCCATTCTTATTCCTAGCAATATATGAAGGCACTAAAATAATCTTCAGGTGAAAAAGGAGCTGTGGAATTTGATTCCTATTCGCTACAAATAATTGCTCCAGTGAAAATTACCTTCCAAGCAAATAACGATGGTAGAAACATTCAGAAAGATTGGCGCA
The DNA here is from genome assembly GCA_035084275.1 of Hydrolagus colliei. Classification (NCBI taxonomy): domain Eukaryota; kingdom Metazoa; phylum Chordata; class Chondrichthyes; order Chimaeriformes; family Chimaeridae; genus Hydrolagus; species Hydrolagus colliei. The sequence goes on along the minus strand of CM068747.1, from coordinate 16,691,794 downwards.
ATGGTCCTAAACTAATTCAAAGCTTTCTGCACCAACCAAAGTGCAAGGAAACCCCATTCTAGTAGTTTGGGAGGTCCCCCGATATGAAAGGCACTATACAAATGTAATGTTGTTGTTGTTCTTCAATGCATCTCTGCCATGCTCATAATCTTCAGTGTGATAGTGCCTGCAACGCACTCACACTAACTGGAAATGCTGTACTTCCGATTTCTGATACCAGCTATTCCCTGGGACATTGGACCTTGCCAACCGTGTGATAAAAGAACAATGATTAAGTGCATTTTGCAAGCCCCACACCCACACCACAAACATTATGAAACACGTGAGAGGTAATGTCGTGGAATAACTCACAAAGAGATCAGGTTATTCATGTAAACCACAAACAGTCATTTAATATATACTAACGGCCGAAAGGAGAAATACCCTCACAGGTCAGATACCCGAGTTGGTACTTCTAAAGAACTAACAGAAATACAACGGTTTATATCTTATTCGTTTGCACACCGCATGACAGTAGTATAAGCTCCGTTAACCAATTACAGCAATCCACCTAATCAATAAAAGTGAATGTGGGAAGAGAGTTGAACTCTATTTACACTAGCCATGGGGTGCAAAAAGGGCAGCATCTATTAAAACAAAACTAGACAACCACAAGTTGCTAATGGATAGATTACCATTTTCAAAGAAAGAAGTAAATCGTCTTCAATGATCAGGAAGCAATTGATCACCTAAAGAATAACAAGCAGGGAATGTCTAATTTACTCAAACACAAGCCTTTCTCCCTTCTTGGTCTGGACTATGTCATACAACTGACGTTTGCTGATATCCCTATTGACCTCTGGAATTTCTAAGGGAGACTAAGAAACAGCTAACATGGTTGCCGATGTTTAACATGGTTTCCACAGTAACCCATAAGCAGACATTGATAGAGATATTAACCGGAGCGAAATTCTGAACAAGGCAATGTTACTACCAGTGATAATTTTCATATCACGCACTGCTGTTTCAGCCTATGTTTTTAGTTACATCTGGAAATATTATGGTGTCTTATATCATCCATGTATTATTTTGTCCTATATTGTACAATTCCTTGGATCAACACTACATTGTGGTGTCCAAAATTAAGTCTACCACTTTGCTTTGTTCAAACTCTCTTTTTTTTACCTAAAGGTAAGACATCTATGTTATCCAGTTCTTCTACATTTACAGAACTCTCCATAGTTTCAAACTATTGAAAGTGAATAGAAAAAGGATTTAAAATCAAGCTGTTTTTCATTTCCCTGCTGGAAGCAATAATGGTCAACAGTCTAGCATAACACTCCAATGCAGTGCTGGCCGAGCAATGCATTGTCAAGGGCGCCATTCATCAGATACGATGTTCATCCAAGCCTGCGATTGCTTGTTAAAAATGCGGTTGCACAATTCAAAAAAGAAGGGAGTTTCTCCCAATAAGCTAATCAATATCTCCTGGATTAAATTGGTAATTCACTTTATGGCTATTTATGGGACACTGCCACGTGCATATTTGCTGCCATGTTTGCCTACTAGTGCACAGTTACTATACTTCATAGCAATTCATGTTAAGCTCTTCGAGATGTGATAAGGTGCTATATCGAATACAAAGTTTGTTATAGTAGACAGTGGGCACAAGAGAGTTTTAATTAGTCTTTCTTTAAATGGTATGTGTTTCTCCATTGTTACTTTCCAAAACATTATGTCCAAAAACATGATTTGAATTAAGTGAGAAAGGTACATGGAGCCTTACTGCATTAACATTTCAGAATTAAGAGATATTAAAAGAACAACAATGTAGTGTCACAAACAGCTGGCTAACTGTGAGCAGAACAGCACACACAGCTCACCAGATTGAAAGGAACCTAAGGACGATCTTGGGATTCCTGCCGTTTTTAATTCACAAGATGAACATTTTGAGCTATTTGCCATCGGCAATAATGGCAACATGCTAATAGCTTTAACGTCTGCAGTTTAAAATCATACTGAGAACAAATGTCTAATTCATGAATTACTATAAGGTATAGGATAATGATGCTTGTACATTGCATCATAGCAATAAGAAAAGCACAGTAATGTACAAATTACATTTTTTTTAAATCTTGCAGAAATGCTATGATTAAGACATATTCTGTAGCTCAGTGGTTAGAGCATTCGCATTACAAGTGGGAGAACTGGGTTCAATTACAGGCACGATGAAACCCTGGGCAAATTTCCTTAATCCACAGGCCTAATAATAATCCCTCAAAAAAAAGCAATAATAAATTGGTCATTTCAATCTGCAACCATTTGTGGGACACTGCTGTACTAATAGTTTAGCCCATATATATAGTCAATTACTTTACAGTATATTCTGTGAAGCACTTTGGGATGTCTTAAAGACGTGAAAAGCTCTATATCAAATGAAAGGATTTTTATTATTATATGTGAATACGCAAGTGCAATTAACAGGTCACTACTTTGTATCCAGCCTGTGTAGGGGGAGTATGTATAATTACATACTCAAATATACACTCAGAATTAGAACTTCAACTTCAACCAGTGAAGGAAAAGAGCTTCAGGAGTATAAGGTTTCTTCCTATCATTAGAATTGAAAGAGGTAATATGGACACTGCCTTCATGGCTTGGTGGCTAATGGAGACTTTGGGCATACAGATCAGAGGGACCATAAAGTGGAATACATATCTATGCTGAGATAGCTGAACTCATCACGGAATATCAACAAGAACCACACCAATACCAAATTGATTCATATAGCACCTTTCATGTTGAGAGGCTTCAACTGACATCAGGTAAATTAGCTTAGGCAAACCTCAAACCAGAATCATCAATTATAGGTGCAAATTGATATCTGGTACAAACAGTATCTCTACTGTAATCCCTCCTGTGGTTGGATACCCTGTTTAAATGCACTCACACGCGAAAAAAGAAAACTTGGACAAGATATCGAAGGGCAACATTAAACAATACCCAAGATAAAAGGAAAATGGGTCAAATTCCTTTGGGGAGTGGAGGCAAGATAAATTAAAGAAGAAAAATTGGGGCCAAAAACAGATGGTACAGTCAGATTCCTGAATTGTTTTATATAATATTCCCTAGTTGTAATGTGTGAACTGAAAGCTTAATAAGAAGTCATACCATGATTTCCCTGGACCTGCAAGCAGTCTTAAGAATAAAATTAAAGGAATTATTAATTGCTTCAACTGAATGTTGAGGATGGATATAATAATAATCCTTGCATTTAATATAAGATCATTCATGTTGGCAGGACTTTGTGCACCAATTAATTATACCATCGGTTTACATAATTAGATTCAACTTCAATCTCAATCCATATATGTTATTTTGAAGAATTGCTCTGGCCAGAAAGGGCTGTGGAGGCTGAGGTGTAACGCAAATGTACTATACAATCTGGCCAGAAATTGAGACTGCAGAAATGAAAGCTTCTTTATTTAACCTGTCTAGAGTCAGCATTAGTATATATTCACTGACAACAATAGCAAAATTACACTTGTATAGCGCCTTTCACGTCCCAAGGCGCTGGGAGTCAATAACTTGCATTCAGATTAACTTTCACATTATTTATTCAAATTATTCAGACTTATTGATACATATTAATAACAGAGTTCTAGTCAAAATAAAGTATAGTAAGAAAAGTAAATGTCTTCACCTGTACACTTTGAATTTTTAGGTGCTTCATCTGAATAGTCAAGACAATCAAAGTCCCCATCACATTCCCAATGCTTGTTGATAAGGCATCGTCCATTAGCACAACGGAACCCATTCTTGCCACAAGTTGGGTATTCTAAAAATATAATATTTTTATATTATATTTTTATGATAAAAATGATAAAGAATTACTCTTATTCCCATTGTAAATCTTATTGAAAAGGTATACCATTCCAAAGTTATGTTTGTGATGTTAACAGATAACAGTTCGGTAGTGATGTATAACAGATATTTCACAATCAAATTGTATGGGGTTAGGAGGTCACAGAAGTAGGGTGGGGTGAGGCCATGGAGGGCTTTGAAGGTGAGGACCAGGATCTTGAATTGAATCCTCTGGGTGATATTGAGCCAATGGAGTGGGGCAAGGATAGTGTAAATAGTCACAAAGCTTGGAGTGGTAGAAGACACGGACTGCGGGGTTCTGGATTAATTACAGCCTATGGAGATAGGAATCGAGAAGGCTGACAAGCAGGGTACTGGCGTAGTCAAGCCGGGATGTGAATAAGGGTTTCAGCAGCCTGAGGGTTGAGATAGCGGCGGAGTCGCGCAATATTGCACAGGTGAGAGAAGGCAGAGTGGGTGATGGCTTGGATGTGGGGGTGGAAAGACAGTTGAGGATCAAACAAGACACCTATGTTCCCGACTGGCTTGGTGCGCAACCATGGAGGTTGATGCAGCCAGTGCGTGAATGAGCTGGCGCGAGCCAATCTGGAGGGCCTCAGTCTTGTTGACATTCAACTGTAGCTCTCATGTAGGACTATTCATCATAGCTTTAGCTTGCAGTATTAACATGAGTTGACTGGGAACACTTCCAAAAGAGAAACCTATTCCATATCTGCACAGTGCAAAAACTCCACGGAGGTATTTTTTGATTTTTGTTTGTATCAAACTACCTGGGCTATACTAACAGGACTCCCGGCAGATCTGCATCTCTAGGGAGTCTCACTAGTATATATGCTGTTGCATTCCACTTGCCTACAGATATTTTGAAATTATTGTATTTTTGAGGCTTTTTTTGCTTGTCTTTTAACTCACAGGGAATTCTATTCCCAAATAAACAGCTTGTGAAACATGTTCCAGGGTTTCTGAGCGTTGTGGCTGAAAGTGCGGCTACCGATGGTGGAATGGAGGGCATGAGGGACATGCAGAAGGCTGGAACCAATGAAATGGAGGCAACGGGTTGTGGGTTGTGGGGTAAGCATGTCAGAGAGGTAGTGAAGTGCCAGGGCATGAAGGGATTTGAAAACAAATATGAGGATCTTGACATCAATCCATTCGGTGATACGGTGCCAGTGGAGCCTGTTTACGACTGATGTGATGGGGTTACGGAGTTTAGTGCAGGTGAGTATGTGGACGGTAGAGTTTTGGATCAGCTGGATCCTGTGCATGATGGAGCTGGGGAGACCAGCAAAGAGGACATCTGAGATGTTGAGTCGGAAGGTGACAAACACATGGACGTATTTCAGCTGCGTGTGGAGTGACACCCATAATAATAAAATGATTAACTTTAAATATGTATAACCATATTCAGTTAACCACATTACTGGACATATTGTTAAGAATTATACTGCGTGGGATCCTTTTTCAATAATTTTATCTTATTTTTCCAATTTCATCTAAGGTACTGATTGGGATTTAGTATGCAAATTGCAAAACTATGGGCAAATCAATCTGTATTGTGCGAGGTGTTAAACTGTGTATACAGAAAGCATTACAAGAGTATCTCACTATGTTTGTAACTAAGGATCTATTTTATTGGTTGTCAATCACATAATTTGGGCAGCTGCCATTTGTATAACAACAACAACAACAACAACAATTTACATTTATATAGCGCCTTTCACGTCGGGAGGACGTCCCAAGGCGCTAAACAAGAGGCGTGTGACCCGAGCTGGGAGGGGAGTGTTTGGGAAGGGGTGAAACACGAAGGGGAGGTAAAAGAGTTTGGGGTGGAACAAAAGGCACGATCGAAGAGGAAAGTCTTCAAATCGGCCTTGAAAGAGGAAAGGGAAGAGGTGAAACGGAGGGATTGAGGGATGGCATTCCATAAGGTGGGAGCAGAGAAACTGAAGGCCCGTCCTCCGATGGTGGGGCGGTTCGGGCGGGGGGCTTGGAGCAGGTCAAGTCCTGTTGAACGGAGGGTCCGGGTGGTCTTGTAGGGGGAGAGTAGATCGGCTAGGTAGGATGGGGCAAGGCCGTGCAAGGTCTTGTAGGTGAGGACGAGGATCTTAAATTCGATCCTCTGGAGGATGGGGAGCCAGTGGAGACGGGCGAGGGTGGGGGTTATGTGGTCACGGAGGCGGGTGCGGGATAGTACACGGGCTGCAGAGTTTTGGATGGCCTGCAGCCTATGAATGGAGGAACTGGGGAGGCCGACTAGGAGAGAGTTTCCGTAGTCCAGCCGTGAGGTGATGTACGCGTGCACGAGTGTTTCGGCAGCGTGGGGGGTGAGATAGTTGCGGAGCCTGGCAATGTTGCGCAGGTGGAAATAGGCGGTGCCGGTCAAGGCGCGGATGTGGGGGAGGAAGGAAAGTTTTTGATCGAACATGATGCCGAGGTTCCTGATTGGCTTTGTGAGGTGGAGAGTACAGCCTTGGATGTTGAGGCTGGCAACTACATGGTGTATAACCATGTAGTTAATGTATAACCATTAACTACATGGTCACACCGAATAAATGAAATAATTCTAATGTAAAATAACATATTGAAATTAAGCACTTTACATATTTTCCCAATACTAAAAAAAAAAATTGGCACAGAAGGGCCGAATGGCCTACTCCTGCTCCTAATTCTTATGTAACTGAATCATAGATTTGTGCTGATATTTATGAACAGTCTGAAGTATGGTCTGTTAAATGAAGAAGTATTGGAGGGATTAAAACCATTAAATGAGAGAGGAGTCATCATAAATGATATGGCAAGGATGAAACAACCCGAAAGGAGAGAGAAAATTGAAGTATACAATGGGCCAAGTAGAAACAACATAGATTCAATACTAGTAATATGTGAATTATACTAACAACACTGAACTGCACAGCATCTTTTATGTAGAAGAAGCAGATGTCATTGGTTTTAAATTTTCATTTTAAGTAACCCTTGCATTTGCATTTAATAGCAGTTTATTTCATGTTGTAGACCTCTCAAAGTGCTTCATACTAACATGAATTGACTGTATATTTTGTTGGCGAAATGTGGCAACCAATAGCAGTGTCTCACAGACAGTTGTGGAATGAGTGACCAAATTATTTTAAACATTTATTTAGAAAGAATTATTATTTCCAGCTAATAATCGGGTTCCTACTTACCGCTGTGTAAACAGAGGAGTCAGGAAAACTGCCCTAACCAATACATCAACATTAATCTTGTGAAAAAAAAGACTTGCTTACAGACTGATGAATGCAACCGTTGGTTCTGTAAATATGTGACAATATAATATATCAGCAAAAAGATGATTGAAATGTTAGTGCTTACTAATTCTTGGTTTACAAAGAAAAAAATGTTTACTTACCACATTCTGGAGATTCATCAGATCTATCTCCACAATCATCATCCCAGTCACATACAAAGTATTCTGGAATACACACTTTGTTGCGACAAATGAAAGCTTTGTCATCACATGTACTGTTATGTGCTAGAATAGGAGAAGCAATTAATCTGAATGTTAAAGAACACAACCTTTCACTATCTAATAAGAAAGAAAGAATAACATAAAATTAAAAATTATAAAATTACATTTGTCAAGCACTGTTCACATCGGGAAAACATCCCAATTTGCTGGACTGCTTCAGATCTGAAATGGGGTTGGGATCGGGGAGAATGGAGGGAAAGGAGGGAACGGGGGAATCTAAGTGTAATGCAAAAGTGCAGTACTCAATAGCAACCTGAAGACCCAGAGGTCACCAGTTTTCATGTTTCCCTCGTACCATTAGAATATGTACCCCTGTACATATAAATCTCATCTTTCATTTCCCAGCTTTAAACTTGACTATATATAATCTCCACAAATGGATGGCATCACGTATCATATTGTGTTCTTCAATGTAACTCCAGGAGCACTAGTAAGTAGCGCACAAAACTTCACTTGTCCTTATTAATGTTCATGTCATAACTTACTCTAATCTCTTGGCTTTATGCACTTGCCTTCAACTGTTTGCGCAATTACTAGTCGCCAACTTCTCTTGTGAAATAGCTCGGTTTTATCACTGAATGTATGATTCAGTAACAGCTTAAAATTCAGGGTGGTCCAACCTTTTGGCTGCCAAGGGCCAGATACTCTATTTGAAAAACATTTGCCGACTGCACAAGCAATATTTTGGGTTTCCAGAAACATAACATTTAGATTTAGGCCACATAAAATGGGGTGGGGTGCGGTGAGGGGAGGGAATTAATTCAGCATGCGGGCTGCACAGTTGTTTTTAAAGTAGCCGAAATAGTTTCTACTGTTACTTACAGCAACCAGCTATTGAGAGTTCGTCACTGCCATCTGGGCAGTCTTTATCGCCATCACACAGCCAAAGTTTTGGGACGCAAACGTGAGAATTCGGACATTGGAACAAATCAGGAGCACAAGTAACTGAACCTGTGTGTAAAAAAAATGAAGTCAGATTACCAGCCTCACACTGGAACAATTTCAGCTCCACCGTAAAATCGATTCTCTCTCCATTATTTGTCATTTGGGAAATAATATAAGTGTGCCAACGGCTTCCTCTCCCTCCTGTTTGTTCTGACAAGTCTAAAATTAAATATCATTATGGTAGCAATGGGAGTAACTGTGAACAAAAAGCAATGTGCATGTATCTACATTCATGACTTGACCTAAACATTGTGCAGCTTCAAGAGATAGAAGATGAAGGTGAGTCCTAGAGGGCGGAGGTGGGGAGAAGAATTGTGGAGGTAGATGATTTGCCAATAAATACTGATGTAGAAAGAACCATAAATAAAACATAAAAGCAGATTAAGTAGCAATTTACATAAAATCACGGGACAACGACTAAACAGGACTGGCAGAAATACAACTTGCTTTGAGCTATTCCACCTTGTTTTCATTGCCTAGAGAATGCAAGTAAATGAGCTTGTTTAACTAGTGACATGAGGGGAGTTGATATTTTGGTCTCTACCTTAGAATTGGATTCATCATGAACAGAGATAGAAGTAATTTATTTTTTTCATAAATGGCTAAACACTTTGAGACACTTTGGGATGTCTCAAAGTGATTTCATTATGAGAAATTATAATAATGCCCTTCTCATGTTAATCTTCAGTAAACTCAATCCCAAAAGGCCATCATCATAACAGCAAAGTTGTCTATCCAAACCCTCTGAGCTATAACTGTGCAATCTCATTTGTTGGAAAGATAGTCTGGCACTTCCCCAGTTGGCTACATTTCATTAATTCTTAGCCAGGTGACTTGGTGCTCCACATGGAGGCAAGACGTGTTATCTCAGTGGAAGAGAAATATTGGCAGGAAATACTTGTCCCTTGTGAATCACACCTTCTGCTGATTGACTGAAGAGCAGCATTGAAAAGGAGGTTGTGGAATAGATTGCAGACCAAAGTGTTCAGCTTTATCACTTAGTTGGATATGTTGACACCCGTTCGCTCCAAATATATAGGAAACAAGTTAATCCAATATCCTGTTAAAGAACACCACAGATTTTCAGGAAGCAATGATGCCAATGTACAATGACGCAATAGCAAATCAATGACTTTATTCAAATTTGGCCAGATCATATTAAGGTTAAAGCTTTCTCAATCTGCTGTGGTGTAATGAGGTTAGAAACAACTCTCAGCTGAATTAAAAAGTAAATGCTTCTACTGCAGCTCATGATGAATTCAATTTGGAGTACAGGAAATAAAATATCAACTCCCCATGTGTCACTTGTCATTGTTAAAAGCCACAAATGAAATGAGTTCTTAGTTATGCCCTAACAGACACAAATCTGTAGCAATTATAAAGTCGGTTAGATTTGATAAGCATAACTCCAATGGCATAAACAGTTTGCTTGGATGATGGCAATGTGATGCAGTAATGTTACTAGATGTTGGGCAGATGTTACATTTTCAGGGTAATAATGAAAGTGCTTTGCAGAGTAAACAACAGCCCTTTAATCTCATTTGAAGTAGAGTAAAATCCTGTTTATCTGGCACCCACCGGGGGGTCGACTAATTGACTGTGTCGGATAATCGGGCGGCAAGTTGCCGAAAACCCTACACAAAAAATGTACTTATTTTAAAACATACCATATTAATAATATACTAAATAGTCACAGAATATTGTATGGATACTTACCAATAAAGATTCCAGCACACGGTAAAATGATCGGTAAAAAAGCATGCGCAAAGTGAGCACACTCGCGATTGCCGGATTGGGGAATTGCCCGGGAGGGAGTCACGCAATCCGGTTGATCGGGTCACGGATAAACAGGCTTTTACCGTACTTCCCACTATTATCTCCTTTGAAAAATACAAATGCTTGAAAGTCAGTAGTCTTTACTCTCAGAGCATAGTTAGAAATGTAGATATTAGCTGGTTCAGTAAACTAGGATAAATTGAATTGAATAAATTCAACACAACCGAGTCACACAGTTACTGAAATGAATGCTGGATCTCTGACTAATACATCATACAAGAAAGCACACAAAATATTACTATCTATTCTCCAAATGAAGACTTACTACAAAGAGAATCCTCTTCATCGGAGGCATCTCCACAATCATCTGTACCATCACAGACCCAGTGATCAGAGATACATTTATGATTTGTGCACTCAAATTGATTCCAGGTGCAAAATGAATCTGAGAACAAAGATAATTGCAAAGTTAAATACCTCCCTACATTCAACTTCATAATATTTCTACATGTTCTTCAATACCATTTCATAAACATTTTGAAATGTTTCTTTCACACCTTCTATTAGAATGGTAAATTCTTGAATGGACAAGGATAGACAATATACTTTGAAACAGATATCTAGTTTGCCACTATTACAAGCCACTTGTTTAGAAAATGTCATTTTGCCAAACTTTGTAAACATTATTACAGTTTGCTCAGCAGGTTTGACCCACACATAAGAACTCAATCTCATGATATTAGCTAACAACTACAGTGCAACTCATTTCAAAATAACTTATTGTGTTAAATGTATTGGGATATTTCAAAGTAATAAACCATTGTGAAAAACACAAGCATTATTAGTAATTTCGATTGAATTGCTTTACCAGGGAATACAATTTATAACATAATACAATATACAGAGAGTTTCTGTTAGGCTTAACTATTTGAATGTCAGGCTCTATGTTGTACTTTTGTATTTATCTTGGACATATGAACTTTCATTTCCACTAAAGATAGAGGTAAATGAAATTTGAAATCTTAAGTACAAAAATGCAGTTTCATAAAACCACTGAGCTGATCATAGTGCATGTTAGACCTTGAAAGGCCATTATTTCAAAACAATAAAATGACTTACTAACATCCATTTGGTCTTTTTCTGTGATGTTTGAGGGGACAATTTACAAAACTAAATGACAAACCACATAATTAGTTAATAATTTGAAACCTCAAGCATACGGTTTTAGGGTATTTCATCAATATGACAGAAAATGCATTTTGTTTCTATACAGAGGAAGAGAACTAGCACTACTGTTCATTTGTGTAACATATATAAAAGATTAGGTACCACAATGGGATTCATCTGCCCCATCTTCACAATCCGTTTCTTTATCACACATCCAGGAAGTGGGAATACATTTCCCACTGGGGCATGCAAAATAGTGTTCTTTACACTTGAGTTTGTGGTGAGCTAAAAAAACACACACAAGATATGCAGGTAATATTTCACAATTCCCACAAGTATTCCGAACAGAGAACTGTACAATATTTAGTTGGACAGCACAGTTAACCAAGTGGACTGAATCCAACTTAATAGTGTAGTGATTACAAATGCATGAATACTTTTAATGAATTTAAAACAATGTTTAGATCAGGAACATTTAAAGAAATGTGTAACCTAATTGATAGTCAAATCAGCAAAAGAGAGACATCCTTAGTTGATGCATAAGTTTTTGCAGATGCGTGGTATTGAATTACTTTATAGATCAATTGATTAATTTTCACTACTTGTGAGATGTTCTTGACATTCTATTCACAGTTTAATTTCACTACATTTTCCATCTCTGAAATCCAAGTATAAAACAATCTTATTGTAATTATTCAAAATACTCTAGTTCTCACTCCTAAAGTCTCAACCATTGTAAGAATAAAGCCTCTTAACCAAGAAGAAAAAGGCTTAGGTGCATAATTACTCAAATGGCCTCCAAAAAATTAATTCCATGTTATCTAAGGGATAAATTCTATCACAATCGAGTAGCTAAATTAGTGTCATTTCAGTGCCATTAGAGGTGGCATAAAACTCCAGGTTTCAATTGGGGACATTTGATAGGTACATTAATATACATTAACACACATATGGTACTGTATTTACAAAATCAATTTGCCGGTTTTATCAGATTGGTGAGGCAGTGTGAGATCAATTGAAATGAGTAACAGAGAATGAAACTATGCTCATGATTCAACACATGCAACATTGCTGCATTGGAAACCTTTTCTGGGGAAATGCCAAACAAAGGCCAGGTGCAGAAGCAAAAATAATGAAATAGAGTATGTACTTGAAAAAGGTTCCTGTCATTTGCACCTCTGAGTCAGGTTGCCTGTGGCATTCCTACCACTGATTACTTTCAGAAATACAAAGCTGAAGATGTGAACATGGCTCTAGGCCTGTCAGAAATTCATAGCATGTTCAATAGCATATACTTGCATATCTTGGTGCATGGGGCTGTGCTTATTGTCAATATCAACAACACACAAAACCTGCCCTTAGATTCTTTTTAACGCATGGAACAGGAATTATATATTGCAGATGGACCGATCAAAAATCAATGGCCATTTTGGACAAATAAACTATGTAGTTATGTGATGTTGAGATGGAAGTGTCAGAGAAATATATATTTTTTAGGTACTATTTGATGCTTAAACAGTAACTCAGTGACTTGTTTTTTTTTGGAAGAAACTTATGGGTACAATAACTGCTTTAACACCATTCAGAAATCAATGAGTGCATTGAAGCACAGTGTGAGCTTTACTAAGACTACTGCTATGCTGCTTGCAACTGCATAATGGAAGAAAAAAACACTTGCCTTTGGCACAGTGTGTGTATTGGGAATAATGCCACTAAAAGATGTCAATCAAAATATGTTCAAAATAATATAATGGTAACCTTAATCCCAAAGCACATTTGTTCAGCATGGTAACCATTCTTAATTAGGCATTTAGAGACTAATATTTCATGTTTCTCATATGGCTTGTTGTTCTCATTTATCAAGATTACTTATCAAGATTTTGCTGTCTCCTTTGAGTTCGCAATTTTGTCTAGGATTGTAACTTCCTTCCTTTTTAACCATTGCAGTTTTAAAGTTGAAATAATGTCTTAGGTATCTTTTTCATTCAAAACAAATGCTCATATGTGAAATTTATCAAATAATTTATGAAATTCCAAGCATCAATTATTGTCTGTATTGTTTCCTTATTCCACACACCAAATAATAATCCCTCCAAAAAACAAAATAATAAAATCGGTCATTTCAATCCATGACTGTTTGTGGGATACTGCTGTGCGTAATTGGCTGCCATGTTTCACCTATAAATATACAGTCAATTCACTTTACAGTATATTCTGTGAAGCACTTTGAGACGTCTAGAAGACATGAAATGCACTATATTAAATGCAGGGATTATTATTATTATTACATCTCAATTCCATTAGTTTGGTTAATTCCTCAGGAGAATGCCATTTGATTATTTAATTTAAAGCCATGTTCGCTTCTTATAGTGTTTTTAATAATCAAAAACCATTTACGATTCCTGCTTGAAGTAAATTTAAGGTGAATTGCAAGGTTAAAGCCCAATTTCAGTCTCCTCTCCTGTAACATTTCAGAATTGAAAGCTTTAAAGAATCATTTGGAAGGAAAGCTTGGTATATCTTTGCATTATAGTACATGTGTATTGCATCTTCCCAGAACTTATTTACTACAGTTGTAACCTTGTTTGTTTGACCAATAGGGGGAAAAACCCTGATGACTCCCTGTCAAATAAAATTTAATAGAGCATATACTTGAAATAAACTCTTCAAATGTAATGTCTCCCATGTATGCAAGTCAGTGAGTGAGCCATCAGCCTTTCTGCCCCAGGTTTGTGGAATTCCATGTTCCTTAACTCCTCAACCTCATCCTTAACCCTCCTTTTAAAGTACATACTCTATTTCATTATTTTTGCTTCTGCACCTGGCCTTTGTTTGGCATTTCCCCAGAAAAGGTTTCCAATGCAGCAATGTAGCATATGTTGAATCATGAGCATAGTTTCATTCTCTGTTACTCATTTCAGTTGATCATCTCTGTTACTCATTTCAACTTGACAGAGAAGAGAATGAAAGGGAATAGGTGAGAGGAATAAGAGGGTCTGAGGTTTATGTGGAAATATAAATGGAGTGTAAACACCAACACAAACCTGTCAGACTGAATGTAATCGAGTGTATACTCTCTATATAGTGATGTAATTATGTAAAAATTACAAAACAAAAGTACCCTGGCAATTTAACTCATCTGTGTAGTCACCACAGTCATTGGAGCCATCACATATCCAGGATGAGAGAATACAGAGCGAGGTGCTATTGCATTTTATGAAGTTTGTAGCTTTCACTCCAACTCTGTAGAAGTTATTACACGCCATGTTACCTGAAGACAACAAAATATAGATTGCTCAGTGAAAACGAAGAATAAAGCGATGAAACAATTTTGGCTACATGGCTACAGAGATTTTTTCTTATAATAATACCCTCTATTATAACACTTGAAAAATCATCACAGTTTTCCTGTCAATGCCACACAAGATAGCATTTTACCAAGGACACCTTGTAATTATATGGACGCTCTTGAGTGAGCTTTTCATTCCCAGTGAATGACAAATAAAATAGATCTTAAAACTTTTCTGTGAAGATTACAACTTACCACAATTTATTTCATCAGAGGCATCTGCACAATCCATTATCTGGTTGCATTTTGCTGATTTTGCAATGCAAGTACCATCTCTGCATCTAAATTCAGACCCATTGCATGTAGAATCTGCAATACATATGTCAAAAGACAGAGGAACTAAATTGAATTTACTGCAACAGTCGTGTCTTTCATGCAAACAGTCTCACTTTAATTGAGGTCAAAAGATCTTTGAGGCAATGACAAACAATAACAAAAACAAACAACTGTATAACATTAATATTCAATTATAGAAAATAAAATGTCATACAACATTGGTTTAGATTTCACAATCAAAATCATACAGTGAGAAATAAAACAGAATAACGTATATGAGACCAGAAATTCAGTATAAACAACAACAAAATTGTACTTGTATAGCTACTTTCATGTCAGGAGGACATCCCAAGGCGCTGATAAAAAGCTGATTGTGTTCAATTCCTTGGAGAAAAGCTGAATATGTGTGTTGATAACTCAGTAAATCTCAATAGTGAACAATTACAACATTTCTCGTACACAAAATCATCAGTACAAATGCTGTTCACAAACACTAATCTGCTACTTACTGTTGCAGGACGCTTCATCAGAGTTATCAGCACAATCATCCACTCCATCACACCACTTTGCATTCGCAACGCAGCGTCCATTGTAACAATGCTTAAAGCCTTTTCTACATCTCCTGTTAGCTGTTGAATAGACACCAAGAGAAGTAAAAAAAAAGTTGAACAGGAACGTATAAAATTAATTACACTGATTGGTAACATGTCCCATTAAAAAATAAAGCATTTCAATTATTTAATTTCCCGGATTATGATTGGAACTTAATTAGAGAATCACTCCATTAACTTTGCCCACGTAACATCTAATAGTCTCTCCCCTTGTCCATGCCTTCTGCTCTAGCTTCTCATTCTCCATTTAAGATATTTGGGAGTTACCTCCCTTGATAGCATTTGAAGTCATAGTAGGAGAGCATTTAACACTAATTTGGATACACCTTGACTTCTACTATAGAACATAATGTTGATGATGTTTGTAATCCAGGTGGTTAATGCATTGTGTTTCATGTCAATGTTACAATGCATAGATATTATAAAAATAACGCTTACACTTGATGCATAGATGCAATATTAATGCTTGCTTTTTTGTATCAAGAGGATGCCTCCAAGTGTTTCACCAGATTAACAGTGACTGTATATTTGTAGATGAACACTAAAAAACCAAACATTTTAGTCATAGCTGCAATTTTGTTTTGTTGGTCAGCCAGTCTGACACATGCAGAAAACCATCCATCATCCATGCTCTAGAGCAGCGGTTTTCAACAGGTGGCGGTACATTGTAGCGGGTACAGGTGGCGGCACATTGATTTATTTAGCTCTTTTATTAAGTGTTTTATAGCCTTCCAAATTGTACATTTAATTGTTATTCCCCTCGTTTTGTATGTGCTAGTTATTTTGTTATATAAGAAAAGCTTGGTCATAAAATGCAAGTGGAATGAGGTGGGTGGTGTGTGTGTGTGGTTGGGTGGGGGTACACGATAATGTTGAAAATTAACACCGGGTACATTAATGAAAAAGGTTGAGAATGACTGCTCTGGAATATTCAAACCAAGCTGAGATTTACATGCATCCCACCAACACATGGAAGTCCCAGAAATAGGATTGGAATGCACACTCCTGCTTAAATAATTCTGGAAACCCTTAGACACAGGTTGGCAAAAGCGAAGGCTTGGGAGGCCAGATTGTGAGATGGGGTACTGCTGGAGTCATACCAGCTAAAACTGCACAACTTGCCATTGATATGACTGCTTGTCCAGCAAGGACCACCCTACCCATTTGATTGGCTTGAAAGGGTCTACAGTAGTTTAGTGAGGTGACTCCCTGCCCCGAGTGGCTAGTTTGGCCTTCCACATCCTGCCGATGAACCAGCTTGGCTGTGCTATCATCGGCAGTGCGCTGGAATACTGCAGACCGGCCTAGCTCACAAACCGGACTACCGAGACCTCCACAGAGGGTTGGCTTGATTCCGGCATTCCACTGCCGGGCATGTCGTCTTTCAGCAACAAGTGATGATTCTCCGTAAGGTCTGCTTCTCTAGGGGTGGGATAAGTAGAGAAACAGCTTCACTATAAGCAATATTTTATGTGATCTGAGAGTTGAGTGGTTGTCTGAAATGTAAGTGTTCCAATCGGATTATTTCCCGTATAGATGATCTTAATATTCATTGAATATATATACAGGTATGTATAATATATATATACACAAACACATATATACATAAATTATATACATATAATGTACTATGTATGTGAATATTCTATGTATTTGAGCACTTTGAGACAATCTCCCAATACAAAATGTAGCACATAAATTGTTTTGTATATAAAACTTATACTACAATATAATTATATTTTATATTATATAAAAATTATAATATACATTTTATATCAGATGTAAAATTTACAGTACAGTACAATACAAATTATAGTTGTGCAGTGCTTTCACGTCAGGAGGATATCCCCAGCCCATTTGACAGTCAGTGACAGTATATGAAAACCTTTTTTGCCACATTTTTGAGAAGCTGAATAGCAAATTAATAGAATAGAAATTGTATAAAAGCCTAGAATATGATCTTTCTGCTAAATAATTGGTAAAAGAACCTTTGGTTTCCCGTCAGTGTGGAATGCCATGCTGGAGTGCTTTTATGTCTGAAGAATTGACACATTGACTTTAAATATTGAGTTTGGTATTGAAGTTAGCTACTAAGAATATGTATTGATCGTATCTTGCCATTATGAATACAGTGAGTCGTATTGTCTAGAAGAGAAGACTATCTTAAAGCTTTTACACAGACCATATTCAAATCCGCCAATTTTTATACCCAAACTATCAATCCTGACAGAAAAACCTGATAGAATATAAATAAATATTCAGTTAGCAATCCCACTGTCAGCAATGAGCTTTCTAAAAGAATTTCTAATACATTTGAGTATTGTATTGGGGTGAATTATTGTACTGGGGTGAAAACAGCCCCAGTAACCACAGTCACACTAATAATAGAATGAATCATATAGATTACTGTAGCTCAGTGGTTAGAGTACTCGCCTTGCAAGCAAGAAACCTGAATTAAATTCCTGGAAGAGTGAAACCATGGGCAAGTTTCCTTACTCCACATGCCTGATAATAATCCCTTGAAAAAAAACACCCATAAATTGGTCATCTCAATCCATGACTGTTTGTGGGACACTGCTGTGTACAATTGGCTGCTGCGTTTAGCCCACAAATACACAGTCAATCCACTTTAAAGTATATTCTGTGAAGCACTTTGTCTAGCACACGTGAAAAGCATTGTATCAGATGCAACTATTACTATTGTTACATTTATGTTCTACAAATTAAAGTAAAGAAATTTGTACAATATTCCTGTCTGTCTCTGGTCTTACAATCAAAATCCTGTTAAGGCGATGAATATGCAATGTGGAACTTGCCTCCGCAAGGAGTAGTTGAGGCGAGTAGCATGGATGTATTTAAGGGGAAGCTAGATAGGTACATGAAGGAGCAAGGAATAGAAGGTTACGCTGATAACCTAAGTTGAGGAAGGGCAAGAGGAGGCTCATGTGGAGCATAGACCAGATAGGTCGAATGACCTGTTTCTGTGCTGTACGTTCTATGTAATATTATGCAATAACTATCAGACAGTTCCAATTTCATTATGAATGCAATGTGTATTCATTTTGTATTCTTTTTCCAAATGTGGCTCTTCACAGGTTGCAGTGTGTGTAAAAAAAAACGAACGCCTTCAACATAGCTCTTGGTAAGATGAATGGGGAAAGACAGCAGCTTTGAAAGCATTCAGTGCGTAAGAGTCGAATCTGAGCCAAGATGGTTTTCTGATTTGCAAAGAAGATGCAGATTGCAAAAGAAGACACTTCTGAAAATCTAACCTCAAGCGATAATTCATCACAGCTACTGATGGAATTTTGAGAATAATGATGTTGGGTGAAAAAGTTAATGCACTCTTTCTTACTAGCGTACACTTACTACTGGTGGAATAGATTACTTCTTACCACAGTATGACTGCTTCTCATCTGATTTATCTTTGCAGTGAACAATCCCATCACATGTCAAATGGTATCCGATGCAATCTCCATTTCCACATTCAAACTCAGTGTGAATATTACACTGCGAGTTCCTGGCTGAAAGAAGTGACAATATTTTTAAAATATACAGCAAGTCATTTGCATCCAGAATGTATCGAGCACCACAGAAAAAAAATCTAAATTTATAGCCAATAATGAATTCTACACGTGCCTTTTTTTTCCCTAATTCATTCAAAAAACACTCAGTTGTGCCCTATTTGTGAACATCTCTACAAAATTAATCAATGCCCAACCACCACCTGAGATGCCGGTTCACATCCCGGTTAGTGAGATCAAGGGCAAACATCAGGTAAGAATGGAGATTGAACTTGAATATCTTATTTAAGAACCCCACTAGCCAGTGTTCCAATAATAATATAATTCTTGCATTTGATATGCAGTCTTGAAATTTATCAAAACATTTCACAAGATTTCTTATAAATGTAGCAACTCTGTATTTTGCCCTCATTCTTTGAAATTCCATCCTTGCATTCCTGTGTCTTCCTCCTCCCTCCCCATGTTTAAAACCTACCCACGCCCGCTTAGCTCAGGTGCCCAATGAGCAATAGGAAACACTTTGCCATGTCCTACCAATGTAAACAGCGCTATATAACTGTACATTGTTTTGTAAATTGGTTCCCACATTAACCTGCAAAAATACAGAGTTGCTGTAAGAAGTTCACCACTGAGGGTGGGTGGGGCAGATCAGTGCATGGGAGATATGAGGTTTGCTGAGTGGAGGGATGGTCCTCTTGGTAGTGTTGCAGGGGAAAGGAAGCTATTTCATATAGAGGCAATTGTTAAGCTTACCAACGCATGTGTTGTCATCTAACTGTATTCGCTCTCCTCTACAAGAGCAATTGACTTGTCCATCAGCAGTCAACAGGCACAAGTCATGACAACCTCCATTCATTATCTTGCACGGAGAGAGTTCACCTGGTTTAAAACAAGTGATTTTCAATGATAAAAATACAAATCTATGTTAACAATGCTACTCATTTATTTTTTAGAAACCTGAATTGCCAAAGAACAGACAGATTAGATGTATGCAGAAGAGGGGGAAGGTGAACTGTTATGGCCTGAAATTGTTGAAATCAATATTAAGGCCAGGGAGCTGTAAGGTCCCCAGCAGATGGATAAGGTGTCGTTCCTCGAGATTGTGCTGCGGTTTATTGGAACATTCATTTCTCCATAGATGCTGCCTGACCTGCTGAGTGCTCCCAGCAACTTCTGTTTTTGTTTCAGATTTCCAGCATCTGCAGTATTTGGCATGTTTTTTTGGGTGAGGGGCAATTTTATCATGTGGATTGTCAACCAGGAAACAAGGGAAAGTGCCTTCTCTTTCAGATAGTGCCACGGGATCATTATCATCCACCTGAACAGGCAGGTCGGACGTTGGCTTAACATCTTTTCCAAAAGGCAGCACCTCCAACAATGTAGAATGAGTATAATTGGAATGTCAGCCTAGACCATGAGTTGAAAGTCATGATGTACGGTTTGAGCCCAATAACCTTCTCACTTGGAGGTAAGAGGGTCACCGACAGAGCCAGGCTGACATACATAGTATTGATTGTTTTTTATCCCTATGTCGGATCTGCACATGGTTTGGAATTAAACTGATCAAAATTGGGTTATGGGGCTATTTTCTAATATTCTGCAGTGATCTTCACATTTTTGGTAAGCAGTATGCATTTGATTTTGATACACAAACTCTGGGCTGAAACATTGCTTGAATGATCCTGGAGGTGTACCAAGCTAGAAACACAATGCATTTTGCTTTAATGAAGGGAACACATGTACCATCTACCAACTTCAGGCCAGTGGTTTATTTATTTATTTATTTAAACTATTTGGCTCTCACTCTTCTATGACATCGTGGTGCTGTTGAGCCAAGCGGAAATTGGAGCTGTATAAGCACCAATTTGCAGTTGGTATACGCAGCAAACATTTAACAATCTCAGCAGAGGAAATGGAAAGCTCCCTAATATTGCTGCCTCCAGCAAGACAAACATACATCACTGAGAGTGCTGTAGGAAGCTTTCTGTTCATAGCAGTAGATCAGACAATCTCTCACTGGTGGAATATTCAGCATTTAGGTCTATTTGTGAAATCAAATATTTTAAATGTCATGCTTCTTATTCAAGATTAACACATGCACATATACAATCGAACCTTCAAGCACATAATCTATATCCAACATAATACAATATAAAATTACATTTTGTGTTAGGAGCTGGACCTTTCAGGGATTTGGACATGAGCCGTGGGTGCGTCAGGGGGTGGGTCAGGGAGGGTGTAGGACGGGGAGGTTACAAAGGCTCGGTTGAAGAGGAGGGTTTTGAGATGTGCCTTGAAGGAGGCAAGTGAGGGAGCAAAGTGAATGGAATGTGGAATCGAGTTCCATAGGATAGTGGCAGAAAGGCTGAAGGCACGACCGCTGATGGTGGGGCGGGCTGGGCAGCGGACGTATAATTTTATATATCATAATGAAATACGGTATCTAGTTTTAACCTAAGAAAATAGAGTCTAAATAATGCATTATCATATTGAGTGCAACTTACACATGTTGGTATCATTTGCTACAACCATAATCCCCATAGGCTGATGTGCCGTGTCTGTGCGCAGCACTTTTACATTTCCTCCGGTGTACTTATCACAGCGCATTACAGATCTCTGCATCCAATCTGTCCAGAAGATGTAATCACCATAGATAGCTAAGCCAAAGAAAGTTCCTGGTCCAGATTTCAGAATCACCTGTGTTTGTTGCAAGCAAGAAAGAAGAATCAAACAAAGACCGCTGGTCGTGGTGACAAAATGTAGGCCTACTACGATAGATTATTTGACTTAAATAACAACTGCTTCTTAGCATTTTGTTGAATATTTGCTTTCTGTAGATATTTAAAGGTACGGTGACAATATTTATGATGAGTATAGAGAAATAATTGTTATGGAGCCACATGACGCACGGAAACACAGCAATCAAACATTTTTGTTTAACTGTACCCTAAAAACAATTACTAAATAACTGGTGATCGATACTAACAAATGGTTTTGGTGACAGAATTTCTTTACTCTTTAGGTGTTTTCAATTGTCTTTTTTTGTTCTGAAGCATAATTTATCATTGCACAATCTGTACTCTTTAATGATCAAAATGACTAAACTGTTCTCATTAGTCATTGATTCTAGGACCTTAAGATGAACTTGAAATGGCAAATTGTAATGACTCAGTGGTTATAGAAAGAGACAAGTCATGAAAGGAAGTTCAATCACTCTTTTGTGCACTAAACAATGATTAATGAATTTCAGACCAATTATTATCAAAGATTAATCTGCCTTAATTGACAGGAATTGTATTCTTAGTCAATGCTGAGCTGTAATTTACAATGAAACTTAATGGCTTGAAGCAATATAGACTTTACAGTACTTCAGATAAAATTAGGAATGTGCAAAAGGGGTCAACCTGCTGACAGATAGGGGTATAAAACAGCCCTGACTGTAGAGATTTGGTGAATTGCCAACAGGAAAATGGCAACGGAAAGAATTATATAGTCTACCAACTCGCGGAAGGTCGTATATGACAGTGAACAGAGAGAGAGAGTAATATAAAAAGGACAAGCGGAGGGAATATTTATTTCTTCAGTAAATGGTCCTGAGGTGATAAAATGCTGTAGGTAGAAAATATGAACTGTTTATGTGAAGCGAAAGGGACTAAAGTGAAAGTAAGCAGCTGCTTTTTATTATCACACAGTGCTGAAGACAAACGTTTGGTCAGTGATTCACACAGAATAATATAATTTGTTTCCTCTTAATTTTGTCTTAATGCCTTTCACTTGGCAGTTAGCACAGCAATTCATATCGCAAATCATGATACTGAATAGTTTAGAAACCTTCAGAATCTAAACCAAGCTTACTAAATTATTAAAAATGATGTGTCAGCCAAGCTACACATATTTAGTGTCAGAGAATGCTGCACTCTCCATTGGCAACCCTAAACAGTACAAAGGAAAAAAAAGCAATCAAGATTTGCTAATTGTGGTTCCAACATATTCCAGTTCTGCATTTCTCAACATGGCAATATCTATCATTAAATTTAAGTAGAAATTAAAGGTGCTGTGTGACGACATTATAGATCAAATTGTCTCTTAATTTGTACTTTACACATCGTTATTGCAAAATAAATAACTTGTTTCCCATCACAGTTATTGCTATCTACATAAATTACCATTTCAAATAGTTTTATAACATACATAAAGGGTCTTTCTGAGAAGCAAACATACATTTCTCGGAGGAATTCAGGATCACATAATGCATCAGTCCTGCTGACATTTGATGCAGAATATTGACTGCCAGTGTTTGGGCTTCGTGTGAGGGCAGCATCAAGCTTCACAATGCTGCTTCAGTAGACACACAGCCTGCTGACATGCATTGTATAAAGCTACTTAAAACACTTCACAGAATTTACTTGAAAGTATATTTTGACTGTATATTTTGTGGGCAACCAGTTGCGCAGAGCAGTGTCCCACAAATAGTTTTGGATTAAGTTACCAAACTATTATTATTTTTTAAAGGGATTTTTATTCCCAAAAAATGATCCATCGATTGAATAACTACCGTATTCCTACTTACTGCTAGGTAAACAGAGGCATGTGGGGTAAGGAAAGTTTACTGAGGTTTTGCCCCACCTGGTAATTAAACCCGAGTCCTGTCACTTGCGCTGTAACCAATATACTATACTTGAATCTGAGAGTGACCAGAACACGTAGAACCAGAGCCCCACCACAAGGCTTCAGAGAAAATGAGAAAGCTGGAAGGGGTGGGGTGGGGGGTGGTGTTTAGTCAAAATAGTGTCAATAACTGGAGACCTTATGGATAGATATTCCTCCAATTTCTATACACTCATGGATTAATAATCACAAATATTTACTAGATGTGCACTTTCATCACATTATAGAAACTTTAATACAAACGGTCAACTTACATATCTGTGCGAGCCATCATATTCACACCTTTCAATTCTTCCCACTGAACCATCTGAGAAATAGAGTTTCTCCACTTTATGATCGACTGTAAGTCCATTTGGTGTGAAGATGTCGATGCTAACAATAATCTGAAGGTTTGCTCCGGACAAGGTCGCTCTCATTATACTAGGCTGCTGTTCATTCCAGTTTGTCCAAAACATTAGGCTGTGCAAGGTAGAGAATCATTTTGTCAGACCACGCAGAGATTCCTAACTCATAAATCGTATCTGATGACTAATCTACCATGAAAACTATTTTACAGCTGTTCACTTCTTGCCCCTCTTGGTTACTCTGGCATGTTCATCCGTGATGATCTATTAATAACAATCCTTGCATTTCATATAGTGCCTCATCATTTTGCCATTATGTCTCAAAACAATTCACAGAATATATTACATTACAATATAACAGCACAGAATCAGGCCATTTGGCCTAACTGGTCTATGCCAGTGTTTATGCTCCACATGAGCTTCCTCCTACCCTTCCTCAATTAAGCCTATCAGCATAACCTTCTATTCCTTTCTCTCTCTTGTACTTTCTAGCTTCTCCTTAAATACATCTATGCTATTTCGCTCAACAACTTCTTGTGGTAGCAGGTTCCACATTCCCACTACTTTCTGCGCAAATAAATTTTGTCTAACTTCCCTATTTGAAGTATTTGTGACTATTTTATATTGATGGTCCCTGGTTTTGGTGTCAAATGGACAAATGGAAAGAAACATCCTCCCTATTTCTATTGTAAAGTCAATTGAGAATTGACCGTATTTTTGGGGGAAACACGGTAGTCAATTGCGTACAGCAGTTTTCCACAAACAGTAGTGGATTGAATGTGCAAACTAATATTGTTATGTTATTTTTCGGGGGAAACTATTAATACCCTCAGAAAACCAATCAACTGGCAACCGGGTTCTTACTTATGACTTAGGAAACCTGTTCCCGCCCGGGAATCAAACCTGGGTCCTCTCACTTTCAAGGCAAGTGCTCCAACCAATACGCTACAGGTTAATCGTGAATTACTATTACTACCTGTACTACTATTTGGATTTGGTGCAATATTTTCTTAGACAATTTAGGAAAGCTGGTTGGAGAACTACATTTTTTGTCTGTTTTTGAAAAAAACTCCTTGGAATAATAGCTAGGCTATCTAACAGAGATTTTTTATACAAATACAGACATTAGGAAACCATTTTTTTGTATGAGGAAGCATGCCAAAGGCAGTGAGTAATGAATGTTAAGGAATACAACATATTTCTTCTTCTTATCCAGTGTACTGTGAAACACTGCAAGGTCATGCATAAGAAAGGGCAGATACAACACAGAACAACTCCTGCACTATCTCATTAAAGTACAGTATATGATTTTCTGATAGTTTCCATCAATGTGGTTCTTCTGCATGACACTGTCAATTATTGTTAAATTTCAGCACAGAATTTGTATGGTTGACTCAATGTCCATAAGGAACCAAACTTAATTTAAGACACAGCTACCACAACAAAGAAACTGTTATATCCTATCTGTCTAGATTGGATTCAACATAAGTCATCAGAGTTGAAAATAATGTTTGAAACATTGATTTTCTTAAACCCAGAAGAAAAAAAAGCAGTTTAACCAATTTGCAATGGTTAACAGTGATCTTGTATTTCTTTCATATTGTAGAAAATAAAATAACCAAGGAGGAATTTATTTTGTTATTTATTAGAGGCAATCCTTAAATTAAATAAGCCCCTTTTCCTACCATAAATAAGTAGCGATTGTATATAAAATCAAACAATTTTGTCTGGTTTCAAATTTATTTAAAAGAGTGAGTTTGTATCCTTTTCAAAAGATAAAATTAAGTTGGAACGAAGATTAGTGTGAATAATCATTTATTCATTTTCTTGCTTCTTTTCATTAACTATTTGAGTGCAATTCATGTTACCATAAGCATTAGTTTATTTTAAAAAGAAGCTCGTAAAGAAAAAGTAAATAAATGTTAAAAACAATTATCATAGCTTCTCTTCACGCCTGTGTTAAAAAGCATTTGACTCATCTCTTCCTTCCACTGGGCATAAAGTTGGACAGGCATCAAGTCACCTTCCAGTAGTGGGTCCATGTGATCAGTATTCATATGTGAGCTTTGTTACCCAGTATCTCTCTTATGGATTGTGAGAGGTGTGTGGGGAATTACAGTTGAGACCAAACCTGTGTCCCATATAGACACTAACACTGAAACATAATCAGGCATTTAGATTGCTGGCTTACAAAAGCAAAGTATCCCAGTGGATGTGAATTCGAGCAGATGATTTCACTGAGGTCACTTGGAAGGAGACGAGTTGCTTCCTGCAGTTTATTTGAGGAGAAGTCCATTCATGTTGCTCTTACATGTTGTGCCCCCAAATTCTAAACTAGCGCTTGTTGTTGTTGACTACAACAACAATTTTGTGGCGCCCTTCACGCGGGCAGTGTCTTGGCGTGCTCAACAAACTACCCACTTTCGCATCCACAAATAAGGTGTGCAAAATAAGAGAAGGGAACTTAGGTTTATAGAGGACAGTAGTTTCTTCACCATAACATGTAAATTTGCATCCTGATTTTTATGAAACATGTAAAAAAAAATCTTTAAATTCATGCTGGTTTTTATAGGTGAGCAGGACTCAATATTTATAAACCATGAAAAGTGCCTGTTACTTTATAAGACAAAACTGTGAATGTTCTTACTTGTGGCACTCATCCAATGCGAGCACGTGAGGATGGTCTTCAGAAGACATTGCCACAATGATTTCCCGGTTGAAGGCTCCAAATCTATTTTGGTCAATTGTGTGTCTGGTGATGGTTGAGGTTGTAGAACTCGTCCAGTATAGAGTATCACTGGCTTTGTGATATGCCAAACCCTCAACTGATCCAACATCTGTTGAAACAGAATGCAATAGAACAGCTTCAGAAGCGTGTTCTGATTGATCTAAACAAAACTGTGTTGCAAATACAGTAACCTATTAGTAACAGGATGTCATTCAGTCTATTGAGCATATTCTACCACTGTTTTGGGTCATGACAGATATGCTTGGGCTGAATTTCAAAGGACATGTATATGGATTTGCAACTATTACTTATTTGTAACATCATTTGGAGAGAGTTGTATTGCATATGGTAATTCTTACACCCCTGCCTTTCATTCACATAGAATCAAGGTCCATTCTACCTGGTCCTCTGGCACTATTCAAAAAGAGAAGGGAGTTTCCTAGCAAACAATCCAGTAGATAAAATTGGTCATTCACTTGATGACTGTTTGCGGAATTTTACTGTGTGTAGATTCACTGCTACATTCTACCACAAAAAATACACATATCAGTGTATATAAAGACAGGAAATCTTATGAAGTGCTTTGAGACACTTCAATCACTTGATAAGTCTTCCCACTTAATCTCTGGGGCTGCTCTAATTACCTTTGTTATAAGCACGATTTGGTGTTCATCAGCTTACTCATGTTTGCACAGCAATAACGGAGAGGACTAATTCACCCACTTGCTGAGAATTCACATTTCTGCTCCACCAGCATAGATTCCCTCCGTAATTCCTGTATCAGATGCCAAGGATACTAAAATAGATATGAGTGCCAATTACCACAGCAGCACCAAGAACTCCTTTATCCTTGCCAATTATATACTGGGCAGCAGGACTAGAAAGGGTAACATGACTAATTAATAATAATAATCGATACATTTGTTATAGCACCTTTACACGCTTTCAAGATATTTCAAAGCGCTTTACATAAAATACTAATATACTGAGCAGACACAGGAGAGAGGGTGGAGGAGCCCTGTCCGAGCACGGGGCATAAAAGAGCAGCGTAGAGAGAGCAGCCGGCAGAGACAGCAGAGAGAGGGGGGGACAGGGAGAAACTCAAAACTGAAAATAAGCAAGACCCGGCAGGGAAAATCTAAACAGTGATATCACAGTCAGCCCGCACCCCCCACCCGGCCATCATCTTCAACGCCTCCCTTGGTCTCTCCCCCTATTCCTCTGGCTGTTTCCCCTCCTTCGAGCACCTCACGCTCTACCATCTTTCTCTTTCCTTAAAAATCCTTCTCATCTATCGTCCTCCTAAACCCCCTGGCTCTTTCCTCTCTGATATCTCCGCTCTCCTCTCCTCTCTGTCCCTCTGCTCTGAATGTCTGCTCATCATTTCAACCTTCACCTCAACTCCCCCTGCACCACCTTTTCCAACTTCACTGCCCTCCTCTCTTCCCTAAACCTCACCCTCCACCTTCTCGGTCTTCCTCTGAAACTCTCCGAACCTGTGCGCAAACGAGGCGTCAGGTTTGACCCCCAATTCTCCTTCCTCCCCTACATCCGGTCCCTCACCAGCACAGCCTTCTACCAGCTCCAACGGAGTGCCCGTCTCCGGCAATACCTCACCTCAAAAGCCGCTGAAACCCTGGTCCATGCCTTCGTCACCTCATGTCTGGACTATTCAAATGTCCTCCTCGCCGGTCTCCCCTCCACCACAATCCATAAAATCCAACTCATCCAAAACTCTGCCGCCCGCAAACTCACCCGCACCAAACTTCGCTCCCCCATTACCCCAGTCCTACCAGACTTCACTGGCTCCCTATCCCCGAGAGGATTGACTTCAAGATCCTCACCATTGTTTTCAAATCCCTTCACTCCTCTGCACCCCTCTACCTCTCCAGGTCTGGCCTCCTCCATGTCCCCCCGAAACCTCCGCTCCACCCTCGGTGGCCGTGCCTTCAGCCACTATGCCCTGAGGCTCTGGAATTTCCTTCCTCACTACCTTCGTCTTGCCCCCTCCTTTCTCAATTTCAGGTCCCAGCTAAAGACCTTTTTCTTCGACCGTGCCTTTGGTCACCTTTCTGCCCCTGCCCCTGGCTCAGTCCCGGGATCCGCTATTGTGAAGCGCTCTGAGACGCCGTCCGGCGTGGAGGGTGCTATATAAATCAAAGTTGTTGTTGTTATACTGTTAAAGTGAATTGACTGCATATTTTGCAGACAAACATGGCAGCCAATTGTGCACAGCAATGTTCCACAAACCGTCGCTGATTAAGTGACCAATTTACTATTTTTTATGAAAAGGAATTATTGCGTAAATCGACTAAAACCAGTTTCCTGTTTACTGCTAGGTAAATGTGGAGTAAGAAAACTTGCTCAACGTTTCACCCTGCTAGGAATTGAGCCCAGGTCTCTCATTAATGAGGCAAGTGCTCTAAACACTGAGCTACTGAGCTACTCCATATGCTTTCTTGGTGAAGTAATAAAAACAACCACAGCCACAACATTAACTTGCATTTATATTGTGTCCTTCAAACATCATGGAGCACTTAACAACCCAAATACAGTAAAAGCCCGCTTATACGGCACCCTCGGGACCTGGCCAATGCCGGTTAAAGCGCGTGCCGGATATTCGGCTGAAAACGCCCCCCCAAAAAATGTCAATGCAATTTTCCAGATAAATTCCGGTGAATCGAATGCGGACCTTTTTTTTGCGATGCCAGTTATACGGAAGTTACGGTTGATCGGGTGCCGGATAAACGGGCTTTTACTGTACAACAATATCTGTTTTCTTTTTCTTACATTAAATCAAAGTCAGTGCCGCTTGTGCAGATGAGCTAATGTCTGAATTACTTCCTTGTGACTTAAGTGCTCAGCGCCACTCATGAATAGTCATAAGAGCACACTCCGGACTTTAAAAGTGAAATTCTGTTCAGACCTCACAGGGGACAGATCCTAGTACAGGCCTAGGAAGATTTGTAAACACTTTGTTGCATGTTGCATCCTGCACAGAATGGCAACAGACTACGTGTTACCACTGGCAAGCTGTTGGAGATGAACAATGTCAGACAGATGGTGAAGGCAGGCAACCATGGGAGGTGCAAAAGGACCAGATCATATGGTCACAAGGGATGTAGCGCCATCATCCATAATTATTTTCATAGGGGAGGTAGGAGCCTCAGATACAGACTTACACATTATGCTTTGTAACAAATAAAGCTGATGTCTGCATTCTCAATTTGTTGCATCTCTTATGGGAATAGATGCTACCAAATAAATCACCTTGAAACCACTCACGGGATGAATTGTATTCATTGGCTACAAAGAGCGGCAATGGCAAAAACACCGAAGGAGAAAAAAACGTAAAGTTTCATGTCAGTTATTTTACGAGACACAAAGGCATGTTTCGACTTCCATTTTTAAACAAATAAATGATTATTTGCTGTAGAAAAACAAAAAACAATGTTACTCAGTTTTTTAAAGAACTGCTGATATGATGACTTGCAGATTTCACCAGGACACAAACACTTATGCTCAAAGCAAGTAGTGAACTAGGAAATGAGCTTGGTGCCATTGCTCTAGTTATTCAGAACACTGCATTCATTGAAGAACAACAACAACAACAAAAGTACACTTGTATAGTGCCTTTCACATCAGGAGGACATCCAAAGGCCCTGGACTATCATTATTTCAGTTGCGAGGGTGGAGGGAAAGAGGTATTTGGGGTGACCAATGGCACTGTCAAAGAGGAGGGTCTTGAGCGGAACTTAATAATAATACTTGAAGGCGGGACTTCAAGGAGGCTAGGGAGGGGGACGAAGCAGAGGGACTGCGGGATGGAGTTCCAGACTGCGGGATGGAGTTGGGGATAAAGTGGCTGAAGGCTCGCCC
This sequence comes from Hydrolagus colliei, assembly GCA_035084275.1. Taxonomy (NCBI): domain Eukaryota; kingdom Metazoa; phylum Chordata; class Chondrichthyes; order Chimaeriformes; family Chimaeridae; genus Hydrolagus; species Hydrolagus colliei. Next base: position 16,661,158 of record CM068747.1, on the reverse strand, counting down.
GCCGATGGTGGGGCGGGTGGATCGGGGGATGTGGAGGAGGCAAGAGCCTGCTGAGCGGAGTGGGCGAGCATATCTTGACCATACAGCGGAATGATTTTATGGATTGGGTATTCTGCACTCACTAAGAGTAGGTTTGAAAAAGTAAACCATGATCAATAGTTTAGGATGTATCAACACAGTAGAACAAGTGGATCTTGTTCTAGGTTTAGGGTTGTTAATAGCAATTTCAAGATAGATACGAGGAAGTTTTTCTTTACACAGAAGGTATTCAATAACTAGAACAGGCTACCAGTAAAAATAGTGGAAGCCAGGACACAGAACTCATTTAAAAATCAACATGATGTATTGATAAAGGTATGGTAGAGTGAGTGTAATGGAGGGATGAGATTGGATTGGGTAAAGGGACTTCTTTATCCTGATGCAGACCAATCTTGTGAATATGACTAGAAATACTACAATACTACAAATACTACTCTCCCAGCTGAGATTGAGAAACTCAGCATTCACTGATGATCAAATTTATTTCGTACACTTCAGTAGTGACTGACCCTGTGATGGCCATTGAGGCATTAGTCCAACTACGGTATTTAGGCTTTCAACAATAACTTCAATAGTATTATTATTTGAGGTAGATTTTGGTTTAATTCTGGAGTGAAATTGGATGCATTATATGCTTTTCTATAGAAACCATTGCAGCAAATTTATGGATGTTAAAGCAGCCAAATCAAATTATTTTAATCACGACATTGGGAAGTTGGGAAATAATTCAAATCATTGCCTTTACTGTGGGTTATCCAAATGCATAATAATAATCCTTACATCTTGATATAACGCTTTTCACATCTTCTAGATGTGTCAAAACACTTCACAGAATATACTGTAAAGTGAATTGAATGTCTAATTGTGGGTGAAACGTGGCAGTCAATTGCGCACAGCAATGTCCCACAAACAGGCATGGATTGAAATAACCAATTTATTATAATTCTTTTTTGAGGGATTATTATTAGACATGTGGAGTAAGGAAACCTGACCAAATTTTCACCCTGCCTGGATTCGATCACAGGTATCATGCTTGTAAGGCGAGTGCTCTAACCAATGAGCTTCAGGACTCCAAGTCAGTGATAGGAACATTGATAACAATGGGAAATAATATAAAAGGTCCCTTCAGTACCTGAAAAGAGGCAGATTTAGTTACCAGTGAAATGCAATATAAAGGCATCAGAACAAAGCTCCTGAAGCTGACCTCTCCTTCAAGTTAGTTAATCAAAATGGTGTAAACAATAGGAAATGTGTCCCCAGGATGTCTATAAACACTTGATTAATTCTTGAAGTATCAAAGCTTTCTCCTTGATACTGACTTTGATGTATCTACTGGACTTCATGCCGAGTCAGTAAGGCACCAGCGTGGTTGTTTCAACATTAAAGAAACGCAGATGTTATCATTGATACGTCTGATATATTACCCTGTCCTTTCCAGTACTTAACTGCCCACCACCAATTTTATGTATTGTATGTGCTTGGGTAGTACCAATCTATCCATTACATCCATCACCTGTGTTTTGTTTTACAGTTCTCAATGCTATTCTCAGACAGATAACATTACATCAGGATTGATAACATCCGAACAAAATCTTCTGAACAACTTCCACTATAACCCCCATTGGCGAGATTAAAATATCCTGTCTCCAGTCACCAAAAGTCCAGAAATAGATTGACTTCCTCTGTGTTGATCGCATTTCAGTTGAACACCTTTGCAACTGAATTTAGACTTCCCCATCCTTCAGACTTCCCCATCTCAGAATATTCCAATCACCAAAAACCATAAATGTAGAAATAAATCATAAACTTGTTTCTTCAAGAGCCTTGGCAGGTTTGATAGCCAAGGTAAACACACTCACATATTATGTTGATGTTAATTAATGGTAAGGATATTTAATAATAATCGTTGGATTTCATGCAATGCCTTACCAATTTGTCGAATACCTGGAAGTGCTTAGCATGATTTACTGTAAAGTCTAGTGACTGTGAATTTAATAAGGGTATCTTAAAGAGAGATTGACAGATATATCAGTGCTAGAGGTATTAATGGGGGTATGGAGAATAGGGGCAATGGATGGCAATGCTTTTAAAAGATCTGCCAAAATATAAAACTGGTGGAACTGGTTTAATGGGCTGATTGGCTTCCTCCTGTTCCCATTTTCCTGTGTTCCTGTGTAATCATAGTATTTTGAAAATTTCTTAAAAAGGTATATTTTTTGACAGATAAAAATAGTATAAACTGATTGGAAATGAAGAGGTCATACTGCAGACAGTCTTAGCCAGTCTGATTTCAAGAGTAAAAAAAGGCTATTACAAGTATTAGAGAAAGGATTGGGATTATGTTATTTTATCTTGAAGATGCGATAAGGCGTTATAACAAAAGCAAGGATTACTATTATTATAGATAGACATTTTCATCTGGTTAAACTCTGGCAGTCCCTAATTCAAACACTGCTGTCTCCAATCCTTGGCTTTTACTTCTTTATAAGCAAAATGTGTGCTGGAATCTATTGGTAGAGGTATGGAGGTTTAGAGGAACGTATCCCCTGCGGTTGGGGAGCAATACCTGTATTCTAAAATAATTATGATGTTGTTGTATTTTAATAAAGAGTGGTGTGAGTAGCAAGTAGATATGCAAACTATTCAGAAGAATCAAACCTGCTTTGTTTCAGTTGCTTCCCACATTAAAAAAAAAAACCACAAATGTCATCATCCCTCCACCTCTCCTCATTTTAACCCCCAACTCGGATCCAAATGCCTGACAGTCCAACCCTTGGGACTTGAGACTTCCTCCAAATATGAAAGGAGATACACAAATGTAATTTGTTGTTGTTGTTCTGTCAAAATGCCACTATCACCACAGCGCCTTGGGACGTCCTCCCGACGTGAAAGGCGCTTTATAAGTGTAATTTGTTGTTGCTGTTGTTGGATTGTCTGTAACTCACAACAGAAGTAACAGAAGTAATACAAGGAGATGGCGAACATGTTAGTCATACAAATTAATATGATATTGGAGCAAGTGTCAGCACTGTGAGTATTGCAAAATGCCTAGATGAGAATAATAATAAATTGTTATTTCTTTGAAGTCCAGCCAATTAATAATGCTTTCTTCACATCCTTGAGTGATGCATTGGGCTGCCCAGGAGCTTTTAAGGGCACAGATATTTTGTGCTCAGTGCTAGTGTAAATGGAACCTTGCGCCAGAGAAAGCAACTCTTCAAGTCGCATGCCACCTCGAGGGAATCACATATATTTTGCACAGAACAGAGATAAATCTAGTCTCAAGCCATCTCAAGTCAAAACTGAGTTGTTGTCGGTTGAAGTCCCATATGTAGAAATGCCTGCAGGAGCAAAGCTTAAACCTCAGTACAGTTTTTCTCCAGTTTGAGATAATATTTATGCTACCTTTTCCCCAAATGCTTTGTCAATTCCCACCATCCCTCTTGAAACTCTTTCAGATGTTGCCTTATGTGAAAAGTGCCACATGAATTGAAATTCTTATTGTTGATCCAGGTAAGATATTGTACCAAGAACCGATAAGATCACTTTACTGTTATCCCACAAGAAATGTTGAACTGATTTGCCCAATAACCATTGATATCCAAACTTCACTGTAATATTGAATAGAAATGCCCATTGAAGATCATATCACTATTTCTACTAATTCAGGTTTCTCAATAACAGTGGTTGTCTGGCGGAACTATCCAGAAGTTGCTCATCAATTCAATAAGTAACACAATTGATAACAATTGTAATATACGAAAATCCTCTTTACTTTAAAAAGATGTATTTGTGGAGTCGTGTAGCATATTGGTTGGAGCATTCACCTCTCAAGAAAGGTTCAGTTCCCAGGCAGAGTGAAACTTTCCTCATTCCACATGTGGTTACTGAACAGAAAGTAGGAACCCGTTTAGTAGTTGATTGGTATGTCACTTTTCTGGGGGTAGTAATCACCTTGAAACTAACTAACTAACTAACTAACTAACTGACTGACTGACTGACTGACTAGATAACTAACTAACTAACTAACTAGTATAATTCTATTTATTTTTACACTAAAATGTTTTAAAGATTTTTTTTTAATTCCATCAGTTTAAATTAATTGTTACCCACTACAGTTGAAGCCAATTTTCAAATATTTTCATAAAAGCTACTGTTCATGAATCATCGATCCTATATCCCTTTTGTGGTAGTTATTTTGTGCCACAACACATTAGATTAAGCACAAGGATCCAGATACTCTGGGGAGATCTTCATGTGTAATGACAAGAGAATTTAGGCAGATCAACACCAGATATGCCCCCATTACACTGTAAACAAACAAGGCATAATACTTAGTTCTAAACAACACAAGCTGGAAACATTGGCATGAGTCAACATTCAGGTCAACAACAGTCAAAGCCCATTGAAACTGCCTAAATCCACAAGGATTTCAATTTCAAGCACATGCTGGGAATATTAGCCAATTTGGTTTCTTCAAGATACAGTCAATGTGCATAATTCAGATGAACAGCAGCAGCACTGGAATCCATCTCAGAAGCACAGTTCTATATGGATTAATTAATTGCCTACGACAATCTCAGGAGCAAAATAACATGTACGCATATCAAGAAAAAATTGTGCAAAAATGCATTAGATCTAACACTGTATACTATCTGCAACACAAATGAGTATTATTTGTGCTATGAAGAAAAAGCTGTGCATTTAACACATAAGAAAACTTGCACATTTTCTTACTAGGTGTAATTCATAAAAGTTATCACAAGCATTTTGTGGTTTACAATAAATTCATTGACTCATAAATTAGAAGGGCAGAAACAAAATCATTGATTTTACCTAATGTTGGCATTTTTGAATGAAACCAGATACAGGCCATACAACTGATTAAATACCTACAACACAAAAAAGTAACAGTTTATGATTTAGTAAGGCAATGCTACAGTGATCACATCATTACCCTGCCAAATGCCATCTATCACATTTACAGGGGTTAACTATGATGGATTACAATCTGTAGTGAAGATGCAGCTTGTAAATAATGTCATGCTGCTCTTCAACTGACTTTCCGAAAGCATAGACAGACAGCTAATCAATGCCAGAAGAGCCTATATTAAACAAGCCTTTTCTCAGGATGTCTTGAGGATCGTTAAAAGTGACATCGTGGGAATAGTCCTTGTAAAAGTGATCTCTGTCACATAGATTCTACTGTTGAACAGCGCAGACTGAAAATCCGTTCAGTATTCATTCTTGAACCCATCGCCAGTGGGAAATGCAAAGCTGTTTAGTGTAGGGCTTTACAGTTCTCATAGTCATGCTGAGGTGGGCTATAAACTCTGCACTGCCTTGAATTGACCTTTTGCAACATCCTACTGATGTCACATACTAAGCACAGTATGTTTTTCAGACCAGGAAACAAATTACACCAGTACACCAGAATTTATTGAACATATATTATAAATGATTTATATTATTTTCTTCAAGGTTAAGTGTACTGTCTCCTCCTAGTTTTTTAACACTATAATTAAAGGAAAGTGATTTTATGTATAAGCATTGAACATAATCTGAATAAAAGTAATTGCTTTCAGCATCTTGGGCAAAGATGTGATCAACGATGACAGCATTCCGTATCAATCTGTCCTCTTATTCACAAGCAATGTCACTTTTCCTTTCTATCACACCAAGCAAAATTAATTGGATCTTCAACAATATGAGGCAGGTAATATCTTAAAATCAAATAAATATGTGCTGTCTCCCTTTATATTTTAAAAAAACTATTCTTTATAACATTTTTAAAATGATAATTGTAAGAACAATTTAGTGAACATTGGAATACCAACTTCCTGAAACATGTATTTTTACTGCAGCTTCACGGATACCAGTTTAACTAATTTAGCATCCAAATAAATCGATTTCTGCGAAATTCATTGACTGTGTAATTGTAGTTGAATGTGGCAACCATGTTTCACACAGCAATAAACCACAAACTGCAATTAGTTAACTGATCATTTTATCCTGAGGACTGTTGGCCAGAACATCAAGAGATATTCTTTTAGAGTAACTGTTTTATCATAGGATCTTTAACGTCTGTGCAAATTTGGTGTAATGACTTATTTGAAATACAGGAATTACATCAAGGCAATGTTTTCCTCATCAGTCCATATTGTGGTCAAACAAGAATAATAATTACAACAACAACAACAAATTACCCTTTGTTTAGTTCCTATTATGTTGGAAAGACATCCCAGTGCATTGGACATCAGGGTTTTTTGAACCCAAGCTGGGAGTTGGGGAATCAGGAAGGGTGGAGCAAGAGTGGTCGGGATTGGAGAGTGGCCGAAAACATGGTTTAAAAAGGAAAGTATTTAGATGGGACTTGAAGGAGGCAAGAGAGGAGGTGAGCTCGAGGGATTGCATGATAGAGTTCCAGAATGTGGGGGCAGAGATGTTGAATGCCCAACCACTAATGGTGGGTCAGAAAGTGCGGGAGACCTGAAGCAGGGCAGTGTCTGCTGAGCAGAGGGAACGGACAGGCTGATATGGGATTAGGCGATCGGAGTGGTAGGGGTGAGCAAGACCGTGGAGGGCTTGATTTGGGGCTTGAATACCCAACCTTCTGACACACAGTGAGGAGTGCTATCTGCTCGGCCCAGCTGACAAATGTGATGCTCTGTAACACATTCAATACCATCACATCTTTTACACAGGTTCATATTTTACTCCAATTTGTATATGGATGAGTGAACACAGCAGCTGGAAAAGTTTTAGCATTGCAAAAATATGCAGAACTACAAAAGTTCTTCTATTTTTTTACCGGCCTTTGTGATTCCTATTATTCCTAATAAAAGAGAACGAATGGTGGTGAGGCATTAAACATTGAATAACATCATTAAAATGTCTGCATCAAGTATGATACAAGTTTAATTGGAAGATCACAAATTCATTACAAAACACAATCGCCTAACATACCAATGGAAAATCAAGTAGAACGTGAGATAATTATTTCATCAATAGTATTGATATTAAATCTTGGCTAATCAGTTTGTCCTTAGCGATGTCATTCCATAACATGCATGTCCTGTATTGGTTAGAGCATTTGCCTTACATGCAAGAGGCCCCGGGTTCAATTCCCGGGAGGGCGAAACCTTGGGCAAGTTTACTTATTCCATACAACTATGTTCACCTTGCAGTAAATAGGAACCCGGTTATTAGCTGATTGGTGGATTTATTTTGTAGGGATGATATTCCCTCCAAAAAGCCCCAACAATTTGGTCACTCAGTCCACAACTGTTCCTGGGACACTGCTGTGCACAATTGGCTGCTGCATTTCACCCACAAAATATACAGTCGATTCATTATAGTATATTCTGTGAAGTGCTTTGAGACAATGTGATAAGGTGCTAAATCACCTGCAGGGAATATTATTATAACTTTCAGTATGATTTAATATCACAATTCCAAGCAATGTCTTCTGCAAACTGTCAGCCTTAAGATTGTTGCAATATGTTTTACAGAGTGATAGAGACCACAATCAAGGTTTTCCCACCCAGAGAGCCACTGATTTCATTCATCCTAACATCAATCACTGTAATGTGGACTGTTGCTAAACATTAGCTAGGTGAGATGAGAGAAAAAAAGCTGTGTTAAACCTTTTATTAAATATTTGGATTTTAATGGGGCCCTTTCATCAATAATAATGAACCTGGTATTTGATATGGAGTGTTTCATGTCATGAGGCTATCTCAAAGCAATTTAGAAGATTTATTATGAGGACTGTATTGCAGGGCAGGCAATTTGCATGCAGTCACTGTTATGAAGTGAATGACCAGTTTTATCTGGGTGTTTGTTGGCGGTTATTCTTTTTAATCATGTGCTGTAGGATCTTTGATGTCCATCTGAACAGATAGATAGAAATGCAGTTAATGTCTAATTCAAAGAGTGACACCTCCAGCAATGCCACAATCTCCCATCACTGTATTGGAGTATCAGTCTAGAACTGTGAATTGAAAGTCCTGACATGGGGCTTGACATTTTGCTTGAAGAAGCAAATTTCCTGACAATTGCTAGAGATCGAAAAGGGAGTGAATCCCAGGTTGGTCAATATATGACAGCTGAGCAGGTCATGGATGGAAGTCCAGAGGCAGCAAATATGCCAATGGCCACTAATGAAAGGGAAGATGTGCACAATGGGCCCTTGGGCCATCAAATGAGTACCAAGAATGCAGAGCCGAACCAGCTCATTAAAAATAGTTTCTACATTCTGTGAACTGACGGTGACGATATGAATTTTAATAAGTGAGACAGTAGGAGAGCCTAGTCAATTTCTGTTATTATATATTCTGACACACTTGGTGTTTTGCACATCTGATCATTGGAAGGTAATTTATTTGATAAGACATAAAAATTCAGAAAATAGTAAACGGTCATGTCCATGTAATGTTTCATCTTTACAAAACAAAAGGTTTAAAAACATCCCACCCTCCCCCAGCCCCACACACCTCCATAAACTTTAACCTCCTGCGCTTCATGAAAGATTGGAATATAATAATTAGCTGTGCGTTGAAATCCTGTTATAGAATTCAAGCCAACACAGAGGACAGGGCATACAACCACTGACCACATTTTGGCTGTCGAAAAGCATCAGCTCATTTTCTCCAGGGATTAAAATGTGTACCTGTGGGCATTATCATGTTAAAATGTACTGTGCAATCTAAGATCCCCCTCTAAGGAAAGTGAAGCAAACACGCCTAGGAAAGAAAATAAGTTCAAACTTAAAGAAAAACACTCCTTCCCTGTGCGATCTCTTGCACCGCTTCATTGATCCCTTCACAAATAACTGTCTATATCTGTTTTCAATTTGCTGACACAATTGCCTCAACTGGATAGTGAATTCTCACATTCACAATTCTCTGTGCAAAGTAAATCTAACTGAAACCATCCTTCTCCCTGCCTCTTGGGTTTAATGTTATTTTAACGTAATAATAATCGTTGCATTTGATATTGTGCTTTTCATATCTTCTAGATATCTCAAAGAGTTTCATAGAATATGCTGTAAAGTGAATTGACTGTAGATTTGTGGGTGAAACATGGCAGTCAATTGCGCACAACACTATCCAACAAACATTCGTGGATTGAAATGACCAATTTATTATTTTCTTGAGGGATTATTATTATGCATGTAGTGTAAGAACTTTGCCCAAGATTTTGCCCTGCCCAGAATTGAACCCAGGTCTCTTGCTTATAAGGTGAGTGCTCTCACCACTGAGCTACAGAATTCCAATGTTAACTTCACAATCAGTCAGGTCTGATTCTAAAACAGATATTCTAGGTGATGAAAAACACTTGCTTCTTTCTGAATTTTCCATACAATTTTATCCAAGTAAGACTATGGTGCACCAATCCTGTGGATGACTCTATTGTTTGATAGATTTTTACTAATGGGGTGTTGTTAGGATATGAAATGCTCTATCTTGAACCATGTTTGACAGAATATATACAATTTTAAGAGAGATTAGACAAATATCTGAAGAGAAAAATAGATATATAAAAGTGTATGGAGAAAAGACAGGAGACTGGGATTGAAGTCAAACTCTTTCTGAGAGCCAATGCCCATACAGTGCTCCCCATTCCACGCTGTAAATTTGTCTGCTTCAATTAACCATTTTGCTTTGTGCTGATCTAAGGTGAAAATTTAGCCATGTGCATGTGTTCAATGATTTATTTGACTGGATTGTATCCTTATTAGTCAATAACAAGTTCATAATAGTCTAACCACTAAAGTCCATAATTTAATTCACAAATGTTGATGAATTAACAATGTACACCTGGTTAACAATGATTTGGGCAAAATAAGTCAGTGTTAACTTCAAAATGTCCATTTTGTTTAATAAACTAGTTATAGTATTTACATTTTCCATTACATTAAAGCAGAACGTCACACCTGCTTTTAACAGGACATGTTAAAAAAGCAGTACAGATAAGTTTGGAACATTAGGCAATGTTGGGTTCCCAACATTTCCAGCCTAAATAAAATGTTAAAAGATTCATAAAGAGAACGAGTGAACAGTGCAATTTAGTTAGATTCTTTATACTGTATTACAGAGAATCAGAACACAACTGTATTGTATGACAAAATTTGAATATCAAATATTTTAAGTAATGTAGTGAGAGATGAGCTTTATTTTTGTATTAAAAACACAATAAAATATTTTTTGAAAAAAATTAAATAGGTAATTCACTCCATGGCTGTTTGTGGGACACTGCTGTGTGCAAACTGACTGCGGCATTTCACCCACAAAGTCAATCCACTTTACAGTATATCTTGTGAAATGCTTTAAGGCAACTTGATGACGTGATAAGTCACCATATCAAATGCAAAGGATTGTTATTATAAAGTGACTTGAGATGCAGACACATATGTGCTTCAGGTTACAGAAGAATGTGCATGCTTTTCTCATAGATCTAATCTAATCTAATCTCTATACCAACAGAATTCTATTCAAGCATCTATCTGATTCTTAAACAAATTTCTTGATTTTGCTCCAACAATGCTTTGTGACATAGGATTCAACATTCCAACCAGCCTTGTGCCAACACATTTGCTGAGCAGAGAGGCACAAGACAGATCTAAGCATCAATTTTAGGCATGGCTTCTGGCACTTTTAACTTTTTATCACAAGGCACTTGGAATAAATATTCTCTTATTGCATCGGTATGGAATGAGACTAGATCTCATTTTCATTGCATTCAAATTATTTAAATTTATTCTGTTAAATAAATAACTGTCCTATCAGATTTGTAAATTGAACTAGCACTCAACTTCCTGATGTTTTGATAATCTCCCATGAGACCAAGGAGGAAAACTCAGAACAAGATTATAATGCTAATGCAAAATAAAGGGTTTTTAGGGGGATGACAAAATCACCTCTAGCTACTTAATGTTTCAGTCCACTTTTCATGTCATAATTGGAGTTCAATACTGGTTTATACAAAACAGAATCCAGCTCACAATGCAGCGTCATTCTCTGAGGAATAAAGTTAACAGGCATTCTTGTAAATGCACAGTTTACAGTAGGAGTGACATTGTTTGCTTTAAAGGATTGGAAGGGCCTAATGGCTTGAAGACTGAAATTATTCACTTTAAAATGGTACAAAAATCTATATGTTTTACATTAAGGATTTGTTGTACTGTTCAATAGGAAGACTATAAAAGTAATTGGCTAAATAAATTAATTAAGATATATTAATTCACACTTGTAATTCGCTCTGTATGGGTGAACAGTTCATACAATAAGGGCACTTTTGTATACAATTGTATACAATCTCTAATAATCTGTTTCTATTCTCTTGTGAAGCGAGTGCTCTAACCAATATGCCGCAGGACTCCAGATTGAATTTTTCTTGATTATTAGGGTTAGACTACAAAGGAAATAAAGTATCATACAATTAATGGATGGAAATTCACAGGAACAGGAAGGTTTGCATTCCATAGTATGCTGCTCCCTCCCAAATTAAGATTATGTGCAGGAAACTGTATGTTTTGGAAATATAAGTTACCTCCTGTTGGGCTGGTAATTTCAAAGGATTTAGACTTGAAAATATAGTTTGCTCCCTATTGCAAATATCTCTGTAAATGTTGCATTGTTTACCTTTCAAATAAATCAGAACTTCTTTCACATTATCTTGCACAATATATTCTATTGCTCGGGTCCTAACACTTAAGGTTGAAAGTGGCAATTATATTTCTGGACACAACACTTCATTAGTACTTTGTCAGCTGTAAGATTGACTTGGTACCTAACACATCAATGTCAAGTCCTATATATTTTTTTTTAAAATGCCTTTCTATACAACCAAACTCAGCTCTAAAATGTCACATCTTGCTAACTGAAATTATTAGCCTAGTTCTGTCTGTACACCTGGGAAAGAATACATTAAACATTTGAGAGACACAACATTAGGTCTTTGAAACTTAAAATGTCCTCATGTCTCCATCGTTAAATTGCTCTGGCTGCAGCTGAAATGAATATTTGAAAATTCGGCAAAGTACTTCGTTTTAAAAATAAAGAAGTGAAGCAAAATTTTAATTTGTCTAATTTCTAACCATATTAAACAGTAGGAAAATATCAGAGTCGGAGAAGAGCATTTTTTCTCTCTACATTTTACACCTACTGTCGATTTGAAGTAATCTCACGTCAGGTGGAAAATGGCTTAGACACAGGATCAACTTCCCGCTATCTATATATTTTTATTCAAACAATGTACAGTACTTTAGTCTCAACTTTAGCAACACATCAAATACTGGACAGGTGTTTTTCATTCTGTAATGGATCCAGCATTGTGAACTCTATAAATTAGTAAATGTAATGGCCAATAATGCAGTTTGGTGCTGTTTGCTCTCAAATACTGGCAACCAGATTGATACTGCCCAAACTCATTTCAGGAAGATAAGGTTGATATTCCGAAGGGATGAGATCACATGGACCGGTTTGTCTTCATCCAAAATGAACTTATGATTTAGTGGTTACATTGTAGTGGTAACATTCACTCCGTCAGTTTGCGGTGAAATGAATGAAAGGATTGTATTCGAACAAAGGACAGTATAGTATTGCAAACCACAGTATTGTAGATTAAAAATAAATTGAACAAATGTTCCTCTAAATTGTTGGTTCCTACCTTACCCATCTCCTGTCTGCTGTGACCAGCTCAGATCTAAAATGTAACAGCAAGCAAATTCACAGGAAGAACCTTTTTTCAAAATTAAGAAGCCTAAATGGTGGTCTTAGAATGTATGTATAATTTGGCCACAAGTAATGTTAAAAATTTGAAAAGTTTAGGATGCAGGTCATAATGATAAAATAAACATTACTAGTATAAAAGGTATTGCACATTCCATAAGACCAGCCATTGACCTTGTTTTATGCCAAAGTGGTATTTATTCTCAGTGATTATAAAGATATGAGACTGATAACATGATAGCCTTGTGAGATTAACACATATAAAACATACCAGAGTGTTGAATCCTTGTACACCCTGGCTATCATACAAGTCAATAAGTTAGTGTTTCACCATTTTCATTACAGGAACATTCCCTCCCTCCCTGGCTAATATACACCCAAGCAATAATTTAAGTTGTCTCAAAGGTCCAATTATTCTGAATCTAACTATATTTTTTTCTAATTCTTTGATTGATTGTCTATATAATGTAATAAAATGGCAGCAATTAATCTTTTTTTTTGCATATCACAGTATTTCTTTAGTTCGAGTGAATATTACCTTAAAATAGATTTAGACAGTACACAATGCTGGCTCTGCTACTAAGATAGTACAGCTGCCAAGCTCAATTATACAAAAGGCAAAGCACTGCAGAAATCCATAGATGTCGCCTGACTTGCTGAGTGTTTCCATTGACTTCTGTTTTTATCTCAATTACATAAACCTATCCCAATCAGCAAATGGAAGCACTAGTGTACAAAACACCTTCAGTTATCACTTAAAATAACAATAATATACAGTTCAGTATATACAATAGATAATATATATATTCCATGTTCATCAAGTTCTCCAAGATGCTACCTGACGTGGAGAGCGCTATATAAGTGCAAGTTTTTGTTGTAAATATCAGTGATTTCACTAGTTGACAAATCATAATGAAAACGATGTGCTAAAAATACCTGCTAATGATGCAGCACCTTATCATGCCCCCAAATGTGTTTCATGCACTAAGTGTTTTGGTACTCTAGTAACAATTATTACATAAGTAATTATAAACCCTGCCAGCAACATCCACCAAACTTCTATAACATAAATGTAAACAACCATTCTAGACAATCGGCAAGCATCCTGCTCATCTTTAAAATAGTGCCATTAGATCTCGAAAATCAGAATAGATGGTTAGGTTTCCTCTGTTTAGCATTGCCTCTAAAGGACAGATATGATTGGCAGAGAAACGTATACAAAGCAGCTAGCAAAATAAAATGTGTAGCACCTTAATTCTTACAGTTTCATACCTATTTAAAGAAACTCAGAAATGTAAGGCACAGTAGAAGTCTATTTGTTCCATTATTTTATGTTGATTTTGAAAACTTAGCTTTTAAAAAGGGCCAAAGTAACCATTAACAAAAGTTTTAATCCATAAAGAATCTGTGTTGGATTGTTAATCAATGTGACAAATGTCAAATGTCACATGTATCAAAGTAATTCTACTAACAAAACACATTCAGCACAAGATGTAAAAAAACTGTAGTGAAATGACAATAATGACAGCTGAACACAAGAGACCTGACAGCACTTTGCTTCCAGTAATAATGTCTTGTCAAAAAGTCTTTATTAGTAATACCTGCTAGCAATCTGCATCTGACACGTCTCGCTGAAATACACCACTTAATCAAACATAAAATAGATTCAGGGGTCCGATTAGTTTTCCATTGCGAATGGAACTTTTCAAAAGGCAACCATTTCACATATCTGTATAGAAATGCTCATAAAAAAAATTGTCTCTACTTCCACTTTCTTCTAATTGTGAGCACACACAGATTACACATTGGGCTTGCTTTATCATTATTATTAGTTATCCCCAATCCTTGCTTCTGTGATTTGTGCCCTCAGACACTATTTACGTATTTTGCAGAAGCTATGTACACAGATACAGCCAGAGGATTTTCCATATGATTAACTTGAGTTGATTCTCTGTCTTTACACCAAACAGAATTATTTGGAGCTACGAGCCACATCGTAAGCAAATCAGATCAAAATAAACCACAGCATGAGTCTCTAACTACAGGAATTCAAATATTGCCTCAAAACAAAGGAGGCCTTAATATTTTTTTTTTAAAGTTAATTAATTTTATTTAAATAACTCACAAAAAGTGATAATCCAAAATGTGAAATCAATATTGGGATTAGAATTATTACCATGATGACACAGCTTTTGCTTTCTTCACTGTTGTGTATACAGTACATCAAACAGATGCCCACTAAAACAACAATTGATATGGTACTGGTTCACTCAATGAAAATCTACAGGAACATTATCTGCCTGAGAACAAGATAACCTGACTAGAAATGCTAATGAAAATAAGACAGATAATATTGATAATAACCCTTATATTTGATATACAGTAAAGCTCATCTAACTCTTATCTTTATAGATCGTATAATCACCCAAGCCGTACATTCACCGAAGTCCCATTCAGTTTCCCACCCAAACCATGTTGATTTTTTCTTTGCGCTAGTCATGTTTTATAAAGCAAATCAATTTGTCATGAAATGAGAAATGTTCAGCTCACAATGTCCTTCTCACAATAAGAAAACCTGCCATTTCTATCGATTAAACTCTTGCTTTCCAAGGGCCATGTAATATCAGTTGTATTGTGGACTCTTTCCCATGATGAAGAGTGGACAGCAGGGAGGGTCAGCTTCAAATTGAAGCAAGTGGCCAGACATTGCGGGGGAAAACCAGCAAATTCCTGCAACAGATAAACTCCTCAATGTGGAAGAATCACATTCTTCCAAGACAGTTGGTATCCCCGAGTGGGAATTTTCAAATACATTTCTTATTCCATAGTGTCTTATGTTTTTACACTTTAGTTTAGCTGGAAGCAAAGTGTATTATTTAAAAGAAGATTCTAATCCATCATTCGCTCACTTTTCACAGTAAGAGGACAAGTAATAATAATAATCCTTGCATTTGATATAGTAATCAATCATCAGTATTAAATGTACAATCAGAACAGTAATCATACAATGCAGGTATTCACTTACTCTCCACAATCACTTCTCTGTTTGTCCAGTTGTCATTCATTATCTGGATGTTTCCAAAATGAACATCGCTCAGAAATATCCGATTATTTTTTCCTTTCGTTTTTCGACTGTAATCGAAGGCCAGGGCAATCACATTTTTGAAGTATTCCGGCTTTTCAAAGGGTCTTATGGGGGGATTTAAGTTGGTCTCATCCGTCAGATGAATGGACTTCAATATGGTTCTCTCTGAATACAGCAAATAGCCATCATATTCACGACAGCTAACCCCATCTTCAGCAAGCAGACTGTATGAGCATTCACAAGATCGTTGACCATTTCCACGGTACAAGCAAAGTTGCTGGCATCCACCATTATTTTTTGCACAGACATTGGTACCTGCAAAAATATATTTTTGCATTATTATCTCTTAACTCATTATCTCGTTCTGCTAGCTGATGACCTCCGTTCTTGCCTGGCTCCATTGACTCCCCACCCACCAGAGGATCAGGTTGAAGATCAAGACCTTCACTTTTAAAACCCTTCATGATTTTAACACACCCTACCTCTTTGACATTCGAAAACCTTACCACCCCACCTCCTATGTCTGCTCAGCAGGCACATGTCCTGCCTTCCTTGACCACCCCACCATTGACGTTTGGGCCTTCAGCCTTTCTGCAACATTCTCTGGATCTCCACCCTGGAGTCCATTGTCCTTTCACCTTGGCCCTTTCCTTGTGTCCTTCAAGGTCAAATTCAAGACCATCATCTTTGATTGCATTTCCCATCATCTGTCAAGATTAAAGTTAAAATGTGTTTTGAAATATTGTCTGATTTTTGAATAATGGTACTGCCTAAAGCTGGCCTGAAGAACATAAAACGTTTTTTAGCAGTAGTTGACATCAGTCCTTCATGGAAGGATTTGGCTTGAGCAGGCTGAATCTATGAAGGGTAATGTTTATCTTACAAAAGGGACAAAGTTAATTGTTGTTTCAAAATAGCTGGATTACATATCGATCGAATGTGTAAAGCCATGTAGCACATACAATAATGAATTACCTCTTCAGATGCTCAGAGAGCACCAGCTATCCAGCCATTGTGGAGCTGTAGAGCAGTACACGAGATAGCAGTATAATTCTTGAAAATAAAACGCTGATTGAAACACAGCCTAAGATGCTCTCTACAGTTGATGTACAAACCAGTGAGGTGAAGCAGGCATTGTGGATGTACAAGCCGATGGCCCACCAATTTACTAAACAGCATGTTGGTGCGTCAAATTGTTTCATCATCTAGCTGCCCAGACTCTTAGCTTTCATAAACATTATAAGGCACCTTGAGGTTCAGTAACAGCTTTATGGTTTCATTGCTTAAAATACATTATATTATGCTATTTTCCCTTTAATATTAGAATGCTCTTCAGCAAATCCTTCTACTTGTCCTTTAAGTATTACCTTGAGACTCCAGCTGGGATAGCCTGCCCAACAGAGCTAAAGCCCGCAATTCAGATTGCAATGGTGAACCATTAATCAACCTTGGGGAATCTACCACTCATAGCAACAGTTAAATATTCCTCTTTTAATTTATGTATGGGAAACTAAATTATGCAGCTTGACTGAAATCTAGCCATACTAATTTCAGAGTCACAGTAAATTGAAGTACCAGACTCAGAGGCTTGGACCTGAAAATGACTGGTGCAAAATCAGATCAATGCCTCCTTGAACTATTACTTGCAATACACATATTATTCAGACACCATTTCTGGGGTTACAGAAAAGGTGTGTTTAATTTAATTGGACCATACATTGGAGGCAAGCTACTTTAATTAAATAAATTACAGATGAGTACAATCCTTCATAGTGAACAGGGCATTCTAGTCATCAATATTTTTGCAAAGATCTATTTTCCACATAAAATATAAGTATAGGATTGAATACAAAGGATTTTAAGCAATTATAAAACTGAATTGACCTTTTTCTCGGGCTCTGTTGAAAATCGTAACACCCTTCAGATTTACTCCAAGGTGTGATCTCATGGTTACAGCATCCGCAGCACTGCTCTTAAGTCCTCTCTTGATGGATCCATTGGCATGTGCTCTGTCAAAAGTTAATGCAGTTAATTAACACAATTGATAATTAAAACAACAGCCGAGCAAGGAAAGGACCTGTAGGATCCACTCCTGTTTAGTCACTGCTTTGGCTCAAATGTCAATATCTAAAGTGCTTTCACCTTAGGAAATAGTGTGGCGTTTTGGGATTTTCGCTATGACCTTGCTGGGTAGGACTAATCCAGTGTGGACAGAAAAGCTGGCACTGCAATAACATTTGGAATCCTAAATACTTATGGGAAAATAAATTACCTGTCAGACCAGAAGATGTAAACCCCAAAGACTGCAACTGAAAACATATCCATGTTGTTTCCTGACAGCACAATTTCTCGGTTTTCTCCATTCTCAAGGTTGATTCTCTCTATCTTGTCTGTACGGGCATCACACCAGTATAACTTACTTTCCTGTGGACCAATGGCAAAGTAAACTTGGGCAAACTGTATTAGAAGCATCAGCTGATTTTTTTTTTTAAAAAAGCATTTCTGCAGCTCTAGGGAGAAGCAACTTGTTAAACCGTAATTGAGAGAAAAATGTTCTCACTGTTCACTTGACCAAATTTAGTAGCAAACCTCGTAGTCGATTGATATTCCATTTGGCCAGGCGATGTTGGTGCTCACAAGGCTTCTCTGCTCCGATCCATCTAACCTAGCTCTTCCAATGCAAGGAGTCTGCCCCCATTCGGTCCAGAACATGAACCTATCATAAAAAACAACAACAAATTACATTTGTATAGCACATTTTACTTCGTTAAAACATCACGTAGTAAGCATGAAATATACCTGTTAGAACACGACATTTATTAACTATAGAGTACTTCCAAAGGATGTCAGTTTTACTCAGTAGATAATACTCTTGCCTCTGGGTCAGACAATAGTGATTTCATCCCACATCACATCTTAGTCATTTAATTTCCATTGCATTAGTGAGAGAATACTGTATATTGGATAAGCCTTTCAGATAAGACATCAAACCAGTATTCTGTCTGCTGCCCAGGTGATTTAGATGGACTTCAAAACTCCTACAACACTATTTCAAAGATACGGCAATTCTCTGGATGATCTTGGCCAATATTTTACCTTGATCCAAACCTTTCAAAATAATTTGATTCAACATCCACGTTATGGTTAATTGGGACATACCTCTGGCAGTGGTGAACTGCTGCCGCAGCAGGTTGCTAATTTACTGGTAACTACTCTTCAAGTAACTTATTCTGTAAAGCCATTTCAGATGTTTTAACCTATGAAGGCACTGCATCAAATGTATCTTTTTTTTATTTATGTAAAAGATCACATTTTCTATACCAAGTAACTATAAGTCTATACAACATGGCATCATTTTAATTGTTACAGCACAAACTCTACTTTGCTGCAGTGATAATGTTCGGTATCTTTCTTAGGTCTGAGACTGAGGGCAAACTATGAAAAATGATAGCTTTAGTAATTAATGACTTTTGCATGCAAAGATTTGCATAACTAATAACAGGCATGTAGCTGGGAATGTTGCAAAGCAAAACGTTTGGGGCTATAACCATAGTACTATAAGTGGCAAGGAGTAACCTACATTTCTAGTGGGATAGGATATATCCGCTCAGGTACCACAGTATGTGAGATACGATTTAGATTTTAGAGAGTGTAAATCCTTTCAAAGTCCTCTTTGTGCAATTATATTTCATTGTATAATGAATTTAAATATCAAGGAACGTTTGCAACAACAACAATAAAATTACACTTGTATAGTGTCTTTCACGTCAGGAACAACAACAACAATTTAAACTTATAAAGCGCCTTTCACGTCGGGAGGACGTCCCAAGGCGCTGCACAGGAGGCGTGTGACCCGAGCTGGG
The DNA here is from genome assembly GCA_035084275.1 of Hydrolagus colliei. Lineage (NCBI taxonomy): Eukaryota > Metazoa > Chordata > Chondrichthyes > Chimaeriformes > Chimaeridae > Hydrolagus > Hydrolagus colliei. Next base: position 16,641,437 of record CM068747.1, on the reverse strand, counting down.
AGGGGAGTGTTCAGGAAGGGGTGAAACACGTAGGGGAGGTCGAAGAATTCGGGGGGGAATAAAAGGCACGGTCGAAGAGGAAAGTCTTCAAACTGGCCTTGAAAGAAACAAGGCGGAGGGATTGGGGGATGGAATTCCACAGGGTGGGAGCGGAGAAGCTGAAAGCCCGGCCTCCGATGGTGGGGCGGTTCGGGTGGGGGGCTTGGAGCAGGCCAAGACCTGCTGAACGGAGGGTCCGGGTGGGCTTATAGGGGGAAAGTAAATCGAAGAAGGAAGAAATCCCAAGGTGCTGGACAGCCATTGTTTCAGACCTGAGCTGGGGTCAAGGACAGTGGAGGGAAATAACTGGATTTAGGGTGACGGATGGGACCATGGAAGAGGAGGATCTTTAGGCAGGACTTAAAGAGGCTAGGGAGGAGGCAAGGTAGAGGGACTACAGGATGAAGTTTCAGAGGTTGGGGGCAGTGAGGCTGAAGGCTTCCCAGCCAATGGTGGGGCAGGTGGAGTGGGGATCATGGAGCAGGCCAGAGCCTACTGAGCAGGAAGGGGGCGGGCAGGTTTGTAGGGGATAAGGAGGTCGCAGATTTGGAGGGCTTTGATGGTGAGGACCAGGATGTTGAATTGGATCCTCTATGTGATAGGGAGCCAATGGAGTTGGGTGAGGATGGGGTAGATGGGGCGATGGAGTTTGGAGCAGTAGAGGACATGGGCCGCAGAGTTTGGGATTATCTGCAACCGATAGAGGGAGGAATTGGGATGGCCGACAAGCAGGGTGTTGGCATAGTTGAGCTGGGATGTGATGAAGGCGTGGATGAGGGTTTCAACGGCCTGGAGGATGAGGTAATAGCGGAGTCGGGCAATATTGGTTAGGTGAGGGACGGCAGAGTGGGTAATTGCTTGCATGTGGAGGAGGAAAGACAGTTGAGGATCTAGACATCTCGGTTCCTGACTGGAGTGTACAGCCATGGAGTTTGATGCTACCAGTGCCTGAAGCAAGAAGGCACTGCCAGAGCCAATCAGGAGGGCCTCCTCCAGGAGGGTCTTGTTGGCATTCAACTTTAGAAAGTTAGCGCTCATCCAGGACTTGATGAGTGACAGGCAATCTGCCAGGAAAATAGTGGTCCTGGAGTCGAGGGTAGAGGCAGAAAGATAGAGTTGGGTGTCATCCGCATACATGTGGAAGTTGATCTCATGTCTGTGAATGAATGTCACCAAAGGGGAGCATGTAGATGTTAAAACGTAGGGGGCCAAGGTCAGAGCTATGGGGACACCACAGGTGACAGTGCGGGGATGGAAGAGAAGCTGTTGGTGACGACATAGTGGAGATATTTGCAGTATTTTTTATTTACAAATTGTGCATTTTGTCCTTATTGCTTAATCGGGTAAAGGGTCTTCACAGGGGTTAAAAAGACAAATCTTACTGTGGAATATCAAACAAAATTTCACTAGGGATCTGAGAGGCATTGATCAATACATAGTGTGCAGAATCTCTGTATCTCATGCCAGACAGCCAAAACAATGGCTGTCTGACAATCCATGCTGCTGACAAGCCATGAAGTTTGTGCTGCATATTATTGAAGTCAACTATATGTATGCAATATACAGAAGACAAATTTACACAGACAAATAGATATGCGTTAAAATCGGAGATGCTTACACTGGTAGCTTGATGAAGAAAATCCTGGATTTTTAGTGTCAATCAGCCTTGTAATACATTTGGAAATCCAGGAGGTGGTGCTCATTTAGCAACACAAACTAACATTTCAGTGAATATCTACCAACAACGTGAATTTAGCCTCCATTTATGCAGCTACAAGTGATTTGCAGTAAAAAGCCTAGATATTAGGAAGGTGAAATTAGATTTATAATTCCAGTTCCCAAATTGTATCTATCGGTCAGGTTGCTCACCTCGCTAAGCCCATCAGCAACCCAGGTGTCTTGTTCGACCCTCAACTGTCTTTCCTTCCCCACATCCAAGCAATGACTCGCTCTGCCTTTCCCCATCTCGCTGAAACCCTCATTCATTACATCCTGGCTCAATTATGCAAACAACCTACTTGTCGGCCTTCCCAATTCCTCCCTCCACAGGCTGCAGATAATCCAGAACTCTGCGGCCTGTGTCCTCTACCATTCCAAACTCTGTGATCCCATCTCCCCCACCGTCGCCTGACTCCATTGGCTCCCCAGAATCCAGAGGATCTAATTCAAGATACTGGTCCTCACATTTAAAGCCCTCCACAACCTTGCCCCACCCTACATCTGTGACTTCCTATACCCTTACCAACATGCCCTCCCTCACTGCTCAGCAGGCTCTGCACTGCTCAGCGGGCTCTGACCTGCTCCACATCCCCCAACCCACCCGACCCACCATTGTCGGGCGAGCCTTCAGCCACTCTGTCACCAACCTCAAGAATTCCATTCCGCAGTCCCTCTGCCTCGCCCCCTCCCTGGCCTCCTTCAAGTCTCGCCTCAAGTCTCTCCTCTTCAATGGACCCATTGGCAACTCCTAATCATCGCCTTCCCTCCCCACTCCTGACCTTAGCTCGGGTCTAAAGCAGTGACTGTTCAGAGCCTTGGGACGTCCTCCTGACGTGAAAGGTGCTATACAAGTGTAATTTTGTTGTTGTTGTTGCTGAAGAGCCCTACACAGTCCACCACTGATTGGTGCACAATTTTTTTTTAACTTAATACTTGTTTGATATGATCACATCACAATATCTCAAAGAGTTTCCCATTGAGCTACGAATGTGGAGTGGAGTGACTGTTGCTACACAGAAAATCCTAAACATGTTGGAATTACCAAATTCTATGGGCTTTTTCCAGTAAATGTAGGCAAGGAAGGAGTGTTGGTCAAGATTATGACGTATTTTGTAACCCTAAGAAATTTCAAGAACTTTTAAGAGTGCCTTTGTTCAATAGATAGCAATTACAGGACAGGCCTTGGAGGCCAGAGGTCCTCAGAGTGGACAGGGCGACCCTTGTCTGGAAATGTATGTACCCAAGTGGGGTCTGAATCATGCTGCCAAAAGGACCATTGTCAGAAACAATTCCAAATACCCCATTTTAACATCCCAGACCTCAGTTCAAAACTTTATGCAGAGTCCACAGCGCACACAGTAAGGCAATGTTCATTTTAAAGTAGAATTTTGCTTTCAAGAGGGAATTGGATAGGTACTTGAAAAGGAAAGATTTGCAGAGCTTTGGGGGTAAGAGCGTGAGTGTGAGCTCTTTCAAAGTGACGGCAAAGGCATGATGGTCCACATGGTCCCCTTCTGTGCTGTAAGATTCAATTATTCTATGAATTCAGTATTTGTAAACTCATGACTTCTTTTAGAACATCTTCTTAGAATAATTTAAACATGCTTTGCCAGGGAAATGAAATTCCGACTATGAGACTGGGTGTTATCACAGCAAATCTAAATTCATGAAATGCTTTCTAAAAATGCAAAGTGGCACATTATTTGATGATGTACTAAAGACTGAAGTTTAATTAATCAACATTTTTTATTTTCTAGTTGCCTGGAAAAAACAGGATTGTTCATGCCACTCTCAAAAACGAATCCATTACGATGTCATCAAGATAGCCTCAACAATCATGCCCGTCTGTGCTCAGTAAACCTTCAGCTATTCTATCAGGTGTGACCAAATGAGAAATTGGGCATGACATTGCTCTACTGGGTTCTCTAACCTTGCTTTATTTGGGGGCATATGTGGTGGAATGTAGAGGAGGGGAATGTAGAAAGTGTGCAGCTGAACATCAACGGTAAAGGACACTGAAAAAAAAACTCATCAGGAAATGTATTAGAAAAAGAGCTTTGCTTTACCCTTTTTCTGGATGCACTGCTATAGCACGTGGCTGATCCAGCCCCTGGGATATTATCACATAGCGAAAGGAACCATTAAATCGTGCAACTTCTATTATATTGAAGCCATGATCAGTCCAGTATATATTGCCTGTGAAAAATGTAAAAGAAAGATAAACGTTAATGTTCTATGAAACTACAACATTAGCAGATAATTGAAAAATGAGCAGAAAATCTCTCACCAGCTATCCAATCCACTGCAATGCCTTCAACCCTTCCAAGGCCATTACTGATAATATCTTCTCTCCAGGTTTGATCTCGCTTTGCTCTGCTAATTGTGCTCCTTCCCATATCTGTCCAATAGATTGTATCATTTGCTGTAAATAAAATTGCAGGATTTCAGATTTTAAAATCGTCATAAATTTTCCTCCAACGTTATGACAAAAAGGATGGGTTGGTCACTGCATGAAAAGTTTTATTTCATGAAATTAATATAAAAAAATGCCTTTTGCTTTTTTTTGCTTTAATGTAGAGGAAGGCCTTTTGAATTTGTATGGTTCCAAATACCATACGAACTGATAAATAGTGCAAACAGTAAAGATAATTTAATAAAGATGTCAGTTTTATACAGAATGGATATTTTAACATTTTGACTTATACAGTCAATTCACTTTGCAGTCTGTAATTTTTTTTACATAAATAGCTCAGTTTCAAAGCTTTTACAGTAATTCAATAACACTTGTAGATATTTCTGCAATGCAAATTATTGTTAAGTATTAGAACAGTTTTGATATGAGATTACAGATTAAATTTAAGAGATAAAAGGATCACTTAGGCATTTAAAGCATTCAATGCAAGCAATTAAATGTATCCATTTGATGGAAGGCACATGGTAGGTCATTCAATATTACGGTACAAATATCGGTAAATAAATGCCTTGGATGAATTAATGTAACCATCTTCATCTCCTTTCTGGTCAAGTTATCTTATTTTTCTACCAGTTCATATAGCATGCACGCAAATGCTGTTTCCCAATTATTAATACCAGCAGTTTGCACCCGTTTGAGTGATGACAGTACACGTCGGAAATGTCACAAATCTATTCTCAGCAATTGTCATGAATTACATTCCATCAAAGTGGAATTCACTCGAACAATAATAGATTACAAAGTGTCACTTCAGTGTCTTTCTTGAAAGTTGTGATTTTTTCACTGATCCTTCCTTGTAAGTACAGCTCATTTTGTCAAGACATTGGTAATTCCTTTGCAGTCCAACTTGGGATAGAATAGTTTACATGCATGAATTTTCAATCATGATCTTGGACAGCCTTCCCTAAGTGTGAGCATGTCTAAATTCTGAAGCCTTGCATAAAAAAAGCAGGGAGATGGATGGATTGGAAAAATCAATTTGCCACACATATTTATGCACATCTGTGTTCTTTGTAAGTGGGTATTTTGTTGTCAATAAGAAATAATAACTTGTCTTCAACATCACACATTATCGTGCCAAAATGTATGAAAGCCTTTCATACTGTAATGTTTATAAATCCAAATCACAGTTTAGTTTCACTGGTTCCTTTATCTAAAGCTTCCACTTTCACTCTCTGCCACAATCTGCCCAGTCACTTTCCCAGAATCCTTTTCTACTCGCTTGCTTCATATTGTCAATGTCCAATTGGCAATTAAGTCATTAAAGCAATGATTTGCTTTGGCATATAGTGACTGTCCCTATGTACAAGAATAAGGCAGTAAATCTGCAGTAGCACCAACCCACAGACAGCAATGAGAACAATTAATTTATTGTTCCTTTGGTGAACTTGGTTGAGAAAAGAATAACTACAACAAAATTACATTGATAGCATGGTTTTCACGTCGGGAGGACGTCCCAAGAATACTGTTGCAAAGTATTTTCTCAGGAAAAAAACACTAAAGGTTTGCAAAACAATGGTTGCAATGCACCTAGTAATAACCTAACACCTATTGATATCACCCAAATTTTTTTTAAATCAATTGGCCAGTCTAAATTCCCTCTCCTTGCTTATTGATGAACAATTCCTTGTTGTTATTATCTGTCATTGGGCCACAAACTATCACTGCTGGAATCCATGGTTGAAGCATAAACTATTAATGTACTAAAGAGAAAAGTTGATGCATACAAGAAGCAGAAGGGAATATAGAGGTAAATAATAATAATCCTTGCATTTGATATAGCGCTTTCCACATCTTATCAACGTCCCAAAGCGCTTCACAGAATATACTGTAAAGTGAATTTACTGTATATATTTGTGGGCGAATCGCGGCAGCCAATTGCGCACAGCAGTGTCCCACACACAGTCGTGGATTGAAATGACCAATTTTATTATTGTGTTTTTTTTTGGAGGGATTATTATTAGGCATGTGGAGTAAGGAAACTTGCCCAAGGTTTCGCCCTGACCTGCCTGGATTCGAACACAGGTCTCCCCAGCTTGGTCTCCCCAGCTTTTAAGACAAGTGCTCTAACCACTGAGCCACAGGAGCTGGAGTTGGGAGTTGGAGGGTTAAGGTCTCCCTTGGTGTATTAACACTGGTGCAGATTTGTTACGTTGAATGGCCTGTTCCCATGGTGTACTACTTCATATAATTCTATTGGACCTCATGTTATTAAAGTGAGATACCCATGGTTACCTTTACAGTTCTCAAGCAAATAATTTCATAGTACAACTCTCATAGTTTTTTGCTATGCTATTTGTTTCATGTTGATAGACAGAAAGCTTTATTTTGCCTTATCTAATTTTGTGGAGTCCTGAATTTTAGTGATTAGACCATGTGCCTCACAAGCAAGAGGTCCTCAGTTCAATTCCCAGGCGAAACATTGGGCAAGGTTCCTTACTCACTACACCTCTGTTTACCAAAGTAGGAACTCGGTTGTTATTCGATTGGCAGATTGCTTTTCAGGAGGTAATAATTCCTTCAAAAAGTAATAACAGATTGGTCACTTCAATCCAAGACTGTTTGTAGGACACTACTGTGTGCGACTGGTTGCTGCATTTCGCTCACAATTATACAGTCAATTCACTTTGCAGTATATTCTGTGAAGCATTTTGAGATGTCTTGAAGATATGAGTAGAAAGAGTTTCTTAACTTCCAAATAAATTCAAACAAAAGATGGAAGCACTCGGAAACCACTTGAGCCTCGACACAATCAAAAGTATGAAAATCAAGACCTCACTTTATACCAAAATCTATTTATCTGTGTCTAAGAAGGGGCATGGGGATGGCATCATTAGGCCCTTCAAACCTAATCCATTGTGTGTTGGAATTCAGAACTTTGAGCAGCACTGTAATATATCAATGTCTCATTTGATACTGAAGTCCTGCAGGGAAAAATATGATAGCTATGTTTAAGTCGAGAAGCATTGCCAAGGCTGTATGTTTGACCTGAGATCAACAGCAAATAAATGTGGAGATCCATTGAGCAGTATACAGAGCTTTGAAGTGTTAGACAATTCTCAGAACATAAAATGGGTTGCAGAAATCACGCTTCTAAATAATAGTTTGTGAGAGAAGTATTTTTCATAGACACGTACTGGGCGGGTAAATCCATTGCATATTTGGAAGATTGGACGATAAACCCACCAGATTGAGGTAGATCATTGAGTTGACACAAGATCATTTAATCAATTGGGAAGGTAGCAAAGTGGACATGAATGAATGTAGAAATGAATGAACCTGTAACCTGTCTCAGACAGTACATCAATCACATATTAAATGCAAGTGCACATTGCACTTTGTAGATAGCTTACAGGTTATTGGTATGTGACAATGGTAGGAAAAAAATCAGATCAATGTTGCCCTTTACAGCCATGAGTGGAGCTTTCCACCTCACTAACAAGGCTTCCAGTCATCGGCAACCATTTGACCAATTCAATAATTGGCTCACTTGGGAGCTTCAGATGCCTTAACTAGTGCTCAGAAGGTGCACTGCCTCAGCTCTGGCCTCATGGTGATAGTTCTCAACCTCCCATTCATTTGATTCCTCATCTTAAAGAATGATCACACCCAGAACAGCAGCAAAAGCAGTCTTAATTTGTTGTGTTTGGTGATCAATTACTCCTAAGAAAGTTACTGTGAGTTCACTTACGGGCAAACATGTGCACTGATCTTTATGTGAACAACAACAACAACTTTAATTTGTATAGCGCCATCCATGCCGGACGGCATCTCAGAGCGCTTCACAATAACAGATCCTGGGACCGAGCCAGGGGCAGGGGTAGAAAGGTGATCAAAGGCACGGTCGAAGAGAAAGGTCTTGAGCTGAGATCTAAAAATGGGGAGAGAGGGTGCGAGGCAAAGGGAGTGAGGAAGGGAGTTCCAGAGCCTCGGGGCGTAGTGGCTGAAGGCACGGCCACCAATGGTGGAGCGGAGGATTCAGGGCTCCAGGTGGAGGCCAGAACTGGTGGAGAGAAGGAAACAGGTGCTGAATAGAAATTACCATATGTTTCATATTAACATGAATTGCTCTACTACCAAAACATAAGAACATAAGAACATAAGAGCAGGAGCAGGAGTAGGCCATTCGGCCCATCGAGCCTGCCCCGCCATTCAATCATGGCTGATATTCTACTCTAACTCCAGCTACCTGCCTTATCCCCATACCCCTAATCCCTTTATAAATGAGAAATCTATCTAACTCAGTCTTGAATATGTCAACAGTAATCTTCACAGGCCAGACAGAGCCCGAGTTTCAGTTTTCAATCTTTAACCAGGAACTTCAAGCTAATTCAATAAGGGAATTTGTGCTCACTTTTTTTTAATCATAATTCACCGAAAAGGAGTTTGTTTGAGTAATTGGGTTGGAGTTGACAAACCAATGTACAATCATTTTCACTGCATTTGGGGTAAGGTACGGTTGGAGGCGGGTAAACTAGTGAAGGTGGAAAAGGCGGTCCTGGTCAGGGACTGGATGTGAGGAAGTCAGGACAGCTGTCAAATAAGATGCCTAGACTACGCATTGGTTCAGTGCGTTTGGGGGAGAGCCCAAGGAGGTTGAGGAGTTTAGATCCGCAACATTGAAGGCATTGATAACAACAACAACAGAATTACATTTGCATAGTGCCTTTCACGTCAGGAGGACAAGGCCAAGGAGTATGGCTTCTGTCTTGTTTACATTCAGCTGCAGAAAGTTTACACTCATTCAGGCCTTGATGCCTGCCAAAAAACCTGGTATAGCATCAGCAAACCTGGATATAGAATCAGCAAACCTTGGTACTGGAGGAGGCAAAATAGATTCATGTGTCATCCACATACATGTAGAAATTTACCCCAAGTCTGTGGATAACATAGTCCAGATGTAGCATATAGATATGGAAAAGAAGGGGGCCAAGGATGGAGCCCTGGGGTACCCTGCAAGTGAACGGGCAGGGGCAGGCGGAAAAACATTTTCCGAGATGAAATAGAAGTGGTTGTTTAAAGTCACGAACCATGCATGTACAGTCCCTCTAAGGTGGATAAGGGAGGCTAGGTGGTGGAGGAGGATGACATGGTCGACTGTGTCGAACATGGCAAAGAGAGGACGAGAAGAAAGAGGGATAACTGATCTGAATGAATGATCTAAAAGATGCAGGTTCTGAACCATGATCTGTGCTTAGCTGTGTAGCAATGGGAGATTGACAGCTGATCTCACAGGGAAAAACCTGATACAGTACATTGACTACTTGGATTTATATAATTATTTGCATGGAGTGTAACGTCTTGAAGCGCTTTACTGAGACAATGTCGAACACTGAATGGGGGAGTTGGGAAGAGGAGAGACAACTATAGGGGGTAATAATGCCTTAAAAGAATAACAGAAAATAATAATAATTTGGTCACTCAATCCACGATTGCTTGTGGGACATTGCTGAGTGCAAATGGCTGCCACATTTCACCCATAAAATACACAGTGAATTCATTTTACAATATGTTTTGGTGAAGCTCTTTGAGATGTTTCAAGCACTATATGTGATCAGGCACTATGTCAAAAGCAAAGATTATTATTATGTACAAAGTGCTTTACTTTCACCTCAGAAGTAATTTAACTAAAACACAGCCAAGTAGAGACAGATTTCAGGGTAGACTGTGGTTTAAGGTCTTTTAAGTCACTGATAAAACTCTAATTCTGTAATCAGAAATCAGATACCTTCATATACTGACAAAGGAAAATCATATACAAACCTGCATAGAAGTCTATTCCCACAGTCAGAGAAGTACCAGATATTGGCAGCAAAGCATCTGATTTATCATTTGGTTCAAGAGATATTCCTCTGATTTCTTCATGAACAGAATACATTAAGAATGATCCAAATCCTAATATATATGAAAAATAAAATCACAGTGAATTATAAATAACAATTATTTTGTATGTATATCACACTGAAGCCAAAACAGGATTTCCCCCTTTATATTTTGGGGGGAGTTGAGTATCTGACATATGCATAAACCAATCACTATGGTTAAATGTTTTCAACCAAACTACCAATAGTGTAACATCAGAAGTGGTTCTGTTTGTCACATATAGAGTGTACACTCTCTTCCCAAGGATTAGGCTCCACAGGATGGAATTGGGTCCTGTGGGAGTTTAACCAACAAAAATGTCCCAGTTTATAGTCGTCTACAATGGTAAACTTCCTACGAGAACCAAGCTAGCCAGTAGAGCTTTGAATTGCAGGGTTAACAGCAGCTGAGTGGGAAGAATCCAATCCCTCAGTGACTGTTCATTGGGATTTATCTGGGAAAACTGAGGACATTATGATTATTATGATTGTTGTGATTATTATGATTATTGCACTGAGGACCTGCTTGTCTCAGGTATCAGATTTGCGAGACTCACAGAGAACTCTTTGAGTGTAGAATGTTTACCACCTTGTTATTTTTTCACTGATAAAGATTCCTCAAAACACATCGAAGTAATCTGTTAATGTACTGCAGTCAATCCCAGTTTGCATCACCTTTTAACTCATGATACTGGTTGAATTTTACATTCTTAAAGCGTTAGTATTTCAAAATACACCCTTTAGATTATGCTTTGTTTGGAATCTATATCACCAAAGTGCTTGGAGACATCCTCCAAATGGGTTATATCAAATGTAAGGATTCTTATTATGATAAAACTGTTCTCTTTCTCTTCATTAATCATTCTTATTAGGGAAGTTTTAATATATGGCTATATATGGGGCAATTCAAATATGAATGTGGATTCCACTCTGAGATCATTTTCTAGCAATCTCTCTCTCTCTCTCTCTTGCCATGATGATATTGATGATGCTTCACAGGGGCAGTCACACAGATCCAAAAATAAACAGGAGGAAACAAGTTTACAAAGTAACGGGCCAAAGAACTTGACGGTACACATCTGTAGTGAAGCTAACAATATAATTGTGGTGAGCGTATTTAACATAAAAAATATGTAAAAATGAATTAGAACTATTCACTTTTAGTTAACCAAGACAAACAAATAAGAAGACATCACAACCACAACATACATTTATAGTGCCCCTTGTGATGGGGTAGTGTCCTGCAGCATTTAACAGTGGCAGAGTCTGGCCCCGATCCAGGGGGAGAGGGAAGGAGGATATGACCGTAAGCATGATAAAAAAAAAGGTAGGTCTTTAGGCAGGATTTGAAAGTGGGGAAACAGGGGGCAAGGTGCAGAGATTGGAGGAGAGAGTTTCAGAGCTTCACGGTGTAGTGACTGAAAGCATGGATGCCAATGCTGGCGCAGAGGGAGCAAGGGATGAACAGGAAGGCAGATGCAGCAGGTGGTTGAGTGCGAGGTGAGCAGCTAAGTAACCATGACAGAACAACGTTTCCATGTCGTGTGGTGTGGTTCCACTGAGTTACTCGAAATACAAACCTTGACATGACATCTTGTCACTACGCAGACTATATCCCAGAGTGCACTTACAAGTCCTTCTACTTTCTGAGGCTGGCAGACAGAGCTGAGAGCAGCCACCATTGTTCATACTGCACAGATTAGTACCTAAATGGAGCATATAAAAACAGTGTTCAGCAACCAAGAGACACTCTGGATAGCTGCAAGCTACATGAGTAATGAGACATCTCTTTACTGTATAGAGATCTGTGTCAAAATGACTGATGGATGATCTAACTGTATCAGAGAAAAGTAACGTTGGAACTAAAATTCTAGCCCAAAGAGCTCAAAAATGCACATTTTGTTTCACAATAAAAGAGCATTAAATCAATGTGTAGTAATGGAATTCATCTATCTGCTGTTAAAATTTATGATTATTGTAATATTGTAGTTAAGTTGTGCTCTCTTTACAATGCCATGGCCCTTTTACCTCCTGATACAGATGGCTGTATAGACAGGAAAGGTTTACGTTTTGTCAGCTACATAAAAAAAGGATCTAGCATTGAATACAGAAGGTGCATAAATAAGATGGCTATTCATCCTTCGAGGTTACGACTGTAGTTCAGATTGAAGAGTATTTTTTCAGAAATTCTACTAGCTTTTCTGTACAAATGACTTGCAAATATCTCTAACGATCTGATTAGAACTGAATAGTTAAAGAAGAACAATAAAATCTCCTGATGCACACCATGATTTAGCAAATACATTAGTGAGAATAAACAGCAGGCATAGAACAATAGCAGCATTCACATTGCTCCTTGTCACTGAATAATTAAACCTTTATATTACCAGGAGTTCAAATTTCCCCTTATTCTGTGACGCACCCATCTTTGTGACACTTTAGCTAATGTATCAACGAATTTCCCTCCAAGAATTGCAAAACTTCACGTAGAATTGTTATGGTCTGGAATGCATTGTCTGAAAGGGTAGGGGATACAGATTCAATAGCAACTTTCAAAAGGAATTAGATAGGTAATTGAAGAGGAAAAATTTGCAAGGATATATGGAAAGATCGGGTGAATGGGACTGATAGGATAGCTCTTCCAAAGAGCCAGCACAGACACGATGAGCCAAATGGTCTCCATATTATATGGCTGTAATATTCTATGATTCTGTAATTCTATAAAATGAAAATATTCACAAATTAGAAACTAGGACGATATTCTCCACTTTTCAAATAAACATATTTGTATAAAACTAATTTTATTTAAAATGTGAAATAGATTTTTTGGAAATTAACTAGACAGATATTAGTAAATTGATTAATTGGAACATTTGTCAAACTACTGTCGGGTTCACTGAAACTCTATCAACAGAAATTCTGTCTCTGTTGCGTGTCTGGTCTCATGTGTTTCGAGTTCATGTGATGCTGAAACCAGCAATATTATGGTAAGATATGAAGCTAGCTTTATGAATGTTAATTGAACCCACGCACTGTATGAAATATCATAACCCACAACTGTAAAGCGTATTGTACTCATTATATCTTTGCTTTTTTTCCGGCAACTTATGGTGTAATAATAATAACTAGGATAATCCTTGCATTTCATATAGCCTCTCATCACATCATTGAGACATCTTAATGCGCTTCACAGAATGTGCTGTAAAATGTAGTGACTTTATATTTTGTGGGTGAAACAATCAATTTCAAATGGACAGACACCACACAATGCAAAGCTCTGAATCAGAAACATAAAGTGGAGCTAAAAAGGAGCTAATATCTCAGTGGTTCCCTTAAGGCAATTATTCCATAATAAAGGGTTGGATGAAAGTCGCCACTTTGGCTATTCATCCGGAACAACAACCTTACTGCCTTACAATTGAGCCCTGATGTGGAGTACATTAATGTTGCTACAATAAACATATCACAATTTACAAATAATAATCCGACCAAAAAAACCTATAATAAATTGGCATTTCAATCCAGGACTATGTTTGTGGGACACTGCGGTGTGCAATTGGCTGCCGCATTTCGCTCACAAATGTACAGGTCACTTCACTTTACAGTATATTCTGTGAAGCACTTTCAGATGTCTAGAAGATGCGAAAAGCACTATATCAAATGCCAGGATTATTATTATTATTATTATAAAACATAGAACGTGCTGATAATACAGAAAATACATCCCACCAAAATGGAAGATTAGTGTATCAATACCCTGAAATTCCACCTATTCTTAATCTGTAAATGGTGCCCAGCCAGCTGTGTAATCTCCCTTCTTTGAGACATCTTCCTGACGTGAATAAATGGAATATATTGCGATATAAATGGAAGTTGTACTGCAACATTATTTAGTCTTAAATTTAAGATGCTGCATAGTAGTGGAAAATTAGCTTTCAATTGAAAGCACATAATTGACAGTTCTTTCAAGAAACGAGCTTCCAATCAAAAACTGAATTAAAGAATTTTCTACAATTCTGTGCAGTCTTAAATTTGACGGCAAATTAGGTTTACAAGCTAAGGGGAGGGAAAATTTCAAACACCTGGTGCGATCCTTTATCAGAACAGAAAACAAGCCCCTTGCCATAACACACACCTTATAAAGCGATTAACTCTAACCTTCCTGCTTTCCAGATGCGCCTACTGATGCCATTGATCAGGAGACAATTAATCCTTCTATCATCCACCTTGGAGCAGTTCTTGAAAGTAAAGGTTAGTTTTCACGAACAGCTGTTAAGGCTGACAAGCAAAACAGTTCTTCCTTTGTGCATTGTGCCTGCTGCACATAATTGCCTTTAATCTAACCCTTGTGTAACACATTTCAATGTAGCTTCAAATTTATGTACAATTGTTGGAAAATTTACAAATGATTTGCAATCATGGCTCCCTGTAAATAGTGCAGTTATTCACAACTACCTTAGTCTGCAACAGCACCTCACATCTTGGAATGAGTAATCAATGACTATCATTCTGTGTGTTCATGTCACACCAGCAAAACTGCTAATGCAAATCTGCTGGAATGTGTTTTTCACGTGATGTTCAGGCTTGACAACTTTAATAATAAATAATTTAGTACTGACAAGCTCCATCCATTTCCAACCACAACCATAACATTGGGGCAAAATGGGCTAGGATCCAGATAGGGAAAAATATCTTCTCACCGACTGAAAGATATCAGAATACACTACCCCCAGAAAATTATAGATGAGCAATCAGTTCAGGGATTTTAGAGACAGATGAAATAGATACCTGGGGAATAATAATATTAAGGAGGATCACTGAAAAGGTGATAAGATGGGACTGCCTGAAGTGATAGCCATGAGCCTCAGAGCAATCAGTGGCAGACTGGGGTCGAAGGGACAAATTGTTTGCTCCTGTTGCTAATTTCCTAAATTCCTATAGTTTTTTTGGTCCTTTATCAACTCTTACCTTGTTGCATTTCTTTCTCAAAGATTTTCATGTGCAGCACTGTTGCAATATTTTTCCTCACAACAGAAGGATCGGATCCATCCTTGTTGCAGGTGCCAATCCATCCAGATGATTGGTCGGCCCACCATAGTTTGTTTCCTGTTTTAAAAAATCACATGTTACTGTCAATCTTTCATGTCACCCTTTTGTTTAGAATTTCTTTTTGTTTTTAAATCTGCTTTTTAAACCAAAGCTATTTCACATCGCACTTACATTCCCAAATCTGTCCCCTAATTATTCAATGCAATATGAAAGTAGAAGTATCATATATTTTGATTTGTACATCAAATGGCATAATTACAATAGCATTACCTTACAAATAGATGGTACACTGCCAAACCAATAGGAGTGTAACACATACAGTAGTTGAATGATCACTCTGAAAAGATATGAGTAAATTAACCTCCAATTTTTGCATAATCAAATCATATTGTGGTGTCCTGTAGTTCAGTGGTTAGAGTACATGCCTGGCAAGCGAACGACCTGAGGTCTATTCAGGTCAAACAAAACTTTGAGCAAGTTTCCTTACTCCACACACCTGTTAATAATTACTCAAAAAGAAATTGGTCAGGTCAATCCACGATTGTTTGTGTAAACCGCTGTGCACAATTGGCTGCTGCGTTTGGCCCACAAAATATACAGTGAATTCACTTTAATGTCTATCCTGTGAAGTGCTTTGAGACGCGCTATATCAAATGCAAGGATTGTTATTATTGATATAGCACAACTATAGTATTGTAGTGCAGAAAAAATGTATTGTATATTGATAAATTGTAATGTTTCTCAACACACTGGATGTGCACATTGAATCAGTTATAAAATGTTTAACGTTTCATAGAATAAGTAAAAGGCAGTCCCGTAGCCTAATGGAGTCCTGTAACTTAGTGGTTAGAGTACTCGCCTCGCAAGCGAGAGAACCTGGGCTCGATTTCCAGGTAGGGTGAAAAATTGGGCAACTTTTCTTACTCCACACGCTTCCGTTTACCCAGCAGTAACTAGGAACTCAGTTGTTGGTTGATTGGCAGATTGCTTCTCTGAGGATAATAAAACTAATTTTTTAAAAATAGTAATTTGGTCACTCATTCCACAACTGTTTTTGGTAACACTGCCGTGCGCAATTGGCTGCCGCATTTCGCCCATAAAATGTACAGTCCATTCACTTGACACCATATTCCGTGAAGCACTTGGAGACATCTCAATGTGATAAGGCGTTTTGTCAAATGCAATGATTATTGGATGGAATAAGGGATGCTGGCCTCCATCAAAGTACAAAACCAGAGATAAGACAAGAGAAATGTGGTAGTGGTTAGGTAACACCACTGTTACATCACATTACATTGAACACAATGTTACAAATTGTTTAGTTTACTACATTCATTTCAGAGTTTAGCCAATATGTAGGATTGCTTTATGCACCTGGAAGCGATCAAGATTCACTCGAAGTAAATTGATTCGGAATTGGAAGATGTCGATTTATTTTTCCTGCTTGCAATCATTCTTATCAGGGGCTGAGGTAAAGCTCTCTGCATGTAAATCAATGTGGGGCTGAAACTACCTTCTCATCAGCGTAATTCAGTTTTAAATTGCACAGCTACAAATCACATTTATGCTATTTGCTTCGAGGGCAAAAAAGTGCAGAAACATTCGGAAACCTCAATTGTGCGATGAGCAATAGCCTCGCAAGCAAGAGGACCTGTCAGTTCTTGGAATAAAGCACAAAATTCCCTTTTGCACAGAATTGTGTTATTTTCAGTGATGTGCATTTCTACATTAGTTTAGCAGCAAGAGAGATTTCAATCCACTCCCCAAATAAATACAAACACTCCCAGTAAATTATAGCCTGATAACGTTCATTCTCACGAGAATGGTCCTAACTTCTGCTGGTGAAGATTTCTCACTGCAACTTGGCAAGATGTATTTTTTTCTGCATCAGTCATCCTTGTAGCATGCCCGAGTGAGATTGAGAATTTGAATGCCAATTAAGTTCCAATTAAAGATATATGTGTAAACTTCATATACTGTACTTTGGAATTAGGTTAATTTCACAACATGGACTCATATAAAAGGTTCTTTCATTCTATTGATCCATCATACTATCCAGTTGCTGTCTCAATGTTACAAATATCTGTGATTATCAGTGTTACTTGATTCAAATCCATTTTATCTACATACAGATCAATGGGGCCACTGGACTGGCAATACTGCAAAGGTGTCACAAACAGTTTAGTTCAATATCTATTTCCCTTTAAATATCCAAGAGGTAGCAATATATAGGAGACTTGATAATAATAATTATAATAATCATCCGTGCGTTTGATGTAGTGCTTCATCACATGTTTGAGATATCTCAAAGCGCTTCACAGAATATACTCTGAAGTGAATTGATTGCATAGTTTGTGGGTGAAACACAGCAGCCAACAGCGCACATCAGTGTCCCACAAACTTGTGGATTGAGCGAACAAATTATTTAAATTTATTTTTAAGGAATTATTATCCGAAGGAAAGCGATCCACCAATTAACTAACAACTGAGTTCCTACGTACTGATAGGTAAACAGAGATATGTGAGACACAAAGTAAAAAAAGCCATGTTCACCACTTGTATAATACACAGCTTCACGCCTAACGCAACCACAAATCTCAATGTGTTTAAACTGGAATTTTCATCACACATTGCACTTATTATATCAATGAATTCCATGAGAAAGACATTACATGCATTCCATTTATGAAATACATGCAAAGCATTTTTTTTACACTTCAGTGCAGTTTCATTAGCCGACGAACGTGCAGAAGTAATGAGAGATTTATATAAAACCTTGGTTAGTCCACATTTGGAGTACTTGTGCAATTCTGGTCTTCATTACCACAGGAAGCATTTGAAACTATTAATTTGCTGGTATATTACAAAGTTGGAATCAGAAAAGGCCACTTGACCTGCAATCTACCTTATTATACTGTACATTGGAATCCACCTATTTGATAACTGAAGGAAAGGTTAAGTGTGGTGGGGAGATGGAGGCAGGGGGATGGTTCAAACTTAACTTGGTTTGAAAGTCAACACAATTTTAATCACTAGCATCAACAGCTGCCACAAAGCTGGAATTTGATCAAATATCTTGTTTGTGGCTCACATTTCCACACAATTTGTGGTAACCTTTAAGCCTAGTGAGGTGAAACTTAGAATGTGTTATAAACTCCAATAGAATGGTTACAGGTGCTGCTTTTACACCGCTGAGCGGTGCAATAAAAATACAGTACATCGGGCCCTAGTCACCACCTTCTTCACAAGTACACATGTGCACTGAAGATTATTTTCGATCAGACTAAGGTGATCAGTCATGTACCCAGAATGTTCAAGTTCAGATCTCTTGAGTTTCTTTACCTTTCCCTTCATTTCTCATCTACAATGTAGTTTTGGGCTGTCAATGAGTGTTTTAAGTGCACACTTACTGTTAAATGAAGATGAACAGTGAGAAACACAGATTGCACTGTATCACTAAGCTTGCTGTACCATTAAATACTCTTTGTGCCAAATTATCAACGGGAAACCAATTTTTGATGGCCGATTAATTTCTATTTATGGTTTTATTGTATTAATGCTAAGAGAAGATTGCTGTGTCATTACGACTGGGCAAATTGCCCACCCTTATTTCTGCCCTAATGTTAAGTACTGTATATACTGTATACCGTAAATGTCATTCAGTCATCTGATACAGTTTCTATTTTAAAGAAAAAATAGTTTATAATTAAAAGTTTGAATAAAAATTATGCATCCTTCTTTATAGCTTTTTTCCCAACTAAAATAATGCTGTCATGTATATTATACAATATGATAATTTAATAAATATGATCTATTAACAGAATTTCCTTGTGTTTACTTGTAATGTATAAATCGTCAATTCTCCCTTAATGTAGACAAATCAGTTAAAGACTGGAATTATCCAATCAATATTTTATAAAAGACTTAATAGAAATTGCTAGATGCATATTTAGCAAGTAAATCATTCATAATGACTAATTGATATATAAAATTCTATAGGAAATCCATCAGCGGGGAAGAAGAATAGCTACAGAGGAAGGATGAGGAAAATTTCTGAGACAGAAGACATTATCGATTGTTCTTTCATAGCAAAACAATGTTTCAATTTAACTGTAAATATTTTATGATTTATTTTAATTTTGATATTAGGGTATTGATCAAAATGTTTGAAGGAAAGGAAGATTGTCAAAATCCTTCTTGTAAGCTCTAGCCTAAGCTGTCAATAAGATTAATGACAACTGTAACTATGAATTTTAGTTGTGTGAATTGTGTAAGGTTTTTCTTTAGGTTTTGCTATTTTCCACCACAATTAAGAAAAAAATGTGTGCCATCTTCATAACAATACAGTATATTATTTATTGTTTTGTCTAGATTGCATATGTTGAAGTACTACTGATACGTGGAGAGGAAACAATGATATCAATTTATTCTAGGGCTTCATTGAACAACTTGTTTAATGCATCCAAGTGTCATATTATCATCGATAATAACAATTGGCTATTAATTTAAGCATGCCTAGTTACACACACATGCACACACTCCTAAATTACACCAGTATGTAAACAAATGCTTTAGAAACAGATAAAATAGTGAGCTACATACACAAAGGTATGGCTGATGGAGCATTGAAAAACACATTGGAAAATGCCACAATATAATTTTAAAAGGCTGTCAGTGCACATTTGGCAAAGCACGGATCAGTCTGACAGATTGGAAATAGAGGCAGGAAATAATGCAGATTCCATGCTTCCCTGACAGATAATGGATTAAATTGAACTGAAAATAACTATTTAAAAAAACCTGTGATCACATTAAAAACTGCAATTAATGAGACATTTTAACAGCTACACCTCAAAAACAATGAAATGTCTCGCATGTTAAAAAAGTAGGTGCAGTACAGCGAGTGATTTCAACACTTCAAGATGCTATTCTTGATGAAGGGCTCTACATAAATACAAGTTGTCTTGCGAGCTTAAAAAGTTGCGTCTCACACACAATCACTTGTGTGGTAAATTTGACCAAAATAAGACTCATTTTGAATCTTAGCGAGAGAGGAAAGACATTTGGAGCCATAATTCCCAATACTGATAGTGGATAAGACTATATATTGCTTCTTTATATATTGCTTCTTTATATCAAAGGAGTTCAGTTGAAGATCATTTGGAGCCAACTGCATTGTTTTCAGACAAAGAGCGACAAAATCTATTAATATTTGCTAAACTCATAGATAAACCTAGCTTGGTAGGCAGACTGGATATATAATTGTGTCACATATCGCTAGCGAGTCAAAAATAAGGGACAGAAGATATGTTGTTCGCTTTGTCACTTTTAATGTCATGCAGATAATTTTAATTGGTTATTTGCTGCTGAAGAAGAAAGAAGCTTGTGAATTAGAAAGGATTTTCAAACAAATTAACAAATTAATTGGCATGTTTAATGATGTTTATATAGGGAGTTGTCTCAAAAGAGTACTTGGTTTATAACATACGCAGCAATAATAAAGACAGTTTCATAATAACTTGTAAAGCAAAAAAAAAGCCACTTATAAAATCAGCTTTTCCACATTCTGGTGTGACATTCTTGCTCAACCATGAAGAAAATTGTTTAAGAATGTGGATTGCCAGAATGAACCACATTGAAGTGTAATATATGAATGCACTGCTACCAAATTGCAGCCTCAGTTTTACAGATGTCCTACCACAAAAGCCATTGCTGAACATCTCCCAATGCAGTGAACTGAGTTTTTGTGATCATAGAAGAAGAAATCATGGCCATTTGATGAATAATTCTTTCAACTAGAGATGAAAGTACCATATTTAAAAATAATAATTGCAAGTTCTTCCAGAATTCTATAACAAGCTGAGATCAAAATGACAAGAGAGGGAATAGAGTGGAATAGAATAGAAGCTGTGACTCATGGCTGTTAAGCATATGAAATACTTTTCCCTTCACAAAATTTTACACAGTCAAGGGTAAAGCAGACTTCCTTATAAAAAGCTAATTTCAACGTTCCAAGTTACATTTGCAAGGTCACAAGATAGCAAATTCAGCAAATAATAGAATATTGACCTCTAAGATGTCAAGCAGTATTCAAGCTGGCATACAAAAATAATACAAATTGATTGGCATGTCTATGTATGGATA
Source organism: Hydrolagus colliei (assembly GCA_035084275.1). Taxonomy (NCBI): domain Eukaryota; kingdom Metazoa; phylum Chordata; class Chondrichthyes; order Chimaeriformes; family Chimaeridae; genus Hydrolagus; species Hydrolagus colliei. The sequence goes on along the minus strand of CM068747.1, from coordinate 16,620,152 downwards.
CACTTTTCTCAGCCCTAACTGTGTCCCCTATAGGCAAAAAAGACTTACAAAAAACGCGAGATCTCAATTTATATAGCATTTGTCATTTCCAATAGCAACCCAATTAATCATTTGTTAGATCCTGCACTCTGCTCCAAGTCCTATGCCAAAGTCAAGCAGAAAATTAACATAATACAGGGCAGCCCTGTTATACAACAGCCCTGCTTTTAACATAGATCTATTGTAGACACAATTTTACTGGGAATTGCACATTTATGAATCATACCATCACTGGTTCTTTATTTATATTTTTAGCATATTTTGGATGATGAATTACTTGAATGTTCCATTGACAACACCACTTACTGCATCTAATGTAAAGCAGAGCCTTTAGGCTCCAATCTTGATCTGTGCTGATCAAAGGAAAGGGGGCAGAAATTAGCTTCATTTTCCTGTTGTGTCTCCCTTGTTTAAACAGCCACTTGCATGGGGTAGCCTCTTCTCAGGAGAGGAAGAGGGGAAAAAGTGGGAAATGTGTTGGAAAAACATTGCTGTTGAACAAATAACTATTAAAATTATTTGTATTGAATTTTAAAACAACTGGATCATTATCCAAGGAATCAACAGAAGCACTATCAATTTAACTATCTTAACTATCAATTTAAGATAGTTACTAAAGGAATTAAACAGGAGATTGGGAGGACTTTGTAAACTAATATATAGGCTGTTAGGATATTGAATGATCTCCTGGGAGCTGTGGTTGAGGCTTGATCTATACCGGCTTTCAAGAGGTTACTAGATATCTAACATAGATATCTAAAAAGGAGAAACTGGAAGGAGTATGGGTAAATCAGACAAAATGGATTACTCTTGGAAAAAAGCAGTACAGTTTCAATGGGCTAAATAGACTTTCACTGTGCGGTAAAATTCTATGGTTCTATATTTCTTATCAATATTCCATTTGATTTTATACTCACTCATAATGTATCATGTAGAAAGGTATAGTCGTTCTTCCTTAGTGGCGACACAGCATAGTATTTGCAATAGAAGCCAATGACAGTGGCATTATCTGTTCATTACATAACATAAGGGCTTAATTTTATCATAGAGTTGGCTCAATTTCTCACATTTGCTCACAAAATACAGTCAATCCACTTTACAGTATATCCTGTGAAGCGTTTTGAAACACCTCAACTACATGAAAGACACTATACCAAATGTGAGTTATTATTATGTCACAGACCAAGGAAAAAATTGCTCTGTATTCAGTATCAGTTCAACATTTAACTCCAATTTGAAGTAATTCTATTCCTATTTAATTATATCTGTATTATGGCTATAAATACTATTGGAGCAATTAGGTGAATGATTAAATGCAGAGCATATATAATTTGCATCACGACTGTTGAAATTAGGAGATGGCACGTTTTTGGTTACTAATTGTTCCTAATCACTTTACAAAGGCTTTGATGCACAGCTTCTCCAATTGTTCTGAACATGTCCTTTTTTGCCCAAATAGGACATTAATTTCCCATTTGCATTGCTGAAAGCAAACCAGTAACATTTGGAGTTAAGGTTACATCTTACTGGTGAACCACCTAGGAGAACAATAAAAAAAGTAAGAAAAACACAGATTGAGAGGTTTAGTTTTACATCAGCCGCTTATTTAATGTGGAGCCGTTGTAAACTGTCACAAAAAGCAAATTAATCACCTGCAAAAAGTGCATTATCACAATAACAAAATTACATTTATTGAGTACCTTTCACTTCAGGAGGACATCCCAAAGCGGTGAAATTTTCCTCAGAAAGTACCTATTAGCCTATTGGTGATTTCACAACAGCTGTTTCAGCACGTGAATGGATCTTGATGACAGATTCCAATTTGATGAAATGCTTTAAACCCTGATATGCTACCAAGTTATTTTGTTGGGACACAACTAGATTACCCAGGGAAGCACACAGCAATCTTGTTGAGTGTTAGAGCTCCTTTACTTGATGCAACTAAATTGTAGCAAAGGTTGTCTGATTATTATACAACCAGGCAAAAGCTTACACATTTAGACTACCAATTGTCTGAAATCCATCATAAATTCACACTACAAAGGTTGACGAATTTACCTGCTAGATCCACCAAGGTTGGTTCAGTTACTCACATGGCCAGCTAAAAGAGTTTGCATTCTAGACTAACAATTGCAGGAAAACCCATTGTATGTTCACACCGCAGAGATTGACAACTTTACCATCCTGAGTAAAACAGTATGGTATTTCACTTTCAAAGCCCTTCATGGCCTTGCATCCCAATATTTCTGCGACTTCCAAACCCCCTACCAATCTGTCCATTCTCTCCATTCAGCAGGCTCTGGCCAGCTCCAAGTCCCCCGACTCACCTTCCTCACCATCCATTGGCAGGCGAGCCCTCAGCCACTCTGCACCCAACCTTTGGAATTCCATCCCCCAATGCCTCCGCCTCACTCCCTCCCTAGACTGTTTCAAGTCCAGCCTTATGTCCCCCACTTTCCTTCAACACATTCTGATCCCGGCCCCAGCTCGGGTCTGAAACACTGACGTGGTCCAACACCTTGGGACGTCCTCCCAACCTGAAAGGCTCTGTACAAATGTAATTTTGTTTTTGCTGTTGCAATGCATCTGAATAATTTGAAGTGGAATAAATGTATCTGTAGTTCCATACAATACAAATCCATGCAATTGCCCAAGTGACCGAGGATTATTCTTGCACACATTTTAGTGTGCCACAATTAAGCAGTTTGAACAAATATTAAGGAGATAATCTCTTGTCTCCATTCCACAGTGCAGGAAATAAATCAATTTGCGCAGGACCACATATGCAGATACAAGATATATAACTCTGACAGTTAACCAAAAAGAGATTGTATAATTCTGAAGCACTGACAAAAGAAAGGAAGAATCTATTTTAAATAAATTTACGAAAGGAAGCTTTTAAGAAAAAGTAAAGCATATTTGAACAGAATTGTAAAGCAAAAGCTAATCAAAGAGATATTGGTTCAGATTTCTAACGAACCATAAGTTAACTGAGTGTATTGTGAAAATTGAGGTTATTGAAACTGCGGATGGGAGTTTGAATAACTTAAATTTTCACAATACATTGATTAGAATTGTGTTATACTGTAATGGGAATATTATGAATAGAACAAGTTATAATAGATATAGCTAAGAATAACAGTTCATTTCTTGCATGTATTCAACATGGGAAAGACATAACAGAACAAATGGATCATCTTAAGGTTGACAGAAGGGAAATCATAAATTAAACAATGTATTTTTGTCACTACTGGAAGTGAACAACTGCAATAACATCTAAGCTATTGGGAAGTCACCAGGCAATACATGAAAGTAGAGATTAGTTTGGAGCAATTGGAGGTTTACAAAGTTACTAGTTCCAATATGATAATTAAGACCGAATTACTTAGGTTATCCAACTGGTATTTTCCAGTGGTGCCGGAAAATATGGGTAATACTATATTGTGCAGAGGGCAAGGAAGTTAAAGGAAATGTAATCATCTAAAATGAGCAGATGGATTTATCTGAAAGAAAGGGTCTAATGTGTGGTTAAACATTAAGGAAGAGGTCATTTATTTACAGTATTTGGATTGCACTGTTGGAGGATTTCTGTCTGCCATCTACTAATCTCAACACTCCTATCCATAAAAGCAATTCAAAAGTTTGATCTTGGTATTCAAGGTCTCGTAAGTGAGATTATGGATTAATCAGTTATTTTGTTGAGCAAAAAATCACAATGTCACTCAGACCATTCCAATGTAGTGGTCAGCGGGTCAAGGGTGAAGCACACAAACCAGCTTCATAGAAGTAGGTATAGAAAATGGTATTGTGTGTGTGTTGGGGTGGGGGAATTGGGTCATTTCAAATTGATACATTACTAATTTCTAGATGTAAACTTCAAATTAGACCCCAACGTCCACTGTCTTAAAGTTAAATGTGTTAAAGAAATTCAAGATTATGCATTGGGATGAAAAATATGTTCTTAAAGGATTTCATTTGTAACAAATCAATAAGAAATTTTGGAGAAATTGATTGAATTATTGCATGAAGGAAAGACAATTGGTATCATACATCTTGACTTTCAGAAGACATTTGGCACTAAAAAACACTTATTGTAGGTTTTAGTGATCAATGGTGATCCAATAGCGGCTTCAAGAGGAATTTCTTCACACACACAGGTGCTGAGGAAGTGGAACAGAAGTTTAAATGCAACAACAACTTACATTTTTCTATAATGCCTTCATGTGGACAGTGTCTCAGTTTGCTTGTTTAAATGCAATACTTAAATGCAATACCAAAACGTTAAATGCATCAATTTAGTAGATGTATTCCCGCAAAACCCTGCAACAGGATTTTTAAAAAAAATATCACTTAACCCAAGGCACAAGTTAATTCTATAGGCACAGGGATTCTGTAATATGAAAGTTATCATTTTATTTTAAATGATAGATTAATTTATAACTTGGACTGATAGAGAGCTAGAGGCGTTTGTTCACAGTTAAAGACTAGGCTGCACAGTCGAGCAGTGCTACTGACAATGTTACAGTTGACCCAGATTTGTTTAAACTGTTGGTTGGTACCACTGCAAAATCAGATTCTGAAAGCACAAAATAACTTAGAAAAGCTGGAAGACAAAACAATTATGGTAACAAGATAGTCGGACGATTATTTTTTCCTGACTTTGCAAATGACTTGAGCTTTGAAGGTAACTCAGTAAATGTTTGAGCTACAAACAGTGATAACTCTTCATTTCTACGGTCTTTCTGGTGAAAGTTATTGTGATGGGTTCTTCAGGAAAAGTAGATAATTTTATTGTTTTGCTGCTGCCTGCTGTTTCCCTGAAAGTAGCACATTAGTCTTGTCTGTCAGCTTCAACATGAAACTTCTACTTAATAAATATTACAAAGATAATCCCTCAGCATTTTCATGTTAATGAAGACAGATGCTAAAAATCATCAGAGTTTAATGCTAACTTAAAATAAATCATTAAAATTAAAGGGAGCAATGAACAGAATAGTTAAATAAAATGAACTCATTAATTGTGTTCAACTTATTGCATCTTCTGTTTTTAGGGAACTTCCTCTCAAGATGAATACAATAGTAAAAATTCTTGCATTTGATATACAGTGCTATCTTATCAACATCTTTGAGATGTATCAAAGCACTTCACTGAATATACAGTACTGTGAAGTGAATCGACTGCACATTTTTGTGGCTGAAATGTCACAGCTGATTTAGCACAATAGTGTCGCACGAACAGTCATGGATTGAGTGACCAAATTATTATTCGGCAGGGAGGGATTATAACGCCTGGAAAAGTGATCGGCCAATTGACTAGCAACCGGGTACCAATTTACTGCTAGATAAGCAGAGGTGTGTGGAGTACGGAAACTCCAAATGCTTGCAAGGCGAGTGCTCTAACCACTATAGAAATCCCAAAGTGCATTAACAGGAAATATGATATCACATTTAGTTATTATATTGAAGGAAGCACCATGAGACACTGCTCACATGAAGACACAATCAAAATGGAAATTGTTGCTGCATTCAAACTTTTGCTCCACTTTCTTGTCACCTTTGTGCAAAGCAGTTCCTCCTGAAGTTCCTATTAGATCACAATTAATCACAAAAGCCTTCAAGATGTGTCTTTGTGGGAAATGCGTAAGTGTGTATTCACTGTTAGTATAACAGCTTTGCATAAAAAGACAAAATACAGAGTTGCAAGTCCATAGGAGACCAATGTATTGGTTTGTATTGAGTGATGTGATAGTGAGTCACGGATTTGGAGGGTTCTGGCTTTAATCTTTGTCCAACACTGAACTATCAGTTTGTAAACTGCAGCATATCAATAGCCATCAATGCACCAGGATCAGGGAGAGGAAATAACCAGATTTCCAGTGGATGCTGGAAGGTTAATGATCCTTAGATTTGATCCACAATTGAAAGTCCGGGTAGGTCTGGGTATTAAGGGATATGGGCAGAAAGTGGGAAATTGGAATTGAAAAGAATTAGTTGAGGCACAGATCCGCCATGATCTAATTAAATGGCGGAACAGGCTCGAAGAGCTGACTGGCCTGCTCTGTTCTTATGTTCCTATGTGAGTGAGTGTTGAATAAGGGCAGTAATGTCTCAGATGTGGTGCACACCCAATATCTTGGTTAATGGATGAGGTGCCAGTAGACTGCTGTCACATATGACCAAATTCTAACTCAACACCCTAAAAGTGTAGGGGAGAAAATTAGGAAAATAAGTCCAATTAAGCAGAAGCATTAGCTCACATTTGAGTTGATATTGCTTCCCTTTCTAATGACCCACTTGCTAAAGACAGTGACTCGGACTAGGGTGTGAGTCCACAGATGTCAGGAGCCATATAGTATTCTAAAGTAGCCATTCTTAATGAGTAAGTCTAGGTAATGAGACTGGGTAAACAGGGTACTCAACCACTGACCCTGTCCATAACCCTGACACTTTCAAAAATATACCCCCCCATAAAGGAATACACCAAGTTAACATTATAGTCTATATTCAATCAACCTGATTACTTGCACAATGTAAATAATATAAATAATACAGGAAGTAAAATGGTGAGTTTTCGTACATCTATTTATATTCTAGTTTCCTCATGGTCTTTGAATCCCATTATAAATCGAATAAGAATTCTGCTTTTTCATACAATAAAAGAACTAATCGAAACAGCTTTTCCTGACAATGTGCTTTACATATCTGCAGCTCTGCAGGGGGAATGTTCCTCTAATCCCTCACATCACTTGAGGCTATTTAATCTTGTATTGATGTCTTCCAGTTCTGTGATCACGGTTTAAATTAATAATCTTCTTCCACACTTATTTCACCATAACATTATTTGTGAAGAAAATATAACCCCTGTAATATTTCAGAACTGGTAACCACAATCCAGAGTTCAATATCTGTTAATAATAATAATCCCAATGTCTCAAAGCGCTTCACAGAATATACTGTAAAGTGAATTGACTGTATATTTGTTGGCCAATTGCACACAGTGTCCCACAAACAGTTGTGGATTGAAATGGCCAATTTTGTTTTGAGGGATTATTATTAGGCGTGTGGAGTAAGGAAACTTGACCACGGTTTCATCTTGCCTGGATTCGAACACAGGTCTCACATTTGTAAGGCGAGTGCTCTAACCATTGAACTTCAGTAATTCACTGATTATATGATTATAAACAACAATTATAATAAAAATAATAATCCTTGCATTTAATATAGTGCCTTATCACATTGTTGAGACATCTCTAAGTGCTTCATAGGATATCTGATAAAGTCGATGTACTGCATTATGTGGGTGAAAAGCGGCAGTGAATTGCACACAATAGTGTCCCACAAACATGGGTTTTAAGGGATTATGACCCCCTGGAAACTGATCCGCCAATCGACTAACAACCGGGTTCGTACTTACTACTAGGTAAACAGAGGTGGCTGGAGAAAGGAAACAATGAGAGAGATTTTAACTTATTCAATACCATTTTTGATCCCTGTTGCTGCAACAAAGATCAGTGCTATGCAGTCAGAATCTCTTAACATATCTTGCATCTTTCCAGAATGACAATTTGTTAGCAGAGATGCCACTGAATGCATTTTATTTCTAGCAGTGATGCATTAATTTGAAATAAATATTAATTTTGTGCTAGGTTTTCTTTTTTGATGAATTCACTCTTCAACATCCAGAGGGATTAATGGCCCTTTTCAGCGCCAAAACACAATTTATTTTAAAAATGGGATCCTAATGTGGATCAACCTATTCACCATTCTGATGAGTTACTGCTGGTGCTATCAGCATGCTAAGTACTTTTGCTTGCGTGATGAGAATAGCATGTGAATCTATGTATAAGTCAATGTGGTTTAGAATGTGTCGTACTTTGTTATGTTGGTAAAGGGTTTAAGCATTCTAAGTAGATCTATCAAATATATCTATAATGAGCATTTTATGGAGAATTGGGGCCGCATCTGGAAAGAACTGCTGAGTTGCGTGGAATGGGTAATTGATTGTTCTGAGTACCATTGATCACATATAATGCACAATGCTGATTCCTCAAAGAGCTCAAGGCTAATTCTCCAAGAATCATATTCAGTGTAAATCATAGGAATGCTCAGCCGATTGTGTCTCTATAGGCACTGCAGCTACCCAGTTTAACACCATACATACACCATACATGGCAGTCAATCTTTCAGCGTGAAATATTTGTCATGGATGGTACATTTCTGTTCAACTCTAATACCACACTGAAACTGCAGCAGTGACACAACTGTAGTTATAGTGCTTGTATTGCACTGACATTGGTGCCTGCAGAGCTGCTGACTGCTGTGTACTTTCATTCATCCTGTTGGCAGCATTGTCAAAGGCAGTAAAGGTAAATGGTGACTCATGTTGTCACCAGTGGTTCCAGCTGCAATTATCTTCCTGCAATAAGCAGCGAGCAGTTCAGCACATGAGTAATGTGCAATCTTCGCTTTGCGAGGAATGCGACTGCAAATTAAACTCACAATTTTGTGAGTTGGGAAACAACTGAGCTTGTTTTACTGTGGACTGCAATAGATAGTGTCAGGACCTTGAAGAATGTCTTCCAACATTACATCTCAAGTTGTAATGCTTATTATTGTGCAAATGTGCATACATGTTTGGATGTTAGATTTCAATGGGCTTACTTTTACACTTAAGGTGTAAAAGGTATCCCATGAAGCGATACACAAATGTTGTGTTTTGTGATGAGCAGTTACACAAACAATCATTGAAATCATTGGCCCAGCTTCAAGCTGCAAAATGAATCTCATCAAAGATGCACCCAAATACAGAATTGACATTGTGATGCATAGTTAGCATCATTATGTAACAATAATAATCATTGCATTTGATTTAGCGCCTAATCACATTGTTGAGGCGTCTTGGAGCGCATCACAGAATATAATGTAAAGTGAATTGACTGTATATTTTGTGGGCGAAACACGGCAGCCAAATATATACAGCAATGCCCCACAAATAGTTGCGATTGAATTACCCCATTTTTTAAAAATAGTTTTTAAATATCATATAAATTTGTAGGGTGGATTCATGCCTTAGGCCAGACTACAATTTTAGTCAAAAGTGATCTGATAATCACATGTTGAATCTTCAATCCTTTTTTTTTATGAATCCCATTAAGAAAATTGTCATATACTGTACATCATTAGATCCCAATATCATACAAAGAAACTCGTTGTGTTGTCAACACCAATGAGGCAGATAACAAATTGAAACAAAACTGTCAATGCTATTTTATCAGCTTGACAGGATCATTAAACTTACCCATAACAGCCAGGGCTGTTGCTTTGGTTAAGTACTGGGTCATTGACCTTATCACTTCTAAATTGTTCCCTTCCAGATTGCAGCTGTTTATGGTTCCAGTTGCAGAATTAATCCAATAAAGCTTGTTTTCAGAATAATCAATTGAAAGGCCTGTAATTAAACAACAACAGTTTTAAATAAGTAATGTTTGTGTAAAGGGAAAAAAATTAGGTGAAAGTTAGGGATCATTCTTTCTACAAATCAATATGGATACCAGCCAGAGATGCAAAATAGTGTAATGTAATTCAAGCAACATTGCCCAGCAAATGACTTGTCCTTTTACTAATATTGCACAATTGGCAATCTGTAATTTTTAAGGACCTCAAACTTAAGTTCAGAGAACCTGCTTATTCGAAAATGTAGAATATCAATTAACAGGTTGTCAACAAACAAATTATTTGTTGTATTTTTGCGGCAGCCTAATTAAATCCAACTGAACTGAGAAATGGTCAAACGGTTAATCATTGTACTTTGCAGGACACAACATTAATACTGTAGATGTTCTTCAATCCTAATGTGCTCAGAAACAAACAGTAAACATATTTTATTGGAAAAGGCCACAGTGGTCTAGAATCTACAGTCAAATGTCAAGCAAACCACGGGAACTCTGCTCTCCACTTGCATGGAAATAAACTCTTTTAAAAAATATATACTGTAATGTGTTTTTTCCCCCATTGTTTCAAACAGAAGTGATGCACAAAATGGACCAGAGAGGGGCAAACCAAGGACAACTCAGGCTTGTACATCACTGATACCCAGGACAAATCATACTACTCCTGAAAGAACTTCTTCCTAGAGCTGGACTCCTCAGCAGTTCAAGCACTCAGCTTGAATTCCCAACCGGGCGAAGTCTTGGGTATGTCTCCTTACTCCACATGTCTCTGTTTACCTAGGATTAAGTAGGAACCTGATTGTTAGTCGATTTGCCGGATCGCATTTCGCAGGGATAATAACCCTTGAAAAAAAATTGGTCACTCAATGCACAACTGTTTGTGGGACACTGCTATGCACAATTGTCCCACAAATACACAGTCAATTCATTTTACAGTAAATTCTGTGAAGCACTTTGAGAAGTCTAGAAAATGTGACAAGCGCTACATCAAATGCAAGGATTATTATTATTAGTTTATGCTATGTGAGCCCCTACGTATAGAGCACATCTGGCAAAAGTAATTTGCTGTATAAATACAGCAGAAGTCTATGGTCAGCACTTAACAATAACAATTCAGGGAATATGCTAACGATTCACATGCTTATATTTATAATACCATCTGATGTCAATTCCAAAGGTACATATTTGGGACACAATGTATTTATTCATAGCATGTTTCAACAAGCTTGCCAAATTGTCCTGCTCATTTATTCTTGAGCATTCTCTAACTATTATTCCAGAGCAGCAAGTTTTCAGAAATTGGATCCCAGCCTGTTATACGTAACTTTGATCCCACTTAGAAAAATATACCAGTGAAATCTGGCAAGGTTAATAATATAACTTAGAATAATATTTTTTAATTCATGTTGCTTTAATGATTGTTTAAAAGAATAATATTAGTTCCAGTGGTTACATAATGGGCTAAAGCAAATTAAACCCTGATGACATTGTATTTTACCATCTTAAAAACAAATGGAAATCTGACACAATTACTGAATTATATTCATTATCTTTGATATTGCGCTCTGTACATTATTTATTGAATTTCTAACATATATGCTGCATTCAATCCAAGTTAAACACAATTTCACTTGATGGAAATTAATTTCATATAAATATGATATAGGCACTTTTCACATCAGGAGAATGCCTTTCATATTGGATTTCGCAAAGTGCTTTGCAGGATACGCTGAAATTGCAGACATTGTATTTCACAGGTGAACGCAACAGCCATGAAGTGAATGACCTATATCATCTGGAGGACTGGAAGAAACTCTCTTTTCTGGTAGTATTGGGATCTTTAATGCCCACCTGAACCGGCAGACAGGATCTCGGTTTAACTTCTCATCCGACAGATGGTATCTCCAATAATGCATCTCATCCGTGGCATTGCATTGATCTGTCAGCTTAGATTGTAAATCCTGGTGCGACGTTTAAAGCCACAACTTTCTGTCCCAGAAGTGAGAGTGTTACCAGCTGAGCCTGGCCGATAAATTGTATAAATTCTGAAATTAAATGTACTGTTTCAAGCCCAACTGTTTCTGATTGAGATAATTCTACTCAAACCAGTTGTACATGGTAGTGTACCAGAGCTCAAATGATCTGAGACCGTACCCAGCATGAGGGTAAATCCTAGCCAAACAGAATTGTTACATATACTGTATTGGTAAAAGTTTGGCAAAATAAATGTAAGATGCATGGTTTCATGCATCATTAAGGTCCGATTCTGTGAATGCACTTGCTCAAATGGCAATATATGGGTAGGAAGTGTGTACCACAAACCAAACAACTTAAGAACTATTTAACAAATTGTATATTTTTGACTGATTTAACTTTTAAGTGCTCCCTGAAAAATTCCACAATAAACTGAATTACCTGGTATCTTTGTGAAAACTCATACGAAAAATTAATCATTTTTTGCATTGCTTTTAAAACATGTTTTGAGTGAATAAATCTTCATTAAAACATTCTTGATTTCAGCAATAGCTCTTCAGATCACAGATTCTGAAATGAAAAAGCTATTCAGCCAATAGTGCCCCAAGGAAGTCATTACTCATTACTTGTCAGCAAGAGCAATTGAATACGCAATGACATTGATAACATCTGAGTTTGTTGCATAAAATGGTGTTTATACAACACACGTTTGGTACTTCAGTTTGCCAAAGCATTTATATTCTGAAATATCTCCAAAAGTAATTGTCATAAATAGGTTACGAGCAGGCAATTAGCCCCTGCATTTGGCAATATACTGACTGTTTTGTAAATATAAAGCCGCTATACTGTACTGCTTTTGTTTTGCCATTTTTATTTTGCAAAAAAGGTGCATTTCAACCACAAGCAACTAGCTGTAAACTTGTGCAACATCAGCTAATTTAAACAGTAACAAATTCACAAGGCTTCAGGAGGGCGTAATGAATGGGAGAAGTACAGGATAAACAATGGCATGAACTATTCGGGTTGAGTGGCCTGTTTTTGTGCGATATCTTCTTTGTAATCTTTGTAGATAGATATTTTTGGAACATATCGACAAAAGCTGGTTTGAATATCGACATTTTGCAGTCATGGTATTCTCAATCACAGTAATGCCTTTGCTTATGAAGATTGAAACACCCAGAATTTTTAGAAATGCCCGAAAATGAATAACATTAAAATTGCAGAACAGGTTAGAGCTTTAATAGTTTTTGGAACCTAATCTCTCTAGGCTGAACAGTTGAATATCGTTGTTTTACAACCATGTTAATCTTTATTAATGTATGCTGGATTAGACCTGCTAAACCCTTTTATACTATATTAATTGCTCTTTTTGCGCTGCGTATATGCTTTTAAAATCTGTAATGATGAATCTAATGAACTGCATATTTCAATATTATTCTTGCAGACCTAAGGGGAATTTTGCAGAAACAGTCATACAGGGGAAGCAAACTGTCTGAACATTGTCTGAATTGTTGTGCAGGTTTGAGACCTTCAATCTCACATCTTCTTATTACACATTTCACAAAATGATTATTGTAAACCACGTGAGAGCCCATAAAACACAAATACAATTAGTACCAGGATACTCTTCATGCTGTTTCTCAACTGAGATTCTCAACATTATTATTGTGTGCTTAATTTATACTTAGATCACAAATGATTGTGTTTATCCCAGTGTGATCTTCCATTGTGTGTAATTAAAACAATATATCATTTGAATAACCTAAGAATATTATTACTATCGACTCCCTCCCAACCAGTTCCTTGACCATGAAACCCTGTAAAGTGGAAGAAGGAATTAGCCTAGATACCCAATATTAGTTTATTGTTGGCCGTTGAGCTGCTGAAAACTTTTAGTTTTGTCGCTAAACAATTTATATGTTTCTATTCAAATCAATCTCATGTTTATGCAAGAAGTTCTTTCCCTTATTCTCTTTTTTTTGCTAGTCTCCCATTGCCATGCCTTTCCTGCTTCCAGGACAGCAGGCAAGTAAGGCAGGGATGTCTCCTATACCCCACTCTGTTTGCATCGAACACTTTGCACAGTCCATCAGGAGGGATAAGAGCATCAAAGGTGTCACCATCCCGGGCAGCCAAGGCTGTATATGGATGATGCCACCATCCTTTGTGCAGATCAAAAATCGGACCCAAACCTCATAAGCATTTGTGACCATTTTGAACTAAACCTCTGGTGCTAAGGTGAACCACAAGAAAAACCAGGTGATATATTTTGAAGACTGGAAAGAACACAGTCACACACCATTTCCGGTGAAGCCAGACTACCTCGGAGTCCTTGGCATTCGGTTTGGGGCTGCTGGGTTGAGACAAAAAGCTGGGAGGAGCATCTAATTATAGTGAGGAAAAATCTGGTGAGGTGATACCAACGCTCCCTGTCCATCACATGGAAGTGATAAAGTGTGAGACCCTATCGGTGTTACTGTACAAGTCCCAGGTCTTCCTTTGACAAAAAACAATGCCACTGCAGTCACCAGAGAGATTTTCTAACTGATCTGGGGGTCCAAGATGGATCGTGTCCATAGGGACATGATGCACAGAGCCCTGGAATAAGGAGGAAAATGGGTCCCCAAGTAGCCCTGATACTCATAGGCACCTTTGTGTGTAATTGCTTGAGGCTGTGCTTGGAGGCCAGCTACACTGGCAACTAATGCCAGTACATACTGGGATTCTACCTGTACCCGGTGTAGGAAGCGTAGGTCTGGCAGAACTGCCTTGGTCTGCCTCAGTTGGTGCATGCCAAAACACCTATCCTACATAGAGAGTTTCCTGATAAACACCATCCCAGACACCTGTGCAATCACCAAGTGGTCCATGCGAACCGTAGTTAAAATGGTTCAAAAAGGACAGAGGGCAGACCCAATTGAGAAGTACACTGGGGCGATGTCAAAATGCCTCGTTATCATTCCTCACCAACAAACATCAGGACATGGCCTGGCTGGCATTCGTGTACATTCAAGGTCTGGGCCAATCAGCACACTGCCCTCTGGCCAACTGCAGAGGGCAGGAGATCATGGACCATCTATTCCTGGAGTATAGTTTTGCAAAGGCGGTTTGGAGCAAGATGGAGTGGATACTCTTCGCCGTTCATTCCAGGCGACCCGCAGCCACAACACTCGGTGCTGTACGGCCTCTTCCCAGGCGCTCACAGCAAAACCAACCTCGAATGTGCCGGGAGGATCACAAACTCGGTAAAGGGTCAGGGACTGTGTATTGAGAGACAATTCGGTTCAACCACGGCAAAGGCCAGATGGGGCCTAATCCCCGGCAGGAGAGGATCCCGTGCAAACTGTTCAGGGTGTAGCCACCGGGTAGCCCATGAGCATGCCCAAAATGGTTGTAAAAAGGTGTAACGGTACAGAAGAACGCTCAACATGTCACCCAAAATGTATGTACATCTTTTTGCATCCCGAAAATGTACACACAGTAAACATGTGCGAGTATGGTGCACATTGGGGAGCCTTCTGAAAGCGGCGTGTAAACTTCTCAGGGTTTGTATGAGCGAGTACATGGTCGCGGTACACACAAGAGCGACTACCAACTGTTTCGAAGGGAGCGTACCCAGAAAAATGTGTGCACAACCAATGTGTGCTTTTTTTTGTATTTCATGTTGGATTCGAGTCATAACAAATATATTTATACATAAATAAATACAGTATATATATTTTTAAAGTGAAACACTTGATCTCGGGAAGGGTAGATGTAAGATAAAGTGCTATTGGAAACTGTGCCTCTGGGCTAGAAATAGGGGAATGGAAATAAGACAACAACTCTAATCGATTGATCCCTGCTGTGTACGTCTACATTAAGGATACAATCAGAGGGGCCTTTTTTTTTAAGAGTGCATGTGTTCTGTGTACTCAAATAAGAAGTAAAACAATGGATCAATTCATTAAAGTAGCATTAGAAAACAGAAGATTTCTTATCAATGGGTACAATTAAGGTAACAACATGGAATATGTTTCGCCCATAAATATACAGTCAATTCACTTTTCAGTACATTATGTGAAGAGACATCTAAAATACATGATAAGGCACCATATCAAATGCAATGATTATTATTCTATTACTGTAAGGTATAGATGAGAAAGGTATATGACAGTTGTCACTCAAGGGGAAAGTAAACATAGGTAAACACAACCAGTCAATTGGCTAATTTCTGCGGTGTATCACTCAAACCATGTAACCATTGATAAAATACACTGTAAAGATTAATTGCACAATTTACCAAAACTATAAAATATGTACATTATAAATGTTTTAAATTGCAGAAAGTTAAAAGTATCAATTAAATTTCAGCATTTAGATCAGGATCATAAACTACACATAAGTTTAACATGTCCTGAACTTTTCAACTGCATTACTACCTTACAGGTATCATTTATTCTATAAATTGCAAATTGCTCTATTTTACAGAAAATATTAATGGGTCTGTTTAATTGCTACTATTATTGCTCATAAAATGTCATAATGGATGTTGGATTTTAGTCAGGAAGACATCCATTTTAATTACTATAATAGCTCTATGTAATTTCACAAACAATTTCTGGTGTTAAATATCCAGTGTCATCACTGGAGATGTGAATTAAAAATGTAGAATTTTTAGGTAAGTGCAGGTAATAAAATTAATGACCACTGCAACATTCATTTCCTGACAGAATTGCAATATTTGCTTTGATATCTTGCTACAATCCAGCCAAATAATTGCTAGAAATAGTGTCATAGATCATAATATCCCACTTTGTATGCACAGTACGGTCCCAATATTCGTTTTTGTGTAACAAATCACTGCATTTTCTAAAGGAAAGTGGATGAATTTTGTTACCTTTAGTCATTTTACAAGCAAATGCTAATCAGAAGAGAGAGTTAGAACATAATAAATATAATATAAATATAATGGAGAGTTAGAATAAAGCAATGATATTTACTGTGTTCTACAACTGCACAACTACATAACTAAATAAAAGAGTCAGTCTGTTCTCAACTTTATCTTGAACAAAACAGCATTCACAATATCCTTTGTTATTATTCAACAATATAATATGAACATTGTATAATTTCAGTTCCTTTTAATTAACAGAGCAATCAGCATGTTTTGATAATATCTGTGTAATTGATTTTAGGACTATTCAACTGTTGTGGAGAAATCCAATTTAATGTCACATTAATACAACAACAAAATTACATTTATAGAACGCCTTTCACGTCGGGAGGATGTCTCAAAGCACTGAACAGTGAGGACCCGAGCACGGGGGGAAGGGTCGGGGTAGGGAGAAGGGGAAGGAGAGTAGGAGAGGTGGAAGAGTTAGGAGGGGAGCAGAAGGCACGGTCGAAGAGGAAAGTCTTGAGACCGGCCTTGAAGGAGGAAAGAGAGGATAAAGCTATTTCTAAAATATGCACCACCGTATTTGTGCATTTTTTGATCTTTTGGGTGTTTGCACATGTGGAAACCCATCACCATGCTGGAGAAGATCCTAACCAAATTGGAAGTTTCATGTATCCCAACTATACACGCAATTTCCAGAGGTATTTGTTGGAATGGAATGCCTACTCTCTCCCCAGAAAGATGATTCCTTACTACCTAAATTTCAGAAAATATTACGTGCAGGTTGGCAAGAGCTTTGAGTTGGGGGCCCCAGTGTGTGCGTTGGAGGTCCTGCCTATATTAATGGCCAGCTGAAACCACATAGGTTGCCATTGAGGACAATGTCTGGCAAGCTTTCCCGCTGCTGGTCCAGCGAGGACACCCAAGGGTTTTAGTTTGCAAGGTTAATGGGAGGCAAGTTGGAAGAGTCCCTGGCCCAAGTGACTAAACTGCCCTTCCAAGACCTACTGATGAGCCAGTCTGGCTGTGCTGTCATCAACAGTGCCTTGGAGTACTGCATACCCACCTGTTTCAGGAACTAGACTAGAATAAATCCTCTGCACTGCAGAGGATTTATTCAATTCTGACATTCTGTTGGCTACTCATGTCACCTTCGAGACAGTTAAGCTCCAAGGAGACAAAATGCAAAATACTGCAGATGCTGGAAGAGACCCTGCTTACCTCCCCTACAGGAGATAATCACAAGTTGGTCATTTGATATCCAAGAAGCATAGATTTGAGCCCTCACTAGGTGGATGGTAGGTACAGAAACTTTTTGTAAGGTTCCTGGTGGGCAATACATGAAAGCATTACCACCATCTTCCTGCCTGCAGCGTAGACACACATGCCTTCCAATTGCTTAAGCAGGTACTTATCTCTCTGAAGTGAATCAAGGTGGATTCTAAGCGCTGGACATTCAAGGTATGTTCACAAACTCAGACTCCAGGAAACACCTTCCTGCAGCAGTCGCATCAAGCCTCAGAGTTTTCTCATCAGCTCTCTGAGAGGCATCTGCCTTTAGTGTGATGGGAGGATTTTTACAGGACAGCTTGGGATGTGCTGACCACCCTAATGTTCTCAACATCAAGTCCAATGCCACATGCCAAGTTTACTCAGCATCAGCTGCTTAATCCAGATCCTCATGCAAGGGGCTTTGACAAATACATAGCCCCGCTGTGAAGATGACTCCATCTCCAGGGTGCTTAGTGACAGGTCAGTCCCTGCTGCAGCTTCCCATGTTTGCCAGAAATCCACCTCACTGCTTGATCCTAGACTTTAGAAATGGGTCGTACGAAACTGTTCTGTTGCAGCCCCAAGAGCCCAGATCCATAAAGGAAGACTGTATAAAGTCTTATAAACACAGGTCGTATATGCTGCAAGTGTGACATGAATTGTGGCCTTGCTGTTCTTTATCAATGTAGTATTAGTTACAAATTGTTTAAAAACCCTGAAAAGTGAGCATGGAATATCCTTGCACTAACGAGCAATGTATGGGTTAATACTTATCTCCTACCACAAATAAATCAAATCTGCTTCCATTAGCTTCCTATGGTAGCACCTCATAGGTCTTTATGTTTGAATTGGTGAGAGAGGTTTATGACATGATGAGTATTAAAACATACAACCTTTTAACTTATATTAGATCCTGAAAATGTACTGTATGAAATTGAAACTCAAGGCAAACTTGACAGAGAAGAAATCAACAATGCAAATCTGAATGGAGGTTAATGCTTTCTGTGACAACATTCTTCACTTCTTTACATCGCCTGGTGCCAATGAAATGATTAAAAGACTCTTCAATTAGAGACACTGACTCAGCTCTACTAAGTACAATAGTTTACAAGGTCAAAAATGCACTCAAGCAGATTATGAGACGATCAAATGGCATCAGACTCCTGATCAGCTATTTTTTCTAGACTGTAACAAGGTATTTGGGATGAAAAGCTTGTCTGTGACCCTTCGACAAAAGAACTAGAAAAAACTTCACATTCAGGAATTCCATGCAATCACCACACTAGTGATGTGGGTTGAGAAATTTAAAGTTTGCAGGTGTCTCTTAGAGAGCAAATACAAAAAAAAAACACTCTGGGACAGATATTAGCAGAAAGGTGAAAATAGATTGAATAGCCTAAACATGGTTTTGGTTTGATGGGAAGGATAGCTGAATGAGAGGATAGCTGAATGAGAGGCAATGCTAAGTGCATTGATTTAAGTGGCTGAGGCCACTTAAAAGTTGCCTTACCTCCTGCAGTGTAAATTGGATTTTACTGCTTTGAATTTCAGACAAGCTTTGAATGTAAAATGTAGAGTTGAAACATTCTTAAACACTGTAGTCAAGGAAATGAAATTACTTGAAAGCCAGAGACTCGTCATGAAGTACATTCAGATGGAATTATTATTATTATTATTATCCTTCAATAAATATGATAAAACTAAACTAACCTAATTTGTAGTAGGCAATTAACTACTTTTCAAGTGTATCGAAGATTCAGTACAAACCATTTCAATAGTTGAACTTGCTTAAAATAATCTTACAAAAAGGTGCCCCGTCCACTTTTTGCCCTAGATAGCAAATGCGCTGTTAGTGGGTCTTCAAATCTCCCATCACTGTCAACTATTGTTTATATGTTCAAATCCATTCTAGAACATTTAACATTTTCCAGGTATTTGTTATAACACATAAATAGAACTATGAGAAAATTGAATTACAATCACATTTTCTATCTCAGATATAAATCCACAACACATACTACATCCTTTTACAAGGGAAAAACAATATTCCTGTGCGTGATTCAATCAACAACAAAAAAAAATACATTTATAGAGTTAAGGTATTAAAATAATCTTGCTATTCCAATCCAATGCTGTCAAATAAAGACAATTCATCAATTACTGCATGAGAAAATATTTGTATTACCAACTGGCTCCTTTTGATTTGAAAGAAGATTCTTGATACCAAAGCCATCCATGTTTGCTATGCTGATGCTGTTGCTATCAGTCCAATATAGCAGCCTGCAGGAAGGAAAATAATGATCAATAAATAAAGTTCCATAAAACACAGAGAATACATGTTGCATACCCTGAACAGGAAAAGGATGTACGTAATAATAGTAATAAGTCTTGCCATCGATTTAGCATCTTATCATGTCTTCGAGACATCTCAAAGCAGTTCACGGAATCTACTGTACAGAGAATTAATCATACATTTTGTCACATGGGAACCCAAGATAGGAAACATTTAGAACAGGGAAAGCCCAAAGCCTCTCAATTCCCCACTTCATCTGGCTTGATTTGGTTTCCAGAAACATTCCCAAAGTAGTTGTCTCTTGCAGCTATTTCTTCTATTTGTTTCAATGTTATATCCCTTGCAATCTAATCCATGAGCTGATTACCATTTGTGTGGTAGTTCTGTTTGAATTCCCTTCATATTTTTGCTGGTTGTGTACACAACATAAGAATCAACTTCGTAATATCAAAAAACCTATATGGGTCACCTCAAATTTCCTAAACCAAAGAAATTAGGATCTCTTCTTTCACATTTACTCCAAATCCAAAATGGTTACAGTTATTCCAAGCTTAACCCTCTCAAAAGCAACAACATACTTCATATTGCATTGTGAATACAGTACTCTAGATGAGACCAAACAGCAATGTGATTAACTCTTTGGTCATAATCAAAGACAGAGTCACAGATTTCAAAATCGAGTCTGTTCTCATGTAGAAGGGTGAAAAAAAGAATGGTGTTTGGCTCATTTACCCTGCCCTGCTATTTGTGTAAAACATGTCTTAAATATCTGAAAGTAGTGCATTATTAGCATTTCTAGAGCTATACGATATTACTATTCCAACTCTCTTATCCAGTGCCAAGCCTTTGGCAATCCTTCACATTGTTCTCTGATAATATGTATAATATTATTGCATGAAGCTATTAGCATTCCTTTCCTCCTTTCACTTCCTGATACTGTTACAAGCCGGACCCACCTCATCAGGCTCCCTACGTCCCCAGATCACTCCAACTTCTTGGTCAATAAATCAACACTCCTTCATGTCACTGCCTTGGTTCCTCAGCACTGCATTTATCCTTTCCTTACAAGGTACAGCCTTCCACCACCTCCGCAATATTGCCAGACTACCTCAACCCCCATGCTGTCGAAACTCTCATTCACGTCTTTATCGCTTCAAGGCTCGACTATGGGAACTCTCTCCTTGTCGGCCTTCCCAGCTCCTCCCTTCACAGGCTGTAGATTATTCAGAACTCTGCAGCTCATGTACTCTCCCGCACCAGGCCCTACGACTACATTACTCCTACCTTCGCCCGTCTCCACTGGCTCCCCATCCCCCAGAGGATCGAATTAAAGATCCTCGTCTTCACCTTCAAGGCCATTCGCGGCCTTGCCCCCGCCTATCTCTCCGACCTGCTGTCTCCCTATCAACCCACCTGTCTCCTCCGCTCATCAGGCTCTGGCCTGCTCCGCGTCCACCGCCCTAGCCGCCCCACCACCGGTGGCCGGGCTTTCAGCCTCTCTGCTCCCATACTGGGGAACTACATCCCGCAGCTCCTCCGCCTTTTTTCCTCCCTTTCCTCCTTCAAGGCCGGCCTCAAGACCTTCATCTTCGACTGACCCTTCGGCTGTCCCACTAACTCTTCCCACTCTCCTTCCCCTTCCCCTCCCACCTCTCCCAACCCCCCCTCCATCCCCCCCCCTCCCCCGCTTGGGTCCGACCTGACTGTTCAGCGCTTTGGGACGTCCTCCCAATGTGAAAAGCGCTCTATAAATGTAATTTTGTTGTTGTGGTTGTTTCCAAACAAATGTGATGTTTCTTCATAAAACCACAGAGGAACTGAAGGAATTCTAGCAGATTTCTGATCTCAATATTTGCTGCAACTGCAAATTATGTTTGTTCATATCCAAGTTACTTTTACTTCAGTGATCTGTTAGATAATGGTGAATTCTGCCCTATGAACTGAGATGTGCCTTACTTGCACATGCGGCTGATGTCATTGATGTCGGCTAAAGGCGACAGTAGTGGCTATTACAGTGTGAACATATTTAATAGAAATATCATCTCTTTTATACAACAGCTATACTTTACCCTTTTACTGGATGTACCACAAGACATCGTGGCTGATCAAGACCATGAATGATGGAGGTTCTCAGGGAGCCATTTAATCTAGCTACATTTATTTGAGCTTCTTCCAAATCAGAGCTTGTCCAGTATATATTTCTGGATATCCAATCTATTGCCAGAGCATGGGCATAAGGTAGATCTGTAATAAAGAAACATAAAATTACGGAATCAGAGAGAAAAAACTTGCAAACAAATGTCCTCACTATCAGGCCCTCTAAGCAAACTTTGCCCATTTAAGATCACTTGAACAATACGACTTGTTTGAACACTTGTAAAAGCATTCCGTGCAGTTTTACTTCCAAAGAATCATTGCTTCACTGTTACTTGTATAGTAACATACAATGGTAATTTATGGCAAAGAAACTTTTGGCAACCAGAACAAAGCATTTCCACAATTTATGGCAAATCAAATACAAGAATTGTATGGTCCTTGTTAAAAATGTAGAATAACGTGTGCAGAATTTGCTAATTCTTCAATTCAATTTTAACTTTGAAATTGTAATAAGAACTTACAGGAAAAAAAAGCTACAAAAGTCAAAAGGAGCATTTAAAAAATAAATAAATTCTGGACACTTTGAAATACCATATTATTAGAATAAACTTACACCAAAGTAGAATTTCTACCAAGTAATTTTGAATATGTTAATTGTATGTAATAGTTTTCTTGAGGACTATTAATTGCTGCTTACCTGCTGAGACCACAGTTTCTATTCCCGTGCCGTTTATGAAGGCTCGCTTGATAAATCGGGGCTTTAAATCAGACCAATAAATTCGCTCTTCTAAAGCATCAAAATCAATTGTTTTAACTTGGCTGATGTCAGGGTCGGTAAATGGTGTTATATAGTTGTAGTAAGGATTATCTGTGGCCACCCCACGGATCTCTGAATTTCTTGAATAGATTAAAAATTCTTTTTGCTCTGCAAAAAAAACAGAGAAAAAATTAAAAATAAAGAAAAAATAAGTTGCATCTTTGACTATTTGCACTTAAAGCATTGAATACTATGATTAATTGAGGAGAATGTGTCAATTAAAACATGCCATTATGCTAGAAATATAATCACAGAAGTCTGCAGCTGTTGAAGAAAAGACTCCATTACTTTCTTAGGGCAAATAAGATGGGTAATGAGTAATAATAATAATCCTTACATTTGATATAGCGCCATATCATGTCTTCAAGACATCTCAAAGTGCTTCACAGAATACAGTGTACTGCAAAGTGAATTGACTGTATAATTTGTTGGTGAAACGCGGCAGCCAGTTGCACACAACAGTATCCTACAAACAGTTGTGCTTTGAGTGACCAATTTATTATTTTTTTGAAGGAATTATTACCCCCGGATAAGCAATCTGCCAATCGACTAATGACCAGGGTATTACTCACTGCTGGGTGAACAGAGGCATATGGAGCAAGGAAACTTGCCCAACATTTTGCCCTGCCTAGGAATCAAACCCAGGTCTCTTGTTTGTGAAGCAAGTGCTCTAACCATTGAGTTGCAGGACTCCACATGCTGGCAAAATCTCACCATTGGCCATTTTTCAAGACGTGGAAAATAGAATCATCTCTCTTGATTTCAGCACTGCTTGTAGCTTTAAATATGTTTCTGTTTTTTAAAAAACACTAAGTTAGACAATCACAAGAATGTATTGCCACAACTTTTGAAGCTTTTTGTCACTTAATATCACGTCTGGAAGATAAATGTTTAAATTTAAACTTGATTGAACCTGAGTGATGACATCAAATGCTCAATTGTGCACTGAAGACCTGTTACTTCATGTTTTTTAAAAAAACCTCTACCTACATGAATTTACTGTTTTCATTCAATATCAATTTAACTTGAATTTTCTTGTAAGACAAATCTTGTTTGGTTACAAGTTTCATAGAAAAGGAATGTTATGGGCGGAATCAAATAAATCTGATCCTGAACATTTGTGAAGCAAGGTGTCACTTTTGTTGTAGATTTGGAGGTTTAATATGATTGTATTTTTCATTGATTTAGTATATTTGTATTCAAACCAATTAAACAGTCAGTTCATTTGTCTTTAATATTGTTTGACGAATCACCTGTCTAGACTAAAGCAAGACAGCAGACCGATAGGTATTAATAAATATGTTGTATGAACGGATGAATATCCCAAACTATCTTTTCTATAAGCTGAAGCTCTGGAATGCAATTCAGGGACTTTAAAGGATTTGTTTGACATTGGATATATGATTTTTCTTTGCAGTTATGGATTTCCAAATACTTACCATAGCAGTTCTTCTCATCAGGAGCCAGTTTCATTAGATGAGGACAGGTACAAGCAGCAGTCCCATTGTAATTTATCAGGCACAAATGGGAGCATGGCCCTCTGCCATGGTTAGACTCGCAAGGATTTGGTGCTGCAAAAACAACAACTTGCATTTACTCTATATGGCACCTTTCACTCAGGATAACATCTTGGAATGCTTCATAGTGGCATCGTTTTTTTTAAATCAAATCAAACTTCAAAATAAACCAGTATTCAAACAAAACAGAATACAAACAATCTAACAAAGTACACACGTAGATGCAGGCTACTAATCATACTAATGACACCAACATTTTTGTAGTTTGAAATGATTCAATGCAATAAGAATGAGAGCCGAAAAGGCATTTCTAAATAATATGCAGATAAGAGATTTCTTATCCTAATTCAAAGTCAAATACACAGTTAACCTTTCTCTTTGATCACCTAATGCATGACCCCAGACACAACTTGATTTTTATTGTTAAAATCATTAGGAAGGAGAAGCTTTCGAGGCAGACCATTGCATTGATGGTAATTAAGAGTCATTTAGAGCAGGAAGCCGGCCAGCTCAATTGAAATGGTAAATGTGTGACCAATCTTCCACTACTTGGTATGCAAAGATTATAAAGAGTTTTGGGAATGGTGCTTGGAGCTGTTCAATTATCAATGACTTTAATATGCAATGATTTCAAACTGGATCCGTTAGTAAAGACAAAGAGTTGGAACGCCAGGTAACATTCGCCCTATCATGTCTACAGGACATCTCAAAGTGATTCATAAAAGATACTAAAAAGTGAATCGACTGTGTATTTTGTCAGAAAAATGCAGTAGCCAATTGCGCACAATAGTTGCCCCACAAACAGTCATGGATTGAATGACCAAATATTTTTATATTTATACATGTCATGTTAACTCATGGGAACTCCCCAGCTGAAGGAAACTGATTTTTAAAACACAGTGAATTAGGAGCTTTAACGCTCATCTGAACCAATGAACATCATTTTTTTTTAAACATCGCATTTGATGTTTGTGGGACACTGCCAAATTGGCAGTCGAATTTCGCCCACAAAACACATTGCCACTACACTTTACAGTATATTCTGTGAAGCACTTTGAAACATCTTGAAGATGTAATAATGAGCTATATCAAATGCAAGGCTTATTATTATTATTATTAAATTAAAATAACACACCACAAGATATGACTCAGTGGCGAGAACTGAGCAAGGCTGACACGAAAACAGCCAACCTAAATTCCAAACCATTTTAATAATGTACAATTGTATTTGAATACAGAAGGGTCTAAAGTATTACCAATATATTATTGATCTATAACATTAATTTTTTGTGTGATTTGCATTATTTAAAAGCAAACATCTGAAGAAAACCTTTGTAGGGGGAAGCCGCAAGGCAAAACTTTGAAAATTATTTAAGGGTAATCTGAGAAATGTTTTGTTTTAAATCAGTATAATTTGACAAGTTAGCAAGAGGAGACTGCAAATTTGATTCTCCTTTATGTTGGAATACAGTATTAGGAATAGTTCTTCACAAATGTGATGAAATATTCACTGCTGATATGACCGGTTTCTGCGTTTTCAAGCAGTATTTGCCAATTTAATTTTTCCAACGAAAACTTGGCATATTTTCATAAAAGGTTTTGTAAGGTCTCTAGTTACTGATAGGATTAATGGAAATGCAGCAAACACTCAAGGCTGTATGATCCTCAGAAGCATTGCATGTTTTTAAAGTTTAGCATTCAATACTGAATGTTTTTCTTCAAAGAGTGCCTCTGATGTGCAGTCTGTCAAGATATTTTATTCTATATTTTATGGGTCAGAATAACATTTACCTCAACTATCCACCAGCTATTTCTACCAGGCACCCAGACATGCAGTCATAGATTTCTGTGGTTTTATAGAAAGGGTCAAGCATAGCTAAAAACAAAACTCACCATTCACTGAACTTTTCCTCCACTCTAAAATATGGAAGTATCTTTAACAGTTCACATTTCCAACATGCCTTCTGGTTAGTAATGTCCTTTAAGGTCTAATATTTATTTATAGGGTCTCCTCAACTCAAGGGAATTATGATCTTGTTCATTACTAATCTGAACTAAGCATAGGATAGTAATGATCACCTCAGGTCAGTATTTAATGAGCACTTTACATGAACACAACTGTGTTAATGGCTACTGATCTCAATCTGAATTTTCTGCACTTGAAAACTGGTTCTTTTGAAACAATAATATATTCTTTAAAGTCAGCCTGACTCCTGGGCAAGCTTATATTATTCACTATCTCATGAACTTTGGCTTTACAAACAGGACTCAAACTATTTGAATTGTTGTTTATTTGATGGCTTGTATGAACTCTGGGATGTTCCATAAGCAAATTATCCGTTGACCAGATTTTCCTCTGACTTCCCCAAATTATGGATTCTCCAACAAGGCAGTTTTCCCTCAGCCCCATACTGAAGTAACAACCAAGATAATACAAGTTCAAAGTACTGACATGGAGCTTGAACCCACCACCTTTTGACTCAATGCAACTGACTGAGCTACGCTGACACATATGATAGCTTTTATCCACTAAAATATGAATCCTATGTCCATAAAATAAATACCAAAAGCACATTTTGATGCTGACTATCAGAAATACAAAACCATAGTGGTACATCACCCCACTTATAGTTACCACAAATGTCAGATATGTAACCTATATTAAATACCAAAATTAAAATGGAGTTTCAATATATATTTTCACAATTTTTACTTTTTCTCTCTACCTAAATTTGGAACTTCCGCTCGCTCAGATAAAAGAGTATAAATGTTAGAAGGCTCTCAATTAGTGATCAATGATAATGCAATATAGCAATATTCTACACAGGAATTAAAGAACACTTTATGTATTATTTAGTTTGATGGGTATCATGGCTATTTTCATAATCAGAGAGAATTTTATACCAGAGAGGAAGGAAAATGTTTTGCGTGTCTAAATGAATTAACTCCTACAAACCATTCTGTGGCATAATAAAAATGACAAGTCTTAAATAGGCAGGTTACAGCACTGAATATCCACAATGTGTGTTTCCTTATATCAGATAGCATTTAAAGCTGTTTAAATAGTTGTCTGTAAGTGTTATTTCAGATTGAAGTGATGATACGGTAGTAAAAAAAGGTCATTTATATGCATGTTTAGCATTGATTTAATACTAATAATGTTTGTATTTGATATAGGGTCTTATCACACATTCGAGACATTTCAAAGCACTTCACAGAATACACTGTAAAGTGTATCAACTGTATATTTTGTGGGTGAAACGCGGCAGCCAACTGCACACAGCTGTGTTTCACAAACAGTTGTGGATCGAGTGTCCTAATCATTAACTTTTTAATGTAATCTGAATCACATCAACCCTCTGAGAGCAGTCAAAACAATAACAATTTACATGTATATTGTTTTTTTCATATCATATGTAAATCACAGTTAACTGCGATCTGTGTGTGTGCTAAAGGGTGGGGGAGGAGAAAGGTGGCCAAAAACAGAAGAAATACTAGACATAAAAGGCCAAGTTCACCTTCCACCTTGCTGGTGGCCACATGCACCTATGTCTCAAACTATCTATGTACGATATCCAATAATGCTATTTCCTACAAGAAAACAATCTGTTTTTGAAAGAATCCTGCTCTAACCTGCAAGCAACCAATCAAAACAGAAATCGCTGGGAACACCCAGTAGCATCTATGGAGAAAGGAAAAGTGAGTCAACATGTCGGGTCCACGACCCTTTGTCTAAAGAGCCTGTTCCACGGATTACCGATTCATTCCCTGAAATAATGTTTGCATAGATTTGTTCTGAATTTAAACCCCCTCCTACCACAGGCCGTGTCCTCTGGTTCTACTATTCTGGACAAGTTGAAACAGAACAGTCAAAGAGAAAAAGGTTGAGATGGGTTTCGAAGACAGAGGTAGTGAGCAAAGCATAGGGATTCTGGGAAGCAGGGCAGAGTGTTTAATGGTAGGACATAAATCAGTTAGTTTAAATATTAAAGGAATCAATTGAATTAGGATCCATTCTATTTTATCTTTTTAAGCATGATATTACTTTTTTCCCTTATCAAATCTAATTTGTCGGAAACTTGCTAAATAACTTTCAACGTTAAAATATTTTT
This sequence comes from Hydrolagus colliei, assembly GCA_035084275.1. NCBI lineage: Eukaryota > Metazoa > Chordata > Chondrichthyes > Chimaeriformes > Chimaeridae > Hydrolagus > Hydrolagus colliei. Next base: position 16,591,703 of record CM068747.1, on the reverse strand, counting down.
TTTTTACAATTTCTTTTCTTCCTGGTCCGAGCACTCTCCCTCCATTTCATGGGCCAGAATATGCTGGCAGTCTACATCGTAATTTCAGTCTGCCTGCATGTTTTGATGACAACATTGCAATGTAATTTGATTCAACCCTTCATAATGCAGTGTAACTTGTCAAAACGTAATTGCATCATTGGCCACACCACACTAAAAATGCAAAAGAAAAGTCAATTTGTCAAAATCAAATTGCAAAACTCCGAAAGCAATCTTTCAAAGGTTTGAAATTACATCCGGCTAGTCAAAAGGATTACAATATCATCTGGGTTATATGAAAATCCTGGTAGCTGGATAATAAAAATACAAATACCTCTGTGCATAAATTTCACAACTTTTTCACTGCTGTGTATTATTACAGGTGAGATGAATTAAAAAAAACTCCAATCTCTAAGGATCACTTGTGCCAAGTACTGAACTACGGTTCACCATGAACAAACAGGTAGATGTCACCATAATAAAGCTGTTTTGTAGGCTGCTTCATTCTCACTGTTCAACAATGCCTCCTTTTGAGTGGAGTTGATGATAGTTGTGTGGCTTTTATTGAAAATCTAGCAAAGTAGCTTGCATGATTTCTGCCAGGATTAGTTTTTGTGCACAGCTTATAAGATCTGTCATTCAAACATATTATTCAGAAAATTCAGACTAAATTCCCTTGTAAAATCTCATGGCCAACAGCGTGCAAATTTCTAATTATTTTCTGGAGTACTTGTTTTTCCACCAATATATATATTATTTTAGTTAATTTCTAGCAATTTTATATATATATTACATATAAAATTGCTAGAAATTAACTAAAATCCATAAAGGTTGAACATTTAAAATAAAACCCAATGTGACTGGAATCTACACCATGTGAAATAGCAACAGAATAGGGTTAAAAACAGGTTAATTTAATGGTTATCACCCCTTGTTATGACACAGAGGCAATTATGCTTTTCAAGCATTAAAATGCTTTGTCTTTGAGATGCTCATTGAATAGATTGAATAGAGGTGCTCATTAATACAAGGAATAATAGTTGTTCTTTAGATTGTGCTTTACCACCTCAAAGCAGTGCAGACACAATGAGTTACTTTGAAGTTAAACCACTCTTATGTAACCAAATCCAGCAGCTAATCTGAAGCAACAAAGTCCCACAAACGGGAATATCAATGTCCAAGTTAAACTGTTTTTGTTTCAGCAATTATGTATATGGGAAGGATATTAGGCAGGATGCCAGGAAAATTGCTAGTGTAGATTTTACAAGGGAATTAGAATTAGACATGAATCTAAAAAGGATTAATTAAAAAGGTTATGAAGAAAGGGCAGGGGAGTGAGACTAAATAGAAAACTCTTTCACATAGCCAGCACAGGCATGGGGATTTGAATGGATTTCTCCTGCCATGTAGAATTCTAATATGGTTGTTGTTGGTTGATTCTGGCCTCCTACTTGTCTGTCAACAACAACAACAACAACTTTGATTTACCCAGCGCCCTCCACGCTGGACGGTGTCTCAGAGCGCTTCACAGTAGCGGATCCCGGGACTGAGCCAGGGGTAGAAATGTGACCAAAGGCGCAGTCAAAAAGAAAGGTCTTCAGCTGGGACCTGAAACTGAGAAAACAGGGGACAAGGTGAAGGTAGAAGTTTGGTGCGGGTGAGTATGCGAGCGGCAGAGTTTTGGATGAATTGGATATTATGGATTGTGGTGGAGGGGAGACCGGCGAGGAGGGCATTTGAATAGTCCAGCCGTTTGGTGACGAAGGTGTGGACCAGGGTTTCAGCGGCTTTTGAGGTGAGGTATTGCCGGAGACGGGCAATCTGTGGAGGTGGTAGAAGGCGGTGCTGGTGAGGGACCAGATGTGGTGGAGGAAGAACAGTTGGGGGTCGAACCTGACTCCTAGGTTGCGCACAGGTTCGGAGAGTTTCAGGGTAAGACCGGGAAGGTGGAGGAGCTGAGAGCCATGTGAATGGAGATGTTGATGGGAGCCAAAGAGTATGGCTTCCGTCTTGTCAACATTCAGCTGCAAGAAATTTGCGCTCATCCAGCTCCTGATGTCTGACACGCAGGTTGATAGAACATCAGGGGACTGGGGGTCGCAAAGTGAAATGGAGAAATAGAATTGGGTGTCATCCACGTACATATGGAAATGTGACCCATGTCTGCAAATGACATCCCCAAGAGGGAGCGTATAGAAGAGGAAGAGGAGGGGGCCAAGGATGGATCCCTGGGGTACCCCACAGGTAACTGGGTAAGAGCGGGAGGAAAAACTGTTTGTGGAGATGTACTGCTGGTGGTTTGTGAGGTAGGACTCGAACCAGGCGAGTGCAGTCCCATTGAGGTGGATGACGAAGGACAGGCGGTGGAGGAAGATGGTGTGGTCGACTGTGTCGAACGCAGGAGGATAAGGAGGCAGAGGAAGCCCTGGTCGCAGATAGAGAGGACGTTATTTGTGACTTTCACTTTTTTTTGCAGTCTGTACTATGGGCAGGGCGGAAACCGGACTGGAGGGGTTCGAAGAAAGAAGTGGGAGGAGAGGTGGGCACGGAGTTGATTGGCAACAACACGTTCCAGTGCTTTTGAAAAGAAGGGCAGGTTAGAAATAGGGCGGTAGTGGTTAGGGTTTGAAGGATTAAGGGAGGGTTTTTTGAGGAGTGGGGTGATGGCAGCAAGGTTTAGCCCTGCCTGGTATAGAACACAGGTCTCTCACTTGCAAGGCGAGTGCTTTCACCACTGAGCTACAGGACCGCTAAAAGCGCTAGTTTAGGTCAAGGTGTGGGAGTGGGGGGTGGGGGGTTGTGGGGTGGTGTTAGACCAAACCTTGTTGCCCAGATGGCAAAGCACGTCCAACTAAAACATACTCATTTGTTTTAATTGAGAAATGACTGCTTTGGAATAATTTAATGCGCTCTTTGTTTCCCTTTTGATTTTTCTCCTCTCATACTCGGAAGGCTTAGGCTAATTGCAACAGCTTTCAAAAGCTATCCTAGCTGAGGCCAACTGACTTCACAGCGATCTGCAAACGTCCTCTCTATGTAGTTCATTTTCATTGTTGCACTCGGTGACCCCGTCACTTAGGACGACATGATTTGCAGTTAAAAAGAAAATGATCTGATAATATATGATCTTAAAACAATCTGTTTTATGTGACCTTGCTTGTGCAAATAGCTGTCATCTTTGTCTAAAATGGTCACTAAAACTGACAGTAATTACTTGTTGAGCACGTTCAGATGTTTCAATGTCACAAAAGCACTCTAAATATGCAGGTTCTTTTCCACTGAAATACTTCAAAGTTGTAAATATTCATAACACCTATGAATGCATTTCTTGATAGATTCACAGCTATCCATAATAATAGTAATAACTCCTTGCATTTGACATAGCACCTCATCACATCATTGAAAGTGCTTCACAGGATTCAATAAGTTTAGTGACTGTAAAATGATAATAATCTCACTTTTAATTTAGTGCCTATTCACGTCTTCGAGATAAGTCAAAATGCTTCATGGAATAATCTGTAAAGTGAATTGACTGTCTATTTTGTGGGCAAAACCTGGAAGTGAATTGTACACAACACAAACATTGATGGATTGAATAACCAAATTATTATTTTTTAATAATAATATAATAATAATCCATACATTTGATATAGTGATTTTCACATCTTCTTGATGTCTCAAAGCACTTCACAGAATATACTGTAAGTGAATTTACTTTATATATTGTGAGCGAAACGCGGTAGCCAATTGCACGCAGCAGTGTCCCAGAAACAGTCGTGGATTGAAATGACCAATTTTTATAATTGTGTTTTTTTGGGGGGGGATGGATTATTATTAGGCATGTGGAGTAAGAAAACCTGCCCAAGGTTTCGCCCTGACCTGCCTGGATTCGAACACGGGTCTCATGCTAGTAAGACGAGTGCTCCAACCACTGAGCTACAGGAGCTCCACAGTTAATTGTTGTAAGCAAGCAACAGTGTCCCTCCAACAGCCATGAAGTAATTAGCCAATGTCGGGGAAATGTTGGACTGGACGCCGGGATGAACAGTGTCACATGATCTTTTGAGTCCATTTGAACAGGCAGATGGTACCTAAGTTTAACTTCTCATCTGAACGATGGTGCCTATGACAATGCAGTATCAACCAAGCTACAACCTTCTGACTCCGAGGCTAGCACGCACCTCCTGAACTAGGCTGAATAACCATTTGAGAATTACCTGACACACATTGACTTCCTTCTATTTTTAAATGGTAAAAATATAGCTAAGAATGTATTTTAGAATTTTTTTTGAAGATGGGTTGAATAAGGTCTTCTCATTCAGATTCCCTTTCCCATTACAACCATTCCCCAGTGAAATAATAAGTCGAGGTAAAACTATTTTCAAAGAGTTCAGGTTGTCCCTCCGATAGCAACTATAACTTGAAATAGATGTAAATTATCCAAATGTCACCTCAAAACATATTTATTCATTTTTAAGACAAACAAAAATTATTCAGGCTTTGGCATATTCCATGAAAAATTGCTTGAAATAATTGAATGTGTCCTGTCTTTAACACAATAGAAGCTTTTTCTCTAAACCATTTCAGTTTTAAATAACGTAGTTTGTTGCCGAAGCTTTATTCTGAATATTGTTTGAAATAAGAATCCATCCAGTTCAACCCACCTTGCTCTCACAAATAGTCTAAAGGTTTGACTCAGAAGATAGCTAGATTGAATGAAGTTTTGAGCTTGTTATTGTACATTGTTTTACAATACTGACTAACAGTACGTGAGAACAGGAACCAAAGTTAAGGGCAACATATCATTAATAATGGAAAAAATAAATGTTATGCTTATTTGTAAAGGAACAGATGTTAGACCTTAGTTAAGTTATTTGATAGATTTCTTTTAAGTAATCATTTCAAAAAAATGCTATCTTTATTTGTAGGTCCTACTCAATTATATTGAATATTGTAGCTCATGATAGGGAAACAATTCTCTACATTGTCCACAAAGTAAAAGCCACTCATTTTTATATAATATATATATCCTGTACAGTGCTTTGAGACATCCAATAGATTTGAAAATCGGCATATGCCAAATATAATCATAATACTGTAATAACTTTGCATTTTATATAGCGCCTTATCGCGTCTTTGAAACATCTCATAATAAGGAGGATTATCATTATTTTATTTCTGTTAACAAATGATCAGGCTGGCTCAATTCCCAGATTATCGCATTTAAATTAAACAAGATTCTCTCTGATATGAATTGATGGTTTCTGCCAAAATAAATTTTGCAGTGTTACATGAACCTTGACCTCTCAAAGCACACCAGTATCATGTCAAATATAGTAAATTGTTATCGGGTTAGGTTAAGTTACTTTGTAAATTCCCTTTCTGTGTAGATTATATTGAGTTGCACTAAGTTTCCATCACAACCTTGAATCATAGAATCAAATAATAATGGACAAATACATCTCACAGGTCTTCTCAATGGAGTTATTGAGACAAGGAAACTGCAGGTAGACCTCGCTTAACGTTGCTTTGATCAATGTTGTTTAGTTATTACGTTGCTAAGACATAGGGGAACATATATCCATTTAACGTCACGACATTCACTATTACATCATTCGCGCGGATGGAAACAAACTACTTTGAGTAGCGTAGGCATACATAGACTCTGAATGTCCTGTATTCTTGCGCGGGTTCGCTTAACGTTGTTTTCGCTTAAAGTTATAACATAATAATAATAATCCTTGCATTTGATATAGCGTTTTTCACATTTTATCGACGTCTCAAAGCACTTCACAGAATATACTGTAAAGTGAATTGACTGTACATTTGTGGGCGAATCGTGGCAGCCAATTGCGCACAGCAGTGTCCCACAAACAGTCGTGGATTGAAATGACCAATTTTATTATTGTGGTTTTTTTTGAGTGATTATTTGTGCTTGATAAGTTGTGCTTTTCGCAAACACAACTATGGCGTTAGGTGAGGACTAAGTGTATTAGCCACAACACAAAACAAAATTACATTTGTATCATTCCTTTCACATCGGGAGGACACCCCACGGTGCTGGTGAGACAGGGATAAGGACCCGGGTTGGGGTTTGGGATCAGGCAGGTTGGAAGGTAAAGAGGGTATGAGGGTGACCAAAGGCATGGTCGAAAAGGAGAGTATTGAGATATGCCTTGAAGGAGACAATGAAGGAGTAAGGCGAAAGAAATGGAGGATGGAGTGCCAAAAAGTGGGGGCAGAAAGACTGAACGCCCAACTGCTGATGGCAGGTCTAGCCAGGCGGAGGGGAACTGAAGCAGGCTGAGAGGAGAGAGCAGACACACTATATCATGTGAATGCATCACATCAAGTTTAAATTATTGTAATCCCTAAAAATATATAATCTGTTGATCAACTTTTATAATTAGCTCAAAAGAGCATTGCACGTGCTGAGTTCATCTCATAGAGCTTTGTATTGTAACATAGCTACCCATCTTTAGGATAACCAGTTTCATCTTTATTAAGAAACCACAGGGACCTTTTTTCTTAATCTGGTAAATAAGAATTGGCTAAAATGTTACCCTTGTTATAGTGCTTAATAGCTATAATCCACAAATTATTCCCCAAAGGTTTGCACATCAGAATTACTAATTTTTTCATTTAATGTAATTAGGCTTCAGTGACATGGAATGCATTGGCAATCAAATTGCACACTGCCGTACTTGTTAGCACACAATTACTCCATACAGTTCAAATAGTTAACATCCTAAAACACATGAATGACATGATCCAATCATGAGATCAGGTTGAGGTTGACAATTTAACACAACTCTCACAGTTTATTATAATATTTAAATTCCAAGATTAGATTACAGAAAGGCTTTCATTCTCAAATATGACATTATATTTTTCAGAATTTATGTTGAGCGGGGATACGGGCAAATAACTGTTACAATCTGCATGAATTTTATCCTTGGAGATTTATAAAAATTATGACTACTTTCATGCTGGTTAGATGGGTGTCACTGGAAAATCTGACACAAAACTGACAAAATCCAATTGAACAAATAATAGCGGACCCTATAGGGAAACACAGCACAAACAGTGTTTCATGTTTTCTAATCCACATAATTGTTGGCATTAATTTTAATTTCAATTCATTAGATTACAGAGTTCAGCTTTCAGTTTTGATTTATTTCATTTTGATGGCAGAGATGATAAGTATTGTGAATTGCATTTCAGCATATCTATTAAACCTGCAATCATGTTTACATAATTATTCCAACTGATTTTCTCCAGATTCTAAAGGGGACTTCTGGTGACTGAACGAGTTGTTAAAATTGGGTTTTTATTGTTTCATTAATCTGGATGTGGGTAAACGATGAGTTATTTTTATTGTTAAATATTTGATGGGTTTCCTCAACAGATTAAGTTACACTACATCAACCATGGTTATGTTGAGCAACACGTATCCTGAAGAATCCAAGCTAAATCCTTGACAGAGATGATCTTTACCAAGATACTTGTAACAATACTAGCAATGGTTTCTCCAATCCAAGGGTTGGAGCATATTCTAACATGTTTTACGTGATCCATCTCCATAGACGATTCAGTTAATATTTTTAGGAATCAGAATACACGCTATTTTGGATTAGCCACATGTGTCAAAGAGCAAAACATTTAAGCCTGTGTGTCATTTTCTAGAAATTTCATCGTATTCCAAGGTGTCTGCTCCAATATTTGATTACATGTCTGGAAAAGGTATTCTACAGTTTAAAGCAAAAATCTATTTTGAATTTGTTTGAATCATATGTTGAATTTATCTGGCTAAAATTGTCTATTCTTGCCTAAGTTGTTTTTTAAAAAATAGTTTACAACAGTTCTGTTTGTTGCAAAATATTTATATGCCAATAACTGTTTTTGGAATTGAATAACAAATTATACTTACATAGCGCCTTTTGAGTCGGGAGGACCAGGGCGTTGGACAGTCAGGGATTTGAACTTGAGAAGATTGGGATCAGGGGCTAGGGGTAGGAGGGTGGCCGAAAGGTAGGGTTGAAGGGCTGGGTCTTGAGACATGCCTTGAAAGAGGCAAGGGAGTGAGCAAAGCGATTTGGGATGAAGTTCCAAAGGGTTGGGGCATGGAGCAGGGCAAAGCCTGCCGAGTGGAGGGAGTGGACAGGTTGACATGGTGTTAGCAGGTAGTAGAGGTAGGTAAGAGTAAAGCCGTGGGCTTTGAAGGTGAGGACAAAGATTTTGAACACTATTGATGGGAGACAATCAGGAGAGCCTCAGTCCTGTTGACGTTAAACTGAGGTTAGCTCTTATCCAGGATTTGATATCTGACAGACATTTGTCAGGACAGCAGTGGTCCTGGGTATGAGAGTAGAGGCAGAGAGATACAGTTGTATGTCAACTACGTAAATGTGTAAGTTGACTCCATATTTGTGGATGATGTAACCAAGAGGTAGTATGTACATGTACCAAGGACAGAGCCCTGAGGAATGTTGCATGAGGCGATGTGGGGGCAGGAGGAGAAACCATTGTGGAGATGAAGTGGACATGGTGTGAAAGGTAGAATCAGTCAAGGACAGGACCACAAAGATTGAGGTGAAAGGAGAGGCAATGGAGGAGAATAGAGTAGTCAACAGTGTCAATGGCAGCAGAGGGGTCAGGTAGGGCAAGGAGACAGAGGGAGCTTTGGTCACACAAGGACAAAATGTCATCTGTCACTTTGACCAATTGATGTTTCTGTGCTGTGAGAAGGAGAAAAGTTGGGAAGCAAAGACTTATTCCAGGGCCTTGGAAAGGAAATGTATGTTGGGGATAGGGTGGTAGTTGGAGAGCAGGTTGGGTCCAGGAAAGGTTTTTGAGGATGGAGGTGATGATAACTGTTTTTGAAGGGAGGGTGAAAACTCTGCCACTGGATAAGGAGAGGTGTATGATCTATGTGTGAGTAGAGGGGCAATGAGGGGGAGCTGCTAGCTAAGGAGATGGGTCGGTTGAGCAGGTGGTGGGCTTCATATGGGTCATGAGGTGATGAGAAAGGAGGTGAAGACAAAGGTGATTTTTGTCTCAAGGAAGTCCAGCATCTCCTCACAGTTGGTGTTAGAGGAGAGGTTGGGTAAGGGTAAGCAGAGGAGCAAGTTGGTGATGGATAAGAGAAGCCTGAGGTTGTCCTTGACCTCCAAGATTATCTGAAAATGTTCATAATTTATATAGATATTGTATATTATCAAATCATGTAGGCAAGTCCTTGGAGAGGAAAGGCATATGAACAATGCTATGTAACTTAAAATTGTCATTGCTTCCACTGATCATTGTAATTCAAAGGAATATATTAATAGAATAATGATAATGGCGGACTTCAATTATCCCAACATAGACTGGCAAAATAACAGGGTAACAACAACAACAACAACAACAAAATTGCATTTATATAGGGCCTTTCACGTCGGGAGGACGTCCCAAAGAGTATTGTGTTCAATTCTGGTCACCACAATTTGGGAAGGATGATAAAGTATTGGAAAGGGTGCAGAGGAGATTCACCGGGATGGTATCAGGAATGAAGGACTTCTGGTATGAGGAAAAGCTAGAGAGGCTAGGTTTATTTTCATTGGAGCAGAGAAGGTTACGAGAAGACCTAATAGAGGTTTTCAAGATCATGAGGGGATTCGATAGGGTAAACAGGGAAAACTGTTTCCACTGGTGTGTCAGTGACCCGAGGTCACATTTTTAAAATAGTTTCTAAAAGAAGCAGAGTGGAGGTGAGGAGAAATTTTTTCACTCAGTGAGTTGTTCGAATCTGGAATGCATTGCCTGAAAAGGTGGTGGAGGCCGATTCAATAACAACTTTTAAAAGAGAGGTAGACGTTCATTTGGGCAGGATGGGTTTGCGCAGTTATGGGGAGAAAGCTGGGGATTGAATTGCTCTTTTCAAAGATCCAGCATAGACTCGATTGGCCAAATGGCCTCCTTTTGTACTGTAAGATTCTACGATTCTATGATTAAATCTACAGTTAAAGCATGATTGAAGCAACTCCATCAATGCAGTATTGGAATAGATTGTCAGTCTGGACTAACACATGTGGAGCTTGAACCCTCTGTTTTCTGCCCTACAGGCAAGTGTATCGGTAAATTGTGGAGTCCTGTAGCTCAGCACCTTGCAAGCAAGTGACAAGGGTTCAATTCCAGGCAGAGCGAAACCTTGGGCAAGTTTCCTTATTCTACACACCTGATAGTGATCTCTCAAGAAAAAATAAACAATAATAAAAGTATGTTTGTGGGATACTGCTATGTGCAATTGTCTGCTGAGTTTTGCCCACAACCATACAGTCAATTCACGATCCTGTGAAGCGCTTTGAGAGGTCTAGAATACATGATACAGCGATATATCAAATGCAAGGATTATTAGTGTCTCCAATTGACACTCACACAGTTGAGTGAGTAAAGTTATTTTAAATTCCTTCTGTTTCCCTATTGTTCACAGGAATTACCACATTAATCCACATTATTGGATTTGTGATCTGTGGACATGAAATTTCATGTTGCTGCCCATCTTCTATTGATCACAAGAATAAAACAACAAGTGTATTTCTAGGTATCACAACACTGAGACATATTACAAAACACATAGCCTATTTTCAGGCTTTAAAAACATGTTGGGTTATATTGTGTGATAATGTGAAGCTTTTTCTACTTTATTAAAAATATGGCTTAAGGCTTTGATATTAATTTTGAGATAGTGGCAATTTCATTAATAAAAGAATCACATTTGAAATTGACCCCAATCCGAGGAATGAAAACGTGAACAAATACAGTACATACATTTGAAATGTATTTTTCCTCACTGTAGTTTTACATTACAATATACAGTATTACAAATTTATAATTAGCGTAAGTAACTCACTTATATATTCAGAGTCAATCATTTGAGTAATCCCCAAAACATAACTTTTTTTAATATAATTTTTTTTGAGGGGGTGCTCAGCCAGGTATCTGACATTTACAGAAAATATAATAAACCCTTAGGAATATGTATTATAAATAAAAGGCCTTAGGAATGTGCAATGAAACTGTTAAAGGCATACACATCATTGTATTTAATTTAAACATATAGCTCAATTTTCGTTGATTACTTCAAAAATAACGTTATTGGTAATTGGGGTTATCTATAGTTTAGTGCTAGGCAAAGATCCATTAAGATGTCAGATTATCTTGAAGATTTATTTTGAGGCAATGCAGCACTCTTTCAGTTCTGGGAGAGTGCTTTAACAAGGAGGAGAAATGTTAAATTCATGTTAGATTCTCTCTGTCTGTTTAGGGTGTTATTAAATATCCCATTGCATTATTGGAAAATAAAATTGAGCATTTCCACCTTTCCAGCAGTCTTTCACCTGAACTCCATTCTTAGATTATCTGAAGGTTGTCCAGATCCTTCAAAGATTGCAATTGAAATAGTGTCAAATTGGACACTATTAATAAAAAAAAGTGAAAGGAATGAGAATTCAATCATTAATGCCTGCGGTCTCCAGGGCAATGCTATTATGCCATTTCCGTGCCTTTTTTTTAACATCATCAGCTGAGACACACAATTAGTTCTCACTCTCCAGCTATTAATCCTCTGCTACTTTGGTACTGTAATTACTTTTCCTTTAATAGCACACATGAAACATGCAAAACTTTCAATAATATTATGTTTAATAAATGTAAGTCTGTATATTTAGGTTATTAAAATTCAACAACGTAACATTTCATCCGGAAAAAAGCTCCTTTATAATGAGCCAACCCATGAGAGGTGACCTATTATCCTGTTAAAAAAAAGATTAATGGGAACTAGTTGGAAAAAAGAATGCAGTGTTAACGTATGGCGAAAGTTTGTTTTCTTCAAAAAGATGACAGCCGATCAAAAACATTTGCTGTATTTGCAGAAATAACAGGTCAAATACACACCATCGCATTCTGAAGAAGTATTTGAACATCACTGAGGCTATAATGACTAGCCTAGTTTATTTTATATTCAAACAGAAAACTTCACAATGGTTTAATGTTGACATAGCTACTTGGCTAGTATTAAGGTGATGTATTAATCCACATACCTCCCTTACATCTACTTGGTTTATAATCATGGAAGTAAGATGCTTCATATCCTACTGGAATACAGGGGAAATACCACATGTGTACAGGATATATATTGAATTGGATATTTATCTGTTCAACCACAATTATGCACTGTGTTTTGAAGGAAACCAAAGCACCCAGAATGTATTGCCCCATGTTATCTTACTGCACGGAGGTCTATGAATCCACCAGCTCATAGTGTAATTTCCCAAGATGCTGGACCAGTACCGCTAAGTAGGGATAGGGTAATATCAACTTGTATTGATTTTGGCCAATGAATGATTTCATCCTTCTATTTATGTTGAAGACCATCATACCATTGCTTTGGGTGCATCTTGTTGGAAGATGTGAGTGTAGGCTGTAGAGTATAGAAAAGTAATTGCATTTCCAAAATGATAAGTTAGCAAGGATTTAAAGCACAAAGCACATTGTGTCTCATAGATAATACACTCATTGGACCAACAACATTGGAATTATCACACTCATCATATCAGCATTAAAGAGAAAATTCTATACTACATTGAACAGATGTGTAATTCTCACTACTAAGAGCTATTTACCTTGTGGCTGCCTGGTTTGATGGTAAATCTGTATGTCGTATGGACGTGCACTGGTTCTCTGTACTACGGTGACATTTTGGCCTGTCCATTTGTTGGCTTTTAGCAGGGTGTTAGTCTTCCAGTCGGTCCAATAAACATCACCTCCAAATAACGTTACAGCGAAAGGATGGGAAAGGTATTCATGACCACGCAAGACTTCGATCAATTCACTGCCATCATATAAAGCTGAATAAATACCATCAGACCTACATTAAGGGAAGCAAGAAGTGAAGAAATAAAGAAGAAAATAATTGTTTTTAGAAAGGCAGTTACATTTCCAAGGGAATGGTGGTCTCATGTCATGCATTTTTATATAAAAATGAGCATTGTCACAATTAATGTAAACCCGTACATTTGACATAGCACCAAGCACCAAACATCTCAAAGTAGTATCGTAGAGTTTTTTTGTTAAGACTGTAAAAAAGATGGGACCTCGCTTTAAGATCTCATCTTAAAATTGGTACTCTCCAAAAAGTAGCAACTGCATACATTTCTTTGGACTGGTAGCATAGACTTAACTCAAAAAGAACTCAAAGTCCTGACGTAGGATTTAAATCTACAATCTTCTATATTGGAGTGTGACCAACTGAGCCTGGCTATCATTAAGGAATAATTTAATGAGTTTGGCTTTATTCGCTTGAAGACCCATCAAGTTGAACTGTACAATCATACTATTTCTCTCCAGGTGGAAATTAATCTAGAGCGACTCAATCAGTCTTGATTAACATTAGATGAGCTTTTGCGGTGAGGTATTGATGGGGATGGGCCATGTGGCCAAGATGGAAGAAAGCGGGTATCAGATATGCGGGAGGAAGGATAAATAGGGATCAATCCTGAAGCCTAAGTTGCGCATGGGTTTGGAGAGTTTTAAGGACAGGTTGGGTAGGCTACTGAGTTTGGAATCGTGGGACGTAAGACATCAATGGGAGCCAAAGAGTATGGCTTCCCTCTTGTTGATGTTTAACTGCAGCAAATTTACACTCATCCAGCTCTTGATGTCTGACAGACAAGCTGACAGAATATCAGGAGACTGAGGATTGCAATTGGAGGTGGAAAAGTGAAGTTGGGTATCATCCTCATACAAGTAAAAGTTAACAGGTAGATGACATCATCGAGAGGGAGCATGCAAATGAGGAGGAGAAGGGAGCCATGGATGGATCCTAAGGGTGCCTGCAGAAGATCGGGCATAAATGAGAAGAAAAACCATGAGTAGAGATGTATTGCTTGGCTCTTTGTGGGCTAGGACTCGAACCAAGTGAGTGCAGTCCCACTGAGTTGGATGATGGAGGACAGGCGGTGGAGGAGGATGGCGCGATCAACTGTGTCAACAGTAGGATGAGAAGGCAGAGGGAGCCCTGGTCACAGATAGAAACAACATTGTCTGTGATTTTCACAGGTGATGTCTCTGTACCCAGGGCAGAAGTTTTTCACATCTAGACATCTCAAAACACTTCACTGTAAATTGAATTGACTATACTTGTGGGCGATATGCAGCAGCCAATTATGCACAGCAGTGTCCTACAAACAGGCGAGGATTGAGTGACCAAATTGTTTTTTTTCCTTGAGGGATTATTATCAGGTGTGTGGAGAAAGGAAACTTGGCCAAGATTTCACCCTGCCAGGAACAGAACCCAGGTCCCTTGCTTGGAAGACGAGTGCTCTAACGACTGATCTTCAGGTCTCTGATATATGCATATAAATAGCATATGAATAGCATTAGATGTTGATTACAACAACAACATCTTGCATGTATGTAGCGCCCTCTATGCCAGGTAGCATCCAAGAATGTTTGGATGGCAGAGATTGTGACAGAGCCTGACTCCGCGATGGGGGAGAGTTGGAGGGAGGCGGCCGTAAACATGGTCAAAGAGGAAGATTTTCAGTTGGGACTTAAAGAGGGGGAGAGAGGGGGCAAGGCTAAGAGATTGCGAGGAGCTCATTTATCAAGGTCAAATACAGTTAATAATAGAATATGGACAACTGCTTTAAGTAGACTAGTCTGTGATTTAATAGTAACTGAAATGTTCTAATTGTTTCCTGTTCATTTGCACTTTTTTTCTGGATAATGGTTTCTCCTTCATGTTCAGAAGTAATTTATATAGAAACCTAATGTGGATCGTCAATATGAGAGAGAAAATGTTCTGGAAGTCTGAATCACTGGGGATCCTTGACTGTGGCAGAGTGATTTTTTGCTGACTTTTTAATGCTTGTCATGTAAATAGGCCTTCCTTTTTGCTCTCTCAGAGAATCTTCTCTCAAACTAGAAAGCTTTAACCCAGATAGAAACGTCTGCTGCCTGCAAGGTGGAGGATTGTTCCAGTTGAATAGTGCGGCTTTGGTTCTTTGTCAGCAGAAAAGAGAATTGTTTCTACTTTGAGAATTAACTGTAGGAAATATAGTCAATTTGTCCTCACTTCCTCTTTTAGATAATTTTTTTTATTGGACTAAGAATGGAAAGATTATCCCTCGACTAGTTTAGAGAAGCTCATTTGCTATTTTTATTGCAAGTATGGAATTATTTGAATAATAACAGGAAAACAGGTTATCTATATACATATTGTATTCTCATGGAATTAATTTCATGAGAAATTAATACCAGCTAGATGTGCTGTGTACCTGTAAACCTAGGCTTCCTCTGAATTTACAACTTTGCAAATGGGAAATTGAGACTAAAGGGAACATATCCTGACAATCTCCTATGAATTATCAATATATGTTGACCACCCAAAAGAGGCAAGTTTACACTATTGAAGTTCATCATAACTTCAATAAACCTGTTCTTTATTCTTTGCAAGAATACAAAAAAAAGTTCGAAAACTGTTTTTTAAAAAATATATAGCCACAGTTAAAATGATTGTTAAATAGTAATAAGTAATTAAGGTGAGGGACAGTAATAAGTTTCACATGCATTTCAGAATGAAATCCTAACCTCTACAAAACAGAAATAGTAAATACTCTTACATGGCATCAATCCACACAATTCTGTTCTCAAGGTAATCCACTGTCAGTCCGTTAAGCCATCCACCAGTTCCCAGAGCTTTGTGAACTGTCTTCCTTCCTGCCCCACTCATTGAAGCAGCTTCAATTCGCGGAAAGTTAGAATCCCAGTCCGTCCAGAAGAGAATCCTAAGAAAACATAAAAACTCACCAATCTGATATTTGTTCATGTTGCACTCTAAACGTAAGAAAGCAATGAATGAGGAAAGACTGTCAAACAATCCCCCTCGAAGGCTGATCCAAACAAAAACAACTTGCACTTATATAGTGCCCTACGGGCTGGGTAGCGTCTCAGAGTGCTTAACAGTGGCAGAGCCTGACTCCAGGCGGGTGGGGGTGGGGTGACTATATGCATTGTCGAAAAGGAAGGTTTTCAGGCAGAACTCGAAAAAAGTGAGGAAGGGACCAAGGCGGAGGGATTGAGGGAGAGTGTTCCAGAGTTTAAGGACATAGTGGCTGAATGTGCGACTTCCAATAGTGGAGAGGAGGGAATGAGGGTCAAGTGGGAGGGCAGTCCCAGTCGAGACTTGGCACTGGGTGGTGGATTGGGGATTGAGGAGGTTGGAAAGGTAGGGAGGTGCCAGGGTGTGAACAGTGAAACTAAACCAATCCTGTTCACAAAATTTCTGTTTTCTCACTCACACACAGACGCACACACAGGAACACACATTTTGGAGGTGGGCAGCTTCAACTTGTGTCAAGTATTTTCTTCTAATTTTACATCACCCTATTGAAACCCGTCCTTCTCTCACAAGACAACACCACCTCCTCTGTTTACATTTCAAATCCAAATTTCAACACCAACATATTTACATTTATTTAGTACCTTTCACCTAAGCAAGGCATCCCAAAGAGCTTACAATCACTGTAGAAGGGATACCTACATGCCTATCAGAAGAATACTAAGGAGTACATGTGAAAGAGTGCTCTGTGCAAATATTGCTTACAGAGAAACAAGTGAAGCAGTTGGGAGAGATGAAGAAAAATATTTTTTCAAACATTTAGGCACTTACAAATCATGTGAATAACTGGAGCTAATAGTGATTCCCAGTGTAATGAATGTAAAATTTCCAGGAAATCAACTGCAGATCAATATTCAATAGCCTTGCAGTAATGCCATCACCACTATTAATCCCCTTATGCGGTATTGAGCACATTAGCAGCCTCGGTCATGATGAAAACTGTACAAAATGAGAATCAAATTCCTTGCAAATTGAAAGCTATAAAGTAAAATTAGCCAGTTTTACAGTAGTGGCATTAGATGACCATCGAATACCACTACTGTAAAAGGATCACTGGAGCTTTGTGAACCTAATCCATTGCAATTTCCAGATGCCCTGGATTAATTACTGCTCCAAAATCAATCCCAAGCATTCATGCTCTTATGATTGCTAATAATCTCTTTGAATATGGAAAAAAAACAGGTTTACTTCAATAGTATGTCTCTGCTGTGGAATAAAATGAGGCTCAAACTCAACAGTGTTTGGGAACAGACTTGTATAATACTGTAAAACAAAAACAGAAATCGCTGTGAACATTCAGCAGGTCAGGGCAGCATCTATGGAGAAAGGAAAAGTGAGTAAACATTTCAGGTCCACGACCCTTCGTCAGAATTGATAAAATACTGTGTTGGACTGAAGGGAAAGATTCATACCATGATGCACTTAACTATTAACATATTGCTGACTGTGTTCGAGCTTTACCAGTAACTTTTCAACATTTGCTTCTGGAAAACAATTCAAGTGATTGTTTTAGCACTTTAAAATACTTGAACTTTAAACCAAATTGTTTTCTCAGCTAGTTTGGAGTTGGCATACTTGCGCTATTCTTTCATCTTACTTTCATAAAAGTTGAGGAAAAGATGAATGAGGAGTAAGGAGTGCAAGTGAGGATTCCTTTTCTACATCAACCTACTTGCTGAAATTGTTTTGTTTCAACAGTACAACAGCAACTAATTATATTTTATAGTACAAGGTAATTTTGTTATACATAAGAATTTGCTCGGCGAAAGACCATAGTCCATTTAGTTCATCTTCCACCACCCTGACAATCGATTGACTTGTCGCGTCGCAAACTATATAATGTATCTATCCTGAGATTTTTTTAAATCAGAAATCGATAAGTGACATTTTCTGCTTCCACCGACTCCCTGTTCCATAAGTTTACTACTTTCCCACTGAAGTACAAACTGACTAAAAAAACTGAAAATACTGACCAGGAAGGCTACAATTTTTGACTATAAATACACAATCACGACAGTTCACAATTTGAAACCTTGCTTTCAATACTAAAGATATGGAAAACATTCCCTTAATTCAATTCTAATGATTCTATCTTTGTTTGTACGAGCCTGGTGCAGACCAGCATCGATAAAATATAATGAGAGCGTTTGAGATGGATTTGCTTCCTTTGTGCCACATGAATCAGTTTAAGATACTGAGGGCTCTGCCGTTTCATATGAAATGCCAGTACCAAAACATTGAATTTTACTCACTGTGGATAAGCTGTGAGCATCTGGAAAAGGTATAGGAATGATAGCAGTACATTTATCTTCACTGCTTGGACCCAATGTAAATAGAGGCAATTTATGCCATGGGTTGCCTATTACATCATTACTTCAGCAACACATACCTGAAGGCTAGGCACACCTAATACCAATGTTTATATTGAGTCCCAGTGGTGTAATCCAGGTACTGTGAATCGATGTGTGCAGATTGAGTGGAACAGCTTGATTTATACCTCTGGCTCACAGCACTGCAAGTCTACAAGACCAATAAAAACAAATTTCTGCCTGTATACATTTGGCCCGTGTGTCCACATGTTAAGTGCTATGTACAATTATGCATTGTGATCCCCAGGGACAGTAATATTTATAAAACACAAAATACTATAGATGCTGGGAATCTGAAGCAAAAACAAAAGTTGCTGTGGAAATTCAGCAGGTCAGGCAGCATCCATGGAGAATGGAAAAAGGTCTACAACCCTTCGTCAGAACAGTTGACTCTGATGAAGGGTTGTAGACCCGAAATGTTGACTCTTTTTCCTTTTCCCATGAATGCTGCGTGACCTGCTGAGTTTCCCCAGCAACTTTTGTTTTTGTTACAATAATATTTATACTAGTTTAACCAGTAGACTGAAGTGAAACTCGGCATCAGCAGAATTCAGAGCTTCACTAATTCCTTCTTACAAGCAGATGCAGACTTCCACACAACAACTGCTGATACCTGATGGACAATCACCGCTTGTTATCTTATTTTGGCTATTTGGATCTTCATTTACTGTTTTATGAGTTCAACCATAGAGGCAGAGGTCAATGGGCATTGCAGCTAACTAAGTGCATTTTGAATTACGACAATTTAAGAGATTTGATAGCATTATATAAAGCTGGAGTTTCGGGCCCGATATTCACAGGTGTGAACCTGTCTGTACGACAACCAAAACTTGCATTTACATAGCTCCTCCCACACCGGGCAACATCTCATCGCGCTTCACAATGGCAGAGCCTGAGTCTGAGCTGGGGGAGGAAGAAGGTGACTGTAAACGGGATAGAAGAGCAAGGTCTTCAGGTGCGAATTGAAGATGGGAAAGTGGGAGTTGAGGCAAAGGAGTTGACTGAGGGAGTTCAACAACAACAACAACTTAGATTTATATAGCGCCCTCCACACCGTATGGCGTCTCAGAGCGCTTCACAATAGCGGATCCCAGGACCGAGCGAGGGGCAGGGGTAGAAACGCGAACAAAGGTACAGTCGAAGAGAAAGGTCTTCAGCTGGGACCTGAAACTAAGAAAAGAGAGGGCGAGGCGAAGGTAGTGAATGAGGGAATTCCAGAGCCTCGGGGCATAGTGGCTGAAGGCCCGGCCACCGAGGGTGGTGCGGAGGATTCGGGGGACATGGAGGAGGCCAGACTCGGTGGAGCGAAGGCAATGGAAGCTGGTTGGAGGAGAGAGGAGGTCAGAGAGGTAGGGGGGTGCAGCGGAGTGGAGGGATTTGAAAACAAGGGTGAGGATTTTGAAGTCGACCCTCTCGGGGATAGGGAGCCAGTGAAGTCTGGCATGGACTGGGGTAATGGGGGAGCGAAGTTTGGTGCGGGTGAGTATGCGGGCGGCAGAGTTTTGGATGAGATGGATTTTATGGATTGTGGTGGAGAGGAGACCGGCGAGGAGGGCATTTGAATAGTCCAGCCGTGAGGTGACAAAGGCATGGACCTGGGTTTCAGCGGTTTTTGGGGTGAGGTATTGCTGGAGACGGGCAATCCATCAGAGCTGGAAGAAGGTGGTGCTGGTGAGGGACCGGATGTGGGGGAGGAAAGACAGTTGGGGGTCGAACCTGACACCAAGGTTGCGCACAGGTTCAGAGAGTTTCAGGGGGAGACCGGGAAGGTGAAGGAAGGGAGGAAGAGATCTTCCATAGGGGAGGAAGAGATCTCTCCCTAGAGATCAGGAGCAGCATTCAGGCCTTCCTAACTTAGGACACCGAGGCCAATTCATTATAGCATCTCAAATGCTCCTCCTTGGATCACCTAAACCAGCAAAGATGGCACAAAAGGTCTCTTTTTTAAATACTAGAGAAACAATTTCTAAAGGTCCAGGTGTTAGCTGTAGAATCGCAATGGAATTACTTAGCAAACATTATATAAAAAGGAAAAGGCTGCTCAAAAATAAATGTTACAAAAACAGGATCATTAGTAAGGTCTGGCATGTTGGAGCTCAGCCAGTGTGGGCAGGTGCAGCATCGTCCTCCCATTCATCTCTTGCCTAATTGTCAGTTTCCCCAAGACGTATTTGCACAGAGACAGATGCAACAGGCACCAGGCTACATCTGTGTCGTACGTGTGACCCACTCTGTGTGTTGAAAAGTGAAATGTGAAGGGTGCTTCTGAAATTATGTACACATGATTATTTTAAACAAATATCTACAAGGGAGCTACGCGTGTACTGTGGGGAAGTGGTCAGATAAAAAGCATTGGAGGCTGTTATTTTTTTAAAAATGTATGTAGGACTACTCATGTAATATACCGTACGAAATATACTTGTCTGTTGTCCACACCTAGATGCAGATGATTGCTGTTAGTTTGGAGGTACTTGTTTTTACGTGTCCAATATATTTAGCTTTATGGTTTTTTAATTAGGTATCAAAGGAGGGATAAGTTGTCGAATGATGAGCTGCCACATGATCAGATGTTATTCATTCAAATGCTGTTATTCATTATGAACATTGGCAACTAGACCAAAACCATAAATGATCTCATGCGCTGCGTTGAACGTTGTTTATTCTTTTAGATGGCACAGTTTGAACAAAAGCACTCTGTGCAAATGTAAAGTATCACTTGCATTCAAGTCCAGACTGTTTCTGAATTGGTGCCATCATGTCCTGTTTGAGTGCAGGAAGCAGGAAATGAAGGAGGGGAGGCAGCGTGACTGGCAAATTTAACACAGTCAATAATTCAAAAGAACACAGTTTATCTCAGAGGAGGGAAAATATTAAAACAGGTTTAAATATTCCACAGAGAATCGTGGATATGTGTTATATTCGACATAGGGAGCCAGTGAATTCAATCTGTTTCAAATGAGAAGTGGATAACAACAACAACTTGCACACACACACATATATATATATACAGTGTATATATACAGCACCCTGCATGCTGGACAGCAGCTCAGAGCGCTTGGTGCAGCCTGAGACCGAGCCAGGGGGAGAGAGAAGTTGACCGTAGGCACGATCGAACAGAAAAGTCTTCGGATACAACCTGAAAATGAGGAAGGAAAGTGCACCAAAGATTAATGGCTGAAGGCATGGCCACCAATGATGAAGCGGAGGAATTATGGGACAAGGAGGAGGCCGGAACCAGCAGAGGTAGCGGGTATTGCTGTGAGGAGAGAGGAAGTTAGAGAGATAAGAGTGTGCCAAGGAATGGAGGGAATTAAACACAAGAGTGAGGATCTTGACAACAACTTGGTGTAGATAATGATTGTGGGGTCTGAAAGATAAGAGTAACGCAAGTTTGCTCACTTGTTTTTTTGCTTACTTTCGGACTAAACAGATAGATGTCAATCCTATGGGGTGGGAAAGGAAATCTGGGTCTGGGAGCAATGATTGATAACATTGCATCACAAGTTTTGTTCCTATAATTTTGCCCGTACCCTCAGTGCTCTTGCAACAATTTTAAATGTCTTTGATTTGTAAAAGTAACATTTATTTTGAACATCTTGGTTGCTGTTTGAAGAGTTATTGCAATAATCTGCTAGAGACAAGTGACTTGGAGTACTCCGAAAGAACAGCTTGTAGTGCAGTTTGGAAACTAATATGGGGCCCACACCAGTACCAATTCTTGACGTTTACTGTTTTATATCTGTGCTGCCTGTTCATATTCCATCTCTTTCATGATGTTCCATTATACCACAACTCTCCAGCATGCTTGAGTTGGCTGTTTATAATCCCTTTGCTTTCCTTTGTTTTTTCAGCCACTATAATTATACAATTTTCCTTCCTACATTAAAAAATAACTTGATTGATGATAGTTACCTAATGGATTCAACGTGTGTGTTGAACTTATGTAAATAAGCACTGAATATGACTTTACTCTTTGGCACTACCCGATCACCGTTTTTGTTTTATTTGTCTTTTATATATATATATATATATATATATATATTTATATATATATATAAAACTCACATGTGTGTAGTTCATATAAATGTTTTAAAGTGAGTGAAAGTACTTTTTAGGGAGTTATTCTGTTCACCTGGCAGTAAGTGGTGAACTTCTGGTTAGTCGATTGATGGACTGATTTACTGGTGTAAATAATCCTTTAAACAAATAACAATTTTGTCAGTCAATCCATAACTGTTTGTGGGGCACCGCTATGCTCAATTGACATCCGCATTTCGCCCATAAAATGTAGTCAATTCACTTTACGCTATACTCTGTAAAGTGCTTTGAGACATCTCAAAGATGTGATAAGGCTCTATATTAAATGCAAGGATTATTATTGATTATTATAATTATTGTGTGTAGAATTTGCATTCAATTTTATGACATTTCTCCCAATTTTTTTCACTTCTCCTTATCTTCTCCAAAGCATTGACTTATCCTATCACTGGGATACAAATCAACAGTAACCTGAGTCCAAATATAGCGCCCAATAATAATAATCCTTGCATTTGATATAGCGCTTTTCACATCTTATCAACATCTCAAAGCGCTTGGCATGGTTGATAGTAAATAACTGAGCTAACTCAGCAAAAATTAAAATCTCAGACTGAAATTTTCTACTCAATATAAAGATTATCTTCCACACCTTGATATTAGGGAACTATATTTGTGTTTCTGTTTGCATTTGGTATCTAAGAAAATTCAACATTCATGAAGCATTTATTTTTTACAAAGTATCACAGTGCATAGGGCAAATAGAATTTGAGAAGAATTTTCTAAAACATGTTTCACAGAGCGGGTGTTCCCCACTATATCAAAAGTTGGTACATTTTTCGAGTTCCAATCATGCACACATAATTGAACACTGTTTCCCTAGCCAATAAACTATTCAGTGAAAAACATGTTTTTCCTGTTTATTCTCAGGATTGTGAAATGTTTACTAAATACATTTCTTCAAATGAAATTCAGAGGTGAAATTCGTGATATTTGATAACACGTTTAACATGGTACTTATCACATCAAATCTTTGATGAAATGTTGCCAAAATCACTCCATAATCTTACAATGTAATTTTACTACATCTTGCTCAATTTATATTTGTCTCAGCATTCCTACAATACAGAAATCACCTGGAATCCCTGACCTAGAGCGAGGTAATTAAATTTGCAGGTGGCACTAAGCTAGTGGAAAAATGCAGAATCAGAGGAGACAGCCAGAATTTTTAATAAAGAGGGCTCGATGGTGCATGCAATTGGGTTCATCACTGGCTAATGAAGTTAAATATGGACCGAGGCAAGTTATTTCATAGAAAAGACAAAAATAGTAGGTAGTGTATATGAAATCCCTTGATAGGACAGAACTTGCATGGGTGGAAGCTGAAAGACACCTATAGGTCTCATCGCTCACTGTATTCAAATTGTGTGAGGCAGCAATAAACAAGGTAAACAGGAAACTTAGTGAAATTAATTGAATTTTCATCCTGGAAATTGTACTTAAACTGTAGTGTTCTGGGTCACACTGCTCTTGGGAGTACCATGTACAGTTCTAGTTGCAGAGATATAAAGAGGCCACCTTGACAGGAGACATTACAGAGAGGAACTTACAGAGGTATGTAAGTCACTTTTGGGATTGAGAAAGTAACCCCAGGTCATTATTTTCACATATGCGGAGGCAGTAGAACAAACAGTGACATGTTCAGTGTTGTGGAGTGCAATTTTAGGACAGATAGGATAAAATAGGTAAAACCGGTTATCAGAAATTGTGGTGTTACCCTCCTTCCCTCCACTCTCCCCAATCCCAACCCTAGTTCGGGTCCAAAACATTGAGCGTCCCATGCCTTGAGACATCCTCCTGACATGAAAGCTGCAGTACAAATGTAATTTTGTTGTTGCTCAAAATAGTTTATGGCACTAGATCAATCAGGATGTAGTCACATCCTCCTATGGATTGTCTTTCAAAAGATATCGGCAATATGTTAGAAGCAGCCATCAAAAAATTAGTAGAAATCCAAAATAATCCTCCACTGTAAGACCTTACAGAATGGTTTATTTCTGTGCTGACATGTCTGCATTAAATATTTTCATGAAAAAATGGGTATTTAGTGGATGCTTTAATCATTTATAAAGCTTTCCAGATCCTGCCTGAATGCAGCACTCAGGACGTTACTGCTTACCTATCCTCGTACTTTTCTCTTCAGCACACAAGCGGATTTAGCACAGTAACTGAAAAGTCGGCATGGGGCTTGTAAGTGTTTTTTTTAAACCGGCTGCATTTTGTGAAATTAACAAAAAGAAATCAATATCACAGATGGTTCAAATCAAAATTGCAAATCTTTAATCCTGCTGCTGCTTGGCATGATGGATGGAAGTTTGCAGCATGAACATCCTGGCACAAGAACCACAACTTGTGTATTTTGGCAGTCACCAAGTGGCGAATCATGAAAGCCCTTTCCATGCAGAATTTTCTTTTTTTTTTAAATGTTAGGGTCAAAAATAAATGGTAAGGGTGAATCCAGTGAGTTTTAGTGCTGGAAAAAGAGACTGAGAATGTGAAAACAGTTAATTATTATTGGGGGGAAAAAAAACTATTGGTTACGAAACTGGAGTTACATGAGGTCATTCATGCAGAATTTAGGAAAATTTAGGGTTATTTAGTCCTACAATTCTACCATTTATTAGATTTTGGAAAATATATGCATCCTAATGCCCTATTTTTTTGCCATACCTTTCAACATGTTCACTGCCCGAGTGACTGTCTCTTATAACCATCCCTGTTATCATTTTTTTCAATGATTTAGCAATAACACTGGAGGATTGATGATGTGATAAAGAAAATCATTTCATGCAAAGGTTTTAACAACACAGTGAGATGCCCTGAAATCAAACTGAGGATAACATTCAATTATTTTAACGGGCAGTTGGGATATGTGAAAGGTGCTCTACAAATGTAATTTTGTTGTTGTTATTGTTAACCCATGGTGGACACATGGTTTCGTTCAGTAATCCAGGCGTATACTTCATGCATAATATACAATCAAACCCAAGTTTTGAAAGAATACACCACATTCTAAAAATGGCAATCATCCTTGCATTTGAAATGACATCAACTAATGTCTTCGAAAAACCTCACAGGTTTTCTCAAGGCTTTACTGTGAAATCTAGTGACCATGTAATTGTAGGCAAACATTACAAGTTACAAGTTATCCACATATAATAATGATGTGAATGTTTTACTTTATCTGGAGGGCTGCCAGCCAGGCCGTCAGAGGAGATGCCCTTCTCTATTCGAATAATGCTGTGCGATTTTTAGCATCGAACTGTATAGGCACACAGGACTTCAGTTTAATGTCCCACCTAATCAATGGCAGGATAATAATAATAACCCTTGCATTTGATATAGCGCTTTTCACATCTTCTGGACGTCTCAAACTACTTCACAGAATGTACCGTAAAGTGAATTGACTATATTTGTGGGCGAACTGCGGCAGCCAATTGAACACAGCAGTTTCTCACAAACAGCTGTGGATCTAAATAACTAATTTATTACTGTGTTTTTTTAAGGGATTATTATCAGATGTTTAGAGTGAGGAAACTTGCCCAAGATTTCACCCTGCCTGGTAGAAACCCAGGTCTCTTGGTTGCAAGGCGAGTGCTCTAACCACTGAGCTACAGGACTCCATAGCCTTTGACAATAAATGGCACTCCCAGGCTGCTGGGTGAATACAGGTAAGAAAATAAACTGCGATTGTGACCATACAAGTGACGGGTTATATTAAGTGGAAAAATGTTTCATATGAACATGAAAAATGAGATTAGGAAAGTACAGAGAATGCGAGCGAAGAATGCCCAAGCAAGCAGCAACAACAACAAATTACATTTATGTAGTACTTTTCATGTCAGGAGGATGACCCTGGACAGTCAGGGATCTGCATCAGGTGGAGTGAAGGGCAGGCAGGGTAGCGTTAGGAGGGTGACCTAGGCACGGTCGAAGAGGAGGCAAGGGAATGGTCGAGGTGAAGGTACGATGGGCTGGATTTCCAGAGGGTGGACATGAGAAGTCCAAGTCAGGGTACGTGAAGCAGGTGAGTGGAGGGAGCGGATAGGTTGGTCACGGTTTAAGAGGTCACAAAGGTAGGGAGGAGCAATGCTTTCCCTACCATTCAAGGACAGCTTTCAAGGCACGGACCAGGATCTTGAACCGTATCCTCTGAATGATGATAATTAAGTTCCACTTTTACATTTTTAATTACGCTCAGATACTTTATTTTTAAAGTTAAGACACATATTTCAAGGTTGAGAGGCATGAATATTGTGGAATTGCATTTTCTTTTAGTGTTAGCCAAAAGTGAGCTAAAATTGATTCAAATTATTTTGTTTTTCCAAATGTGGCAGAACGTTAAGTGTTAACTTAAAATTTCAAAAGTAGCATTGGTTAAAGAATACAACCTTAACAACAAAATGTGTTTCACCCTCATCTTAATCCCAAGGTTTTGATGGCATTTGTTTATCTAAAATTCTTGAACAGTTCACAACATTGCACTTAAAGAGATTAGTGTATAAGTCAGGAAGCTGGGGTGAAATGTTTCAACGCTGATTAAATAATGCCTTGGAAGGAGAAGGATGGAAAACAGCTAAAGATTTATTATTTTTGAAAGCCTAGAAACATGATTTGGGTTACAAATTTCTGCGAGATTAATATGTACTGCAGAAAACATTGAAATTAATTAAGAAGGAATTGATTTAAACTTCATAAAAACAAAGGTAATAAATGCAGAGAGATGCGGTTTATGAAGAAATAGGTCATGGAATATAAATCTTTTCAAAATGTTTGTACCATAATTAGCGAGTGATAGTAATGAGGTGGACACTCCATTCCATGACTTCCAAAAAGTATTGAATGCAATGCCGAAAAAAAGGATTGTGACTGAAATGGCACCTCCTGGGATAATGCTAGATAATTAATTGTCCCAATAACATAAATCAAATGACAGTGATCAGTGGTAGCAGATCAGATTATTTAGTTGTGCTGTCTAGAATATATTGGGATATAACACAACTCTTTTTGGGACACTGCTGCATGCAATTGGCTGTTGTGTTTCATCCACAAAATATATTGTCAATTTACTTTACAATATATTCTTTGAAGCACTTTGACCTGTCTCAAATGACATGATAAGGTGCTATACCAAATGTCAGGATTATTTGTCCTTAACTTTTGCTTTTCCTAATACTTAAACAAGGGGGTGAAACATGCGACATGTGATGTGATAATGTTGCATGTCCCATTTCCTGAAAGTATTGAATACAACAACAACAACAATAACAAAATCACATTTGTATAGCGCCTTTCACATCAGGAGGATGTCCCAAGGCTCTGGACAGTTACTGCTTCAGACACGAGCTGAGCGCAGATTAGGGGTGGGGTGGGGGGGTGGGGGGGGTGGGGGTGGGGAGGGGGAAGAGAGTGGGATTAGGAGTTGCCGATGGGTTCGTTGAAGAGGAGAGTCTTGAGACGAGACTTGAAGGAGGCCAGGGAGGCGGCGAGGCGGAGGGAATGCGGAATGGAGATCCAGAGTTGGGGGCAGAGTGGCTGAAGGCTCGACTGACAATGATGGGGCGGATGGGGCGGGGGACATGGAGCCTGCTGAGCGGAAGGGGCGGGCAGGTTGGTAAGGGGATAGGAGGTCACAAATGTAGGGTGGGGCGAGGTTGTGGAGGAATTTAAATGTGAGGACCAGGATCTTGAATTGGATCCTTCAGACAATGGGGAGTCAATGGAGTCGGGTGAATACTCAATTACACAGATAATAATAATCCTTGTGTTTCATATAGTACCTCTCTTCACAGAATTCTCTATGAAGTGCAGTGACTATATTTGGTAGGCGAACATGGCAGTCAATTTGCATACAGCAATGTCTAACAAACAGTTGTGAATTGAATGACTGATATTAACAGGAGTGTTGATAGACAGGACATCAAGTAAACTCTCTTCTCTTTTCTGCTAGTGCTGGATTGTTGAATGTGCCATCCTTCATGTGAAACATGAAATTGAGTTCCCATTTACCTATTTAGGTTAATATTAAAAATCCCATGCAATTATCAAACAGAAGGTTTCCCCTGATGCCCTGACAAACAATCACTCGTTAAAAATTTAATCATTCTCTTCACTGCGGTGTGTAGGACATTGGTATACACTCCATGGTTGCACACTCCACCTCACCAAGCTAGTGAAGAACTAGGCGTCTTGTTTCATCCTTAACTGTCCACATCCACACCATGACCCACTCTGCTTTCCCTCATCTCCACAACATTGCCCGACTCCGCCACTATTGGGTCTGAAACACTGATTGTTGGGATGTCCTCCTGACGTAAACAGCACTATACAAACTTAATTTTGTTGTTGTTATTTTTGGTGTATGCAAACTGAGTGGCTACATTCTCCTACGCTTTACAAAAATACTCTGAAGCCCTTAAAGACGTTTTGCTGAGATAGGGAGGTACATCAAATGCAAGGACTACTATTATCATTTACATTTAAGTGACATAGATTCATTGAAGAGAGTTTCAGGGAAAAGTGACAAGGTTGATTTGAGGACCAAGGTTCCAATACAGGAAGAGAAATTCACAGAAATTAACTTGTGCCCATCAGAGAAAATAATCTGATTTAATATTAAGACAAATGGTTACTGCATATAAGATTTCACCTCTCTACTCATTCTCCAGAGGAATATTTGTATATATAGATAGTCTTTGAATTTCGAAGGTAATGAAGCAAAAATGGCAGAAAATTAATGTTCACAATTCCATCCCAGTCTCATTCCCTCAACAGACAACTCCCTGCCTGCTCAGCCTGTGCAGCACACAAATCATCGTGTCCCGTGGAACAATTGTTCATTTCTCAGTACTCATCTATCCTTTTACATTCTCTAATCGTGTTTTCTTCTTTTATAAATGGAGAACTAGAGGGCGCAAGTATAAAACGACAATGAATCAAACTAATTTTTACACGCTAAATATTTTATCTTTTGTCATAATTTAAATTCTGACTTCCCATCATCACCTTAGTTGCTGAGCTCCATTCTCTCAAGGGCAGACCTGCACACAAGCAATCCACACAAGTGGTGTGGCCAATACATTATGACAGCAAGAATATGACTTTAAATTGATGCTATGTTCCTGTCTAACGGTATTGTTGAATCAGTCTATAATATATTTTAAAAGGGATTTAGGTAGATGCTTGAATATTAAAAGGTATGAGACAGGAGAGTGGTCTGGACAAGCTGACTCATGTCGAAAAAAATACCAGCGTATATCCGATGGGCTGAGTGGTCAGTTTGAAACATTTTAATATTCTAGAATTCTATTCTATGTCCCTCTCTGATGCAACCCGCTACCTTACTTGTCATTTTCCCATTGCTAAATACCAGCTGTTGATATTACAGTAACTCACGATAATCCCAAAATGTATCTTTGATCAGGATTCTGTACACCAGTTCCATCCACTTTTTAGCCCCCTTGCTCCAAACTAGTTATTTTCCATTTATCCATGTGAATTGGGTTAAAGTGTAAGGCAAATTTTGTTCAGGTTAAAACAATATGTAGGTACTGATTTTTGTTATTATGCAGCTCATACCTAATTAACCTCTCTTTTGAATATAAATTTTGTTTACTAGTCTTTGTCTAAACAAAATCTTTGCTCCATTGGAATAAAAAGTAAATCCTACATGTTTCCTAAAGTCCACAATGAAGTGATAGGAGGTACAGCTGATCATTCCCACTATTACACATGCAAAGCAAGAATGATTGCGGAGGGAGTGAAAACTATTTTATATTCAGTTACTTTGTATATCTTAACGTCAAACTAACCCGTATCGAGGATCCAAAGCGATGGCACGAGGGTACACCATGGCACCTGCAATTAAGGTTGTCCGCATGCTGCCATCCAGTTTTGCTACTTCAATCTGTTCCATTTTGCTGTCTATCCAATAAATGTTTCCTGCAATCCAGTCGACCGCTAAACCTTCGGGAGTGTCTAGACCATGTTGCACAATAACCTCTACATTGCTCACAGCTGAAAAAACAGGCGAGAGAGCACTGTGGTTAGAAACAAAATCCTTTCAGCATTAAAACGACATCATAAATTGGTGGAACACTGTTCATTTTATCCTATTTATAACTGAGTAAAGTGAAAAGAAAGCCATAAATGTTACCACCAACATACTGCATAAGTTTCATGTGTTTGTTGGACTCAATTTAAAAAAAAAAAAAGTTTTACTCCTGGAGTACAACATTGCCTACTAAAGCCTGAATGAATGAATATAATCAGATAATATATATATTTTGTTCTATTTTATCCATGTTCTATGGATGCTTATTTGGAGAGGATGGGTTTTCGGGTTATGGTGAGAGAGCCAGGGAGTGGGATTGAATAGCTAATTTCAAAGAGCCGGCACAGACTTGATGGGCCAAATGGCCTCCTTTTGTGCTGAAAAATTCAATGATTCTATGATTTCTGCATGAGTTCAAATTGTGCAGCAAACATTACAGCAATTCTTTGTTTCCTATACCTAATTTCCTAATTGAATGCATATAGTATTTGAAAAGCACAAACAAAACTTTCACATTAGTGCACCTTAGGTCCTTGTAGCTCAGATTGATCTTCGTTTCACCCAAGCAGCATCGCTACTTTTCCAAACCAAACAAATGTCATAAGTGGGCAACTTGTTCCTACCAGGCTTTTTTGTGTCACCTTTACATGTGTGAAATAAAAGACTGTAGCGCAGAATGATAAACGAAAACATAATGGTGCAACATTAATAACTAATGTCATTGACCCCATTTCTATTTAAGTTACAGCAGCATTATTTCAAGGTGCAGCTATTTTGGGTATCGACACAAGATTACAGTAGGTAATCCTAAATGTCCACAGTTGCCTTCTAATTTGCACAATTGTCAAAAAGATACATTTCCTTACATCTGAACCACTCTAGCTCAACATTCAAATTGATTAACACTCAGTATTGAACCAACACTAGAGTGAAAGTGCAATAATTCTGTATTGACAGGTTTATTATTATACGTTCTAATAGTAAACCTACAAGATCATTGTAAACATCTACAACAACAATCAATTATATTTGCATAGTGGCTTTCATGTCCAGAGGTGTCCCAAGAAACTGGGCCGTGAGGCACCTAGATCCGAGAAAGGGGTTGGGAGCAGGAGTGGTGAATGGCAGGAGAGTGACCGAAGGTGCATTTGAAGAGGAGGGTTTTGAGAATATAAAATGTCATACCTCCGACCTCAGAAAGCTTTCCTTTGTAAATTTTATCTTCCACAACATCAGTCCAATAAAGAGAGCTTTGGTTGAAGTGAAAGTCAATTGCTATTGTGTTCCTCAAGCCAGGCACTAATAAATTATAGTCGTGTTTGTGAAGATCTAGCCTTCGAATCTCATGGCGAATGGAAAAAATGATATATGGCTCAAAAGGATCTGTTGAATGAAGAAAACACAGATCTGAGTTTATTGCATGAAGGCAAATACACATTAAATAGAACAGTCATTGCAGGTTGGCATGACCTACCTAAACTGATGCAATTGTCACCGTCTACTGCAAGCATCCAGCCCTTGTAGCAGGAGCATTTAATTGTCTTTTTTTGCTGCTCACACACTTGACTGCACTTGAGGTGTTTACTACAGTAGTCAAGGACAACACACGTCTTTTTATCTGAGCTCAGATGCATTCCTGAAGGACAAGAGCACACAATACCTTCCCCAGTCACAAACGTGCAGTGGTGACTGCAACCTCCGTTATTCAGAAAGCACTCATCTGTGAACAAAAGCATCCAATTATTTTAAAGAACAACTCGCTGAAGTCTTACCATATACCTTTTACAGAACACATAATTCAACAACAACAAAATTATATTTGTACAGTGCCTTTCATGTCAAAAGGACGTCCCAAGGCACTGATGAATCAGTGTTTCCGACCCGAGCTGGGGTCAGCACAAGAATCACACAGAAAACACTCACAAATAAAGACTACATTTCTGTTCAGATAAGGTTGACTGCTGGGACATTTGTAATTAGATTTGTTACTCCTATTCCTACTCTTTGAAACTGACTGATTGGAAAGTTCCAAGTACATGATTTTTCAGCTATAAGGGCACATCAGGAGGGATTCCAATTTGGAGGTCTTACTTGACATAATATGTGTTCATACTTTAAAAAAAACTTAGACAAATGGACCACATATGCTAGAAGAAATAATCTTCAGGAAAGTGACAGAATTACTGATATCTCACTGTTGTAACAAATACCTTTTGGCTTAAACTATACCTCGAGCAGAGAACAACATGTATGTCATGCTGAGATGGAGCCGAGATCTTGCAAATTGGTATCATTGGGACTACCCTATTGAATACATAATTTATAGTATGAGATGCTTTTTTAATAGTAGTCAGGTGTCAATATCACTGACAGTTTTGTTCAGTATATCTTATCAACTCCATAATCAATTGCTGAGACAATGCCATTAAGAGTGAAATTTAAAAGTCTGGTAACATGAGATTGGAACTCTTCCATTTTGAGGCCTCATTAAGTGTTCTCAGTTTAGATATATTACAATCAGCTGCAGGGAGACACTGAACAAAGTAACCCCCCCAACCTCACGAGGAAAGAACTCGGCAAAATTGTGAAATTTGCCTAAGGCATCCTTCAGATCCATTGCAGTCAGATGGACAGCTTAGGGACAGCTTTATGATGTTTTGGGAGTCAATCGGGTGTCTGACACATGCAAAAACTCATCACCATGCTTAAGAGTGATCAAACTGAGAGTTCCATGCAACCCATCTGTGACATGGAAATTCCAGAGATAGATTGTTGGAATCGGATGCACACAATTTCCTTGGAGGGAGGCATCCAGTTCACCTAAGTCTGGAAATTAAAAAAATTAAAACATTTTAAGTGCTCTGAGACGCCGTCCGGCGTGGAGGACGCTATATAAATCGAAGTTGTTGTTGAAAATATTAGTTGCAGGTTGGCAATAGCCAAAGCTTGGGCGCCCAGAGTGTGCACTGAGGTACTTGTGGAGTTTATCCAGCTAAAACTGATAGCTTGCCATTGACAGCCTGGCAGACATTCCTGCTGTTTTCCCAGCTATGGCCTGTTAGGGTTTTGGCTTGCAGATTTAATGGTGGCTGAGTGCAAAGTCCTGCTAATGAGCCAGCCTGGCTTTGCTGTGATCAGCAGTGCCCTAGAGTACTGTACACTCGCCTGGTTCAAGAGCCAGACTATTGAGACCACCACAGAGGGTGGCTCGATTCTGACATTCCATTGCCAAATATGTCACCTTGGAGCCATTTCAGCTTCAAGGAGGATACAGCACTATACAAATTTTGATTGATTGGATTATGAATGTTCAACTCTGTTACACATTCATTTATGCTTATCTATTGGATCATGCCAGGGACCAATTTATATCTGTGAATTCACCTTTATGAATATTTGATACTTGAAGCAATACTATACATCAATTACTCGAATATCATTTTGTAGAAAATGATATGCGCAATGGCCCCACCCGAAGCGAGTCCTTTCCGCAATCAAAATATTTGTAGTTTCGAAGGGTCACTTATAAATATGAAGCCCGGAACTTGTTCTTTATTCAAGAAACACTTTTCTGGCATTACTTTTCACAGTTGATCAATCAGCCTTTTTTTTTAATGCAACAGTATGTGGTATCAAGCCAGAGTTTCTGACAAATCTTTAAACTAACTAGCAGGAGAACCTACCACAGAGCGCAGTCTCATCTGACCCATGTGGACAATCCTTTTTCCCATTGCAAAACTTCTCTGGCTGAAGGCAAATGGAAGTGTTTTCAGCACAAGGGTAAGTTGGTAGTTTGCAACCAGATGTTCCACAGCTCTCCTCATCCGAGTGGTCCTCACAGTCGCCATCTCCATCGCAGACCCAAGTGATGTTGATGCATCTTCCTTTGATGGACAGAATACAATAGATACTCAGTTACTGGATGGATGAATGTACAGTCCTTTGAGATATTTCAACATTATATGTTTCATAGACATCTTTCTAAAAGCAAATTCAAGCACTTTTGAGGCACTGTCACAACATTGGAAGTCCTGTAGCTTACTGGTTAAAGCACTTGCCTCAAATGTGGGGGACCTGGGTTTAATTCCCAGTGGGGCAAAATGATGAGCAAGTTTCCTTACTCTATACACCTCTGTTTACAAAGCAGCGGGTAATAATTTCTTCAAAAAATAAATAATAATTTGGTCACTCAATCCACAACTGTTTGTGGGACACACTGCTGTACACAATTGCTGACACTTTTCGCGCTCAAAAATATACAGTCAATTCACTTTACAGTATGTACTGTACTGTAAAGTGCTTTAATAATAATAATAATCACTTGCATTTGATATACCGCTTTTCACATCTTATCAATGTCTCAAACCGCTTGAGACATCTCAATGATTTGATAAGGCACTATATTAAATACAAGAATCATATTTATAATGTTAAATACACTATACATAAAATTTATGGTAACTTCAAAATCTTAGTCACAAAATCTCCAAGTGGCTCAAACTCAGAAGAGGAAAGGTGAGCTGGTGAGTTACACGCACAGAGGTGAACCTGTGAAATCAGAGAAGCCAATGAGCCATTTGAGAAGGCAGTAAATTCAAAAAGGAATTTCAATAACTATTTGTCAAGTAAATTAATTACACCCAAAAAAGTCCTTTGTTTTCAAACAGCACTTTTCACTTTGAGGGAACAAAAAGTTTTTTAAAAACCTTGAATTTGATCGAGGGCCTTTCACAGTGAAGATAAAGTGTATTTTTGAAGAACAAAGATTACAAGACATGGAATCGTGGATATTACAGCACAGAAAGAGATCACTTGTCCCGTTTAGTGTATAACTTGCATTCATAGAATAATGTACAGTTATTTTTACTTTGAGGCTGACCAGAAATACAATAATCCTTTCTGTTTCTAATGCACTCCTGGCTTCTAACACATGAATTACTAGACTTGTAAACACTAATTGTTTGTTCAAAGCATCCATAATTAGGTTATATGGATGGGATAATCTGCATTTGTATTTTATTTTAATATGTTGTGCCAACTGCGCAGGAACAGTAAAGACTGTACACATTTTACTCAAATGCTGTAGGGTGTTTTATATTTTGAGTAGATACATTGCTTATGTTCTTCTGAATTTTTCAAAGTTAAATTGGCATTTGAGATATATAAAGTCTGAATTTGCTCACTATATTGTGCTGTAAAGATAAAAGTCTTCAACAGTACAGCTTCTCTCAACCATGATGCCTCCAGCATTAAGATATTCAACAGATATATATTTTCACAGGATAGAATACATTATCCACAGGATTTAGCTCAATGTAATTTTAAGAGTTGTTTACTGCTGGGAATGCATTTCACGACCTGATATTTATGTATCCAGGATGCTTGTGAGCTGAAATACTATTGAAAGAGGATTGAAAGTGAGATAAAGTGAGCATGATTCAGTAAAAACACTGTCTATGAAACCAAATCACTGAAATATTGTGTAACTCAAAAGTACAACCTCTTTAGGCTCAACATAAATGCTTTAACTAGTCTATTAGCATTGTTAAATTTGTTTTATGTGCTTGAAACCCACCAATGTAAGCTTCTGTAGCACAAACTGAAAAAATATGTTTAGAAATGATTTAGGAGAGCTAAAAAATATCTAAAGGTATTAACTGAGAAATTGTTCAACATGTCTAAAATGTAGTTTTGCCTAAATCATACACATCCTCCAAAGTTCTTTGAAGCATATTTTTCATTGCAGACACTTCTATAGAGCTACATTGTCAAATCACTTAAGTTCATTACAC
The DNA here is from genome assembly GCA_035084275.1 of Hydrolagus colliei. Classification (NCBI taxonomy): domain Eukaryota; kingdom Metazoa; phylum Chordata; class Chondrichthyes; order Chimaeriformes; family Chimaeridae; genus Hydrolagus; species Hydrolagus colliei. The sequence goes on along the minus strand of CM068747.1, from coordinate 16,555,436 downwards.
CAGGAATCATATTCAAGTGGCATCGAGCTTTGTTTAGGCCATACTTAGGAGTGTTGTCTACAGTTCTTATCACCAGTTGTTCAAGTGCAACTAAACCATAGAGGCAATACCAAAATAGAGCAACAAGGCTGATTCCCAGTGATAGAAGAATGTGTTTGAAGGGAAAAAATAGATAAGATAGGATTTTCAGTTTTGAAAAAAAATGTCCCAGAGGCGAAATGAGATGGAGAACATAAATTCACAACCATACTTCCAGACACACTAAGGCAGCTGGACAAGAGAGTACAGGTTCAAGATTATGAAACACAATTTTACGATAACTATATTTCATAGAGATTAATCAATAGCTGGAATAGGGTAGAAGGAACAATGAAAGTGACCAGAATTACGGATTCATTACAAAAATCAACTTGATTGGAAATGGGCAGAAGATTCAGTGAAAACAGAAAGGTCAAATGGGCCTACTTCACCCATATTACTCCTGTGATTGTGTGATCTTCTGAATCCAATGCTGAACTCATTGGTAGGTTTGTCAGATTCATCTGAAGTTGCATGGGATGGTACTGGCAATGAGACACATTCCCTGATGAATAGGTCACACACATACAATGCAGTAATCGTAATCATACCAGAGTCTGTACACCTAAATTCTGTGTGGGAGTTGCAGGGTCTTGCGTTTTCTTCACAGTTGTTTTCATCGCTGCCATCTTCACAGTCCCAGTCCCCATCACAACGCCAACGCAGAGGAACACAATGTCCATCGACTTGGCACTGAAACTGCTTTCTGTGACAACCATCAGGTGACCTTGTAGCTGTGGGGAGAATGAAAACACTTCAATCACAATAGGAATAGACCTTGGCTGTCCTCCTGACTTGAAAGGCACTATACATGAGTAATTTTGTTGGTGCTGTTGTTTTTGTTGCTGTAACGAATCGTAGAAATTCTTTTATCGGTGCCCTCAGTTCATTGTAGAGTTTGCAATGTTCCTTTTCACTTTTCTCTGCATCAAGGAATCAAGTGGAAATTAAACGTATTGTGAATGCAAGAGCTATTTCTGAATAAAGGAAGGAGAAGAATCACAAAGTGTGTTTGAATGGCATGAGTTCTTCTATAAAAGATATGTGTTCCCTCAAATGTTCTCCCATCTTCCTTTCTGAAGGCCATGGCTTGTGTCAGATAATGCTGTAGTTTACAAGATCTCAAGTACCTGTACCGAATGAATATTTCTCACACATTAGTTTTGAGAAAAATATACACAATGGTGTGCTTAATGCAGCGTTTCTAATGGGAATCCCTTGATAACAAATCAAAATCACATAAATTGGGGCTCTCTCCACTGACTTTTTAAATTTGTCAAATGAATCCACTGGATATTCATACATAAATGATCCAGGGCAGGGTCACTGCAAGCTTCTGGAATTTCAAGCTCTTATGAAGAAATCCAGCATATTACACCACAATCGTTTTTTTTAAAATGTCAGTATCAGTCTTTCAGCTGCTATATTAAATTGCTTCAGGTGCAGATGAAATTCAGCGCAGGACACCGCGAGACAAGATTTATATAATACTGTAGAAATTTTTCGCTCTATACTTGTGAAAATTCCACCCTCACTGTTACGAGCTTTGGAAATGGATACAGGTCATCATTCAAAAAGCAAACCTGGCTCAGTGCAGTTAGCGTGGGTCTCATCAGTGAAGTCACCGCAATCGTTATCTCCATCGCAGATCCAATGTTCAGGGACACATCGACCATTGTTACACTTAAACTGAGAATTTGAACATGAAGGAGTGCAGCCCACCTCATCACTGCCATCTCCACAGTCATCCTCTGTGAATACAACACGGCATTATATATAAAATGACCATAATAGGGACCATGTCAAAAAGAATCAGAGAAGTAAGACATTGAGCTCGAAAGAAAACAAATGCAACATGAAAATGGAAATAATTCTCATCGGATCCAAAAGTGCCATGCAAAGTCCATGCTCCGGGGAATATTATTTGACTCTGAGGTCAATGGTATTGCATGCATTGCAATGCATTCAGCATCACTGAGAAAGTATAATGCCTGCAGTAATGGATAATCAGGAACTGCATCATAAATCCTGACAAAAGTTTACAACCTTGAAATCAGGTTTCTGTTATGTGTTAAGATAGGGGAGAAAGTGCAAATAAAAACACATCACTCCATAAGAGGATTGTGTGGGGAGATTCCACAGACTGAATAAAACTAAACTGAAATGATTCAGCCAATATTGACAGGCACGCACAGATGCCAAAGGAGAATGTAACATTTTATTTCCATTAATTAGCTATGAGCATCCGAAAAATGAAGGCACATTGAAGGAAAGGAAACGCTGACATGAAGACTGAGTAACGTAAATAATTATGATGGGGATGTCTGTTGCATGTGATAATAATCCTTAAAGTTTTTCTTCAACGTCTTTTTGCTGCTCTTACAGGTATCAAACAGAAGATGTGAAGGGCTTTCTTTTACTGTTTACAATTTAATCCCATCTGATGTACATCTGTTGTTTGTTATGTACAAGCCATTAGAAAAGATGTTTTTAGGTACAAGTTGTTACTGATTTACGACCCAATGAAATTACACAGAATCCACTCTCAGATCTGTCCAACAGTTGCATAAAGACCTATGGTATTCCCTCGCCGCAGGACAAAACAAGAATAATCTGGAAACAATTTAAAACAATTCTGCCAGAAAAGTGAATGCCGGGCATCAGCTTTCATTTCAAACTCACACTAAAAATGAGTTGGTGCATAAAATAGCACCTTTTAATGTTTAATGCTTCCATTAGATGTTAGCTATTAGAGGGCCATCACTCATGTCACTCATCGTACGTGACTGTATTACCTGAATCGCAGCGCCATTTGATAGTGATGCATCTTCCACTATTACAGGTGAATTGTGTCAGAGGAGTGCACGTAGGGAATGCTGTTAGGGGAGGGAAAAACAGATTACTATCACAAGTCTACTTAATGCTTAGCAGTCTATGAATCAGTTGCAGGTTACACTTCCCAAAGAGACCTGCGCTGTTCACTTTCACTCCTCTTCTCCACCTTCCTGCATTATTTCTTCACGACATTTAAATATGCGTCTTCTGTTGGACTCTTGCCAAATTTGGTTTAGATGGATCACATAAGTATGGGTGACATTGATGAGCTTCACTGAACTAAAAGGCGGGTGGAAGGAGGAAGGTGGGGTTGAGATTGTACTTACCTCTTTGGAATAAACGTTGGCTGATTACTTTTTGATGGGTTAATTCATCACTTAAGAAAAGGATGGGGTAAATGTCAGTTGGTAACCTGCTGATGTGATAAATAGGCCATGCTTGTTGCTAATAAGGTTCAAGAGATAATGTAAAAAATAAATCAGGAGATGATGCCCGAATCACCAACTGCAAATAAGCCCATGTGGACAGCAGCCTTCTGCAGATGAAGTATAAGCAGTGATATGCAATATTTTATTGGTCTAAGTGTACTGAATAGCAGAAACAAGGCATAATGTGTTTGACAATTAATTCATATTTTAGATGAGGTTATATGTCAACTCTGCATTCCTTTTGCCTTGGGCTCACCATAAGTGAAGTGGAGCTCTGAATATGCACATCTATGTATGAGCAGAGCTCTGCAAATCAAGCACCGAATATGTTATCATTATTATTAATAATAATTATAGATGACACCACTGCTGACCCCTTAATAATGTTAAAGTTAAGGGCAAGCAATTAGAACACCTGGGAGCGGTCAAACTTAAAACCTTTACTTTTAAAAGTTTACTCCATTAGTTTCCAGAAAAGCTTTTTAGCTGTTACTTTTGATATCACTCAAAATTGGGTAATTTTTAATGTTATAAATGTGGAATACTGTATGTTTGATTGAGTCCAAATGTTATTTGAAGAAATCTTGAACACTTAGTCATTGTAACTTTTGTTTTTAATGGTCTTGAAAGACGTATGGACCAATGGATGCTTCTCAAAATAGGAGACAGAACACAAATATAGTATGCAGAATAAATAAGACAATTAATCTATACCTTGAACATGATTTAAATTTGAAGCTGTGCAGGAAAAATGTATATGTATACACTATGATAAAGGCCCCATTTATATTCAGACACTGATTTATAATATCACTAAGATAAAGTATTATAACGTAAAACAAAGAAAGCTTTCCGTAATAGTCCCATTACTAACACTTAGCGATAATGAGATGTTACTGCATTGTAATATTATTTGTGCTAAACTCAAAAGTGCACATATAGCAGTGCTTATATAATTCCCACCACAATTTTAGTGGTACAGACTCCTCCAAGAAACCAACTTGTCATGGACACAAAGAAAACTGAATGATTTGATCAAAGAGGACTGGAGAAAGTTGTCTTGGAAGGGAACGGAAGGTGACGGATTGGTGAATATGTTTGAGTATTTTTCCTTAATTGCCATTGAGTTTCTGAAAGCACTCTGGGATGCTACATAATGCTATATAAATGTAAGTTGTTTTTTGTTGTTGTTGTAAATGGATTTCCAGAATACTTTCCCCCAAGAATTAGAGTGTCAGGGCAAATTGATAGATTACAATAGACTCATTCATTGTAAGGTCTTGGAAGGGGCAAGATTGACAGGCTGAAAGTCCGGTCTCAACACTCGCTTTCTTATTTCTGTCTTTGCACATGTTACAGCATCAGAGCAATGGGATATTTACCACCTTTTAGTTGCATGATTCAAAAATACAAAACTGCATCTGCTCAAAATACGTGGTTATCTGCGAGAACTTTGAAAGGAAAATGGAGAAAGTAAGCCTGGTGTGAATTACACAACAATACTGTGGGAAAAGTTGTTTAGCTTGATTCAGAAACAAGAATCCAGTGTTGCTCACAGTGTCAAGACTTCAATTAACATTGGATTCCCTGCCAAATGTGTACTTGGCATAAGAAGTGTTTTACAATTGTTTGGGCAAGTGGTCAACTGATTAAAAACATATAAATGACACAAAACTACAGACATGAAGTTCAACGTGACAAAAACAGCATAATACCCACAGATGTTTCATTAACAATTTTAGACCAATTGTATATTGGAATCAAAACAATGCTCCCTAGTTCATGTGTCTCAAACAAAATTGGCAAGAGCAGCTCATTAGCAATGATAGCTCTACAGACATTGGAGAATTGAAAGCCAATTTAGCACACAATGGTTCAAACTGATCTAAGTTTATATAACATGAATAACACACTGCTTTCCAAATTTCAGATATGTGATGTATGCATTACCTGCAAAATAATTCTCAGGATAAATCCATTTTCCCTGACTTAATAGAAATCTGGACTTGCTACAATATGATAATTTGATAGTGACTTGGAATCTCACAACAATATAAAAATATAAATTCAGCATTCTGTCCAAAATATATGAGTAAAAAGACAGGGTTTCGACGTTGAGCAGTTGTTAGAAAAATGAGTTTCAAATGCATTATCTCTAAGCATTGATATTTTTACAATACATTGCTTGAACTTGTTAGTGCCTCTTTAAGATTCAAACTGAATTCCTGAAAATACATTGAGCGGCAAAAAATGAATGTTTAGCATTTAAATATATCAAGACTTTCTATATGCGGGGTGAAAAAAATTAGATGTTCAAAGTGATAATGATGAGCAATAATATAATCAGTGTCAGAATTTCTGCTCTAATTATTGTCCAAATCAGCGACTGCTATCCTAAAGCCTCATAGAATCATATAATATGAATTGTCTCCACAGTCTGCTTTTTTTCCTCAGTTTTTTAAATTATTTTCTTATAAATATTATTAATTTGCACCCTCTACCTACTGACCTGCAACAGTGGAAGTAATCTACCAGTAATTGCCCTATCATAACCCTTCATTATCTTGAGGAGTTCTATCAAGCCATCCCTTAATCCTCTCAGCTACAGTGAAACTAGATTGGGGAAGTGTTTGAGCACAAAGCAACCCATGATGCCAGCTGAGCCTGATTTGAAAGTTGAGTTAGGCCAATATTCCTGAAATTGGCACTGAAATCTTGCGATCCACAGCAACAACAATAATAAGTTATATTCGTATAGTGCCTTTCAAGTCTAGAGGACATACCAAGGCACTGAACATGGCTTCCCTGTTGAGAAAGTTATCTTTTCATGGGAAAATTGCCTTATTTAACATTTTGGCTGAAATGTGCATGTAGTAAGGTTATGGGCATCAGATCAATGACCATAATACACCACTTTCAAAAAGTCAAGGGGTATCCATCAGTCATTAGCTGGAAAATTGACAAATTCCATTAATGTGATAACATCGCCGCTGATAATTGTGACAACAAAAGTCACACTTTCACCCTCACCTTGCAAACAGATGTTAATTGGAGAAATATCATCTCAACAGACTATCAGGAACATATTAAAAACATAAAAGAGTATGGGTAATCTGGCTAGAAAATTCATGCAATTTTCCATCAAAGATGTACCACTAGAGTTTTCTGTTAATTTGAATTTTAAGCATTTCTTTATCTTGTCTATCCTTCTGTATTGATCATTGTGATGTGGAATGTGGCATACATATTCAAGGTGGTGCTGTACACAAATCTGTACACATTCATGATTTGAGCACAGAAAATGACCCATTTTCACCATATGACTATTCCTACTCAGTTTGTATTAAATATGAACTGCAATATCTTAATTTTGAATCCAGCAATCTAATGTTTATGTAAGCAACGTCCTGCATTTCAGACATACATTATATCTCAAAGTGCTTCAATGAGCCAGTACCAGACCTGGCACCTGAACAGTGTATGGGAGATGGAGAGATTCAGTTGGAGTTTTAGAAAGTGTGTGTCAGGGGAGTCAAAGTGCCTGAAAACCAAATGGGTTGGAGTGGTGTTGTTAATAATAATAATAATCCTTGTAGTTAATACAGCGTCTTATCACATCTTCTGTACTTCTTGAAGTGTTTCACAGAATATACTGTAAAGTAAATTGACTGTATCTTTTGTGGGCGAAACACAGCAGCCAATTGAGCATACCAGTGTCCCACAAACAGTTGTGGATTAGCAACAACAAAATTACATTTGTAGAGCACCTTTCATGTTGGGAGGACATCCCAAGGCTCTGGACAATCAGGGGTCAGGATCTGAGCATGGGGCTGGGGGGGTTTGGATGAGGGAGGGCAGAGTGGTAGGACAGCAGCTTAAGGCACGCTCGAAGAGGAGGGTCTTGAGGCTGGACTTGAACGAGGTAAGGGAGGGAGCAAGGCAAAGGGATTGTGGGATAAATTTCCAAAGCATAGGGGCAGAGAGGCTGAAAGCTCGGCCACTGATGGCACGGCGGGTTGGGTGGGAGACATGGGGCAGGCCCAAATCTGCTTAAAGGAGGGAGCGGACAGGGGGTCAGCAGAACAGAGAGGTAGGGGGGCAAGGCCGTGGAGGGTCTTGAAATTGAGGATGAGTTGAATTCAATCCTCTGAGGGATGGGGAGCCAGTGGATTATTACCTGCAGAAAATCGACCTGCCATTCGACTAACAACCGTGTTCCTACTTACTGCTAGGTGAACATGGGTGTGTGGAGTAAGGCAAAATGTCCAACGTTTCTCCCTGCCTAGGAATCAAACCCAGGTCCTCTCACTTCCGAGGTGAGTGCTCTCCACTTGACTTGATCGGGGAAGGCAGCCTCAAATGTTGCTGCTTTGTGCATATTCAGCAAACAGAAAATGACATCATGTTGCCCTTATGACACTTATTGCTACATTGGTGCGAGAGGCAGCCACACATGATAATCAAGATGTCCACATCCACCTTCCACACAGGAATCGTTTATATTTTTGCAATATTGGTTGCAATTGCTACTGTGCCGATTGGAAAACTGTTCCCAAGCAAGAGATAACAGATAATTGTTTAAAGTGAAACACTATTCCAGTTGATGTAACAATCTCTGCTAATTAAAAATGTGCTTGAAAATATTCAACATTCTGCATTTCCTGTTCAGACATGAGAGGAAAACAAATTATATTGTTTGCTGGTTTGCTACCAAGAATCCAGAACCTACGATTACATTAAATGCTGAATGAGTAAAAATTACTTTCTTTTCTGGTAGTTGGAGAAGGGTGATATACAGTAGAATTAATGAAAAGAACCCAGATGTAGTGAAATCAAATCCTATTTATAGAAAAGGGTTGACACAAATGATGGTAGGATTAGTGGTGAAGTTTTTTCTGTGGTTGCAATCAATATTGGATTTAGTTTCCATGTGAGTTCCAGAGGTTTTGAATATCTCTTCTGCAAAATATGGTCTGAATTTAAATAATCATGTGACTATTCAATTCTAGTCACAGGATTTCTCAAAGGATTAAACTGGGTTTCAACAGATGGCATAAAATAGGAAAATGATATGCATGAAATAAAACAAGGCCATTTACTGCATTAAACTCAGTCCTGCCTCTGATCACATTGAAATTGTCTTAAATTTGAACTCTACCACTCGTATTTTATTTCCTGGAGGAAAATTCTGTTTCATCTCTTTGCGAACCCTGCAGGTAATCATGCAAAAGCTTTATAATACCTATACAACTTTAAAACCTGTATAATTCAATATAAAGATTTGAACATGGTTCCAGTGTCAAGAATGTTTGACCTCTGTCTATTCATCCTATTTTCATATTGAAGTTAAATTGTGAGGCAAATGTAGTCTTTATCCAACTACTGTATATAACAGAGATAATTAACAGCATTATCTTTTTTTCCTGGAAATATTTCTAAACATTCACTGTTCTGTATATAGTGATGGTGATGGGTGGTGGGGCGTGGTGGGGGGGGGGGGGGGCGGGTGGGGGGCGGGTGGGGGTTTGGCACTGAAATAATCTTCTCATCTTTAATCATGCTTGAGGCTGAATTTGTCAGGGCTTAAATCAAACCCATTAGAACTGACAAATATCAGAAATGGGCTGACCTGTCCAGCTGATGGTTCAATGTGTTTTACAAGTAATGTGAGCTGCAGGAATGCTGTTCAGCTATGTAATTCTGGCTTCGGATTAATGCCCTGTGTTAGTTCATTTTGAGTCAAATGATCCAGGCAGAGCTATTTATCCTTTGCACCTGCACCAATAAACTCCGACCAACACATTCCTTGTTTCATTCTGAATTTTGATATACAGTACATTCCAGACCACAAAGCAACCTCCAGGATTTGACATGTAGGAGAACACAAATAATGCTATATGTTTGGTGTCTGTCTATCCTCAGGTGGTTATTCCCATAACTGCCTGAGGCAACCAAACTACACCAATTTCATTTTAACTCCTTTCCTCTGTAGATTTGTTTCCCTCTGGTGGGATTATGTCCGTGATGTTGTCGTTTGATTTATTACATCCCATGATATCTCTGTAGGCTAACAAAATACCAGCAGATGTACTCTTGTAAATTACCACTAAAATTACAAGGACAAAATGTAGTTCCGATATGGCCCAATGAGCACATCTTTTTTGTGGCTATTCTTTCCTTGCCAAACACACAACTTTATAGGCATAACACAAACAATGATGTTAATATATACACTCAAGAATTGTTTTTGTTCATTTTGAACCCTTCATACCCTAATATGTGTAATTAAATTACCATTGAAATTCGCTATATTAAGAAATTTAAACATTCTACAATATCTTTCTAAATTACATGATCATAAGACTGTTTTGGATGAAAAAGGACCTTCTGGGCATCTAGGTCTCATCGGTGCAGAATACCTACCCTAGCTACCATCATCCCACCACAACATCCAGCTACTTAAATGATTCAGACCAACAGAAATACAGTACTAATTCCTGGAGAAATATTTCTGGAGAATGTGCACTTCCCTTACGCACTTCCCATTCCTTACTGCCAGAAGCAAGGTTGCAAAGAGCTAAGCGTAGTCTGAGATCTCAGTCTGTGATCATCAGTGAATGGCCCACAACATCTCCTAATATAATTCTTACCACTGATATAAATTACAAAAGACTGGTGGTGCATTAGTTTTGAGAGGCTAAAAGGTCTCCATTTTTACACGTTTCCATAATGATTCAAATTGATTGCTTTTCACACTCCATGATTTTTTATGTAGATTAAAACAAAATATCCTCATGGATGTTTTTTTTTATCTGCATGCAATTACTCATATGAACATCCTTTGTTTCAGGATTGATGCAACGGCCTCTGAAACAACAATTGCACTTCCCTTTCATTCTCAGCCACGATTATATCTACAAGTCTTGATGACATAAATTAAACTTCTGCAGCAATTCTAATGATATTGAGATAAATTTTTACCTTTGTTAAAAAATAAACGTTCAGTAAAGCATTTACACTCTTTGGCTCAGGTTAGTATTAATCTTCCAACAGCTGCACAGGTATTATGTACGGTAAGTCGGAAGCCATTATCAGTAAGCCATTATTTGCTTAAATTAGTGGGCATGCAATAAATTGTGTGAGGCATCTTTCAACTCAGTTTATTCTAGCAACTATTTTCCTCAGAAGAACAGATATGTTATGACCCATTCCATATCTATGTCAGATTTGACTTTACTTCACCGAGCAGTTAAATATCATCATGGGAACCACAACTCTTTCAGGTTCAACTCCAAGGCACCACATCCCTGTACAAATTATCACTGTTCATTTTGCTGTGATCAAAACTGAACACTATTGGGGATGAACGAATGCCAGATTGAATGCAGTAGTTTAAAGAAATGACCAACCACCACTTTCTTTTTGAGGCAACAAAGGGACGGACAATAAGTTCTAGCCCTGGTAACTGGGGCCCAGATGCCGAGAACAAGTTAAACCACTTCCCCAAAACCTTCCCCGAGTATTCAAAAACTAAAAAGTTGATTAGTTCATAAAATAAGATACACTGATATACTGAGCACCTTAAACGATCATAATGGATATTGTCACAGTAAGCTGCCACTAACCGCATGATACAGTTTCATCAGATCGGTCTCCGCAATCATCTTCCAAGTCACAAACCCATGACATTGGGATACACCGTCCACTGGTGCAGGAAAACTGATTGGGCTGGCAAGTCTTTCCTGCATGGAAACAGCAACAGAACACAACAATCAATCAGTCAACAATTTGTTTTCTGCAAGCACACTATACTTCCACAAGAGACCAACCTTTCCTTGGAGGCCAAAGTGGTTTTTGAACATGCATCACAACCTGTTCATGTAAAGATTAAGTAGCTGAGATCAGTTAAAGGAAAGGATATTTTGTTATTTCTGCTTATTGCCTTTTCAGATCAAAAAGAGAGATCCAAGTTTCAAAATATCCCCGAGTAAACTGAACTGCATAGCCCACTCTTGAAATTGGGTCTGTGCGTGCAACCATCCTATTACACTATTGGTTTCAGATGAGGCACAGATTGCTGACAGCTAAGGTTTGGTTGCATTACAAACAACAACTTGCATTCATAAAACGGTCGTCAACTGTACCATTCCCATCCCCCTCAAAACAGCCACAATCTGTCAATGAAGAAACCTACCCTGGATGCATCCCTGCTTTCCAATTACTAGCCCATCTCTAACTTCTCTTTTCTTTTCAAGATCCCTGGAAGAGTCATTGCTTCCCAGCTTCGTTCTTTCCCTTCTTCCTATATCCTCCAAGAGGCCCTTCAATCGGGTTTCCGGCCTGCTCACAACACGGAAACTGCTCTGGTCAAGGTCACAAATGACATCCTGTCCATCCGTGACCAAGACTCCTTCTGCCTCCTCGTACCCATCGACCTCTCTGCTGCCTCTTGTTTGACCCTTAACTGTCCTTTCTCCCCCATATCTGTGCCATGACAATCACTGCAATCCACCACCACAGCAACATTGCCTGTCTCCGTCACTGCCTCAGGCCACTGAATCTCTTACACACGAGTTTGTCACCTCAAGGCTCGATTACAACAACTCCCTCCTTATCAGACTCCCCAGCTCTTCCCACCACAAGCTGAAGGTCATCCAAAACTCTTCAGCATGTGACCTCTCCCACACCAGGCTCCAGAAGCCCATCACCCCCACACTCACCTGGTTTCACTGGCTCCCCATCACTCAGAGGATTGAATTCAAGATCTGCATCCTCACTCTCAAGGCCCTCTCTGACCTTGTGACTCTTTATCAACCTGTCTGTTCCCTCCATTCAGTAAGTTACCATTGGTGGCCGGGATTACTGCCTCTCTGTCCCCACACTTTAGAACTCCATTTCACAGTCCCTGCATCTTGCTGCCTCCCTTGCCTCCTTCAAGGCCGGTCTCTAGACCCTTCTTCTCGACCGTGCCTTCAACCGTCCTCCTACCTCTATGCCCTCCCTCATCCCAACCCTTCCCCCACTCCCCTCCCCATGCTCAGGTGAAGCGCTCTGAGACGCCGTCTGGCATGGAGGGCGCTATATAAATCGAAGTTGTGTTGTTGTTATTGTTGTTGTCCTGACCCTTCACTGTTCAGCACCTTGGGATGTCCTCTCAATGTGAAAAGCACTCTACAAATGTAATTTTATTGTTGTTATTCAAGCGGGACAGCATCTTGGAGCGCTTAAAGAAGTACTCCATGAACGTGGAAAGTTCCACATAATGTCGGTTTGGGTAGTTTCTTTGTGATCATCAATACAATATGCACCTGGCTTTTCTCACATTTGGCTATTTAATTTGTGGCACTTATACACAGCACCACCTCAGCGATATTATTGAAAAACCAGTCGCTATTACGGATGCAGACATTTCAATTTAAATTGTCACTTGGATTATTTTTATTGAATATTTGAAAAACTAGGCCATTTATAATTAGAATTTTGTTTATACTATTCTGTTAACTTGCAGAATGTGCAACTTTCTGACAGTGAGCAAATTAATTTTAAAAATCTCAGGGAGAAAAGCTTTGTGAAGCAACACAGATGCTAAGTATGGACCTAGGCATAATTATGTTGACTCTGTGGCTCTAATCACATTGATTTTAAAGGTGTAACATGGAGTTTAATAAATCAGATCATTAGTTAGTTGGATGAAAGGTTTTGGTTGGAATATTTTCAAAATCCATATTTGGAAAACTTAAGCAGTTTTAAAGGCTTATTTTCCAGTTTCATTCATGGTCAATATAACTGTCAGCTGATGCCGTGTAATTCCAATAATTACATTGGAAGCTAAATCATATTCCCAGTGAAAATACCTTCAGACTAGTGGTGGCAAAAATGCAGCATTCCTAAACCTCACTCTACCATTCCTGATGCTTATTTAAGAGGGGAATTACTGACTGACTGAAATTTTCAACCAAACCCTTCTTTATCCTTTGACAAATTTAGGAATAAGACATTTTCCCCCTGCGCCAAATTCAGCACAATGGTTTGACCTGCAATCTACTACAGTATTAAAAATGTCCATCATGGATTGCTGACATTGTGGCAACTGCAATAATTCCCAGACGTGTTTTTGAGTGCTTGCTGTTTGAGTGCTGTTGTTTGAGTGCTGATTGATAGGATCTCCTTTCAGTTTGCTACTCTGCAACGATGAGAAGGAGCAAGCAAAGAATTTTGTAAAATTGCCCCTCCCACAATCTTTGACAGAATGGTTAGGCCCGAATTGTCAAAGTCGATCATTTTAAAAGTTGCCTCAACAACACCATATTGACATATCACGCAATGCAATTTGATGGAGCTTTTGAAATGCACGATTTCACGACGTAAAACCAATTGAAAGCGAGAGACGCACGCCGTGCCACAATTCTATCTCACTGGTGAATTGGTTTCAATGAGCCCCATCTCAAAGGATCAACATCCGATTGATTTGTTCAGTGAGTATCTTGTTTATGGAGTAAGGTATGAAAAGCAACAGACTTCATAGTGTGTTTTGCTGCCCTTTGCTGTCAAACCTCTGACAGGAAATGTCGAAGTGATTGGAATGTTATTTCTTATACACAGGTTGAAGAGAGTGACACTATTTTGTAGTTTGTAGAACTCCGCAGTTCAAACTATACAAAGTGTTCTTTCACCCGAAACATTCATTTTCATTTCTGATTTCAAACCTCCAGTGAGGGAAAACATTGACAGTGTATGGGTGAGGGCGGGTGGGGTGGGGTGGGGTGGGGGAAAAGAACAGATTATTAAAATAATGCTTGAGCTTTCTCTTATCAACACAGCCTGAAATTCTCAAACAAACAAAGTAACATTGAACCAGAATGCAAACATTTACTTACGTGCGATGCTGGTGAACCTACTCTATTACCAACACCACACACGTGAAGTGGAACACAAATAATGTGGCAGCTGATTAAAGTGAACACAATTCTCTTTTGCACTTCAGTAACTCACTTTGTTGGCTATGGGAATTTTGTGACTTGAAGATTCTTAAATTCTAATACTGTACTATACAAATAGAAAATAAAATCCGGCAATTTGGAAGGCAGTGGTTGGGAAAGCACGAGATGTATTTCCTCAGATATAGTAGACATTTATCTACCCAATATACAGTTACACCACCAAGGCCGATATAGATGATGTTATACTGGAAGTTTTCTTGTACTAAGTTCATTCCAACCGGTTGCTCACTTGAGCTGGCTGCCTATTCAAGCACTGACTTTGTGTCAACTGTGAGATTGGAATTTGGAAAACATTTCTTGCACGTTTGCCAGCGATCCCATGGGGAAAGTGTTAGAATTCACTGTTGCTGCAGGAGCACCTGCAGTTATTCTGAAATGCATCACACAACATGTAAGATGCTTTGCAGTCCATGGCTTGCTGCTGGATTGAAATGTGCTGAGCTGAACTGTGGAAGTTGAAAACTAGAGCAATAGAGTAGGACAACTGAAATTTACTTGAATATGGTTAATGGAACAAATAAGATGTAATCGATAATAAGTAGTAATGAGTACATTTAAATATTAATCTGTTATTTCAGATGTTGATTGACCTGCTGTGCATTTCTAACATTCCTGGTTTTTAAAGAACATATAGACAGCTCGCATCTAACATTAATAATGTTACCAGGAATGAACAGATACATTTCCTCCACAAATATTAGCTGGTCCTAATCACTTCCAATGCTAAATGTTTTATGAGAATGCACACAATACTGTATGAACATGCAATGAATGTGTGCCACAACTAATTCCAATGACACAGATGATAATACCAAGAATTTCCTTTCTGAAGAGCACACAAAACACTTCATTCCAAACATACACGTATAATAATAATACTCATAATAATAACCTACACAATCCCACTAATATTTAAGATAAGTGAAGAAGCTGATGGTAGTAGATACATATCAAATGCAACGAACCTGAGCATCTTGTTTGACCCTCAACTGTCCTTTCTAGCCAAGTGGAGCTCAGTGGTTAGAGAACTCACCTTACAAGCGTGAGACCTGTGTTCGATGACAATATATTTGTGGGCGAAACGAGACAGCCAATTGCGCACAGCAGTATCCCACAAACAGTCGTGGATTGAGGGATAATTATTGGAGGGATTTTTTTGGAGGGATAATTATTAGGCACGTGGAGTAAGGAAACTTGCCTAAGATTTCGCCCTGACCTGCCTGGATTCGAACACATGTCTCATTCTTGTAAGGTGTGTGCTCTAATCACTGAGCTACAGCAAACTTGCCCAAGGTTTCAGCTTCCCAGGAATTTAACCCAGGTTCTCTCACTTGCAAGGTGAGTGCTCCAACCACTGAGCTACAGGACTCCACATATCAGCCTCAAAAATCTTTTTGTTATGCACCACAATGGTTTCTAATAGTATCTAATATTGTAGTCATAAAATGCTATGAATTGTGGCAAAAAACTAAGAAAAATGCAGTCAGTATTCAAACTCATTTTATTCTAAACAAAACGCAAAATACTGCAGATGCTGGAAATCTGAAACAAAAACACTCAGTGGGTCAGGCAGCACCTGTGGAGAAAGGATAGTGAATCAACGTTTTAGGTCAGAACTCAGTTCTGATGAAGTATGGTGATCCAGAAACTTTGACTCACTTTCCTTTCTCCATAGCTACTGACTGACTTGCTGAGTGTTCTCATTGACTTCTGATTTTATACTGGATCATCTGTGCTGCATTCTATAGATGCTTTCTGTACTCGATTATTGATAGCTAAGACAACAACCTAACACAATTTATAACTCTTTGCACCTACTCAAATTCATTGTCTCTATTGATGATATAATTAACTCTACTATTATATTTATAACCTTTACTGGATAATCGTTTCATTTCATAGCTGATTGGCTGTCCTACTAAGTCTGTTATCGGTAGAAGGCAAGGGCAAAACACAGTCACTACACTTTACAATATATTCTGTGAAGCGCTTTGAGACATCTAGAATATGTGACAAGGCACTATAATAAATGCAAGGATTGTTATTATTTTATTATTGTTGTATTAACTGTTTCTTAGATTCTAATGTGTGCTACACCACCTCCAACACTGCCTCTCCTCCCTCTATCTCCTTGGATCTGCTTTTGACTGGTTCGACTGCTACCTCTTTCATTGCCTATACTCTGTTCACCACCAACGGCTTCTCTTCCAGCCCCTGCACTGTCACCTGTGACGTCCCCCAGGGATCTGTCCTTGGCCCCTTACTTTTCAACATCTGCATGCTCCCACTTAGTGACGTCATCCGCAGACACAGGGTTAACTTTCACAAGTATGCGGATGACATCCATCTCTCTCTCTGCCCTCTATCTTGACTCCAGGATTACCACTGTCTTAACAGGCTGTCTGTCAGACATGAAGTCCTGGATGAGAGCTAACTTTCTACAGTTGAATGTCAACAAGACAGAGGCCTCACTGATTGGCTCGCGCCAGTGCCTTCATACATCAGTTACTTTCAGTATCAAACTCCATGATTGTCCACTCAACCTCACCAAGCCAGTCAGGAACCTAGGTGTCTTGTTCAACCCTCAACTGTCTTTCCTCTCCCACAGCCAAGCAATGACTCGCTCTGCCTTTCCCCATCTCCACAACATTGCCCGACTCTGCCAGTACCTCTCCCCCAAAGCTGCTGAAACCCTCATTCACACCTTCATTAAATCCCTGCTCAATTATGCAAATGCCCTGCTTGTCGGCCTTCCAAATTCCTCCCTCCACAGGCTGCATATATTCCAGAACTCTGCGGCCCGTGTCCTTTGCCATTCCAAGATCTGTGACCCCATCTCCGCATCCTCCTTCGACTCAATTGGCTCCCCATCATCCAGAGGATCCAATTCAAGATCCTAGTCCTCACATTTAAAGCCCTCCACAACCTCACCCCACCCTACATCCGTGACCTTGTAACCCCTTACCAACCTGCCCGCCCCTCCGCTCAGCAGGCTCTGGCCTGCTCCATGTCCCCTGACCCACCTGCCCCACCATTGGCAGGTGAGCCTTTAGCCACTCTGCCCCCAACCTCTGGAACTCCATCCCGCAGCCCCTCCACCTCACCTGCTCCCTGGCCTCCTTCTTGTCTCACCTCAAGACTCTCCTCTTCGAGGGACCCATCAGCAACTCCTAACACCCTCCCTTCCTCCCCCATTCCCATCTTAGATCTGAAGCTGATATGGTTCTTAGGGTAAGAAGACAATTGAATGCAAATAGCTTACTTGAGCCTAAGTGGTTTCCAACAACAATAATTCCACAAAACATAACAGGACAGAAACTAATCACAGTCCCTGTTGTGAAACCCAACCATACCAAGCTGCGAGACTTCTCATATATGTAATTTATGGCTTGTAAGACAAATATTCATGAGGAGACCCCTATTTGTATGTAGAGTGCAATATTAAATGCATCTACACCCCTATATTGTATTTTAACAATAATAGTTGCATTTGATATAGCGCTTTTCACATCTTCGACATCTCAAAGCACTTTACAGAATATACTGTAAAGTGAATAGATAAATAGTGAACAGTAAATATTTGTGAACAAAACACAGCAGCTAATTATGCACAGCAGTGTCTCACAAACAGTTGTAGACTGGGTGACCAAATTATTATTGTGGTTTTTTAAAAAGAGATTATTATTAAGCATGTGTACAAAGGAAACTTGTCCAAGATTTTGCCCTGCCTGGAATTGAAACCAGGTCTCTAATTTTACTGAAAACCTAAACCCAAATCAGGCAAAAATAGATGAAGAATAGTACTGAAATTAAACCATCATTATTTAGTTTAAAGATAACCATTTAATCCTCTCAAAAATAATAATAAAGGCAAGAAATATATTCTTCTCACTCATGTGGTCTGTTTGCTTGATTCCATTTAAATGTTTTCTCAGATGGGATATGTGCGTTGAAGGAGCACTTCTCATGATAAATGATTAAAAATAGTTTTGAAGTGAAGGCTCGAAGGCTGAAAAATGCTTACTTTCATGTTGTCCTCAGCAAATTTAGAAATAAGATAACAACACAAATAATACAATACCAACACAAACTACAGGGTTTAAAGGAGGACTTTGTCATGATATTCCGGGATCCCGGAATGCACCATATTGGATTATTCATTCAGGAATTCCTCTTGGAACTGTTGAAAATTAGCTGCATACACACCACTATATTCAGTCACAGAAATTACCTGAACAAGTTTCATTCGACTCATCTTCATGATTGCCACAGTCGTTTGCTCCATCGCACAGCCACCTCTTTGGGATGCAACGATTATTTTGGCATCGGAAGTGATTAACAGGACAAGTGCTATTATCTAGACAACAATAATTATGTTATGCAGTTGACGCCGAAAATACAAATAATTATATGATTTTCATTTATAATATTAATATAATCTGGGATAAATGGATCAATGGATGTCATGCATTTCTTTAGAAAAAAATCTCAATGTAGCTAAATCTAACGGATAGATATTTCTATTCTAAATATTATCTCATATCTTTTAGCCTGTCATTGGCAGTAGGCTAGATGGTTAAATGTTAAGGTTTTGTAGCACCAACTTTAAAGCCACATTCAACTGTGATTTATTTGTAAAATGTTTCCCTAACTATTAAGCAGAATTTCATTGCTTTTAGATTACTCCCAGTTGGTTATCAAAGTACTGGCATTATATTTTCTAAATGCAAATTGACAAAAGGAAATTTATAAAACAAACCTATTATGACAATACATTTTAGACGTATAGGAATAACTCTGCAGTACATCAATGGATCATTGTGCTCAAAGGACTGATTAAGCTGCCAGTCTTCAGAAATGCACAAATCATCAGAATGTCTTGCCCAGCAATTTGACTTTAATTTTTTTAAAATCATGTTTGAATATATTCACCATGCATCAATTTAAAACTAGAATTAATTTCTTCAATTCAGCTCATCTTACAAAAGAAACAAAAAGCATAGAATAACAAATTAAGAAGATATATAACACATTAAAGTATAATTGATCCTCAATTTCTTTTAGATTTATACATGTCAAGCAGTTTGAACTGATGAGATTCAAAACCTACAGCAGATGTCTTGATCTTCATCACTTCCATCAAAACAGTCATTTTCTCCATCACACTTCCAGCGTTCTTGAATGCATCTTCCGTTTTTACATGGAAATTCTTCAAAATGACAGTGCTGAGGAGAGGGAGGGCCTGGCTTTACTAGGAAAAAGATGCAGCAAAAAACATTATAACAATATGCACACAACATTGGGTAAAATGCAACAGCTATTGAGTACATTAAATCAGTGCACATGAGATGAGAAAGTAACAGATACAATGATATTGAAATCTAGGTTAAGCCTAAATTTTCATTAAGGCTATACACTTTGACAGGAATTTACACCTTCAGAAATCTCTACCAATTCAGTTTATCTCATTGAGCAACACTTCATCCTCCTTGACCAAGTTGACAATTCCATTTCAGCACTTTCTCAAACATACAGATTCTATAATGATTAAACACAGGGCAAACCTCTTCAGTGAGATGTGCAATTTTCAACACCCACCCTCCCTGGACGTCAAGAACCAAAGAATGACTTTGCAGTCTCCGAAGAAATACATACATAATTATTTCTCCATTCACTGGATAAGTGTCGAAACAAATTTTGTGTGGAAAGATAGAAATATGTGCCAACTTTCCAAAATGGAAGAAAATGTACATGATGCATTGGTAATCAACAACAACAACAACAACAAAATTACATTCATAGAGCTCCTTTCACATTGGGAGAACGTCCCAAGGTGCTGAACAGTCAGGACGGGACCCAAGCAAGGGAGAGGGTAAGGGTAGGGGGAAGGGATGGGAGAGAGTTAGAAGGGGAGGGAGAGAGGTTGGGAGGGCAGCAGAAGGTGCGGTCGAAGAGGAGGATATTGAGGCCTGCCTAGAAGGAGACGAGGGAAGGAGTGAGGCAAAGGGACTGTGGGATGGAGTTCCAGAGTGTGGGGGCAGAGAGGCTGAAAGCCTGTCCACCATTGTAGGGCGGGTCGGACAGAGGATATGGAGCAAACCGGAGCCCACTGAATGGAGTAGGTGGGGAGGTTCCGAGGGGGACAGCAGGTCGGAGAAGTAGGGGGGTGGGGGAAAGGCCGTGAATAGCCTTGAAGGTGAGGACAAGGATCTTGAATTCGATCCTCTGGGGGATGGGGAGCCAATGGAGCCGGGCAAGGGTGGGAGTGATGTGGTTGCGGAGCTTGGTGGGGTGAGGGCACGAGCTGCAGAGTTCCAAGGCACGATCTGCAGCTTGTGAAGGGAAGAACCAGGAAGGCCGACGAGGAGGGAATTTCTATAGTCGAGCCTTAATATGATGAATGCGTGGACGAGGGTTTCGGCAGCCTGAGGGGTGAGGCAGTGGCGGAGTCTGGCGATATTGCAAATTAAAAATAAGAGGGAAGTCACATCTTAATGGAGAACATGCAGAAATTAACATTAAAATCATTTAGATCAATTCATGTTTTATTCCTTTAATGATAAATAAGTAAATTTGTATAATAACGCAAATAAAAAGATGATGCTGTGAGATTAGCATTTGAATTATTTCTACTTAATCTATATCTGTAGAAGTTAAGCATTGTGGAGTCCTGTAGCTTAGTGGTTAGAGCACTCGCATTACAAGCGTGAGACCTGTGTTCGAATCCAGGCAGGTCAGGGCAAAACATTACTCCACATGGCTAGTAATAGTCGGTCCCCCCAAAAAAACAATAATAAATTGGTCATTTCAATCCACAACTGTTTGTGGGATACTGCTGTGTGCAATTGGCTGCCGCATTTCTCCCACAAATATACAGTCAATTCACTTTACAGTATATTCTGTGAAGTGCTTTTAGACGTTTAGAAGACATGAAAAGCACTATATCAAATGCAAGGATTATTATTAGTATTACTATTGGCTCCACAGCACAGGAGTGTTGCAATCTGATTCAGGCATCTCTTGCACATTTCACCCCAGGGTAGAGAACAAAATCAAAGCATAGATACTGCTGAAAATGTGCATCAGTGTCTGCAAAGTCATCCTCTAGTAGAAGGTGATAGGAGTCAAATTGCTTTAAGAGAGGTGGAGAGAAAATTGGAGGTGAAAGATGAGGAAGTCAGTAAAAAATAAACTGAGAATGCAGACTGGAGCGTAATATATTGACAATTTGTAATTTCAATTTAAAGCAGAATCGTAATTTCTAAAGCAGGGAAATAATGTGGAGCAGCTCTGCTGGATAACTTTCTCTCTTTCATTGCACAATAACAGAAAAACTTGACGACTGTCTGAAAAACATGATTTGAATTAAATCCCATGGTTTACTCAAAATGATTATCACAGCAACTTCAAAGCTTTTCACTGTGCCGTTCAGATAACAGCATGGCTCTCGCTGCTTCTGCACTACTAAGACTTTGCAAATATCCTCAGCACCTCTGTAACAGAAAGACTTCAAACAGGTAAAAAGAAAAGGACCATGCTGCAACTGGTAACTCAGATGTGGGTTTCAGTTCATAGAAAGTTCAATGGAGCCCTAATATTAGTTTAAGTTTTGCTTTTGCAATTGGTAGTTCAGTTGATGTATGTGTTTGACATTAGAGGACAAGCATGATCTTTAAGGTTCTCTAGTGTTATATAATTATATTGGATTGCAGGTCCTAGCTTGGGGCAGTTTTAACACAGCAATGATTACAAAAGGTTATATCATTCCCCCCCAAAATGCCAGTGCCGACAGCAGAAAAATCATTCATAGGAAATGAAGTTTGGTCCTTTTGCTGCAAGAAAATCACAGTCAAATGTAATTTTCTGAAATAGCAGCTATATTCATTTGCCACAAAAAGAAAAAAAATGGCTGTAATATTGGATATATTTCTGAGAACTGCATGAGTAGCTCTGGTTGTAGCCTGGTTTTATCTGTAGTTTTATCTCTGGTAAGTTGTTGTAGATTCTTCGAATAATTAGGTCTGAGCAATGAATTTTAGATGCTTTTACATGGGTCCTTCAATTCAGAGGGTTGAGAATTATCTGTCTGCAAATAACCCTGCTACACAAACAACTATAATGAGCATTGGTTAATATCACAGTTCAACAACAACAACAACAATTTACATTTATATAGCGCCTTTCACGTCGGGAGGACGTCCCAAGGCGCTAAACAAGAGGCGTGTGACCCGAGCTGGGAGAGGAGTGTTTGGGAAGGGGTGAAACACGAAGGGGAGGTAAAAGAGTTCGGGGTGGAACAAAAGGCACGATCGAAGAGGAAAGTCTTCAAACCGGCCTTGAAAGAGGAAAGGGAAGAGGCGAAACGGAGGGATTGAGGGATGGCATTCCATAAGGTGGGAGCGGAGAAACTGAAGGCCCGGCCTCCGATGGTGGGGCGGTTCGGGCGGGGGGCTTGGAGCAGGCCAAGTCCTGTTGAACGGAGGGCCCGGGTGGGCGTGTAGGGGGAGAGTAGATCGGCTAGGTAGGATGGGGCAAGGCCGTGCAAGGCCTTGTATGTGAGGACGAGGATCTTAAATTCGATCCTCTGGAGGATGGGGAGCCAGTGGAGACGGGCGAGGGTGGGGGTTATGTGGTCACGGATGCGGGTGCGGGATAGTACACGGGCTGCAGAGTTTTGGATGGCCTGCAGCCTATGAATGGAGGAACTGGGGAGGCCGATTAGGAGAGAATTTCCGTAATCCAGCCGTGAGGTGATGTACGCGTGCACGAGTGTTTCGGCAGCGCGGGGGGTAAGATAGTTGCGGAATAGAAGAAGTGCGCAAGTTCATATTCATATTTGCAAGTTCAGTTCACTTGGCCATGATCAGTCATTTCAGTTTCAGAGGTTCAAGCACTGAACCATAAACGTGTTGGTTGAAAGAAATGATTCTTTACAAAATCAGGGAAACATGTCCACTAAACCTTAAAACTTATACTAGCGATTGCTAAATTAGCCAATTGTAGCCTCAGGTGTCTTAATAATAATAATAATCCTAATCCTTGCATTTGATGTGGCGCTTTTCACATCTTTTAGACATCCAAAGTGCTTCACACTTTGGATGTCTACACAGAATAGACTGTAAAGTGAATTGACTGTATATTTTGTGGGCGAAACGTGACAGTAAATTGCACACAGCAATGTCAAACAAACAGTAGTGGACTGAAAAGACCAATTTTTAAAAAAGTTTTGAGGGATGATTAGTAGGCATGTGGAGTAAGGAAACTTGCTTAAGATTTCACCCTGGAATCAAACCCAGTTTTCCCATTTGTAAGCAGAGTACTCTAACCACTGAGCTATGGAACTCTAAACTTCAGGAATGGATATTTTGTGGACAAAATTTTGCAGCCAATTATGCACAGCAGTGTCCCACAAACAGTCGTGGATTGAGTGACCACATTATTATTATTATTATATTATTTGAACCCTCCCCTTTCCTGGAGTGTGTGTGTGAGAGTATTTGGATGCAGCAAATAGCCTGAAACCATCTGAAAGACGGCCACCTTGATGAAGAGCGCTAACTAAATGCAAGTTGTTGCAGACAAAGTAGCAACAGATGTATGAGGACAGGGCAGGTAAAGGGACTGAAAGGTTTAGGGAGCCAGCAGGCACGTTGGGATGAAGGTCCATTTTCTATGTTGTAACTTTCTATGTTTCAATACTACCAGTGTGAAATAGTATCCCAGTAAAGCGTCTGTGCCTTCAGGAAAGGAAGAGGTGAGAAAAGGATAAGATAAATAAATATGTTTAGTAACCTTGACAGATGTCTAGAATGGCAGTGAAATCCCGGTTTGCAAACTATTGCTCACAGTTTGGAAGGCAAAATGAAAGAATCGCACATGGAGAAATAACAATAATGATCTTTGCATTTGCTATAGCGCTTTTCACGTCTTCTAGGCAGCTCAAAATGCTTCATAGAATATGCTGTAAAGTGATTTGACTCTGTATTTATGGGCGAAACATGGCAGTGAATTGCGCACAGCAGTGTCCCACAAACAGTCGTGGATTGAAATTAACAATCTATTATATTTTTCTTGAGGGATTATTATCAGTGTCGAGTAAGGAAACTTTCGCCCTGCCTGGAATGAAACCCAGGTCTCTCGCTTGTTAGGCGAGTGCTCTAAACACTGAGCTACATTACTAAACAAATGACCGACTCCAGCAAGGTGCATTCTAACACTAGGTGGTGAACAATTCTAATGGGTTGCGATGCTTAAAGTCAACATGCATTTTATTAACTTTGGCATTGGAATACCTTTCCATATTTATTACAGAATTTCTCCTTTGTACCTGTTGTTATTACAGTTGTAAATAAATGTTAACTGCTAGGTTGAGACAGAGGGGAGACCACGGGACCTGGTTGTCAACTATATCTATCCTGTGTGACTGGGTCTTGCCTCAATTTTTTCAACATTGCTCTAGTGGGATTTATTTTACATGATATGCTTTGGGTTCTGTGCCACAGAGATCAGATTTAGGAAAGGCAAGTCAGGAACAATGTATTTAACTTGACGGGTTTGTTCACTGGCAGGCATGAGGAGTCTGTAGACCTGCAGATACAATACAGAATTACATTTGTATCGTTGCCTTTCATGTCTGGAGGACGTTGCAAGGCCCTGGGATCAGACAGGCTTCTCATCAGTAGAGGTCTTGCATGGAATAGAGTCACAATCTCGCAATCTACTAAACTATCGGACATCCAACATTGAAATCTCAATCAAATATGCTAAATGTTATTTATGTATAAATTAAAACATTATGACACGTTATTCAGTTGGGACTGGCTGTCCCAAACTAATATGTGTCAAAACATGTAAACCTCAATTGTTGCATGTGTTCATGAGATTCGTATTTTTACAGGATTCTCTGAATCATTCCCAAATGTTTTGCCTCAGTCAGGAAGTTACAAAAGACAGCTGGATCGTCATTACATTGGATAGACTCTGATTAGAGAACCCTGCTCTAGCCATAGCTTCATGTCTCAGCAGTGCCCATTAAACATATGTGGGAATATGAAAAATCTTGTTAATTCTCAACGGGGCCCCTCAAGGATAGCTCCAGGATAGCTTTTCAACTTTAGGAATTATTACTTTTCAAATGTTTGTGCTTTGTATTTCCTATTTGAGCTCAGTATTGGTAAAACAATACTGAGGCCAGAAATAGCAAACATCTGTGAGTCATTTCCCGCCAAGTTTAAAGGAACATACAATCTGCTGAATTTCCCAACATCGTAAATGGATGAAGGAAAGAGATCTGCACACATATCAGTGACTATCAGACTTTCCTTGTCTTCCCTATTATTTTATATGTATTTGTTAGATGCAACAGGGGAGCAGATATAGTGTGTCAATTACCCCACCCAATCACATTATATTCCAATCGTGAAATGAAATACAAAAATGGAAACAGATTCAATTCTACCCATTAATCTTGTTTCACCCACAAAATATACAGTCAATTTGCTTCCGTGATGTGATTCAGGATATCACAAACCACTGTATCAAAAACTGGAGAATATTCTTTCTATTATAATTATTATTAATGATTCAATTAGAGCTGAACTTAATAATGTGAAAACAAGAGAGGTATTTCCGCACTGAAACATCCTGGGTGAGTTGTTCTTGATGCTTTGTATGATGAGTTGTATGATGCTTCATGGGAATATAATACAGTATATATGGAGGGCAAGAGAGATACTAGCTGTGCTCGTTGCAGCTTCAGTTGTAACCAAAGGATCCAATATGGAATTTATATTGACATACAGAAGGCACCCATACAGACATTTTGTCTCTATCTATACTCAGCTGGGAGGACTCCTATGGGATATCTTCTCTCAAGAGTCTCTTTCAATCTCTCTCTCTCTCTCTTTCTCTCAGTCTTTCTCATGCTCTCCCACAAAGCACACAGTCACCACACTTTATAATATATTCTCTCTCCAGATCTGTCTCAGTCTCACTCACTGTCTCAGTCTCTCTCTTTGTCTGTACCACATGGAAAGACTCCAGCTCCAATAACAACCAGAAAAATGTCCAAAACATTTGTTTTAGAACATAGATATATCTCTATCATCAGTGTGAGCTTTGCTCTGTTGCTACGTAGTTGCAGAATATGATGCAGACCTCATATTTGGGGGCTTAATTAATATCGCATTTTTAATATAGCTTATCAACGATAGGAGATCTCCCCCTAAAGTGCCCAAGACACTGCCAGATTCAAGACCTTTCTGATGAGGTATAAAATCATCTATCTATGTCAATCTACGGTTATTGCATGATTGTTGGGTAGACTGACAAACAGACAGATAGACATTTCATCTTTGTTAGTATAGATGGATACTATTGTTAAGCTTTTCTTTTTTTATGGAACAAATATTTGTAATCACTTTAACATTATAAACCATTAGATTTGGTTGAGTTAATATTAGATTTGGTTAATATGCTGTTATGGATTTTGCTTATAAAGGATATTACTGAGCATGTGTAGCTTTTAAAATGAAATTCTGCTGAGTACCTTTGTAACCTTGATAGAAACAAATAGTGACTGTTTTACCTGTATCTAATGTCCTTGTGTAGATACTATATGTAGAAAATTGTGACTCGGGACTTGAGTTTTGAGAAGTGGGAGTGAGGGAGTCTCAAACTCTGAGAAATAGAATGTAGTAGCAGGAAGGGGAAACCAATGTGAATTGTTTGAAGAAGACTTTATTCTGTCACCATTTTCCTCCTTCCCGCTATTGTGAAGCACTCTGAGACGTCATCCAGCGTGGAGGGTGCTATATAAATTGAAGTTGTTGTTGTTCTAAGTAAATTGCATCATAAAATTGCAGTAAAACTTGCATAAGTTTTATCCTTATAAATTGTATAATCGCCTAAATCATACATCCTAACCCCAAAACACTTAGATTTAGTTATAATGGTCATATTTTATAAAGCAAATCATCTCCTAACTTGTAGCACCACTACCACACTGCACTGAATGGTGGCAACTGATCTGACTCATGGATGCACATGCACTCTCCAGCTGGATTGTTGTATTCATGAGCAGTGTAGATTATTAATCAAATTGGGTGTATACAATTTACCCAAATTAGTACAACATCAGAAACTTCTTGTTGAGGGGATATAAGTATTGGTCACCAGTTAGACTAATGTTTAAATAGTTTCTGGGGGTTATCTTGATATCTGAAAATCCAAAAGATTATAAATGAATACTGTACTTTTATTTAAGGTAAATAGAATGTAGCACTGATCCACTGCAGTCAATCACAGTGACTGCTGAAGTTCTCTCTAATCTAGTTCCATCGTAAAATATGGCCAATAATTAGTAAAGAAGACCGTCAGGTCACTCAATGCTAACTTTGGTATGTCCAGAAGTTGTCAAGAACTTCTCCTTTGGGAAACATGGTTCGATCTTAAAGATCCCATGGCAGTCTTTATTAAGAGAAGGGGATATTCTCCTGCTGGTCAGGCCAACAATTCCCTAAGTAAAATGCACAATCATTCCACTTTATAGTATATCTTGAAGTGCTTTGAAATGTCATCCAGACATGAAATGTGCTATGTTGTGTGTAAAGAATATTATTATTATCACATCTTTAAGAAAGAACCATTGGTATTCCAAAACAGAATAAAGCAGAAATAAAGCATGATCGAAAAAATGGCTTGAAATAATAACCCTTCAGAAAACTGGAATGAGAAGAAATGGAAAGTTAAATTCACTGGGGAACTTACATTTGCAGGTGACACCATCCTCATCCAAATATTGACCATCAGCACAGGCACATACTCTGCCTCCAGGAATTAGCAAACACAGACTGCTGCACCCACCAGTGTGGCCTCGACATGGATTTTCCCCTGAAAGGGAAATTATTCAAAGTATACAAAATCGCAATTCAAAAGCACGAAAAGCCAGTAGGTTTAAATTACATTCATTAGTTGTGATAGATGGATAGCCCCAACAATATATTTTCTTTCCAATTAATCAGCTGACGCAGACATCAGTTGGTAACATAATGGGACCTTCTGGGTCTCTTTAGGTGCCAATGATTTTTATCAATTATAACCTCAGCGTAAATAAATGCATCCAGTATAGTTTCCTTATATTGGCATGTAATGAAAATGTAGACCTACTCAAAAGTTAGACAGTACAGAACTTCAGTACATAATTCAGAAGTTTTCATCTCTCCAAAAGTACATTTTGTTTGGAGCTTAATACCACCAGCCTTTCAAAGAAAAGAAAACACTTGAGTGATGGGTCTTATTACACATATCATTATATTCCTACTATAAAACCTTTGAAGTATTGTTTGACCAGTAAGTATAAAAACTGCTACCAAGTCTTGATTTCAAAATTCTAAAAGCAACATCAAAGGTTGGAAAAACAATTGGTATCAGCAAAGTTTTAAATAGGCCAGTATTTAGCAGACCACACTTTGATATCAGAAAAAGCAGATTCAATAATTGCTTCTCACTTTAGCTTCAGAAGCTTCACTTCTCTTTAGTAAACTTGTTCAGAAGAGAAATGCACCACCAAAAGTGGCTTTAATAATGGCAATTAGTGAAAATGTGTACAACGGAGTTAGACTGGTTTGACCAATTTGATGAGGTAACAAATTCTATACCTTTAAACCAATTTCTACAATAATCTTTAATAGTTGAGAACCAAATACACAGTTAATCCACTTTACAATATATTCCATAAAGCACTTTGAGATGTCTCAACAACATGATGAGGCATCACATTTGATACAGGGCTTTATCATGACTTTGAGATATCTTCTGAATAAGGACCACAGAAAATATATATTTTTAAATGTCTGCTTTGTTAAGTAACAGAGTGATAGGCATGTTTGGCAGATGACAAGGAATGGTAACGAGTAATTACAAAAGAAACATGTCGGCTAAAAGTACTCAGGGTCATTAGTTTCATAGATGAATATATCAAAAGAAAATGGTGGAAAATTGACTGAGTAGGAAAGATGGACTGATTTATTTGTGCTTTCAGCTACAAATTTTGGGGAATTCTGCAAACAGTACTGTATATGGAACTGCTTTAAAAAGTACATACCTAATTGGATTAGGATGACCACACTTTACAAAGGTAATGGTTGACACATCTTGCTTTAATAAGAGGACAAAGTGTATCTACCTTAATGTACCAAATGGATTTAAAATGCATGAAACAGTGTTCAGTGTTCAAGCAAGCTCCCTGCTTTACGACAGTGACAACTGAGACCCACCCTGTGGTTTCTTGACTGAATCATTTGTAAAGGTTGCAGTAAAACACATACAGTCTTAAGGCATTTATCTAAACAGCGGCCTATTAGTTGCAACCTTTTATGTTTTGCATGGACTAATGAATGTGTGTCAAGCGTTGAGCTTTGACATTTAAGGGTGAATAACTGTATGGTTAATTCAAGGGTAAATATGTTTTTCAGTAACAGAAACACATCATTAATGCAAATGAAACTTGCAAACTATATGTAATTGGAATAATTTTTCAAAATTGTTTTATTGAATGAATGCATGTTTGTTATAACTAATGCATCCTAACAATGTGCCAAATTTATAGTTGGTGAATTCCAGCTTCATTTTAGCAGCACTGTAATGTGCTTGGAATTCTGTAGTACTGCGTTTATCAGGCGACATTTAAAATAAGTATTTAGGGCTTCAAAGGTTAGGGAAATCTATGAACTGATTTTCATTCAACGCAAGGCTCCAATTAACTACCTGACCTTCCTTCACCTCACTTACATCTGACTGGAGTTTTTCCTGTCTTTCGAGAACAAAGAGTTTTTGACAATCATTGTTCTGGAAGGTCCTATTTCTGAAGATGAGTAATCCAAATATTACTTTGTGCTTCGTACTTTCTGTTCACGAGTGACTGATGACAGTAAAATTAATTTCACCGAAGAAAGACCAGCCATGAGTGCTATAGAAGAGTAAATTGTTGCTATGGGCATCATACTGACCCGGGTAACAACTCACTTTTAGCCATCAGAACACGTCAACAGTGAAATTCAACGAACCCTACAATATAGGGCTATCAGCCATCATGCTTAAAATGTAAGCTGTGGCACCTCCACTTGAACTCTGGCAGGATAGATTTTTTTTTAATTAACCTGGTTGTTAAATGATCATTAGGCTCCCACGATGATTTATAAACCATTGGATTTTCTGTGCGTGCAAGTGAGCAGTCCAAATATTCACATGGGACATTATTGTCATATCTCATATGAATGCTTGGTTGCATTGCAGCATTGATGAATTTTTGGTGTGTTTAAAGCAAATTGCTACTTGATTATTTAGTCCATATATTGCCCATGGCAACAAGGGCAGTTTTTTTTTCTATGAAGCTTATTTTCGTAAGCTACAGTCTACTTTCGCTTGCTCGTGGCTTCAGTGTTATTTTAAATGGAGGGAACTCTTGTCTGCAGAGATCAGCTAAATAGGTAACAAGCTGCTCAGGTTGCTTAATCCGCAAAGCAACAGAATAAACATGGTCTGGCAAACATCTTCCAAATTCGTGTCATTACTCTCAATGTAGGTTAGGTAGTGTAACGGAATCCTTGCTTCCTCAAAGCTTCTCAGCACGGACCGTTATTAGTCTAGCACTTTTTCATTTATTTTAAACAAAACATTATTTAAAGCAAAACTGCCTTCATGGAAAGTAAATTCCTAAATGATTGGTTTGTTGGGTGTGGGAGAGGGAGTACTTGAGAAATGCATGGAAGCAAAATAATGATTAATATATGATTTTAATTAATAGGAAATAATTATCTTCAGAATTATATAGATATATATTTTGACTCCAATTGTTACATTTTCCTTGAGTGAAAGTGGTTTGTTTTGCTGTGAAATTCCCCCTATTACCTTGTACAGGAAACCATTCTTCATGTCGGTTTTGCAGACCAGTGCTGGGCAAATCACAGCCTGTGTGCCATCAAGACACAGCCCCCTCAACATTTGCCCTCATCAAGATAAGTCGCTGTTCAATCAGCAGTGCGTTCCTGGGTTTTTCTTGATTGAATATTTCTTGATTTCTGCCATAAATCAAGAAATAATCGATCAAGAAAATTAATGTTGTTGGTCTACAAAAAAGATTGGCCATCATCATCGACCTAAACAATGAATTTTGGCCATTATGGGACAATGGCCAACAATAACAACAACAAATTACATTTGTATAGTGCCTTTCATGTTGGAATTTGTATCTGAGAAGAGAGTTGGGATCAAGCGGACAGGCAGGCAGGGAGGGTAGCTGGATGCATAGTTGAAGAGGAGGGTCTTGAGACTTGCTTTAAAGGAAGCAAGACAGAGAGTGAGGTGAAGGGACTGGGGAGTGGAATTCCAAATGGTGGGAGCAGAGAGGCTGAAGGTACAACCGGCAATGGTGGGCCTGGCCAGGCTGGGCCGGCCTGGGGACATTGAGCAGGCCGGAGGCTGCTGAGTGGTAGGAGCAGACAGGTTGATGTTATGTTAGCATGTCACAGAGGTAGGAAGGGCAACACCATGGAGGCCTTGAAGGCGAAGTTGAGGATTTGGAACTCTATCCTCTGGGGGATGGGTAGCCAGTGAAGTCAGGCAAGGGTGGGGTGATGGGATCATGGTGCCTGGTATGGAAGAGGTCACAGGCTGAAGGATTCTTGATGATTTTCTGCTTGTGGAGGGAAGATTTGGGAAGGGCGACATCCATAAAAGCAAAGTCTCCTTCTGATGCTGTTCTAATTTCTGACACCCCCTCATAATGATGGACCCCCCATATATACAGGGGTCACTGGATAGCAACCAGGATAGCATTCCGTATTTCTGATGGGACACTAAACCGAGGTTTAATCTGCTTAAAGAGGAAGGAGTTTCTCTTGTTGTCCAGGTCAACACTAACATTATCATTATTATTATTGGAGTGTGAGCTCTGCCAAACTATCCCCTCTCTAATCCTGGGGTGCTGAAGACAATTGTAGAATCGCATACTGTCTGAGTTCAACGTCTTTTTGAACAATGAGATATTTAACATCCACCTGATTAGGCAGATTGGACCTCATATTTAGTGTCACTCCGAAGGACAGCAAATCCACCAATGCAGTGGTCTCCCCTGTACTGCATTGGAGTGTCAGCCAAGACTATGACCTTGAAGTCCCTGATGTGGAGCTTGAATCCACAACTGTCTAACTCAGAAGTGAAATTGCTGTTGTGGCAGCTGTAAAATGAAAGGAAATCAATTTGTGTGTTTAAATAATGATTAAATATCAGATTCAGATCTGAATATGTATTAGCAGATTCAGTCCTGATTATACTGTACTAAACAATCTGAAACAAGAATGAAGAGCAAAGGTATATTTCCCCCCCCCCAATAGTTACAGTGGTGGTAGAATGAAGTGAATCACATTTTTCCTATGTGACAGGTATATATAAAAATAGGTTGATAAGAACCTTTTTTCAGTCCTTTGAACTCACAGCACTTCAATATTATTCTCTGAGACTTTATTTTTTTTATTACAGTACATTATGTTCCAGCATGTCAGTTTACAACTATGTGGTCTTCTGTTTCCGGAAAATATAGTTTTTCACAACCTTTAGTGCTTGTGAATTTTGAAACTTGAGAGCTTTCACATAACTAGCCTTTTAATTTGTTATTGTTAGGTTTCATTTCCACTTTACTCTCTTATACCCATTTACAATTATAATACGGCACTTTGATAAGTATATTGTTTATATAAGGCAAGTTTATATTCAGCTTTTTACTCTCGCTGACTCCATGGCTCCTGATTCCAATCCCCAGCTCAATTGTTTGACTATTCAGCACCTTGGGATGTCCTCCCGATATAAAAGGCACTGTACAAATGTAATTTGTTGTTGTTATAATATCATGATTAGAATATCTTCAGGTGACACTTCTGTGCTCACATTAAATGCCAATGTCCTTTATTTTTTTGTAAGCAATGGACACTCATTGCAAGCAATCACTTTGCTAACTCAATATACAGGTACTCTGTTTAATCACAGGAATACCTAAGAACAAAACAGACTCACTTCTGGAATGAACTACTACAATCTTTTGCAACAAACATAGTATGCCTTTCCATTTTCACATTGTGTGAAATAATTTCTCCTCACCTCCCCTCTGCTTCTTTTAGAAACTATTTTAAATTTGTAACCTCCAGTCACTGACACACCCACCAGTGGAAACAGGTTTCCCCCGTTTACCCTATCGAATCCCCTCATGATTCTGAAAACATCTATCGGGTCTCCTCGTAACCTTCTCTGCTCCAATGAGAATAATCCTAGCATTTCTAGCCTTTCCTCATAACCAAAGTTCTTCATTCCTGGTACCACCCTAGTAAAACTCATCTGCACCCTTTCTAATGCCTTAACATCCTTCCAAAAGTGTGGTGCCCAGAATTGAACACAGTACTCCAGCTGAGGCCTAACCAGCTTTTATACAGATTAATCATAACTTCCTGACTTTTATATCCTATTTTCCTATTTATAAAGCTAATATCCTGTTATGCTTTTTTAAAAGCCTTATCTACCTGAACTACCACCTTCAAAGATTTACTTACATGAACCCCCAGGTCCCTTTATTCATTCACCCCACTTAAGATTGGACTATATAGCCTATATTGCTTCTCCTCATTCTTCCTCCCAAAATGCATCAACAACAACAACAACAAACAACAAAATTACATTTGTAGAGCACCTTTCATATTGGGAGGACATCCCAAGACACTGAACAGTCAGGTCGCGAGTGAAAAAGGGAGAGGGACAGGGTAGGGGAGAAGGGTGGGAGAGAGTTAGAATGGGAGGAAGAGAGTTAGGAGGGAAGAGAGAGAGTTGGGAGGGCAGCATAAGGCACAATCAAAGACAAGGGTCTTTAGACTGACCTTGAAGGAGGCAAGGGAGGGGAAGGGATTGTGGGATGGAGGTCCAAAGTGTAGGGCCAGAGAGGCTGAAAGCCATCCACCGATGGAAGGGTGGGTCATGCGGGAGATGCGGAGCAGACTGAATCCTGTTGAACGGAGTGGGCAGGCAGGTTCATAGGGGGTCAGCAGGTTGGAGAGATACGAGGGAGCAAGGCCGTGAATTGCCTTGAAAGTGAGGGCGAGGATCTTGAGTTCGATCCTTTGGGGGATGGGGAGTCAGTTGAGCCGAGCGAGGGTGGGAGTGATGTGGTCGTGGAGCTTTGGTGCGGGAAGTTGGAAGGGTGGTGATGGTTGAGCGGATGCCAATCACCTTGCATTTCTCCACATTAAACTTCATCTGGCACATGTCTGCCCACTTTACCATTCTGTCTATGTCCTCTTGCAGTCTGCCACTATCCTCCTCACTTCACTAATCTTCCCAACATTGTTTCATCTGCAAGCTTGGAAATTGTACTCCCTATAACCAAGTCCAGATCATTTATATATATTTTTAAAAATGCAGTGGTCCCAATACCGATCCCTGGGGGACGCCACTGTACACTTCCCTCCAGTCAGAAAACAACCGTTCACCTCAACTCTCTGCTTTCTGTCTCCCAGCCAGTTCTGGGTTATTATTATTGTTTATTATTATTTATTATTAATGTTTACCATGAACAACATTCGTCCCAATACCAATCCTTGTGGAACACCACTGCCTACCCTCTGCCAGTCTGAGTAGCTAACCTTTACCCCTACTCTCTATTATCTGTCTTGTAGCCAGCTTGTTATCCATTCTGCTACTTTTCCATATATACTCTGATTCCATATATACTCTGATCTTATTCATTCATCTATTATGTGGTACCTTATCGAACGCCCTTTGGAAATCCAAATATATCACACCAACGGCATTACCCTTGTCTACACTCTCTGTTACCCCTTCAAAGAATTCAATGAGGTTGGTCAAGCATTACCTTTCTTTTGGAAATCCATGCTGACTATTCTTCATTATATTTTCTGCTTCTAGATGCTTTTCTGTTACTTCTTTCAGTAAAGATTCCATTATGTTTCCTACCACCGATGTTAAGCTCACAGATATATAGTTCCCTGGCCTTGTTCCATCTCCCTTTTTATATATAGGTATAATATTAGCTATCATCCAGTCCTCTGGCACAACTCACTTTTCTATTGAGTTATTATATATGTGTAATAGTGCCTCTGCTATCTCTTCCTTCGATTATTTTAATTAACGCAGAGGCAATTTATCTTGATCAGGGGGTTTTATTCTCTTTGATTTTTGTTAGTTTTTCTATTAGATATCCTGTTTTTATTTTAAAAGTATTTATATTTGTTTTGATCCCTTCTTCTATTCTCATGTCCACCTGATCCATCCAATTGCGCATAGCAGCATTCCACAAAGTAGTGGCTTGAAATGACCAATTTTGTCATTTTTTTTGAAGGGATTATTATTCGGAGTATGTGTGGAATAAGGAAACTTGCCCAAGGTTTCGCCCTGATCTGCTTGAATTCGAACACAGGTACCATGCTTATAAGGCGATTGCTCTAACCACTGAGCTACAAGAGCTCCACTATTGCATATTTCAATATTGCAATAAGTACAAAAACTCCACTGCCCGTTTCCACATCTCTTTCCTTTCTAAATATGTTATACACTGCAATTTTTAATTTCCAGTCCTTTTCTTTCTGGAGCCACTTTTCAGTAATCCCAACTATATCTGGTTCCTCACGACAAATTATTGCCTTTAGTTTGTCTGTTTTGTTTTGGATGCTGTGCACATTGCTGTACAGACAGTTTTGACTCTGATGAGATAGACTGGCAACGTTTGATTTAATATTTTTAAACCAAAAATACTCTCGTGTGATCCCTAACCCAATTCAATGCTCTAAAATTCCATTTGCAAAAATATAGAATTTCTTACTTGAGTTAAGCAATGTTAATACATGGCATTGATGCTATTGGGTTTGGGGTTTGGAATCCAGTAATTTTATTCAGCAGTTTGCTCAGGGAATAAAAAATCCCCTTAAAATACATTGACACAAATTCTTTCTGTATCATTTTGTTTCTCTGTCTTTCTGTACGTCTGTTTGTGTATTTAGTTACATGCGCAGGGAATAACTGAGAGTATAATTCTCACAAGCACATTATTTGATTAGAAATGTCATTCAGGTATATTTGCTGATTGCCTTCAAATTGTACTCTTTTACAACACATCAAATCACTTTGGATTATATTCTCAGATAAATCTAAACTAAAATCCGTCTGTTGAATGATAAGTTTGGAAAAAATGCAGTGAACAAGCCTATTCTAAGTGCTGTCAGGTCCTGTAACGTTCGCAATTGTGAATGATCAGGCTGGTCATAGAGAGCCTGAGGAATGAAATTTAGAGCTTGTAACATGCTCTATCATTCATAGCCACAATCGTGTCAAAAACCCTCAGCACAGGAATCTAACATTTGTTAATGCAGTGAAGAGCTTTTAAACTTCAGGCTAATCCTATTTTATTATCAACAATGAAAAATATATTTACTATATCATAGTATTGTACTCTTAGTTCACATAAAATTTGTAACCTTATACAGTTAAGCAATAAGTATTGTAAGTCAATTGGTGATGATTAGATAAAACATTTTAAAATGTTTGTTTTTAAGCAACCTAGCTTCTGATCTCAAATACTTAATTGAACAAAATGAGGTATGGTTTTGCTCTGCCCGAACAGAATTAAGAAAAAAAATCACCTGTGTATATTTGAAAATAATTCCCAAAGCATTAATGTATCTTTCTTGCTGAAATACCGAAAGACCATTTGTGGACTTCCACCATTTGTGCTTCTACTAAAGAAAATGTCATCTTACAGATGGAATAAATTCAGACCAAAGTACAAAATAATCCATGGAAATAGGAAAAAGTAAATGGAAATGAATTGAATTTGTGAAAAGTAAATGGAATGCAGCACAAAAGATAATGGAACAAGAAAAGGGAAATTAGTCTTTCAAGCCTGCTACGTCTTCATCGTTTATTTAAAATGTTCATTATCATGAATTCTTCCCACTGATCATCTTCAAATTCCTATTCCCTAAATTCTCAAGAAACACAGCAAAAATTCTCACATTTATGAAAGCAAAGATGTATTCCATCTGACATTTGGTGTGTTCCTGTTAAGTGTTTCTTGCCTTTTTGTTACAGTGTTTTATTGTGTCAAACATTTTAGGGTTCAGTTAATCTGATTCTCTTTAAGACCTTCAATATCTGACACTGTCATAAATTGAGAATATTGCCTGTGTTTTCCTCTTCGACCGTGCTTTCTGTTCCCCTCCTAACTCTTCCCGCTACACTTCCCCCCTGCTCGGGTCCCGACCTGATTGTTCAGCGCTTTGGGACGTCCTCCCGACGTGAAAGGCGCTCTATAAATGTAATTTTGTTGTTGTTGTATTTGCTTTTTTCTGTGCTACTGAATATTCGATGTTAATGTTTTCAGGTCACTTTCTTTCTGTGTCTCAGAGATAGGAACACACTTATCCATCCATCAGTAGATAACTGGATGGAATACAGCGTGCAGCGCAGCAAGACTGGTATTGTAAAACAATATGAAATATTATGATTTTCTAAAAAAAAAGAAAATGGATTCTAATTGTCAAATCCTCATTGTCCGATAAAACTTTTTCCAAAAAAAGGTTACATCTTAAGTAAGTGCCAATCCTTCTCTCAATGACAAAACATTAAGCAAGTTTTCTTACTCCACACACATACATACCTCAGTTTACCTAGCAGTAATTAAGAAACCTGATTTAGGTTTCCTAAATAGTCAATTTAGTCAGTTACTAAAATAGTCAATTCATTTTAGAGTATATTCTGTAAAGCACTTTACGACGTCTCAAAGACACGATAAGACACCATATCAAATGTACGCACGATGATGATAATGAAGTTTCATCTAATAGATCCAGGTACAGTACAAGTGACACATATTAGATTTACATCTCGTTTACATGCTGCTTTAAGCACTGATGTCATGACCAAGCTACACATTGAAGGAAACATTTTGTAAGTGTTTTGAGAGCAGGTCAAGCTTCATTATGCCTGCTTTGGCTGATTGATGACAATCATGCGTATGCATTTTAATTTGTTTGAAGCAGCAGCATTGTTGAAATATGAAATATTTTATGTTACTAAAATATATATAAGTTCAGAGCAAAACGGTACTGTTTTGTTCCATTTAGTTAAAGAAGCTTTTGATTCTAGGGGTGCTCTTGAAATTGCGGGTTCTTGTGTATCTATAATATTCATTTATCAGTGCAAAGGATCAGAGCGTTTACTTTGTCCATTGTGCTTTCGCAGACCAATGCAGCTGTGCTAAATGTTTATCCGACAAACCAGATGTTGAAACAAAGATGCTCTTGTTCTAAGTCCAATAAAATTGAATTCTAAGTCTTTCATTGTATCCTTGGTTATTCGCTTGATGAAAACAGTTGGCTGTAGCACTGGGTAACAGATAATAACATTACAGGAAGACAAAAAAAGGTCCAGTCATAATATTATGATCACTCTCCTGGCAGGGTCAGTGGAATTAGATTGAAATTCCACTTTGACTGCAATATTTCTTTTGAGCAGCAGCTGCATTTCCGAAGGGTTTCAAGGGTTTGAGCCAATCTTGAATAAACTAGCACTTAAAAGAATTGTTGCCATTTTGGATATGCCAGCAATCTGTCTGTGACTGTACAATTTGCCTGCTAATAGGCAATGGTGGGAAAGTGGGCAAATGCCAACTAGGTAATTGCTTGCAGAATCCTTGTGAACAAGAGCATTTGTAGTACAGCCTCAGCAGTAGCATGCTAATGAGCAATACGAAACAACACATTGAATTTATATAGCGCCTTTCACATCGGGAGGACAGCCCAAGGTGTTGCAGCATCCATTTTGGGGTAAGTGTTTTTTATGATAATGATAATTCTTGCATTTCATATAAGAGCCTTATCACATCTTCGAGACATTTCAAAATGCTTCACAGAATATACTATAAATCGAACTGACCGTGTATTTTGTGGGCAAAACTCAGCAGCCAATTGCACACAGCAGTGTCCCACAAACAGTTGTGATTGAGTACTTCATTTTCTTTCAAATTTAAATGGGAGAGCGATCCACTAATTGATTAACAACCGGGTTCCTACTTAATACTCGTTAAAGTAATGGCGTGTGGAGTAATGAAACTTGCCTAACGTTTCACTGCGTCTGGGAATCAAATCCAAGTTCTCACTTACAAGGCGAGTGCTGTAACCAATATGCTACAGGACTCCATGAAGTTTGAAGCATGAGGAAGTTTACGTTTAGGGAGTTTCATTTTAGGATTTTTCTTTCAAATTACTGTGGGAGGAACAATTTCCCAAAGGATATATGCATGGCTTGCAAGCAAATGCATCATTGCTCACATGGCAATTTTGTGTAATGTCACAAACCCAAGCAAAATCAATGTCTGAAAGTTTCTAAAAAAAAACATTTTAATCCTCAACTGTTTACCTTAGAAATCAATTAGTCTGAATTTAGTACAGTCTTTGCAAAGGTTTGTCTAAGATCTTACAATGAAAATAAGTAATAAATAAACAAACAAATAAATATGAGTTTTGCAAGCTCTGCATGAGAAATATCACACTTAACCATGTCAGAGAAATTTTAAAATGAGTTAATTTGGAAGGCGTTTTTTTCTAGGAATTAAAGTCGTAAATTAAGGCTTTTTAAAAATGTAGGTTACCGAATAAAACATATAATTTTCAGGATAAATTATGTGGTTAAGACTGCTAGTATTTGGGTAGCTGCAATTGAACTAATATATGCAGTTGTACTATCCATCTCACTCTTCCTGAATCAAGGAGGTAGAAATCTGCTGACTATACTGTTAGAACTTTCTATGCTTATGAACTTCAAACTGTGTAAATATTTTAGACTACATTAAATCCAACAGCTTTCACATTTTACAAGACAATAGTTGCAGATATTGAATCCTGTGTGAACCTGAGGCCAAGTGAAACCCATTCCTCCAACTAATTTTCTACCCTGACAAACAGCAAATCACAATCATGTCACTGGCAGTAATATAACAATTATACTGCACATCATGGAAAATGTGACATGAATCCAGCTGTACATGAACAAAAGATATGAAATGTAACTGCTCCCAAATGATTGGCTTTGAGAGCTTTGAAAGTTGTATTTTTATATCAATGCTCATATAAATTCATATCAGGAAAGTCTTCAAAAACTGTCTGTGTATGTGTAAAAATCTTACCAGATGGGTATATTTTGCAATGATTGCTGCAGTAACAACTTTGTCAGGTTCAGACTATCCTTTTTGAAAGGTGACAAAATTAATAATAATTCCTGCATTTGATATAGCACCTTTTCATGTCATAAACTCTCAAAGTGTGTCAAATAATTTTTCTCTTTAAAGGGCCGGGATTATGCATTTATAGTAAACTGTAGGTATCAAATTGCACGCAGTAATATCTTACAAATAGATATGACAGGATTTTTTTTTAATCTGGGGGATTTTGATCCTAAACATTGGGAGAAACTCCCTCCTCTACTATTTCAGGATCTGCTTCTTGTGATGTAAATTGTGATGAAAAGTAGGACTTTACCAGAGTATCACACACTTACCATCCCTCCTGGTAACATCTTAAGCCGTAATATTTAATGACAATTAATGACACTCATAAGCATGATCAAAGATAGAATATTAAAATGATTTCTATTCAGCACTGTCATGTAAAAAGAACATATCTCTATGTATCTCTGTGGAACAGGCTCCCTAAGGGAGATAGCTGAAACATAAGTGTTGATTCCTTCAAATACAGATTAGATAGTATTTTTTTTGGAAATAACATCATGCGATATAGTACTGTATATAGATAGTTCAGGACATACATGCATTGAATTTCAGGGCAAACTAGATGGACCTTGATCTTTTTCTCTAGCATTTCTTAGTCATTCTGAAGGCCTGAGGCTGGAGTGCTTCCAGATATTAATAATAATCCTTGCATTTGATATTGCGCTTTTCACATCGTCCAGATGTCTTAAGGCGCTTCACAGAATATACTGTAAAGTGAATTGACTTTATGTTTGTTGACGAAACACAACAGCTAATTGCGCACAGAAGTGTCCCACAATCAGTCGTGGATTAAAGTGATCACATTTTTTTCCCTTGGGGGATTATTATCATGTGTGTGGAGTAAGGAAACTTTCCAAAG
This sequence comes from Hydrolagus colliei, assembly GCA_035084275.1. NCBI lineage: Eukaryota > Metazoa > Chordata > Chondrichthyes > Chimaeriformes > Chimaeridae > Hydrolagus > Hydrolagus colliei. Next base: position 16,513,898 of record CM068747.1, on the reverse strand, counting down.
CGAGTGCTCTTATTGCTGAGCTATAGGACTCCAAAATGAACCAAATCTACACAGTATTGTACAAAAGGTTAACTTTCCAGTACTGTAAAAGCTGACAAGAAAATTCAATAACAGTATTTTTTTCTGACAAGAATCTTAAATCAAGTAATTTGATAGAGCCAAAGAAAACATGGATATAATTTGTTGCATCTATCAAGCCCATTTTCCACAGTCAATACAAAACCATTTATGTATCGTAAATATGCTCTTCAAAGATAAATATGCATTGGAAGTAGATTTGATGCTTTCTTTTAAAAGGAAACTGGATAGGTACTTATAAGGAAACAATTTGCATGGCTATGTGGTAAGAGCGAGGGAGTGGGACTAGTTGGTAGCTCTATTAAACAGCCAGCATAGGCACAATGAACCAAATGGCCTTCTCTGTGCTGTCAGATTCTCTTGATTCTCACAAAAAAGTCTACAATATTCACCCAAACTAATAACAATAACTAACAATCCCTTAAAAATAATTATTATTTGGGTTTCAATCCATGACTTTTTCTGAAGCAGTAACTAATGCCTTGGGACGTCCTCCAGACGTGAAAGGTGCTATACAAATGTAATTTTGTTGTTGTGGCGGGACATTGCCGTGTGCAATTGACTCCATGTTTTGCCCAAATATCAAGTCAATTCACTTTACAGAATTTTGCGAAGCGCTTTGAGATGTTTTGAATATGGGACAAGGCACTATAGCAAATGCAAGGAATATTATTATTAAACTACTTATCCATGGTGCAACTCTGATACTTTCACTATAGTCTTGAGAATTATGGATTGTGGAGTCCAGGTTATTTATTGCTTGTCTTTACTAATGTGCAAACCAGAAATCCAATCAATGGGAAGCTTGGGACACTGCCATTTAAAAAGTTGTTGGTGGATGAAGGGAAGCTATCCTGTTTCAGTATCAGCAGGTTTGTTCATTATCAGCAAGCCACCTTTTCCAACCCATCTGTTAATCAGGACCATTGGCAATCAATTAACATAACAGAGTTTCACCTCACAGTTTTAATGAATAATATCTCAGCAGAAATAGTTATCTTGGTATATTGCTACGCTAAGGTGCGACTTTCAAATCGCCACAATATCTAGGAAGGCATTATTGAAATTGTAGATAAGGTCACAGTATAAATGTTAAATAAAGCTAGTGGGGTTGCATGTATATGCAAAACTATTCAGATTGCTTAGACTATGCTGTCTGTTCAAAAATGACTGCTCAGACACTCCTTGAAAATGTCACATATATTACAGCAATCCCACATGAGAGATTTCGTACTCTGTGTCGATTGTGTTATTTTGCATTTTAATAGGATTTATAAACCATGATGGATTCATGTTATTTTTATTCTTTCATTTAACTGTCCTATTTAAGCAACTCATAACAAGAAATAATGAGAAGCTAGGATTTGCAAAAAAATACATTTATCTTTTCCTTACATAATTTATTTTCAAAGTCGTGCCCAATTAAATGAAGAAATGATCTTGCCTCAGTGTTATGGATATACAGTACCTTGTTGCTGCCTCTGCTGCTGAACATCATAGATCTTTAGTCCAAACAGTGGTGGCCGTTCCCTTTTGAGCAGCGAAACATTACGCGTGACCAAATCCAATTGAAAAATTGTCCCATTTGTATATTCAGTCCAGAAAATAGAGTTTCCGTAATGCGACAATCCAAATGGATGGTTGAGTTCTTTTCCGCTGTATACTATCTGCAATATTTATAGAAATGTGAATCAAAATAAGATCATATCAACAATAATAATTAACTGGAAGGAAAATAAATAAACAACAGTGATTACATTTATATTAAGGTGTCTAAGAATTGCTCTCGAGAACAAAACAACTCAACGGTCATTTCTTTTAAAAAAAAAATTTTAGTATTATTGCGGGTTGAGAAATTTCTGATATCAAATGAAAAATTAACATCAAATTTAAGCACAAATTCACAGGTTTTGACTGCAGATACAATGGCCTAGCTAAGCTTATCTTTGGCCTTTTGCAGAGACAACTTTAATCTCTCCCCTTGCCTGAATTCGACACAAAGGCAAACGAGACACACAAATCATCTCTTGATCAACAGTACCACTGACAATATAAGTACCGTGTTTTTAATCAAATATTCGCATTTGTTTGCAAGATTTATTTAAACTGGATCTGTTATTTATGGTGGTACCATCATCACCATCACTTGCTCTCCTTCCCCCAGCACCTTCCTATGCCAGCGTAGGAAATGCAATAACTGTTCTTTCACCTCCTCCAATACCAACAACAAAATTACACTTGCATAGCGCCTTTCACGTCGGGAGGATGTCCCATTAACCACTGTCCATAACCCCAAACACAGTTTTCATGTGAAACAGCTAATTAGATGTACTACCACCAATGTAGTATACTGCATTTGCTGCTCATGGTGCGGTCTCCATTGGGACGAACAAACGCAGATTGGGTGACCAATTTGCCGAACTCCTCCATTCTTTCCGCATGCATAATCGTGAGCTTAAGAGTCACTCGCAGTCTGACTTCTCCATCCAGGGTCTCCTACGCCGTTCCAATGAATCACGGGATAAGCTCGAGAAACAGCATCTATCTGCTAGGGAACTTAAGAGTCCTTGGGACGTTCTCCCGACAGAGAATTATAAAAGGAGCTCTATAAATGTAACTTTATTGTTGTTGTTGTTGTTGTCCCCTGGTCTAAATATTCGTTACAATAATTTCAGACAATAACAGTTCACCTTCCCCCTACCCCTCTTATGTGTATTATCACATAACCTGTGTCCCAGACACACCTTTTCTCCCTCTGTTCTGCCTGTTTAGTTGCAATTTCAGCCCCACATCCACCCACTTTGTTTTGCATGTTAAAATCTCTGTTCATCTCTTTTATTGCAATCCCCACCTTTGTTTTGCATCATTAGCGCCTATTTAACCCATCATCCCCTGCCCTCTAACTCATTTTCACCTTTGTCTCTCTTGCCTTGCCTCCACCCTCTCTATTAGTCCTTAATAGAGTGGGGGGCGGCTTCGCTCCCGATTTACACCAGTCCTTGCCAGACTTCACAGGCCCTGAGAGCTTCAACTTCAAGATACTCACCCTTGTTTTCAAGTCCCTCCACTCCTTTGCACCCCCTACCTCTCTGACCTCCTCTCTCCCCAAACCAGCACCCGCTGCCTTTGCTCCACCGGGTCTGGCCTCCTCCATGTCCCCCCGAATCCTCCGCTTCACCCTCGGCGGCCGTGCCTTCAGCCACTATGCCCCGAGGCTCTGGAACTCCCTCCCTCACTCCCTTCGCCTCGCCCCCTCTTTTCCCAGTTTCAGGTCACAGCTAAAGACCTTTCTCTTCGACCGCGCCTTTGGTCACCTGGCTCAGTCCTGGGATCCGTTATTGTGAAGCGCTCTGAGACGCTGCCTGGCGTGGAGGCCGCCATATGAATCAAAGTTGTTGTTGTTGTTATTGTTAAAAGTCTCTCCCTCCCAACATTCCCTAAGTCTGACGAGTAGTCATGGACCTGAAATGTTGACTCACTTTCCTTTCTCTGGAATCTGGATGCTGCCTGACATTCTGAGTGTTCCCAGCGATTTCTGTTCTGGTTTCTATTAATTATGCGCAGCTTTGCAATAGCACAAAAAAGTTATAACAGCAGACTTACCTTTCTATCTGTGCCATTGAGAAAGATGCTTTCAATGTGATCATAATAAGCATCACACCAATAGAGTATTCCAACAGTGTTGTCTAAGGTTAAACCATTGGGCCATAACATCATTGTTGTCACAAAGAGCTGTCGATTAGAACCATCCATCCATGCTTTCTCAATTCTTCCTGTCATGTTGTTTATTGCTTCCTCTTCCCAATCTGTCCAGTACATCCAGCTACATCAACAACAACACAATTACATTCATAGAGTGCCTTTCATATCGAGAGAATGTCCTACGTGTAGTAATGCATTAAATCTTTAATAATAAGAATAATCCTTCCATTTATATAGGGCTTTCCACATCTTATCGACATCTTATCGAAAGCACTTCACAGCAATAAAGAACAATTTAAACTTTCTCTGCTCTGATGGCTGAAAACTTCAATGCGCAGTTAACTTTCCATATTAGAATCTTCATTATTAACAGCAATGGTTATAACTCTAATCGCTGCAGTTCTGGACTGAATAAAGCCATGTTTTAATAGATAGTGCTACACACTGATCAATGGGGACAAGGGCTTTATATCCAGATGGATAGAATATCAAAGTGAGGAGGTGATGTTGAATTCGTGCAAACCTTTGGTTAGACCATATTTAGAGGAATTTTGGTCTACAGGAAGTATATGGCAGCAAATGAAGCAATACAGCCTAGGTTGATGATGATAATACCATGGCTGGCAGGTTACTGCTATCAAGATACACTGGATAAGTTGAACCTTTTTTCTGTGAGAGTGGAGACATTTGGGGGAACATAATAAAACTGTTTAAAATTCTGAAAGGTTTGATAAGGTTTGATAAATAGGCCGTTTCTATTGGTGAGTAGTCCATAATCAGGGGACAAAATATAAGATAGAGACTAGGGGATGTTGAAACTAGGGGATGTTGAAATGTTCAAATGTTGAAATTGCTAAAAAATTACTGTATAATTACAATTTTGTTGTACTATCATATTATAGCACTGTGTTTTTGAGGCAGCTCCGGTTATTAATTTGATCCAGCAATTTGCACGGCACAACCAAGAAAACATTAGTCAACATGGCTAGTTCACATAAGTCTCTTAAATGTCTGAAATCAGTTTAGACTGAACCTTATAAAAATAATCTCTGCATTTGATATAGTTTCTTATCATGTTTACGAGACATCTCAAAGCGCTTCACAGGATATACGGCTAAAGTGAATTGACTGTATATTTTATGGGCGAACCAAGGCAGCCAAATGTGCACAGCAGTGACCCAAAGTTGGATTTAATGAGTAAATTATTATTTAAAAAATATATATTTAAAAGGGATTATTATCCCCTGAAGAGTGAACAACCAAATGACAAACATTTGGATTCCTCCTTGCAGCTGGGTAATCAGAGGCATGTGGAGTAAGGAAACTTGTCTCACGTTTCGCTCTGCCGGGAATTGAACCCAGGTCCTCTCGCTTGGGAGGAGAGTGATCTACCTGCTAAACTACATGACTGAATATAAAAGACTTACAGAACAGATTTAGTCATTGGTGAGAGCGAGAAAGATAATAAATTATATGGGACAATTTCAGAAATGATTTCCAGATTTTACATCGACTACAAGCCATTGCACAAATAACTGTTAATCTTTTTGTGCATCAGCTGTTTATATCAACATGCCTCAGGTTTTACCTGAGTCAAGACAGCTTGAATGAATTATTAGTCAAAACAGGTGACAGTGGTCTATGGCTGTGGCTTACAGATTGTGAGCTCTCTGGTTGAAATCTCCAGCTGTGCTAACCTTAACTTCTTTGCTTTTCTCAGCTGAGGCAAAATCAGCCCCATCCTTCCTAGGGATGTCAAGGACCAGCCCAGTATAGTGGTCTTTAACCCACTTCAGCACACTCTATTGATAGCGTATGGACATGGCAGCAACAACAACAAATTACATTTGTGTAGGTATTGCATCTTTCACGCTGGGAGGCAATCCCAAGGGGATGGAAGGTCCACGGTTTGGAGCTGTTGGTTGGTTGGGATCAGGAGAGGTGTAGGGCAGTGAGGGTGAGGGTAGGAGGTGCCCGAAGATGCTGTCGAAGAGGAGGATTTTGAGACATGCTTTGAATGAGGTAAGACGAGATGAAGGGATTGTGGGATGGAGTTTCAAAGGGTAGGGGAAGAGAGGCTGAAGGCAGGTGGGTTGAGAGAATCCATGATGCCCAAGAGCATCATGGCCACTTGGGCAAAGTATTGTCAAAAGCAACCATGGATTGGGACCCCACATTTTAAGACTAGGGGCAAGAAACAGAAACATATGTCAATGGGGAGAACATTTGGTAAATATCAGCATACAAATGTTGAGAATTCTAATTTCACTTCAATATAGCAATTTTAGTGTTGTATAAAATCAGCTGAACAAGAATTGATTGTAACTAAGAACTCATCTATTTGAGTTTTCACTGATGAGAGGAACAGTGGTGCATACAGATAGTCTTAAGCAATGAAGTCACTGAATTATGACAATGTAATCAAAATAAATGAGAGTGCAAACATTCCCTTTAGATCCCTTTAATTTACCTGAAGCCTAACTTTGTTTTCTGTCTTGCTGGCACATTTGGAAAAGTAAAACTGCATATTTGTTTCTCAAAGTGTAATTTTCCAATGTTTTATTTTTGACAGAACTAAGGTCCTGCACTCTGCATGCACAGAGGCTCATCAGATAAATGGGAACAAAACAAAACACACCAAATCCACTAATGATATATTGCAACATATACCCCTGGAATCACCTATTCATCAATGACCTCAGCACCCAGACTCAAAAGTAATTGTTTTTTTAAAATGAATGTACACAGAATTGTTTCAATAGAGATACGTGGTTAAAGAAAAATGAAATATTTATCAGTCAAAAATCATAATTTAGTCATGCCTAGAGTGCTCATAAATTATGTGGTCTTAAGTCACTTGGTGATTTATATTTTTAATAAACCAATCCGGCTGTGTAATCTGCCCTTTGTGCAGCCCGTCACAAAGAAGGGAGGTAATTTGTATAAAAAATAATCCACTTGTTCTAACATCCCAATCAATTCTAAGCATAACCATCAGGAGTTGGGGAATATGAGTTGATCTCCAGAGCATGTTTTATTCAGGATATCCTGAACGACAAATAGGAGGATATGAAGTAAGGTATCATGTAATGAAATTGATGAAAGATATCAAGGAGTGACTTGCGCTCAAGAAAGAGGCATGGAAGCCTATGCCAAAATCTCAAATGCCAGAGAATGATAATGCAATTCAGACCACAGGATGTCAACTGGAAAATTAAATAACATTTTGTAGTTGGGTTGTGCAATTAGTTGAGCAAAACAAATGGTTTAGAAAATTGGAAGTTAATGTTGGTTTAATCAAAATTGTTTAGTGCAACAGCCTTATATCCCAGATTGGCAAAATACAGTTCAAATCTCAAACTTGAGAAATTTTCAAGCCTCTTGCTTTTCATTTACACGACTGATCTCCATCTCTTGAATTACTGTAGCAATTCACTCATCGGGAGCATCAAATTGCTCATGCAATTCCTTTTACAGCTCACAAAGCCAGCTGTTGGTGCCGCCAGAATGGAAGCGGCTTTGGCACAGTCTGACTCATTCGTTTCTCTCTCGCTATCTTATTTATCAAGGTACACAACAAGAAAGTAGGGAGATATTAATTAGGAATACAGTATCAGCTACTGTTCAGATTAATTTGGATTTGGGTGTTATATTTCAGTTGCAGTGGGACACAAAATTTGTTGTTGAAAATTCCCAGAATGTTGTTAGGTTGCGTGATCACAGTTCTTTTGAATATTAACAACAACAAAAAAAAATTACATTTCTAGAGCGCCTTTCACGTTGGGGGGCCATGAAAGGAGTCCCAAAGCGCTGAGATGACATAAATCTAGTGATTCCCCAAAAGTGGTTCTGAACTAACTTGCAGTACATTGTAAATAAAAAGGAATAGAGAATCTATCACCATCTCATGTGAATGTGTCACGTCCTTGCCTCATATAATGCCATGTCAAAATTAAAAACTCAAACTGGGAAAAACATCATAGCTCATGACTGTCGGCACAATAATGATAAGTCCTGCATATAGATGTGAAGATTGTGAAAGGGGCATTTGCACCAAATATAAAAATTCAATGCAATATTACAGTGTGATTCATTTGAGCAATTCTGATAGTACAAAACTATTTTCAAGCATTGGAATCACTTAATAAATCTATTAAAATACCTTTCATCCACGGTGAGTGATCTATAATGGAATGGAATTTCGTTCTATAACTCATTTCCAATGTGCTTATGGAAGTATTTTATTTTCCATGAAGTATTATACTAGAACATAACACTGATTGGTTGAGGAACAAGGTAATTTATGCAAGCGATCATTATTTGCAAATGGACGCATTTAGAATCATGGGAGCTGCTATTTGACATTGCTCATTAGTTACTGTTCCACACTGTGCAGGGATTGCTTGCTCTACTTTTTGCCCTGCTTACCTTTCATTTCAGGCGTAAGTGCAGAATGACCGATATATTGAAATGAATACTGTATAAAGTTGTGCAGTTGACTTGGTGCTTAATATAATAATCCTTGCATTTATGCAGTGCCTCCTCATGTCTCCGAGACATCGCAAAGTATTTCATAGAATATACTAATAATAATTTGATATAGCGCTTCAGAGATTATACTGAAAAATGAATTTAATGTATATTTTATGGGCGAAACACAACAGCCAATTACACAGCAGTGTCCCACAAACAGTCGTAAATTGAGTGTCCAAGTTATTATTACTTTTTAGGGGATTAGCACCCTCGAAAAAGTGATTCACCAATCGACTCATTACCAGATACCTACTTACTGCTAGATAAACAGAGGCATGTGGATTAAGGAAACATGCCTAACATTTTGCCTTGCAAGGTGTCAATCCCAGATCGTCTTGCTTGGGAGGAGAGTGCTCTAACCGTGTTTTAATCACTAAACTACAAGACACTAAAATATGCTGCATTCCTGCAGGGGCCTTGTCTATTGTGAACTTTCATGGACTCTTCGTGTGTGTGTGTGTGTGCAAATGGTGCTTACTTAGTTGAAGAAGTAGGTGGTGGGTGGCTGCATAGTTAACTGGAGACAATACAGAAGGCCAATATCTGTATATGTCAGGAACTCTGATGGTTCATTGTCAGTAGCATAGAGTCAATGAAGAATTGCATAGAAAGGATATAGCACCTTTGGGTTAGTGGGGTATACCTCTCTGGTTAGATCCTTGGTAGCTAAAGTGAAATATATTCCATTCTTCCCACTGTTGCCTCTTATCTCTGAGAGTACATCGCAAACAACTTCAGTTGCTCTGTTTGAAGCCAATTTCTTTCTATTTGAAATGTGGGAAAGAGGATATTCTTTTAATGCTGTGTCTTGGTTTCTCTACCTGGCAAGGTGAACGGCAGAGTGAAGGCAAGAATTGATTAATTCCTTTTATTGAAGCACTCGCTATTCTTTCTATGCATATGAACTTTAAAAAAAAATTAGGATTCTTGTCATCATTGGGTTTCAACCTCACTCTCTGGAATGTGTGGATTTCTTCCAAAATATGTCACCCTTGACCACTCGACCGCATAAAGATAAGACCTATATACCTCTGCACTCTCTCTGGATATACTTAGGCTACAGCTGCAATGGAAAATCCATCATTGGGCAAAACTAATTTTATATGACATATTTCAGGAGTGATTTTGCATCTTAGTGTAGCTCAGACGCACACATGGGCCACACTGATCAGAGAGCCATTGGCAAAAAATAATTGTGGAAGCTCAAATCATGAAGGTAACAATTTGCAATAATGAGATATCATACTAACATTCCTTTCAAAGTTCACCATTTGTGAGTTTGGAACAAGCACTGAAATGTTAGCTTAAAAATCTCAAGAGTAATTAAATACCATTGCCATGTTTTCTGAATGAAACTAATGAATGTCTTGACTGTGCAAATAAAAACTGGTGTTTTGTGTCCGAAATCAAGGCAAATACTTTATTACTGATTTCTTGTTTCACCATCAATATACACTTTCAATTGGAATGGCCTGGTTGAGGCTGATACACAATACCACTCTCTAGTATAATATACTTAACTATAAAATGAGAGTTTGAGAATTTCTCCTGTTTCATGAATAACTTAAGTGATTTAAATTGTAGAGAATCATAATCTTCACCTGTAAATGGAAAGCATTTTCCGGTAGGTCTATTGAGCTGCCGTGAATCTTGTATTGGACAATAATTAATTCCAATTAAATGCCTTAAGCATCATATGCAACATAATTGTTAGTTCATCCGGAAAAGAGACAAGCTGGAAGTCTGACAATGACAGTTCAACCATCTCTGTTCACTGAAGTAAGTCTTAGAAAAATACGTACCCATTTAAGGGATCCACAACTATACCCCTTGGATGAGACATTTCACCCTGTATCAGTGTCTTCCGTGTCTGTGAAGCTTTCTCAAGTCTGGCTACGCTAATGGACTTCTTGTAACTATCATCTGTCCAGTATAGGTTATTTCCAATCCAGTCCACTGATAAGCCCTCCACATTGTCGACACCTGGAAACAGAAAAATAATATTTTATTATATATATATTTCAGAATATTTAATTGAAATATGACACCTTATCATGTTGTTTTCAGTATATTTTGTTTGACATAGCACCCTATGTTATGAAATCTCAAAGTGCTTCACAGGGTTTTACTATAGGTGAATGTGGCACCCAACCTGTCCACTACTGCCATGGCCCACAAATAGGGATGAAGTAATTGACCAATTTGTTGTAATATGGGGGATTGTTGGCCATAGGGAAGCTGCCTTCCTTTTTCAAATAGTGCCACAGGATCTTCAACATACACCTGAACAGGCAGTTGGGACTTTAGTTTGATGTTTCATGCGAAGAACGCAGCACATCCCCAGCTCTGCATTGTAGTGTGAATCTGGTCAGTAAGTCAAAGGTCCTAAAGTGAGGTCTGAACCCACAACTTTCTGACTCAGAGGTGAGATTGCTATCAACTGAGCCATGCTAACACATAAGGAATAAAGAATGAACAGATTTTATATCTTAATATGCACAAACCACACATCATGTTACAACAAATAGAGAACAGGTTAATATAATGCATGTGAAAAGTGTAGTGTGTACTCTTTACCATGATGGTGCTTCATGATGGAATCTATGCATCAACGAAGTTCAGTAAATTCAAATAAAAGTGTTGAAAGGAATTCAAACCCAGTGATCAAATCAGCATAGGTAACATTGGAAACAGCTTTCAAAGAACTGTGTAACTAATTGGCTAACTCATTCCAAGATTAAGTTATTCCATTCATTCCATGTTTTACCTACCCCGGGTTAATTGCTTTGACCTTTTCTCTCACATCTATTATATTCTGATCAAGGCTCTCTTTGCCCAACTACTCAGTGCATCTGGGTTCCAGCAATATCTTTATTTGTCCCCCGAGTCAAATTGTGGGAAAACTATTTTAACAGGAACTCCCAGTTCTTCTCCAAAGTTCATTCTATTACATTAATCTTATTTATGCTCTGAAAATACTGTTAGAAGTAAAGGAATAACACTCAGAAGCAGATGGTTTTGGAGTTGAGACTTTATACTGTATAACATATATATACATGCTGTTGCCAATTGTGGCCTGGGCAGAATTTTCTTAGAATTATAAAATTCAAAGAATCGTATAACATAGTAACAGGCCATTCAGCCCTTCATAATGTTGTGCTTGCGCCAACTCTTTAAACGAGCTATCCAACTCGACCCACACTCACGCTTTTACCCCATAGCTCTGCAATTTTTTTCTTTTTAAAATATGTATCCAATTCCCTTTGGAAAGTTATTATTGAATCTGCTTTCACCTCCATTTTGGGCAGTCTATTCCAGACCCTTTATCAAAACAACTTTTCCATGCATGTAATAATAATAATGATAATAATCCTTGCGTTCGATATAGTGCTTTTCACATCTTCTAGACATCTCAACCCACTTCATAGAATATACTGTAAAGTGAATTAACTACGTATCTGTGGGTGAAATGCAGCAGTCAATGTCCCACAAACAGTCGTAGATTGAGTAACCAAATTATTCTTTTTTTTAGGGATTATTATTATCAAGCAATTAGGCGTGTGGAGTAAGTAAACTTGCCAAAGGATTCACCCTGCCTGGAATCGAACCCAGGTTTCTTATGTAACTGAGCACCTGTGCAAATTGTACAGCAGGAGTCAGTGAAGAGCTAATCCTTTACCGAATATTTTAATAGTGTTAAAAATTCTATTCAAATTGAGCACATTTAGCAGAGAGGAGTGTTCCCCCCACCTCCCCATCTTGTTATTTCAATGTCAAGGAGGAACCCAAAATCATACTAATTTAGAATGTTTCACAATCAAAGCAGACATGTATAACATGAAGTACTGTATTTATATGACAAGCATCCTAACACAAGAATGCATGGTGTTGCTTCTCAGAAGGAATCTTGGCCAATCTTCACTTTCTATCTCTACGTTCATTCATGCAGTTAAATTTCACTTAAGCAAATTTGCTCTTTCATTTTGGAGTAGAGTTTGAATTTAATTGCTCATTGAGATGAAGGAAGTCAGTGTAGGGTGATGGAACATTTTCCTACTCTGGCACTTGGCCATCCAACACTCTCAGGTCAGACATGGAGCAAATATTCTAATTACGAGACTGTACCTTAAATTAGGTCAAGGAGGAGAGCCATACAGTTGATAGTTTCTCAGCTCTTAATATAAAAATGCAGCATATCAACACTATCCAATATTGGAAAGGGTTTGTATTGTATTGGGTTCCATATTTTCATGAAGTGGTTAAGCATTGCAGTGAGCATTGCATTGCGCTTTATTTTAACCGGTAATCACGTTACCATATTTTACATCGATAATGCAAAATAACAGTGGTTCCAGAACGTACTGTAAGATGCTTGTTTGGCACGAAGCTTGTTGGATTTTCATTGAGCAATAGACACATCTTTAAATTATTTCTCAATTTTTAGAACAATGTCAAGACTTCCGAGCAAGCAGTTACACTTGACAGAACTTCCCGTGCACTACACTTGCAAGACACGGACGTGATCAACTGGTTGAAAACGAGGAAAAATTACAGGTAAAAGAGATTTTTAAAAAAATATCTGAAAATAGAAGAGAATAAATATAAACTCTCTGAAAAATTATATGATAAGCAATGCAAAGAAAAATCAAAGAGAAACAAACCATCACATGAAAGGGAAAATATGATCTTTCACTAAAATGCCCATTAAAAATAATAAAATTATAATAATTGTCCTTACATTTGATACAGTGCCTTTCACAGCAAGAGGACATTTCAAAGAAACTTCACAGGATAATCTGTAAAGTGTAATCATGTTGTCTTTTGTAAAACCTGCTTTAGAAGGTAATTGGCCCCCTCCTCTTCAGTATCCATATGATATACTCCCTATTAGTGACATCATCTGCAGACATGGATCAACTTGCACATGTATGCAGATGACACCCAACACTATCTTTCTACCTCCACCCATGACTCCAGGACCACTGCTGTCCTGACACAATGTCTGACTGATATTGGTAGCGAGCTAACTTTTTTCAGTTGAATATCAACAAGACCGAGCCCTTCCTGGTTGGCTCTCCACATGCGCTGACAGCATCAACATCCAAGGATACGCACACTCTACATTACTAAGCCAGTCTAGAATGTTGGCATCTTGTTTGATCCTCAAATATAATTTCTACCTCACATCTGTGCTATGACCCGCTGTGCTTTCCCCCAACTCTACAACATCGTATGGCAACACAGATGTCTCATATCGCATTCATAACATCTAGGCATGACTATGCAAACTCCATGCTTTCCACCTCCCCAATTCCTCCCTGCATAGGCTGCAGATCATCCAAAACTCTGGGGCCAATGTTTTCTCCTGCACCAGGCTGCTGGAGCCTATCACCCCCATCTACCCTCACCTGACTCCACCGGCTTCCAATCACACAGAGGATACAGTTCAACATCCTGTTCCTCACTTTCAAACCCCTCCATGGCCTTGCTCACTCCAACCTCTCTGACCTCCTAAACAACCTGCCACTATTAAGGTTTTCCACTTTTGAGTCACTTTATGACTAAAGTAAGACACATTAAATTTTTTAAAGATCTAACATGTTAAAATTAGAGCTCGGTTTTGTGTTGCAAAGTTCTGTCTATAGAAAGCTATGTCAAGGTCCACTGAAACATATATAGCTTTCTGGGTGATTACTGTGAAATGTTCAGTATAAATCGGAGTTGAGCAGCATCTGAAAGCAAATGAGTCCAGCTGCTAAGATTATCATGAGCGGGAGAATTGAGCAGCAAATTGATTCACAATGCTGCAGTACAATTATGTAAATCAATTTGGCCTCCGTTCACAAGTATTCCCTTAAACTTTCTCAATCATGTTTGAGGGATCATTTCTAATGGCATTGAACAACAGTCAGCAGTGTAACCCTCTCTTTAATAACATTTTTTTAAAAATAGCTCTATGTCACCACCAATGTCTCTTCAGCCCCATCCAATACAATTAGGAGCAAGAAGCAAAATCAGACTTACTACTTCCAACCACTTCACTGGTGGAAACAATTTCACTTTGTATAATCTTGGCATTGTTTCACTTTGTGCTCTTTAAACAAATTAGAAAGATAAACTTTTCTTTTGTTGTTTCGCCTCTCAACAACAAATTAACAACAAATTACATTTATAGAGCGCCTTTCACGTCGGGAGGACGTCCCAAGGCGCTGATTCTGAATTAAAACCAAATTGTAGAGAAAGAAAGTTTTAATTGATAAGATCACTCAGGTCTGAACAACTTTGATTTGAAATCTAGCATTTTGTAACATCTATTTTGTTTATATCGGAATATTGTTTGTCCAGCGCCTTGGGATGTCCTCCCAATGTGAAAGGTGCTGTACAAATGTAATTTTTTGTTTGTTTTTGCCATGAACTCTTGCCCTCGTTTGAAATATATTCATCATGCATCCAATTTTGATACATTAGCTTATTGAATAGGACCTTTTGAAAATCTTTAATGCTGCCTACTGTTCTTTAATACCTTTAATGCTGTGGGATCTAATTTGCGTGAATTCCTAGCAAAAGTTAACAATAAATTTCCTCCTACTGATCCAATACGTCACCAACTGGCAGGAATTCCATTCTAGAAATAGATCGTCAATGGTTCTAATTATGATATTACCTGTTGCAATGCTCACCGTTTTATTTCACAAACCAAATGTCACAATGGATTGGCAAGTACTGAACAGCGTGATAAACATATGCTGCACATTTAGCATTTAAGGAATTGACAAACCAACTCATGCAGTGAAAGGCGCTATACAAATGGTCTAATGCTGTATTAATTTTTCTACATGCTGTACACTCAGGCTGTTTATGAACTAATTGGTGACAACAGAGTGTTGACTTTCTTTAAGAATTCTTTTTCACACAATTTGTGATGCTTCTAATGTTCTTTCTGCAAGTTTAGGAAAACTCCTTCCTTTAGTTTTATGAAAAAAGACCGCGTTAGATTTAATCCCAGTCCGTTAGCCACTACCAGTTTATCCCCTGCACAAATAGGCTCTTTAAGTTTTATTTCCTCAATTGTCAGGTCACACTTACATTATTAAGAAACACCAGGACTGTATGTGCTGCTAAATCATTAAATTATGCACAAGGCACAAAATGGCCGATTCATCTTTGGGGATGCATACTGTTCATGAGCCCACAATCTATCAAGGCAATAGCGTGAACTTTGCATGGATTTGTGTAACTATTGTCTTACAAGCCACTAAATGAATGCTCTGCAGAAAATTGTTAAATTATGCAACAGTCTGAGATATCATATCTGTGGGCTGCGCAAAACACCAATGCAGTGATTACCTCTCTCAAATATTCCAGTGAGTAGCAATAATCAAAATGTATTGCCTTTAATGCAAGATTATTTGGACGTCACATTATAATCTTCTTAAATGCAATGACAGCCTTTTGCAATTCATATGATTGCATTGGGCACGCGTGGCACGCTTATCCTCACATGCAGCTCATCACATTCAGAGCTTATGGATGTTTAATACTGCTACGACAAAGCTGTGTGTTGCTACTCAGATTAAGGAAACTTGATATAATGTGGGTGCCCTCGTTAGTAATGTGAACTCCTGAATTAAGTTGGATATTGTGGCCTGCAAGATGTTGGCATAATCACCATCTGCTATTTACTAAGAAGTCTCTTGCAAAGCAATGTGTTCTCTTCAGAAGATAAGTAATGATTCTGGGCTGGCAAATAATATGATGCAAAAATTTGTTCTTGAACCATATATTCCTACAAAATAATTATTTTTCAATGTTAGAACTTCTGTCTCAAGTAATTTTTCTGTCAAAACAAAAAACTCTATATTTGTGTAATATCTCTGCTATTCAAAAACACTGCTGAAGGAGTTTGTTTCTGATTGTCTTACTAAAACCTAAACTTTAAATGTGGCTTTAGTCTCACGTGGAATATGAAAGCACAAAGAAAATTATAGGTTGTATTCATACAGTCAGATCCACGCACTAATAACTTGTTTAATTGATGTTTTAGTCATTGTGTTAGTTCCTGTGTGGTTTAGAATAGCATGACAAATTTGTAGCATTTACAGCAAAAGTAGGATTACCAGGAAAATAACTGTTCTGCCATAAATGTAAGCAGCAACAACAACAACAAAATTACACTTGTATATAGTAGGTGGTATGATAACTACAAACAGGATGATTCTGGGTACATTATCAATATTGTGGGTTTCTCCTACCAGTTAGTTACTTGTTTATGTAAAATTATACATCAAGTCCTGGTGTTTCTTAATAATGCATGTGTGACCTGTTCATTGATGCTGGTTGATTGCCACATCGTTATTATTTATATTCTTTCACAAAGTTCCTGATATTCTCTAAGAACACGTACGTGACCTGCTAGGAGTGTTCTGTCATTGTGCACTCAATTGATTTTTTCGCCTACTTTTATTACATTTATTATGTGTTTTCCACAAAGGTATTTAATGGCACAGAAAGAACTCGCCACACCATTAAAAGCTTGAATGCCCCAACGCTTGTTGTTCCACGGCAAAGCTCCCACTTCCGATGTTACCTTCCAAATAAATTTAGAGGCACTTAAATCTGTATTTTAAATAATTGCAGCTCCATAAATGTGGTAAACACAAAAAAATTCAACAAATTATGTTTTTTTATAGAATATGCATATATAGTGTTTATTACTATTGTTGAAGGTATAATAGTGCATCAATTGAGTTCATATCCCCAGACGTTATACTCAAGCTGTAAAATGCTCTTGTCATGCTTCAGTGCACCATACTGTTCTGATTGCTATGCCATGAAGCTTGAGGCAGTGTAGAGACGAGCTATATCGATGACCCCCAATGTTACCGACATGAGCTATGAACAAGAATTAGACAATCTAGAACTCTTCAATCTTGAAGGGAGACATCTGAGAGGTGACGTTATTGAGATATGTAAGCTTTGAATGGAATTGGAAAACCAAACCCAGAACTCTAGGATGCACCAGGACAGTACAACAAAAATCGACGGTTAAGAGTTGCTAAGGGCAGTTTCAGAATAAAAACAACAGGAAGTATTTGGTTTACTCAGAGCATAATTAATGGTCGAAATAGGTCCCTAGGATGGGTCATTGAGATTAGGACACTGGACTCGTTTGAATAAACAACTTGATGCTATTACGGAAAGATTAGGTATTCTGGAAGGATGAGGTCAAATGGGCTGAAGATACTTCATCCAAACCAATCTTGTGATCTTGATTTAAACAAACGGAAGTCATTAGCCAAACTCCCGACTAATTTACTGTGAATTGCTTCACATTACTTTACTTACATTTTTAGTAAGGTGGTTTATAGTCACAATCAGCATTGTGACTTTTATCATGGTTTCAGTTATATGATCTACAGAGGTATCCATTCTGGAATGTGTCTGAGATACATGTGGAAAACCTTGTACCAAAAAACGGTAATTCAGAATCTTGCTGCAAGAACCAGAAACGGCATTAACCACACAGCTGGGATCCCAAGTATCTGATATAACAGGAAACCTCAATGTGTGCAACCAGCTTGGGACTTGAATAATTCATGATCTTTCTTTCTCACGCTACAAACAGAGGTTCTTCCATCTGTCACATTAATTGAAGAGAAACCAACATTTTTCTGTGACCTATTCTATTAATTACAAGTACCTTCGTTAAAAGTAACTGGATAACATCTGGTCATCCCTCAAGTGCAACTCGTGACATATTTAGATCCTCTGCATCCAACTCCTGCTCTAAATACTATTCAAAACAATTGGAAATGTCAGCGCATTGGGACGAAAGCTATATTTCCAGTTAAGCTACATTGTAGTTTGTTTTAGTGTTGGGTTACTATTAATAGTTATCCTCAACATTTAGTAGCTTCAGTATTCTATTCCAGTTTTGTTTCGTTTTTGTAGCTGAATGTGTACAAACAGAGCAGTAATCAGAGATACAGGAGTCTTCATCGACCTGCTTGGAGTTTTGAGGGTTAAAACTCCAGATTAATAACTAACACAAACCTTACATTTGAAGAACAGCCAAGTTAAATAAGTTCCCAGAACTGTTCCATCATTTTATTTACAGTTGCAACTAATTTATTATAAATCTTTATTTATATAGAGAATAAATTAACCCAGGTTCACTTGTGCTTTCCCTTCCATTTCCAGCAGCTAGCATTTCCTATTAATTAGTGAACTTGTACTGCTTTGATATTTGTTCAATTGTTCATGTACTTTTCTTTGTTATTCGCTGAAGGCAGACCAGCTATGTAGCACACACAAAAAAAGCTGAGACATCCCACAATGCAATGTACAGTACATGGATTAATCTGCAAATGAACAGTCATTACACTGGGGAAAGAAATTGTGATGTATTTGCAAGTGTTTTGACTTAACTGCACTTGTGGAGTCCTATAGCTCAGTGGTTTAAGCACTCACCTTACAAGCAAGAGACCTGGGTTCAATTCCAGGCAGGGCGAAACCATGGGGAAGTTTCCTTACTCCACATACCTGATAATAATTCCTCAAAAAACAACAACAATAAAGTAGTAATTTCAATCCATGACGGATTGTGGGACACTGTTGTGTGCAATTGGCTGCTGTATTTCACCCACATATATACAGTCTGTTCACTTTACAGTATATTCAGTGAAGCACTATGAGACGTCTAGAAGACGAGAAAAGTGCTATATCAACTGCAAGGATTATTCATATTATTATTAATATAACAAATGCAAGGATTATTATTATCCATTTCATTTTGTATGCCATCATGCAATCAATCAATAAAGGTTTATAAATCCTTCAATGTATTAACAAATGGTGTAAGCGATAACTTGACTACATTTGTCTCTGTTTGCTGATTCCTTTTTGCTAATTGGAACCCCCAGATTCCATGCCTTGCTACTGGACAGCAATTTAAAATTTCAGCTCCGATTGCCAACATGTGATTCGTAAAAGCGCAAGGTGATACATTGGATTTTTTTTTGAAAAATGAAATATTCTTGCTTATTCTTGTAAATCTCACCTGGAGGAAGCTGAATGCTAGTTTGCTAAATGGGTTATGAATAAAAAATATTTTTTAAAAAAGGGTACACTCCAAAACAAGACTGAGATAACATTGCATCTTTCCATCCTACATTGTATCTGCCAGCTGCCCAAATGACAGCAGCGTACCAGGGAAATAATACTAATAATAATCCTTGCATTTGATGTCGCGCTTTCACATCTTATCGACGTCCCAAAGCGCTTCACAGAATGTACTGTAAAGTGAATTGACTGTATATTTGTGGGGGAATTGCGGCAGCCAATTGCGCACAGCAGTGTCCCACAAACAGTCGTGGATTGAAATGACCAATTTTATTACAGTAGAAGCCTGTTTATACGGTATGCTCGGGGGGGGGGGTCAACTAATTGACAGTGCTGGATAATCGGGCGCTGAAAGTTGCTGAAAACCTAACACAAAAAATGTACTTATTTTAAAACATACTATATTAATAATATACTAAATAGTAACAGAATATTATATAGCTGCTTACCAATAAAGATTTCAGCACACTTGGTAAAAAATTGGTAAAAAAGCATTGTTTGCCGATCAGTAAAACCTCCAAGTTCGTAAGTTTAATAAGTGCGTATGCACACGCAATTTGAGCATACTCGCGATTGCTGGAATGGGGAATTGCCCCGGGAGGGGGACGAGCAACTCGGTTGATTGGGTCACGGATAAACGGGCTTCTACGGTATTGTGTTTTTTTTTTGGACAGATTATTATTAGGCCTGTGGAGTAAGGAAACTTGCCCAAGGTTTCGCCCTGACCTGCCTGGATTTGAACACAGGTCTCCCCAGCTTGGTCTCCCCAGCTTGCAAGACAAGTGCTCTAACCACTAAGCCACAGGAGCTCCACTTAGCTCCCAAATAATATCTTATGTTCCTTCACAATTTCTTCACTGCATGTTGCTTGCATTGCCACATCATTAGAAAGTTCTATGGCTGTTTTGGACCAATGCTAAATGATCAGAGCTGTATAGATAAACTAAAGGCAAGCACAAACTATATGTAACTTAATTTGCAAGTGTGATTTTTAAGTTCACACTCAACCCCAAGCATCACAACAATTGCAATTGACTTACCATCTTTGAGGATTGTCTCTCGCCCTGTGCCATCAATTTTCTGTCGCCCAATTAAGAAGCTAGTCGTGTCAGCAAAATAGATGTAATTTGTTTCGGCGTGAAAATCAAGAGCTCTTGGATTGACAAGGTTCTCCACTTGTATCATGTATTCATCAAGTGCTTTGGTATTCAGATCCATTCCTCGAATGATTCCTGGACGCCCTTTCCCATAAAATAGGAACAGTTCATTCTTTGGTTCTGCAGTAAAAGATTAGTAAATCAATTGGTGCAATTTTATCTAAATATTTGAGGTCCAATGTTAGTAGCTAACGAATGGCAACTATTAGCTTTTCCTTAAACAATTAGAAAAATTGAAAGGAAATGAAACAATTTAAAATAGTCAAATCTGTCTTCAACAAACAACTCAGGCAACTGAGCCAAAGTGGTCTTCATAAAAGGAGAGCCTCTGAGTAAGGGTTTGTTTGTGTGTTTTTTATCTGTGTTTCAGAGTGGTTGTGAACAGGGTGCAGTTACTGAATAGAGGTGGTTGCTTGAACAGGTTTGACTGAAATAGTAAATTGGTGTAAAACGTAGGATTACGCTGGGATCAGTAAGACGGAGTTCAAAGTCCCAATGTGGGGACCTGAACTCACAACCTTCTGACTCAGAGGCAAGAATGCTCCTCCTAAACTAGGCTGATACCTTTCTCTCAATAACATCTGATTAATGGCTAAGATTTTTTAATGGGCTAGATCTGAACTTAACAATCACTTAACAATATAAATCTAAGCAATGTGAATCAATTTCCTGGTGAAGTTATATCAGGTCAGTCACAAACAATATTAAGTAATCTTTGTATGACATAAGTGCCAAGCCACTCTGACATGTGAATTTGCCATCCTTCTGAGAGTGTTATTCATGAATTACTTGTGCTGCTGCTGCTGAAACCAATTTAAACATACTCCTATATTTTGCAATAATGCAAACCACGTTTTGTCACTGTTTGTAATGGGATTCAGTTCAATGCTCCTCGAGTCCAAAATGCATTAGCATCTATGAATGTCGGTTAAAAATAACCCAAAACATTATTTGGTGCATATTTGATAATGTAATCCCTCATTAACTATTTGAATGGAGTTACAACTTCATTGAACTTGACAACACTAAAGTGATCTGACACCAGTTAATTCTCTATACACAATAATGAATAGATATCAATATTTTTGTAGCCATGATTTATTATGGCAATTAATACAATATGATATTACTGTCATTGTTACTCTATAGAATTTTAAGTGTTTTAGCTGCACATTTTAATCATTGCCTATTTTGAGATCAATGTATGTAGTTTTAAATTTCAAACTCTATTGCCACACAATACTGCAATTTGTTGCATTTTCAAGTGTTGGAGTCCAGTGTCAACAGACACCAATATACATTACAGACTTGTGAACTTCATCAGCACAACCTGTCGGCACATTTGAATGCAATGCATTACCTAAGCATTGCACTCAATCCAATGTTTCAATGATGTTGCTTTGTCAGGATTTTGCCCAGGTAAAATCATTAAAGCAAGCTAACACTGAGTGAAGTTTCTTTGCAGTCTAAACATGTTTGTGTGTGTATTTGCACATGTGTGTGCACACAAGTGTAGACACAAACCAACAGGTTCAACTGTAAATTTGGATTTGGATGATAATAGCATTTTGAGGATTAGAATACAACATTGTCGTTCACTTGGCCATCTTAAAAAATAGTAATTCCTTCAGAAATTTGAATAAGTCCCGCGATATAAAGACAACCTAATTGCACAGTATTTGTGTAATTTACAACATTATGGATATATGAGGAAGACAAATGAAACTGTAGCAACCTTCCATTCATTTGAAGGCTGGAACTCTAAGAAAAAGTTGAATATATTTTCTGGGATAGCAAATAACTTGCCTGTAGGCCTTGCACATTTTGCAGCAAAAATAAAAGCAACTATCTCTTTTGCCTGTAATCCCTTTATCTGTAGGCTTCATTGTTTATCTCTTTTCATGTCTCATCTAATTACTTGGGCCTCACGCAACTATTCGCTTCCCGACCTAATCAATCTGTTGTCAATATCAAATGTGTCTTTTATTCTGTTTGAAGCTTCACTTTCTGTTGTCAAATTACTCGTGAATAAGACATACATTCAGGAAGTTAAAGGAATATCTATTTGATCAACTCAGAGCATTGTAATGTGTTGGTGAGCAGACGATTCACCTTTCTTTTGAATGTACTTGGTGATCGATAATATTGACAACCACTTAATCAGATGTAGTAAATATTTTATAACAGGAAATTAACAGGTTAGAATTGATCACACTGCAAATCATATTGTTGTAAACTATTTAGATGTTCAGTCAGATATTTACATTACTGGCTGTTTAGTGTCCATTTTGATATTTAGTGAGAAGCAATATTCAAATACAGTACAATAATAATCATCATCTTTGCATTTGATGTCGTGTGTTTTACATCTTCTAGACATCTCAAACTACTTCACAGAATACACTGTAAAATGTATAGTCTGTTTACTTGTGGGCGAGAAGTGGCAGCCAAAATTGCACACAGCAGTGACCCACAAACCTTCGTGGATTGAAATAACCAATTATTTATTATTTTTTCTTGAGGGATTATTATCAGATATGTAGAGTAAGTAAACTTAGCCATGGTTTCGCCCTGCCAGGAATTACGCTTGCGAGGCGAGTGCTCTAACCACTGAATTACAGGACTCCTGATGTTAATAAATAAGCCATTCCCAAAGATAGGATTAACTGTACAAGAGAATTAAAGATTCAAGCCCTGAAGGTAAACCTAAATATTACATACAATTCTTGTAGAAGAACTAGTTCTGGTTTGATCAAAAGAAAAATGCTATCTTTTCACTGGTTGATCATAAATATCTTCAATAATAAAAACAGAAATAAAAAGTGAACACATGCAATGAACACACACAAGTGCAACAAACACTTTGTATACACCATATACAACTCCCCCCCTCCACCCCTCCCCCATCCACCACACATATAAATTAGAGATCAGAATGAACAATTATTTTTGAAAAGTGTACCCCATTGAAGCTAATCATTGGTCTGTTTTGAGTTTGCTGATTTAAAACAAGAATGTACAATTGCCAAATAAATGGAGCACACTTTTGGAATATTACCCCCAAGAATGGAACAAAAATCTATTATTTTTTAGGAATAGAAGGGAGAGAAATATTGAAACATGAAAAATATCAGCTATTTATTATTATATAGTTTTTTTAATACAGAAATAGAAATGTCAACAAGCAAAGTATAACTTGAATTTGTTTTAGGGGAAGTCTCCAGATACAAGAGTCTGATCTTTCTAAAGGAATATTTAAACATCAACACCTTGCAGTTATATAGCTACCTCCACACCAGACAGTGTCTCAAAGCACTTCACAATGGTGGAGCCTGAGACCAAGCCATTGGGAGGGGTGAATGTGACTGTAAGCGAGGTCAAAGATAAAAGTCTTCAGGCACAACATGAAGATGGAAAAGGGATGGATGAGGCAAAGGCAATGAGGAGGAAGCTATAAAGTTTCATTGTGCAATGGCTGAATCACAGCTGCCGATGGTGGAGTAAAGAATTTGGGGGAACAATGAGTACCCAGTAGAGCCGAGGCAGCGGGTACTGCTGTGAGGAGAGAAGAGTAGAGGGATTTAAACACAAGTGTGAGGATTTTGAAGTCGATCCGTTCAGTGACAGAACGCCAGTGGAGTTTGGCAATAAATTACAATACATATTACTTTCAAACTTACACCCATAGGATCGATTCACACTTTCTGGCTCTACCCATTCTGGTTAAGTGACTGGTCTAATTTGGGAGAAAATTACATAAAACAAAGGCAAATGAGGTTTCAATATTATTTGATAAAATAAAACCTCGATAATCCAGCACAGTTGTACCCACACAGCACCTCCTGGATTTCGGAGTTCAGCAGTATTTAGAACCTATCCTAGAAATGGCTGGGGAAGTCTCACCCCATACGCCGCATGTGCCGTAAACACAGCACTGGTGACAGGGCGACCACGCCGGGAACTACAAGCAGCTGTTCCGAACTTCGGGAGATTTACTGTATTTTGAAATCTTGCTGGCTTTTGGAATGTCGGATTATCAAGGTTTTACTGTACCTTCGCTTCTAAAAAGGTGGAAAATGTGATTTCCATTACCAACTCAAAATAATATTGTTTTCAACATAATTATATTGCATTGACTATGGAACATTCAATTTTTCAACTCAATGTGTTTACATAATATCGTAAAATTAGCAGCAATTTTAGGACTATCCAAATCAGACTGACATTTCTACATTTGTATACCACCTACATATGAAAACGCTCCTGTCTGGAATGGAGTGCACAATTTCTCCTCTTAGGAATGCAATCTAATTTCAGTGGATGTAAACTGCATACTGTAAAGTGTCAAGGTGTGGGGACCCCAGAGTATGTTCAAACAGCTAAAACCACACAGCTTGATATCAACAGTGCCATATGGCAAATATGTTGATACTTGTCCAGCTAGGACAACTTCTAGCTAGTTATTTGGATTAACAGGAGCTCAGGAGAATCCCTGCTCCCTCAATACAGCAACAACATTGTAGAAATACGCAGTTTGTTTGACCTACTTTTGCAAGACTTCCCATCGTTTCCCAAGTTGTGGCCAGTGCTGCAACGACAGGTCCTCGCCTTGTGACTGCTACTGAGAAGGCAAATGTGAGCGCATCCTCCAGGTTTCCCATGCAGATCCAATTCACAGGCATGACTTCTAACTGAAACAAATGAACAAGAACATTTCTGTCAATCAAAGCCTTGGTGCATGTTAGCTTTCCAACCAGTTAATTGGACATTATTTAAATTATTTTAAATATAACTATTTGCATTGAATATAAATAACCCCAGAAAGTTGTCATGTACTATATACTATATGCACATCATAGATACAAATAGGTTTATTTTAATAAGTCACACAGCTTATTCCAATAATAATTGTTCCAGATTGGTTGTTATTTGAAGTAAGTGTGCTGAAACAACGTAGACTGCACATGAGCAATAATTTGTACTTCTTTTATGCCTTTCAATTTGGGAGGATATCCCAAAGCATTTTACAAAGACTAAGTGGGAAGCCTTTGGGAATGGGGTTGGAAGGTGGAGGGTTCCCCATCTGCTCAATGAAGATACTGTAATAGGTAAATGACATGGAACAAAAACAGAACAAAAACCAGATTTCTAGCATCGCCAGTATTTTGCATTTAGTTGAATTACATGGTTGATTTAACTCCGACTTGAATTATCGTTCCACTGTTACCAATAATTAAGTTCTGGGTTGACCATTTACATTCATTGACCTCAGTGCAATCTTGGAATGGGATAAGGTGCTACATCAAATGTTAGCATTATTATTATTACTATTATAACTAAGTCAATGACAACAACAAAATTACAATTGTATAGCGCCTTTCACGTCAGGACATCACAAGGCACAATAAGAATAAGAATGCCTCCTCGTCCTCCTGGATTTCTCTGTACTGTTCAAGAAAGTCTTCCAAGCCATCCTCCTCCACCGTCTCTCCTCCCTCATCTACCTTAGTGGGATTGTACTTGTATAGTTTGATTCATACTCAACCATCTACCTCCATTTCATCTCAGCAAATAGCTTCTTCTCCTGCCTCTGCCCGGTCACCTATATACTCCTTCTGGGCGATGTCATCCACAGACATGGTGAAAACTTCCAAATGTATGCGGATGACATACAAATCTAATTTGCCTCCTCCAGTAGTAATTCCAGATCCACCAATGTTCTATCAGCTTACCTGGCAGACATGAAGACTTACATAAGTGTAAACTTCCTGCAGATGAACATGGACAATGCAGAAGCCATACTCCTTGGCTTCACATCAATTTTCTCCTCGTCAGCCTTTCCAACTCCTCCCTTCACAAGCTGCTGATTATTCAGAACTCTGCAGCCTATGTACTCTCCCGCACTAGGCTCTGCGACCCATCACTCCCATCCTCTGCCGTCTCCACTGGCTCTCCATCTCCCAGAGGGTCGAATTCAAGATCCTCGTCCTCACTTTCAAGGCCATTCACGGCCTTGACCCCACCTATCTCTCCGACCTGCTGACTCCCTATCAGCCTGCCTGTCTTCTCCATTCAGCGGACTCTGGCCTGCTCCACGTCCCCCACCCGAACCGCCCTACCATCAGTGGCCGGACTATCAGCCTCTCTGCCCCCACACTCTGGAACTCCATCCCACAATCCCTTCACCTCACTTCCTCCCTTTCTTCCTTCAAGGTTGGGCTCAAGACCTTGCTCTTCGACCATGCATTCTGCTCCCCTTCTAACCCTCCCCACTCTCCTACTCTCCTTCCCCCTATCCCGACTCCACCCCACCTCCGCTCGGGTCCTGACCTAACTGTTGAGCGCCTTGGGACTTCCTCCCGACGTGAAAGGCGCTCTATAAGTGTAATTTTGTTCTTCTTGTTGTTCACTCCTATGATTCAAAACTCCTCAACCTTCCTGTGCTTTACCTCAGACTTATCGAACCAGTGCACAATCTAGTCATCTGGTTCGAGCGCCAGCTGTCCTTCCTTGCCCACATTTGGTCCCTGACCAGGACCATCTTCTTCCACCTCCGCCACATTGCTTGCCTCCGACTGTACCTTACCCCAAATGGAGCCGAAACCCATGCTATCACCCATTACGTTCCAAAACTCTGGAACACTCCTTCCACCTTGCTCCCTCTCTCCCCCACTTCAAATCCCAAACCTTCCTCTTCGATCATCCCTTCATAAAGGAATTTAATTCATAAAGGGATTAAGGGGTTTGAGGACAAGGCAGGTAGCTGGAGTTAGAATGGAATATCAGCCATGATTGAATGGCGGGGCAGGCTCGAAGGGCCAAATAGCCAACTGCTGCTCCTACTTCTTGTGTTCTTATGCTTACGGCCACTTTCAAACCCCTAAAGTACCAAAAGCTTTTAACAAATGAGCTGAGCAGTAGGAGAATTCCAAACATTATTTTAAAATCTGGTACAAATATAAATATCCCCAAAATTATAATCATTCAAAAATTTATACATATTCAAACTGTGCAACTGACTATAGAAACATTTCTTTTCTAATGAACTATTCAGTGCTATCTGGAACCTGACATAGGGTAATGGATTTTGTTGTGGCTGAACCAATTCAGGTTACTTGAACCCTTGAATTAAACATTTTATTTTAATCTCCATGTACTGTTGTTAGACTGAATAATCCAGATCACTTATGTGAAATTTCATTTACAAATAGGAACAAAAAGCTACGAGTGTCCACATTTAAAAAAAATTGTAGAAAAATGTTCAGAGCTCAACCAAACTGAGTTAACATGTTATTGCCATCAATGACAATCTTCCCAAATAAATGCTATTACATTGTCTTTACACTAATTACACAGATTTTTCCGTGTGCGGAAGCCATTCAAATGCAACGACTCTTGATCTCTTGATTTATCACCTTGTAAAAATTGATTCCCTATCACATAATCAAGTTGATTTATTTTTCTGCAATATTCTGGAGCCAAACAAAGTATTTAATTTAAGTAAGAAACTAAAAATGAGATGATCTTTAAACATCAAAATATATCAACCTCTGTCTCACTTTGCCTCTTTCTGCGTATAGCAGTTTTTGGATGTTGTGTAGTTCATTAGGATTCCGTTATTGTCCAAGTGGTTTATTGGAGCTGTCAATGTTTCAGAATTTTATGCAAGCTTGATTATGCATGGTTACACCCCCTTGTGTTCACTTTGCAAGCAAGCTGCTTTTTGAGCATTAAATCCGACACTGTTGGCAGCAAAACACATTTACCAAATAGCCCCCATACTTTGCTCGGCAAAATAAGATAATAGTGGAGCAATGATGAAGAAAAATAAAATGGATCACAAATCTATTGAATTGAAACTTATTTTTGTTACAAAGAATAATATTATACATACAGTATGTATATGAGCTTTTTAGGCACATTTATGTAAAAATAATTAAAGTAATCGTATAGTTTAAGTATATTATGCATTCATTGGATCTCAGTTTAGTGGCAATATCAATCCTATTTTGAAAATGAATAGTTTGCACATGAGCCAGTTTAATCATTTAAAAAATATATAGATTTTCTTTTCTGTAGTTGTAAATGTTTTCTTGTTTATAGAAGGTGAGTGTACATTAATGACATGTGCTGTACATTTCTCCCAACCCTCCTAATTCAATAAAGCACTTGGCAAAGTAAAATTATTCTCTATTTCTTTCTATCCAAAAGTATACAAATTGTCAACACCAGAGCCAGGATAAACCAAATGCCTTCCCCCTATGTTGAAATCGCCATCATTCTATCATGCTATTCCTCAACGCCAGTGTGAGAATACTGTTTCTCACATTTTCCCTTCCCAACAGCCACCAGAAAATCTGTCTGAATGAAACTAACTGTTCATCGCACAACTGAATTCAATTTTATGGTGTTGAGTCATGTGAATTAGCAATTAGGTTGAAGTCAACAGGGGGAGTTTTACTCAGTTGGTCTGGGCTAAATTGAAACCTGGATCTGGAAGATGAAAGGACAGTGTCCCAATACATTGCATTATACCATCTCTTTCATCATTAAATTAATTTTGTGGATGGAAAAGAGAGCACGACTTTCAACCTTAATTTGTTTCTACTACTGATGTTAATGAACTTTTAATAAATATAGTGCACAACTTCAACTTATTTTTAAGATATTAAATGAACACCTAAAGTGATTATTTAACAATGATATATAATCAATAACATATGTAATATTTCAAATAGATATTATATAGCTTGGTACAATTTAATATTTCACTAAGTTTTATTTCCAAGCTCCAAACTCTGTATGACAATTACAAGAAGTATCCCAAAGTCTTGTAGCTCAGTGGTTACAAGCGAGAGACTTGGTTTCAATTCCAGACAGGGTGAAACCTTGGGAAAGTTTCCCTACTCTACACACCTGATAATAATCCCTCAAGAAAAAAAAATATTTTGTCATTTGAAACCATGATTATTTGAGGGCACTGCTGTGATTATTTGATTGGCTGCCATGTTTCACCCACAAAATATACAGTCAATTCACTTTACTGTATATTCTGTAAAGCACTTTGAGACATCTAGAAGATGTGAAAGACACTATAATCAAACGTAAGGATTATTATTAAATCAAATGAGGGATTATTATTCATCATAATTCAATCATTTGGCTATCAAACATTTTTTTCAAGTGATAGCAACAAAAACAATGATGACTGTCACGTAAATGCAAAAGAAGCAAATGTGAAATCATCAAATGTTAGATATTGAATATAATCCAATGATATTTGACCTATTTTTGGTGCAGAAATGATTATCAATCAAGCAATAACAGAAAGCCTTTTATTGCAGCCATTTATTACATCTTCCATTTTGTAATCCATGCGGTTTGAAGAAGACTAATGCCCGACCTTTTCATAATTCATTTAGGGGTAAGCACAAACATAAATTGGATTTTAATTCTGAAAGAGCAGATCAAATAAGCACCTCAGAAATCATATTTTAGAGGCAGCCTAACCCATCTGGATCTTTTTTTCCCTTAAAACAAGTCAGTTCAAAGAACCGTGGTGAACTATTGCATGTTTATTTCTTTTTATTCTGTCTTTTTTTGCGTGACTGGTGAGCACTCACAAAATTTGGCTTAAAAAGATTAAGAGAACTATACGGTGGGAAGAAACACTGGGAAGAAAAATCAAGCATTTTAGTTACAGATTTAATGCGATAATCACCACATTGAATAGGATTTAAATAAAACTACAAAATTTCAGTTGATCATCGTTGACTCCTTTGGGGTCTGTTTGAACACGCTCTCAAACATAGGTCTTTTTTCACAATTGTTGGTTCCTGATTATTCGTTATTTTTAAAATCAAGTACTGGCAAATGATGTGGAAAATAACAAGAGGCAGATTATCTTGTTATTGCCTGCTTGCAATATCAAACTCTTGTAGGTTGAAGAAAAATTAAGCAATTGTTCTAAAATAGGTTTGAAGTGACCAGCGTGAAGATGTGCAAAGTTGTACTTATTGTTTGGAGGTGTACAGATTTGCTTTGCAACCATTCTACTCTAACTGCTTTGTGGGCAAATTACGGCAGCTGTGAGGAGGAAAGCTGTATGATTACTCAGCCCGCTCCTCCTCAGAACACAAGCTTCCCACTACATCAATGGCATTGCCATTCTCATCACAGTGTACCCTCTAAGCAAGACTTCTAAATTAATGCTGAAGTTGGCAGCAGCTTCATGTTATACACTCTTGCCCATTGTGAAATGGCCATGGACTACTAACATTTATTTCACAAAAGATCCTTAAAAGTTCTCAGAGGAGACCATCATCCAATCTGTCAAAGTTTAATTTGAACTAAAGTCCTTTAAATAAAAATGCGTGATCCCAGTCTACCCAAAAGGGTTGGTGACATTCAGAAATTTTGATTTTGTAGCAGAAAAATAAGAGCGAGAAACAAATGTTTTAAAATGTACCCTTTACCTGTTGGTTGTCTTCTTTTATGGTAGACATCCAAGACTCTGGCATTCTCTAGTCTGGTTAATGTCTGCACATCTGTGCCATTGAATCGATTGATTTTTGAGATAGTTACTTTGTATTTAGCAGTGAAATTGTCCAAGTTGATTACATAGATGAAGTCTTCAAACACTGCCAAACTGTAAAGATGTCTAACCTGCAAATAAAAGATAACTTACTGTTGCCATCTGTGAAATGATTACGGCATAATTTCTTGTATAATAAATCAGTCAGCTTTCTGATTTACGACTGTTTCACTCTGCACCCATCAACACTGCAAATGATTTATTCATCACTGGCATGTGAAAAACCCTGCCTAACTGTTGCAATCACACATATCACTTCATTATTTGAACGCAAATTATTTCAAAACCACCATTTAAACCTTCACGTGCATTTTTTTTTATTTTACACACACCAATTTATTTTAACACTTGTCAAATAGTTCAGCACATTTGGATGAACACATAAAACAAAACAAAAACATTATCACTAATGTTCTGTTATTAAAATATATAACATTACATGAAAACATTAAGCATGTCTAAGACTATCTCAGATTAGCAACTCCAAACCACTTTCAATTGAAATTATAGCTAAACCGATTTGGTTAGAATTGAGATCAGAAAACATTTTGTGACACAGTAGATTGTGAGATTATGCAGCATTGCTCCGGGAGGCAGTAGAACAACAACAACATGCATTTGCAGACATGCATATTCCAGAGCCCCTGGCAGTGGCGGAGTCTGACACTGAGCCAGGTTGGAGAGGGAGGAGGTGAGCATAAGCACGATCAAAACGGAAAACCTTTAGGTGGGATTCAAAAGGGAGGAGGGAGTGGATGGATTGAGGGAGAGCATTCCAGAATTTTGGTAGGTAGTAGCTAGGGGCAAGGGACAAACAGGACTCTGTAGCCAGTCAACTGGAGGCAGCGGGTAGTGGAGTGGGCTATAAGAAGGTTGGATTAAATAAGGAGATGTGACGACATGAAGGATTTGAAAACGAATGATTGGAAGCAAATGGCGCCTGGCAAGGACTGTTATGATTGGGGTATGGAGTTTTGTGCGGTTGAGTATCTGGGTGGCAGAGTTTTGAATGAATTGAATTTTGTGTAAGGTGGAAGAATTAATTGAATCAATTGGGATATTTGATGTGAGATACGGTACTTGGAAGGTAAAGCTATGGATAAAAGAAAACAAATTAGAGGGAAAAAATTGCTGTCATCTAGCAATGTAGTTTGATGGGTCAAATGGCCTCCTATTGTTCCTATGTTACATTTTACCGAATGGAAATGCTTTTCTTGAACAAATTGCATATTTATTTGTTTGAGTACATTATTTTCCCCATTAATGGTTTTCAGATGAATTGCATGACAGATTGTTACAGTGAATTTATGAAGCTAGGGAAATAAACTAAATTACCATTCATTCTGATATTATTAAATATTTGTGGGATAAATGATGTAATAGTTGACTAAAGGCATACTACCATGATACAATAGGAGGTTTACCACAATAGGAGCTTTACCACTAACACTACGGACTGTATTCATCGAGGGATGAACGGTTCTTGTAATTTGCCCTTCTGCCCTCTATATGCTTAAAACCATCCAGTGAAGTAAAGTACGAAAAAAAAGTTAGACTATAACTCAACAAATTTACAGTTGGTAAAAGACCTAAGCAGAAACTTTTATAAAAGACAGTCAGCAAATGTTAGATGTGTCCAATTACATTTGTTTGTGTGACCAGTTTGGGAGAAAAGAAGAATATAAACAATATCTATATTGCTATGTTGTTAATATAAGAATAGGAATAAGCATTAAAATTATTTGGTCACTCAATCCATGACCATTTGTGGGACACTGCTGTGCACAAATGGCTGCCGCATTTTAGACACACAGTATACAATCAATTCACTTTATAGTATATTCTGAAGCGCTTTGAGTCGAATCAATGATGTGATAAGACGCTATATTAAATGCTATGATTTGTTCACTATGTTGACTTGGTGCATTCAGAATGAGGGAGGGAGTGAGTGAGTGAGTGAGTGAGTGTGTGAGTGAGTGAGTGAGTGAGTGAGTGAGTGAGTGAGTGAGTGAGTGAGTGAGTGAGTGAGTGAGTGAGTGAGTGAGTGAGTGAGTGAGTGAGGGAGGGAGGGAGGGAGGGAGGGAGGGAGGGAGGGAGGGAGGGAGGGAGGGAGGGAGGGAGGGAGGGAGGGAGGGAGGGAGGGAGGGAGGGAGGGAGGGAGGGAGGGAGGGAGGGAGGGAGGGAGGGAGGGAGGGAGGGAGGGAGGGAGGGAGGGAGGGAGGGAGGGAGGGAGGGAGGGAGGATGGGAAATAGTCAACAACAAAGGAAAAAAAGAAATATAACTGCAGATTTCCATTAAGATCGGATGTGCTTTCATACAAAATATAAAGTCATCTTCTGCACTGCAGGCATTCTGAAATGTAATACCATCCCAATCACAAATTGAGCATCTGATTTTGTAATATATGCTCCCGTGGTAAATAAATTGACATTTAAATTAAGTTTTCTTTACCCGTACTGGGCGAAGTAGTTCAAAGACTTTGTTAAAGGAGAATGGCAGTTAATGTAGTTAAAGGACTAATTAAAGGAGATGGAATTCCAGTAAACATTTGGAATTTATTTGCATTGCTAGACCAAATCAGTGCAGCTAATATTCTGGATTTTGCACACCGGGAAATGTTATACAAGGCAACCAGCAAATCCTATAGCTGACCCATTACATTCACTTTTGTGACTAGTTTCGGAACACAGAAGCAGCTCCCTTCCCTTTTCGAATAGAGCCATGTTCTCTTTAATTTCCCCGAACAGGCAGATGAGACCTCATTTTAACATCCCAGCCAAAGATCAGCACCTCCAGCAATGTAGCACACCCAAGTACTGCATCGGAGTGTCAGCTTTGACTATGTGTAAGGAACAGCTATGTCCTTGAAGCCAGCAAGCCAACTCTCTTGATCTCTTGACTGCTCAAACATTTTGAAGAGAACTTTGAAACAAATACCCAATGTTGGACGTCTACCTAATCATAAATAACAATATTGATAATAATCCTTACGTTTGATATAGTGCCTTATCACATCATTGAGGCAACTCAAAACATTTCACAGGATATCTTTTAAAGTGCATTGACTTTATTTTGTGAATGAAATGGGGGAGCGAGTTGCGGACAGCAATTTATTATGGGTAGCTATAGGGTGTGTGACCACTTTATTATTTGGGGGATTGTTGGCAAGGATACCGGGAGAAACTCTGTTCATGCTTTGAACAGAATCATGGGATCTTTAACATCCAGGCAAACAGGACCTCAGTTTAACATCTTATCTAAAGGATAACACCTCCAGCATTACAGCACACACTCAGCACTGCACTGGAGTGTTAGCTTCCACTTTGTGATTCCAAATCCACTGATATGGGGCTTGAACCCACAACCTTCTGATTCAGAAGTGAGAGTGCAGCTGACACACTTATGGGCTGACAGAGAAATAAAAGTTACCCCTTCCGCAATGTTCTATTTGCTTGAACAATAGTGTTTCCCTGATAGAAGTATGAACAAAGCATTAGTTCCCTAAGGATATGGAATGCTCCAAAACATTCAATGCTGTTGATTCATATCCACTTGAGTGACAAAGTCATTTCACAAAGGACCGTCAACAAATATCAGACAGCAAGCCTTGAAAGAGATCAAATACTATGAGGGCCAGTGACTTAATGAAATGTTGCAGGGATATCCATCCATTATAGCAGAGCCATTAAGAATACATGGGTGAGGAAAGAATGCTACAGACCACAATCAAGGCAAAGCGGCTGAGATGGAAAGGATAAATGATCATGCGTTGGAATTCATCACATCTGCATGATTTATATTTTATGTCCAGATAATTTCCCGGTAAGTTAAAAAAGTACAAAGTGGAAGCAAACTAGCCAATGTTTTGATGACAAAATGTAATATTTTCAAGTTTCCCTTTCTCACTTAAATAAATCCATTTATCTCTCTAGAAAAAAAAGTAGGATAACCGGAACTCACCTCACTTCCGTGGATAATAGTATGTCTGTTTCTTCCCTCATAATCTACCACTTCAATATAATCCAAATAGAGATCTGCCCAGTAAACTAATTTAGTCACCAAGTCAAGTGTGATGGCATATGGCTGTTCTATTTTACTGCCCACTATCCTGGTTCTGCGCTGACCATCCATATCACATCTTTCAATCTTGGCAACATCGCCATAGTCAGTAAAGAACAGTTTTCTGTAATAAAGAAGACATCAAGATTATTGAAATAATTATTGAGAACAAAATGAAACTTGATCTGGCATTCATCCACCTGAAAAACATATCAGCAACTCTTTTATTGGATGGTAGAAAAGGAACAAAAATGTAATGAAGGATTGGAAATTTGGGTATAAACATTGCAAGATGTGTGAAACAACAGTTATTTTCTTGTTGAAATGCATAACAGTTCAGGTTAGTGAAGATATTTTCAGACTGCACGGTCCAGTCAAGACAAAAAATAAATAAATTCACTGCGTTCTCTGCCTCCTGTAATGAAATGTTATTTTCCCATTACCTGCAGCAATATATTGCCCACTGGTGCTCATTACTTACCTTCTCACATTTCTGAACCTATGGACCATAACATCTCAAATAATCCCTGGACATGCGTTAAGCACAGAAGTGATACTACAATATGAATAATCCTGGACATCAGGACCGACAGGGGAAGAGCACTGCTTCAAGAGCACAGGTTCCTACCAGTCAACAAGTTCCCTTATCTTTAATGTTATGTAAGGTACAACAACCAAAGTCATTTATTATTCTGCATGTTCTATTTGTATTCTGAAAAATGACATTACTTCAATGGAGTCACTTTTATGTCAAGTCGACACCCAACCCGATTGTAACATATTTAGTTATAGAAGACTGAAGTTGTTATTTTCAACAATGTTTTCCAACTTATTAAGGATCCAGACTGCATTCATTTCTAAACCATCTTCCCCCAGTTTTATAGTTTCCTGCTAATTATTTAATGTGAACAATCAGAACATATTTCAATCTTTGTACAATGTTCCCATATAAATGTTGAAATGTAACCACATACTCAAAAGGAGTCACAAGCTTTTCTTTGAATAATAATAATATTCCTTGCATTTGATATAGTGCTTTATCACATCATTCAGCTCTCAAAGCGCTTCACAGAAAGTGAATTAATGGTATATTTTGTGGGCAAAACATAGCATCCAATTTTGAACAGCAGTATCCCACAACCAGTTGTGGATTGAGTGACCAAATTATTTATTTTGTTGAAGGATTATTACCACTGAAAAGTGATCTGCTAATCAACTAACAATGGAGTTTCTACTTACTCATAGGTAAACAGAGGCAATTAGAGTAAGATAACTAAAGTTTCATCCCACCTGGGAAAAAAGCATGAAACCATATTTGGATAGATATCTAATGCAGCTTTAACAACAACAAAACAACAACAAAATTACATTTATAGAGCGCCTTCGACGCCGGGAGGATGTTTAAAGGCGCTGAAACATTTGCGCTTTTCAAATTTTGTAGATTTTTAATGGATTTCTTTAGCAATCAATGTTGATAGATGTATTTTGGTTTGTATTTATTGGTTATTAGCAGTCGTTACCAGCAATCATTTCACAAGATTTGATTCATAGATTCATAGATGGTCATTAATTATTGAATAATAATAAACTATAAGTGCTAATTCTTGCATTTGATATAGTGCCTTACCACTGATGCAGTAGGAAAATTGTGGGTGTAATATTATTGCAAAACCTCAAGTTTTAAACACACGTCACAACATTTTATAGTTGACACAACTTTTAATGACTATATTGAGTGTGCGCTCCCCAATGGACCATTAACCTGGTGGTAGGATAACCCAATGAGAGCGGGGCCAAGTTAATCAATAGGTGAATGATTCCAATGGGAATGTGTACTCACTGTAGGTACTTGATCTTGAACTAACCGCACCAAAACCACAACTTTAACAAAGTGTGACAGCAACATTTAGATCCGAAGAAATCCTGAGTTTCTTACAACTTTACTTCTCATGTTATCAAGACATCATAAAGTGCTTGATAGGAGTTACTGTAAGGTGTTGTGATTGTGTATTTTGCAGGTGAGTTGTACACAGCGATATCTCTCCAACAAATGTGAAGAGAATGATCGTCAGGGCTCTGTTGGTAAGAACATTAAGAGGACATCCCTTTTCTTTTCAAATAGTACCAATGGATCTTTAACATCCACCAGAATAGGCAACCAGGACCTCAGCTTAACATCTTGTCAGAAGAAGTCCTTTAGAAGTCTCGGGGTGTCCGATCTCTCAGCGGTAAGTGATCAAGACCTGGGTTCAATTCCCTGCAGGGCAAAACATTGGGCAGGTTTCTTTATTCCACATAGAACCCAGTTGTTAGTCGATTGGCAGATCGCTTTTCCGGGGTAATAATTATTTTTTAAGTACAAGTTGGCCATTCAATCCACAACTGTTTTGGGGACACTGCTGTGCATAATTGGCTGCCATAGTTTGCCCACAAAATATACAGTCAATCCACTTTACAGTGTATTCTGTGAAGTGCTTTGAAACACATCGAAGATAAGGAGCTATATCAAATGCAAGGATTATTATTTATTAAGGATGGCCTGGAATGTCAACGTAGAATAATGTACACAGGACAAAGTTAAGGTTAAACCACTAACCTATAGATTGCAGCAGGGAGCTAATTCCTTGGTGTGTCAATTATCAAGTAAAGGGAATAAAATATAACAGTAAGAAAACTGGGTCATGTTAGTGTTCCTCATAGAATAGAAATTTGTGTTTTTTTAAAAGTGTTCCTTAATGCTTTCAAATGTTATTTTTTCAAATAATCAGTTTCACAGAATAAATGTTTATTACCTCATGTGCATATATGCATATTAACTTTAATGAGATTTTTATAACAGACAGTACATTAATTTGATACAAAGGATCATTGCACAGTTTTCATAATTGCGGTTTTGGCTTATCATTGCTGAAAGAAAAGTGTATGATAACAGGTTCCATCTCTCAAATGGTTTCAAGTTATTTTTAATTAATTATTAATATTTAATATTGCGTTTGATGTGCAGCACAACCCATCTAAGACAAACAAAGTGTGGGTTCTTGTCTATTATATAGATAATTGTTTGGCTGAAAAAATCTTCCACCTCTTCAAGTTTGTATCCTATGCTGTACTATCCATGAGCTTTGTTGCTGTCTTTAAAGGAGCACACCACAATCACATACTTATACATACCCTAGCTATAGTGCTTTCTTCACAGCAAAAAATATTCACAACGCAAAAGGTGATCAATTAGTCTCTTGCAGCAATATCACAAAAATATATGACTTTTTATTAAATGGTGGGACACAGATGAACTTCCATGTAATTAATATTAACATGCCCATTTGAATGGGTTCCTGCATATTGCTATTACGCTGGATCTCACATAACACTGGAAGATGAAAGGTATAATTTTCTCTTTAAGTTCTTAATGTACCAAAGAATAAAGCTGGGGGAAAAAACATTCTCTAAGACTATTGGGATTCTTTGGCTCCAGACACTTGGTTATCATCTTAAATGATTTTGAGTAAACAGCGGCACAGTGGCAGTGTTGAGCTGTGGGCAAGATGCCAGCCCGCTCTTAAAAAATGCACAGCAATCTCTTTAATACTAAACGAGATTCAACCTTGCCTTTTTCCATGATATCACGCTACAAAAATGTAATGCTTCTGCTGCTAGGAGGAGTTTCCCACACTGCTAGCACGCTGTAATAAAGTGTTGGCACAATGAACACTATTTAATAGAGGCAATAAGACAACTTCAGCAATACTAAACTTTATAGTTGTTCTTCAGGAGGCAAGGAAAAATGCCAAAAATGCACTAGAAAAGCAGGCAGAACAAACGATTAACACCTCAGCAATTTCACTGCTCAAGGCACTTATGGATGCGATAATGGAAATGTGAGAAGGTAACTCTACACAATTGTGAACAGTAATGGAAATAACAATACATAAAAATGTGGTAGGAGAGGATTATGTTTGTGAGAAGCGCATTTAAAACAACACACTCCAACCAATCGCCACCAGCACAGCTGGACATCATCCTTTGGCACAATAGATTTAA
The DNA here is from genome assembly GCA_035084275.1 of Hydrolagus colliei. NCBI lineage: Eukaryota > Metazoa > Chordata > Chondrichthyes > Chimaeriformes > Chimaeridae > Hydrolagus > Hydrolagus colliei. The sequence goes on along the minus strand of CM068747.1, from coordinate 16,474,612 downwards.
CTGAAGGGACAGGTAAATCAGCTTCTTTCAGAGCTCTGCTAATGGTATTCTTGAGCTGATGATGAGCACATATGAAAAATTAACTAGAGCTGACTTGCTTTTTGATTTTCCCCTCTTTTCCCTTGAGAAACTGCCTTATTTCCACTTCAATTCTCCCTCCTGCCTCCAGGAGAGAAATCACACTATTCCCATTCCACTTTGCAACACAGCATATTTTCTGCAGCCAGCCAGTACAACATGTTAGTCAAACTATACACTGTGGCATCAGAGATCTCAAGCGCACATGATTCACTATTGTTGCTTGTAAACAATAGTCATTTGCACTTATGGGAATTTTAACAAACTGCTCTACTTTATTAACAGCCTCATGCAGACATGCACATGAAAACTTCTTCCATATCATTGACAATAAAAGATTCAATAATAATAATAATCCTTGAATTTGATATAGAACCCCATCACGTCTTCAAGGCATATCCAAGCACTTCACACAATATATTGTAAAGTGAATTGACTGTGTATTTTATGAGCAATACACAATTGCACACAGCAGTGTCCCACACTTTTATACAATTTACAATACACTATATCCAATGTAGCACTTCACTTTGAGCCATCTCAATGCTACGATAAGAAGCTATACCAAATGCAAGGATTATGATTATTATTATTTTATCCAAAGTAAATTGAGGCATTATTAGTTTCGCCCACTAATATACAGTTACTTTTCCTACTATGCTTTATCCTGCCCTGATCCTTCCCACCCTGCTCTTGTCCTACCTGACTGTACAGCGCCTTGGGATGTCCTCTCGACATGAAAGGCGCTATATAAATGTAAGTTTTGTTTGTTTGTTGTTTGTGCATCGAGAGCAGTGTGACAAATGCAGAAACCCGTTAACATGCCTTAGTATCCAACGTAAGCTGAAAATTCCATGCATCCCACCAACACATGGAAATTCCAGAGATAGGATTGTTAGAATGAAAGGGGTACTCTTTCCCTGGAAGGACACATCTAGTTTACCTAATTCTGCAAAATATTAGGCACAGGTTGACGACCGCTGTGGCTTGGGAACCCCAGAGTGTATGTTGTTGTACTGCTGGCATCTAACCAGTTAAAACTGCTAGCTTGCCATTGATATTATTATCAAGCAAGTTTGCCCCTGTTGTTTGTTCAGCCAGGGCCACCCTACCTATGAGGGTGTTGGCTTTCAGAGTTAACAGGAGTTGAGTTTGATGACTCCCTGCCCCCAATAACTGGTCTACCCTTCCAGGTCCTGCCAATGAACTAGGCTGCCTATTTTCAGATTGAAGAGTTAAAATAGATCAAATAGATTGTCGCCTATTTTGGGAAAGTCTTATTATCAGGTACAGGAAAAATTGCAACATGGTCAATAATTGGCTATTTATAAAAATGGACCACAGTGACACCCACAATGGGGACTAAGCAGTCTTTCAGAAGTAGTACTGAATTTACCAAGTCTGGATGTTCTATTGGAAACTAAATTACATAATTTTTGACCATCACAATTATCACAAATTCATCATCAGCAACTTGCAGTTATATAGGAGTCAATTTTAGATGGGATTTTAAAGATAGAGTGGAGGTAAGTTATAATAAAATAATTAAAAAGTCCTTACATTCAAAATAACGCTTTTCGCATCTTCGAGACATCTCAAAGCACTTTACAGAATATACTGTAAAGTGAATTAATTGTACATTTTGTAGGTGAAATACAGCAGCCAATTGCGCACAGCAGTATACCACAAACAGTCATGAATTGAGTGACCAATTTATTACAGGTTTTTGGGGATGGATTATTATTAGCATGTGGAATAAGGAAACTTGCCCAAGGTTTCGCCATGACCTGCCTGGATTTGAAACACAGGTCTCTCGCTTGTAAGGCGAGTGCTCTAACCAGTGAGCTACAGAACTCAATGCCAAGTTGAAGGGGTAGTTGGAGGGTGTTCCAGAACTTTGGTGTATAGTCACTGTTAGAGCAGCCACTGATGGTGGAACAGGGGTAATATGCAGCAGGTCAGAGTTTGCTGAACAGAGCATAAGAGTGGAGTCGAACAGTATCAAAGAGATAGGGAGGTGCTAGTGCATAAGGCTAAGCGCGATGAAATACAACCCTATTTGAAGGGTGCTATATTGTTGTTGAAGTGATTCATGCAGGAGCAGTTACCAAGCTTAAAATACAAAGGGTTCCTTTTCATCTTAAGACAGATCAAAGTCAATATTAAGAATACTATATTTGCAGAATTCCAGAAATTTCAATCCATTTAAGTCCTGAAAACTATGACTGATAATCAGGCTGAAAATGTATTCTGAAGTCCTTGCAGAAAGCATTTCAGATACTTATATAGTCTATTAGGAAGTAAACAAAATGATTTGAAAGCCATATATTTCAATCGCAATTCTGGTATTTATTGTAAAGCTCAGGATATTCTGGAATTTTCACTATTACATGGACTGAAGATTAATTTCTCCAGAAACCATTCCACAGAGACCACTTTACATTTCCCCGAAGAGCCATTTATCACAGCCACTGTCAGTGAAACTCATCTTCAGCCTCACCTAACTCCCATAGCTATTGATCACATTTTTGGTCACCATCAAGGTAGGTCTCGTTCTGTAAAAACATTCATGTATGACAACATTTAGTAAATGGACTAGTGAGAGTAGACAAGTAACATTCGGAGGCTGTTGAGGAGAGCCAAAGGTATTGAATGTTTTGCACATCCTTCATAACATTTTTTTGGGGGAAAGGGAAGATCTATGCTAACCAAACTAGAATGGCAATAATATTCAAATCTAAGTGAATACTGAGTGAATAATCTATGTTGAGTGGCATGAACATCTTTTTACTCACCAGCAACTAAAAAGATATCAAGCAGCAATGAAATGCCCACACAAATTGGTTGCATTAAATTTGTTGCTGCTTAGTATACTTATATAAAAAAAGTAACATTCATTGCATATACTGTTTCTTCATTGAAGTATTGTACCTAGAACTTCAATGTTCTGTTTCCAGAAGAATAAACTGAAATAGTAATATGATCTGTTGGTCTACTGTAAACTGTTAGAAATAGTCACAAGAATCTTCGATATAATGAGTGTAATAAGATGCCAAAACACAGTATGTCTGTATTTATACCAGTCAAAGGAGGTTAATGTTCCCTAGCATGATTCAGAGTCAAGTTCCAGAATCTCTAGCTATAACTCATTTACTTTATATTGAAACTAAATCCCAATTATAATAATAAATAATCCTTGCATTTGATTTTGCCCGCTGGGAATCAAACCGAGCTCTCTAGCATGTGAGGCGAGTATTCTAACCACTCAGCTACAGGACTCCACATTACATACGAGTCCCATTTTTCACATATCCCCATATGCCAATATTTAAAAGTCCAGTTCACTTTCATGATTAGCAAGATGGAGAATGCACATTAAACACTGTTCATTTTTTTATCAGAAAGAACAATTGCAAAACCTCAATCTTTAACAGCTATTTGTTAACCATGCAATTGGAATTAAATGTCCTTAATCTTAAGAATATACACAGGATCATTTATATGCATTGACAGCTTGGCTCAGTTGGTAATACTCTTGCCCTGAATGAAAAGGTTGTGGGTTCCAATCCCATATCGAGACTTTGAGCTCATATTAGCTCGGGTAACACACCCCACTCCAGTGCAGTGCTGGGAGTCCATTGTACAACAATAACAACAACAACACAATTACATTTATATAGTGCCTTCCATGTTGGGAGGATGTTGCAAGGCATTGGACAGTCAGTTTTTTGGACACGAGCTGGGATCAGGATCGGGGACGGTGAGACACATGATGGTGTGGGGGCTGGAGGAGAAGCTTTTAGTAGAGACAAAGTGCAGATGGTGGGAGAGGTAACATTTGAACCAGGTAAGGGCAGGTCCATGAAGATGGAGCTGGGAGGAGAGGCTGTGTCGGAGGATGGTGTGATCGACAGTGTCAAAGGCGGCAGAGATGTCATCGAGGATAAGGAGGCAGAGAGATTTCTGATCGCAGATGTGTAGAATACTTTGAGCAGGGCTGATATATCAAATTATTCTTATTGATTAATTAATTATTCAGCATGTTGCTATATGAATTATTACTATGTTATTTGCTGAAGAATTTTTTTCCTTCCAGTCTTTTAAAGGGAGTATTGTTGATGGATTACTTCTACGCATGGTAAACTGAGCAATGCTGGTCTAATATAAGCATCAGGCAATGCCTGGAAGGTGCCAATTTCAAAATAACACCAGGTAATTTCTACATTTAAAACAAATCCTGCTGCAAATATTGATATGTTTATGATGACATGTATCCTGAATCAAACCCTCCCGATGCAATGCTGTTCTGAGATGTTCTGAGATGGATAGGGATTTACAACAATGCCTATTGTTCCAATCCCTCCTGCAGTCTGAGGTTAACCTTATTTACAGAGCCTGCCATCATATCCATAAAGAAAACAAGTATAAAACTCAATATGCTACCTGTATAAGGCATCTCTCTGATGCAGATAGGTCTTGTTGCTTTGGGATGTCCTCCCGACGTGAAAGGTGCAATATGAATGTAATTGTGTTGCTTGTTGTTGTTTATGCTGTACACTTGCTCTAAATGTCAGCAACAACAAAACTACATTTGTAGTCAGGAGGACGTTCCAAGACGCTAAACAGTCAGGGATCAGGGCCTGAGCACGGGAAGGGTAGGCATCAGGGTTGAGATGAGGGAGGGCAGAGACATAGGAGGGCGGCTGAAGACACAGTCGGAAAAGAGTGCCTCGTGTCAGGCATTGTAGGAGGCAAGAGAGGGAGAAAGGCGGAGGGATTGTGGGATGGATTTTCAAAGCACGGCAGCAGATATGCTGAGAGCTTGGCCTTGAAAGTGAGATTGAGGATTTTGAATTTAAATATGCCCTGAAGGATGGGGAGCCAGTGGACCTGAGTGAGGGTGGGGGCAATGGGGACCCAGAGCCTGGTGCGGGAGAGGACATGAGCTGCAGAGTTTGGGAGAATTTTCAGCTTGCACAGGGACGAGTTGGGGAGGCTGAGAAGGAGGGAGTTTCAATAGTGGAGCCTTCAGGAGACAAATGCATGTATAAGCGTTTTGGTGGCCTGAGGGGTGAGTCAGTGGCAGTGTCTCATATCCAGAAATATGATAGAAATGCTATATGTAGTTAAAGACATAAAGAGCCCCTAAGTGGTATTTTGCCAGGAAGCATTTGTCGATAACTGAAGTAAAAGCCCCAGGAATTGGACAGCTATTAACATGGGCATTGGCAGCAATAGTACAATGAAACAGCTATTAACATCAGCATTGCTACTGCACACCCACAAATAGTATTGAATATCATCCCTTAGTCACCTTTTGGTCATTGTCAGCCCCTCATAAAGATTAAAATAATAAGTGTTTAGCAGAGCTTACACTTTCTCAAAGGCAAGTAAAGCGATAGCAACATTTTGTTATCCACTTATTTGCTTTGTGTGTGTCGTGAGACTAGGATGCTTTGCACAAATAAAAGTCTATAAAAACTAAAATCAAAATTTCTCTCTTAACACGTTTCCAGTACCCACTTGTATTCATAACTTGAGAAGGAATTGTTGCCTAAATCATATATGTACTTGTTGTTAGTCAATTTGATGATTGCTCTCTGGGGGTAACAATCCCTCAAAAAAAATGAGTCACTCGAAACCACGACTGTTTGTGGGACTGCTGTACACAATTGGCTGCCGCGTTTTGCCAACAAAAAATAGTCAATTCTCTTTATAGTGTCTTCTGTGAAGCGCTTTGAGATCTCTAGAAGATATGAAGTGCTTTATGAAATGCAAAGAAAATTATACCAAACATAAGGATTATTATATTATTATGACGCCATTCAGCTGTAAATTCCACCCTTGATCAGCCAAGAGGCCACATTTAAAAGTGACACCTTTTCTCATTCACCAAGTTATTCCCTTAGCTGAGGTGTGATATTCCCAACTTAATTGTGGCCCTCTGCGGCTCTGCATTAGCTGGGCAATTGAGAAGAACTGACAAAGCTTAATCAACAGAGCCAAAGGAATCTGAATTTAAGAGATTGCTGCCATTGAATCTGCGATCCAATTGAAAGTCATCCGTTCACATGTCCTTTTTTTGTTTGCAACATTAAAGCTGTCTCTGGTGCTAAATTGAAATGATGTATTATGTGCTTGAAATCTAATCTATGTTCTGCTCATGAATGGACTGGACATTCCATGCATCCTTTCTTCCTCAAGGCAATAGCAATTGAACCATCTTGCATATTTAAATATGGTGGATATTTTATCAACTTGTTTTAAATCAACAAGCATCCACATCATCTTAAAATTGCACTTAACAAATAATTGTCTCAACCTTCACTTTATAGAAGAAGCTGTGAATCCCAATGCTTAGTTTTGAACCCAAACCAGGTGACAGCAATACAGTCAACTCTGATTTTTTCTCTTACTGAGCAACTAGGTGAAAGTCCAATAACCACAATGCACAACAGCACAAGACAAAAACAGAAGATAAATCAAGATAGAAATTATGATACAGATAACCCCATGTACTCTCAGAGTGAACAAACACTTTATGTTTGATTCTTATAAAATTCTGTAACTGCAAAGAAGAACATAGTATTTACACATTGTTTGCATTGTTCTCATCACAAGTTGAGAACGAAAATGACTGACATTATCTATGTTATGAAAGTAATGCATACAAATCAGGTTCAGCAGCACTAAATGGTGCTGTTGTACGGCAGCTGAGACCAGCAGGTTCAACAGCCTTTTGATTTGTATAATTCCAGTATAAATGCTGTGAGGGCAAATTGACAATGGCTTAACTCCAAGAGAGAACTTGCATTTTTATTGTGCCTTATCAGAGGCATTTCAAATCACTTTAGTATTAACCATCAACTCTTTTTTGTTGGGGGAATCATCAGCAATTGGCTTAGCAATTGGTGTAGTCAGGTCTGCCAAACAGCCACAAAGTGAATGACTAATTTAGGTGATGGATCATTTTGCAGAACACAAGGACAAATTGCCTTCTCATTTCCAAAAGTGTTATGCAATCTACTGAAAGAACATCTCAATAATGGTTTTCCTACAGGGTGATCTTGCGAAGTCCTGCAAGATCAAGTGCTTTTCTTTGATTGGACATTTGGGGTCTAAAATTAGTCCAAGTGGTTCAAGCATCATATAAACAAAACACAAAATACTACAGATGCTGGGAATCTGAAACAAAAGCAAAAGTTGCTGGGGAAACTCAGCAGGTTAAACAGCATCCATGGAGAAAGGAAAAGGAGTCAACGTTTCGGGTCAGGACGAAGGGTTGTAGACCCGAAATGTTGACTTATTTTCCTTTCTCCATGGATGCTGTTTGACCTGCTGAGTTTCCCCAGCAACTTTTGTCTTTGTTTCAAGCATCATATGACGCTGCTTTACCAGATACCAGTTAATTATCCCTTTAGATTTTGCTTTTCATGTGTCATAAAGTGCACATAGCTTAAAGGCTGAAGGGTAGAACTGAAGCATAAAATAATCTATATTGCTACCAAAAGTCATTGAATGCATCAACATGATAAGAATAACCTTATCAATGCAGAATCATTTCAGTCTTCCTCTATAACACTAATGATATTTTCACAAAATCTAAAGAGTTACGTGGAAGAGAACAGTAATGTTGTAACAATCGACCACCATCCATCCGGGTGAAGTTACCTTCTTTGGAATAAGAGTTCTTGACATCTTCTGGTGGGAGGCCTTTCATTGTTCTCTCCTTATCACTCCTCCAAAGAGCATTAGACAGACTTTTTATGAGGCTGCCATATGAATGTTTGTTCCTGTTGATCCAGCTATCCAGTTATCAAGTAGCTCGAAAGGGATTATTAGTTGTTAATATGAGCATTTCCTAATAGGATCGCTTAATTATGTAAATCTGAAATATGTTACATTGACTTGCAGAGCTTCATTCCAATGTGATCTACATGATGAAGAAATTGTAAGATATTAGATCCTATTGTCTCATTTGTGGTAGTTTCTGGAAAGTCTCATATTTCACTGAACCAAAGGTTACTGACAAAATTGCTTCGGAAGAGTAGATAATCGCTGAAATTCTGTGAAGGTAAAGCAAAAACATATTAGTCTACAATGCAATCCAAACACTGCAGAACATAGAATTAACTCTTTAAAATCTCTTTAAAAACTAAAATATTCATAACTTCCATGGGAAATTCATTTTTTTTTAAAAGTGATCATGAATAGATTATGAATGAATAGTGCCTTCTGAAATCTAGAATTTTTTAATTTTATATATTTTATAATTTCAAAGGTATTGATAAACTTGACATTTTATGGACTAAATACTGTATATCCTACGCCAGTCGATAGGATGTTCAGACAACCCTTTTTGATGACTGAAATTGCAACAAGATTCAAGATAAATCCTCTGATCTGCCATCTTTCTCTGACAGTCAGCATCATTTCACTCAAGGGTAAGGCTTGTTACACCATTATTCTGCTCCACTTTGCTGCATCTTGAGAGGTACCATTTGCAAACTATAATAATTTTAAAACAAGAACCTTTCAGGCACGAGAGGCAATGCAAAGCAGAACAGACTGATAGAAGTGTTAGAAGGAAATGGCTAAATAAGATAAGGATTTCAGTCTTGAAAATGTTACAAAGAGGTATCTCAGAGTAGAAGTTATGCAAGCATGTAAAGGTGCTTAATGGAATGGTGAAAGCCAAAGCAATACTTTAAACTAAGCCAAAGCAGCTGAACAAGAAGTCACAGATTTGGGGTAATGAGGGATATTTTTAGACCAGACATTGGGAAACAAGCCAGCAACTGGTATAGGTTGCTAAGGAGGGTGATTCAAGCTACGACACTGAACTCATTTAATAAACTGTTTGATACTGTAATGCAGACATAATAATCTGGAAAGATGAAATGAAATGAGCTGAAGGACCTTCTTTATTCTAACATCTTTTGTGACTATGGTGGTATCTTACCAACAATGTCAAGTCACAAAATGTTGACAGTAACCCAAAGTGTAAATGTTCCTTCACAACTGTACGTTTGTCTTAAATTCAATCTAATCCTTGTTACTTGAAGTTAGTATAGAGAGAATATACAAGAAAAACGGAGACATCATGTATTCTGCTTCCATGCTGGTTGCTAAATTTCACAGCGTTTCTATACAGAGGGGCTCTGATTGGAGGCCAGGAAGTGTACGTGGTAAAAAATATCAATAAGTGAGTAACCATGGATTGCTCTCATTGACTAATAAATAGCTCAAGGTGCATCTTTCGTATCTAAATCCTTGACTATCCAGCACCCTGGAACGTCCTCCTGACATGAACAACACTATACAAATGCAACTTGTTGTTGCAGAAGCACCTTGTTAAGTAGCCACACAACATGGTACTTGTACAAGTTTGATCTACTGACCATGAAGAGATTTTGCTTGCAGGGTTAAGGACAGTGCAAAGTCAGCTAACTTTCCCCAAGGAAGATCTGTTTATTCAGTTTATTGACCTTGAAAGTGTGAAGTGTTTAGCGTGTACCCACTGGAATTCTAACCTAGAACACTTTGGCTTCAAGTCCAGCATTCAATCAACTGAACTACCCAGGATTGTCACTCAGAATCATTTTTTCTGACCCTGATGTCAAAGAAATCATGAACTCTTGCTTTACTTGTGATTTCTTTATCTTTGTGCTTTCCCCTCACTCAGAATACTGATAAGACCAATGGGCACAGAATGTTTGTCAGAAAAAATATTAATTTACTATTTTGTAACTGGAAGAATAATTTGTCTGATTGTTCTCATCTTCAATCATGCTTAACAACTTGTTTACAAAAAACAAAAACGTATGGGGTTCCCTCAGTGCATCTCAGCCTGAAATGGTTTGGCCATATGGAAGATGTGTCAGTATTTCAAATCATACCACAGTAATGGCAACAGACTTCAAAAGCTCAGTGATATCTCTCTACTGAAAACAGTTAATTAAACTGGGGAACTGAAAAAGGTGCAAAATTTAGTTAAGCACGGGATCAATCCTGCAAACTACGCTGTTTCAAACACTGAGTAAGTGAGGGGAGAAAGGTTTCAGCAGAAAGTTGGAGATCTATCCAGCAAAACAAATCGGTGAAGCATCACCTACAAGGCATTACTAATGGAACAGAATAACTCAAGTAGTTTAGTGTGTCAGCTTAGACTGTTTTTAAAGATACAAGATGCTTTAATTTCCTTCAGGGCAACAGTTTATGTTATTGGATTTCAGTTATAATTTTTCATTTGTTATTGAATCCACTTGATGACTTTCCAATTATTTAGATTAACTATAATAATAAATAATGAATCTGGCATTTGATATACTGCCTTACCAAAATTTCGAAACATCTCAAAGGACTTTACAGAATATACTGTGATATATATTCTGAGGGCAAAATGGATTGGAACAATACAATGATAGTTTCTCAATAGCGTATCGGCAGAATTCTCTGTCCTTTTCTATTTGTGCAATCCCATGAGTGAAGCGAGGCCTCCATATTGATGACATTTGTGTAGTGGATATTCTACAGCCAAGACTTATGGAAAATCCTGTTTAATTAAAAATACTTTTGGCATGGATTGCTGGTAACAAAGGGCAGCAACTTCTTACTAAATCATTCTAACAGCAGGAACCTTCATATGATCAGGTATGATGAATTAAGGGAGTACTATATTCTGTAGGAGAACTGAAATAAGCCCCCAAAAATGAGTTTATAATTGCATTTTCCAATTTGCATCTTCCTGGCTCCATAAATAATGAGATTTCAAGAGACATTTTATAGACTGAACTGAAACTCTAGTACAAGCTCTGAACATTTGTATATCAGATTAATATCTTCCTGACATTTCTAATACATTTCATTATATTTCTAATGCTTTGCTGAGCAGTTATATTGAATGCTTTCACATACCAATAGAAGGGTGGATATGCAGGGTTATGGGGAGAGAGCCAGGGAGTGGGATTGACTTTGAATAGCTCATTTATTCTCCAAATTCTGCATTACTCTTTGAACGTTATGACACAATTTTGTCCCCTTAATCGGGTATAGTAAAGAATAAGGGAATTAGGATTCAAGTTGTTAACTTAGCACAGTTGCCACAGACTTTGTGCTGTAAAATTCTATGATTCTATGCTTTCAATTTATTTTAATGACCACTTGAGCTGAGAATAGAATCATCGAAATTAGAGCATACAAGAAGGCAATTTGGCCATCGCACTCATGCTTGTGTCAACTCTGCCATGACAAGAACAACAAAATTACATTTATACAGCGCCTTTCACGTTGGGAGGACATCTCAAGGTGCTACTTGAATCCTAATTATCTGCTCCCTTACTATACCTGATTAACGGGACACAATTGTGTCATAACGTTCAATGAGTACTGCAGAATTTGGAGAATAAAATGAACAAAGAAACCCATTTTGTGAAGTTTCCATTGTGCAGAAATGTCAACAGTGGACATTGAATAATCTTATTGCTACATACAAAGACAGAATATAACAAAGACACAGTCTTTGTTATACCAACGTAATATTATTCACTCTGTTTTGTTTCTATGCAGCATTTGTTAGGTGTTCAACACAAAGCAAGTCTTTCGGTATCTGAGATAGTGAGCAAATTGGCTGACAGCACACTTGAAGGCAGTCTCTATTTGTATGTCACAGTATTCTCAAGCTGCAATAAAAAATGTGCATGGAGTGAAACCTTATGACCTAACTTTAATTGATATGTGACTGCCAAAGGCACATGTGACTAGTATGGTTGACAAAACAGAGATGATTAAAGATCTCAACAAAGAAATTTCTTAGGGAAGCTGAAAGGTTGTAAAGTAGGAACTGCATTGAACAAAACTCTATGGAACTTTTATCTTTGAGTCTGAAATGTTCTGACAGCAAGGATGGAGGCAATTTTTGAGAATCTGTAAATAAATAGTCTTTACTGCACATCAGAAGAGCCAGGTTTCATTAATAAATAAAAATCATGACTAAAACGAATGTCAAACCATTATAAGGTTCGAACCAGGCATGCATGCTTAATTTTTATCAACTAATATTAAACACTGTTTGCCCATGTTAAGATAATATTTAACTCGTAGGTAATATTTTTTATAAAAATATCTTCAAGGAACAGTGCACTTGGAATGAGGCTTGCTATGTTCACATACAAATCTTCAAGATTTGAAAATTAGATTTAATTTTCAAAATCCATCGGTATTATCTTCCAAATAAATAGTACAAATAGTCTCATTTAGATCCACTGACGATGCCATAAGAATTCAAGACAAGCACGATATTTCATCTTAGTGAAATGCTGATTCCATATCTTGAAGTAGATTGAAATTGCAAGCACTACATAATTTGTGGTCATACTAATGTACAGTTCTCAGAAGAAACCTGATCGGTTCAGACTGCCAAGACTAGATCTACTAAGATAGAGTTCATGTTGCAGAATAAAAATAACTTACCAAACGTGCTCAATAATCCCCTTGACTGCTGGGTAACAAGTACCATGATCCAAGGCAGTGATGGTACATGACTTCCATCCTCCTTCTTGTGCCTCGATTCTCACTTTTTCAAGCAATTTGGGGAGTTGGTCTAACCTCTCATCTGAAACTGTACAGGGTCTCTGCAATGTACTGCTGTGGTTGACTGCACGAGCAACAAAGTAAACATTTGTGTTAAACCAATGAAATAAATCCAAAGAAATTGAAATATAATAAAACATTTCAATCAGAATTCTTACCGTCAGATGGCTTCCTTTGATCTTCCGGCTTCCATATCTTGTTTGCTAGACCTGACTATACAAGACAAATCCAAATAACCCAGGGTCCCTTGATGTTTTCTTCCTTACTTTTTGGAAATTGCTTTTCCTCCACAGTCCTGCCTCCTACGATGAGGAATTTCTATTGTGAAGAATGATGAGCCCAACCTCATATCTTTCAAATGTGTATATTGCCAATATCAGCATGGATGGACTTCAAATGAAAAATCATCCATTTGTAAGAAAAAAAATATCTTCGGTAGCCTTAGATTTTTATGTACTTGAGATCAGTAATCCAGGAGACGACTACAACAATCACAGCAAAATTGCACTTGCCGTAAATACCCGCGTATAAGACGCACTCGCGTATAAGGCGCACCCCCCACTTTTGACCTTTTCTTGGTGAACAAAAACGGAAGCATTTTCGATTATATTGCCGGCAGAAGGGAGGGAGGCAGGAGAGACAGGTAGGTAGCAAGGGAGAGAGGGAGGCAGGCAGGCAGGGAGGGAGAGAGGGAGGCAGGCAGGCAGGGAGGGAGAGAGGGAGGCAGGCAGCCAGGGAGGGAGAGAGGGAGACAGGCAGGCAGGAAGGGAGGCAAGCAAGGGAGGGAGGGAGGGAGACAGGCAGGCAGCCAGGGAGGGAGGGAGGTAGGCAGGTAGGCAGGCAGGCAGGGAGGGAGGGGGGGAGGGAGAGAGGCGGGGAGGGAGAGAGGCAGGGAGGGAGAGAGGCAGGCAGGGAGGGAGGGAGAGAGGCAGGCAGGGAGGGAGGGAGAGAGAGAGAGAGGCAGGCACGCAGGGAGGGAGGGAGAGGCAGGCAGGCAGGGAGAGCGGGAGGGAGAGAGAGGCAGGCAGGGAGAGAGGGAGGCAGGGAGGGAAGGAGACAGACTGGGTTTGGCAGAAGGCAGGCAGCAGGCTCAGCACTGAAGTCCGCTGCTGCTGCTGCCCCTGCCCGGGCGGCCGAGGTCGAAGCCCTATCACCCGCTCCCCCCAACCCCCGCCGAACACACTGACCAAACCCCGGCTGACAGCTCGCCGGCCGCCCCTCCTGTTTACTGTATTTCCGAGGCTCAAAATTTATTGTATCTGCGTATAGGGCGCACCCCCAACTTTCGAGATCTTCCGACGTGAAAAAAAGTGCACCTTATACACGGGTATTTACGGTGTATAGCGCCTTTCACATCGGGAAGACGTCCCAAAGTGCTGAACAGTCAGGTTGGGACACGAGCATGTGGTGGGGGGGGTGAGGGGAGAGTCGGGGGAGGGAGAAGGAGAGGACGAAGAATTAGCGGGGGAAAGAGTTAATGGGGGGGGGGGGGGGGGGGGGGGGGGCGAAGGCGCGGTCAAAGAGGAAGGTCCTGAGACCGGCCTTGAAGGAGGAAAGGGAGGTGGCAAGGCGGAGGAGCTGCGGGATAGAGTTCCACAGTGTGGCTGAAAGCCCGGCCGCCGATGGTTGGGCGGTTAGGGTGGTGGATGCGGAGCGAAGGGTGCAGGCAGGCTGATAGGGAGACAGTAACAACAACTTCGATTTATATAGCGCCCTCCACGCTGGACGGCGTCTCAGAGCGCTTAAGCAGGTCAGAGAGATAGGCGGGGGCAAGGCCGTGAATGGCCTTGAAGGCGAAGACGAGGATCTTGAATTCGATCCTCTGGGTGACGGGGAGCCAGTGGAGGCGGGCGAGGGTGGGAGTGATGTGGTTGCAAAGCCTGGTGTGGGAGAGTACACGAGCTGCAGAATTCTGAATGATCTGCAGCCTATGAAGGGAGGAGCTGAGAAGGCCAATGAGGAGAGAGTTCCCGTAGTCGAGCCTGGAAGTGATAAAGGCGTGAATGAGAGTTTTGGTGGCATTTGGGGTGAGCTAGTGGCGGAGTCTGGCAATATTGCGAAGGTGATGGACGGCTGTGCCGGTCGTGGAGTGGATGTGGGGGAGGAAGGATATTTCAACGTCGAACAAGACACCCAGATTCGAACAAGACTACCGTCTATGAACAGCACTGTTCTCTTCCATTGTATTTGCACAACACATTCATTTAAGAAAATACCTCACTCTTGCAATGGGGGAAGGACAAATAGGGTGGGTATTCTTTTAGGTCAATCATGTGATATTGTGGTGTCACAGAATATCCTAAGATATGCTGAGGTGAAAATTCTACCTCACAACAGCCTAAAAGATCATTTTTAGTTAAAATTTAAGATTGTGCAGAATGGTCTAAAATTCTTAAATTCTTTCTTAATTTGGAAGTCATTGTTTTCTATCAAACAGTGGAAAGATGGCTGGAAAATTAAAATAACCATATTGAAAGAATTTCTAAGTTCTGCATAATATTAAATCTAATACGAAATAGTCTTGTAGGCTGAAACAGGGTGCCATTTTCTGTTTCAGGTCAAAGGTGCCCATCCATTCCCTCCTGTCATGACACTTTCATTATGGATTTATATGGTTATCATATTACTGTACTAACCATTGATATATCCTCATTTTATCATATGCATTTCCATACACTTGCCCTGGCAGTGGGTTACAGTATCTATTCTGTAACAGTTTTAGAACTAAAATGAATATTTTTAATGGAAAGCAGCTAGCTTGCATTTTGCTCTTCATTTTCAAACATGGTTCCCAAATGATATTTAATATCTAACTATCTGTGAGCTTCAGTATCAATAAACACACAAATAGGAAAGGTGAAACAGAAGTAATAGAAGAAAACATTTCCTCAAGTGTTGAAAGGCATTTTCTACTTGGAATAATTGAGACATCAATTCAACAGCCATAGCTTTTCTACATCTGCTCATATTTCCAGCTGAACTGGCTGTCTCAAATAACCAGCTTGCCCTAATTATAATGTGGATAAGTTATGAGAACACTTACTAAGCTAGCACGATTCTGATTGTGTTCAACTAAGCAAGGCTGCTTGTGTCAAATATATAAGGGTAGCTCAACCAGGCAACTGAAAGTAATGATTCTATTAGTCGTTGTCCTTTAGGTGCAGTACCATGCTTGAAGCAAGCAGAAATGGAGCGCTGAACCATATTCTGATCCAGATTTACTTACTTTAATCCATGCCTAATAATTTCCCAAAGTACAAAACTGGACGAATTCAGGCATTTGACTTTGCCTTCCCTTCAAATCATGCATTTCGACAAAAGATGTATAGAGAACTCAGTGGTTGTGAGAATGCTCTAGGGTTAGAAGGTCATCAATCGAGTAGGATTCTAATTCCTTCCTCCTCCAACCTTGTAACACAGTTACCGTAAGCTATACTTGGAGTGCATGCTAGCCTACATTAAACAAGTTGTCTTTGCTACTTCTAAACTGACAGTTGTAGAAAATGTCATTCATCTTAAGTCAGTGGACGTGACTTTTCATACTTGGCTTAACTTTTCTGCAGAAGACATTGAATTAATATTTAAATTAAATACATGTTGAAATTTCCACTCTGCATATTTATGTTGCTAGAGCTAAACATTGAGAGAACTGAAGGATTTCTTTAGACAATTTCACAGATGACTCACGATAAATAATGTTGTTTTGAATACGAATTACATTGCTGTTGTTTTATCAGCAAATAATAAGAATTATTATAATGCATATTCAGAGGCTAGTATTATTATTAGAGCACAGCAATTTACTATACAATTTACTGTTTTATGGTAAAAATAGAGGCTGAAAATTATGTCACAAAAATCCTTGGTGATCTTGGGAACACTACAATTCACACCCAAATAATATAAAGTTAGCTGAAGCATGAGCTAACTCCATATCCCACTGTGTCAAGCTGAAAGCTTTTGAATATTTGTTGGGTGGGCTAGGAAATTTCAACAGGACACTTTTAAAATATTTTTTAAAAGAGCCAGTTTACCTAACCAACACATTAATATTAAAAACTATCGAGCAATTGTGGAATTGAACACCAAGATCAGCCATTTGTTTTCAATGTTATCTGATTTGATACATTGAGCAATAACAGTGCAAAATGATGTATTCTGCTCTATTGCCTGGGAGAGTTCAACATGCAAGTCTACATTGTAATGTAATGGTCAATGATAGGCAGGCTGTTTTGAAAATCCTATTGTGGAAGGAAGACTAAATTGATTAACACAAATGTGAAAAACTCTCAAGATGTCAGCAACAATTGTGAAATCTGACCCACTTTCCCATTTATCTGGCAGCCGCTTTATTTCTCGATACACAAGCATTTCCATGTAAGCATATTTTATGTATTACAAATGTTATAGTTCCAACTGCTGTACATGCATAAATTTTGCAACAGTATGAACATCAATCATTTAGTACAAAACAGTAGACGACTGGAAGAGCTCTTGATTTCCTTGGACCAGCTTCCAGTGAACCCATGCCTGATTCTGATGTTAAGAAGCTAAAGTAGATGAATGGAAGCAGCTCTTGGATATGCATTTAATTTTGGCTGAACATCAAATGGTATGATGCTTATGTGAAGTTTACTGCCGCACAATTTGACAACAAATTACAAAGCTGCGTATTCCATATGTGTGAGGCAATGCAAATACACTTGTGTGCTTCTACAGAAAGGCAAAAATCATGCCATTCAAATTCTTGTGCACTGACCCATTAAAACCAGGAAGCGATAACTAGATGATGGAAATAGAAACATAAGAAGATATTAACTGTTCCTCCACATTTTCTCATTGACCCTTCTGAAAGAAGAAACGTGTTATGAAATAATGTTCAGCTTCACAATCTTACTCACAAGGCAATACTCCATTTATGAGCCCAGATGATATTGGTAGGCTGTTTATTCATGGACAACATCACAGCTTAATTCCATCCTTAGGTAAAATTCACACACATCCATTTTCCACAGTGGTCACCGGCAGGGCCAATCAGAGGGGAGGCCAGGAGGGCCATTTGGCCTGGGCCTCAAGCTCAAAGGGGCCTCAAAGTTAGACACGTGTTAATTTTTTTGGCGTTTGTATGTTAAGTTTTGCGACTTGTTGTTTTTATGTGCCAGCCTTTCGTACCAAAATGTGACACACACTCTCAGCTTAGAGGGGAGATGGTCTAGCCAGCCTCATTTTTATTTATTTAAAAAAAACAGGATTTAACATTTTAGCGTGTTTTTAATAGGTTCGTTTAAAAAAACAGGATTTAACATTTTAGCATGTTTTTATTAGGTTCGTTTAAAAAAACAAAATTTTAATTATAATTTCCTAATATTGTAGTTATTATATATGGTGAGGCTGTGATTTGGAACTTAACCGCCATTTTTTTTATGGCCAGGGGCCTCAAAAGTTGGAAATGGTCCGGGCCTCTCTGAAGCTCTGAGAGGGCCTGGTCACCGGGTAGTGATCTGATCTAAAACATTGGTTGTTCATTCCTTTCCTAGGAAAGGTTACCCCAGAAAAAGGCCATTCAACCCGTAGTGTCTCTACTGGTGTTAGCTCCTGCACTGGAAGCATCCATTCTAACTGCATTAAAAACATAGGTACGTTTCGCCCACATATATACCTTCAATTCACTTGATCAGGCCCTATATCAAATGCAATTATTATTATTATTATTATTATTATAGGAAGACGAGGCCATTCAACTGATCAGCCACTCAATCAATGGCAACGATTCCATTACCCCACTGTTTTCTTCACATCGCTTAACTTTCTTACATACCAAGTGTCAATCATAATTTTGAACATAACAGCTGAATGAACAAATTTGTGACCTTCTAATTGAATATCTGAACTATCAGGAGAGCACATATTTGGCTTTGAGGTTCGATACAGCCCTTACCCTGCAGTTGGAAGGATTACACGAGATGTAGAAACCAAATTAGTTGATCATCAGTTGGTGGATCAGTGGCAAATTGTTCTTTTTAAAACACACTACATTATACTCTGAAGGTGACTTACTCATTAGACAACGGCACCCATTGATGCATATTTTCATGCAAGGCTAAAGACAGTGCCTATGGTTTGGTTTTTATAACATTTGATACATTGCAACCAGAATATGATGGATTAAGTTTGGAGACTGAGGATGCTAAAAATGCATCTTTTCTATCACAAATTGAAAGAGATCTTGGGGTCTTAGTTAATCCAGTGCTCATCATGACAAAATAGTAAGAGACAGCAACAAACAAAGCAAGTAAAATGCTGGGTTACATTGCTGAATCAGTTAGTTCACCTAACATAACAACAGCGACTGCTTCCATTTATATAGTGCTCCTCACGCAGCATCATGCCACAGAACGCTTGACAGTGGTGGAGTCCAATGCTGAGCCAGTGGGAGGGGGAGGTGACCGTAGGCACAGTCAAAGAGAAAAGTCTTCAGGCACGACCTGAAGATGGGGAAGGAAGGGGGCAAGCTGGAGGATAGAGGAAGAGTGTTCAGCATTTTGTGGCATAATGGATGAAAACAGAACCACCAATGGAGTCAGTCAAGCAGACGCAAAGGGTAATGGGTTAGAGGGCAAGCAGGTTGGAGAGGTAGGAAGATGCCAGCACATGAAGGGATTTGAAACCGAATGTGAGGATCTTGAAATTGATCTGTTTGGTGATAGGGAGCCAGTAACCTAGAACTGGTGTGAATGGTGGTGTGGAGTTTAAAATGGGTGAGTGTGCAGGTGGCAAAATTTGGGATCAGCTGGTTCCTGTGCATGGTGGAGCTGGGAAGTCCAACAAAGAAGGCTTTGGAAAGTTGAGTCGGGAAGTGATGAATGAAAGGATGTGTGTTTCGGTTTCGTCTGGGGTAAGTTATGGTCAGAGGTAGGCAATGTGTCGGAGGTGGAAGGTCCGAAGGTAGTCCTGGTCAGGTTGATCCAAATGCTTCATCCAAAGATCCTTACTTCATCCAAATATCTTTTATGTTCTTGTGAAGAAGGCCTTTCAGTAATTCCAGCCAACTATCCTGCCACCTCACAACACAAGTTACTTTTTCAATAAATTCAGCAACATAAGCATACAACAACAGAAAGCTTCCTATGGTCAATTTGGAATGTTACCCCCTCAAATATAATTAATAATTAAAATAATAAAGGCTTGCATTTGATAAATTTCACAAATATCTATCAGGTTGTTTAGATAAGATCTATCTCTTTGGAATGCTTGTCGGCTGGCATTTATTTGACTTTTTTATACATATAATTTAATTTTCTTTGTAAGATGTCATCTAGATTAAAATATTTCAAAGTTTTAATCATTTAGAAAATAAACATATATAGGGATCATAAAATGGGGATTGATACCTTAGAGAAATAAAAATATTTCATAGATGTGATTGTACAAGACAATGAACGGATTTGGAGGTCAGGAACATAATCTGAAACTTGGTGCCTTGAGGTTATTGGAGCCTGGACACCATGGAAATGATAGGCCTTATGCAGGAGAGAAAATGAGCTGCAGAATTTTGAATGTGTTGGGGTTGAAGCTAGGAAAGCTAGCAAGTGAAACACTGAATAAGTCTGTCCTTGAGCTAACACAAAAGGCATGAATGATGATATTAGCACTAGAGGGCACAATGTAAAGCATTAATGGGCAATGTGAAAGCGTTTGTCTTAACAACAAACCAGCTGTGGTGTTTGACATCGAGCAGAGGGTTAAACTGAAAACCAAGATTGCCCACTGGCTGATTAAGTCCAAGCAAGCAGCCAGAGAAGTTAATGGAATTGGAGCCAAAGGCGAAAAAGCGTCTATGACGACTGAACAAGATGGTTTCAATTTTGTTGACATTCAGCAAAATGAAGTTAAGGTTTATTCAGAAATGATGACAGACAGATTTATAGCAGTTTTAGATAGATTTTTCACAGTTCTGGGTCATGCTGCACTCTGCATGCAAACAGGACAATCCACAGGAATTGAATGAACACATAAATAAATATTTATTGCGCTGGATATACTAATGCAATAATGTTGCTGAGATGTCTCAAAATGCTTCACAGGATGTACTGAAAAGTGTAGTGACTATATGATATTGTGATTTGCCAATTTTCATGGAAGAGCACTCTTAAATGCAAGTTATTACCCATCACTTTTATGATTTGTCTTAAATAACAATCATAAAAGTGACATGTAATAACAAAACAAAAAAATTGCATTTCTAAAATGCCTTTCACTTTCAGACGACGTCCCAAGGCACTGGATCAAGGATCTGCACTCGAGCTGTGGTTGGGATCAGGAGAGATGTAAGGCCAGGAGGGCGAGGCGGAGAGCGAAGGCTGAAGGCAGGGTCAAAGAGGAGATTCTTGAGATGGGCCTTGAATGAGGCAAGGAAGGGGGTGAGCAAAGGGATTGTGAGATGGAATTCGAATGTTTGGGGAAGAAAGGCTGAAGGCCTGACTGCTGATTGGGGGCATGGAATATGTATCAGGGATTTTCATATGTCCAGGTTTGATTCCAATTCAGGTCAGAGAATTATAACGCTGTTCATCTAATCCTGATGAATAGGGTATCAGCAGATGTAAAAAAAATTGTAAACTTTTAGTATTCAAAGTTTTTTTGGGTATATATATATTTCTTGGCATTAGTTTTGCCCTTAACGCAAATCTTTGCGAGGCTAATTTTAGCTACAAGCAGCTTCAGAGGAGGTACATCTTTATGTTTAAGATAGTTGGCTGCTAGATAAAAGAAGAAAGTACTTTCCACTAAAAATCTAATGTCATAAATCATTTCACAACTATTATAAAGGAAGTGTTTTGTTCCATTCCCAGCTTTCTAGCTGGCATGAATTCATTCAGTTTAATCAGTCAATCTGTATTAAGATGCTCACTATCTTTGGAGGATGGAAAACAACTGGATAATTGCATTGGTAAAGTGACTTTGTTTGTGCAGCTCAGATTATAAAACATACCTAAACATCTGCAAAACACCTGCAAGCTTTAAATGAAACAATGTGAAACATTATCTCCCTGGCCAGTTTACTCACGTGTTCAACTACAACACAGGTGGTACAACATTCAAAATAGAAACTAAACTGGAACCAAATGAATTATAGATTCTGTTGCACAGTAAAGTATACCAAATGCATTTTTAAACTATTTTGTTTTGATGCCTGTAAATTTAGTTACATGTTTAAACCAAGAACAAAACAAATTGTCTCGCAGCACAGAATTACAAACTTACACACACACCTGTTCAAAAAGATAGAACTAGGGACTGCCTAACCAGTCAATAAAATGCTTAAAATGATGCAAAAGAAGCACATTGTATCATATCTATGCCGGTATATCTATTCTAGTCCCATCTCTCCTGCAACTGCTCTTTTATACCCTTCATTATTTGCTTGAGTATTTATCCAATTCACTTTTAATTGTTATAGACTTGGTAAGGCAGTTCAAATTCCAGCACTCAGTATTTAAACACATCTTCAGTTTTCATTTATCTTCTGCTGATATTCACATTATGGCTGCTTATTTACTTGCCTATCAGTAAAATAGCCTATCTATTCATTTTGATTAACCATAACTAGGGTTTGAAAGTCTCTATTAAATTAACCTTTGCTCCAGCGATGACAGTGCCACTGTTTTGCTGATACCAGGATAGTTCACGTCAGCTGTACACTCCTCACAGCTAGGATGGTTTCTACGGGGGGGATGTCAAATCTGGGTGCAATACTCCAAATGCAGACATAACAAAATTATGCAAACATTCTGTAACTTTTTCTTGTTTTTGCATTCAATGTCCCTAATATGAGTAATGTGAGTAAAACGAGAATTTTCTTTTTCATGGTCTTGTCTACCAGCTGGAGTGGTCGGGATTGGAAACTGTGCTCGTCACACCCACTGCTCCTGCCCAATAAACAAAACAGTGAGTGTGACCCATGCAGAGTTGAGTTGCTCTGAGGGTCAATGAAAGATTGACAAACATTTGTTGGACAGCCCAGGAATTTTCAATAAACTTAATTTTATTGTAGATCATGACCAATTTTGGCAATTTCATACAGACCTGAGTGTATAAATTAGGCTTCCCACTGCACACCATATAAATGCAGCAAAGGATTCCTGATATCATGGGATAATTTTTCTTGCTATGTAACCTCAACAGCATCAACATTCATATAACGGCCCTCATGCAGGATAGCGTTCCAGAGTGCTTGACGGTGGCGAAGCGCAACGCCGGGTTGGGGTAGAGGGAGATGACTGAGGTTGAAGGCATGACCTGAAGATGGGGAAGGCAGGAGCAAGGCAAAGGGATCATATTATCAGCAGAAACATTACCAAGAAGGAGCATGTAGATGAAGAAGAAGAGGATCCAAGGTTGGATATCTGGGGTACAACACAAGTGACCGGGTGGAGGTGGGAGGAGAAATCATTGAAGAGCAAAGTGACGATAGTTTGTTAGGTAGAACTCAAACCAGAATAGTGAGATCTTTCTAAGTTGGATGAGGGAGGAGAGGAGGGGGAGGTGGACAGCATGGTCGACTATGTTGGAGGCGGTGGAGAGGTCCAGGAAGACGAAAAGGCAAAGGAAGCCCTTGTCACAAAGAAAGAAGACTTTGTTTGTGACTTTGATAAGTGCCGTTGTGCTGTTGGTTGGGTAAAAAACAAACTAGAGGGGCTTGAGGAGGGAGTGGAGGGAGAAGTGTGAGCAAACCTGGTTAGCAAAAATGTATTCCAAAGCTTTGGCATGGAAGGGCAGGTTTAAAATGGGTCAGTAATTTGTGAGGTTGGATAAATCAAGTTAATGGTTTTTTTGAGGAGTGGAGTGATGACAGCAGTTTTAAAAGGGAGAGGAACAGACCCTGAGGGGAGTGACTGGTAGACTGTGTCAGCCAGCAGAGGAGGGTCATTGAGCAACCAGCAACTGGGTGGAGAGAGGACTGAGGCAACTGGTGGTGGGCTTCATTTGGGAGATGGTGGATGAAAGGGAGATGTGAGTAATTTGGATAAAAGAGGGTAGACAGGTGGGTGTGGTAGGGGCTATGGTGGAAGGAAGGGGTGGTGTAAACGGTCTTTGGGGTCTGAAAGGGGATTTGGTGAGGAGGATTCAGCCAAGGGCATAGTTTCAAACTTTAACACAAAGAAGTCTAGGACTTCTTCGCACTTGCTGTTTGAAGTGAGGATGGATGCAGCTCAGGGGATTGCACAGAGGAGGTGATAGATGGTGAAGAATAATGCCTTTGGGTTGTTTTTGGTCTCCAAAATGGTTTTGGAGTAAAAGGCAGTTTGGGAGTGCAAGAGAAGAGGTGATAGTTCTAAAACGTGGATTCACTATTTGTACCACAAGGGTTGAGATACAAGCTTTAGATACTACTTCCCTTTAACGGGTCTAAATAAAATGATCAAAATTATTAGTTTCCCCCCCCCCCCCCCCGCCACCACCGCACACATTCCAAAGAGAAAATGTTCCACTTTTTTCAATCCAGAATTGCTTAAAAACTATTTTACATATCACTCAAGTCACAAAGGAATATCTCACATTCATCAGAGATAACATTTTTAGAAGATGCCTGAAAACATTTTTAGCACACAAATTATTTCTGTGCCAAGTCACCCAAGAGAGAGGACGCGTGAAATTGATGTATTGCTCTCTTTACCAGAGGGGGTTCCCGCTGTATTACTTTATACCCCAAAACGTGATGAGGTCAAAAGGGTTTCATGTACAAAGATTATGGGATAGAACTTCAACTTGCTCCTACAGCATGTAGTAAAAATTCTATACAGTTAAAGATTCCTACAGTGTTGCATATGAAATACCCAGATTTGCAGGAGACATGTCCCCTCCACCCAATACCTTTCACAATACTGATGTTTGCATGTTTGACATTCCGCAGTTGAAAACCATCATTGAAAGCTTAAATGCATGACCGGCTTTACTGTGATCAATCCATGAGGTCAGTCTTGCAGGTGGAAGAAAGCAAATCAGCTTCATGCACATCTGGGGAAATTGGATACTTTATAAATTCCTAAATTTATACCGTGTGACAAACCAACCCCAATATAAAATCTTGCTTCTTTGTCACACACTGATTTAAATCTGTTTTGACAAGGGTTTCCCAGATATTAAACCACTATGAGACTATTTTAAGATGTGGTGAAATGTTAACAGCGGACATCTGTGATACAAGTAAAAATAATAGAATTGTACTGTATAGGAGGAGGCCATTCGGCCCATCATGTCTGAGCTAGCTCTTTGAGAAGAGCTGTCCAAATTAATTCCACTTCCCCATTCTCTCCGCATATCCTGCAAACCTGTCCTCCCCAAATAAATATCTACTTCTCTGTTAAAAGTTTTTATTGAATCAGCTTCCATCACCCTTTCAGGCAATGCATTCCAAACAACTCACTGAGTAAAAAATATTCTCACCACTTCCCCTCTGTTTCTATTTTAAAGCGGTGTCCTCGCGTAACCCACCTTCTCACCAGTGGAAATAGTTTCTCCTTGTTCAGCCTATCGAATCCCCTCAAAATTTTGAAAAGTACTATTTAGACTCCTCTTAACCCTCTCTGCTCCAAGGAGAATAATTCCAGCTTCTCTAGCCTCCTCTGATAAGTAAAGTCCCCAATTTCTACTACTATCCTGGTAAATCTCCTTTGTATCCTCTCCAATGCGTTAACATCCTTCCTAACGTGTGGTGCCCAGATTGAACATTGTACTCCACCTGAGGCCTGACCAGTGTTTTCAAAGGTTCATCATAACTTCTTGACTTTTGTATTCTATGCCTCTATTTGTAAAGCCTCGTATGCATTTTTAACAGCTTTATCTACGTATATTGCAACCTTCAAAGATTTATTTATATGAGCCTCCAGCTCTCTCTGTTCCTTCACTACCTTTAAGATTGTACCATCTAGCTTATACTGTCTCTCCTCATTCTTCCTTCCAAAATGCATCACTTTGCTTTTATCCATGTTAAACTTCATCTGCTATGTATCTGCCCATTTTACCAGTCTGTTTCTGTCCTCTTGCAGTCGGCTACTATAAAATAACCAGCTTTGTATCATCTGCAAACTTGGAAATTGTACTTTGTATACCCAAGTCCAGTGGTGCCAATACAGGCCGCTAGGGGACACCACTGCCCACTTCCCTCCAATCAGAAAAATACTCGGTCACCACCACTCTCTGCTTTTAAATGTTCTGAGATGCTGCCCGGCATGGAGGGTCCTACATAAATGCAAGTTGTTGTTGTTGCTTTCTGTCTCCCAGCCAGTTCTGTATCCATGCTGCCACTGTTCTTGCTTATATGTCTCAAGAAAGTGAAATATATTTCTTTTCTCTATGTTTTCAGCCAATTGAAAGTAATAATAATAATCCTTGTATTTCATATAGTGCTTTTTACATCTTCTAGATGTCTCAAAGCACTTCACAGAATATACTGTAAAGTGAATTGACTATACATTTGTGGGTGAAATGCAGCAGCCAATTGCACACAGCAGCATCGAACAAACAATTTGTACATTGAAATAACCAATTTATTGTGTGGAGTAAGGAACCTTGCCCACGGTTTCGCCCTTCCTGGATTCGAACACAGCTCTCATGCTTGTAAGGCAAGTGCTCTAACCACTGAGCTACAGGACACCATGAGTTTTGCACATTGGAGATATATTTTGGAATTAGACTGATCAATTTGAAGTTTTTGTTATGGTTTTAATCTGAATACATTGATGGTTTCTATGTACATACTGAGCTTTTTGAATTTTGTCGGTAGATATTATTGAGCAGAGCAAAGAAACCATATTTAAGAATACTAAATACAATAGGAGCCTCCATTTCCTGTTCTAGTTGTTCAACCATCTGAAACAGTGCCAGCCAAACTACAAACAATAGGTCAGTTAATAAGTGCCCCCTGCCCTCCCCAATTGGAGCCTATGACAGACAATGCAACTAATTTCAATAGGTTGGTCACGAATAAAAGTCTGTTCAGCTTTGCCAACTGCAATAGAGCCTATCATTGGACACCTGCCAGTAACTCTAAAACAACAGTGTATGAAGTCTTAACAGGTCTCCAACATATCAGCAATTTACATAAATTGTGTCCAAGGAGCATTTATCCTAGAATCATTGCTTCGGGATAATCCTCAGCCCTATTTGTTTGAGGTATATTCTTTTCTGGAATGAAAAGGGTGAACTATACTCACTGCGCTCAAAATTAATTCATTACTATCAGCAAGCTTGAACTTCCTAAGACTAGTGTAGGAATAAGAGCCAAGAGAGACCTATTGTAGTCATAGTAACAAATAATGTATTACTTTCAATGTTCAGCTATGGCTACAAGTAATTATTTAGATCTATCCACCACTTTACTTCATGTCTAAAGTAAACCTAAAAAATATTATTGAGCTATGTTGTTTTGTTTGCTCCCTCCTACTGACTTAAGATGGTATGCGAGAAAAATTACATGGAATTGCAAAGACTGTTTCCAACATGGAAACAAGTCATTTGACACAATTAGTCTTTGACAGTGTCTATACTCCACATGAGCTTCCGCTCTTCCAAATGCCGTTTCCCTTATCACTCTATCCTCATCCCTCTCGTGTGTGTTTCTGTTAACGAGCTTGAAATTAGCATTGGATAATTAACTAATTTTCCCCTTGGTCACTTTTGACTTCCCACTTGGGAAGTGCTAACCCTGCATAAAATAAATGCGCTTCCTAATTTTACTTCCAACCTCCAGCAAGTATCTGTATTGAACTTTATTTTGCCAATCGTCAACTTTGCTGTTGTGCACTCTATGTGAAATTTTGGCCTCCTCCAGAAATTCTGCAGTTCCTCCTACCCTGACGTTGACAGATGTAACAATAACTTTCTTGCACTGATGTTTTTATCTATGTAGTTAATGCATACATAGGACCAACTGTGTCTCAACAAAAATTTGCAGAACCTCACCAATCAACTTTCAAATTTCAAACGAACTTGCCTTTCAATTACTCTCTTATTTCATTCTCTCTTTCAATTATTGATCCTAGCTTGATCTCTTACATTGATATCTATTGACTTTAATTTTTCATGGATTCCCTCATGTGGTCCTTTGGGAAAGGGGAATAAAGCACAAAATAGCTTATCAATAAACAAACAAAGTGTTATCATTGTTGAAATTATGTTTACCAATGGAGCTTTGAAACAAATAAAAAAAATATCAGGGGCCTTGTTGGCTGTTTTCAGTCTGATAGTGAATAGACATGTTTGGAGTGTACTTATCTCTTCTGGGTATCATTAAATGGAAATGCTTTTCAGTCAATACAATTCCATAATGACTTTTGAGATTCAATTTAATCCCAACTGCACTCAATAGACTGTTTTCTAATAATGTATTATATACACTCACACATGCAATTCTATTCAATGTGGGACGTTCCAACAGATCCCGCCTCAGATTAACTGATGTGATGTTGACCTTGGTCACCATTTGTTCATCATTATTAATACAAAGGTATCCTTAAGGAACTGTGACAGTTCATTGTCATGGTGCTCAGTCTCTTGAGTAGACAACACAAAGTAATAAATCTGCAAATAAGATGTAAAATAATTAACAGAAAGCTGTGAACATCCCAGTTTATAAAGCATATAAAGTTAAAAATGATGAACATTCACTGAAGTTTGGAAATCATACAGGATTCTCCCACAAACATACAGTCAATTCAGTTTACAGTATATTCTGTGAAGCGCTTTGAGACGTCTAGAAGACATTAAAAGCGCTGTATCAAATGCAGGGATTATAATTATGTAGGGTCATGCAGCCTAGTGTGGGAGAGGGCACAGGCTGCAGAGTTCTGGATGATATGCAGCCTGTGGAGGGAGGAGTTCGGAAGACCGACAACGACAACAACAACAACAACAACAAAATTACATTTATAGAGCGCCTTTCACGTCGGGAGGACAAGCAAGGAGTTTGCATAATGACGCCTTGATATTATGAATGCCTGTATGAGAGTTTGGGCAGCCTGCGGTGTGATACAATGGCGGAGCCTGACAATGTTGCGTAAGTAGTGGATGGCAGATCAAGTCATGACACGGATGTAGCGTAGAAAGGATAGTTGAGGGTCGAACAATACGCAAAGGTTCCAGACGGGCTGAGAGAAAATGTACATGAAAACATTTGCAGCAAATTCTAACCATGTCTTTTGCAGTTATCTAGTTGACCACATTGGGTACTTCCTTCTTCAGCAATAACATCTGCATTTGATATAATTCTTTCTTTTTAAAAGCCTCAGGTATTTGCACATTCAGATCCTTTCAAGTATAACGACACACACTGGTAACTGGGACATCACAAACAGGAATAAGAAGCCACTGGCCCCTTTATCAGGAGAATTCCCTGAATTCTTTTAAATACTACCACAATTTTTATTGTTCATCTGAACAATTCAAGCAGATAGATGGAGCTTCAGTTTTAACATCTGATATGAAGGAAGATAAGCATAGTCTCATTCATCAGTAACTACTTTAGATCAGACAGAATGAAACCAAATGTATTTTGTACAAGGATCAAGTCAGCAATTTGCATTCAAAGGGCATTCAAATTTGTGAAATGTATTTGCGACTGAATCCACCTGCAATAAACAACAGAAGATCACAAACAAACTTACCCCATGTCAGGATCAAGGGCAATTCCTCTGGGATTCCGCAGGTCCAGATCTATTAAAGTGACACAAGTATCTCCATTCTGGTTGCACACAAATATTCGGTCACTGACATCATCCACAAAGTAAAAGTTTCCAGTCAGCCAGTCTAAAGCCATTTGTTCCACATCTGCCAAAACAAAGGAAACACGTTAAATCAGAACCACAAACCTAAAATAAAAAGTATAAATGAGAGGCTGTTACTGCAGAGAGCACATACACTGTAATTTCATGCTATTCCAATTTATTTCACAGCTGCAAATGAAAGTCAAACAAGTCACATCATCGAATCGTAAATAGTGCCGAAAAATTTAAATAACTTGTTTGTTCTTTGGAAAAGGGTGCCACAATTTCCCAATGTTCAGGATTGAGCACTGAAACAGTGAAGCCTTTTTTTTTAACATTGTGTGAATGATTAACAGAGGACAAACTGTAGGATAACTTGTCTAGGCGCACGAGTCCTATAGTTTATTGGTTAAAGCACTCGTCTTGAAAACAAGAGAACCTGGGTTTGTTTCCCGGGCAAACAGCCATGTTTCCTTACTCCAAATGTCTCTGTTTTCCAAGTAGAAACCCGGTTGCTAAATGATTGACGGATTACTTTCCCAGGGTATTACTTCCGTCAATAGAAGAAAAGATAATAATTTGGTCATTTAATCCACAACTGTTTGTGGGACAATGCTGTGTGTAATTTGATACCACGTTTCAAACAAAATATACAGATAATTCACTTGATAGTATATTCTGTGAAGCACTATTACATGCAAGGATTATTATTATTTTCATTATTATTACCGTACTAAAAACGGGGCGATCTTTGTGGCTTTGTCAGACAAAACTCCAGGGATAATTGAATAAGAATGAGACCATGTGGGAAATTGAGAAGAATGAAATCAGGTATGCTTCATGAAAGGAAGGGGATTACTTCTCAGTCTGACAGGACAGTATGTTCCTGATCAGAGCAAATTATATCTATTATCATCAGACTTCCCTTCAGATTACACTCCTGAGAGCAACCATTTCTCTATTGCAAAACTGCTATAGGACTATGTATAATGTGAAACTAACTATACAGTATTTGCTCGACATTTCCGAAGGGTTTCCCCCCTCCTATTAATAATAATCCTAATAGTCCTTACATTTGACATAGCCCTGTATCACGTCTTCAAGACGTCTCAAAGCAGTTCACAGAACACACCGTAAAGTAAATTGACTATGTTTTGCAGGTGAAAAGTGGCAGCCGTATTCAAAAAACAGTTGTGGATTAAGTGACCAAATTACTATTATTATTATTATTATTGAGACAGGTTTACCAATAAGTCCCCTCTCAATTTAACTTCAACAGAACTTTCATAAACATCACCACCAAAAATACATTTGGTATATAGCGCCTTTCACGTCGAGAGGACATTACAGGGTGTTGAAAGAGAATGGAGAAATTCATAACCCTTTGGAAACTGGTGAGATATGAATGAATTATTTCAAGCAAAAAAAGTATTCAACTGAAAATACTAATTGGATCTCAATCCCACACTATGTGTTACATTAAACCATTTCCTCCTAAACTAATTTGCAGTCTTGCCATGATATGTGGCAGACTGTGGGTTTCAGTATGCAGAAACTACAAGTTACCTGCTCCCAAGTTGAACAAACCACAAACAGTGGAGGATAGTTTCAAAGTTGTTAGAACGTTGTGGAGTGCAAAGAAAAAAAAGCTAAGCCAAGTATTATTCATCGTCACAATATGCTCTGCAGGTCACTGATTTGTATTACATTTATTACATTTGGGACACTCCTATGCACAATTGGCTGCTGAGATTTGCCCACATATATACATTCAATTCACTTTCACAGTATAGTCTGTGAAGCACTTTGAGACATCTAGAAAACATGAAAAGCGCTATATCAAATGGAAGGATTTTTTTTGTATCAACTATTCAGTGAATGCTCTATCAATCACTGTGTTCCATCCAGAAATCCATTAAAAAATTTGGGACGGAAAATTAAACCAAGCTCCATCATCAATCATTCAGATTAAACATCTGTAACAATTATTTTAACATTTAAGAAGCAGCTTGATACTTAAATGGAAAACAAAAAAAAACTGCAGGGCTGGTAATCTGGAACATGGAGATCAAATGTAATAAATGGCTTCCTTCACCCATGTCTCTCTTGTGATGAAAATCTCTGCTTATCCAGTGAAATCCGCTTTTGCCGGACACAGGTTACCCCTGGATAGTGGGTGAATTGAACAAACTCCGGCCCAGAATCATTTGTATTCAAAACTGTTTTAAATATAATTCAGACAAAAATCAGTCAAAAGGCTGCACTGGTTGCCGCTGAGTGTATTTACTCGGGCCTTCTGTTTTTCCTGCGGCTATAGTCAGCCATGTGGGACTCCCGGATGTCAAACTGTGATTGACAGCAGACTCCAGCCATTCACAGACTTCTGGAGTTGGGCTGTCAATCAAGGAGGGTGGCGGAGGAACAGGGAAGAACAAGGGCGAGAAATTGCGATTGTTTGAGCAGCTGAGCAATCTGAAGCCTATCCGTTCACAAGGTCATCAATCACCTCAACAATGCTTGTAATTGATCCCCTTCCCTTCCATTTCATTTGCACTTTCACGTATGTATAGCCAGAGGCTTGCTTTTCAAGGTCTAGCCGTCAGTACTACCTCAATATTGTGAAAATAATTCTATCATGTGCTTAAGACAGTTACATTTTTCTTGTTGTAATTATGAAGATTGTAAGGATATCTTTGACTACAAATGCTGGAAGAGAGTGACGAGATTTCACATGATGTTGGACATCAAAAGTCAGACGTTGGCTCCAAATGTTGGTCGCAAATAATCTTTGGTGGGCTGTGGTGTGCTGTGAAGTCCTTGTGTTAATATTTTCAGATTCAGTGGCTAGAATAACACCTTATCACCTTGGATATATACATATATATTATTCGTCAAAAATCAAACTGTTGAACTGATGAATAGTGAAGGCATTTAACAGCTAAAAGGCATGAAGGAGAGGAAAGCTGAGAGTTATTTAAAATCAATGATGAACCTTTCAGTTCGAAGAAATAACATGCGGCAGAAATATATTTTATTCATTGTGTTGATTCTATTAACAAAATAACCTCAATGTTTACAAGGTTTGTGTTTTAAACCTCTTCCATCAATTTAGAAACTGCCAGCCCAACAAGCCATGGTTTATTTATTTTAAAGCCTTAATGGGAATCACACTGATAGCTAACAGGTTTCACAAGGCCTCAACATTACATCAATGTTTTCCCAAATGAGGAGGATTACATTGGTTTCCACAAAAGGAGATGGATTGTACTGTCATTTATTGGGAGTGGGGTGGGGGGGTTCCTTTGCTCTTGATCCTCCTGATGTGAAAGACACTATACAAGTGTAATTTTTTTTGTTGTTGTTTGTGTTCTGTTACATTTAGGCTGTACAATATTAGATTTGTGGAACTTGTACTAGAATTGCACAAATCTCTACATGAAAAATGTAAGGGCATTTTATATACTGTATCAAGTTGTGTCTTGTAGCTGGGGTGGTGGGTAGTGGGATCTATTTCAGATTAAGAGCCATTGCAGGAAAAATAGCAGGAAACCAAGCATATTATTATAATAAGGGGGAAGAAAATGCAACTTTGAGTCATTAAGACTTGCTGATAAAGTTAACTGGATTTACATTTTGCACATTTGGTTACAACAACAACAACAACAAATTGCACTTATAGAGCGCCTTTCACGTCGGGAGGGCGTCCCAAGGCGCTGCACAGGAGGTGTGTGACCCGAGCTGGGAGGGGAGTGTTCGGGAGGGGGTAAGAAACGTAGGGGAGGTCGAATAATTAGGGGGGGAACAGAAGGCACGGTCGAAAAGGAAAGTCTTCAAACCGGCCTTGAAAGAGGAAAGGGAGGAAACAAGGCGGAAGGATTGGGGGATGGAGTTCCAAAGGGTGGGAGCGGAAAAACCGAAGGCCTAGCCTCCGATGGTGGGGCGGTTTGGGCGGGGGGCTGGAGCAAGCCACGTCCTGATGAAAGGAGGGTCCGGGTGGGCTTGTAGGGGGAGAGTAGGTCGGAAAGATAGGGCGGGACAAGGCCGTGTAAGGCCTTGAAGGTGAGGACGAGGATCTTGAACTCGATCCTTTGGGGGATGGGGAGCCAATGGAGACGGGTGAGGGTGGGGGTTATATGGTCGTGGAGGCGGGTGCGGGAGTACACGGGCTGCAGAGTTTTGGATGATCTGCAGCCTGTGAATGGAGGAGCTGGGGAGGCCGACAAGGAGAGAGTTCCCATAGTCCAGCCGTGAGGTGATGTACGCGTGCACGAGTGTTTCGGCAGCGTGGGGAGTGAGATAGTTACATTTACATTTTCAGACTAGAATACATTTACATTTTCAGACTAGAATAGAAACAAATTTCCCGATGAAAACAGATTCAACAGCTACAGGTACTGTATATTCAAGCATTCTCTCTTCCAGCTGTACAAGTGCAGTTTGCTTCTGAATCAAAATAACACAATTCCACTGTATCCTCATGAGTCAAAGCATGATCGCCACTCAGCATTTGTTTTCCACAAGACAACAGCTGAGCAACTAACTTTTCTGCAGTAACTTCATTTGCATTTATTCAGGGAATTTCTACCACTAAGTGAGGCTGTTCTTATGAAAAATAATTATAGATGAGCCAAATAGCCATATGGGAAATGACCCGCATATTTGATATGTCTACTCACAGTATCAAAATGTCTCAAAGTGTTACAAGATATGTATGGATGTTGGTATGTATGTACGTACGTACGTACGTACGTACTTACGTACGTACGTATCAGTGTTTTATATATGAACCATTATAAATGTGCATTTTGTAGGTAGGCAATTTGTACAAAACATATCCTACAAAACAACCATGAAGCGAATTGCCAATTTCATCTAGGAGATAATTGGGGAGGAGATCCTTGACTGAAATCTCTCCCGAATCCTGGTTCTAGAAAATCAGCCAGCAACCAGCGATTTGATTAAAGAAAATAGGCCTTTTTATATCCGTGTGGGATTCATTAAAGGTTTATTTCTCCTGAATATAATTCAAAGCAGTTTTGTGGATTTATTCATATTGGGACCTAACACGTGTCATTCGCTAACACTGGTAATGATCTCCAAATGCTTTGGTCTTGGTACATCATATTGTAACATATTTTTCCTCCATCTGAATCTCCTGTAGATTTCCTTGTGCCACACCATGATTATTTATCTGTGAAAGAGGCAGTTTCTCCTAGATCTCTAATGGTCAAAGCTGAGAAGTGCTGATCAGAGAGTACTGCGTGATTTATCTTTCCCATCCCACCTCGTGTGAAAATGCCTGCTTTCTCCTGCTTATCTCCGTGACTCTATCAACCCCAATCTTGCTGGGCTCCTCTGGTTCCCGATCCCCAAAGTATCAAGTTTGTCCTCACTTTCAAAGCTCTCCACAGCCTTGCTCTTCAGTAACTCTGTGACCTGCTAAGCTCATTACCGGCTTGTCCACTCTCTCTTCTTCCTGATGTCTCCAGCCTGCGCCATGTACCCCACTCTGCCCTCCCCACCATCAGCGGTCGGGCCTTCGGCCATTCTATCCCACCCTCTGGAACCCCATTCCACAGTCCTTTTGCCTAGCACATGCGAAGACCCCCTCTTCAACTGAATCTATCTTCAGTCACCCTCCAATTCTGAATCTCACTGCCTTCCCCCCCAACCTGATCCCAACCCACAGCTTGGATGCACACCCTTGACTCTGCAGCTCTTTGGAACATCCTCCTGAAAGGTGCTACACAAATGTTATTTATTTTTGTTGTTATCTCTGTCTGACGGTCTGACCGAGATTAGAAACTTGCCATGTGGAAACTGTGGCTCAAATCGTTGTATGACCATATCACCTGGTCCGGCTTATCTGACCTAGGTAAGCTTCATACCTATTAACATTTAGCAGTAGCTTTTTATGCATGAGTTATGTTGTATATTCAACATGATGAAACCAGACTAAATTTCCTCTTCCCCTTTTTATTTATTCTGCCTATTGATTTTTCCAGTACAAGCTTGTCAAGCTTACAGAGGCATTCAGACTCTGCTGGTTGGAACTGTTGAATATAAAGTAGCACTCCATGTAAATAGACTTCTGTTTGTTAATTGACAGTCAAGACCCTTCCATATTCCCTCCATCACTTGTTGACCGATCAAATTTCTTTCCTAGGTCTCGGCATAGATATATCAGAATTAAACTCAAGTTACTGGGAAAAGTTCCTGATCAAATGGGTCTTTCGTAAAATTATGCTTGGTTATGTTTATGAGTAGTTTTTAAATAGTATTACACTGGGACGCACTGGGTTACTTTAACAATCCCACGGTGTGAGCTGCAATCCAGTGTCATCTTACATCGCAGGTCTCCCCTCCACTACAATCCGCACCAAACTTCGCTCCCCCATTACCCCAGTCCTTGCCAGACTTCACTGGCTCCCTGTCCCGGAAAGGATCGATTTCAAGATCCTCACCCTTGTTTTCAAATCCCTCTACTCCTCTGCACCTCCCTATCTCTCCAACCTCCTCTCTCCTCAAACCAGCACCTGTTGCCTTCGCTCCACAGGGTCTGGCCTCCTCGAGGTCCCCCGAATCCTCCACTCCACCATCGGCAGCCGTGCCTTCAGCCACTATGCCCCAAAGCTTTAGAACTCCCTTCCTCACTCCCTTCACCTTTCCCCCTCTCTTCCAAGTTTCAGGTCTCAGCTAAAGTCCTTTCTCTTCAACCGTGCCTTTGGTCACCTTTCTCCCCTACCCCTGGATCCATTATTGTGAAGCGCTCTGAGACGCCGTCCAGTGTGGAGGGCACTGTATAAATCGAAGTTGTTGTCATCTCCAACAATATCTTGGAGACTGGCAACCAAAAATAAAATAGTGCAATGCATAAGTAATGGTTTATTTTGGGGTTTAAAAAGATTGAACAGAAACACATTAAGAAACAATCAATCTGATACATTCAAGTTTGGTGGCAAACTTGAATGTATCAAACTTTGGTACCTATCCGTAGCCTACATAGCTGCTGTAGGCTACGGATAGGTAGTTTATTCAGATTTGTGCCATTTAAACTTTGTGCAGTATTTATCCCTTAGACTGCTGGAAAGGATATGTGTCCCTGGCCAAGATGCTTTCTTACACCATGCACTTTGTCTATAAATAAAAACAATGATAAAGCTATTGAAATATTGGAGACAGGATTAAAACAGTTAACACGATGGAAACATATCGGGAAAAAAACTTCAATTTGTCTCAAGTGTTAATTTTCCAGTACTTAAGCTAACTTGGGGTCCCCTTTATTATTCCCCCAAACATTGAAGTTTGAAGAGTGTCCCCCAGTGGTCGACTGAGTAATGTGGTTTGAAACATTGATGAACCCATTGATCTCAGCCAGGGCTGCAATTTGAGACAGTAATTGGCCTCAGCGCCCCTTGGGTTGTAGCCCTTCTTAATTAATATTCAGAAAACTTGCTAAAAGGTGCAAATTATGTATTTCACATCCTCATGATGGCTGCCTCTCTCTCCCCTGCAGGAATACCAATAGCAACATGAAGTAAAATATTCTCCCAACTATTTTTCACAAAGGTTGGTCTAAGTTTGGAGAAACTAGGCTCAAAATAGCTTCAAAGGTGACTTCATAGTTTCAACTAGGTCAAAATATGACATGATTTAAACCAGCTAGTGAGGTGCCAAGTTCATTTAGCAACTCCTCTCATCTCCTACCTCCCTCTCCCATATTAAGAAGCTCATCTGCAGCACTACAACGGTGAAATATACTTCATTACTTTCTTTTTTGTGTATACAATATATTTTGTCTTTTTCTAAAAGTATAATCAGAACTAGTGACAATAGCAATGATAAGTTACGTATTACACTTTGCAATTGTTGCAATAGCCACATCTAAAGGTATTATGACATTTTTCTGAGATACACTATACAGTTATAATTCCACAATGTATATATGTTAGAAAAGTACTCACCTTGATTTTTTTTTTTAAAAATCACTCAATTTACAACTTAATGAGCTGAAGAAAAATGTAAGATTAATAGGTGAAACAAGTTTGCTTTCGCTCTTAGTTGAGGTAGTTTGTGTTTATCCACCTTTCAGCAGTCCATTCTAGTTTTCTTCAGTAGGTAAATAATATTAATAATCCTTGCACTTGATATAGCACCTTATCAAGTCTTCAAAACATCTCAGAGGGCTTCACAAAGTATACTATAAAGTGCACTGACTATATTTTGTAGGCGAAACGCGGCAGCAAACTGCACAGCAGTGTCTGATAAACAGTCATGGATTGAGTGACCAAATTATTATTATTATTTTTGAAGGGACTATTACCCCAAGAAAAGCGATCTACCAGTCAACTAACAATCGGTTTCCTACTTGCTGCTTGGTTAACAGAGCACTGTGAATAAGGAAATTTGCTAAAGATTTTGCCTGCCTGGAATCAAACCCATGTCATCTTGTTTGTGAGATGAGCACTCTACCCAATACACTACAGGATTGAGTGCTAAAAATATTGCTAAATGCTTGGTTTAAGCTTTATTAATCAGCTGATTTGTAAAAAAACAGATCCTTGTTGATGTTTTTGTACCACACAACAACAAAATTACATTTATAAAGCGCTTTCACGTCAGCATTCATGTTGCTTACAAAGGAAGGCGTAGATCGGATATGCATTTAAATCTTGTCAAGTGAGTCCTTTGGCTTCGCCAACCTACTTACTCTAAGTTCCCTGACAAGGAAAGTTATTGGCCCTGTTATTGCACAATGTCAACCATGTAGATTCTATATAATGCCTCGATTGTATTTAACTAGAAGTCCCATGCAATGTGTAATATAATGTGACCTAAATAAAGAGTCATTTGTAAATAATAATATCGTGGGTGGGGGGGGAAGTGGGGGGAAGAAATCTATTCAAACACTGCAGTACAACAAGCAACTGTCAGTCAGTTGGGTCAGTCAAAACTATTTGCCCAACTATACCGCATCATGCTGAAAAATCTGAGTTTGATCATTTTCTTCAATGTAAAACATGATGTTTCATCAGTGCTCAGAATAATCCTACTCTGTTCTAATCAAAGCAGGAGAACGTCTTCAGGAAATACAGGAAATGTGGCATAAAATATCCAAGTTACATATAAATTACTCTAATCTGGACAATTTCAGAGTCAAAAGGGCTCATCATGTTAAACCTTTTTTGCTGCTATTGATGTTAAAAATGATGAGAGTATATATGTGTGCATTATTGACTACTGGTGTGGAGTCCTGCAGCTCAGTGGTTAGAGCACTCGCCTAGCAAGCAGGAAACTTGGGTTCAATCAACGGCAGGGTGAAATGTTGGGCAAGTTCCCTCACTCCACACGCCTCTGTTTACCTAGCAGTAAGCAGGAACCTGGTTGTTAGTAGATTAGCGGATCACTTTTCCAAACCACAACTGTTTGTAGGACATTTGCTGTGCACAATTGGCTGTTGTATTTCATCCACAAATTATACAGTCAATTCACTTTACAGAATATTCTGCGAAGCTCTCTGCGACATATTGAAGATGTGATAACACAATGCCTTGAGACGTCCTCCTGACGTGAAGGTCGCTCTATAAATGTAATTTTGTGAAGGATTATTATTATTGATCCAGACCTTAATTATGTACCTCTTCTTCTATATTTTCTCTTTTGTTTTCTGTTCTTTTCTATTTTATCCCCTCTCTTTTCTTGAAAATTGTGACATTTGCTTTCATTTTCATGTCCACTTAAATACAAATACATTTCCGGACCAGTGATTCTCCCTAGTCTAGTCAGTGGAACAAAGGGTTTCTATTGAATTTGATTATTCACCTGATTGCTTTTTATGGGGCATTGCTTATGCAGATTGGAAGTTGTGTTTGCTTATTTGTTCTGTATTTCCAGATCAGCACACTTGTTTTCAATTTAATCATTCATTACAATGTTACTTAATTTGAGCTGTGGGTGGATGTTAAGGAACATTTCAAAGAAAAGTGAGTTTCTCTTAGTTTATATTCCTTCCTCTTCACCCACATACAATCAAATAAATTGGTTCTCATCTCATTTGTGAGATTTGTACTGGCACAAATTAGCTGCCAAATATTCTCTGTAACATTGGATTCATTTCAAATTAATCTCATTCTATAAAATACTTTAAAACATTTCCTTTGTATAAAAGACACAAAATGGATGCAATTTAATACTACTATACTACTCAAAGTATATTCATATTTGACTAATGTGAATTGGACTTGCTCCAGATTGTACAGTTGTGAACAATATTATCATAATGTCTTGTGGGACAGTAACGATTGGAGTAATTTTTTACCACTCTATAATTGACGTGACTTAAATCAGAATCTTTCATGGACTAAAGATGATGCCAGGCTAAAAGAAAATACAAAGTGTTTTACTTGTACTCGGCCCCATTTTTTGTTGCAAAAATTACAAAATTAGACCTCCATTTATAAATAGAATTTCTAGAATTACAGATTGCTTAATTATTGCAATGCACTTTTATAGATTATTTTTAATTTTATTCAAAATTGACAAAAGATCTTTGAGCAATGATGGATGAAAATACAAGATCAGCTTGTTCTTATACTATGGTTTGTGTTTTCTGCATAGTCAGATTTGGCATGTAGAAGAGAATACAACAACAATTAGAATTTATATTGTGCTCTTCATCCAGAATAACACCTTGGAACATTTAACAATATATGGAGCTTGCCTGAGCTAGAGAGAGAGGGGACGTTGAAGAGGAAGTTCTTTATGTGTGATGTGAAGATAGACAAGGGATTGCACTCAATCATCTCTAACTTTTCTTCTCTGTAAATATTATATACAGTACTTAGGTTGGTACTTAAAATGCAACTCAAAACAAAATATGACATTGTAACAAAAAAGTGGTGGAAAATAGATTCCTCAACAAAGGTTTCATGTCGTCCATCATGGTATAAATTTTAGGGCATTTGGAAACTGAAAGAGAAAATGGGTTATTTTTCAGAACACAAATTCTGATGAAGGGCTGTACTTGAATGATGGAACCTATTTTTGTCCTTCAGATACTAATCGACCAACTGTGGATTCAAAGCAATTCTGTTTTATTTCAGCTTCCAGCCTATTTCTTTATATTTCAGAATATACAGCTGAACAGTAAATAATCTCAAACTAATACCTGAATATTAGAGAGTTATATTTTGTTATTAATTCAAGGCTGTTTGTCTTGCCTACTTCAATATTTTGTTTATTCTGTGTGAGAGTATTTGTACGCACTGCTCAATGAATCCGTGTACTGTATTATGTATTTGCCAGTAATGGAATTCTATTCCTATTTTAAGTAAATGAGGGAAAAAATGATGATCCATAAATCATGAGCTTTAACAAGTCTGCTTCAAATGCACCTCCTACTCTGCATCAAAACTCCATGTGCAATAATCAGCACCATTCAGTGATTCAGAACTTGACATCTACAAATGCAATTGCAGTTTTCCACTGAATAAATATTTAGATCAGATGCTAAACGGCCACAGAGTAAGAACCAGCCATTAGCCATTTTGTTTTAGTTTGAACAGCTGAACAGAGAAACCCTGCTTCCAAACCAGCACCAGTTCTCCACTTGTAAAGTGGACAATATTGCTGCTGCCAAACCCAAGCAGAAACTATGATAAACATTGCTTTGGTTTGCTGCTGAACTATATAAAGGGAATACATGCATTCTTGAATAACAATCCTTACATTTGATATGGCATCTTTCACATCGGGAGGATATCTTAAACTTAAAATGCTTCACGGGCTTCACAGTAAAGTGGGGGTAATGTATATTTTGTCAGTGTCATTATCATTAAGTGCTTTTGCTGTAACTCTGAAGAAAATAATTCCAAAAACCCTTTTTTGCTTTTCCCAAGGTAAGCAATGTGGTCAATCTCACTTGGCAGTATCAGCTTGCACTCCTGGTTAATTAGATAGAAGATGGGACAGCATGGCAGGTTCTGAAACATGAAAAGAATGGCCTAAACACTAAATGAGTCTGATACCTTGGGGAGCCATTGTTGAAATAATCATTCCACGATTCAATGCATACATTTAAAAGTATTTGCCTTCAATTGAATTTCTATACTGCAAGACAAGTACAACACCAGCTTGCCAAAACTCTAATACCTGGTGGAGATATAACTCCAGAGAGCAACGGTGTTTCCTTATGATGTGATTCGATCTAAAGGTCACAGGATCCTGTTGCAGAGCTGTGTTACACAATACTCCAGTCACATTTCCCACTTGTACTAACGTGTTAATGCTGGAAATTTAAATGTTCTTCATGTATCCAAATCTTCTGCCAGATTTTTCTGCTACACTGGTTGAAAAGAGCCTAATCCTCACTTCATGTCCTTACCAGATCTGAATATTGGCCAGCCAGTAAGTGATTTATAGCTTTCCAAGATGTATCTACCTAGGAGAAGTTGAACCGGATGGTCAATAAATTTGCATCCAAAGGAACACCTTATCTAATGTAATCAATCCGCCAAGAACAATCAATCATTCACTTTGTAGATGTTTACGGTACATTGCTATGTGCAAATTCACCACCATTTTGCTACAAATAAATAGACACCTAATTTCACAGAAAAATCTTGTAAAGCAAGCAAAATATATGTGTGTATAAAGTAATAATGCCTTAAGTAGTTGATGGGAATTTATCAACATGATCCTGAAAGCAGTAAGTTATCAGGTGATTTTAAATGGATTTGGATCCAATATATGAAATACAATAATATCCGGTTATAGTTCATTGCATGCAATTGTAAAAATACCACTCTTTGTATATTGATTGAGATATGGCCATCCTTTCATTTCAGTTTGTCATTGTAGTCTGATTTGTAGTGTTTCTTAACAGGAAATGTGTAATTACTGAATTTCAATAAAAGGGCTGAAAAATGAATTAATTATTCAATGTTCGATAATTGCACATTGTAAAATCTCTCGAGAAATACCATAAATGAGAATGGCCAATTAATGCCTGGTCACAGTCCTTCTCTGTGACATTTTAATTGACCTTTACACTGCTCACTTTTTTTTTAGAGAAAAAAAGCTTTTAATGGGTATGGTGGTGGATGTGATTGCAAAATGATTTGATTGTCTACATTTTACAAATTGCCTGCAACCCCCTTTTACTCGAATATGTCATATGAATGGGCTATTTAGCTTTTTCAAATCCCTTTACCTTATGATCCCATCATTCATATTTCACGCTAATAATTCTAATGATTTGCTCTAATGTCGCAGGGTGTTTGCAGTCCTCAAGAGTGATATCAGGAAAATTACATGATTGTGTAATTGGTAGGAGGAAGAATGAACTTCTCCAATGTTGCTGAATGATTACCTGGATCAGAAAGTAACTGGATCCCCAGATCCTCACAAATCACTTTGCTCATTTGTTGTTCAGATGTTACAATACAACACAATTTACTGTCCCTCATATTCTGTTATAATATTCTTCATTATATTTTCCATTACACACAAAAAAAATCTTTGCTGACGTTCATTTTTTCTGGTTCATTGACAAGACTTTGAGGGACAATTCTAAGGACCCTAATTTGGTAGCTTTCTAAAGACACTAATTTACAAAACAGAGTAAAATAATAATAAAAAGTATAATAATAATAATAAGTACACCAGTTATGACAAAATACCTCTGGTACATCACAGCTTGTTACAAAGGGAATTGTGGATAATCTTAGAAGGTGGTGTTAGATATAATTTATTACATATGTATATCTTTATATATAGAACTGTATTACACATTATATATTACATGTTGTGTTGCGTGCCTTATAAAGTTAAAAAAAATCAAATTCAGAAGCCAAAGCACAGTTGCTTGGTAAGATGCAGATCTATGATGGTAAGGGTTGCATGTGAAAAAGTAACATGCACATTGATTCATGATGCAGATTTCCATTTATGCTATTCATAAAGTTAGTTATCACTCCAAATGTAGTGGCATTCACATCATAAGATTGATTTATAAATATCTGGTCATATGTTCTAGCATTTTTGTGTCATGTTGAAAATGATATGCCTACAAATAGCTATGCCTTAAT
This sequence comes from Hydrolagus colliei, assembly GCA_035084275.1. Lineage (NCBI taxonomy): Eukaryota > Metazoa > Chordata > Chondrichthyes > Chimaeriformes > Chimaeridae > Hydrolagus > Hydrolagus colliei. Next base: position 16,431,093 of record CM068747.1, on the reverse strand, counting down.
GTTTTTTGTTTTCTAATTTATTTGTTGACAAAGTGTGTTACAAGGTACCAATTCAGTTAATTTCCCTGTGAGTGCAAATAGCTGTAAATCCACAAAATCCTTTTTCTCTAGTAATTTAATGGATATACATCTGAGATAGTTGGAGGGTGTGTAGCTCATTTCATTTCACTTATGTTGCACCAATTTTTGAAATATATATTAAAACAAATTAGGAAAAAGCAGATAGAAAATTCGGATGGGGAAATAAATTGTCTGTAATTTAGTAAAATTGGACCAGGGTGGTTGCATTCTATTCTGCAATAATTTACTTTCCTCCTTAAGCAACTTGAGCAGTCTTGAAAGCGATTCAATTTAAATCACATTTACCAAATATAAAAGAAACATGTCTGACGAATCTGAACTCTTAATGTGAATAAAATACTTATTGGCCATTACACCAGTTGGGAAAAAGGTAGTGTTAAAATTCTTCATTCTTAAGAACTTAAGAAAATAATGTAAATGAAAATAGCAGCACCCAGAAAATGCTTTAGCTTTCATGTAGTCATCATCTCCTTTGCAGTATATACTGTACGTGCTAGCCTGTGACCTCAGTCAAACCACAAAATGGACCTTTGGGAGAAGACATATTGGAGTAGACAGCCATAAGGCTTGAGAATCCTACATTTCAAATTGAATTACCTAAGCAAAATTGGAAGAGACATTTAGTACTTTCAGGCGTGATTCTGGTTCTTGCACCAAAGAGTGTGCAGAAAAACAGAAATATACAATGTACAGCTGAATCCTTCTTATGTAAAGTATTTCCACAGCTTTCTCCTAGATCAAATACAAACCAGGCAATAAAATGTGTTTTCGATGGTTCTGCTATAATTTGCAACAATGTAAAAACAAGAATTTAAATTAACAGCTACACTGACCAGTGCTTCTGCTCTTAGATAGGCTGTGTTTTGCCCACTGTGTCTCCAAATCTATTGTTGCAGAATCCTAATAACCCTCTACGTTCTCTTTCTCAAAGATCCAACATGCCTTCAAGGATCTGTCTTAGCTGCTTCATTTGTTTTGAGGTACCTTCTTCCTTCCCTCCTCAATCACTGGTGGTCTTAACTCTGCTTAACATCCGCGCCTTGACCGGCACCGTTTATTTCCACCTGCGCAATATTGCCAGGCTCCGCAACTATCTTACCCCCCGCGCAGCTGAAACACTCGTGCACGCATACATCACCTCGAGGCTGGACTACGGAAATTCAAGATCCTCGTCCTCACCTACAAGGCCTTACACGGCCTTGCCCCGCCCTATTTAACCAATCTACTTTCCCCCTACAAGCCCACCCGGACCCTCCGTTCAACAGGACTTGGCCTGCTCCAAGCCCCCCGCCCGAACTGCCCCACCATCGGAGGCCGGGCCTTCAGTTTCTCCGCTCCCACCCTATGGAATGCAATCCCTCAATCCCTCCGTTTCGTTTCTTCCCTTTCCTCTTTCAAGGCCGGTTTGAAGACTTTCCTCTTCGATCGTGCCTTTTGTTCCACCCCGAACTCTTTTACCTCCCCCTCATGTTTCACCCCTTCCCAAACACTCCCCTCTCAGCTCGGGTCACACGCCTCCTGTGCAGCACCTTGGGACGTCCTCCCGACATGAAAGGCGCTCTATAAATGTTATTTGTTGTTGTTGTTGCTGTCAGTTACCTGACACACATCTATAGGTGCAATGCTAGGACTTCCTATTCTGTATACTATACCAGTGAAACAGTTCTAAAGAGCAACTACAAACAACAATCATGAGGTCTCAATGAAAATTGGATCTGTTACCGAAGTGGCACTTTCTGGACAGACCACCTGAAATGTCAACTCATTTTCCTCTCTCCATAGATGCTGCCTGACCTGCTGCGTGTTCCCAGCGATTTATGTTTTTATTTTAGATTTCCAACATCAGCCTTTTCTCCATTCTAGGTATTGAATTAGATCATGATTACATGATACTTTACAGGAGGCCTGTTCTGAATGACAAGAATGCATGGGATATAGTGGGTGGGAGCGATGATTGAATAGACACTTGTCATTAATATGGGATGAATTGATGCCCAAAAGGACACTAAAGGCTCATTAAAGCTGAGCACTACAAAGTAGATCCCACCAAAATGAAAATTGAGAATGTATTTACATATTGAATAGTAGGCAGTATGGTACAATTATGCTTATATTTTAATTTACTATAGCAAAATTGGACAAGATGAAAGAGTGTAAGTGCGAAGCTCAGTATTGATGGAAAATGCAGAGATAGATCTAAAATTTCACGGTCACCTTAATGTTCTTATTCTTTCAGAGATCTAAGCAAGCAACTTAAAAGGTTGCAGTGTTTGTGGCTGTAAGAGGTTATCTTTCACAGTACTATACTGTAAGCAAGAGCTGCCATATGTGCAGTGTTAAAATCCCACGGTTTTTAAGTGCAATTTGTACAACCACAATTCTAAATTTGGTCAACGTTACACTAATTTATTTGTTCTTTTTTTATTATGGGGAGAGAAGACTTAAATCAAAGAAAGTACTTCAGCCGTCAGGAGGGTTAAAGTTCACTCTGCTTTTTCTCCTTTGTTGTCATTGGTAATTTATGTCTTCCATTTAGCTTGTTATCGGCTTTGGCTTTTTAAAAAACATGTGATTGCAGCTTCCCTGTGGGGAAGTGTAACATATTTCTAAAAAAACTTTTTCTATATTTCAGCATATGAGGACACGTATCTTCTGTGAAATACTGATTTATTGGTTGCTATATTTGATGTAGTACAGAGCTGTTATAATTACAGGAAAAGGTAAATGCAAAGTTATCTCTTTCTCTACATTCAACTTTAAAAAATTGCCTGAACTTGCAATGTGCACCCCGATTATCCAATAGGAAATATTATTCCATTATTACTCTTTGATGCAGGTTAAAACTAAATGATGTAAATATCTATAATTCTGTTATTAAACAGCTATAATTATCATTAATATCTGCTTTGCCATGGGATGTGGTTGCAAAGTGATAGCTAATTAATAATAATATATCTTGTATTTGATATGGCACCTTATCACATCAAAGCATATTGAAGCGCTAAGTGAAAAGGCATCCATTCAAACAGCAGGCCTGTTTGTAGGGATGTAGGGAACCCAATACAGTAACTCAAACAGCCTGTTTATCCGGCACCCGATCAACTGTAACTTCCATATAACTGGCATCGCAAAAAAAAAAGGTCCTCATTGGATCAACCGGAATTTATCTCAAATTTTTCTATTTTTTCTTTTTTTTTGGCGTTTTCGGCCGAATAACCGGCAAGCGCTTTAAGCGGCGTTGACTGGGTCCCAAGGGTGCCGGATAAACGGGCTTTTACTGTACCTTTTTTTCTATGAACTGCAAGAGAGAAAGAAACCAGCAATTCTAGGATAAAAAACACAATTCTTTTCAGTTCAGCTGTTTCAAGCTCTCTTGTGTTCCATCCCATCCCAGTGGTAATGCACTTTTACCAGTAATTACCAGTACTTTGGTGCTTCTGTGATTCTTTTTCAATACAACTCTCTCTCTCTCTCTCTCTCTCACAAACAGCTTTTGTGCACAGTGGCTGCCAAGTGCACCTCCCCCACTGAAAAAATGCTTTTTGTGGTCGCCTGACAATACTGACAATACTGAAACATTACAAAGGCACCATCATGCTGGTAAGCAATGGTGAAATTACTGAATATTATCAGTGAGAGAAAAAATCTGTTTGGGATTTCAAACACAGTGCCTTCCGTATTATTAATTTGGTATTTGTCACTTCTTTGCCTTGCATATTAACATGTGAAATATAAAGTGAATGCAACAAAGTTAGGCCCAAGTACTCAGTCTCCTGCTTGAACTAAGAATGTGCACAGGATTGTTTTTTTATTAAGACTCTCGAAGCATTCAATAACGAATAGATTGCTTCCCAAGTTTGTGGGACACTGCTGTGAGTATTTGGTTGCCATGTTTCACCCACAAATATAAATGGCATCGAACCCATACCCCACAAACGCAAACAGCATAACCCCAACAAAAACCTGTTGAATGCATGTCAACCAACACCAATGCCAATATACCAAAAATCAACTTAAGTAGTCTAATAGACGTGAGAGACCTGGGTTAAATTCCAGGCAGGGCAAAACCTTGGGCAAGTTTCCTTATTCCACACACCTGATAATAATCCCTCAAAAAACAATAATTTTCAATCCACGACTGTTTGTGGGACACTGCTGTGCTCAATTGGCTGCTGCATTTCATCCACATATACACAGTCAAATCACCATACAGTATATTCTGTGAAGCACTTTGAGACGTGAAAAGTGCTATATCAAATGCCACGATTATTATTATTATTATTAATTCAGGACTAATTTAATGGAAAAAAATGGTGTTTGTATTGTGAGTTACAGGAAGGCCACCTAACCCCCATAGTGCTAATTTGTCTAATATTGGTTGCATGTCACTGACCCACAAGAATCTTGGACCCAAAGAAGATAATAATAATAATCATAATAATAATCCTTGCATTGGATATAGCACCTTATCATGTCTCTAGACGTCTTAAAACACTTCACAGAATATACTGCAAAGTAAATTGACTGTATATTTTGTGGACAGGTGAAACATGGCAGCCAATTGTGCACCGCAGTATCTCACAGACAGCTGTGGATGGAATTGAAATAGAATTTCTATGTGTTGTCTAATTCTGTGTGTTGTCTAATCTGCTAATCAACAGGATTTGATATTTTTGAATCCTTACTGATTCAACTTGCAAATATCACATTTTCTCATGGACAGGGAGCCAGTGAAGTCTGGCAAGGACTGGGGTAATGGGGGAGTGAAGTTTGGTGCGGGTGAGAACGCGGGCGGCAGAGGTTTGAATCAGCTGGATTTTGTGGATTGTGGTGGAGGGGAGATCGGCGAGGAGGGCATTACAGTAGTCCAGCCGAGAGGTGACAAAGTCGTGGACCAAGGTTTCAGCGGCTTTTGAGGTGAGGTATTGCCGGAGACGGGCGATTGGTCAGAGGTGGAAGAAGGTGGTGCTGGTGAGGGACCGGATGTGGGGGAGGAAGGACAGTCGAGGGTCAAACCTGACGCTAAGGTTGCCCACAGGTTCGGAGAGTTTTAGAGGCAGGCCGGGAAGGTGGAGGAGGTGAGAGCCGTGCGAATGGAGACCTTGACGAGAGCCAAAGAGTATGGCTTCCATCTTCTCGACATTCAGCTGCAGCAAGTTCGCGCTCATCCAGCTCCTGATGTCTGACAGGCAGGCTGACAGAACATCAGGGGACTGGGGGTCGCAAAGTGAGGATATTCTAGGATATTAAATGCTTTTATCACAAATTGTTTTTCAATCTTTTGTTTCTAGACTGTTCACGTTTTAAGAATTGGAATGTGAAAGTAATAGGTTATGAGAAATATTGTGATATAATTTTATTCAACATTTGAATAAAAGCAATGATGTGTATTTATGGTATCAAATAATCATTGAGCTGTCAATTTAACAGCAAAAAAAATTGCCACTTTGACGAAAGTCTCATTATCTACTAACCACTATGATGAAATGATGCATGTATGCTGATGAATTCCAGAAATGAAGCGATCACATGATTCATATGAATATGAACTGAATTTTAGTCTGAGCTGATGAAAGCAACTAAATTTGCCTGGTTTTGTATTATTGTCTTGTTACGACTGACACCAGTCTGGTGACAAGTAGAGAATATTTAATGTTCCACATTTGAAAAATAAAACTATTTGGGAAATTTTCCTTTGTTCTCAAGTTTTACTGAGAACTTGAAAATTCTTGTGGAGTGTTTATTCTCTGCCACTCCATTCGGTTGAGTAAAATTACAGTTACACAACTAACCATGGCAAGAGCCAGGAATGTGAGTCATGGCAACAAGTGATGGGTCCATGCATATTCTACCAAAATATGAGTCAAAACTACAACCCTTTAGAAATGTCAATTAACAACCAGGGTAACTAGTTGGACTTGAACTTCTTTTTGAACCTGTAAAATAAGCAATCTGTCACAATTATTGTGATTTATAGCTCTTAGCTTCACAATAAAGACTTGGTCTTGTACAATTGTGATCAATCATTGTTTGCACGTATCTTAGCTTCAAAAAATGAAAGTCTTTCAAGTGAATCTTGATGCTTTATTTGGAGACCAACAGCCTCTATATACAGTATTAGCAGCTCCTGTATCAGGATTCTGCAACCCACTGTGCCCCAAAGCTTTGGAAGTCTCTCACCCAGTCCTCCCATCTTGCCCCCTCATTTTCCTGTTTTAGAATACAATTGAAGACCTTCCTCTTCACCCATGCTTATGGTGACCTCCACCCTCCCTCATTCTGGCCCGGCTTCAGGCTCTGTAACTGTAAGGTGCTCTGAGACCCAGCACTGTGTGAAGTGCACTGTATGAAAGTAAGTTGTTGCTGATAACGATACACTGGTTTGCACCGCTTTGTGATCTTGGAATATATCTCCACAAGATGTATTGGTAGTCTGCACCCATTCAGAACGACAACAACAATTTGCACTTATGTAGCAGGGTAGCGTCTCAGAGTGTTTAACCAGAAAACATTGTCATCATGCAGAAAACACAATCTGCAACGTAGCAACTAGACATGAAGTAAACGGAAAAGTTTACATCCTGCAGTTAATGTCAACAGCATCTTCTCTTATGTTAGCTTTATATTTTTACTACAATATTTTTACTTTAGTCGTGAGGTGTTGCTCACAGCTGTGGCTTTGAAGATAATGTTTTGCGACTGGACATGACAAATGGTAACGTTTGATCTTTTTCCATTTTTACCATGAACGCATTGTAAGAGCCGGTAAAAAGGAAGGTGCAAGCGGTCAATGTTTCTGAGGTGAGCGGGATGGGGATAACGATCGACCAGATGTGGGGTCTACAACTCAGTTGAGGGTCAAGCAGAATGACACGGTTGGCTGCCATTTGTTCAGGCTGAACCTGATTGATGGAGGATTGATGGAATCAAAGTCAGAGACAGGTGACACAGTGATTTAGTGTCTCTCAGATATCGAGGTGGGGTGCAAACAAAGCATTGTACTGAGTAATCCTTAGACTGCCCGGAGTTCCACGGCAGTTTGGAGACAAACAGTTTATGTATATTGGCAGTGGCTGCATTAGGCATCTGCAACTGAACCACCATTGATATTATAAAAAATACAGCTGAAATATCAGAACCATCTTATTACTGTAAGATGGAAGTACGCTCACTGTCTGCTAACTCCGCTCAGCAGGCTCTGGTCTACTCCACGTCGTCCTCCTGACCCGTCCCATCATCTGCAGCCAGGCCTTCAGCCTTTCTGCTCTTAACTTTTGGAACTCCATCCAACATTTCCTTTGCCTCGTCCTCTCTCTTGCCTCCTTCAAGGCGCATCCCTAAACCTTCCTGTTTGACGGAGCCTTTGGCCACCCTCCTACCCTCCCCAATCTGCAGGTCAAATCCCTGAATGTCCAGTTCCTTAGGGTGTTTTCTTGACGTGAAAGGCGCTATGCAAACATAATTTTGTATTGTATTGTAATTCTGCATTTGATCAGCAGTATGTTTTCAAATTTTTCTTGATTGAATATTTCTTGATTTATAGCATCAATTAAGAAACATTCAATCAAGCAAAAAACAATTATTGGCCAACCATGAAGCTAATATGAGTATATTAGACTCTGTATACATGTAATTTGTAATGGAAATACTGTGAAATATTACCTGTGTGCCTTCATTTACTTTCAATTTTCAATTTGCATCACTTATTTCCACCTATTTACTTCCAATTTACTTTCTTCTTTACTCATTTTTTAGTGCAAATTGTTTTGCTATTGTTTTCCTTTATACATTTCTACTTTTGAAATCTCCACAGTCCACTTTACAGAATAGGAGCAGTCATTAGGACGCAATTAGGACTTGTATGACAGAATGATCCACAATGCAGCTTCTATTCTTCTACCTAATTTGTATTATCTTTGCATTTTTTAATAATACAACAACGACAACAAAATTACATTTATAGACCCTCTTTCACGTCGGGAGAATGTCCCATGATGCTGAATAATACTTGCAGAAGAGAGAACTGAGCTGACTCTAAGGTAACATGCCAGAATCAAGTCCTTGCTTGTGATAGAGCACCTTTAACAATAACAACAACAAAATTGCACTTATATAGCGCCTTTCATGTCGGGAGGATGTCCCAAAGCGCTGAACAGTCAGGGGTCGGGACCTGTGCGGGGTGGCTGGTGGGGGTGGGGGAGAGGAGGGTCAAAGTAGGGGGCAAGGTGAAGGAGAGTGGGAGAGGGAGAAGAGTTAGTGGGGCAGCCGAAGGAACGGTCAAAGAGGAAGACCAGCCTTGAAGGAGGAAAGGGAGGAAGCAAGGCGGAGGGGCTGCGGGATGGAGTTCCACAGTGTGGGAGCAGAGAGGCTGAAAGCCCGGCCGCCGATGGTTGGGCGGATAGGGCGGTGGACGCGGAGCAGGCCTGAGTCTGCTCAACGGAGGGGACGGGCAGGCTGATAGGGAGACAGTAAGTCAAAGAGATAGGCTGGGGCAAGGCCGTGAATGGCCTTGAAAGGGAGGACAAGGATCTTGAATTCGATCCTCTGGGTGACGGGGAGCCAGTGTAGACAGGAGAGGGTGGGAGTGATGTGGTTGCAAAGCCTGGTACGGGAGAGTACACAAGCTGCAGAGTTCTGAATGATCTGCAGCCTATGAAGTGAGGAGCTGAGGAGGCTGACGAGGAAAGAGTTCCTGTAGTTGAGCCTGGAAGTGATCAAGGCATGGATGAGGGTTTCGGCAGCGTGGGGGGTGAGGTAGTGGCGGAGTCTGGCAATATTGTGGAGGTGATGGAAGGCTGTGCCGGTCATGGAGCGGATGTGGGGAAGGAAGGATAGCTTGGGGTCAAACAAGACACCCAGATTCCTGATTGGCTTTGAGAGGTGGAGAGAGCAGCCTTGAAAGCTGATGTTGTCAGCACGTGAGGTGCGGAGGGCTGACGTGAGCCAATCAGCAGGGCTTCCGTCTTGTTGATGTTGAGTTGTAGGAAATTTGCCCTCGTCCAGGACTCGATGTCGGACAGACGTGCAGTCAGAACGCCAGTGGTCCTGGAATCGAGGGTTGACGCAGAGAGGTAGAGTTGGGTGTCATCCGCGTACATGTGGAAATTTACCCCATGTCTATGGATGATGTTGCCCAGGGGGAGAGTGTAGAGGGTGAAGAGCAGGGGGCCAAGAACAGAGCCCTGGGGAACGCCACATGTGACTGTGCAGGGGCTGGAGGAGAAGCCGTTGGAAGAGACAAAGTGAAGGCAGTGGGAGAGATAGGATTGGAACCATTCGAGGACAGATCCTTGCAGGTTGAGGAGGGAGGAGAGGCGGTGGAGGAGGATAGCATGATCCACGGTATCGAAGGCAGCGGATAGGTCAAGGAGGACGAGGAGGCAGAGGGAGCCCTGGTCACAGATGGTCACCTTTAGTATCTACAGAACCTCTCAGAGTGCTTCAGAGGATTTACTGTAAATTGTAGTGACCGTATTTTGTAAACAAAACTTTTGCCTTAATATTGCTCACTGATTTGTTTAAATCCCTTCATTCCACTGCACCCCCCTACCTCTCTAACCTCCTCTCTCCTCACAGCAGTACCCGCTGCCTCCGCTCTACTGGGCCTGGCCTCCTCCGCATCCCCTGAATCCTCCAATCCACCATCGGCGGCCGTGCTTTCAGTCACTACACCCCGAAACTCTGGAACTTCCTCCCTCAATCCTTCCACCTCACCTCCTCCTTTTCCATTTTCAGCTCGCACCTGAAGACCTTTCTGTTTGACTGTGCCTATGGTCACCTTCCCCCTCCCCCTGGCTCAGCCTTGGGCTCCACTATTATGAAGCGCTCTCAGACGCCGATCTGGTGTGGATGATACTATATAAATCCAAGTTGTTGTCATTGTGGTTACTACCAAAATGACAATCACCACACTTTATAGTAAACCTAGTGAAGGGCTTTGAGATATCTTCCATATATGAAAGGCGCATTGTACCAAATGCAAGGATTATTATTATCACCAATAACCTCCATGAAATTATGCAGTATAAAAAATAGTACCAAGTTTGCATGATGAGTTTAGAGGCCTTCAAAGTTCTGAGGACGCAAACCTGGATTTCCTATCGCCAATCTCATATGTTTTACAATGCCTGTGTATGTGATTCCCTTCTCATGACTCATTAACAGCTATTTAACACCCTGTCACCATCTGTTAATAACCCACCAGATGCCTCTGTGGATTTAGCTGGTAGTTTAAATTTTATTGTGTTGCGTGAACGAACAGTAAATGTGCCAACTTTACTCCCCATAAAATCAGCCTACTCTTTTGCATTGTACTTGAAAATCAACACTTCTCTTAAGACAGAATTTTCCACAGTGGGCAACTTTAAATTTTAAGACAAATAATAACAATAATAAAAAACTGTTCTGACGTGGACCTGAAACATTGACTCACTTTCCTTTCTCCATGGATACTGCCTGACCTGCTGAGTTTTTCCAGCAACTTCTGTGTTTGTTTCAGATTTCCAGCATCTGTAGTATTTTGTGTTTTATTAATAAGAATAATAATCATTGCATTTGATATAGCGACTTATCACATTGTTAGATGTAAAATAATTTACAATGAAGTCAAGTGACGATATGCAGGAGGAAGCACAAGACAATTGGTGCACAGCAAGAAATTAATAGACAAACATGAAGTGAATGACCAATTTTACTGACAGGATTGTTTGCCATAATACAAATATTGTCAAACTATATAAGCTGTTGCTTAACTGTTCCTTAACTGTTCAGGGTCTTCGGACACCCTCCTGACATGAAAGGCGCTTTATCAATGTAATTGTGTTGTTGCCATTAAGTGAGGGAAAAAGAAGCACAGAAATGGTCCAAATTGTAGGAAATGTGAAATCAACTATTGATCTTTTGAACATTTTAGGATTCTTATGAATAACATGTATACTTTGGTTGCCCACAGTATTCTATCTCACTTACATTTATTACACCTTCAGGTAGGATAATATCTTGTAGCACTTCACATAAATAGGGTTGATTACTTTGCCATTAACCATTGTTCCAAGACTCTAAATTGTCTCTTCAGCTACTCAATGGACAAAACAGTGTATGCCTTCAGTGACCCAACCCATCCAAGACAGTTTGGGACATTTCAGTTGTCATGATAGTAATAATGATACTACTACTATCACTAAGAATAATAATCCTTGCATTTGATATAACACGTTACCATATAGAATCATAGAATCTTACAGCACAAAAGGAGGCCATTCAGCCCATCGAATCTGTGCCGGCTCTTTGAAAAGAGCAATTCAATCCCACTCCCCAGCTCTCTCCCCACAACCATGCAAACCCGTCCTCCCAAATAAATGTCTACCTCTCTTTTAAAAGTTGTTATCGAATCGGCCTCCACCATCTTTTCAGGCAATGCATTCTAGATTCGAACAACTCGCTGAGTGAAAACGTTTCTCCTCACCTCCTCTCTGCTTCTTTTTGAAACTATTTAAAATCTGTGACCACGAATCACTGATAAACAACCATTAGTGGAAACAGTTTTTCCCTGTTTACTCTATCAAATCCCCTCATGATCTTGAAAATCTCTATTAGATCTCCTTGTAACCTTCCCTGCTCCAATGAGAATCAACCTAGCCTCTCTAGCTTTTCCTCATATCTGAAGTCCCTCATTCTTGGTATCATCCTGGTAAATCTCCTCTGTACCCTTTCCAATGCCTTAACATCCTTCCTAAAATGTGGTGACCAGAATTGGACACAGTACTCTAGCTGAGGCCCAACCAAAGTTTTAGAGAGGTTAGTCAAAATTTCCTGACTTTTGTATTCTATGCCCATATTTACAAAGCCTAGTATCCCGCATGCTTTTTTAACAGCCTTGTCTACCTGTCCTGCCACCTTCAAAGAATCACTACACAAACGCCCAGGTCTCTCTCTTTCTTCACACCCCTTAAAATTGTACTATCTAGCCTATATTGCCTCCCCTCATTTCTCCTCCCAAAATTTATCACCTCACATTCTCCACAATAAATTTCATCTGTCATGTGTCTGCCCATTTTACCATTCTGTCTATATCTTCTTGCAGATGGCTACTATCCTCCTCACTATTTACTATTTTTCTTAACTTTGTGTCATCTGCAAACTTGGAAATGGTACTCCCTATACCCAAGTCCAGATCATTAACATGAATTAAAAAGGGGTCCCAATACCGATCTCTGAGGGACGCCATTGTACACTTCCCTCCAGTCAGAAAAATATCTTTGAATGTCTCAAAGTGCTTCATAAAACATACTGTAAAATGAATTGACTATATTTTGTGGTCAAAAAGCGACGGCCAATTATGTACGTAGTGACCCACAAATAGTCGTGGATTGAGTGTCTCCCGGAAAAGTGATCCACCAATTAAATAACAACTGGGCTCCTACTTAATGTGAGGTACATGAGCAACTTGTTTTGACCATGCCTTCAGCTGCCCTCCAACCTTTCTGCCCTCCCTCATCCCAACCATGACCACTCCACCATCCATGCTCAGGTGCTGACCCTGATCGTTCAGCACCTTGGGATATCCTCTCAATGTGAAAGGCGCTCGCTCTACAAATGTAATTTGTTGTTGTTGTGGGTAAACAGAGGGGTGTGGACAAAGGAAACTTGCCAAATGTTTTGTACTGTCAGGATTTGAACCCAGGTCTTTCCGTTTCAAGGTGATTAGTCCAACCACTGAGCTACAGGACTAAAGGTTCAAGTCTAATAGAATGTACCAGGCTCACTGAACACCAGCAGCTGAATTAAGGTTGTCATAAGTAGGGTTTTGGTAAATAGATGTTCTTGTTTTGTACTCTAATTGATTGAGAGCTTATTGGATAAACTAGGGTACTGTTGTGTAAATAGAGGAAGGAAGGAAGATTTCCAAATCTGCTGCTTTTCTTAAAATATCTTTAGAGTAATATTTACCATGTGTGGTAATATTAAAGATTTGTGCCTTCTGTTTATTCCTGTTCAGAAAGGACACCAGAATAATTTGCTTTGGTGCACTGTTCTTAATCTACATGGTGTGACATTAAACTAAAACTCTCACAGGAAATTAGAATTTATGAGGACAAACTCCTTTTCGAATTGTTCACTTGATACACAATCATTCATGTACATGAGCAACTTGTTGTGAGCAAGCAATAAATTGTGGCTAGTCAGTATCAATGCCACAATGTTAAAGTGATCAAATGTTAAAAGAAAGACTGTTACAAACATCATTGATGACATTAAAATATTTCCAATACCATTTGTGTGAAATGGCATCAAACCAATACCCCATGAAGCAGCATAATCCTCACAAAAACCTGTCAAATGCATATGAACCAAAACCGATGTCAATATTCCAAAACTCAACATCAGTCATCTAATAAATGGAAGAAATGCAGGATCTAAGTTAAACAGATGAATGAAAGAATGAATGCCAGGTACTGTACTTTGCTCTAAACTAATTTAATTACCCCCTGGATAATATTCAGGACAAAATTACATCTTTTTGTGGGACATTCAATGTCCCACAAGCAGCCATGAAATGAAAGATCTTTTTTTTTAATTGGGGGAATATTGCCAAGGATGCTGGGAGAAACCCCCTTCTATTTTTGAATAGTGTCTGTTTTAAGCACTCCAGGATGCTACCCTCCATGAAGGGCGTTATTTAAAATGCAAGTTGTTGTTGATGTCCTCCCGACATGAAAGGTGCTCTATAAATGTAATTTTGTTGTTTTTGTTGTTGTGTCATGAGATCTTTATCATCCACCAGAACAGACGTATTTAATGTCTTACCTAAAGTACATCATTCCCGCCAATGCAATACTACATTTACCCAATAGTCTCAGATAACACACTGAGTCCAAACACGGGATGGTTAGAGTGCTACCACTGAGCCAGTCTGACGCACAATGAATAAGGATTAACTCTTGATGAAATTAATTTGAATCAGAGTATGAAACAGATGGTCAATCTGATAATTGCATTCTTATTTAGTCAACATTTAAAGTTGGATTAATTATGAAGAAGGTAATTTATCTAAAAGGTTAATGAAAAATAAATAATATTGGAGTGCAATACTTTCAAGTGATTGCAAGTAGGATTCTGTAATTAAGCAAATAGAATGGGTTTATTTCTAATAATTAATAATAATACTAACTACGGTATTATGAGATCATTTGGAAGCAATGCAGTTATTAATATTACTAATAGAAATAATACCAATAATAATCATTAACTTTACATTACTCCCAAAGTGGATCATGTTGGAATGAACTCCTATGAGACAGAGTAGGGCATCATTTTTCTTAATTAAGAATTGCCAATTGGAACTCCAATCCTTCAAAAATCTGAAATATTTGGGAATCTGAAAACACTTACTGTGTAGGCTTTGTGAAATATTGATGATTCTCTCTTCTGTAAATCCTTTCAGTTGAATCATCTTGGCACATCTCATTTCAGCATGAGCAGACATTTCCTCAGTTGTTATCCAGCAAACCAGTTCTTCATCATAAATAAAATCCAATGCAATGATTCCATTTACAGTAACGGAATTCAGTGTAAAAACATTTGATCCATTTAGACTGGTTGTCATAATGCTTCTGGTATTGGCAATTAAAAGGACTGGTGGTTGATCAATAGGTTCTGAAAGAAATGGAATAAAGACCATGTAAAAAGACTTTTGGGGAAATCCAAAACATATAATTGTTAAACATGAAAGCAAGTATCTGAATTTCACACCAAGGTCATGCAATTAAATTCTATTTTTTTTATTGCTGCTGATACACATTTTCTTACAAAATAAATTAACTCCAGTTTAAAGGAAAGAACACTGTTTTAAATTCCAGAATTACTTAAAACTCAAAATCGCCTGCCTCTGTGGGTTAACTTTCATTTAGTCACTGTGGGACTCTAAATGAACCAATATATGGCAAGAAAATGTATCATCGCTGGGTAGGGAAATCTAGCATCATTAACTCACGCTGATCAAATGGCACTTCCCACCGGATAACCGGTCAGCAAAAATGGCCTTCATTAAAAGATAATTAAAGGAATAGGTTTTAGCAGTTCCTTAGTGGAGTCAGACACCTATTGCAAGCCATTTGCAAGGACATTTAAATAATATTGCAAAACAAGTTTTTATTTATCAGCAGTCTCATTTGGTTGTCCACCATCTTCAATGATACCAAATTGAACTTTGTACAGAAATCAACGTTTGGCTTGGCAGCAAGATCAATGTTTTGCACATAACTATTCTACAAAGCAGATGGAAATGGAATTAGCAATTAGTCAAAAGCGATAAATTTCAATTTAATTGGAGAAAAGGTGGGGAAATGGGATTTGAGCGTTAATAAGTGGCCATCAATAAATAACATGGTGTAATGGGTTTTATTGGTTGAATAGATTGTTTGTATTCCTATGTTCCTGCATTGAAAGATGCCAATAGCTCCACTCAGCACCATCCTTTAGTGTAAGATGACAACAGATAACAAAATGAGCAGGAAGCATAGATTTCTCCTCCTGATAGGTCCATCAATAAGTTGCAAAAGGACATATCTTAATATTAGGGTTAAACAGGTTAGGACCAAGATAGGAAAAAAGCCATAGATTGGCAAATTAGATGAAGGATTTAATATAGAGGTGGGTAGATACTTGGAGAATAATAATAATAATCCTTGCATTTGATATAGCCCTTTTCATGTCTTCTGGACATCTCAAAGCGCTTCACAGAATATACTGCAAAGTGGATTGACTGTATATTTGTGGGTGAAACGCGGCAGCCAATTGCACACAGCTGTGTCCCACAAACAGTTGTGGATGGAAATGACCAATTTATTATTGGATTTTTTTGGACGGATTATTATCAGCTATGCGAATCAAGGAAACTTTTGCAAGGTTTCGTCCTGACCTGCCTGGATTCGAAATACTGGTCTCACACTTGTAAGGCGAGTAACCACTGAGCTACAAGACTCCACAGTATATGGGGATATGGTGCGAAGAAGGGATAAAGTGAGGCTGTAGTGCAAAGGTCGTTCATAGATTCTCCTATTCATAATTTCCATATTTCTAAACTTTTCTTTTTGTTCGCCCACAAAAACAGTTAACACACTTTAACATATATCCTGCAAAGCTCTTTACATCTCCTAATGAGAAAGGTGCAAAACCAAATGTAAGGATTATTATTGAATATTCAACAGGCACTCAACTATTCTCATTTGAAATTGAAAATATTTTTGCTCAATTGGTTAATTAAACATCCTGTCCATCTCAAGGCAGAATAAAAGTTGTAAAGATTAGCTCTGTTGTCCGCAGCATTTGTTATTAGCTCTATTTCATTTCATAGATATTTTTTCTTTCACAAATTCCTCAAGCCTCTGTAGTTGTTCCTTTACAATATTCAGATCATTTTTCAAGTATCACAACTGCTTCAAGTAGACGAGTTAAACATGTTGCATTTCTGTACCACTATTTATACACTTTGGGATTTAAATTTATTAGCGTCACTGCTATTGAATGACATTCTCCCAAACAAAATGCCCTTTGATTCACTTCTCAGCCAATGTTTATTCTGCCTCTATCAATATACACCTCAGTCAGTTCAGATCAAGTCTGATGGTGAGAATGTGATTGCTTTTCAGGTTGCTGGTATTTTGGCAGTCAAATCAAAGATCAAATTCAATGGGGAGGGGTGTGATTTTACAAATCTTCCTGTCTCCAACATGAATTAGACATACTTTCAATAGGAAGTATTTCCCATCTTTTGAAATTTAACTCACAAAAGTCATGGGAAACATCAAGATTTGCGATTTTAATGTGTATATAATTTACCTTCCCTTGTAAAAGCATACACTATTGAATTTCAATGTATTTGGAGAGCACCAATGATAAATAAACCTTTCCTTTACATCCAACCATTTTGCGCTCCCAATGGATGTTACAACATCCATTTTTTCCATCAAGAGATGTGTTGTGTCTGCTCCTGGGATCATGAAAAATATATTACTGTACATTTTTACAGTAAATGCTGTATTTTTACCATAACAAAAATCGACAATGTTATGTAGTGGCATTTATATTTGAGTTAATTAGGCACAGATTGAGGCAACTTGAAAACAGATATTTTTGAGATTTTTTTACCCTATTGGATGCTGAAACCACAACTAATTGAGGTGTCAACAAACTGTGGATTTTTAAAAAATAGTTTAAAGGGGATTTATATAGCCCACACTTCAAATACCCCAAAATAGGCAATGACCAGTGTTACAATCAAGATAGTGATGTCCAGAAAACATTTTTGTGTGGTTGGGAATATCATGGGCAGGAAAATGAGTAAAGGGTAACCTTCTGAAAGCTCCTTTTTGGGTTATGATGGGCTGTTAGTTGATATTCTCTTCAATCAAAAAAACTTGTGCTCACAAGAGACAAAGTACAGGATCGTCTTTGCTACCTGTCAAATGGTTTCAATTTTCTTTCAAACAGTGACAGGCTTTGAAGAATACTGAATTCCCTGACACGAATAAACAGGCCAGAGCTTTCTTGAGAATTTCCACTGTTCTGTCAGCTTTATTCATCATCTTCATCACTTGTTCATCCGTACTTCTTAGAGCGAGTACAGAGTCAAGGAACTGAGCATTAGAAACTGTAAAAAGATTTGTATACTTAAAGAGTAGCAGTAGGTAGACAACATCATGTTGAATCTCTTTAAGCACTAAAGATAACATATTGCTCTGCCTTCTGTCCAATTCTCTCTGCATTTAAATCAGTAATTCAATTGTTGCTAAAGTTTATCTGGGAAGTGAACCTCTCTTTAGAAGTTAACATGATCAACAGAGAATACAATTCCCTGAATATAATTAAATTTTCTTCAATTGTTTATTTTTGATTCAGGCAATAAAAATGGCAAGACAAATAATGTTTTCCTGAAGGAACTCTGAATATACAACAAGTGTTACCTCTGCATTAATTGGGGCCCAATACTTGCATCCACTGGAAAAGTAACTTTTCACAATAAAGCAGCTTCTCTGATTTTGTTTCTGAGACTGGATCACCAACCCCCAGGTCAGGTGACCTATCGGCGTTGTTAAACACTATAAAACATCCTCCAGACATGAAAGATCGGGGACCAAAGTAAATTATGTTATATGTATCATTCCCAATGAAGTGCCAGGTAATTTTCCTTATTTTTATTTAAAATCTTCTTTCCTTGCATACTTTTTTGCACTTTGCTTTCATCTTCCTCCATCTATCTATCTATTTATCTTTCTATACATGCTCTAATTTTTCAGCTCTTTTTATCACATACCGTTAGCTATTAAGCGTACTTTTCAAAATGTTTCCAAAACTGTGCTAACTTCCTTTAGCATGAGTTGTTCTACTGAATTTGCTCATGAATGAATAATGTGAATTATCCATTACTGGGAGATGAAAGAACACTGTCGATGTATTATGAGAAGTAAAATATACAATCAGGAATTTAACCTTTGGCAAATACAATTTCAACATTGTATTCAAATTTACCATCAGCAATTATTTTGTGGTTGTAATTTAAATTGTCTCATAGAATTCAGAACAAAAGACACAAAATCTTCTCACTTGCTTACATCGGGAAACATTACTTTTTAAAACTTCCACAAGAATCAATGACAAATGATGCTCCTCGCTACTCTAATTCTATGAATATATTTTTAAATGAATTGCATTCATCTTGGTCTTCATTATTTCCACTGAATGTTTAGAAATTGCCTGTAACCCTTCGAACATCATAGGCAAGTTCATTCATAGACGTGCAACCATTCTGTAAGGCCAGTTAGTGAGTTTCTGCATTTACCCTCTGATATGGGTAGAGAGATCTATGGTGCAGATCAATTTGTAATGTTTGCAAAGTTCACTGGCTTCAAAACCAGCTCATCAAATCAATGAAAAATAAGCTTTTAGTCCCATAACAGTACCCTCATTCTCTTAAGAGACTTGCTGTCTGGCACATTTACAGCTAATACAGTGATGTTGAAAAGACACTGCTCCAGCAATAGGAATCAAAACAAGATCAAGACACGATTGCACCAGAACATTCATTTTACAATGACGTACTCTGAGGGTTTAAAAAAGATTGCTGCCATCCTCTAAAGTGGATGCTGGGAACTGGAAGTAAACAGAACAACTCAGGCATTAAAGTTAATTACAACGATGAAGCTCGCTGATGTTTGAGGAGATTTATTATTGTCATGGAATTGTTTGCAGTATCAGAGTACATGAGCTACAAGTATGCAGGTCACTTGGTCAACATTTGGCATCCCCTTCGACTCTCCAGCAGTCTATAGGTTGAATGTATTTCTAATAAACATTGGCAGTACACAAAAGGAATGCAGTAAATTAGTATTCCAATGAGGATTTTAATTTAGCTTTGGTGTGTTTGTTCTACCGTACGAAAAGAGAAGGAGGCTGTTCCATCTGTTCAAATAGTCTGCGGTTTGAGATTTTAAATTAACCTGCACTGCAGATATAAATCAGAATGGTCTTTATTCCCAAATAGGCTCTCCAGCACTCAACTTAATAATAAATCCTCTATGAACTGCATTCGGCCAGATCTGCTACAATTCATTATATGGATATTCTCTTATTTCCTGGAAGGACATGCCTCTGTGATTTAATCATCAACCACCTATAGCATTCAGCAGAAACAGATTTTATCTCTCAATGTGGCCACACTTACGTTTAATTTATTTTTCTGGTGGTGAAAACTTTAATCCAAGCTTCAAATTTGCGCACAGAAGGGAAAAATAGAGACTGGACTTTGTTCACTCAAATCATTGCTCTCTGCAATCTTCCTGGTGCCTGTACCTAAGTGCTCCCCAGATACGCTTCATAGAATATACTATAAAGTCAATTTACTGCATATTTAAGAGCAAAACACAGCAGCCAATTGGATACAGTAGAGTCACACAAACAGGAGTGGATTCAATGACCAAATTTATTTTTTAAAATTATTTGAAGGACTTTTTATGCTTAGAGAAGCGATTCGCTAATCGACTAACAATTGGGTTTCTACTTACTGAAGTAAGTAAATAGGTAGGTAAATAGAGGCATGTGAAGCAAGAAAATTTGCCCAACGTTTCGTCCTGCCCAATAAATGTACACAGGCCCTCTTGCTTGTGAAGCGAGTGCTTTAATCACTAAACTACAGTACTCTACAGGATTGATCACCTTTAAAATGATGGTTGTGACACAGGCAGCAGAAAAGCCAGAGTTTTATGTGCACTTATTGCTGAGCATATCTTGCTATTAATGCTGGACAATGTGAAGTTACATCAAGTATCCGAGAGCAGAAGTCCGGGCCTGTTATTTCAACATTTTGTCATTTTTAATGTGTTTGTGCTCACTTCCACTCCAAGAAAGTGCTGGACTAAAATGTAATTTGCAAGCACTTAAAGACAAAAGCATATGCTTTTCCTAATCATATTGCATTTCTCTAACCTTTTGTGGCAATAACGCAAACACAGTTGGTTTGTGTGTTTTCCCATAAATCACTGTGTGAAGCACTATGAGGGTTTTGATGATGTGATCAGGTGCAAAATGCAAGGATTACTATTACTCAATCCCTCCCACAAAGCAACCTCCAACTCCACTGATGCTCTGTCAATATCTAGAAATCTCAATTGCAGATTCTATGATGTTAATGACATATATTAATTATTAAATTGCAACCTGTTTAATACTGCAAAATTACATCTGCGATGCTAAAGCTCATCAGATAGGCATGTTTCAATCAAAATGTCAATTGAAGCTTTCAGTATTTGGAAAATAAATGGAACTGCATTGGTTTGTAACCATTAAAGTGGCAAAGCTCGTCAAGTGCATCAGCATCAAGTGAGGCTATAAAATGCATCTGCAACACCAACAACATAGCATTGACCCATTGCTAAATTAAATTCTGTTGCAGGATGTCTGGGGCCAAAACAAGGATGTGCCTAAACTGCTGAGATGGCATCACATTTGCACAGTAAGTTTGCAAGGTTCCAAGAATAATAAGCTCTGAAGATCACAGAGATTTTACTCTGTGATGTTTTCATTTCAAAATAACTTTTTCCTACTTTTAAAACCAATGTCAAACCAATCCAGGTTTGTGACAGCACTGGAAAAAGGAGAAAACAGATCCCAACACAAACAAGTCTAGTGATTTTGATGGAGTTCATGGGAGCATTTAAAAAAACACAACTCTTTTTTCAAACCTGAAGTATATTCTCCAATAAAATTCCTACGCAGTTCTTTTTTTTTTCATTTTGGTCATTTTGCTAAGATTCTTAGGTTTTAAAAATGTGTCTTTTATAACCTTGTAAAACAATTGTAATATTTTTCATTTACCCATTTGAAAATGTTTCTATGCCAATCTATAATGTGCTCCTGAAAAATCTAGTTATTCATTATTATTCATCCATAAAAACAACAACAAAATTATATTTGTATAGCCATTGCTATACCGTTATTAAACAGTTTAAAGGGTTAAACTGGCTGCAAAATATATTGTTTACATGACAATGCTGATCAGTGTTATATTTTATGGGCAAAATGGTTAAGTTAAGACAATTTAATTAGCATACCACTAGTGTGCATTCATTACATTGAGTCAATTGCTCAACAACCCCAGAATTGATGGATGCTCTTCATTACTGTTGTGTTTACGGATATTTATTGGGCTTTGGTACCAGGTGTTTGGGAGGATTGAAATCAAAAGGTGTGTAACAATATTGAATGATACATAGCCTCCTCTGACCACAAAATATATCTATCATTGATCGGTGGAAACTTACTTAAGTATTTTTATGCATGGGAAATAAAGATTGCAACAAGCATTTGTTAATTCCTTAAATTTCCTCACATTGTTAGAACATGTAATTCTATTGTACACATGTTCCATTGCCCTGGATGGAGGACTCTTTTATTTTTACATATATAATCTCGATATTCTCTCTCAAGTATACATATCTTCAGTTATAAGTCTCAGCAAACTCCTCAGTTTATTGCAAATGGTTTCACCACCACCAACAGCAACATAATTACACTTGTATAGCGCCTTTCATGTCATGAGGACATCCCAAGGCGCTGGACAGTTATTGTTTCAGACCCGAGCTGGGGTCGAGGATGGGGAGGTTGGAGGGAAAGGGGGAGTGACTGATGGGATGGTCAAAGAGGAGTGTTTTGAGGTGGGACTTGAAGGAGGCTACCAGAGTATTTATTGCACTCGATTTAATTGGTTATTGTCTCATGGCTGTTTGTAGGATCCCACTGTGCACAAATTTGCTACTGCAATAGCCTACAAAAATACTCACCAAAGACATTTTAATTTACAGTAAGGAGATACACATCTCCTGTGAAGCACTCTGAGATGAATTCCCAATGTGAAAGGCACAATACTAATCCAGGGAATATATTATTCTAATTATGATTATAACTAGCATACAACTGACAAATCAAACACAAAACGAGCTAACCTGGAATTTACAAATTATGTAGCCTGTGGCCTGATGTACAAAATGTATTACCTTTCAACTTTGCTGTATATTGTTACCAATATTTCCCCAGTCATATCAAGAAACATAAATATGATCATGCACAGGTGAGAGAAATGGAAACTAATAACCAGTGTTAAGATGATATGGTGTGAGAAAGGGCGAGACAAGCAAGGACTCATTATCGTGTCACAAAATGTCTAAGAGGGACTTTGCAGAAGTACATAAACTGCTAAACCGGAGAGACACAAAATAAACTAGGAACTTTTTTGTTCAGATACAGTACACTAAAGCAGTAAGAGAAAAGAACACGGGTTAAGGCTGTGAAGGAAAATCTAGGACAAATACCAAGTGTGGTATGTGAAGGACAAATAAGGACAAATATGAGGAGATACATACATTGAGGATGATCAAAAAAAAGTCGTCATTCAATCTATAACTGTATGTGGGGCACTGCTGTGCACAATTTGTTGCTGCCTAGCACCACAAAGTATACAGTCAATTCACTTCACAGTATACTCTGTGAAGTGATTTGAAACAGCTCAACAACGTGATAAGGCACTATATCAAACACAAGAATTATTATTAGTATTATTATCAACAGCTGAAAGTAATTATTAGAAAAGTTGAATGAAACCAAGAAACTGGACTCATTTATGGAAGGAGGAGTCTCTTTCATGTTAACCTCTTATGTAATATATGAAGCAATTAAACATTAACCAGATAATATAAATTGTAATAATATTGTTATTAGATGTTGAAAAATGTAAATAAACGTTTTATCTCTCCACTTGCTGGAGCTATTCAGCTTTCAACAACATAGCTGCATTGAGTTTACATAGCACACCAAAAATATACCATCCTTTCTGACCAGTTCATCGTAAGCACTTTCTTTTAGCAGTACACCATTCGTCATTTTGCTTGTCCCTCTTAACCTCTCTGTTCACCATTGTAAATTGGTCAATTCAATCTACGACTGTTTGTAGGACACTGCTGTGTGCAATTGGTTGCTGCGTTCACCCACAAATATACAATCAATTCACTTCACAGTATATTTTGTGAAGCTTTTTGAGACATCTCTCTTAAAGGGAGGTCTATTAGCAATTGTAGAACAGGAAAAGTATTTGGGTGTCATTATTATTTACTGAAATGGAAACCTGTTATAAACACAGTTAATTAAATCCTCTGGAACAAACCGAAGGCCATTGGTGTTAAGTTAAAATAAGTTGTTTTGCAATCACCGCTATGATCACATTTAGAGAAGTGTATGTAGTTTTCCTTAATTTCAGAATGATAATAATCCGCAGAGGTGAGGGAAAGCAGAGCAGAAATAAAAGAAGGAGGATGGCAGGCTTAGATCTTTGATATGGTGATATAGATGTTGATATAGATATAAACATATATTGTTTAACTTGGATTAAGTTGTTAAACAAGTTATTGTTTAACTTGGATTGTGAGTATGGAACTACAGTCCGAATTTTGTTAGCACTTGAGGAAAGCAATAGTGCCGAGTGACATATGTGCAATGGTTCTGAAGCCAGAAGCACTTAATGTTAGCTTTATTATTTTTCATGAAATAAGTTGATATTTACCTATTTGGAAATAGGATCAGAAATGATAGGGACAAGAATAGAACAAGCTGATCAACTAACTCACGAGAACACAAAGGCGTCCACAGCTGGATCCGAAGGACAACAATAATAACTTAGATTTATATAGCGCTCCTCACACAGGATAACGTCCCAGAGCGCTTGACAGTGGCAGGTGAAAGGCAAGATTGCAGTGGAAGATCTTCAGATATGACCAGAAGATGGGGAAGGAGATGGCATGCTGGAAGGATCGGAAGGAATAGAGGAAGAGTGTTCCAGAATTTCAGGGCATAATGGCTGAGAGTGTGGCCACCGATGGTGGAACTTAGGGCGCAAGATACAAGCAGGAGGTGGAGCCACTTGACCAGAGGCAGCAGTTGGTGGGTTTGGGAGTAAGTTGGTTGGCGTTTAGAGTAAGCAGATTAGAGTAGGGAGTTGACAGATCATGAAGGGATTTAAAGACTAGTGTGAGGACAGGGGGAATGCTATTTATTACCAAAGAGACTAGGTGTTAAGATGTGGAGGCATGCATATTATTCTGGAGATCTTTTTGATAACCTTTGAGGATCAGGGAATATATAAACTGAATTTAGACTGAGCATAATACACTGTGATATCAAAAGCAAGCCCTAATATGCGATCAAACAAATCTAAGCCGTGATGCAGGTTTGCTGAAAGCCACTTTATTAGTTCACAGAGTATTATGCTTTATTGAGAAATTATATGAGAAGCTGTAGCCTAAGTACCATATAAACCTCCTAAAATTGTGTTTTAATAGTTCACTATGATAACAATAGAGAGCAGCAATCTCTTACCATTTTTGGCCTTGCACGTTTTGTCATTTGGTTGCATCAGATAACCATCCACACAACTGCACACGTAGGAACCATTAGTATTGGTGCACAATTGACTGCAAGTTCCATATACACCACACTCATCGAAATCTGGAGAAACAAAAGCAAAACTATTTCATGATAACACTATAGGGTGAGGTCACATAATAAACACAATGTTGGTTATCACATTGATAATTTTAACGCTGAACCCATTATGAAATGTCACATATTTCACCTCTATGTTTCATGACCTGATAAACAGAGCAAGTAGATGTAGGATGCAAATATTGTGTTTACTTCCAGGTTCACTTATTATGAGCAACAGGCATTCAAACGCCCTTGGAAAACAAATGACAGAAATAAGCAGTTTTGAGTTTGAATAAAATGCGACAGAAATACCAAAAGTGCTTACTCCTCTGAAAAATGGACCACCATTTTAAGCTAATGCAATGTACTGTAACTACTGGTTTAAAGGGCAGTAGCACATAGAATTATTCACCATTGTTAATATGTGCAAAATTTTGTAAAATGAACCAAAACATGTTGACTTTTGTTGACTTTTCCAATGTCCTACTCACCAACCTACCCAGCTCCACTGTCAACAAATTTATGACCATACAGAACACCACAGTGTGTTATCCTCTCAGTGAGCCCATCACCGCTATTCTTAACCAGCTCTACTGGTTCCATGTACCAATCAGATCAACTTTCAGATTCTTAGCCTTACCGGCAAATGCCTCCACAGCCTTGACAACTGATCTTTGCGATTGCCTGTGACTTCACTCTGGAAGACACTCCTTGCACACTGCTTCATGTCCCTTGCCCACCCTGTCCTCTATTGGTGGTTGAGCAGTCAGTCTCTTTGCCCCCTGCTTGTAAAACTCTTTCCTAAAATCTCTCCTTCTACCTTTGCTTTCAAATTGCACCTGAATTTCCATTTCTTTGACTGTATTTTTGGCATCTTCCTCCCACCACCACCCCATTTCCCCACCTGCTCCCAGTTTGCGATTTAATAGTATTGAATCATGTTCGTATAGTGCTTTGAGACATTCTCTCAATTTTAAAGGTGTTGTACAAGTATGAATTGGTGTATTGTTGAATATAGTACTTAATTAGTTTCTTCCCAGAACTCAAACAATTGTAACACATCAAATCTTACATAATATGGATCTTCACCACACATCATTTTACTGAACACAAGCTATGAATATTTTAACAAAATTTTGTCTATACAGTAATTGAGCTTGTTACAAAATATGCTTTTTTTATGAGTTTCAGTTATGTTGAAGAACCATTATATCACCAAATAGATTTAGACAAAAAGCTGAAGTTTGTCCCTAGGGGAACAAGATATAAATTTTCTAATGAATGGTGCCATAGAGCAGAAGGATACACATTCCCACATTATTCTGTTTTGCTTGTCAGGAGGGAGAGACATTGATCAGAACAAAAATAAAGGGTTTAAGCCACTCAGTGGGTGGATGAGGAGTAATACTGATAGAAACTGACCACTTGCAATCTTACTTATATTGATGGGGAATTGGTGAATAACAAAAGGACATCTGAAAAAGGATGATTTTTAATTTGTATTCAAAGAAAACATTTTAACCGAAACCTTCTTACTTCATATATAGTAGAGTTCCATTATAAAGCAAGAGTTTGGATCCCAAAACTCCCAACCAAGAAACTTGAAATTTATATAGTGCTCTTCATTCCAGGTAGTGTTTTGCAACACTAAAATGGGACATAATCACAAGTAATCACTCCTGCATTCACTGTACATTCACACGGAAATATACAGTAACCAGTTCTAAACAATGGTGGGTGCATGGGAAGCCAAAGTGGTCAACTTCCAGTTCATCACCAATGTCATTTCCTGACGGCTGAGTAAATCATTTTATAATAAATAAATGGCAGGGTCTAAATCATTTTCGCTCTATAAGTGAACTCAAATTATAACAAAACACATTATTACAACAGAGGTCTACTCTTTGTAGCTTAAGCATTTCAAAGGTCATATTCCTGATTCTATAATAATTCATGCAACAACAACAAAATTACATTTGTATAGTGCCTTTCACCTCGGGAAGACATCCCAAGGCGCTGTATGGTTAGCGTTTCAGATCTGAGCTGGTCATGATCGGGGAGAATGGAGTGAAGGGAAGGGAGGTGGTTGAAGAGGAGTGTCTGGGAGGCTGGACTTGAAGGAGGCTGGGAGGACATGGGCGGCAGAGTAATAATAATAATAATCCTTGCATTTGATATTGCGCTTTTCACATCTTATCAACGCCTCAAAGCGCTTCACAAAATAGACTGTAAAGTGAATTGACTGTATATTTGTGGGCAAAACTGGATGATCTGCAGCCTAGAGGGAGCGGTCGGGAAGGCCAACAAGCAGGGCATCCAGTCAAGCCTGGATGTGATGAAGGTATGAATGTGAGTTTCAAAATATTGCATTTGATACATATATACAGTATATCTATATAGAGTGCTTTTCAAGTTTTCTTGATGTCTCAAAGTGCTTTGCAGAATATGAATTTTGTGCCTCAATTCAGAATTCTGTGCCTCAAACCCGTACCAAGTAACATATGGAGTAGTTTGATGGCAATATATATGTAGAAATATGCGTACATTAAAAAATATATAGTATTCCACCTGTGACCTTTCATAAATCACTCATTTGTAACAATGGTAATATAATTTTCCATTTTTTTCATTATATAATGGGGGTGGGTGGGGGGGGGGGGGGCGGGAAATAAAGCAATGTATGCAGGCATGCAGCCATTTGACCATGTAGAAAGTAACTCCAGACATATCCAACACAAAGTCTAAATGTTCAGTGATAGTGTTTCCCCAATATTCACTGGTTTAGAGCTGATCGGTCAGTTTGATAAGCTTTACAAATGCATCAGTAATATGTGTATTCAGAATCTTTCACATCTATCTTTCAAAAGCAAGAGTTTACAACAACTGACCTTCACAACTTCTGCCATCTTCTGCTACTTTATATCCGTCACCGCAGTAGCAAAGTGTGTCATTTCTTGTCATTGCACATCCATACTGACAATGAGCCCGGTTGCATGATGGTGATATTTCTGAAAGTACATAGTCCAGCAACAAGGTGTCAGGAATTTCATTTCTGCACTGGTAAGGATGCCGTAAAAGCCAAATGAATCAAACCTAAGTGTTCTTCAAAAACATATTAACCCGCAAGCATGTCTGAATACAATTTGCATCGGAACCATAGTCAGTCGTCTTGAGTGCAATTTTCCCCTCTATTTCTAGTGAGATAGTAATCAGCAAGATGTGGATGATAATAAATATTATCCACTCATTTCGCTGGCAGACAGGAGGAGAGGACAGCCATTCCACCTTAAAGATCAATGTAGCCATTCCCACTTTAAGCACGTAGATAACTATAGCTGCTAATTATTATTTATAATGTGTTAGCAATTAGGTCATTTCAATTTAATTTGACTGATTTACATACTTTTCTTGTGAAATATGTTTGCTTTTTGCCTTGCAAAGGCCCTCTGGGTCTCCATGGAAGAAGGGCAGTAGCATATGATGCTTTGTGAGTAACCTTCTCTGTGATGTTTTGCAAAAATCTTATGAACAACATTAGACTGTGCACTGAGAGTGAATTAGCTGATTACACTGATTCCTTAAAATTTGCATTCTATTCCATTTAATCTTGTTGCAGCGAACTGGGAATCTGAAACACATGGATTCATCATGCAGAATTAAACGTCAAAATTAAACACCTTTCTTTGGAATCTGAGTCCAAATACATGCTTTACTCTTTTATCCTCCTCCATTTATATTCTACCTGAATTATAAATTTGATGAAATGATTCTATAGACTATTGCATTTTTTGTTATTGCATTTTGTTCAAAATTTGTCTTAGGGTAAAATGTCTTGTTGCTAAAAAGTATGGATTTAAAAGCACCAACAACAGGGAATTACTGAAACAGTAAATTGGATTTTTGTTTGGCTAATTGGCAACTTAACATTTTCAAAATATACGTGAGGTAAGCAAAAGAAAATGAGTTCATTACTAGTTAAAATTACTCTATATAAAAGTGATTAAGAACAAAGGGAATGGTTTGAGAAACCATGGAGCAGAACACATTAATGATAAGATTAGCTTCGCCCACTTAATTTAGTTTGGCTCGATCTCAATCAATCCATTGGATGGAGTCCCAAAATCTCATTACTTGTTAGATACTCTGATACTGTGTATACCATTGTTGTTTTTACAGGTGATATTCACTCCCAAGTTTCAATTGTTCGTTGTGCTTATTTTTCGAGCTTTTCGAAACTGTGGTATTCTTCAGTCAGCCTTTCCCCTACAAAATTTGGTTTTATTTTGTCAACATCAAGATTGCATTTACTTAGATTGGCAAATCGCATTGTCTGTAAACACTGTTTGATCATTCATGGAGCACTAGATACACTGAACTCACTCATCCTAATGCAAGGCCTGCCACTCCTTATGAACAGTAGTTGAGAACCAACCCATTAATTCAAGACCTTGAAGCAGAAAATCAAACTTTTTAGGCATAAAATGGCATCGTGGGTAGCTTTGTAAAATACAACAACAACGACAAAATAAACATTTGTATCGCGCCTTTCACCTTAGGAGAACGTTCCAAGGTGCTGGACAGACACTGTTCCAGACCCGAGCTGGGGACAGGGGAGTGGGTGGGAGGGGAGGAATTGCCGATGGGTCCATCAAAGAGGAGAGTCTTGACACGAGACTTGTTATAGGCCTCGGAGGGGGTGAGGGGGAGGGACTTCGGGAAGGAGGTTCAGAGGTTGGGGGCAGCGTGACTGAAGGTTCACCCACCAATGGTTGGGCGGGTGGGTTGGGGGACGTGGAGCAGGCCAGAGCCTGCTGAACGGAGAGGGCGGGCAGGTTGGTAAGGGGATAGGAGCTTACGTATGTAGGGTGGGGCGAGGTTGTGGAGGGCTTTAAATGTGAGGACCAGGATCTTGAATACAAGATTCTGTGTACATTTTAGTTTATTCTGGACTCCACAAATTCTCCCCAAAAATCTGACGGTACAACAAGATATTTAGCTGAATCACACGGAATTATGTAAAGTAATATATTTACAATTACAGGAACTGGATAGTGTGAAAGATGTCCCAATGTGGTCCTTAAACGCACAACCCAAACTACAGTGCACGATAGAGTCCTGCAGCTTAGTGTTTGTAGCATTTGCCTCGCAAGCAAAAGGACCTGGATTCGATTGCTGGGCAGGGTGATTGGGCAAGTTTCCTTACTCCACATGCCTCTGTTTACCGAGCAGTAATTTGGAATCCAGTTGTTAATCGATTGGCAGATCTGCTTTTCTGGGTGTAATAATTCCTTCCCAAAATATAAAATAATACTAATTTGGTCATTCAATCCTCAACTATTTGTGGGCCACTGCTGTGCCCACAAAATATACAGTCGATTTACTTAAATTATATTCGGTGAGGCGATTTCAGACATCTCAAAGACATGATAAGGCACTCTAATATATTGCATTCTTCTAATGCAGAGATGAGAGTGTGACCAACTGAGCCTAGTTTACATCCAAATGCATAGTGTCAATGCATAGGGAGGGAAGGGGGAAAATAATTCAAAAATATTTGCACATCTCTTTTTTGTACAGTCCTGAGAAGAAAAACAATGTTGTCTGTACCACTTACCAAGTAAGAGAAAGAAAGTGATGTTGAAAACGATCTTCAATGGGATTCAAAATTATAAACAGAATCTAACAGATCTTAATTTCAGTTCATTTAGTTTGTACAGAGAGGTTTATATAATAACAAAAATAAAAAGACTGGTAAACACTAGGAGGCTGGAATTAAGGTATAATTAATATGCTCCATTGTTTGATTTTAAAGATGAAGTTGGAATAACACAATTGTCTTAGAAATCTCACTTGAATCAAACACTGTAATTTCTAACTCACGGTGATGCATTGCTTTCAACTTATTCTTGAATCTTTGTAATGTAAATAAAATATGTTAGCTCTCATGAAGCCAAAATCAATAGATAGGATTATATATCTTTAGAGCTCTTGAAACGTGGCTATATTCACTACGAAAGCAAACTGAAATAAACAAATCAAAATCTGTAGTCCATTCACTCAATCCTGCATTGTTGACTTGCAGGTTTTCATTTAACTTCAATGTCTGTAACTCAATCAATAAACTAATACATTCTGTGTTAAGTTTTTTGAAATGGATTATTGTAATCTGATATGGGATATGTGTGGATTTCTCAGCTATTGGTTCCTCGCAAAAGCTTGATGTATGGCTATGGCAGAAAATAATTTCTGCTGATGTATTTGTCTTTCCAAATTCTAACTCTACAAGATCTGAAAAAAATCTCCTATGGATTTGTTCCATGTACATAATGCTATTTGTTTTCTTTTGTATCCATTTATTAAGATGGGTCTGTGCAGGGTTAAAATGGTTATAGTCTGATATTGGGGAATATCAAATGCTCATCACTACTATTTGTAATCTTTTCAGGATGGATTTATTATGGCAAACCCAATTTACAGGAATATAATGAATATCAAATAGATCATGGTTTGCAAATTACCCAGTCAGTGTTCGTGATCAGCACATGATAAAGCGCAACATGTTACTGTTGCCATAGTTTACTCCTGTTCATCTCTGAATGTAAAACCTCTCTGAATAGGGACTGACCCTGCTGGTCATGTTAGGCATTGTAGTCTAATTGGAGACCTGTCCAAGTTGCTTCCAGTACACAGCGCAGGCTGCATTTCATTATTATAATAATCTTTCAGTAGCGTTGAAATGTCTCAAACTGCTTCACACCTAATTGCTGTCTCGTGATTGTGTATTTTTAGACAAAAATGGCAGCCAGTTCCCACAAGCAACCATTGATTGATCATCAATTTATCAGCAGAATTATTGGCTGGAACATTGGGAGAAACTGGAATAATGTCTTGGGATCTTGTAGGTCTACCTGAACAGGCAAATAGGGCTTCAATTGAATGTCTCCTCTGAAGGATGTCAGCTCTAACAATGTAGTATCCCCCGGTACTGCAGTGTCAGTCAAGGCAAGGTATTCAATATTGGACACAAACTCACAACTGCTGATTCGGATGCAAGATGCTACTAACTGAGCTGACAATTAATTAGACGAAGTGCTGGGAGGCTATAGGGTGGAATCTGCTTTCATTCAAAGTCACGAGGGAGAAACAACCCTTGAAAATGAGACATTGAATTGCCTGAGGGCATATACTGTAACATTTTCATAACCTTTTTAAAGCAAACTATTTTAATTAAAATGCCACATTTTGTTTTATAATACAGCAACTGAGATGCACAATTAATATGGAAAATTAAGTACAAAATTGAACAGCAAATATTTGTGCTATTTTAGTTTCAGAATAAATATTTTTATTCAATTAAATTTGATAGGCATCTTAATAACACACAAGGGGGGAAATGCCACCTGGTAAAAAAAAAATGACACTGTTTAACAGATAATTTTTATGTGTTAAGAATTTGGCAAATGCTTAAATGCAGCCCTAATTTTGAAGTCCATTTACTGCAAATTTTGTTTAAAAATAAGTTACAGAAAACTACCTCCAAATTAAGACTGAATGCACTGATATACCAAATTCTGCATGGTCTGAAGTCCTACCTTTATAGAATAAATCTAGACCAGGTAATATTTTCCCTTCACCCATCAAGAACAAGTCATACATCTATTCCAACCATTATTGTTCAAGCAATGTCACTATGGCACCATCCTCTGAAATACTACTCAGAGCTGCTACTCTCAACAATGTTTGGTAAAAACATACCCAAGATCATAATATTTGTCTGAAAAGAATGTAATCATGTTAGGCAAGGTTCCCATTCCCATCATTCAATGTATTGCTCCAGCCAAGGATTACATTGCTTATTGGCAAAAGATGAGAGAGAAAAGGAAAAGCAAAAGTCATGATTTTTTTTTAAAAAGGAATAAAATCTTATTCAGATTACTTTTTTAAAAAAAATAATCACATTTACATAAATATTTGGCAAACATTCTTATATATTTAAATAGATAATTATAATCCCTGCGTTTGATATACTGTAACGCCTTTCACGTCGTTGAGACATCTTAAAGTGCTCAATGGGATATTCCGCAAAGGTGATTTAATTTTTTATTGTATTTTCTGAGTGAAATTGTGAGAGCTCTTGCAAACAATTCATCAGCATAATACAGAGGCTGGTGGCAAAATGATTTTATTTATAAATGTCAAAGCTTAAAGTTTACCCAAGGACAAACTAACATAATATGTTGTTGTTTTGTATACACATGTCATTTTGTTTTTGCTCTTGTTGTAAAAAGCACCTGAAAATCAGCATCAAAAGACACTGTCTCCTTTCCAACAAATTAATGCTTGTATTGTTCTGTTTCTCAGGGTTATTTATTCATCCTATTACCCGCATGATACACTTGTGCCTATTGAATACCTTGACTGAAAGTTAACAGATCTTCTGTGGTTGCAATTTTAATAAATCGCTTTAATTTTGTTTTAAATCAATTGATAAGATGATCGTGTCATTCATGTAACATGATTACTTAATAAAGAATCTGAGTTACACAAATTGGACCTTATTCCGTTAACCTGAAGAATATTACACCAACCCACAGGAATGCCACTTCAATGCCTCTGGAGTGGAGTTCCTGTGGGGAATCCTATAAAACATAACACTGTAAATGAGACCCCAGTCTATTTAATTTAGAAAACATTTACAATTAGAAACTGGCATTGTGAGGTATAAAATTGGCTCTTAATAACCTGATAATGTACTTAGTGTCGAAATGCATTGAACTTTATTCCTCCAAACCCACACTGATGCTTGCCTTGAAAATACACTATATATTATGTATCAATGTTATGAATATGTATACATATTATAAAGTATACAGGAACCACTCAAACAACCTGACTATTGTGTGGACAGAAACTGTGAGAGTTAATCACGGATAGCACAATAGAGAGTTACTCTCCCTTGAACATTTTAATGGCACCACCTCGGAAATGTAATTTGTACATTGCTGAATAAATATTGAAAGGCTGAAATCAAATTTTCCAATACATCTCTACAACACATTTGCATTTGTGGTGTCTATCCATCAGATATAATTTTCAGGATAAAGGACTCCTCTTAAAGCATCCCAGATCCGTGACATTAAACACCAGGGTTTTAATTTGCTCTGCAACAAAATAAACCCTGATTTTGGACTATCAGGTCACTAACTGATGTAATGTCTAAAAAAAAACGTAACATTGATCCCCAAACAACAAAATTACTCTCGTTTTACTTTCCAAATAAAGTTAAATTCTACTCCTTCCTCTCTCGATTCTCGAGCATGGCTCACGCCAAGGGTTAAACTTTCCAACAGAAAGCTCAAAAGATTGAAACCTATATGAGAAATTCTCTTGTCGATGATGCATTGTGAAAAGGATCAAGCATGAGCTCCATCAATACGTCTATCATTTAGGGTTGTGCTTTGGCTCAGACTGACGACCCACCTACCCTTGTTTCTTCGGTTAATTTTTGCAGTGCCAGGAGCATGGTTCTATCCAAATAATATGAAACAGCACAGTGCGCTTTGATTATTTTTATTCCATTGTAAACTAACTACTTTGTTGGTCAGCAGCCACATCCACATATGTTTATACTAAAAAAAGATGTGACCTTGATTTAAATACCATTTTATTAAATAACTGGGAAGGTACATTCAACTGAAATACCATAAAATAACTGGAATGTAAGAAGGCGTAAAAGATTCTGCACTAAAAAAAAAATCACCAACTTTGGAGTGATTAAGAGAAAGAATAATTTTATTTTGGTGGAAATAGATTTTTTTAGATTGCTCAGTAAACAAATCAACCCTGATATTCTTTTCTTTTGGGCAAGGCTGAGGACTCAAGGAATTATGTTGCCAACAGTGTACCAAAAAATGCACGTTGGTAATTTGTGTGTGCAGCTTCCCATGGAGTTTTTACTCTCGGCCTGGGAGTCTATGGAATGGGACTTCACAGATCAATCCTTGCATTTGATATTGCGCTTTTCAAATCTACTGGATGTCTCGAAGCGCTTCATAGAATATACTGCAAACTGAATTGACTATATATTTGTGGGTGAAACGTGGCAGCCAACTGCTAACAACAGTGTCCCACAAACAGTTGTGGATTGAAGTGACCAATTTATTATTGTTTTTGTTTTTTTTCTTGAGGGATTATTATTAGGCGTGTGGAGTAAGGAAATTTGCCCAAGGTTTCGCCTGGCCAAGAATTGAACCCTGGTCTCTCACTTCTAAGGCGAGTCCTCTAACCACTGAGCTGCAGGACTCCATAGAGAGAGAGAGAGAGAGAGAGAGAGGGGGGGAGAGAGAGAACATTGAAAGATGAATCAATTAACCCTGTCAAATATTTCTGACAGTACTGGAATTGGCTGCAAAAGAGCTCCACTTGCAGTAACCTGAGAATGGGGCAGAACAATAGTGTAACTTGGAAATAAGTGCAATTTGTGGCAGGATTGCAAAAAAAACCTGTAGATAATTTATTTACACTCGTGAAAATAGATGAAGTAACCCAATATAGATTATATTTATGCTGCACATTTTAATCTCTCCAGACAAAAATGGCACAGAATCAATCCCAAAAATTACAATATAGAATTGGGTTCACATTTTGTGATCTGGAAGAAAATTACATTGGTGATTACCTTGAGGATGTTGCTTATGTGCAAATTCATTTAAATCTGTACTTAAGAATGATATCTAAAAGGTTCTTGGACAGGATCACAACAACTGTTCCTACATGGCACTCAGAAGCTAATGCGACTTTTATACCATTAAGAACTAAACATTAGTTAATTGAGCTTTTATACATGAACAGAGGAGAGTTCATGTATAAAACTTTCAATGAGAGAATATTTAGGACCAGTAAATATCAACGACGATACAAAATTACAATACCAAATTGCATTTGTATAATGCCTTTCACATTACACAGATATCCCAAGGCGCTGGACAGTCAGGAATTTGGACCTGACTGGGGGGGTAGGGGTTGGTGGTTGGTTTCAGGAAGGATGGAAGGCTGGGATGGTAGGAGGGTGGCCAAAGGCACGGACCAAGAAGAAGGTCTTATGGCATGCCTTGAAGGAGACAAGGGAGGGAGTGAGGCAAAGGGAATGTGGGATGGAGTTCCAAAAAGTGGGAGGAGAGAGGTTGAAGGCCCAACCACTGAAGGTTGGGGGAGGGGGTGGTTGAGCATGTGGAGCAGGCTGGAACCTGCAGTGTGGATGCCGTGGACAGGTTGATATGATATGGGGTTAGCAGATCACAGTGATAGGAAGAAGCGAGGCTGTGGAGGTTCTTGAAGGAGAGGATGAGGATATTGAACTGTGCCCTGTGTGGAATGAGGAATCAATGGAGCTGGGCAAGGGTGGAGGTGATAGGGTTACAGAGCCTGGTGCAGGAGAAGACATAAGCTGCAGATTTCTGGATGATGTGCAGCTTATGGAGGAAAGAGTTGGGAATGTCGACCAGAGGGGTGTTGCCGTAGTCGAGTTGAGATGTAATGAATGCGTGGATGCTGTTAACAGTTCCCAATTAGTTTCCATCCATTATTAAAGACCAAATCTATGAATGACTAGCCTGACTTTCTCTCCTCGTTTTACCACTAGACAATAACGTACAAATTTAACTGAACCACTAAATGCTTTTATTGATTTATACAAATGTATAAATAGGTCACTTGTTGAAAGGGACAGGCTTTTTTTTGCCATATTTGGCAGTTTTATGGAGCATTACACAAACCATAGAAGTTCCTAGCACACGTTGATTTGTTTCATCTGCTCATATCAGAGTCAATATATGATGGCTTTGCCCTTTTCTTATTACACATCCTGTCCAAAACCCTTAATGTTAACAGTAATAAGAGAAAAGATCAACCTGGATAAATAAACCAAAATTACAAATCCAATGTTTGAATATCTAGCGAAGTGCTCTCATCCCAACAATTTGCCTGGAATTATGTATGAGAGTTGGTGGCATGCATGGTATGAGTTTGAGAACCGTTTGCATTCTCAGGTATGACTCAATATTGTGCTTTTCTAGCTAATGCCCAAATCAAAATGATTGAATACTATAACAATTGAATTTATTCCAAATCCGATTTTGGTTTATTTATCCAGGTTGATCTTTTCTCCTATTACTGTTAACATTAAGGGCTTTGGACAGGATGTGTAATATGAAAAGGGCAAAGCCATCATATATTGACTCTGATATGAGCAGATGAAACAAATCAACGTGTGCTGGGAACTTCTACGGTTTGTGCAATGCTCTATAAAACTGCCAAATATGACAAAAAAAAAACTGTCCCTTTCAACAAGTGACCTATTTAAATATTTGTATAAATCGATAAAAGCATGTAGTGATTCAGTTAAATTTGTACATTAGTGTATACTGATAAAAACAAGGAGAGAAAGTCAGGCTAGTCATTCATAGAATTGTTCTTTAATAATGGATGGAAACTAATCGGGAGCTGTTAACAGCATCCACGCATTCATTACATCTCGGCTCGACTACGCCAACACCCTTCTGGTCGGCATTCCCAACTCTTTCCTCCACAAGCTGCAGATCATCCAGAAATCTGCAGCTCGTGGGTTCCTGGTGAGTCCATTCAGCCTTTTATGTTGTTAAAGGTTAATACAACAAAACCCCCAACAGACACAGTGCAGTGAAGAGCAACAAGAATAATCCCCATTGTTAGAGGAACGAGCTATGAGCAGGACAAGCTAAATGTGTGGCCACAGTTTTTCTGTGGAATTCACCACAAACAGTCCGCTACAACAACTTGCATTTATATAGTGCCCTTCACATGGGGTAGCATCGCAGAGCACCTCACAGAGCCAGAGTCTGAGACAACCAGCTAAGGGGAGAAGGAAGAGGGAGGTGACCGGAAGCAGGATCAAAAAAGGTCTTTAGACGGAATTTGAAGGTGGGGAGAAAGGAGACATGGCTGAGGGATTGAGGGAGAGAGTACCAGATTATTGTTGTTGTTAAGTGTGTCTTTCTCTCTGTGTTGATGAGTGTGTCTTACTCTGCAATTGTGAGTGTGTGTCTCTCACTGTGTCTGTGAGTGTGTTTCTCTCTCTGTATATATGAGTGCGTCTCTTTCTGTGCCTGTGAGTATGCATCTCTCTCGTTGTCTGTGAGTGTCTCTCGCTCTCTCTCTCTGAGTATGTGTCTCTGTGTGTCTTTGAGTGTGCGTGTATGTGTATGTATGTCTCTCTCTGTGTCTGTGAGTGTGTGTGTCCTTCTCTATGACTGTGTGGGACTCTGTCTGTGAGTGTGTGTCTGTTTGTGTGTGTGTGTGTGTGTGATTGTATGTTTCTGTGTGTCTATGCGTCTGTGTCTTTCTTTATGTCTGTGTGCGGTGACGAGCCCAAAAAGCAGGAGGTGGTGCCAACCTGGATCCCTGCAGTCAGAACTAATGCCCACCTCGCAAGTGGGCCGCAAAGTCTTTGTTAAAAAAAGCATTTGGAATTTTGTTCGCAATAATCTACTATTTTTTTCATGTTTCATTTTTTATCAATAAATGAAAACATGTAGGTTGGCAGCAAAACGTACCTCTCAAGCATCAATCAACCCTCCACCAACACTCCCCCCCAAATGGCCCCCAAGCAAACCGCCTGCAATTTTCAGGAAAAAACTTGTCAAATCTACCCGCACTTTTATGGGAAATATTTTTTACAATTTTCTATTGGCACTGGCTATGAACAAAGACCAGACAAGCTTAGACTCTTCAGTCGTGAAAGGAGATATCGCAAAGGGTACTTTTTAGAGGTTTATGAGATTTTATATGAGGTTGAAAAAATGATACTTTCACAAGATAGTTGAAGAACAACAATAAACTTTGCATTTGATATAGCGCTTTTGTGGAGCTCCTGTAGCTCAGTGGTTAGAGCACTCGCCTTACAAGCACGAGACCTGTTTTTGAATCCAGGCAGATAAGGGTAAAAC
This sequence comes from Hydrolagus colliei, assembly GCA_035084275.1. NCBI lineage: Eukaryota > Metazoa > Chordata > Chondrichthyes > Chimaeriformes > Chimaeridae > Hydrolagus > Hydrolagus colliei. The sequence continues at coordinate 16,392,004 of CM068747.1, read as the reverse complement.
CTTGGGCAAGTTTTCTTACTCCACACGCCTAATAATAATCCCTCAAAAAAAAACACAATAATAAAAATTGGTCATTTTAATCCACAACTGTTTGTGGGACACTGCTGTGCATAATTGGTTGCCGTGTTTTGCCCACTAATATACAGTCAATATCCTTACTCTACATTAGGTGTGTAGAGTAAGGAAACTTGCCTGAGGTTTCCGCCTTTCAGGAATTGAACCCAGGTTGCTTGCTTGTCAGGCGAGTACTCTAACCACTGAGCTACAGGACTTTAGTATAGAATTTCAAAGGGCAATTTCAGGACAGATGCAAGGAAAAAAACATTTTACCTAGAATGTAACTATAGGTTAGATAGTTAATGCTGTGATGCGAAAATCAGAGTGCGGGTATTCTGAAGGATGAAATTAAATTGGCCAGAGGGCTGTCTTCATCTAAAATGAATCTTGCCATTTTACGGTATCTAATCAAATACTGCATGGAGTTGAAGGTGCGGAGAAATGTTTCCCTGCTGTGCATAGTTAAAATGCCAAACCATCTGAAAATAGGCAGAAAATAGCTTTCAGGGACTAAGAAATGGAGAGTGTTGCACTGCCCAGGCAACAAAGCATCTTCTAAGGTTGTGACAGGACAAAGGGACCTTTTCGTTGCATCGAGACCTGCTATACTTGACCTGGAAATTTTTAATGCTCACCACAAGATATAACCAATCTATTCCAGGACAGAACAGAGAGAAGAAGCAAGAATATTTTCAAACACACAAGAGTTGTCGGAATACCTTAATTTGAAACACTGCTCACCCATAATAACATTTGAAAAGAAATTGGATAATTGCTTGAGGAAAAATAATATACTGTAATGAGATATGGGAGGACAACAGAGGAATGCCATTAGTGCAGAAAGTGCCAATGGGTGAGTTGGTAACAGCAGAGATTCAAGCACCAACTGACCGTCTTCAGTGCAGCTAATATTCTATGACATGATGTTATGATGTCCAGCAATAACATTCTAATCTTTGAAGAGCACAAAATAAAAGTGATAAAAAGCTTAACGTTCATGACAGTTCTGAAGACAAAAATCATACTTTCCCTACATTAGGAATGTTTGATTGAACATGACAAACTTTTTTTTTGGAAAGCCCCAAGGCAAAACATAAGATAGATGTTCAAGATGTTAAATGGAGTTAAACCTCACTCTATGTGCTTGTCAAATCAGAAATATTGTTTATGACACTGCATCTGTCAGATTTCTATTTGATACATTTATGCTTAAAAGCGAGCAAGGTTCTCATGAAATTTGCTAACAAATGTTTACTTTCCTGCCTGTTTTTGCAACTCAGGTGCTTATAAAAGAATTTACTAGGCAGATAATAATAATAATAATAATCCTTGTATTTGATATAGCGCTTTTCACATTTTCTAGATGTCTGAAAGTACTTTACAGAATATACTGTAAAGTGAATTGATTGTATATTTGTGGGCAAAACGATGGATTGCTAGAACAGTTTTAAAGGTCATTAAAGTATAATCAAGTGATGAGCACAGACCACTGGAAAATAAAAACAAATTTGTGGAGATTCTCCACCATGGTTTGAAGTTCTACTATTTCCCTCTAAATGCTGTCAGAAATGTGGAATATGAGAAAATCCTCAGAAGAACTGCGGTATAGTATTTTATACTTTGGATTATTGTCTACTTTGCTGATTTGATCTGATTTTGATGCTGTTCCACACAAATCATACAAGGTTCATTCCCCAAGATTTACTGACTGAGAAACAATTTTCAGATTCCAATATTCTTATTCTAGGCATTTCCTCTTGTACTGACTTTGAGTGTGTGAGCAGTGGATAAAACGTAAGCAGAATTGGAACTTAAACTTGCCAGAACGTATTAGAATTCTCCTAAAACTATCGGAGTCTGCAAATCGTTCTCCATGCAATTAAAGATGTGTAAGTAGCTGAACATCTACAAATGTCTACAATCAATCAATCAATCAAAATTTACATTTATATTGCGCCTTTCACGTCAAGCGGACATCCCAAGGCGCTGTACAGTCAAGTAGAGACAAGAGCAGGCTGGGAGGGGTTGAGGCAGGATGAAGGAGTGTAGGAAAATTAACTGTATATTTGTGGGCGAAATGCAATAACCAAATTGCACACAACAGAGTCCCACAAACAGTCATGGAAGTGGGATTAGGGGAGAAAGGGGGAAAAGAGGGTAAGGGAGAAGGGATGACTAGGGGAGGGGTCGGGGTAGGGGGAAAGAGAGCAGGAAAACCGACTGTATATTGTGGGCGAAACGAAGAATACAAGTAGCATTCTTACAATTAATCTTTTTTTCACCAAATAAAATCAGTCAATTATCTTGATGGTTCTTTGTGGATCATTGCTGTGCTCAACTTGGCTGCAGAATTCATCTACAAATACTCAATCATGACACAGATTTATGTATATTGTACAGCACAGAAAAAGGCCATTCTCCCCCATCCATAACGTGTTGTTATTTATTCTCTGCGTGAGTGTCCGCCGACTCTCTACCCCCTCCCAAACCCTTTGATTTCCTCTCCCTTATGAAAGTTCAGCTTCCTCTTCAATATTATGTGCTACAACTGCCACTTTGGACAGTAAATTTCACAATCTTACTACCCACTTTGTGAAATAGTTTCTTGTGAATGGTCTTAGATACCCACAATAAATCCCACAAAGTGTTTTAGACATCTTGACAACGTTGATAAGGGACTAAATCAATTCCAAGGACTATTATTCCCTTTATTAGTTTGTTTTAAAATTTTAATTTGCCCAGAACATGTTTGCCAGTCCATTACACTTCACAGGACAGAAATCTATGAAGTGCTTTGAGACAACCAATCGAGATAAAAAATGCTTTAACAAACGTAAATAATTTACTTTAACCCTTCTTTTAATGAGGCAGTGTAAACATTTCGAGGTCAATTAGAACAAATTGCTTTAAGATCTGTTCCAATAATTTGCTTCCACTCTAGCCTATAAATGCAATCACTATTGTACCACCATTGTACCAAACAGACTTGTGCATCAGTTATTATCCGATTGACGTTTCTACTTTGACACTTTGACTATATTTTCAAAATATATCAGGAGTCCTGGCTACACATCTATTTCAATCCCACAAAATCTTTTTAATAGAGCACATTCAAATAGTATATTTTGCAGCACATTGGTTAGAGCAATCACCTTGCAAACAATAGTACCCAGATTTGTTTTCAGGGTAGGATGAAATCTGAAGATTCCATACTCCACATGGCTTCCTACTTACTGCTAGTTGATTGGTGGATCAATCTTCTGGGTGTAATAATCCCTTAATATAAATAAATAATAATAGTTTGGCAACTCAATTCATGACTGGTTGTGGGACAGTGCTGTGCACAATTGGCTGCTACACAAAATGTACAGTCAATCCATTTTACAGTAAATTCGGTGAAGTGCTTTGAGACATCTCAATCACTTGATATACCGCTCTATCAAATGTGAGGATTATTATTATTACTATTATAAATGTCCACAAGCTGCGATAGCTTAGAAAAGGGGGAGGAAAAGGAGATTATTTACTGCTGGGAAGCAGAAATATGAGTGGTGGGAATTTTCACTTCCAATTCTGAAGAGTACAATGCAATGATTACAGAGCGACCAAGCACTGTACACTTAGACTAGTCTCCAAAATGACCCTGGAGGTGATGAAATTCAAACTAATTAAAATGTCCATTATATTTCCAATCAAATGAAAAACAGAACAGACTGCACAATTTGCTTCATTAAGGATACTTTGACTCACTGATAATATCAGATAATAATACATTTGTGGGGTTTCTTTATACCAGAAATCCACCAGAAATAGTTTCTCAAATTAATAAACTTGCGTCTAACTATTTCAACTGCTGAACAATTTAATTCCATTAATAGCTCACTGGAACAAATTATTACTTTTTTAAAAATCCGTGTTCAAATAATTAAATTGCTTATTAATCTTGCATCCTATTGTGACCTTCTTTTTAATCTAAAAACATAAAATAGATCAATGTGTATTTCAAGAAAAAAAAGTACACAGGAACATGAAAGATAAAGACTTGATGGGGAATCAGGGAAAAGAGTGGAATTGAATGAAAAGCTTTCTCTGAGAGCTGGGGCAAAATTGGTGGACTGAATGGCCTCCTTCTGTGCTGTAAATTTCTACAATTTCATCAAGAACAATTTTGAGATACAATTTCTTCTTAAGTCTGACTTTGTCTCTGCAACAACTTCAACTGTGTAACATTATCACACCTAGACCTGCTGTTCCCACCCTCACCTCTGCCAAACTTTCCGTCTACTCCAAGACAATCTTGGAGGTCAATGATAACCCAGGCTCCTCTTCTCCAGCACCAACCCCACATCCATGCCAGACCAGTTCTGCCTTCCCTCACCTCCGCAACATTGCCCGATTCTGCCATTCCCTCTCTCCTCAGGCCGCTGAAACTCTCATTCATACCTTTATCACATCCAGGCTTCACCATGTAAACACCCTACTTGACAGCCTTCCCAATTCCTCCTTGCATAGGCTGCAGATCATCCAGAATTCTGCAGCCCGTGTCCTCTCCTGCACCAAGCTCTGCAATGTTATCACCCCAATTCTTGCCCAATTCTACTGGTTTCCGATCACCCAGAGGATGCAATTCAATATCCTGGTTCTCACCTTTACACCTTTACAGAGATAGCCTTGCCTCACCTTACCTCTGCGACATCCTAACCCCCTACCAACCTGTCCGCTCCCTCCACTCAGTGGGCTCCTGCTTGCTCTCCACGTCCCCTGACTCACCTATCCCAGCAATGGCGGGTGAACCTTCAGCCACTCTGCCCCCAACTTTGGAATTCTATCATGGAATGAATCCCGCCGCCTCACCCCCCCCATTCCTAGATTCCTTCAAGACCCTCCTATTCGACCATGCTATTGGTCACCCACCTATCCCCTCCCTTCCCTCTACCCTCCCTCATCCTGACCCCAGCTTGTGTCTGAAACACTGACTGTCAAATGCCTTGGGACGTCCTCTTGACGTGAAAGACACTAAAAATGTCAGGAATTTTTTTGTTGTTATATATTGCACTCTTATGTCACACTTGGATTTCTGAAAACTGTTTAAAATTACTCACAACATTAAGGTGATTAGGAACAATAAACAATTAGTTATAATAATAATCATCACTGCACTTGACATAGCACTTTATCATGTCATTAAAACATCTCAAAGCAATTCATAGAATATATTGTAAAGTGGGTTGACTGTATTTTGGTGGGCGAAATGCAGCAACCAGTTGTGCACAGCAGTGTCTCACGAACGCTTGTGGATTGGTTAAAGGCTGCGACGTCTTGAAGACAAGATTATGCACTATATCAAATGCAAGATTACTATTTATCTTTTATCTGAGATCATGGAGTACAGTGGTACTGACTGCAGGATCATATTTAATATGTATAAAAGAACTGGACATGTGACTGACGGCTTCACAACACCCAAAACATTGACGCTGGTATACACGGACTGCCCAAGAACTTTTGAGGGACTGTTCCTTCAGCAGGGACCAAAGTAATTTGCATTTAGAATACAGTGGTTTGAATCACTTTTGTAATGAAACCTCCCTCCAGGAAGCATTTTTTTTCTCTCTGTTTCAAGAACAGTCCTTGTAAATTGATTTTTAAAGGTATGATTAAGATATGATATTCAACTCAAATGGACACAATTCATTCTACTAATCCCCTAAAGTTGGACAAACTGGGTCGGAACTCAGCTGAATAAACAGTTTAATTTGATTGTTTAGCAGCTAGATTTATTTAGATAGATTTAGATGAAACATTGTTATTGTTTAACTGGCCCTTTACGGGCCACGCTTGTTCCAGCACCTTGGGATGTCCTCCTGACATGAAAGGTGCTATACAAGTGTAATTTTGTTATTGTTGTTGTTGTAGACACCTGCAATTTATTAGAGGTAACTGAAATTCATTTGCAAAACACAAGCAAGCACCAGATGTACTTGTGAAGAAAACCTAAGATTAAGATTAACACATTATCTGATAGAATACCTATTGCATATTAAATGTTACTCTCCAGTGTTTGTAAGTACTCTAAGGCTCGAGATAAAAAAAAGTAATTAAAATAAATTGTAAATTAAATTTGAGCAATTCATCAGTGAGTTTTTCCATGTCCAACAAAATGCTCAGTTTACAATGAAAACATGCAAACATTGTCTCCTTTCACCTTGTGAAGAATGACCCTTTCTTTAAATTCATGAATGCTATTCCAAGATTCAATATTTATCTTTAAGAAACAGTATGTGTCTCCTCGCAGGCTGGGAAACTGTAAAATTGACAGAAAAACAGACCATAAACACAGCGCCGAAAGTACCCCCACTCCGACCCTGATCCCCACCCCCAACACACATAATTTCTAAGATAAATTACTTTAAATGATCAGCACTCCAAGATGCTACCCTGTGTGAAGGCCACTATATAAATTCAACTCGTTGTTGTAATCCAGTCATACCATCCAACTGTGTAGTCAGATAGACTAAAGCCCTGCACAGTATATTACAAGCCCAGTATTCTGAGTACTTGAGTGAAACTTTCCATTAGCTAAAAACAAACATGAGGAATGTTGAGAACATTAACTGGAGGATGATTTGGGGAGTAAACGAGAAAGCCTGGCATGTCCTACAATATCCAACAGCAAGAATCCACACGTATCACCGTGTTAAAGAGTATCCAAAACCAAGCTGAGATCCCCATGCATCCCAACTACACTTGGAAATCAATCCCAGAGATAGATTGTTGGGATGGAATGCACACTCTATCTAGAGGGATGCATCACTGCTTACCTAATTCCAGAAGGTATTAGGTGCGGGTTGGCAAGAGCATTGACTTAAGGGGGAAAAAAGCCTCCAAAGCCATAGTGTGTTCCAACTGGAGGATGAAGTGCTGGTGGCAAAAATTGCTGGAGAATGGTGTTGAAGCTTACAGTAGGAACCTCTCATCAAAGTTATTACCAGGTGACTTTACAGCTCTTTTATAGTATGATCTTCTGAGATGAGTTTGCATCCACCCAAATTGAATAATGATTAAATCTTCAGTGATTTGTTTATCTTCTTAACCTTTTTACATTGTTCCACCATAAAATTATAACATTAATTTTTTTGTTTGCCTGTGTGAAATTCAAATGTGTTTTACTGGGTAGTAGAAGAGGCAAAATGTTAGTTGTCTTTTGTTACTTTTGACGACCATAAATCTCAACTTAAATACTTCAACAATAACAAAAATGTTTTAACAGCTGAAATTAAGTGTTGCAATGGAGGTTGCGAATCACACACACTCACACAGTCAGACAGCTATGGAATAAAACAGTTATACACAAATATTCTACAGTAACATTGTTATTTTGTGGGAAATTATGACCAACAACAACTGAAAACTACATTTAAAGGTGCGTGGAATTGCTTCAGTCAAAGATTGGAATACTCTACTAAAATACTCTGAATTAATCTTGGAGGCAAAGGACAATCCTAGCCTCCTTTTCTCCACCACTCACAGCCTCCTCCACCCACCTTCCCACGCCTCACCCATCCTATCCTCCATTTGCAAGGAGATACTGGACTTCCTCGAATCAAAAATCGAGGGGATCAATTCAGCCACCTCTATCCATCCTCCACTACCTCCCCAATACCTCTCCCGCAGGATCCACCTCCCTCCCACCCCCTACTACATACCTTCAACCCTACCTCTTCCCCCGTCCTCTCTGCTCTCCTCCATAAAATGAAACCCACCAAGGGATCCCTTGAACCTATTCCCACCTCTCCCTTCATCGCCCAGCTCCATCTTCTAGCCCCCCTACTAACTGATATCATCAACCTTTCCCTATCCACCAGCACTGTCCCCACCCCTCTAAAACTGCTGTCATCACCCCCATCCTGAAAAAACTTTCTCTGGACCCATCCCTACTCTCTAACTATCGCCCCAGCTCCAACCTCCCATTCCTCTCCAAGTCCCTGGAATGAGTCGTTGCTTCCCAGCTTCGGTCCTTTCTCTCTTGCCACTCCCTCCTCAAACCCCTTCAATGTGGCTTCTATGCTGTCCATAACATGGAGACATCCCCGGTGAAAGACTTTAACGACATTCTAAACATCTGTGACCAAGGCTTTCTTTGCCTCCTTGACCTCTCTGTCACCTTCAACACTTTCAATCATTCCATCCTCCTACACTGCCTCTCCTCCCTCCTCAATCTCCGTGGACCTGCCCTCGCCTGGTTCAACGCCTACTTGTCCCATTGTCAGCACTTTGTCACCACCAACCACTTCGCTTCCAGTCCCTACACTGTCATCTGTGATGTTCCCCAGGGTTTGGCCTTGGCCCCTTACTTATCAACATGTACATCTGCTCCCACTTGGTGACATCATCCGTAGACATGGGGTTAACATCCATATGTATGCAGATGACACCCAACTTTATCTCTTTGCCTCTCCCCTCAACTCCAGGACCACTGTCTGTCAGACATTAAGTACTGGATGAGAGCTAACTTTCTACAGTTGAATGTCAACAAGACAGAGGCCCTACTGATTGGCTCATGTCAGTGCCTTCATGCATCAGGTACTGGCAGCATCAACCTCCATGCTCACTCGACCTCACCAAGCCAGTCAGGAACCAAGGTGTCAACCTTCAACTGTCTTTCCTCCCCCACATCCAAGGAGTGACTCACTCTGCTCTTCATCATCTCAGCAATATTGCCCGACTCCGCCACTAACTCACCTACAAAGCCGCGGAAATCCTCATTCATGCCTTCATTATATCCCGGCTTGACTATGCAAATGCCCTGCTTGTCAGCCTTCCCAATTCCTCCCTCCACAGTTTGCAGATGATCCAGAACTCTGTGGCCCATGTCCTCAACTGTTCCAAACTCCGTGACCCCATCTTCCCCATCCTCGCCCAACTCCATTGGCTCCCCATCATCCAGAGGATCCAATTCAAGATCCTGGTCTTCACATTTAAAGCCCTCCACAACTTCACCCCACCCTACATCTGTGACCTTCTAACCCGCTCAACTCAGCAGGCTCTGGCCTGCTCCATGTCCGCCTACCCATCCGCCCCACCATTGGTAGGGGAGCCGTTAGCCACTCTGCCCCCAATTTCTGGAACACCATCCCACAGTCTCTCTGCCTCGCCCCCTCACTGGCCTCCTTCAATTACCCCTGACTAGCAGTTTTACATTTTCAAAGGTGCAACAAAATTTCCCCAAATAAACCTTGGTTGATTCCTAATTTAGTATTCTGTGAAGTGTATTTTTATTCCTTCTGTGACCTATCACTGGCAATTACTAACACAATCCATAGTGGATGTAGAAAAGTTCTTTGATCATGATCAGTATATCTGCTTGAAATAAAATTGATGGATGAACCGCATGTGACCTTGCTTTGCACCTCTCTTCTTACTAAGACCTTACAAATTGCAGCTGTGCTTTGGCTCCTGGCTCCTGGGACGCCACCTCTACAATCAGTAATATCCATTTATTATGCTTTCATACATTTTAAGCACTCGGATGTGTCAGTGGCAATGAGATTTGCGTGATTAGGATAGATAATCGCCACTGTAGCTTTCATCTGTTCACCCGAGGTGTAATGTGTCACTGATCAAGATTTTTTTTTATCCGTACAGTGTAAGAGGACATCAACCAAAAGACAGCACTCTTCACACAATGTCTGTCACTTAAATGTCTGTCACTTAATTGTTAGAGCAAGTGAGAAGACCCAGGTTTCATTCCCAGATGGGCAAAACACCTCCACACGCCTCTGTTCACCTAGCATTAAATAGGAACCCAATTGGCCTATTGCTTTTCCAGGGGCTAATAATCCCTTACAAATGATAATAATATTAAAAATTTGGACACTCAATCCACAACTGCATGAGGGACACTGCTGTGCACAATTGGCTGCCACATTTTGCCCACAAAATACTCGGTCAATTCATTTTACAGTATAATCTCTGAAGCGAGTTAAGATGTCTGAAAGGCGTAATTAATTATTCAATCAATTCAGTACTCCTTTCAACCAGATACTCACGCACACAAAACTCTGTACACCCATCACATCAGTCCTTGCTAGGCTCTACTGGCTCACAATTACCCAACAGATCAACTTCAAGATGCTCTAAGATCCTCTCACTCATTTTCAAATCCCTTCTTGCCCCTTCTTGCCCTCGCACCTCCTGATTTGTTCACCCCCCTCCCACTCCACCACAACACTCACTGCCTGTGCTAGGCCGGCTCTGGCCTCTGGTTTGTCCCTCGCTCCCCTCATCTCTACCATCAGTGGCCATGCCTTTAGCCACTGTGCCCCGAAACTCTGGAACTCCCTTTGCCTTGACCACTAACTCCCCACTTTCAAATCCCATCTAAAGGCCTTATGTTTTGAATCTGCTTTTGATCACCTTCCCCCATAAACTCTCCCCCTGGCTTGGGGTTAGACTCTATCACTATCTAGCTCTCTGGAACTCTATCCTGTGTGAAGGGCACTTGATCAATGCAAGTAGTTGTTGTTGTAATAAGGCACTATATTAAATGTAAGGATTATTATTGTTATTATTAATGTTATTATTCTTATTGTTGATGTTATTGTTATTGTTATTTTAGGCATCATAAGAAGAAAGCTTCAGAGCAAAATTAGACAAGTATCCCTTGCCACAAGATGTGAGACTAGGATTTTGCAATGTTGCAACTGTAATATAACTTCAAACAAATCAAGGGATTTATAACTTATTTATTCGTCAAGTCCAAAGCTCCTCAGGCCACCACTCTAATCCTCACACTTTGTCCCACTCCCAGTGTTCTTTTGTACTTTCTGCCTTTCTTCTTATTGTCCTTTTCCTTAATTGTCTATCAGAGACCTGTACATGTCTTGCAAGCAATTGAACCTGGGTTCAATTCCTAGTCAGGGCGAAACATTGGGCAAGTTTCCTTACTCCACAAGCCACTGTTTACCTCGCAGCAAGCAGGAACCTGGTTGTTAGTTGATTGGCGGATCACTTTTCTGGGGGTAAAAATCCCCTCAGACTTGTTTACTGAATCCATGATTGTTTGTGGGACATTGCTCTGTGCAGTTGGCTGCTGGGTTTCGCACACAATATATACAATCAATTGATTTAAAGTATGTTGTGTGAAGCCCTTTGAGATGTCTCAAAGACATGATAAGGCGATATATCAAATGCAAGGATTATTATTACTCATAAAGGAGTATTTAACAGTGACAGCTGTGAAGAATGGTAGTAGAATAGGTCTAACATAGTTAGATAACATAGTTAGATAATAATAATAATAATAATAGTAATAATAATAATGCTGGGGATGGGAGATATCTCCTCAATAGTGACATGCCAGGTTGAGCCTGAAATATTCCGCTTTTTAAAAAAAAAGTACAGTATCATGCTTCCATGTATTTTAAAAGAAAATATTTCCAGCAAAATAATTATTATTACATATTCTCTTCAATCTTCATTAAATGAGGAGGCATGAATTGAAATTGACCAGTGTATAACATTGCATGAACATAACATATAAAACAATGCAAAGGGCCTGTTTACATCAGGGTTGTCCAAAGACAAAATGGATGTGCAATGGCTCTCGCAGGCTCCAACTTACATCACTATAGCAACAGGCACCTCTTGCACAGTAAAGTGATTTAAGAAGAGTTTTGCTCTTTCAATCACTCCATAGCAACTGGCTCTACCTCCGCTTCCACTGCAGAGAGATGCGAGAAATGTTTTGCTCTCTTCCACTCATTCTGCATGAAGACCGTTTGCTGTATTTCAGTTTATACCAGCGTTTCAATTCAACAACAGTGTTTTACACTCCTATTTAACATTGGTTTGAATAGACACTGAATAATTGAATGTGATGAGGGATCCCTTCAAGGGATGAGTGCATTCCATTCCAATAAACATCTCTGGAATTTTCAGGTGGGATTCACAGAACTATCAGTTTTCACACGAGTCAGACACGCAGCAGACCATCCAAAATACAACTGATCAAGGTGACAAAGTTACTGCGTGTGTAACATTCAATACTCTGTGTGAAGGACCTATCTGGCAAGCTTTCTTGTTGCTTGTCAAACTAGCACCACGCACCTCAGTGAAGGCTTTGGCTTACAGGGTAAATGGGAGTTTTGTGGGAAGAGACCCTGATCCCAAAGACTGCGGCTGTCCTTCTAATTGCTGCCGATGAATTAGGCTGACTGTGCTATCATCAGCAGTGTTGTGGAGTAATGCAGACCTGTCTGGCTAGGAGCTGGACTACCAAGATGACCATAGCGGGTTAGCTCAATTCCGACATTCGGTTGCTCACCTTGGAGCCAGTTCAGCTCCGAGGAGAAATTGCTTACCTTTCCCCCAAGGAGGGTGGTCACAAGTTAGTCATTTGATATCTGGCAAGCGTGGGTTTTAGACCTCACAAGGTGGAATGTTAGCTCCACTGGAATGAGGATGCCAGCCACTGTAGCCCAACAAAACTGTGGCTTCCTGCCTTTCATCAACATGATCTTACAATGGCATCTTTATCCTGAATGTTTTTTTCAGAAAATACAATAAAATTATGGCAAAAGCCTTATTTTGGTTGAAACAACCTGCATTCATTGGAAGATCATCTGATCCCAGGAGTGATCTCACAGATTTCTTGTACGTAAACGCTGCTGCAGATTCTGTGTTGTCAGCATTATTTTTCAAGGCTCAAGCTATTAAGAAACATTTTTAATTGCATCCTTTATATTGTCATACCTTAACACTTTATTCTAGCATCATCCCTTTAGTATTAATTGGATGAGTTTCATGCAGCATATTTAAATTAGGATTTTTTTCCTTGACAATTTCTCTATCAATTGTCCTATTCTTATTTTATTCTTATCCCATTCTTCTGTAAGGCTTGACTTCTTATCCTCCTACTTTAAATAGCCCACAAAATATACAGTCTCTTTACAGCAGACTCTGCAAAGCACATTGAGACGTCGCAAAGACGCGATTCAAACTTTTTAAAGTTCAAATTTGTTGAGCTGTATATTTACATAGTGCGTGAGGGGGTGTTAAATAAATGCAATAAATTGTTATTGTTAACTGACAAACCCATTATCCAATCAGAGATGAGGACATCCCAACCAGCAAGTTGTCGCAAGATGCGAGAGTGGCAAAGGGGCCTACGGAGGCCTTAATTTGGGTTACTCAGAGTGCTTCTTCAGGGCTCAGTGCTATCCCATTCCAACTCCTCTTAAAGAGGTGAGCTGCTGTCAGATTTGGGTAGTGTCGTTTTATATAAATGTTATACCCAGTGTCTTGTCTTCACAAAGCATATGGAAGAATCAACACAATTAGCTGTGTGACCAGCACAGTGGGCTAAATTTTTCTAAGCTGTTATTTTTCATCACATTCCTAATGTAGAATTGCAAACATTGGTATTAAAAGTAATGCCTACATTTACAACACATTATTGCAGAATAAAATGCAAAACTGTTTTGCAAACACTGCTATAACAATATTAGTGACAAGTGGCAAACACATTAACGAGACCCATAAGCTAATATGAAAGAGTTTAATATTTCTAAATAAAAAGCTTGAAGCTAAATCCCTGCTCAGAGGAATTCCTACTCACATGAAGGGCAAACTGTTCTTAATAGAAGGTTATGTATTCAAACAGTTAATGCGGCTATGTACTCAAAATAGAAGTTAATATTTTGACAGACCCAATAAACAGAGTTAAGTCAGCATCTAAGAAACATGGGTCACTCAATCCACAACTGTTTGTGGGACACTGCTGCCTAAACATTTCAATCACAAAATATCCGCAAAATATACAGTCACTTCACTTTATAATATTTTCTGTGAAGTGCTTTGCAACGTCTCAACAATGTGATAAGGCACTGTATCATATCAAGGATTATTTATACTATTATCTTGTTAACTGATATCAGCCAGCTGACAGTACAATGCACTATAGCTAGTTTTAGAACCAAATAATGTGGTGGAGGAAATCTGTGGGAAATGTAATAAAGTGGGGCAGACATTGATTAAATGGTCACATTTTATCGTGATGTACTAACTCACAACATTGTTAATTGACACATCACATATCCAAAGCACAACTAATGTTAATGCTACTCAGGCTTTTAATTCCCATCTCAAGAAGAAGAATTTCATTATTGAAATGAAATTCAGTTGCTTTGCAATCATTAGGGTAACTGTGTGATAATTTTTTGCTGAAAATAAACATTGTGTCGAACTCCAAACTCATATAATTCTCCGCTTTAATTATGACACATTTTCCTTCCTTTTCTTCCACTTTGCCATTGAACCTATCTGCCTTATAATGTCACAGCTCGGAGAAGTGATTAACCCGCATCACTTGGTTGGAACTCCTGGGCTAAAAAGTCAGGTGACAATTCAACGGTTCCAACCTTGGCAGTTGGGAGTTTATTGTAAGAACATTACTAACTTACACTGCTCAGGTTGGTAAACTAGCATTAGGACTATCAGTAATTATACCAGCAAATATTATACTCCAGGCTTTATGTAATCTGACTGTGTTCATATCACTCTGGGATGCCAACATAGACCTGATATATGATTAGAAGCAGTAATACTTTTGTCACTCAGTCCATAACTGTTTGCGGGATGCTGCTGTGTCCACAATTGGCTGCTGTGTTTCACCCACAAAATTCACAGTGAATTCCCTTTACAACAACAACAAAATTACACTTATATAGTGCCTTTCACGTCGGGAGGACGTCCCAAGGCCCTGAACAATGAGGTTGGCACCAGAGCAGTGGAGGAGGGATTGGGGAAGGGGGAGAGATTGGGGAAGGGGAGTTGGAGAATTGACTTTATATTTGTGGGCGAAACGCAGCAGTCAAATGCACACAGCAATGTCCCACAAACTGTTGTGGAAGTGGGGTTGGGGGAGAAAGGGGGAAAAGAGGGTAAGGGGGGAGAGCGAGGGAAAGGTGGGGTGAGGGTTAAAATCAGGGAGATATGGAGGAGAAAGGGGGATAAAGGGGAAGAGGGATATATATATATTATATATTACAATATATTATGGGAACGCTTTGAGATATTTCAACAATGTGATAAGGTGCTGTATCAAATGCAAGGGTTATTCACATTTTATTAACTCTTATGGGGAAGATGTGATCAATTTATACAACCCAACAAATTCTGAACTTAGAAAAGTAAGCAACACCACAAAAAATAGTCAGAATGTAGGTAAATGGGCTGATATAACTAAAGGGGTAAGTAGACCATGGTTTTAATAATTCATCACAGTGATCTGTCTGAACAGCAGGAAGAACAATAAATGCAGCGAGGAAAATAACAGAAAAATACATTTAATAGGCTTCAATGGATCCAAGAGCAAGGCTGCAGAAAGCTTTAATGGAGGAACAGAGCAAAATGACAATTGGGCTTTCTCTGGAAGTGTTGACAGACACGTCAGGGTGCGTTTAGATTTGAAGGACTGGGTTCAGCTGTGCAGTGTTCCGTTGCTGATTGTGCTGCATTGATTTTTTTAGAGTTACTTGGTTCTTTCAGGCAGAAGCAGATCACAAGAGCATTGGCTTACATACTTATTCAATTGTACTGAATGCATTGCCTTTTCCATAGTGCTCAGTGCACTGCCAAAATCTGGTGAAAACTTGCAGAAGTAAGACCTCATAAGCAGATGGTTTCAGGTTGGAAAACAATGCAAAATTACAGTTGTAATTTGTAGAATAGGTTGACGCGTTTCACCCTCAAAATTCACAATCAATTCACTATACAATATGTTCTACAATAATAATATACTATGAAGAATTTTGAGATGTTTCATGACTTGAAATGTGCTATATCAAAATGCAAGAATTATTATTAAAAAGCTGTTTTAAAGAATAGGTGTCAGTTGCACATTTCCAGCATATTTTGATTTTAACCAAAAGTAGTTAGATGCTGAATACAAATTACAACATAAATGATGATAGATTCCTACATATCACCTTCCCCAATTAAAAGCTTTTATGATTTGTGCAACAATGTTGAAATTACTTTCAGTTAATGGCTGAGCTAACAAAGATAACACATTGTTTTATCAAATATTATCATGATTTGTTTTCAATATTGAAAGATGTTTAAATAGGGAATAAAAGGATTGAAGTCACCTGTTTAATTACACAATTGGTTTATTTAATTCTTATATCTGTGAATCCTGCATTACTTACGCTTCCAGTTTAAATTGGATGTAATTTTGGATTAAAACATTCTGTATAAATTATACAATTGCTGGTTATTATTTAATGTAAGTCCAGCTCTTTTCTTATCCTAGTGATCAAATGGTTTCTTCGAGGGTTGAATATTAACAAAATCTCACAAATATCACACAGAAGTAAAAAAAGCTTCTCATCCATATAAGTTAAGAGAGGCCAATCGTTTTTACATTCAGTCATTGACCTGAAAAACCAAGCTTGGAATGGAAGCGATTGCAATGGTAACTGGTTTTATTTTGCATCAGCTGAGTGTCTGAAACATGCAGAAACCCATCACCAACCCATCACCAATCCAAGCTGAGATTTCCATGCATTCCATCTGCACATGAAAATCCTAGAGATAGATTGTTGGAATGGAATACACATGCTCTCCCTGGAGAAACACATACTGCTTACCTAATTCCAGAAAATATTAGTCACAGGTTAGCAAAAGCCAAGCCTTGAGGATCCTAGCGTAACTGGAAACTGATGAATCATCATGTTTCCCACTGTTATTTGTAGTTCTTTGTGTGTGCTCAATTGGGATTCAATGCATATGTCTGATAGCAACATTTTAAAACGTGACATGTGAATGACGCTGACAGTAGAAATGATACTGGAAGAAAACAACCTCACATAAAGTAAAATACAGACTCACAAAGCTCACTGAGGTACAAATGTGCCTTCAGTTATAGGCGAACAGAGGCTGCTTAGAACAAAGAAATAAAAGTTTATTTCCTCAGACTAATGGTACATAGCAATTAAGCTTGTGGGACATTAAATGATCAGCGACTGTTCAGTGCCTTGGGACATCCTCCTGATGTGAAAGGCACTCTATAAATGTAATTTTGTTGTTGTTGTCTACTTCCCTCTTGAAAGCTACAATTGACTCTGTCATAGGAACATAGGAACATTGGAACAGGAGCAGGCCATTCAACCCATCGAGCCTGTTCACATTTAATTAGATCATGGCTGATCTGTACCTCTACTAATCATTTCAATTCCAATTTCCAGCTTTCTCCCCGTATCCCTTCATCCGCCGATCTACCAAAAATTTATCAACCTCACTCTTGAAGGTGAGGATGAATTCAGCATCCATGACCTTTTGGGGGGAGAGAATTCTAGATTTCTACCAATGCTTTGAGTGGAAAAACATGCTTCCTGTTCACTGTTAAATGGCCTGGTTCTATTTTCAAGACTATATCCCGTTGTTTTGGATTTCCCCATCAGAAGAAATGGCTTCTCTCTATCTACCCTATCATCCCTTTATCATCTTAAATACCTCAATCAAATCACCCTTTAACCTTCTAAACATAAAGGAATACAATTGAAGTTTACACATCCTTAACAGGCTTAGCTTGGAACCCACCTTTCATTGTAGAACAACACCAAGAGAGAAAACAAAGGCGAAGATATTGTGCTAGCAATGAAGTGAGACAAATACCTCCGAAAACATTCCTTGAGAATTATGAAATTGAATAAATCAGTATTCTCCAGATCTTAGAATCTGGAGTTTTTGAATGATTCCTATGTTCAGACTTCACGTGTACACTCCGGGGCTGCTAACATTTTTTTAGAGGGTAGTAACACCGGGGAATAAGTAAGAATTACAAAAGACCACTGAGCTCCCTCTGACTGCTCATAAAGTAAAATAAACACATCTGTATCCAACATCTGCCAAAGTAGTCCATTCCATACATAGACCACTCTGGGCAAAGTAACCATTTATATACAATCTATAGAATCAGTCTGGAACTGCTTCTTCATTATGGGCAGGTGAGAAAGCATGCACTACGAATGGTATAATTATTATTTGGTTCAAAATATCCAGTTTGTTTCAATTGCATAGCCACTTTAATAAAAAAGTTATAATCAAAACATAAACACGGAAACGCTCAAACCTGTATAATATAGAAGTCTCTGACTGATACAAGAAACGTTTAATTATTAAATATATAGAGTCACTTAGGGATCTCATCAAGCATCAGAAGAGGCCACTTATGCCAACGAGGTACATTTCACTCAGGGCAATTATTGCAAATTTCCATGGAGAATACTGTACTGAATTACGATTCTTTTTTTTTTGAAAAAAGCAGGTTATCAAGGGAGGTGAAAATAAAAGTACATTTTCCTATCAGCTCGATAGCAAGAAAGGCAGGAGGCAATTATCATTTAGAATAGATTGTAACCCTGTAAAATAAATGGAATTGTGACATTGTTAAAGTCCAATGTCCATTATTATGTTCCAAAACTAAAGTACTCTCCTACATTTCAGCATATGGGTGGTTGTGTCAACCATTTAAAATCAGGAATCAAAAATGTTTTGCATTGTTAAAAGTTAAGGTTGACTTTGCACAGATTTTATGCTAGAGCACTGAAATACTATCTGCGTCTAGGTTACCCTACCTTCTTACTATTTGAGTGTTCAGAGTTGAGAAAATTCTTGCAATACAGCCTTGATTTCTACACCATTTTTTTGGTATGGTCTTTCAAGTTCTCTCAACTTCAAAGTTATGACTGATTTCAACAATTTGGTAAATTCTGGACATTTGAAAATAAAAGTGAATTGAAATGCATGTAGAAATGCTTTTGAACTAGGTTGTTCTGGTGGTGGGTGATTCCATCCAGCACGAGAACTATTTCCAACTTCAAGCCCTGTGTTCCCTCCTGGCTGTGTGAACCATTGCCTCAAGGCAGCAGCAGGAGCCAAAGGTTGGTAAGGTGTCCAACTTGCATTCTCAGCTCAGGAGGGGCTTCCTGACATGCTGCAGCACATTGAGCTGTGCGAGTAATTCACAGAGAGAGTGTGATTGATGGAAAGTAGGACAGGTAGAGTGATTGAGAAAAATAAAGAAAAAGTGGGGGAGGGAGAGAGAGAGAAAGATAGGGAGGGAGGGGGTAAGAAAGAAAGTGATTTAGGGAGACTGGGAGAGAGAGAGTGTGCAAGAGAGGGAGTGAGAGAGTGTAACAGAGAGAGAAAGTAATTGAAAGAGTATGTGTGAGGGAGAACGTAAAAGAGTAATTGAGAGAGAGAGAGTGATTGAGAGAGGAAAGAGTGATGAAAGGTCTGATTAAGAGAGAGTGAAGAGAAAGGGTCGAGGGCAGACATGGTGATGTACCATGCCATGCATTTTCCTCATAGCAAGCTCCCTCTTTACCTAGTAAGAAACTCCTGTATGGCCTTCATTCCCACTCCCCATCTGATGTCTACAATCCCCCAACCTGGCATTCCCTTTGCCCATCAAACACCGGTTTGTTTCATGTCCATTGAAACCACCCCATTTGCCCCATTTCACCGTTTGACCTTGCAGCTCCATTCCTGGAGCACCTCCAACTCCCTCCCTCCCTCCCTCCCTCTCTCCGCTCTTTCAAAGCTTGCCAAGAACTAACTCACTTTTCCCCTCTCCACTTCCTTCGACTCACCCCCAGTTCAGTTGCCTGACCAGCAACGTCAAAAACTTTTGAGACATCCTCCCTGTGTGAAAAAGGTGCTGTGCAAATGTTATGTTATGTTTCTGGAAGGGAAATATAAAAATATTGCTTGTGTGGCCAATGCACTTTACTCAAATGGCCACCTGGCCCTCAGCAGCCAAAAGGTTGAACTACCCTGTAAAGCTATTGAAACAATCGGTGCGTGCAAAAAAACCCAAAATACTCATATTTTGGATTGGCTCACAGATGGAAAGCTGTATTCCAGCTGAGCTCTACATTCCTTTATCCAAATACTATACCTCAGTTTTCCAATGAAGAATATAATAATGGGATTGTTCTGTTTTCTACGAATTGGATGGTGCAAACGTTTGTTTTTAATGCAGAGGAAATTAAATGAAAATGAAAGACATGTCATGGAAAGCAGGAGGATGACAAACTATGCAATAATGTTAAGGATAGAACAAAAAGAAAGCAGAAAAGACAATCAAAGCCAATACAATGTTGGATCTGAAGTTAAGTGATGCAGCCAGTCATCAATTCCACAAACTAATTTATGATGGAATCATAAGCAATGTCATTTAATAATAATAATATTAATAATCATTGCATTTGATATAGCGCTTTGCACATTTTATCGACATCTCAAAGCGCTTCACATAATATACTGTAAAGTGAATTGATTGTATATTTGTGGGCAAAACACTAATCTAGCGGCTGTGTTTTTTTTGTTTATTTGAATTATCTCAATGCTGCCTTTCAAATTTATGAAGGTGACAGCAATATTCAACTTGTACAGGATTGGCTGATTCAAGTCATTGGCTGAACAGTTTACAGACAGAACCCAAGCTACCATGTGGAACATCGTAAGCTGGCTAAATTGAAATAAGCTAACAAGGTACAAAATCTTATTCCTTATTGACTCTCAGCAATAAAGTGGAAAGTAAAATATATAGGCTTGCGTTCCTCTAGTCATGGGCACGCACGTGTGGGAGTGTGATGATTGAATTAAATTGCTTTTCACAATAAGAAATGTGCACACTCAAATGAACATGCAACCTGGTCGATGAAGCTTACCACATCACCACACAAGTTTGATTCAGAAGTCAGGATCCTGCAATGTAGACTCCATTCAGTCTTAAATACGCTCTTAACAGTTTTGAATCAGATAAAGGTTACAAAGCTGCAAGCTGGTGCAACTGAGCAACCATTGACTGGAACTCTGTTTCTTTTCCGACAGTCATACGTACATATTGAGGCCATGAGATCACAATAGTGAATGAATCGTAAGCAAACTGAAATAATAACCCTTGAATTTGATATAGCACTTTATCACGTCTTCAAGACATCTCAAAGCTCTTCACAGAATATATTGCACAGTGAGTTGACTGTGTATTCTGTAGCAAACTATACATAATAATTATTATAATAATAATAATCTTTGCATTTGATACAGCGCTTTTTACGTCTTCTAGACATCTCAAAGCGCTTCACAGAATATACTGTAAAGTGAATTGACTGTATATTTGTGGGTGAAACACGGCAGCCAATTGCGCACAGCAGTATCCCACAACAGTTGTGGATTGAAATTACCAATTTATTACAGGGGTTTTTTGGACGGATTATTATTAGGCATTTGGAGTAAATAAACTTTCCCAAGGTTTTACCCTGACCTGCCTGGATTCGAAACACAAGTCTCACGCCTGTAAGGTGAGTGTTCTAACCACTGATCTAGAGGGCTCCACATATACAGATACATCTACTAATGGTATTAAATGTTGTCCTGAGAGGCTTGAAAGTCCAACACATGTTTTTGCGTGTGGTAAGCTTTTATCTCATTAAACCAGCCTCAGAATGAATCATTCAGAGGCAGGATAAAACATCTGGTCCAAAGGTGCACAGACAGTTTGCCATCACCGTACCACACACTCTAACTTCATTTGGCAACACTTCTTACGCAGAGAAATTGGTATTTGTTTCCTGAGAAAACATTTTATCTCTCTCTCACCATTCCAAACCCACCCCCTTCCTAGAAGCACTTTCCATTTGATTGACCATTATTGAATTGAGTAGCACAACGCTTAAATTATAGGCCTTAAACTGACAGAAACAAATACAGTGTTCAAACACCACAATAGCTATGCTTTGTCATTTGTCAGTCTAAATGATCAAACACAGAAAGGTTATCACCTGGAGGGCTAAAAGCTCAAAGGCAGGAGCTTAGTCCAGTGTTTCCTTATCTATACCCAAGAGGGGCACTGGTGCCAAATTAATGCCTATATTGGCAGCAATCAATTAATCAACGTGGTTTAGGTGCTATTTCTAGGACTTTCCATGTGTGCATCATTTCATTTCAAACTGGCTCAAAATACTGAGACAATTCAGAAATAATAATAGATAACAATAATCTGTACATTTGATATAGTGCTTTTCACCTCATCGAGATGTCTCAAAATGCTTCATAGAATATACTGTAAAGTGGATTGATCGCATATTTGTGGGTGGACTGGCGTAGCCAATTGCATACAATTGTGTCCCACAAGCAGTCATAAATTTTGTGACCAATTATTTTTTCTCTCTGGTGGGATTATTAGTAGTTGTGTGGAGTAAGGAAACTTGCCCAGGGTTTCGCCCTGACCTGCCAATTATTGAACCCAGGTCTCTCGCTTATGAGGCGAGTGTGCCAACCACTGAGCAATAGGACTCCTCAGAGGAAGAGGAGGCCTTCTGTTCACTACTTATTAAAAATTTTAACAAATGACAAGAAGCTTGGTATATGCCAGGTGGACACATATTTACAGACATGAATGGTTTGCAAAGAAGGAGGCAGAGATCACTTATCCTGATCTCAGGATCTAAACCAGATGCTATTGCTATTCCCCATCTTCTATCCTGGGGTTAACAGGGCAAATGAGATGCAATACCAAGAAGAATCATCTTGTTCAAAGGGGTCTCCAAGCCTAACACATCAGCATTAAAGAGAAAGCAGATGTTCCTGTAATGGATTTTCGAGACAGTCGAGCTGACTTTTAATTTTGTGTTGTGGATTTGGATCCAAATGAAAAAATAAATAAAAAGGGCATAAACCGGGTTGGGTTAAGTATAAATACATGCATGTTTCACATATTCTAACATGTCCATTTCAACTGATTAAATTGTTTCATGTCTCTGTAATATGTCAAATGAAATGGGTATGAAAAGGTTCATATCGGCGTGTTTTAATATGCAATGTTGCACTAAATGGCTTCTCCAGAGCAATACAATTCCCAAATCACACTCTTCTAGCCCTCACTGCTCTACTGTTTGTGGGATGAAATATTTCAATATATTTGTCCTTTTCCATGGAAACAAAGTCTGAGGTCTACCCCTGTGATAATGGATGGTTGGAGCATTCGCTTCACAAGCAAGAATGCCTATGTTTGATTGCCAAACAGGGTGAAACATTTGGCAAGTTTCCTTGTTCCACCTGCCTCCCTTTATCTAGCAGTAAATAGGAACCCAGTTATTCATGGATTGCTTTTCCTGGGATAATAATCCCTTGAAAAAAATACTAATAATTTGGTCACCCAATACATGACTGTTTGTGGGACACTGCTTATGCGCAATTAGCTGCTGTGTTTCACTCACAACATACACACTCAATTCAATTCACATTATATCTGTGATGTCTCAAAGATGTGATAACGCACTATATCAAATGCAATCATTTTGGTTATTATTATAATGATTACAGCTCGAGGGATGGAGCACAAGTCACTGAAAATAATTGTGAAAGGCGCTCTATAAATGTAAATTGTTGTTGTTGTTGTTGTGAGCTCTACAGAATAGTGCTCTGGCCCTACCTGGAGAATTGTACAACAGTAAGGATATATTGGTACAGGAATGGATAAGAAAGAGAATCCTGTGAAAACTTTCTAATGCATTCTTGTGCATTCCCAGGTTCTGTGTTGTTCGTAAAAACAGAAATTGCTGCGAACACTCAGCAGGTAAGGCAACATCCTGACCTGCTGAATGTTCCCAGCGATTTCTGTTTTTGTTTCAGGTCTCCAGAATCTGCAGTATTTTGCATTTTTGTCTCTGTTGTAAACTTCTGGCTCAAAAGTGTTTATATATAGCTTCAAGTGAAAAGGGTTAATACAGGTTAAAATTAAAACAAAAATTGAGCCCAAGGCTGCCATGGATTATAAACGTTTATAAAGGTACTAATGGGCTACCAAAAGATTTAAAATGTTGCATGTCAAGAAGCAATTGAAATTCATGCTGATTCATTGCATGAAACACTGAGGAATTGTCCTCAGATTAAAATAATTTGAAAATGAAAATGAACATTGCTGTAAAATAAAATAAGAGATCAGCACGACAGAAAAAAGGATGCCAAGCCTAGTTGTTAACATTAGCATGTGAATATGGTACATCTAGTTGGCAGAAATATAATTACACCTTTGCATTGCTTTAAAAGTACACCTGTCTCGTAGACTCAAAAGATTTCTATATTTACAGAGAGGTTAAGGTACACTATTTGACGTACTGTTCTATCCTTTCATGTTGCAGAATGTATCTGCAATGCACTGGTGTTCCTGGGGTAATGAGTATTTAAAAAAACGTTTAATGATAATAATCTTAACATTTGCTACAGTTGAACGCGGCTTTACACAGCAGTTAAGCAATTATTGTATTTTTACAATGATAAAATATTAATAATAATCATCTGTCGTGCTGATCTCTTATTTTACAGCAATGTTCATTTTCATTTTCAAATTATTTTAATCTGGGGACAATTTCCTCAGTGATATAGTGCCTTTCACGTTGGCAGGACGACTCAAAGCACTTCACAGAATTCACTTCAAGGTGTAGTGACTGTGTATTTTGCAAGCAACAAGAATTAGGACAATGGAAAATGTATCATTTTTATTCTTGCAAAGGATTGCTCTGTTTAAGTTGGGCTGTCTACCAGCAGAATTAAAATGATTGTAGTTGGAAGCACAGGAACATTTTGTGGAAATGAGAAAAGAATGTCCAATATTAAAGAAATACGTCTTATAGCAACAAGCCTGCCTTAACCCAGGAAACTGAGCCATATTTTTTCTGTAACAATTTACTTTTTTTAAAAAAAGTCTGGTTTCAATTGTCTGAATGTTTTCATCATATACAATAAAAGTAAGATGAAAATTGTCACAATAAACTCTTCACTCGAAGAAATCTAATCCAATCTGACTCAACAATACTGATTTCACCAGACATTGAGAGAATGGCTTTCTGATCTTCAAGTTCATCATGGCAGGCAAATGGATTTTATTATCTAGTCTTGGTAAATTTACTTGCAATATGATATTGTAAATAGAGTAAAAGCCATTTGGCATTTGCATTAATGTTGCTTGCCAGTATACAATGTTGTACAGTATATACAAAGATTTAACAAAGGACTGTTTCCATCGCCAGCTCTACAATTATGCTTAGATAATGGCTGCCATATTTCATTAATATCTCCAAATAGAACCTGGAAAGTTCATGAAAACCATGGTGCTCCTAGAAACAATCCATTCCTTATTCAAGGAGCAGAATTAAAATATGATTTTTAAAGAAGATATACCCTCTATTTCTGAATCATGGCTATGTGGGTTCAAGCCCCACAGATCCTTTCATGACTTTCAGCTCACAGAGTAGGTGGACATTCTAATATGGTGCTGGGGTAGTGCTGAGTCCTGGACAAGGGACAACTTCCTCCAACTAAACGTCAACAAGAAGGAGGCCCTGAGTGGCTCTCGTCAGCGCCTCCGCACCTCATGCGCTGGCGACATCAGCATTCAAGGCTGCACTCTCCATCTCTTGAAGCCAGTCAGAAATCTGGGCGTCTTATTCAACCCCGAACTATCCTTCCTCCCAAAATCTGTGCTATGACCGGTACAGCCTTCCACCACCTCCACAACATTGCCAGACTCCGCCACCACCCCATTCTGCCGAAACACTCATCTACACATTTATCACGTCTAGGCTCGACTACGGGAACTCTTTCCTTGTCAGACTTCCCAGCTCCTCCTTTCACAAGCTGCAGATTATTCAGCACTCTGCAGCTCGTGTACTCTTCCGCACTAGGCTCTCTGACCACATCACTCCCACCCTCGCCCGTCTCCATTGGCTTCCCATCTCCCAGAAGGTCAAATTCAAGATTCTCATCCTCACCTTCAAGGCCATTCACGTCCTTGCCCCCGACTATTTCTCTGATCTGCTGTCTCCCTATCAGCCTGCCCGTCTCCTCCGTTCAGCAGGCTCTGGCCTGCTCCACGTCCTCCGCCCTACCCGTCCTACCATCGGTGGCCAGTCTCTCTGCCCCCACACTCTGGAACTCTATCCCGCAAACCCTTCACCTCACTTCCTCCCTTTCCTCCTTTAAGGCTGGTCTCAAGATCTTCCTCTTCAATCGTGCCTTTTACACCCCTCCTAATTCTCCCCCTTCTCCTAATCTCCTTCCCCCTATCCCGGCCCCACCCCCGCAACCCCCGCTCGGGTCCCAACCTAATGTTCAGCGCCTTATGACGTCCTCCCGATGTGAAAGGTGCTCTATAAATGTAATTTTATTGTTGTTGTTGGGGCACACTATTTTGAATTACTCTATTGTCAGAGATGTTATCCTTCAGGTGAATTGTTAAACTAAGGTCCCCTCTACCTCTTTAGGTGGACGTTAAAGATCCTATGCCACTTTTCGAAATAGAGAAAGGAGTTTCCACCAATGCTCAGGCCAACAGGTCCCCAAATAAAATTGGTTGTTCACTTCATAATTATTTATGGGTTATTGCTGAATGCAAACCAGTTGCCCTGTTTGCCTGCAAATACACTACAAATTCTACCTCAATTTACAGTAAAATCCTGTGCAGTGATATTTACATTCTCAATGTCATAACTTGCATTATGAAATGCAAGGTTCTTATTATGATGATGATGAAAATTTAGGAGTCACTTGCACTCTCACAGTTCATATAGAACATTGCTCATTTCCAGTATTTCTTCATAAGAAAACATATTCTTCATCAAATGTGTTTAAAACTAAATTCTTCAGTAAACATTTTAAAAATAAAATAATTACACGTTGCTCTTTAAACAAAATAGCATAAATCAAACCTCTCTGTTTTGGATATTTGCAGTGAACCAGTGGTTACAAAAACATTCCCTGTTTTATCATTCCTCTGTGAGTCAATCATGATCATTTGTCACATAGGAACAGTCCACACAACAGCTGAGCAGTATATGTTAATTTTCCCCAAACTCTCTGGTCAGCAGCAATATGGGGCACTAATTTAAATGTATTCCTTCACATTTGAGAGACCAAAGTTATACTTGGGCCCTAAATGATTAACATCATCTATCACTGAAAGACTTAGTTCCCTATGTTAATGCCCTACAGAGTCCAATATAAAAACAATAAAAGTGTTAAATCTTCCTCCGAATACAGTGCCATCTACCTTAAATTATATTTGATACTGTCACAATGGCTGTGGAAAATGCAAAGGTAATAATGAGCCATAGCCTCTCTGTCTCTTGGCCTATCATCCATAAGAACTTTCTTCTTCCCTCTCTCCCCTGTGTCTGAAAAATATGCTCTGCAGATACGCAATATGGTCATTACAACAACAACAACAAAATTACATTTATAGAGCGCCTTTCATGTCAGGAAACCTACAAGTGTTTTTTTTAGTGCTTTTTTTCCATTGTTTGAAACTTCCCAATATGCAAATATCATTATTTTATTTTTAATCATCTGCTAACAGGATAGAACTCAGAATACCAGAATATGTCATAATAAAGCCCGATTCCTTCTGCTCCAAAACAATTCTTGTTATTTATTTGTCTATTTCAAAACACCTAGCACAACACTCTCTATGGAAGATTTCATTTTACAAAGTGAACACTTTTTTAAAATAGACATGCTGCAACACTTGCAATACATCTATCAATCAGGTGACAGTCTTGATTTTAAAGTTTGACTGCTTTTGTTGTGCCATAAAAGTCTTCTAGCTCAGGATAAATCCATCATACTCATCCATGTCCTGATAGTTGGCAAATGTTGTAGCAGTGACTATCTGCTGACAAACAATGTCATTTTCTTAATAGTTTGCACATTTAAGAATCATTTAATAATAATAATCATAATAAGCCTTGCATTTGATATAACCACTTATCACATTATCTAGAAGTTTCAAAGTGCTTCGCAGAGCACACTTTGTGGGAGAAACACGGCAGCCAATTGCGCACAAACAGTCATGGAATGAGCATGGGTGCAGTTGACAATTACCCCAGGAAAGTGATCCTCCAATTAACAACCGGGTTCCTATGCACTGCTGGATAAACAGAATGTGGGAAGTAAGGAAAGTTGCCCAGGTTTTCGACCACCCATGAATCAAACCTTGTACCTCTCACTTGTGAGGTGAATATGCTAACCACTACGGAATGGGATACCATGCTACATGACTTCACTGTGCTATGGGCCTGAAAGATAGCTTCCTGAGTGAGGCAACGTTAACAGTAGACCTAAATTGTAATATTTCTTAAAGAGGAAATAGAAACAGAAGAAGGTCAGGTAGTAACTATGGGAGAGGAAAGTGAGTTAACGTTTCAGGCCGATGACCTTTCATCATAACTCTCCATGCTGAATGGCTTCTGTTTCTTTTTCAGATTTCCAGCATCTGCAGTATTTTGCCTTTTGTTTCTTAAAGAGGAATCCATGAGACATAAATTGTGACGGATGCAGACACTGAGACTGGTCATGCAGACCCTTTGGAAATTTACTCCAATGCAACATACTTGTGCAACAACAACAAAAATGACACTTATACAGTGCCTTTCATGTTGGGAGGACATCCCAAGGCATAGTGCAGTGCAGTGGCCATAAGTGGACAGGAATTCTATTGGGATTCCTTAAGAAATTCCATTAAGAAAAATCCTGCAAATAGACCCCAATGTAATATCATAATAAGATCAGTGGAGGAAGGTTTAACAGCAACAACAAAATTACATTTATAGAGCGCCTTTCACGTTGGGAGGACGTCCCAAGGCGCTGAACTGTCAGGTTGGGACCTAAGCAAGGAAGAGGACCAGGGTACAGGGAAGAGGCGGGAGAGAGTTGGGAGGGCAGCAGACGGCACGGTTGAAGACGAGGATCTTGAGACCGGCCTTGAAGGAGGTGAGGGAGGGAGGGAGGCGAAGGGACTATGGAATGGAGTTCTAGAGTGTGGGGGCAGAGAGGCTGAAAGCTCATCCGCCGATGGTAGGGTGGGTCGGGCGGGGAAGGGGAGCCAATGGAGCCGGGCGAAGATGGGAGTGATGTGGTCGCGGAGCTTGGTGCGGAGCTTGGTCCTCTTTTTAAGAGGAAATGTGTTACACCTTCATTGTACTTAATCAATAAATATATCATTTCATGTGACTAACTATATGAATAATTCATTATTGTAGAAAGTCAACTGAAAGATGCATTTGACTAGCTAAAATCGAGCTGGTTTGTGGCATTATATCATTTATACCAGGGATGAGGGAGACTAGAGAGTCTGTGGTTATTCTTCTTAAAGCAGAGAAGGTTGAAGGGAGGTTTATAGAGGTGTTCAAAATTATGAGGGGTTTTGATAGACTAGTTAGGGAAAAACTGTTTCCTCGGCAGGTAGGACTCAAATTTAGGATAATTCGCAAAAGGAGACTTTTTTTTAACCAAGAGAATTGTTACAGTCTGGAATGTACTGCCTGAAAGGGTGGTGGAAGTAAATTCAATTGTAGCTTTCAAAAGTGAATTGGATAGGTACTCAAAAGGGAACATTTGCAGGACTATTTGGTAAGAGAGGGGGAGTGGGACTAATTGTATTTCTCTTTCAAAGAGCCATCACAGGCACAATGATTCTATGTGTTCAAGTCTTCTGTTTAACAATACTGTGCCTTATTGTCATCCTCTGGACTCCTTGTTACTGGGTTCATTTAATAAGACATTTTGGAAAAAGGAAATCTGTTTGGTAGTCTTTATCGATAGTTATCCCAATATAAAGAGAATCAGGAAGATGTCCCTAGTCTAAGAACCAGTTTACTTGGCAGTGTCCTTCTGTCATTTCAATGTTTAAAGTAAAAGTAGCTCCTCTTCATGACAAATGCAAACAAAATGTTATTATTGCTGGTTGTAGGTCCTAGCCCAATAACATTGTCCTTGCTTTCGATGCTTTCATTCTACTTTTCTTTTGGAGTGAATCACTGTTCAAAACTTTCCATTCCGTGATGGATTGCTGTGTGCCACTTTGTACCATGAGTTGGCAACTCCTCCTCGTATATCTAGGTCAATTGAGCATTTTTCTAAACTATCACTAAGGTGTCCTTGAATCATTGTCTCAACCCTTTTGTCATCCACAAGTTTGCCAAACAACACTTGGTTTGATGTATCCTCTTTACTCATATATTTGACACGTTCGATGTACTTGAGGTGCCCTTTATCAAATGTGGGGAGCTGACAGAAAGATAGTACCTCAAATTGTCTGGGAACACACTTTAAACCGATAACATGTGTAAATCAACAGATTAACAATTAACGTTTTCAAAATTTGTATTTCTTGATGAGGATTTGACCTGATCAGAGGTTTCGGCATTGTGGGATGTTCCTCTGACATGAAAGGCGCTTTACAAATCTAATTTAGTTTTGTATTTTGTACTGATCAAGGTGAGGAAAGCTTTAGTACTCTGGGCACTCAATGTCAGACTGTATCAACATCTGTTTGGAGATATGTTGTGCTACAGCTGTCTCATACCCTGAAGACACCTCTCATTCTCTACAGCAGCCTCACACATCTTATTGCATCAAGAACATTTATTTTTAAGCGTTTCTAACAGCTATAATTATTTATTAGCTGTGTCAGATTGGTAATACAGTGTAGGATTGAGGACAGTTTTGTTGCTATTGAGTTGGGTCCATCAACAACTGCATCCAGAGTGTCCAATTCACTAAAGTGTCACACTTTTACAGCTGCCAGGAAGCAGAGGAGGCAGTTTAAACCCAAGCGCATCAGTCAGAGGTGTGACTGGCCTATTGTATGTACAATTGAATAATAGAATCAGGGAATTTCCATTTATTTCCTATCTTATGCATACAACCGTGGGAGTTAACAACTTTTAAAATATATATATTGTCTGAAGCTTATCTAGTATCCAGATCCCACCTGCTTGAAAACAATTTAGAATTAAATATTGGTCTCAGGACACTGTAAAAATGAGTCGGTAAAGAATTACACAAAATTGGCAAATTAAGAAAATTGCTTGTAAGACATGGTAAGGGTATGAATTCTATCAAAGCTTTCACTTATAAAAAAAAGTCGAGTAGCTTGTATATACAAAGTATTGTCTCTTATTCATAACAAATCCCTACATCTGTGCCATAGAATCACAATCATAATTAAATGCAACTCAATCTATGCTATGTTCATAGTGGCATCCCAGAGTCACTTTAACTACTATGTTCCATATTGCATAATGGGCTAGATAATAATAATCCTTGCATTTGATGCCTTATCACGTCTTCGAGATGTCTCAGAGTCCTTCACGGGATATACTGCAAAGTGAATTGACGGTATATTTTGTTGGTGAAACACAGCAGCCAATTGATCACAGCTGCGTCCCATGGATAGTTGTGGATTGAGTGACCAAATTATTATCATTTTTTTTGGAGGGATTATTACCCCGGAGCAAATTATTCATAAGTTATTCTACTAAAACAAAGAATGCATAATTTATCACACTTAATATGTATTTGTGTCACTTGCAGTTAGTATCTCAGAGGAAATCCAGAAATTAATGTAACAAATTTGATCCAGAGGTCTGGCAGTTCACAGAACGCTATTGATCAGGAGACTATATTAAATACCATTTGGCTACTACTTTCCCTCATGTGGAGTTGCCGCACATTATATAATCCTTGTTCTGATCTCAGCATGGCGTTGATCCCATGTGAAATACACTGCTACAGTCCGCTCGCACCAGATAACAACAATAATAATAATCCTTGCATTTCAAATAGTGCTTGTGACCTCGTCTACATGTCTGAAAGTTCTTCACAGAATATACTGCAAAGTGAGTTGACTGTATATTGGTGGGCAAAACACAGCACAAATTACGCACAGCAGTGGCCCACAAAAAGTCTTGGGTTGAAACGATCAATATATTGTTGTGTTTTTTTTTGAGGGATTTATTATTAGGCTTGTGGAGTAAGGGAAATTGTCACAGGATTCACTCTGCCTGGAATCAAACGCAGGTCTCTTGCTTGCAAGGCGAGCATTCTAATCACAGAGCTATAGAACTCTACAAAGTACTGAAGTATGAATTATCACACTGTAAATCTGCATTGAAATTGTTTGCTCCTCCAAATTTATCACTGGCAATCTTGGATGTATGTACTGTGCAGCCAGAACAACAACTTGCATTTATATGATGCCCTCCATGCAGGGCACAATCTTGAAGCAGATAGAACAGTTGTGCTTGCCAGGCACAGTTTTCAAATAACTTGCAATACATATATTTTGTCTCGTTGGCAAAGGACCTTTTTATCTTGCTCCAATTTTCTGCAATAGAGATATTTAAAAATCCTAGAAAACAGAAAGGTCAAATAAAAGCTTCCCCTTAGGAGATGCCTAGCCATACTGTACCAGCATTCCCTCCAGTATGATTTATCCTTCCTTCCTTCCCAATATGACCCCTTTGGCCAGCGTTCAAAAATAGAAACAACAAGAACAATATTGCAATCGTGTAGCATCTTTCACGTCGGGAGGACGTTCAGTAGCTTAAATGAGGAATTGAAGGGCATGAAGAAACAATTATGAGATATTCCCCAGCCTGGACCACCATGGCCGTTTCCGTTCCTGTACAATGCTGGATTCCCAATCTGTTTACTTTCCACTGAGCACCACAAATAGAGTCAACAGTAAGTGGCCGGTCGCTTGAAATATTCTTAGTTTTCAGCAGATTCAATTTACAAAACTATTTCTGCATCATTTGTGATTTACATTTGTGTTTTAGGCCCCTATCTAAAGATGCCAAACAACTTCTCGATTAAGGGCAGAACGATTCTTACTTCCGATGCTAGTTGAATACATAAGCTAAATTGTATGAGGACTAAATTAACCCAAGTAGCAGAAATACCTTTAGATCTGAAACTCTTCTATTAAAATATCATATTTAATCTAGATATGTATTACAATACAAATATTTTTCAGTGATGAATTTCTGTCAATTTATTCCTTTGACTTACGTTTCTTGAAACTGTCAGAATTGTCATTAACTTTAATATTATACAAGTATTGCAATCTAAATTGTCTTGGAGTCAAAGAGATTCAATATTGAACTCAAAAACGTAAACAGTTTCAGAATGTTAAGTGTAGTATAAGATGCGGCCTAATCATACACCGTTCTTTTCTAAATTCCTTGTGAACATCCTCCCGTCTGGTCCATTTCTGCAAACGTTTCAAGCAAAAAAACAACAACTTGGATTTATGCCATCTCAGGGCGCTTCATAAAAGACACATGAGCACACTCGGTTACTTCATAGCTAATCACCTGAATCTGAGTAAATTAGTTAATTTAATGAGCTAATTCCCAGGTAGCAAGCCCATATGGACTCCATGTGGGACAAATTGGGTTGATCCATGCCCATGTGGGCCCCACATGGGCTTGCTACCTGGGTTAAAGCTAATACCAATGTGCTAAAAAGTCTGCTGTATTGAATCCAATTTGCACTTCCATATTTGTCGCTGTTGGTCTTTGAATCACAGATAAAACATAAGAGTATGAAATGGGAGAGGTGAGTTTAGAGCATTAACTAAAAAAAGCAGCAAACTGCAGTTCTTATTTTTTTTTAATTCTTTAATTAATCTCTAACCCCTATTATGCACAAGGGCATACTCTGAAGGCATTGCTGTAATGTTTAGCTGTAGAGTACATAAATTATAATACAGTAGTTGCATGCTATAAGTGCAAATCATGTGTCAGTTACAATAACTGACTGACTTTTGGAAGCTTAATAATAACACACCAGTACAAACACATGGTGGTTTTAATTATAATTTTAAGCGAAAGGTCTTGAAATTAAGTCAACTGCTGACTCAAACTCACATTATTCGGGCCGCTTTACAAATGTCCTGCCAGACTGCTCAGCAAAGATTTATGATATTTCAGAATAGAAAGTGCATTTCCTCACCTCTCTCCACCCCTCCACCCCTACCTCAGTCAATCCTGCACACCCTCCCCAAACACAACTCTAAATAGTTTTTAGAGTCTATGAACAAGATTAATTTATCCATACAATTCCTGCAACCTGTCCAAACATTGTATATTGTAGACCAAAAATAAAGGTTGTCTTTAACAACTGCCTGAATGAAAATCCATACTGCAATTATGTTCATCAATACATTGAACTGTTTCAATAAAATGGATGAATCATTGAGATCACTGTAGCCATACTTGTTATATTTGTACTCTAATGAGTACATGCTCAGCTGGACTCAATCAATCTAACAACTTTTAGAGAACTCTGTTACAAGGAATTTTCTGTGAGAATTAACTTATGTTTACTTGAATGTCTCCAAAATCTATTTTAAGAAGCTACATTTGGGCCACTATGAGACTAATACTAGCATTAAATCCTGACATTCCCAATGCCCAGGAGGGAAGAATAATTTATACTTTTCTCCAAGCATTGATCTGGGATGCTTCTTGGGTATAAATGCAAATCGGTGTTGTTATTGAATTGTCCCATTGTGCTCCCTGTTATTCCCATTGCAAAATAATGCATCAGAGCAGTTCAACATATTGCCAACTTTTGAGAGACCCAAGAAGATTCTAAATGTCAATTCCATATGACTTTAATGATGTTGCTACTTCCACACTATAGTGACCTTTGTCATTTTAGCATTCCATTCACATGAGTAAGTGATATAAGTGTACAGTCTTTTCAATGTGTTGGCTTAAATAGAACAAATTACTTATTAACTTAGTATCAAAGCTATTATTTTTATCGATTATAAAGCTCATCAAAACTTACCTCGACAGTGAGGTCCTTCATCAAGCCCATCCAGACAGTCATTTATCCCATTGCAGAGTTTGCTGAGATGAATGCATCTTTTCATCCCAACACAGTCAAAATGATTCAAAGGACATGTAAACTCTGTATCTCCAGCACCTATCAGAATACAACAGAAACAGATATTTTAAGAAACAAGACTATTTGGAAGGTATCAAAATTAAAAGATTTGGTGTACAGCAAGTGAATTTCAGAATACAGTCTTACAAAATGGTACAGACAAAGCTTTTGTTGTATCCATATTGCATGCATTGTATGATTTATAAAAGGTTGATAGAAAATAATTGATGTTGCCTCCACTCGACTGTAGCTCCAGATTTTTGTAATTTTACTCTTGCCCTTCTAACAATAGGAATGTTGTTGAAGTTACAGTTCAGTATAAAATTATATTTGTATAGTGTCGAGAGGATATCCCAAGGCGCTGAACACTCAGGGATTTGAACTCCAGCAATGTAGAGTTGAGATCAGGGATGGTGGAGGGCAGCTGAAGGTGTGGTTGAAAAGTAGGATCTTGAGGCTTGCCTTGAAGGAGGCAAGGAAGTGTGGGAGCGTGGCAAAGGCAATGTTGAATGGAGTTCTAATGGTTGGGGTCAGTGACTGAACACCCGATTGCTGATAGTGGGACAGGCCAGGTAGGGGACATGGAGCAGGCCGAAACCTCCCGAGTGGCAGAAGCGGACAGGTTGATATTTAACAGGTTGATACTAAAACTTGTTAAAACCTGGTCGTTTAGATTTTCCTCAGGCTTACTATTCTGGGTTTGGCTACATTATTTCCCAGCTGTTCTTGTTGTAGCCATCCTGTTGAACAGTTTTTCTGTACCACACACCCAACTCTCCCAATTACCACACAACAATTTCAAAAGCAAGTGAGCTTGTCTCTCCAGGGAGCTATTTGTGAAGCTGCAATCCCAAACGGATTGTTCTTTGAGACATTTGCTACATAAACCCATCATAAAATAGTCTTTTACTTTGGCAATATAAAGTGAATTCAGCTGTCAGATCTCGCTTTCCAAAAAAGGGATCCAGATTCAGTCCAGCGACACACAACTGAACAAAAACATTATGAACAGGGATCATGTTCCCTGGAAAATAAATGCAGAACATTTTCATAGTTGCCCCTCTAACTAAAAGAATATTAAAATGGTCATTCAGCCCATCGTGACAATCTCCCCATCCAAGTCTTATTTCCTTATTGTTGTTGTTGTATGTTGTGTGCCAATAACTGCTGGCATTAATTTCCCATGCTTACTCACTTGGCAGCTGTCACAAACATAAAGAATAAAAACACTGTCTTTCAAAATACAAGGAAGTGAGCTGAAAGCTACAATTCATCAAATGATTAGGTGATTTTTAGCAACTTTTTTGTTATTTTACATAAGACCTTGTTAATTAAATAACTGTTTATAAATATACACAGATAGATGTCATTTGTATTGATTTAGCACTCTAAATGAATGTCTTAAAGTGCTTGAATAAAACATATTCCTTGTATTTGACATGATGCTTTTCACATGGAGAAGATGTTTCAAAGCACAACATCAGATTTATGGCAAATAATAATATAATAATAACAATATATATTAAAGTAAATTGACTATATCTTGTAGATGAACGTGACAGCCAAATTGATCTATAGGACAATAAAAATCCTTCACATTTTGAATAGTGGCCTCAGATCTTTAACTCCTTCCTGAATAGGCAGGCAAGACCTTGGTACCTAAACAGGCAGACTGCACTGTGCATTCAAAGTTCTGACATGAAGCTTGAACCCACAACCTTCAGATTTAGAACTGAAAAAACTACCAATGAAGTCAAGCTGATGGCTTTACATCACATTTGAGCGAGATTTGGTTTAGAGTTTGCTACAACAACTTGTAGTTATACAGGGCCCTGCACGCAGGGTAGCATCTCAGCGCTTAACATTGGTGAAGCCCGATTCCGAACCGGGGAGCGGAGGAGGCCGTAAGCATGCTCGAAAAGGAAGGTCTTCAGGTGGGACATGAAAAAGGGAGAGGGGGGCAAGGCGGAGGAGTTGAGGGAGTGTTCCAGAGTTTTCATGCATAGTGCCTGAGTTGGAGGCCGGTGGCAGTCGAGTGGAGGCGCCGGGTGGTGGATTGGGGAGTGAGGAGGTCGGAGAGATAGTGAGGTGCCAAGAGTTTGAACATGAGTATGAGGATCCTGAAGTCAAGCTCAAACCATTATCTACCAGGTAACCCTTGCATTTGAGATATCGCCATATCATATCTTCCAGACATCTCAAAACTCTTCACAGAACGCACTGCAAAGTCAACTGGCTGTATATTTTGTCGGCAAAACATTTACTAGGTTTACAAAGGAGGGGTTAGAAACTAAAGTAATTTTGCTGGAAATCATTAAAAGCATACAATCCAAAATGTGACACATCACGGATACAGAAGAGTGATGGTAATGGTGATGAAGTAAAAATGTACAACATTAATATTGGACAAGCATTAAAATTTATCCACTGTTCACTGTGCAACTCTAATGGTGAAATATAAATATTTTATTGATTGATGTGAACTGCTCCTTTGTTAATATTCTTGTCTGGCTTTTTTCTGAAACATTAGGAATATCATTAGTCATGGAATGGATGTTAACTTTTAAAGGGGTCAAGTACATTTTACTCAATGGCCAATTTGTCTCAACATAAAAAAAATCTAAGTGTTAATTATCTAAAAGCAGAAAATTATTCACTTGAAGTCATGTGTCACCAGAACAATGGTTTGTATAATCCAAGTTTAAATTTGAAAGAGGATTTGTAGCACAATTAGCTACAGGTCTATCAAGCAAACAATGACAATCATTTAAATTAAACAGATGCAGGAATTAATTTCTGTATTAGAGAATCAAACACACAATTACTCTCTAATGACATTGAAAAAGGTGCATTAAAGATCCCTGGGCTGCAGAATTGAATGCTTCAGAAGTGTCTTATCCCTGATTTGTGTTACCACACCATTTAAAGCATTCACAGGAACTCACTAACTTTGTGAAAACAGAAGAAATTTAAGCACTTGATTATTTTCCATAAAAGTGTTTTTTGGGCAATTGAAAGTCAGACTCGATTGACACAGTTGATTGTTGCAGTAGGACTGTCCTGTTAGAAGGATGAGCTACAAGGAATGATACCTTAATCTAACTCTTCTGTGTTGAAAATATAAGTTTCAACAATTATCTTATTGCGATAGGCATTACGTGTAATGGGAGTAAGTAAATAGAAGAAAACCCAGAGGGTTATTGAAGGGTCAGAGAGTGGAGACACATGTGAGAGTGTAACCAAGTAAGTTATTTGTAGAAGTAACACTGGACTCATTAAAGTAGCAGCTGCACACCAAAATGGGAAGGCAAAATAGGGTTGATAAACTGAAAGAAAGATGAAATGGGCATACGGGTATTTCATTTAACAATCTCTCTCAGTGTCCTAAGCAGCCGGAGAATGCTTCTACTAATCAAAGCAATACAGATTCACATTATTGTTCAATGTGTTTTCAAGTGTTCTTGCTTTTAATTAAATTTAATGAGAGGCAGGAGGAGGAGGACATCAGTTGATCAGGATTAATTTGCTCATTGCAAGTTCAGAAATATAAATTGACATTCAACTAGAAACTATTTACTGTGGTTAGAAATAAGATTGAAAGTTACACAGCTAAACATAGAAGGGGATCATGGGGTATCAATGGTTCATGTACTATTAAGTGTGGAGGGTGACCTGTTATGGATAGTTAGTACAATTAGTCCTCACTAAACGTCGTTTTAAGAACGTTGTGTTCTTAAACACAACTTTAAGCAAAACTACGTTAACTACATTTTTCCCAAAGCAATTAATGTATAAACTGGAGTTAGGTTCTTTTGGTTATTTTTTGTCAAAATGTTCTTTAAAAAACATTATAAGTTGAAATGCATGTAGATTCATAAATGTAAAATATATTTTAAAAAATTAAAGAACATAACACTCATAGCATCAAAACGGATTAAAACAGCTAATTTCATTTTGAGTGTAATAGTTTTGCTGTTTTTTTTACTACCAGACTCACCACTGTCACTTCCTGAGGTTCTTTGACTCATGTTTATAGAGGAAATAAATAAGCACAAATAAATCACAACAAAAAAAAATTACTGATCTCACACCTGCGCACAAACTTAGACGTTATGTCAGCACACCGGACGGGAGCTTACGCTATCCAAACTACAGTTGTTTGTTTCCACCCGCTGGCAAATGACGTAATAGCGAACGTTGCAACGTTAAATGGATATATGTTCCCTGCATACTGTATCAGCAATGTAATAACGAAACAACATTGACCGAAGCAACGTTAAGCGGGGTCTACCTGTATATATTAGCAGAAATATGGATAATTCGTCTTTGTTAACTCCCATTCGAAGGATTGATGGAGAACTTTCTCTCAAGAGATTAAATACGCAAGAGTCCACAGATCACGTGTGTCTGATCTGCGGATTGTGGTGCCAGAAGGTGATAGATCACACACATTTGATCCGTTGATGCAAACTGTAGTATGGACTAATCAACCCTTTCTCATTTCAAGTAATTTTAAAGTGCTTCATCTTTGCCAACATTAAACTAATGATTATATATTCTGAGGAATATCACAGGCTATATGTGCTCCCCAACTGTTCCGTCACCCCCACCCCCATCCCCCACTCCATCCTCCCCTCACCCCCCCATACAATCTGGTATATTAAACAAAAACAGAAGTTGCTGGGGAAACTCAGCAGGTCAGGCAGCATCCATGGAGAAAAGAAAAAGAGTCAATGTTTCGGGTCTACAACCCTTCGTCAGAACCCAGCATCTGTAGTATTTTGTGTTTTGTAATCTGGTATATTTGCTGGATTATACCTTTCTACAATAGTTTGTATTTTCAGACAAACAGAATACTATTAAATATGGAACAGCACCTGCAATAAGGATATAGCCCAACTGACCTGGATGATTATTTTATTCTTGAAACAATATTGAATGTCTCAGAACCTTTGGTTTGTTTCATTTGAAATGGAGCATCGGAATGACAGCTGATGACAGCTGAAATTCCTCACTTGTTCCATCTTGGAAAGAATAATGATTTACTAAATGCTTTCAATCTGTGATTATTCCAAACTGTAGCTGTAGAAGGACTAGACAAATCTAAATCTGTAACCTGAATGTGTTGAAAATTAGGTGCAATAAATCCTTGGTAACTCATTGTCAACAGACGTGTGAGAAGTCTGGCACGGAGAGGAAGAGAAAAAAAATCACTTTCCAAGATAAATGATCTGCCAAGGTTGAAAATTCAGACTTCAGACGAAGTAAAACCAGATTCGAACCATCTGAGATTTGAATAATATGGTATGTGCATGAGCAGAATGCACACCACAAGGTCGTCAGAAACTCAGAGGAATCAGCTACTTCATTGAAGTGCTGGTAATCATACAAATACTTTTCATGGGTTTCATCTCCGCAATTTGACAGGTAAGAAAAAAATTGATAAGCTTACAAGACTGCTGTGCGCATTTGGCTTCCGCATTTCGCCCACAAATGTACAGTCAATTCACTTTACAGTGCATTCGATGAGGTGCTTTGAGACGTCCAGAAGACATGAAAAGTGCTACATTAAATGCAAGGATAATTACTATCATGTCATCCAAAGGGCAGCACCTTTAACAACAAAACTCTGCTTCTCTAATAAGCAGAATGTCCACCGAGATTACAAACTCGAATTATTAGCGAGAATTTTAAAATAGTTTGAGTAAGTAGGAGGTATAATATTCATTTAATAGTATTCCCCTCCAAGTTGCTTAATTTTAAATCATCATACAAACTATACTTATGAACTGTAAACATTTATTCCTTATTATTTTATCTGCTGCTGAAAATAATTAAACCAAGGTCTTTGGTATCCACCTAAAATAACTGTTGGACTGTAAATAGAACTTGAGGGAAGCATGGCTCCATTACCCCACTGTCTTATATCCAGTAGTTTTACAGTTCTTAGTTTCTTAATCACAACTCTGCAGATTGTGTCCTCTCCTATACCAAGCTCCGTGAATCAATCAAACCTAACCTTGCCCAGCACCACTGGCTCCCCATCCCTCAGAGAAGTTTCAACTCTTTCTCTTCATTTTAGAAGCCCTCTTATGGTTGTGTTCCTCCCTACCTTTGTTTTCTATTAATACCACACCAACCTGTCTGCTGGCTTCAATCAGTGTCCCCTGCCCTGGCTATTCCATCATCCGTAGTTGGGCCTTCAGCTTTTCTGCACTCATCTTCTGGAACTTCAACCCAGAATCATTCCACCTCGCCTCCATCAAGGCCTGTTCAGGACCTTCATCTTTGACCGTGCCTTTGGCATCTCTTCAGACCCACCCTACCTACCCTCCACACTTCTTGATTCCAACCCCAGCTCAGGTACAAACGCTTTACTGACCAGCGCCTACAACAAAATTGCACACATATATATATATATATAGTGCCTTTCACATCGGGAGGACATCTCAAAGCGCTGAGGGGATGTCCTTCCGATGTGAAAGGCATGATATAAATATAATATGTTGTTGTTAGGTAATCTTTGTGTAGCTTGGAGATGGTGCTGTGGTTTACGTGTTAAAGGTTGTTCATAATATTTATATATGTGAGTTCTATTTAAACATTTGCCCACCCACCATTTGTTGTGTCATGTGATGATTATTATTGATAATCATGTATTGTATATTTCCCCTTCCTACACGTGCAGAACTTCATTGAGATTCATCATAACCACTGTGAGCATTTCAGATGAGAAAATACAAACTTGTCAGGTGGATTCAGTTTTATTAAGTATTTATGCCTTCTTTGAAGGGCTATGATAGCAAACTGATGGTAATAACTGGTGCTGAACATTTATGCATTGCTTAGGTCTCCTAAAACAAGTGGCATTCTCACATCAGCTTGCGTTAAGATAGATATCAAACTGTGCAGATAAATGTTTTGTTTTGGTCATGTTGGATATGATCTCTGGTGTTGGATGTAAAAGGACATATTTTTTGTGCTAGCAGCAACTCTTTACCTTTTCTACTGTTCAGATTGAATATTCTCATCACCTACCAACATCCTACTAATTGTTAATTAAATCTATTCAGATTTACTGATCTGGTAAACAGAAAGAAACATCTAATCTTTGTGTAACATAACAAGTATCTGATGTTTGTTATCAGAAAATGCTTTGCCCTGTACCATCTCTGCTCCCCCAGGTCTATTCTCTATTTCAGTTTCAAAAACATTTTGAAACTTTTGCCTGTTAAGACATTTTTGTTGTAGCTTATAATCAGTTATTTTCCTCTGATCCTACATTCTGCATTAATAACATAAAAGCATTCAAGGATGAAAAGAGAACATGGAGTTCAATGAAGCTCATCTGTCTATTACAATATCTCTTCCCATTGTAGCATTGCATT
The DNA here is from genome assembly GCA_035084275.1 of Hydrolagus colliei. NCBI lineage: Eukaryota > Metazoa > Chordata > Chondrichthyes > Chimaeriformes > Chimaeridae > Hydrolagus > Hydrolagus colliei. Next base: position 16,349,750 of record CM068747.1, on the reverse strand, counting down.
TTATTTTAAATAACCGTAATGTTTTGGCTTCTAATATTTTGACTTTTTTTGTAATAAGGACTAAAGTTAGATTTAATTTGTACTTACTGAGCATAGAAGCACAGAAATTTACAAAACAGAAGAAGGCCATTCAGCTTATCACATCTGTGCCGGCTACCACAACAGCAGTATGTCACATTTACCTACCCTATCCTCATACTCCTGCAGTTGATTCTTATTAATGTAGTTATCTAATTCTCCCCAGAAGGTATATCATAGCATTCCTTTGTGTACTTGGAATGCATTTAGTTAGTCTGCATTTTACAAAAAAAAACATTCCTTTTGAAATAGCACCTTCCATCTCAGGAGGATGCTGCAAAGCACTTCACGGGATATCCCGTGAAATTTAGTGATTGTATGTATCTTGGAGACAAACATGGCTGCCAATTTACACACAGAAATGTCTCACAAACAACCATAAAGTGAAAGAACAATTTTATCTGGGGGGAATGTTGGCCAGGCCACTGGGGGAAATGAATGTACTCCAGGATATCATACTGAGTTCATACTGCTGTGAGCAAAGATAATGCACTCCTTGAACTTGCGTGGTATGGTACAAGGAGCCAGATTTATATGTCCTGTTTTAAATCACCATGAATCGGCCTGGGAAAAAATTCAATTCCTACTTTTTGCCAAATTGATTCACTGCCAAACATACAGAGAATCCCAGGATAAGAAAATAATTTCTACTTAAATTACTTGAAATGCAGGCTAAGAGTTTGTCAACACAATCCTTGTTACCTTTTGTTTAATTTTTTCTTAAATGTTAACTATTTCTCTGACTTTCTTTGTGAGCCTGACATCCTTTTCATCCAGTTTCACTTGAACATAGTTTTCATTTGGTTCATAATGAATCACACATTAATAATCCAGCCTTGAAGTATTGATAATGTTCATAAATTTGACTTCTCGGATAGGTGTAACTTGCAGTTTTCCAAAAGAAATGTAATCTCTATTGGAATTTTTTCCTCATGTGCTGCACCTATTGATGTTGCCCTTTGTATTACATTAATGCTATGATTAATAAATAATAATCCTTGCAATTGATATAGAACTGTGTCTTAAAGCCTTCAAATATTTCTGTAAAGTATAGTGACTATGCATTTTTCGGTAAATACATCAGCCATTTTGACACAATGTCCCACACACACCGAATGATCAATTATTTTATTGTGAAAAACACCAGGAAAAACAATAGGTTGTGAAAAAAAGACTCCAATATTATCAAACTTAGCATCCAATACATAAGAGACCCTATAGTGGCTCAGAATACAAGAACAGAGATAATATATACACGTTGACCAAAAGGTTGTGATATCTATCCTATTATCTAAACAAAATCAACCTTTCTTTAACATGTATGACAACATTTTAGTCACTATTTTATTTATCAATTAATTTATTGATAAGGAAGTTTCCTTGAACCTTTACAAATTGCTGGTTAGGCCTCAACTGGAGTACTGTGCCCAATTCTGTGCACCACATTTTAGGAAGAATGACAGGACTTCGGAGCAGGTGCAAATAATACCAGGGATGAGAGACTACAATTATGTGGAGAGCCTAGAGAGGTTGGAATTATTCTCCTTAGAGCAGAGAAGGTTGAGAGGAGATTTTATAGAGGTCTTCAAAATTATGAGGGATTTTGAAAGAACATAGAGGAGAAACTGTTTTCCCTGGTGGATGGGTCATTAACCAGTGGACACAGATTTAAGATAATTGACAAAAGAACCAGAGGGCATACGAGCAGAATTTGTTTTACCCAGATAGTTGTTAGAGTCTGGAATGCATTGCCTGGAAGGATGGTAGAAGGAGATACAAATGATAAGTTTTGAAAGGGAATTGGATTGTACTTGAAAGGGAAAAAATTGCAGAGTTGTGGGGTAAGAGCAGGGAATTGGCAATGGTTGGTAGCTCTTTCAAAGAGCTGACATAGGCACAATGGACCAAACGGCCTCCCACGCTGTAAAATTCTATGATTTTATTATCTACTTGGGCTGAGTTGGGGGAAATAATAAATAATAAACCTTGCATTTGATATTAGCACTTTTTATGTCTTCTAGACAGTTGCCTCAAAGCACTTCACAAATAAACCGTAAAGTGAATCGACTGTATATATTTGTGGGTGAAACGCGGCAGCCGATTGTGCACAGCTGTGTCCCACAAACAGTCGTGAATTGAAATAACCAATTTTATTATTGTTTTTTTTTGGAGGGATTATTATTAGGCATGTGGAGAAAGGAAACTTGCTGATGGTTTCGCCCCGACCTGCCTGAATTCGAACACAGGTCTCACGCACGTAAGGCGAGTGCTCTAACCACTGAGCTATAGGACTCCACAGATTAAATTACCACCAAATTCATGAAAACATCCTCTCCTCGGCTCCACCCCTCCTGATTCTGACCAACAAAACAGCTGCAGATCCCCGACGGTCCATCACATCAGGACGTCCTCCTGATGTGAAAGGTGCATAAAAATGTAATCTGTTGTTGTTGATGACTGCATGTTTGATCCTATATCTCTTTTGTAGTGTATCCCTTAATTCCTTAAAGCATCCAATTTATTTTTGTTTCCCATCTTCCTCTACTTCCATTTTAGTGTTAAGTTTCAATCTGTCCTCAACAATCTCTCAGGGGACTTGGCCAAACTGGCCTTTTTGTAAGGATGGCAGCTTAGTAAGGGTTTGTTGGTGTTTGAAGAAGTACACAACAAAGGTTGTCTGGGCTGTTGCTGAATGGAAGTGGTTGCTTGAACAGGTTTGACTGTATCTGAGCTCTTGTCCTTATATTCTTACAAATGCTGTACTTGTAATTACTTTTTCCTTTGATTTAATTCCATTCAAACATTTGGAGTCCTGTATCTTAGTGGTTGGAGCACTCGCAACTGAGAGAACCTGAGTTTGATTCCCGGGCAGGATGAAACCTTTTTGGACAAGTTTCCTTAATCCACATGCCTCTGTTTACCTAGCAGTTAGTAGGAACCTGGTTGTTAATCATTTGGCACATTGATTTTCTGGAGTTAACAATAATAGTATGGTTACTGAATCATCGACTACTTGTAGGACACTACCGGGCTCAATCAGCTGCCACATTTTGGCAACAACATATAAAGTGAATTTACTTTACAGTATATTCTGTGAAGCACTTGGAGACTTCTCAAAAATGTGTTAAGGCGCTACATCAAATAAAAGGATTAACCTATCATTGGTTTGCTTTTAGGAATATCAATGGATGTGTATATAGAGCCCCTATACAATAGATCTACAGTAATTAAATGTTTGGCAGCTCTGATTATTCCATTGCTGATGTTTATTTGGGGAGCCAATAAGGTAAAAATAGTAGCAAATAATGCAAACCACGACAGAATAACATATCAAAGCATAAAGACCCTTTTCAGATCATTGAAACTCATTTTCTTTGTTCCTCAAATTTTTGTTCTCTTTCCTTCCGATAACAAAAGCTCAGAAGATAAATAATATGACCTTGATTCATTACTTCAAACGCATCCCAGAGAAATAAGTATTATTCAGCTGAATAACATTTGTATTTATTTGCATTTATTCATTATTTCTTGTTCCATTTTGATAGGGAAATTTGCAGTCTCTGGGGTATCCCTGATTATAATGGCAAAGATGAAAGAAGGATATTCCATAAACTAAAGGAGCAACACCATGGAAATTCACGTTCAAATCCCACTGGAAATGAGTTTCTCCACTTAGATATGGCAAAGCAATGGAAATGGTTAATGAAAATGATAAACATGGGTTAGTCACTGGCTACGTGTAAAAGTCTAAATGGAACAAAGACCGATCTACAATGAATAATAATATAATAATAATAATAATAATAATCCTTGCATTTGATATAGCGCTTTTCACATCTTCTAGACATCTCTAAATGCTTCACAGAATACACTAAAGTGAATTGACTTTATATTTGTGGGTGAAATTGCGCATAGCAGTGTCCCCACAAACAGTCGTGGATTGAAATATCCAATTTATTAATGTCTCGGCTATTTGAATACATTGGAGAAACTGTACTTTGGAAAACTAGCCAACTCTGTTAAGTAGTCATTTGACCTATCTCCCTCTGGGCTGATGAGTTATCAGATTTTCCCTGAATGGAAGACAGAAGAAATGTAAGAGATAAGGACAAAGCAAAAGATCATTGTTAATGGAAGAGAAACAATTTGCTCCAAAAGGAGTATGAGAAAAATGATTCTGGTGAAACTCAGGGCACAGAGGAAAACAAATACCAATAAGCAGCAATACACCTTCTGGCCAGTGTACATCTAAGGGTCAGTCTTGCATCTGGCTGTATCATGGCCATATCGTTCGCGAGTGATCTCCTATCGTTGATGAGCTATAATAAACAATGCTTGATTTAAGTCCCAAAATATGAGGTTTGCCACACATTCTGCAATTACGTAGTGACAGATGAAAGCTCACATCTTTCAGGGAGATACTTCTGTATTCTGCAACAAATGAATACCACTTTTTTTGTGGTTGACATGGTGGCTGGAGTCCTCCCATGTGGGACAGTCAGAGAGACTGAGAAAGAGAGGGAGGGAGAGAGAGAGAGACTGAGATAGTGAGAGAGACAGAAAGGGTCACTGTTTCAGTGCCTACATAACTTGGTTCAGCCAGAGATAGATATTCTCCTATATCAATGACATAACAACAAGAACAACAACTTAATTACATTTGTATAGAGGGAACTAACATTGGGAGGATGTCACAAAGTGCTTTGCAGAATACAGTATAGTTTAATTGACTACATCTTGTGCATGAACGCAGAAGCCAATTTGTGCACAGCAATATCCCATAAAAAAAAAACACCAAATAAGTTGTAAGTTTAGTTTTACCTGTAAGCAAATGAATCTATGCATGTCAGTGAAACAGTTATTCGCTTCAAAAGAAAGGTTTAATAAAGACGTAATGGTTAGATATTGTGCAGGATAGCCTGGGGGAGGCACCTAAAGTACATCTACAGTGACCAGAATCAAATACCCGGTACTGTTCAGTAACCCATGAGGAGGTGCACTGAAGCATGAAGCTGAAGACAGAAACATGTAAGCCTTCAGTTACACTGTGGTAGGCTGCAAAACAATTTGCTACCATGAGAGTTAACTTTATTGTTATTCATTTGATATCCAAGAAATATTTACACTCCTGAAAAACAGGGCAGCTAAAGTATATAAAGTCAAGGACGATTATTTTCACATGGTTAACGTCACTTTTGCAAACTGGAGAAGAATTCATTGGGAAGCTAATTATGCTGAATGAAATGCGACATTGCTAATGGTCCAGTTTTTGAAGTAATATTAACAAGAGTAAATTCTAGCAGTGAAGCTCACTTTGAATGGTAACGGAAAGCAGTAGTGAAGTTTTTAATCATACTGTGCCAGACGCTTCACGCATACTAAGGAGATGTACCTGTGAGGGACTCATACACTGAAATTCATTCTCTCTCTGAACAATGTATCACACTGTGTTCTGTTATTAAAAGAAAATGCTATACAGGGAACTGCAATACAATATGAACTTACATTGTGTAGTGCCTTACAAATCGTGTGGAGCTAGACGGTCAGGGATACATTTTAAACACAATGAGGTGAAAAATAATTTGGATTTTACATGCTGTACCTTTGAGTAAAGAAAAACATCCTGGTTTCTCGCCTGTAGATGCCCTTTGTTAATTCTATACCCCTGTCCCATTTGGTCAAGTGTTTTGGGGCATTCTAATCTACTGTCCTCGGTTTACCTTTTCAATCGCATTTAAAATTGTATAAGATCCGCACTGAGGCAGCTTCTCTCAAGACTGAAGAGTCTCAGTTTGTCAAATTGAAATCTTTCAAAGTAAATATTCCGCTGAGTTTCCGCATTTATGCTGGTAAACATTTTAGCTCTGGTTTACATGTATATCTGGTTTAATGTACATCTTTTGTGCATGGATCATGCCGCACATGAATTTGCATTCATTACAAAATTAATTGCTATGATTATGACAGACAACCAATGATACCGAGAGCTCATACTTAAATGTGTGAGCTACAGATAAGCAATTTAAGTCCATGCCATCTTGCATAATTTATTGAGAGCAAAATGCAAAATATAATGCAAAATAAAATTTGCTAAAATAAAATGCTAGGAGCAATGTTCATTGTATTGAAGCAGTGTGGTTGAAATTCTTAAGTAATTTATTGTAATTAACTCCAGGCCCAAAGAAATGTCAGACTCATTGCTAAGTACAGTTTGGAAAATTTGAAAGCAAAGTGCTTCACAGGATTTATGCTAAAGTTTAGTGACTGTGTAGTTTGCAGTCAAACACAACAATCAATTTGCATACAGGAAGCCATGAGTGAATGGCCAATTTTATCTTGCTTATCCACTGGGATATCAGGAAAAATTCCCTTCTCTTTTTAAATAGCACCATGAGACCTTTGATGTTCACCTAAACAGGTGGATGGGACCTTGATTTTAATATCTTACCTAAAAGTTATATATAGCACTTTTCACATCTTCTACAACAACAACAAATTTGATTTTTATAGCGCCCTCCACACCGGACGGCATCTCAGAGCGCTTCACAATAGCGGATCCCGGGACCGAGCCAGGGGCAGGGGCAGAAATGTGACCAAAAGCGCGGTCGAAGAGAAAGCTCTTCAACTGTGACCTGAAACTGGGAAGCGAGGGGGTGAGGCGAAGGGAGTGAGGAAGGGAGTTCCAGAGCCTCGGGGCATGGTGGCTGAAGGCACGGTGGAGGATTCGGGGGACATGGAAGGGCCAGAGCCAGAGGAGCGAAGGCAGCGGGTGCTAGTTTAGGGGGAGAGGAGATCAGAGAGATAGGGGTGTGCAGAGGAGTGCAGGGATTTGAAAACAAGGGTGAGGATCTTGAAGTCGATCCTCTCTGTGATAGGAAGCCAGTGAAGTCTGGCAAGGACTGGGGTAATGGGGGAGCGAAGTTTGGAGCGGGTGAGTATCCGGGTGGTGGCAGAGTTTTGGATTAGCTGCATTTTGTGGATTGTGGTGGAGGGGAGACTGGAGAGTAGGGCATTACAATAGTCCAGCCGAGAGGTGACAAAGGCATGGACCAGGGTTTCAGCGGCTTTTGGGGTGAGGTATTGCCGGAGATGGGCAATCTGTTGGACGTGGTAGAAGGCAGTGCTCTAGACATCTCAAAGTGACTCTAGACATCTCAAAGTGACAGAATATTCTGTAAAGTAGAATATAGTGTAAAGTGAATTGACTGTATACTTGTGAGCAAAACGCGGTAGCCAATTGCACACAGCAGTGTCCCACACAGTTAAGGATTGAAATGACCAATTTTATAAAAAAATTATTGAGGGATTATTATCAGGCATGTGGATTAATGAAACTTTCCCAAGGTTTTGCCTTGCCTGGAATCAAACCCAGGTCTCTCGATTGTAAGGTGAGTGCGCTGACCACTGAGATATAGGACTCCGTAGCATCTGTAACAAAGCAATCTCCCCCAGCATCTGCATTGGAGTTTCAGTCCAGATTGAGTTAAATGTTAGGGAGCTTGAACCTTTTGAAGTCAGTTGAGTGTTTTACATTTGTGTCAGACTGACAATTAAACTGCTAAGCAATTTTGTCAAAACCACTATACTTAATTACAAGAGATATTTCAATGCCAAATATGTTAATTATGGAGTATCTGATTTGATTAGGACAATGGATAAACCATAAGAAAAACATTGGATCAGAAAATTTCATTCAGCGCATCACGATTAGAGACACACAACAACAACAACAAATTCCATTTGTGTAGCGACTTTCATGATGGGAGGATGTCCATGGGCACAGGACAATAAGTGTCTTTGCCCTGAGCGGAGGGTTGGGATCAGAGAAGGATGGAGGACAAGCAGGGAGAAGGAGGGAAGATGACTGAAGTCACAGTTGACAAGGAGCGTCTTGAGATGGATCTTGAAGGAGTCGAGGGAAGATGTAAGTGGTTGATGTCTGGGATAGAGTTGATAGGATGAAGGCCCGATCCCCAATAGTGGAGCAGGTAGAGTAGGGGACGTGAAGCTAATAAGTGCCTGCAGAGGAGGGAGCTGACAGGTTGGTGAAGTTTCAAGAGGTTGTGATAGGGAGCCTGCGGAGGATTTTAAACACGATTTGTAAACTTAATCTTCTGCAGGATGGGTAGCCAGTAAACTGGCTCTCATCCAGGACTCTCTCTTCATTGTGGATTTCACTTCTCACTATGTCATGGAACAAAATATGCTCTGAAACCAATATAATCAGACTCAGGACATAGGGATAGAAGATACAACATGTAAAATCACAATTTTTCAGTAAAGGTGTGTTTCAGAGATTTGTTGTAAGGCACATTGTTGAGTAGATAAAATCTACATAAAAATTGGTGTAAAGTAAGGATTTGTAGGAAAAGTGCTTTGAGGACCTGAAGTTGTATTAATGTATCATTTCATACTTCATATGTAAAAATTATCAGCTATCACGCAACAATTATCCTTAATTGTACAGTACAAAAGATGATTTCATTCCTTTTTACTGTGAAAACTAGCCGATTCTATTTCAGTGCAACAGGTTTGTTGGTGCGAAAGCAACTGTTGTATCATGTTGTATCATGTTGTTTCAGAGTTACAGTACTTAAAGAAAACAATGCAAAGGAAGAAAAAAACATTTCTCCATTGAAGAAGCTAAAAGTTCTCTATAATTCTGTAATTTCAACGCTGTGGGCCATCCTCCTAATGTGAAAGGCACTATACAAATGTAATTTGTTGTTGTTATAATTATTGTGTCTGCTTCACACATGGTTGAATGTTCAGATAACATTTGCTATGTATCCAATTCTGCAGTGCAGAAGTTGTATTTTAGCCCTCTAACTATAATCATTGTGTGGGATGTTACGTCAGTCTACCGCAAAGCAAAATATCATATCATATACTCATCTATATTTTCCCAGTTCTCTTATTCTTCTATTTCTCTTATTTCTTTGAGGTTATCATTTAACACACACACATGCACACACACTTACATGGAATTATAAAATGTTGCAGCATAGAAACAGACCATTTGGCACAGTAAATCCGTGCTGGTGTTTTAGCCCACACGAGAGCCACCTCGCCACCTTTTCTCATCCCACTCTTCTGTTATGTCCGTATAAATGTTCGTGCTCTTTTCTTAATAATCTAATTTCCTTTTAAAATAATTGATGCACTCTGCTTCAATAATGGGAATTCCCTGAGACAGCGACTATTTAATAGCATTTAATAGCAATCGGCAAAGTTGAAAGACACTTTAAAGACACCAATTTGCTTACAATGTCAAATATTGTGATGGCTGCTTGCTTAAAAGCATTCTGACTTTGAAGAGGAAGTGAATGCTTTAATTTTCTCAAATCTAACAAATATAGGTATGTGCCACACGACTACAGTAATGCTGGTTTGCATTGATACAGTTTGCTTAACAGTGGCAGAGCTAGGGGGAGGGGGAAGGTGACCATTCATTGAGGCAACAACAACAACAACAACTTAAACTTATAAAGCGCCTTTCACGTCGGGAGGACGTCCCAAGGCGCTGATATACAACTTTTATATAGCGCTCTCCATGCCAGGCGGCATTTCAGAATGCTTAAAGGTAGGTTTTCAAACGTGACCTGAAAATGGGGAGGGGGCAAGGCAAAGGCATTGAGAGAGCACAGCCTCCAACGGTGGAGTAGAGGGTCCGTGGTACAAGGAAGACGCCAGAGCCACTTAAGTGGTGGCAGTGAGCAGGAGTGTAGGGAGAGAGCAGTTTGGAGAAATAGGGTGTGAGGGGATTTAAATACAAGAGTGAGAATCTTAAAATCGATCTGCTCTATGACAGCGTGCTAATGGATTTTGACAAGGACTGGGGTAATGGAGGTATTGAGTTTAGTGAGGGCGAGCACAGGGGAGCAGGGAAGTTTGTTGAGAAGGGCGTTTGAGGCGTTTGGAGGCTTTTGCGTTGAGGTATACTGACGTAGGCAGGTAAAGTGGTGAAGGTGGGGGAAAGGATATGCTCTAAAGTGCAATACTCTACATTTTTTTTAGGTGAATGAAAAATCTACATCATTCACTTCATGGCTACTGATAGGATTTGAGTCTCCACCTGGTGTTGGAGAATGCTATATAAGTGCAAGTTGTTGTGGTTGTTGTTAAATGCTTGTCTTTGACAGAAGTTATGCGCAACAATTATTATGTATACATTTCACTGCAATATAAATGTGTTTCTTTTAAAGGCAATAGATTTTTTGGAAGAATATGAACAAAAACAGTTTGCTTACAACTATAAACCATGGTTTCCGAATATTTCAAAAGCTTTAAAGAAAAATGCACTAAGGTACAAATAAATGATTGCTTTATGAAAGTTTCCTTCAGATGCAAGTTTCGATATTCACAGTACAGAAACTAAATATTGGAGCCTTAACCCAATAAAAAACATCAGATCTGGATCAAAAGAAAATTTACTGGATTTCTGAGCGGTTATAATTTATTTCTGAATAATACTGTCAGTGCTCAATACAAATTGGAATTTAACTGATAGAACATGAAAGTGTTCAACGAATCAAGAAGCATCAAAGCAGAATTTACTGGACAATTCATATCTGTGCGAAAACCAGCCATTGATGGTAAACATTGACTCATCGAGCTATCTGGTCATTGATGAAGCTGAATGATAACCAGAAATGGACGCCAACACAAATATCAGTCAGCTTCAAGGACCCCAGCCTAAACTACCTCTCAAAACACGTGTACAAATTCCAACCTACTGGTAAGATGGATGTGTGCGCAAGGGTATGCCAAATTGTGTGCTTGCATAAAAGTTCTTATAAGAGCTACAAAACTTTGGTGACGTTCTGAACAGCATGCATTTCTCCCATTTACAGCTTGACAATTTCTTTATCCAAAGCATTATTTAATGTGACAAATGTTAGGCCAAATGGGGGAATTTCAATACAGTTAAATGTGACATGCATTTTTTTTGGTAAAACAGGATGCTTCTGGGAGTGACTGCAACAGCAGCAGATGTGTTTCATGATTGAACCTGATGATTAACTGAAGCACAAATCTAATGTAGATAAATTATTATGTGGTACCAATGGGCAACAGATTTCCTTCAATGAATCGCTTGGTCCAGCGTACCTAGTTCAGGAACGCCTTGTTAATTCCTACATTCCTGTGCATTAGAAGAAACATGATCATTCATTTCATGAAACTGAATTTGCTGGGAAAATGCACATTCATTACACATTACAGTAAACCCTGTGATGAGCTGACAGTAAGCTTTATCATGTGAGGAGGCGCTGTATCAAATACAGTGAATATAATTGGTGCACCCTCCCGACGCGAAAGGCAATATACAAACATAATTTGGTTGTTGTTGTATGATTTATCAGCATTATTAATAAACAGATGAAGATTTTGTGAAAGCAGAATAGTTGGTGAAATTTAACATTTTGATAGTACATGTTTAGAATAATAATAATTAATCAACATCATTCTTGCATTCTACCATCGGCGCATGGGCTTTCAGCTTCTCTGCCCCCACACTCTGGAACTCCATCCCTCAGTCCCTTCGCCTCGCTCCCTCCCTTGCCTCCTTCAAGTCTGGTCTCAAGACGCTCCTCTTCGATCTTGCCTTCTGCTGCCCTCCCAACTCTCTCCCTCCCTTCCTAACTCTCTCCTGCCTCTCCCCCTACCCCACCCCTCTCCCTTGCTCGGGTCACAACCTGACTGTTCAGTGCCTTAGGATATCCTCCTGATGTGAAAGGCACTCTATGAATGTAATTTTTTTGTTGTTGCATCATTTAATAATAGTGCCTTATCCTGTAGCTCAGTGGTAAGAGACCTGGGTTCAATTCTCAGCAGGGCGAAACCTTGGGCAAGTTTCCTTACTCCACATGCCTGATAATAATCTCTTGAAAAAGATCGCAGTAATCAATTGGTCATTTCAATCCATGACTGTTTGTGGGACACTGCTGTGTGCAATCGGCTGCTGCATTTCACCCACAAATATACAGACAATTCACTTTACAGTATACTCTGTAAAGCTCATTGAAGCATCTAGAGGACATAAAAATGTTATATCAAATGCAAGGATTACTATTATCTTCAAGACATCTCAAAATGCTTCACAGAATGTACCGTGAAGTGAATTGCAAGTATAGTTCCAGGGCAAAACACGGCATCCAGTTGCGCATAGCGGTGTCCCACAAACAATCATGGATTGAGTTTTTAAATTTATTTATTTTGAAAGAATTATTATCCACATAAAAGCGATCTGCCAATCAACTAACAAATGGGATCCTACTTACTGCTAGGTAAACAGAGGCGCATGTGGAGTAAGGAAACTTGCCCAAAGTTTCGCCCTGCCGGGAATCAAACTTGGGTGCTCTAACCACTGAGCTACAAAATATACATTAGAATCTAATATACATCATATTTTTGATGTCCTGCATTTCAAATCTCTTCATGAGCTTGCCCTTAAATCTCCTACAGCCTGAAACATTTGCCTGTACTTGCTGCTCATACAATTCTGGCCTATTACTCATTCCTCATTCCCTTTGTCCCATGGTTGGGAGATGAGCACTGAGCCCCTATCCTCTGGAGATCTCTTTCAAACTCTGTCCCTTTTGTGTGTGCTTAAAATTGAACTCTTAATCAGTTATCTCCTCCAATGTGGCTTTGGCTCACATCTCCTCTTGGACCCTGCATAGTACTGTATCTATCAAGAACATGAAACATTCATTCTGAATGTCAAGTGCTATACAAGTACAAGTTTTGCAATCTGCTCAGTAAAAAAAAAGAGTGTTCCACAATAATACTCGGAAAAGTAAAAATACCCTGAAGCACAGATTATCAACATAGGTCAATTTTTTGGGGTCTATCATTTGCATGATGCAATGCTTCATGAAAAAATAACAGGCCAAAAACAACATTGCATACTGTTTGCTTTGATTTTCTTCCAAGTCTTATTATTTGGGGAAAACAGTGCCACTCCAGTGGTTCTGCCAACTGGATGGAGATATGCTGATATCAACCCAAAAGGTTTTTCACTGTAACAACTGCAAAGATTTGGCAAGGGAGCATGGATTAATTAAACTGTGTTGGTTGGAGTCAGCAAGACTGATATTGACATTGCAGAATCAAGTTACATGGAGAGAGTTTTGCCTTTATGTATTTACCAGTCATGTATTTCATACCAAATGGCATCTTATTCATGAACCAAAGTATTGACATTTAAACCTGTCCATTAAACAAGGACAAGCCGTGGCTTTTCTTTCAGAACTTGCTCCAGAACAAACAGCTCATCCAATTCCAAATCAGGTCTAGCAAAGTTCATATTTGGAAAACATATTGTAAATTGTACATTATAACTTGCCTCTGGAGACAGGCAGACATAAACTGGTAGTATAAAAGTGCCATGACTCAGCCGATCTCCTGCCAAACATAAGCATGTAAACATCATTTCAATTAAACAAGTCGGCAGAGGATTAAGATATCTACTTTCTCAAATATTGAACTAAGAAAGTGGAAACATTTCAAATTCAATATCAGAAGGATCATTTGGAGCAAATGATGTAGATTGTTGATCACAAACATGATTAATGATAATTATACTGTTTGAGGTTCTACAAACTGCAATCCAGATTAAAGAGAGACATTTTGAAAAACGTAAAGGAGAATGTCTCTCTTTAATCTGGATTGCAGTTTGTCTTCGTCTTGCAGTGGATGATCATCTTTTAACTGAGAAGAATGAACTCCTGGGTTAATAACAAATCCAATCATGTTAATTCTGTAATACTCCCAGCATTAACAAGGTTTTTTTTTAGTTCTCCTAGTTTATGCTTGTGTTTTAGTTGTATAACTTTGCAATGTTATCTCCTTCTACTGTCATTGATTAAAGTATGGAATAGATCATAATTACTTCCATCTCTGACATATACAGACTACTGTTAATTACTAAGGATTGTGTTGTTTGAGCTTGTTGAAGGTTTATTTGTCGCTCGAAAAGGCTTGTGTTATTGGAAAAGAGGTCCATACAAGATGTGTATATGAATTGCGTGCGTGCCTTAATCTAAGAAAAGCTCCTGAAAGAATTTCAGACTTTGTCTCAAGTAGTAAATAGTAAACCAGAAAACCAAGTGTTGCAGACAGGATTGTAATAAATTAAGTTTAAGTTTGATAATGTTAATGTTAATCCTATGTTGAAAAACCAAACCACAAAAATCTTATGACAATCATATGATGTATACCGTACTGCAGATTTAGAATTTAACCAATTTACAGTATTATGAATAGTGTACTAAGATAATATTACTGTATTTTCAGATTGGTAGCTTAATATATTATATACGTATATCCTGTAAATGACATTTGAGAGGCCTAGATAACATAATAAGATGCTATAACAAGGCAAGGATTATTACACATGTTGATAATTTCAATTCCCATCTAAAATCATATTTGTTTAGGAATCAAAGTGTAGTTGGATGGCAGTAATACCAGTAATATAGTTATATAAGTCACAGGACAACGCACAAATTCATTGTACAGAAGAATGATGAACATGTTGATGAAGATGATTTGATGTCTGACACATCCATTTAAGATCAAGTAAGAGGTATTCCATTATTTTGAATACAATGTTACTGAATGGATTAATTGGTTGCATGCATGTGAAACAATCTTTAGCAACAAATGGAACACTCACCACATAAATATTGTTAATATCTTCAGGCTTGGTCAAGAAAAGCCCTGAGGATTGATCATTAGTCTTGCTGAGTTAACTGATCTCAGTGGGTGCAGCTGTGCAGTCAATTCTATGAATGTCATTCTGCACATTTATTAAGATGGCTATTGGCATATTACCTCAGTGATATTTATGCACAGTGCTTTTCCAGCAACTGGTAACATACAATAGGAGATTGCATTGAAGAAGAAAATGCAATTTAAAATTTGCCAGGCATCTGAAATTCTGGAGTAAATACATAATTCTCTCATCATTTGGAAAATTGCAGTCTTGTCCTCTGGCCAAGTTGATGTTAACTTTTGTGGCAGCGTATCTTAGAATGTCTTATGAACCTTTGGCCATTGAAAACCATTACATTTCATCATAACCTTTCAGGTTGATTTTTGTTTTGCCAATCTTGTGGGACATTATTTCCTTCTGTCTATCATGCTACACATACAGGTGTCTTTTCAGATGGCACTGGTTATATTCTGCTTTCTGGTTTGTGTCTGGTTTGTGTCAAGATCCAAGTACAGCCGAGGCATTCCTGCCCTGTAAAACAGCTGCCAATATTGGTAATATAAAACATTTCATATAAGCAAAACACTTGTAAGATCCTTGTCTTCTTTTACATCAATTTGCAGGTTGGATTTGTTTTATTTACAGTATAATTAGCGGGCTCACTGTATTTTATATTTTCAATATTCCACAGTGGTTTCACTTGGCTGCCTCTTTTGGATTCAATTAATTTGGAATTTATTTTTCGTATATCTGAGTTACACAAAGCAAAGACTCAAAATGGAAGTTGCAATTAGCACAACAAATCCAGTTAGCACTTTCAACTCCAATGTCACATTTGCATAAAAAAAAGGTAAATGACTTGTTAAGGCAGGTAATTTGACTAATGACAGAAAATAATGGATTGGCATCTTAACATACTCATTTGTGGAAATTTCCCCATTCATTCTCAGATGATAAGAGAATAATTAACATCAGAGTTCTCTATATAGGGTCTCAGTGACTACCCATCAGATAATGAATCCCAATAGAGAAGGCTTTGAACAAGACTTGCTAATATTACGACACATATACTTGGTAAACATCAATATGTTTGTGATTTGATGTTAATTACCTAACTTGCATCTCAAAAGAAAGCATCACGGTTGAATTGGTAGAGCAACTAATTACATTGTTTTCATTTCATGCAGTAAACAAGGCTGGGTTATAGAGTGAAACACATTTATTTGCTTAAGAGGGGAATGTTGTAATGATGCTGCTATGATATATGATTCTGCCTCATGACATTTGAAGGACAAAATCATTAGGCCGTTACCGTGAGTCTGTTAATTTTACTGTATAGAAACTAAATCCAACCTGCAAATTGAAGTAAAAGGAGACCAGGATCTTCCAGTCCATAGCATTAAATCAAATATTTGCATAATTCAATGTGTATAACTCATCTACAATTAGTAGGACTGGCAAATAATGTAATTTTATCCAATTGTTTAATCTAATATGTAAAACAGATTCATCAGAAAAAAAATTATTCCCTGCAACTCAAAACCTTCAAGTCCTACATTTTCTGAACCTTAAATAGAATAGTTAGGCCATTAGGGAAAACAATGAGTCATTCTAAGTTACTCTCATTTACATATCGAAAGGATGCTACATAAAAACAAACTGCTAGTTAGGATTTGAATTCTTAATTTTAAACTTTATTTTAATCTCAACAGATGACTCTTCCAAATGGCATCCAGTCAGTCAGAACAGAATTTAAAAAGAAAAAAAAGAAATGTGCATTTTTTTCTGCAGCTTTGATATCTACATGTCTCAAAGAGATTCAAAGAAAATTATAGTCAAGTGTAATGGCTCTTTTGGTAGACAAATGCAAAAGCCATTCACATCAGGAAGTAGGCATCAAAGGAATTCATACATTGTTAGTCAAGAAACCTGGCCAAGCTCCTTATCTTTTCAACTAATATTATTAACAAGCAGATGATCAACCCCTGGTTTCATGTATTAACTGACTGTTGGTACTTCCCAGCATACATTGTTCCCCAGTTGTCAGCCGTGACCTCAAGACCACTTCCCATTGAGAGGCTTGAACCTCCTAATCCAGACACCAAGTGAGCCAAACAAATGCCACTATAACTGCCCCACTGTTATCCACAATAAAACGTTTAAGCTTCAGGAATTAAGACTTAACTTCATAGAATTTGAAAAGCAATTTGGATTGTTTTACAATCCAGTCTTTTTCTAAAATCTAGTTCTGTTCTGAGATTTGCTTTCTATTCTAGAATTTCATCCAACGTTTCTTGTACAATCTCACAAAGATCATGATGGATAATAAAAAAAGCATCAAAAGACTTGAATTGGTTATCCGGTCCAATCTATTCCTAAGCTTGGTTGATATCAGCTGCATGTTTTAAAATCCAAATTGAATATCATTGATACATAGCTTTGGCTTTCCTTTTGACTTTGGAATTAATGAATGCGCTTCCTTCACATAAAAACTGTCTTAACTTTCCCTAAAGGCAGTGGTTATTTCAATTCAATCACTTCATTCCCTTGTACAACCTGACCTACAACAACAACAATAACAAAATTACACTTGTATAGCGCATTTCACATCAGAAGTCAATGTTTTAGACGCAAGCTGGGATCCGCAATGATGAGGGTGGAAGGAGAAGAAGGGATTTGGGGTAATCAATGGGACCATCGAAGACGAGGGTCTTGAGGTGGGAATTAAAGGAGGCCAGAGAGGGGGTGAGGCGGAGGCACTGCGGGATGGAATTCTGGAGGTTAGGGGCAGAGTGGCTGAAGGCTCATCTGCCAAAGGTGGGGTGAGTGAATCAGGCGACTGGAGCAGGCCAGAGCTTGCTGACTGGAGGGGGCAGGCAGGTTGGTAGGTAATTAGGAGGTCGCAGAGGTAGGGTGGGACGAGGCTTTGCCCCCACTACCTCTATAGTCTCCTAACAGCCAACAATCTGTCTGCTCACTGGTCTATAGACTGCTCCACATCTACTGTCCTACCTGCCCCACCACCAGTCACCAGTGGGTGAGCCTTCAGCCACTCTGCACCCAACTATTGGAATTCAATCCCACAATCCCTCCACCTTGTCCCCTCTCTCCATTCTTGCTTCAAGTCCCACCTCACGGCTCTCTTCTTCAACTATGCCATCGTTCATCAACCATCCCCCACTTCTCTCCATCCTCCCCGATCCCGATCTCAGCTTGGGCCCAAACAATTGACCGTCCAGTGTCTTGGGACATCCTGCCAACGTGAAAAGCACTATAAAAAATAAATCTTGTTGCTGTTGTTTCCAATGCCTCCCCTCGGCTGCCTCCAGCCTCCCAATTGCCCTCCGCTCCACATTGGTGGCCGTGACTTCAACTACTATAATCTGAAGTTGTGGAATTCTTTCCCTCAATTCATGTGCCTTGCCACCTCCTTCCCAATCTTCAAATCCTATATGAAGACTTTCCTTTTTGATCATGCTTATGGTCCATGACAGAGTAGACAGTGGGAGACTGTTTCCCCTGGTTGGAGAAATTATAACTAGGGGTCATAGTCTTAAAATTAGGGATCAGCCTTTTTGCACAGAGTTGAGGAAACACGTATTCACTCAGAGGGTAGTGAACATATGGAATTATCTACCCGAGAAGGCTGTAGATGTTCAGTCCCTGAACATACTCAAGACTGAGATTGATAGATTTCTTATGGATAAAGGGATTAAAGGATATGGGAATAAGGTGGGCAGGTGGAGTTAGAAGATCAGCCATGATCTTATTGAATGGCGGGGCAAGCTTGAGGGGTGGAATGGCTTACCCCTACTGCTTATTTTATGTCACCTACACCCACCCTCTCTCCTTGGCTTATGGTCAGACTCCACCACTGCGAAGCACTTCAGGATGCTACCCTGCAGGAAGGGCCCTGTGCAAATGCAAGTTGTTGTTGTTACATTCAACTAAACATCCCCCTTTGTTGGATAGGAGAGGGAAAGAAGAGCAGAGATGGGAATTGACTCACACAAACTTTGCTGAACATAATGAATCAAACTGTTATGGGGAATTGAGCATGATGCCAGTTAGGATTCTATTCACTTTGGTCCATTAATGGTCAATCTTTCCAGTCTCACAATGGCTTTCTCCTTTGTCACTGTCATATTTCCAAGGGATTTTAAATAATTCTGCAAGCAAATACCAGATGTTGTTATTCACAAGCTAATTGTACAACCCTCTCTTGGTGGTCTTGGCAGCAACCCCTCCAGCATGATTAGTTCTGTATCAAGCTGCATATCCCAGATGGGCCTAGAAAGTGCAGGGTAAATAATGTAATTATTCAATAAGCAACCTGACCAGATAATAAATTATGGAATTGTGATTGTCTAATGATATCCATCCAGTTTGATTAATGTCATAGCTGAAGGGACAATTATAGTATGACTTGTTTTCCAGGATAACTTGTTTTCTGTGTCCTCGGTAATCCACATGAATAGTTTAGATTAATAATAAATGAAAATATCAAGCACACCTGCATAATAAGGTGATGCACTTGTGCAAAGGAAGGAACAAACAAATTCTGAATATTGACTGAAAGATTCCAATAATTTGGAAGCTGCTTGCAAAAAGATTAGGCAAATCAGTTATTCTAATCTCATAAAGATCCTTAACATGGCTTCTTTTGGATTATTGGGAACATGATGGCAGTTGATGGCATGAAGCAAAGATGAAATATTCCATGCTGCTGGGTCAATGGAACGTCAACCGAGGATAACAGCTGTCAAGAAATTTGTGAAGGGGCAAATATAATACTGTATATCACAGATTTTTTCCAGTACTCTAAGTAGTTATGTAAATGTTTACTTGGAAAGACTAAGTAGATTGATTCCTCATGATAAAATTCATTGTAAATAGACTATTGAATTTTTTTTTCTTATTTTGTCTTGTATTTGATGTTCCCTCCTGCACCTCACTATTGCACAGGGAGGGTTAGGGGAGTAGTTGGTTGTGAGCCCAAATAGGAGTAAAACAGGCAAGTAAAACCATCTAATATTCCCATTGATTTCCTCGATTTTAAATGGATATTTAATTCATAAATAAATAATAACCCTTGCATTGTGTTTTTTTCAGTCTGATTTGTACTGCAAGTTAAACAGACCAGGATACATAATACAGTGTTCGCAAAAAATCTCATTTTGCAAAGTCAAGACCATTATACAGTTATCATTATAAATAACTGTATAAATAGGAGTGTTCCTGAAGTCATTTATAGTGCCTCCACTGCTAACCTGGCTGACATCAGCTAATTCAATGCAAACCTTCAAACCTGGGTACTTCCTGATAATTAAGCTGCATTGAACTAATGGATGAACTCACTGAGTTGTTGTAGGAATACACTCTTACAATTCTGTTGTGATCAGTCGGGGACATCATCAAGACAACTCAAAGTGCTTCATAGAATATACCATAATATGATTTGACTGTATACTCTGTGGGCGAAATGCAAACAGTCATGAGAGACAAATTTTATTTTGAAGCACTTATTACCCCAGGTAAAGGAATCCGCCAATCGACAAACAACTGGGTTCCTATTTACTGCTTGGTAAACATAGACATGTGGAGTGAAGAAACTTGTACAATGTTTCGCCCCGGCCTGGAATCAAACGCAGGCCACTCGTATATGAGCCAAGTGCTCTAACTACTGAATCTTCAGTACTCCATTTCATGCCAGGAAGGCAAATATTCAGATGAGCATTTCAAATTGGTGTTGAACCCTGCGAGAGCTGTTTTCGACCTCAAAGTATTTACCTATCACTAGTTGACAGCAACCGTTGCTCTTACATTACTACCATCAGAGACTTTCCAATGTTGCTCCTTCACCACAGCTCCAGGAACAATCTGTCTTGTTTTTGTTGTTTAATTTTTCTTAGCCAGAATGCCAGCATACACACACTTATTGCAGCCAATTATTATGGTATGTTCGAGAGGCACAAACCTCAAGCCAAACTAAATTAGTTTGTCATGGTGTGGTTTCTTGTGTTTTTTGGAGGGGATTCAGCAATGCATTGAAATTGCTGACTATATAATAACTTTTTACACTGGTTGGGAAGGCCTTCATTACAATTGTTCCTCTTGTACATTGCCTGAGGTAAAAAAATATATATTTTTGATTCACTCAGTCAATTTCCAAAGGAAAATCTAATTATTCATCATGTTTGAAAGCATATGAGGTTTCAAAGGAATACAGAATGTCAAGGGTCAAATTTGGTCCTATGGGTTGCACTTTGTCGTTTGGGTTTAGAAGGTTTTGTTTTTACCCCTGTTTGTAAAATTGGAATTTGGAGTGTTTCTGATCGCATATAATATTAGTTAACTTGACGCATGATTACATGACACTTTCCACCAACTTTTTTCTTACTTGTTTGCAATTGTGTTTTGATCAGAGTAGACCAGTTCAATGGGTGGAGTCAGAATACTGCATTGGATTGTCAGCCAGAACTATGGAAGTTCCCGACTTGAGTCTTGAACCTGCAGGCTTCTAACTATGAGGTGAAAAAGCTACCACCTGAGCCTGGCTGACACACAAATGGCCATCACCTACACTTGCCAGGGAAAATATCAAACAGCATGTGAACATCCAGGTTATAGGAGAAAATAGAAAACTTAATATTTGGAGGTTAAATTAAATAAATGTTCCAAAAGTATCATAACTTATTAAATCCAAATAAACAGATTCAAGTGCAGCATATTGGTTAGAGCATTAGCCTCACAAATGAGAGGACCTGGGTTTGATTCCTAGACCGGGCAAAACATTGGGCAAGTTTCCTTACTCCACACACCACTGTTTTCCTACCAGTAAGTAGGAACACAGTTGGCAGTCAATTGATGGATTGTAATAATCCATTAGAAAAATATTTGGTTACTCATTCCACGATTGTTTGTGGGGCACTGTTGTGTGCAATTGGCAGCTGAGTTTCACCCACAAAATATGCCATCAATTCATTTTATAGTATATTCTGTGAAGTTCTTTAATACACCTCGAAGATTGTAATTAATGGTTATATCAAATGCAACGATTACTATCCATGCATTAATAATAATAATAATCCTTGCATTTGATATAGTGCTTTTCACATCTTATCGACGTCCCAAAGCGCTTCACAGAATATACTGTAAAGTGAATTGACTGTATATTTGTGAATTGACTGTATATTTTATTTATTAAAACAATAACTTGCATTTGTATAGTGCCCTTCATGCAGTATAGTATCTTGGTCACCAGTGGCAGATCTTAATGCAATGCTGGGGGAGGTGACCATAGTTGTGATCAATGAGGACATTTTTGATGTGGGATCTGAAAATGGGGAAGGAAGAAGCAACATGATTGGTTTGAGGAAGAAAATTACCGAGTTTCAGGGTAAAGTGGCTGAAAGTAAAGACACCAGTGGTGGAAGAAAGGGAATGAGGGACGTGAAGGGGGCTGGAGCCAACTGAGTGGAGGCAGTGGATGGGGAATGAGCAAATGAGAGAGGTTAGGAGGTGTCAAGGGATTTGTAGAATGTAAGGATCTTGAAGTCGAACCATTCTGTGCTAAGGAGACAGTTTAGCTTGGCAAGGATTAGTGTAATCAGGGTGCAGAGATAGAAACAGGGGTGGGCATGGATGGTAGGATTTTGGACCAGTTGCATTTTGTGGATAGTTGAACTGAGGTGACCGGCGTGGAGAGCATTCGAGTAGTCAAGGGGGTTGGTGATGAGGGCGTGAGCGAGGGTTTTGACTGCAATGCATGTGCGGTAAGGTCGGAGGTGGGCACTTAGCACTAACTGGTATGTGTGATATTTTTATTTACAACCTCTGTTTTACGCAATTAATTTTACTGCTAACTTTCACTATACACTTGAGTAAAGATGTCTGTATAAAGGATGCAGTGATTTGTGAAATGAGCCAATGTTTTAAAGTACTGTGCCACTAATAACCTTGAATTACGTATTCCAACATGGTCTAGCTGGGAAAGAGAGTTACAGCAAACCAGGTGCACATGAGCCACTGCATACATCATTTAAAAAGAATAACTTACATCAGTTCACTTCTAGAGAGCAAACAGAACAACCTTTATGAAGTAAAATCCCAAAACGTACATTTATTATTTTACCACATGGAGCTTAGAGTCTCATACATAGGAGGTATCTGAACACAACTGGAAAGTAAACCACATGACTCATTATATGGCTAATCACCACCTATAAATATTTAAGGAAAAGACATGCCACTGCATGCTACTGTATGTGGATCTAGGTGCACAAATGTACTATTTTATTTTCAAACTTGGGAGTTGTATTGATTATTCTGTTCAAATATCTGGATGCCCAATGTTAATTTGTTTTCCAAGATCTTTCCTATCCATACCTCTTCTCCGCCCTCACCCTTCAAAAATAGGTCAGTCAAGTTACATTCAGTCCTATCTTTCAAGGTAAGCCTTTACACCCTGCAGCCCTCCGTTACCTTACAGAGAAATGGTTCTTTAACTTTCCATGACAATACAATAACCTTAGCACGTCTCTTTTTCTGCAATGGACATTGTATTCCCCTGTTGACAGAATCCATGCCAATTCTGTCACAGGAAAGGACACAAGCTGAAAATGGCATGAAGCATTTTCATTTTATTCTTATGTCCCTATTAGGTTCCTGCTTTTCCCCCCACTCTTCATAACAACATACGTAGGGAGCATACTTACATATACTGTAGGGAGTTTACTGCTAATTTGTCAAGCGTTTAGAGTTCCATATTAACTGATTTTTCCTTGTCCTTTCAAAGAAGGAAAAATAAATTGCAGACTTCTGTTAAACAATTTTTATCCATGCAATGTTTTATCAATCTGCTGATGTCTGGGTTAGCTGATAGCACACTCACCTTTGAGGCAGAAAGCTATGGGTTCAACCACCAAGTTGGGACGACTAACTAGCATAAACTAGAATCACATTCCAATTCAGCATTGGAACTTTGCTGTTTTGCTGGAGATGGCATTCTTTGGAATGAGACATTAACCTGAGGTCCTATCTGCCTCCTTAATTGTATGTTAAATATTCAATGGTGCTACTTGAAAACAATAGAACATTTCTCTTAAACAAAAACACAAAATACTGCACGTGCTGAAAATCTGAAACAGAAATCGCTGGGAACACTCAGCAGGATCCATGGAGAAAGGAAAAGTGAGTCAATGTTTTGGTCACTGCACTTTACAATAATCCATTAAAATGCTTTGAGACATCCTTGGTCTTTCCTATTACCCCTCTGGAACCTTCTCTTCCTTTCTTATCGCCCTCCAAAGCCCTCCCCCACTTTTCTCCTGGATATTGCCACCCTCCTATCTTCCCTCTCCTTCTGCTCTGAACGCCTCCTCATCTTAAGAAATTTCAACCTCCAGTTCACCCCCTCCTTCCACTACCTCTGGTGACATCTCCAACCTCCTGTCCTTCATTAACCTCTCCCTCAACATCCACTCCATCACGCACGTCCATGGCCATCCCTTTGACCTGGTGACCACCCGGGACCTCATCATTTCGGAAATCACCATTACCGATAAAGCCATCTCAGACCACCAATTAATCTCACTTAAAACCTCCGTACCCCATTCCCCTATTCAATCCTGTACTATCACCTACTGCCCCTGCTATTGCTCTTTCAAGTTATCTTCTGGAATTTCTATTCTAGTATTTGTTATGGACAAATGATAAGCAGAGAAAATAAGAGAGCAATGGAAAAAAGGCAAGCACCAGCAAACAATATTGTAAAATAGTATTTAGCTGGTTTAGCAATACGTGGAGTGTTAATATCAAGGCAGAGCTTTTGAAGAATAGGTTTGTAAGAGATATTGTGGAAGACTAAGAGATGGGGGATATGTTGACACGCAATTCACAAATTCCAGTTATTGTGTCTCAGAGGTTTTAAACAAGTGTGTATAAATCCATACAACACAACATTCAACACAATGTGTTGTAAAGAAACCCAAATAATTAATAAATATTGACCAAATGTTTATAGGTGTCTGGGCCTTTTGGAGTATAGTCTAGAACATTAACTAAAGCTGTGGTCAATATTTCAGTTCTGTGATTATTTGAGAAGCTCTATAAACACAGAAGATGTAACCAAAGAGTGAAGGGAAGTAAATGCTTCCAGTTATTCAAAAAGCTTGCCAATCTAAAGTGAAAACTAATCAGCTTGCCATTATCAACACTGAACAGTAAGCTTCCTATTGCTTGTCCAGCTTGGACCACGCCATCATTAACAGGAATTGAGTATCATAAATTATAAGTCCTAGTTTGCTCCTTCAAATTGCAGTTAATGAGGCAAGCTGGCAGGTCCATCATCCAAAGTAATAAATAAAGCACAACTATTTAAACCATTAAGTTAAAAAAGGTGATGGTTAATAGATTGAGAACAATTTATAGGACGCTTTGAATGTTTATTCATGAAGCATAGTTGTTGACGATTTGGAGTTTGTTTATGCGTCATTAAAATACTGCAGTTCTTTGAGAAAACTTCACATGTGGATGATAGTTGTACAGTGGATATTTGCTTTCTGTAAACCTAAGCCACTTGCTACAGTTTCACATTGGGACTAAAGACAGGCTACAACTCATGGAATTAATGGCAAATGATGTTAGTTATTTTGGACAGCTGGTTGGGGGGTGGAGGGGTGCAGGAGCGATTTCTATAGAGGTTTTTTTTTCTCTATATTTATATTCTTAAACCAACACACATTTTATTCATTCTCCACCTGGTCCAGTTTGATTTACTGCCCACTGCAGTATTACTTGCTTCACAACCTGAAACTGCTTATCCAGTCTCCCAGGACAGTCCATTTAAGTTTCCCAACAAATATATTGAAAATGTGTACATTCCCATAACAAAATTATTGTTGTTAAATTCTCCCTCTATTGTGAATCCAACATCTGCAGCAATCTGGTTTCCAGGTTATGTCATATTGATCACAGGGATAAGAACACAGTACAATAATCAAAGGTTCAGTTCATCCAGTTTTTATACTATTGTTGCTGGAGTTCATATTCAGCAATGATCAGAGTTATTTGTTACATTCTGTAAGTGTATTTGATAAAGTTATTCAAGTATATTGTGATGCCAATCTGTTCACAAGGTGCGTAGTAGAACTCTAGTTCAATGCAGGTCAACCAGAGGCTCAAGACGAAATACTGATCCATGAAGTGAAGCCAAATGAGATGGCAGACCTACAGGAAAGTAGATATTGGGACTTTGATGATGACTGAAGGACGTAGGGAATAGATTAGGCAATCAAACACTGCTTGGATTCAATCTATATAAGACAAAAATGAACCCTGCAGGGAGAATGATGAAACTGATAATTTGGATCAGTATAAAATTATGCTGAAAGAAGTTTAAGAAATTAGTGTGCAAACAGAACCGAATAAAAAGGTCAAAACAGCAATTACAAGATATTAAATCATAAATATTACAGCATAGAAGGCTATTCAGCTAATCGTGCACACACGAGCTCTCTGAAAAAGCTACTTATTCAGCTTTTCCCTTTACCAATAATAAATGTAATAATTTATCTTCCAAACATTAGCCTGATTCTGTAGTAAAAAAACTATTATACACTCTGCTTCAACTATGTTTTTTGATACAGCATTCCATGTTCCAACAATCTTCTGTGTAAATGCAATTATCATATTCTCTCCACAATGTAATAATAAACCTGTTTTTGCTGAAGGTTTGTTTTCTAAGATTGATTTGCTGAAGAGAAGTCAAATCATATTCTCTATAGTTCAATTGTAACTTTTTATATACAAGCCCTGAGGCATTGGAAAGTTTTGGGTTAGGGAGAGTAGGAAATGTTTGTTCCCAGAAGAGAAACATTACGCAAAATGAGCAGAATAATTCTGGAAAATAAACAAGCTAAAAGCAAAGTTAGAAAAATGTTTCAAGAGCTTTCAATTTACAAAGGACTTCCAATGCTTCAGTGGAAGGCAGTGACGATCTTATCAAAAATTTGGCAGAGTCCACCCGCCTCTATCTGTAACATACAACCAATGCAACTGAATTCCTCATCCACACGTTTATCACTGCTGGAGTATTCCAATGCCCTCCTCACAGCTCCCCCCAGCTACACCATATACAAAATTCAGGATAGTTACCCTCACGATACTCCATACCGCAATCACACAAGTCCTTCCCAGGCTCCACTGCCTACCAATTACTGAACGGATAGGCCCCACCTTCCCATCCCGCCAAAAGACTACGCCACTATCAGTAGCTCGGGGACGTTATTCTGCACAAATGGCACAATATATGTTCAAATTGTTGCTATTATTACTGGATATTCGTAACAAGTGCTCAATATTGGTGATGTTAATTAACGCAGTGCAGGATTTTAAATAAATACATAAACTTCCTCTAATATTTTGTTTAGTGCTATAAAATGTATCACGTTGTGATAGTACAGTAAAAGCCCATTTATCCAGCACCCTCAGGATCTGACCAATGTCGGTTAAGCGAGTGCCGGATATTCGGCCCGAAAATGCAAAAAAAAACAATTTACTGCATTTTTCCGGATAAATTCCGGTTAATCGAATGCTGACTTTTTTTTTGTGTGTGCCGGTTATACAGAAGTTACGGATGATCGGGTGCCAGATAAATAGGCTTTTACTGTACTACATTATTACTAATGCATACTCCGCATACAGTAAAACCATAATTTCATATATTGCAAAAAACTAATTTCAGTGTACACACATTTCTATGAATTCATATAATTTGGCCGGATGAAATTAATTACTTCCCTGCAGGAAACAAGGGCACAATAGGAAACATATAATGAACCCTCAATGTTGTGCTTATACTGCAACGTGGAACAGAAAAGCTGATATTATCCATTGTCTACCTCATCACATTTTCAATAGGAGCAACTAATTAAACCAATTTCAAATTTCTGCACCCACTGTGGATTGAAATGTCAATAGCAAAGAAGCAATATCCTGACATGCAAGCATGAAGAGATTTTAGACAGTTGAGTGGTGTTAGTTGCTGTCCAAGTAGAAACAGCATCTCACTGTAATCCACTGCCATCAGTAAACTGTAACACACTGGCATTTTAATAGCTTTGATATTTATCTCCTAATCAAGCAAGAAATTATGTGCTTCACCTGTACCAATGACTGACCAAGAATTACACTTTCAAAACTACATGTCTACATGTAGCTTTGTTAGTGTAAGTCTTGTAAATCTTGTAATCTACAGATCAGGTGGGGTTACGAAGCAGACTGGGGCAGTAAGTCACAGAGGTAGTGTGGATTGCAGGAAGTTGCAGAAATAGAGTGGGGTGAGGCAATGAGAGAGATTTGAATGTGAGTGAGAGGATCTTAAATTTGAAGCACCTTGGAACAGGAAGCAAGTTTCCACCAGGGAACCATGTGTACATCCCGCTAACTCTGATGATATCTGAGGTCTGAGCCAAACACTTGTGGGTCAATACAGAGTGCGCAACATTTCAGCAGGAGATGGACTTTGCGCCTCAAATAGTTCCTTACATCAGAAAAACCATTGCAACACTGTTAGCAAAAAAAACAGGAAATGTTTACTTTATGGAATTAATGCTGCTTCTGTATTCGGAGCAATGCTGTAGCTGGAAGGTGAAAAAACATTATTAAGCAAACAAGTCCCTTCTTTAAATCTCCCAAGTGCAATACACCTGGACAGAGGCCTGCAGGGAAAGTGCCCCAAGGCTTTCACAAGCAATAAGGCAATGGAAATGGTTATGTGGTGATAACATTTCAGTAAAAGAAAATGAACAAAACAAAAAGATTGCCTTCAATTACCCCTTAATATTATGGAAGAGACTAAAGGCAGAGGAAGACATTTATGGCAGCTAACCATAATGTATTATAGCTCTGCAATCTGAAATAGGCAGAGGGATAACAGCAGTTAACACTGGGTCTCCATTCTACTGGCTGTGCCAAGTTTCACCGAAATATATATTTTCCCTTCAATAACATGTTAAATCATAATTTTGGCATCTCATGATAACAATGCCAGAACTGCTGTGACACATTATGTTTAACAGTTTCTGCCTTCACGCACATTACAGTTGATGATACAGCATTACTGAGATGCACTAGTAATATTTTCTTTATCTTCTCATGAACAGGCCCATCTGGATGTTAGCAGTACTGTCCGGCGTGTAGGGCGCTATACAAATCAAAGTTGTTGTTGTTATTGTACTAAGCAAGAAACATTTTTAGGCACAAAAAAAAATTCCGAGGCACCTCTGCCAATATATGGTCCTGAGGGAACAGGGAGGAGCACTCAGAAGAACCATAGAAGGTTGCAAGCAAACAAGTCAAAGGTGGTGTCACAGAGCCAAAGACAGTCTTCAAACAAAGAGTCATGGAAAACCAGAAGAATACCCAAAGTGTGGTTGGTCAGGATTATAATATGCTTAGAAGTTGAGAAGGATAGAAAGCCACATCATTGAGATGAATACACTCTCATATCCAATGGGTGCTTTCTGCTAGACTTGTGCACTGTTCGGGAAAGGTGGAACGAAATAGGTACGTGTTGAGTAGTGCTTACGATCCTTTCCCCCCCCCACCCCCCAGAAGGTCCCAACCTAATTGTTCAGCGCCTTGGGACGTCCTCACGACGTGAAAGACGCTCTACAAATGTAATTTTGTTGTTGCTGCTGCTTCACAGATCTTATTATGGTGAAATAGTATACACGCGTACAGCCATGTCTGACAATGTAACATATCTCTGTATCATTTTAAGAATTTTACATAGTGGATTTCACCATCCTGTTCCAAGTAAAAAGCATGAATAATACAATTGGTGGCATTATATCATACCTATGACCTGGCATATGCTCATACTATGAATTATGTGTCAGCCTAGCTCAGTTGCTCGCACTCTCACCTTTGAATCACAAGGTTATCAGTTGAAGTCCCATGTCAGACGTTTAGCTCAGTCTATGAAGACATTCTATGAAGTGCCAAAGAAGTGCTACATTATTGAAAGTGATGGTCTTCAGAACAAATGTTAAACTGAGGTCTGGTTGTTCATGTAATTTTAAAGATCCCATGGCAGAGTTTGAAAACCGAAAGAAGTTTCTTCTGGTGTCTTGGCTAACAATCCTCTTGATAAAATCCACTATTCACTTCATGGCACTGTGTGTGATATTGCTATGTGCAAATGGGCTGTCACAATCACCTGCAAAATACAGAGTCACTACACTTTACAGTAAATCCTGTGAAGTACCTTGAAGTGTTCTCCACATCAAATGTAGTGATTTATTATGATTGTTTCTTCTTTTTCCTCCTCCCCCCACTCCAACCACTGTCGGCTGTAGGTTGTTTGTTGTTGCGAGTGGTCATTACTAAATTCCATTTATTCCCATATGAGGTACAAGTTGCAATAATGCAATTAAACTGAAAGTAACATACTTCCAGGGAACACTCAAAAAGCTAAAAGCCAGGGAGATAACAACAACAACAACAAATTATAACAAGTTACATTAGAGAGTGTTTGACCTTGGGCATACTATTACGGGACTGTTGTTGCGCGAAGCAAGAAATACTGCAAAAAACACAAACTGCTGGGAACACTCAGCAGGTCAGGCAGCATCTATGGAGAAAGGAAAGTGAGTCAATGTTTTGGGTCCATAACCCTTTGTCAGAACTGGACTTCCCATTGGGATGAAGGCAAAATGAAAGAACGAGTCACTCCAGACTACTTATAATGGCGAGCTACAGAGCTACAGTTGGCTCTTTTCAGTATATTCCGTGAAGAATGTGATAACATACTATATAAAAAAGATTGTTGTTAAAATTATTATACCTTTCATTGTGATCATAAACAGGACAGAAAACATTCATACCAGGTGCTTAAGAAACTATCAAAAGAAAATAATATTATATTTCGAAGCTTTTTTCAATCCAATTAAAATAGATTTAATTGAAATCTCTAAACTTCCAGTAACATGACCTCTTCTAGACGTCTCCTTTTGTGATGACCTTTGCACAATGCCAGCAAGACAGGCAATTGCAGAATCTTTGAATTGCTAAAACATTTCAGACATTTACAGTTACAAAGATGGATGCATGTGCAATTAAAAGAGGGAGGAGCGCTAATTGAAAGCATCTTAACTATCAGTAAAGATCTCTGTACTTACCGAGAACTATAAATGTGTTCTGCGAAACAGTTAAATTTAAATCAAAATCAAAACTACTAACCAGAACCTTTAGGTGGGCTGTGATAGCTGAATCCGAATACTGAATAGATTCAGCTTTTGACAAGTTTAATATTTCTGCGTTTTACTGTGTAATGATAGATTACAGTACTCTTCAATTCTTTGGAAATGGCAGAATAATTACAGGACCTTCACATCCTCTGAGTGGTCCAATAATTGTACACATTTTAGTTTGACAAGTAATAGTTTACTTGGTGTTGATTTTATACACAGTGTTTCTTGTATTAAGCTAATGCATTAATTTCTAAAACAACTGAAACAAATCACAAACGCAAGGTAATACACATCAGAACATTTCACCTTTCATATGTGAACAACACACGTTTCCTTTTAGATTATTTAAAGTTTGGATAATTTCTGTAACCTTTCGCTTTTTAACATCTTTCTATATGAGCAACCACAATTGAAATGAATGTCACCTGCATAAGAAAATGAATGTAACTCATTGCACAATCAGTACAAGCTAGCATTGTGCAAGTCAACAATTATGTTACAGTTCCTTTTTAATAATAATCTTTGCATTTGATATAGCTCCATATCACATCTTCTAGACGTCTCAAAGCGCCTTCACAGAATATAATGTAAAGTGAATTGACTGTATATTTATGGGCGAAAACACGGCAGCCAATTGCACACAGCAGTGTCCCACAAACCGTCGTGGATTGAAATGATCAATATATTGTTGTTGTTGTTTTTTACGAGGGATTTATTATCAGGACCCTGCCTCGGAATAAAACCTAGATGTCTCGCTTGCAAGGCGAGTGTTCTAACCACAGGATATTTTGTGTTAGAACTGAAAGCAGCAATCTAACTACAACAATAACCCTTGTATTTGATACTACAAATCCCTTCACACCATAGCACCTCCCTACTTTTCTGACATGCTTTATACCCAATCCTTTAGTGACTTCCTCCACTTGACTGGCTCAGGCTTCCTTTTTGTACCTCATTCCCTCTGCTCCACGATCAGCAGCTATATTTTCAGCAACAACAGCTCAAAGTTTTGAAATTCTCTCCCCCAATGCCTCCGCCTTGCCCTCTTCTTCCCCTCTTTTAGATCATGACTGAATACCTTCCTCTGTGACCATACTTATGGTCACCTCCTCCCTCCTGCCATTTCAGGTCAGGCTATGACACTGTGAAGCATTGTAAGACGTTGATCTGCGTGAAGAGCTTTATATAATTAGAAGTTGTTGTCATTCATTTTGTAGGTGAAAGTGCAATAACAACAACAAAATTAAATCTGTTTAGCAACATGTAAAATGATTTTATTTTAAAGTAAGTGAAGCTGGTGGAGAAGTATAAAGATAGGAGGGGAAGAGAGACACAACATTTGGGGAATATTTCAAGGTGGGGATTATCTCAAGGTGGAAGCCGAGATCTCCAGCCTGCCACTGTTGTCCAGAACTAGTGGAAAAGGATACTATGGTTTCAGTTCTTCTGTTTTACAGGCAGGGAAGGGTCAGTTACAGAAGCACGTGCCTGGACTCAGGCTAAATATGGCATGAGAGGGGTACTGTGGTATGCTGTTTGTCCTGAGGTCGACAGGGTTGTTATCTGTGACTGAATGGTTCAGTATTAACGGCTGCACGGTATCCTGTAAGTATATAACTGTCTGTGTTGTTGTTAATAAAAATATGTTGCACCATATTGGATTGTCTGGTTACCTGATTCGGAGATCGGAAATCCCAACACCTTTCACGTCGGGAGGACATCCCAAGACACTACAGCAATACCCAGAACACTGAAATTTAATGCCCACATGAACAAGTAAACAATCCTTTAATTTTAGCTTCTCTTTGGTTAGAGTGTTTTCCAACATTGAGACTCTTCCCAACATTGCATTTAGTAAGGAGTAATATGTCTTGTGCACGTCAGTTGCATGGTCTAAAGTAGCCCACATATTTGTGTTGATTGTCAAGCATTATCCATTGAGCTATTTTGCGTAAAATTAGTGGTCTCAGAAAAAGAAGAGAAACTGACATAAAACATATTTTGTTGCTATTGCAGCATTTTCGCCCATAAAATATACAGTCAATTCACTTTACATTATATTCTGTGAAGCGCATTGAGACGTTTCAACGACATGATAAGGCGCTATAGCGTTATTGATAAGGTGTGGGATCTGTTATTGTAAAGCGCTCTGAAATGCCGTCCGGTGTGGAGGGTGCTATATAAATTTAAGTTGTTGTTGTTGCTATATCAAATGCAAGGATTATTATCTGCAACCTGCATGCCCCGAATTCACCAATTTAAATAAAACACTTTAAAAAACATTTTTTTTTAAAATTTCCCCAATTATGCAGGTGTTGAATAGAAATTGTTCCCAAAAAGGTCATATCATGCACTTTGTATCAAAAAGAACTATACTGAGCTGCACAGTTATTACTTTTTTGACATTTGCTATTAATGAGAAAAAAAAATACAGAATGCGATTCAATATGTTGCATTTCTTAAAATAAGAAATGAATATTATCACATTACTAACTACCCTGGAGACCGTATTCATGATCACATTCAATGAAAAATAAGTTTTATACCTACATATGTCTTATTCAAAAATCTTTTAAGAGATGTTCTGCATTATCTTAATTTTATTGAAATCACATTATCATTTTCCCAGTACTAAAGGGGCATTTCGATGACAAAGTGGATATCACATATTTTTATCATAGGAAACCATGTCTTAT
The DNA here is from genome assembly GCA_035084275.1 of Hydrolagus colliei. NCBI lineage: Eukaryota > Metazoa > Chordata > Chondrichthyes > Chimaeriformes > Chimaeridae > Hydrolagus > Hydrolagus colliei. The sequence continues at coordinate 16,316,001 of CM068747.1, read as the reverse complement.
ATTTGGTTAAAATGTGCACTTTCTTGGCAGCTATCTTTAAAAAGACATTAACAATAAATAATAATAATCCTTGCATTTGATATAATGCTTTTCATATCTTCTAGACGTTTCAAAGAGCTTCACAGAATCTACTGTAAATTGACTGTATATTTGTGGGCGAAATGTGGTAGCCAATTATGCACAAACAGTCATAGATTGAAATGACCAATTTTATTATTGTGTTTTTTTTGAGGGATTATTATTAGTTGTGAGGAGTCAGGAAACCTGCCCAAGGTTTTGCCCTGATTTGCCTGGATTTGAACACAGGTTTCATGCTTGTAAGTCGAGTGCTTTAACTACTGAGCTACTGGACTCCACATTGGGTGTGATGGGTTAAGGTTCAATGAGAGTTAATGATTCTGGTTTTCATTTGAAAAAGAAAAATTGAAAGGAGACATGATCCAAGTCTTTCAAATAATGAGAGGCATGGGATAATACATTGAATATATTGAATATACTGAATTGCAACCACAGGGGAAAGCTAATAAATTAATGAGCCTCAAGCAAGATTGAATGTTTTCTGGATGAGAATGAACAGTAATAATCAAATACTCTGGATCACAACAGTTCCTGTTCTACTCGGAAAATGAAAATCTCATGTCTGGAAAGCAACCAGTTAGATTTGTATAATGTAGGTTCCAAGGTTAGATACATGTTCTGCAGTTTCACTCAATTATTTTGAGGGTCAGGAAGAAATTTCATTGAACTTTGCCCAAGAGATTAATATATTGTGTAGAATCCGTGATAGTGCAAACTGTATAGCCAGTTCAAGAAAGGGACTGAAGAACCAAAGCAGCTTTTCATTTTCTACGTGTTGTCAGATTCTTACAAAGTAATCCCAAATTGACACTGCATAATACAAATCAAAACACTCTCTCTAGAAATGATTCAGTGTGCTAAATTATAGACACGATGAGGCCTGTTGTTGCTTCCCAGCCATGCTCCTTCTCCCATCATTCCCACTACAATCCCCTCCAATCCTGTTTTGTGCTGCCCATGGCACCACAGAAACAGCCTTGGGCAAAGTGACAAATTACATTTTGTCCATCTGTAATCAGGGCTCCCACTGTCTCCTCATATTCATTGACATATGTGCTGCCTTTGATAGTATTGACCACTCTATCCTCCTCTGCCACCTCTCCTCACACCTCAGCATCTATGGGTCTGTCCTTGAGTGATTCAGATCCCACCTTTCAAACTGTCTTCACTTTGTCTCCACAAACGGCTTCTCCTCCGTTCACCACACTGTCTCTTCGGAGCTCTGTCCTCGGCCCTCTCCTCTTCAACATGTACATGTTCCTTCATGGTGATATTGTCTGTAGACATGGAGTCAACTTCCACATGTATACGGATGACACACATCTCTCTGCCTCCACCCTTGACTCCAGGACAACTGCTCTCCTAACAGAATTACTATGAGACACCAAGTCCTGGATGAGATCGAACTTTCTTCAGTTAAACGTCAACAGAACTGAGACCCTCCTGATTGGCACCCATCAGCGCCTACACAACTCAGGTGCAGACAGCATCACCATCCATGGATGCACTCTAGACCTAACCCAACATATCCTGGAATCTTTTCAACGTGAAGAGCATTCTTTAAATGTAATTTTGTTGTTGTGGTTCGACTCTCAACTGTCCTTTCTACCCTATATCCATGCCATGACCTTCCCCCACCTCCACAACATCACCTGGCTCTGCCCCCGCCTTTCCCTTCAGGCTACCAAAACCCTCATCCACGTAATCAGCACATCAGGGCTCAACTACGCAAACACCCTGCTTGTCAGTCTTTCCAACTTTTCTCTCCAAAAGCATCCAGAACTCTGCAGCCCATGTCCACTCCAACATCAGGCTATCACCCCCACTCTCATCAGGTTCCACTAGCTTACCATCCCTCAGAGAATAGATTTAAAAATCATCATCCTTGCCTTCAAATCTGTCCACAGCCATGCTTCTTCCTACCTTTGTGACCTGCTAACATTATATCAACCCATCCACATCCCCTGCCTGGGCTGCTCCACCATTGGTTGGGCCTTCAGCTTTTCTGCTCCCACTCTTTGGAACTCCATTCCCCTTTCTCGTCACCTCACTCCTTTCCTTGCTACCTTCAATGCATGTCTCAAGATATGCCTTGAAGGTAGCAAGTCTCAAGCATGTTTCAATGCTCTTTGGCTACCCTCCAACTCCTACCCTGTCTAACCCTGCTGCATAGGCAAATGTCTGTCCTGCCTCTTGGAAAGTCCTCCTGAAGTGAAAGCCGCTAAACAAACATTATTTGTTCTTGTTGTGAGTCAGCTTAGCTGATTGTTGCCTCTGAGATAGATGTTGTGGATTGTGGCTCCATGCCAAGACTTGGAATCACATCTTCTAAGATAATGGTCCAATGCAATGATTTCCAAACTGTGGGGTGCACCTCCCTTGTGGGGCACGTACCATTGCCTGGGGGGGTGCGGAGCTTTAGAGTCTCGAGCCCTCGAGTGCATGTGGAGCTGAGGACCCGAGTGTGTGGAGTCGAGTGTGAAGGAGGGGAACGCAACGAAAACTTTGCTGAATTAGGTGGAGGCGGCGCAATTTACAGTTTGGAAGCCACTGCTGTAATGCTGTGCTGGAGATGAACTGCATTACTGGAAGTGCCATACTTTCGACGAGACATCAAACTGAGGTCCCATCTGCCTGTTCACATTGATGTTAAAAATCTCATGGCACTAATCAAAGTGGGAAGTTGAGTATCCTGTCCAATAAATCAACCAAATTAATTTGGTTTCATGGCTATTTGTGGGACATTGCTGTGCACAATTGTGGAACATTGCTCCAGCACCTTGGGACGTTCTCCCACGCTATACAAATGTAATTTTATTGTTGTTATCACATTTCACCAACAAAATATACAGTCAATTCCACTTTTGCATATGTCCCGTGAAACAGTTTGCAATGTCTCAACAATATGATAAGGCACTACATCATACGCAATTGGTTATGATATTTATTATTATTATTCAGTGCAGAGAGAATTTATGCAACAAATCATTTTGATTTGATCAAGGAAATCTTACAGTGTGTGCCAGGAACAAAACGGACAACCAAGTCATGTTGAGTGAATAATCTAATTCTCAACATTGGTAACAGTTGCTTTTGTTGAACAACTTTGCGCCTTCTGAGAATTGTAGCAGTTTCCAGCAGTTTGTTTCCTGAAGTTAGAGTGTAATGGAAAATAACCTGGAAACACAAATAGGTCAGTGCCCTTAAGATTTATTAACTTTCTTTAAATTATCTGAATGCAAGAATGGTTACTTGACAATCAGAATTTTTTTTGTGTGCTTCTCAATTCAATAGCCATGCATTATTGGAAAACTCAATCAGTCATTCTACGCTTGGTTCAGTTTGCAGCACATTTTGATCGAAGATTTGAAATTCAATTCTCGTGTTGGGAATTGAGCTCATAGGTTGATACTCCAGTGCAGTACTAGAAAAGCAGTGTATTGTTGCAAATGCCTTAATTCAAACAAGAAATCAAACCAAAGCTTCTGTATCCCTTTTCTTCTAAACATCCCAGAATGTGATAAGTATAGTGTTAGAACGTTTTTGGCCAAAAAGTGTCCAAATTAGTTGGTCATTCACTTCATGGCTGCTTATAGGATCTGCTTTGAGAAAATTGGCTGCTATATTTGCTACAAATACAAAGTCACTGGACCTAATAGTTGCAAAATGTTTTGAAATATTTGAACATTATGGGTGGTAAATGTTTTACTATGCCTTATGATGAAAGCTGCTGGTTAGATGTTGTGCGGGAACAGATAATAATAATCCTTGCATTTGATATAGCAGCTCGTCGCATCTTTGAGATGTTTCAAAACGCTTTACAGAATATATTCTATATACTGTACTGTGAATTGACTGTATGTTTCATGGGCGAATCTCAATAGCGCTTAGCAGTATTTCACAAACAGTTGTGGATTGAAGTGACCGATTTATTATTGTACTAAACTCCACTGATGTGTTAAATAAATGTTGAACTGTTGAATTTCTTGTCACAGTATTCTTGGAAAGAAACTATGTGTAATCATGGACCAATTCCTGACATTTCATTTTTGACCTGCTGAGCTTTTTGTTACCCACGTTGAAGACCGAAGGACATGATATGTAACCATTTCATTCATAAGAAAATATTATTTGACAATTATTTTGTGGGAGGGATTTATCAAGTCAATAGAAATTATGAAAGAATCCACTTGACATGATTAACAGAGGCATCTACAAATACGGTGTACTTATTTTGTATCTACTTTTATTTTGTGATGCTCAGAGTTTCAATCAACAAATATTGGAACCTAAACATTTTATTTTATTCCTCTACCTGAAGTCTGCATTTAATATACAGATTAAAAAATTGCATGAAATAATAGTGCAGGTATAATAATAATAGTTCTTGCATTTGATACAGCGCTTTGTAATGTCTTTGAGATGTCTCAAAGCACAGAATATACTGGAAAGCGAATTGACTGTATATGTATGGGCAAAACACAGCGCAACTAATTGCGCACAGCAGTGTCCTACAAACGATCTTGAAATGAAGTGACAAATTTATTATTTTTTATGAAAGAATTATAACCTCCCCAGAAAAGTGATCAGCCAATAGACCCATTCCACATTCCCTCACCTCCACGACATTGCCCGACTCCACCACTACATCACCCCTCAGGTCAATGAAACTCTCAATGCCTTCAGCACGTCCAGGCTCGATAATGCTAATGGCCTGCTTTTTGGCCTTCCCAACTCCTCCCTCCATTGGCTGCAGGTCATCCAAAACTCTGCAGCGCAAGTACTGTTCCATACCAAGCTCCATGACTCTATCAATCCCATTCTCGCCCACTCCACTGGCTACCATCATTCAAAGGATTCAATTCAAGATTCTGGTCCCCACCTGTAAAGCCCTCCATGGCTTTATCCCACCCTACTTCTGCAACCTCCTAAACCCCCTACCAACCTGTCCGCTCCTTGCACTCAGTGGGCTCCAGCCTGCTCCATGTCCCCCGATCCACCTGCCCCACCACCGCCCGAAACCTTTGAATTTCCATCCTGCATTCCATCTGCCTCAACTCCTCCCTAGCCTTCTTCAAGTCCTGCTTCAAGGACCTACTCTTCGATCATATCTTTGGTCACCCCTTTTCTCTCCCTTCCCTCCACCCTCCCCAATCCCCAGCTCAGGTTATAAACACTGTCCTGCGCTTTGAGACGTCCTTCCGACATGAAAGGTGCTATACAAATATAACTATGTTGTTGTTATTGTTGTTCACTGCATCCCCCCACCCCACCCCCAACATACACATTAATTGAATATCTTGAAATAGGGAGGTCAAAATTTAATGTTTTCACATTTTGTTTCAAAACTTCATTTTGTTCATATTAACTAGTTTGGAATACTGTCTTGTGATTTCAGTAATAACCAGTAAGATTTTTAGCCAGTTAACTTTAAACCAAATACTGTAGATTGCTCTATTTTTCTTGACAGGGAAAAACATATTATTGTAAGCTAAAATTAAACATTAAAGCTAAAAAAGCAAACCACAGTTTTAAATGTTACATGACAGCATTTAAAATAAGAATCTGCAAAACACCAGAATACTAGCGAGGCAGCATGTGCTGGAGGATCAAATCATGAGAACAGCATTTACATCTCAGTATGGGAGCTCAAACCCCATTCCACCAAGTAACCACATGAAATTTGCGGCAATTGTGTGAATGGATACAAGTCTGGGATAAATTAACTAAAATGTAAGCCAGCCAGCAATACATCACAATAAACTCAAGGCAAATTATCATATGGTCACGAAAACAGAAACATAGGAGCATAGGAACAGGAGTAGGCCATCCAGAACTCACCCAAACCAAACTTTGCTCTCCAATTCCCCAGTCCTCACCAGACTTCACTGGCTCCCTGTCAGAGTGGGTTGACTTCAAAATCCTCATTCTCGTGTTTAAATTCCTCCAATCCCCTGCACCCCCTACCTCTCTAACCTTCTCTCTCCTCACAGCAGTACCCACTGCCTCCACTCTACTGGGGCTGCCTCCACTGGGTCTGGCCTCCTCCTTGTCCCCAGAATCCCCCACTCCACCATCGGCGGCCGTGCTTTCAGTCACTACACCCCGAAACCCTGGAACTCCCTCTCTCAATCCCTCCACCTCAACCCCTCGTTTTCCATTTACAGGTCGCACCTGAGGACCTTTCTGTTCGACCCCGCCTACGGTCACCTACCCCTCCCTCTAACTCGGGCTCTGCTATTGTGAAGTGCTCTGAGATGCCGTCTGGCATTGAGGGCACTATATTAATCCAAGTTGTTATTGTTGGCCTTTTCGCCCTTCAAGCTTGTTTAACCATTCAATTATATCCTGGCTGATCTGTCACTCTACTTATCCTTTCAATTCCAATTTCCCACTTTCTCCCCATATCACTTACTACCCTGACCTACCAAAAATTTATCAACCTCACTGTTGAATGTGTGGTTGGATCCAGCATCCACGACCATTTGAGGGAGAAAATTCCAGATTTCTACCACCCTTTGAGTGAAAAAATGCTTTCTGATTTCATTCTTAAATGGGCTGGTTCTAATTTTAAGACTCTGTCCCCTTATTTTGGATTCCCCCACCAGAGGAAATAGCTTCTCTCTATCTACCCTACCAAACCTTTTTATCACGTTCAATACTTCAATCGAATCACCCCTCAACTGTTTAATCTCAAGGGAATAAATTCAAGTTTACGCAGCCTTTCCTCGTAAGTTAACATTTTTAGGCCTAGTAACATCCTGGTGAACCTGCGCTAAATAAACTCAATAAATTTCCCAATGGCTCAGTTGAAAATCTCACTGTTGTGCGAAACTGATCCATTCAGACATAGAAATTGCTGAGGTGAGCCTGATATTGTCAGTCTTTTCCTTTGTCTTCTTTATCTCCTTTGCCTTCCATGTCCTGCCTCTCCCCCTTTAACGTTTTTAAGAAACCTCTCCCTCCAAACAAGCCCCAGTCCTGACGAAGGGTTGTAGACCCGAAATGTTGACTCTTTTTCCTTTCTCCATGGATGCTGTTTGACCTGCTGAGTTCCCCCAGCAACTTTTGTTTTTGTTGTCAGTCTTTGCTGGATTAGTTTGTCTGAGTCAGGGTAAAATAGGGTTCAGAATCCAGATTATTGTCTAGTCATCTACTGGAAAATGCTTGTGTGCAACAGGATTTAGGTGAGAATCCATTTTGCCTCCCAAGATGAAATAGACTGCCAATGCTCACGATTCCAACAACAACAACAAAATTACATTTATTCAAGCTGACATGCAAGAATTCACACTCAGGACAACTATTAGAGTGTAGAGGGAATTCATGTAAAGGCATCCAAACTCAAGTCGGTCTCTTAAGCAGAGGAATGACAATGTGAATGGCTGACCGAGAATTTAAATATAAATCTTAACATTTGAATAACAAAACGCCTTCCAGGAAAAATAAACTATTGAATGTTGCACTGAAAATACTGTAGGTTATGCAGTTTGACGACTGGTGCTATCAATGACAAAGTGAAGCAGCCAGTGAAAACAATTTACTTTGGAAAATCAGGCAAAAACATGCTGTTAATAGCTGGCTGCTGCTCTCACATTGTCAGCACAAATACCTTATAATGAATTCCTGGCCACATCAAAGAGTTTGCTATTAAGGAAACCAGAAGACAGAAAACTTCAGCACAAAGTACTCGGCAAGGGTCTTAAAGACAAGTTGCCCCCAAAACACAACTGTTGAGAGATAATTTTGACCAAATGGATGATCGATAATTCCAAATTGAACAAAATAATAATCCTTGCATTTGATACAGGGCCTTTCACTTTGGGAAGACTTCTCAAATAACTTCACAGAATATAGAGTAAAGTGTATTTTGTAGTCACATTTTGGGTTGTTTAGCATTCAGAAATAAAAAGTAGTGTCAACGAGTAATAAACAATTCTGATGTTAAAATGTCTTGCCATAAATTTTATGTATTGGGCTTTAAATGTTGCAGCTTTGGTCCAAAACCGTTTCCTTTTTTGTTCACTCAGCAGTTGTGTCAGAGCAAGTTTGTCCATCTACACATTTCCTCTGAGGTTACTGGATATCAGAATTTTAATTTGTGAAACATCATTTTGATTTTTAAAGAAAATTGTATCCATGTTGAGTGCATCCAATTTATTTCATTCCCACGATGGTCTAATGTTTTTCTGTAAAACTGATGCAATTTCTCTAATACTATTCAGCAGGGCAGAGAAGGAGATTCAAATACGTTCACACAATAATTTCCCTGCTGTTTTTATGGAGGATCTCTTCAGTTTCCCTGAACTTTATGAATAGAAGACAACCAGAAGCAGATCTGAAACAGTTTAGGAGGAATCTTTGAGCAGATAGTGGTAAGAGTATGGAACTTCATGTTGAAAAATATTGCTTGAAGTACACAGCATCAAATTATTTAAGAGGAAATGTTATACATTTATGAGAGAGAAGGAAAAAGAGGGGTACTGGAGAAGGGATTAGGTGGGGATTAAAGGCTCATGTGGGATATGAACATAGTCATGGACTAGTTTGGCCAAGTTGCCCATTTCCTTGCTGTAATCTATGGGATTTCATTGCCACCCAAATAATTGTTCACTCCACAGTAAATCATGCAAAGTGCTTTGATATGTTTTGGCATTGGTTCCTTGTAAAGGCTCAAGAACAGGGGTCGGTCTCCGCTAGGTGGCACTCTTGCGCATGATTAGTAGGACAAGAGGAAGGCCCGATAGAACTGTGTGCAGTATTTATTTAGTCCAATTGACAATGAAACCAGATGCAATGAAGCACATAATTGCATGCATCTCAAAATATCTTGGAAGTTGCAGAAAATATTGCTCCTTTCTCTTGCTTACATAGAGCCCTGCGCGAGATGCCACGTAGTAGAGATCGACTGATTGGAAACACCATATGCAAGAATCATTATTTAACTCTATGCAGATCAATTATCTTTAGAAACCAACATTTAAAAAAAAACTGGTTTAAAATTGGAATTTGGGAAAGACTCAAGTTCATGTTCCAAAAATACCTTAGTCTCTAATTCTCACATCATCTTAGTCTTAAAATCTAATATCATAGGTGGTTTGTTTTTTTGAAGGCTGATTCAGAACTTCTTAAAAATAACAACTCTGTGATTTTAGTTGAATGGATAATGTCTGCAACAGACACTCACCAACTGTTGTTCAAGGCTAAGTAGGTAAGGCTTGGCTGTAGAAGGAGAGGGCAAGATTACTTATTCCATGTTTCATGATCTCACAAGTCTCGTTGAAGAGGAGCAGAATAATGCACAGCCTATCATAGGAAACCAGGTAGAAGGAATCTTTATTCCTCCTCCCTCAAGGGAAGAACATCCACTTGCTCTCTCAAAAAACTATCACTATCTTGTGTCTAGGATGAAATCTTTGTAATTTAGTCAAGATTTTGTTCCGCAGTGCTGTGAGACAACTGTTAAGGGGTCAGTACAGTTGTTGCGAAATCTAATTTTATCTGCATGCGCAGTCAGAGGATTGAAGTGGAGTCATGTTAGCAGCATGCAAGTTGATAGAGGATGTAAGGAAAGAAAACTATTTTATAACAATTACACACCTCAGAGAGAGGGATAAGGATGGAGAAGAGGGATGCCTTGGGATAGAAGCAAAGGACAGTAAAATACAAGATTCAGAGTCCTGCTTTGAGACAAAGGGACAAAGGGATACAAGGAAGCAGGGTTCTGGGCCAAAAAACACTTGGGCTGGGAGTACTTAACGTATTTGAGAAAACTAGTATTGAGTTCAGTACAATGTACAACACACACACACAGTCCAAGGGATAAGTTGGTGCCAGGTTCTAGTTGACCCTGACTAACCACTAAGTCATTTGATTAATCCACAATGGACTCTGCTCGATTCTACCTTGTTCAAAAGACTTAATAGTTCTCGTTTTGAAATGACTTCATGTGAGGATTGATCACATCTCCTTATGCATCTGAAGAAAAATGTTGCTTCCATTGCTCGATCCATAATTTTGAAGGTACATCACATCACAAAAGAACAAAACTAAAATCAGAGCCAATTTTTCCTGAACATAATTACAAATTCTACAATTGGTTTACACACCATCTTGTATAGAAATGTCATAATTTAGATAAAAATAAACAAACGCAAGTCAAAGTCTTGTAATCATCCGGCAGAATGAATTATACTCCACATACACAATGTAAAAAATATGGTTTGGCTCAATGGAGTTGACCCTCTTTGATGGATAATTGAAATTGGCAGATAATTGATGTTCTACATGTTTCAATTTGTTGTTGAATTGGTTCCGTTTTTGAAAGAGTGAATGAAAATAGCTATTGAAGAGCTGTTCTGGTAGTTGATATTACAACCTGTTGGAAAGAAATACTGTACATGCCTCTAATTTATTGCACCAATACAAAAGAATAGATGATTTAATGTACTTTGCCATTACTGAAAGATTATTATTATGCAAGTACTTTCATAATGGAGAATTTGATGACATGATGTAATTATTTATTTAAAATTGTTGTTAATGCAGAACTTTATCATGTCAAAATGTTTCAAAACAAAACACAGAATTTTCTGTAAAGTGTGGCAATTGTGCATTTGTCGGCAAACAAATAATTAAGAAATCTTAGTACAAATAAGGTATCTCACTCTCACTTCCCTGCTCCCATCCTCCACCACTCAAAATTGTTTTGTGAATATTTCTAGAATTAGATTCTGGAGATCATTTCCAAACTACTGCCATACTATAAGTAATTTTACTGATCTCAGTGGTAAGGTTGATAATTTTCTGCTAACGAGCATATTTAACAATCTAGGGTGTGTAAGTTTCTAATTTTGCACACAAAATCCACTTTACAGTACAATGTATCCTGTGAAGCATTTTGAGGTGTCTCAATAACATGAAAAGGTGCTATATCAAATGAAAAGATGATTATTATTATGATTATAAAGCAGACCAATGTTCATAAGTTTAGTAACAATTATTCAAGTATTACAATTACATTCAATGAAGAAAGCCAACATCCAATGTTTTCATTTTAGCATTGCAAAGTTCCATAGTTTATCACCAATTACAAGCCTTCCACAACAAAGGAAACTTCCCCTCCTCCTGTTTTCATGTATTCCTTTTCCTATGTCTATTCCTTAAGGTGGTTCATTTCTTCTAATTTACAGGTTTGCATTTTGGCGTTGCGAAGACTAAACTTTGCATTTTTAAAGAAACTCACTAACCATGCCTTAGGTTTTGTTCTGCGACTATGACCTGCAAAAGATGTGCAGTGTGGGATTGTGAATGCTGATGCATATGTTCTCAACGTGGGCCTTTGTGTTCTATTGCAAATCTCAGGAGACAAGTTTATTCTAACTTGTGTTTGATTCAATCTATTAAATATGGCTCCAAACCATCAATGAGAGCATAAGAATTAGGAACACGCCCCTCAAGCCTGCCCTGCCATTTGATAAAATCATGGCTGATCTTCTGACCTAACTCTAACTACCTGCTCCATCCCCATATCCCCTAATCCTTCTATTTTTAAAAAATCTATCAGTCTCAGCCTTGAACATGTTCAATGACTGAGCATCTACAGCCTTCTGGGGTAATGAATTCCATCAATTCACTATCCTCTGAGTGAAGAAATGTTTCCTCAACTCTGTTCTAAAAGGCTGACCCTTAATTTTAAGACTGTGACCCCTGGTTATAGATTCTCCTTCCAGGGGAAACAGTCCCTCCTTGTCTACTTTATCCAGCCCTTTAAGAATCTTATATGTTTCAATAAGATCTCCCCTAATTCTTCTATACTCTAGAGAATACAGCCCTAGTTTATTCAACCTATCCTCATAGGTTAGTCTCCTCATCCCAGGAACTAGCCTAGTGAACCTAGACAGCAAAGAAAACTAAGTGTGTTTCCAGTTTGGGTGTATGTGCATTAAGGTAGCGCCCAGGCATAACTGTAGTGAAACAGTACTCAGGCATTTGATGTCTTAAAGTCAATGAGCTGAAGAGTGAAACAAAAATGTCAGAGGTAAAAATTGATGCATTTGAAACCATCTTTCCTGCAGTATTGCTAAAAGGAAGCTATGATATTTGTAGAAATGTTTCTCAATCTAATAATACTATTACAGTTGATAAGTTGCCCACTGTCTCTTATTCTACACTAAAATATTCTTTGAGTGAAGAGGTTGTATAATGTTCTCAGCATTAGATGTAATAAGTGCTTACAAAGCTGAAGACAGTTGAAACTATGAGAAATCATTTATTGCTCATGAATGATTGCTTTGAATCTGCCTTAAGCACCAAAGTCCTTGTTCAGCACCTGGAATTTTTCAAAAAGTGATGACAACATTATCTGTACTATGCAGGATAATCCTCTCTGATTATGCCATTTACGTGGATTAATACGATCTTATCACATGGAAAATTTAAGTGCAGTATGATTTTGTTGGATAATATGTATGCAGTACTATCAACAACAACAAAATTATATTTGTATGGTGCTTTTCACGTCGAGAAAGGAGCTGGACAGTCAATGTTTCAGACCCGAGCTGGGGCCAGGAAGATGGAGGGAAAGGAAGGGATTTGGGGTGACTGATAGGACCGTAAAGAGAAGGGTCTTGAGGTGGGACTTGAAGGAAGCCAGGGAGGGGGCGAGACAGAAAGACTGCAGGATGAAATTCCAAAGGTTAGGGGCAAAGTGGCTGAAGGGTGGACCATTGATGGTGGGGCAGGTGGGTCAGGGGATATGGAGCAGGCCAGAGTCTACTGATCATATGATCATACTTCTTGATGCATCAGTGCCACATTCAACCAATTATGCACAGCATCCTAAGATACAATAAGTTCCTGAACCTTTATTGAGCTATTATATGAGATATTAGAATTTTGCAAAAGTCTAATGCTACTCAAAACTTTGACAAGGCCAAAAAGAAAAACTCATGCTTCAATCTATTGGGCACACAGATGTTTCACATTATGGACTTTCGATGATAAATTCTGCATGTGTAAATGCAGAATTACAAATTATGCACATGTAAAATGCTATTTAGGTAACATTTTAAAATATCAATGTGAATTAAATTCTGGAGATCATGTCCAAAATCTGGAGACTTGTTGAATTTAAATTGTCTTACTTCTGTAGTCTTATAAAAAACATACACAAAAAACTTCAAAATTTTGCTTAGGGATAAGAATATGACAAGTTCTTAAAAATGTAAATGCTCAAAAATGCTGCATAAACACAGTATGTCTACAGTTACTTGGAATTTCTCCCTATCCACGTCTTTCAGACTCGTGAGCATCTCTTTTCTGATGCAGACAATCAAATTTGCGCATGTTTGGGCTCTGGAATGATTCTATATATGGTGATGGGTGGAAAGCTTCCCATGTCTATGAATCTACAAATGTGGACATAGCTCCTTACAACAACAAAAATTTACTGTACTACAATGAGAATTGTAAATGGTTGGATAAATTAATTCAATTGACCTGTGATGTTTAAAACAGCAGCTTCACAGAGCACTGTTGCCATTTATCCAGATTACCTCTGGAGTTTCAAGATATGCACCAGAATCTGGGACAGTTGCTATTTTTTTGAGTGCCTTTGATGTTATTTCAGAGCAATAATTTCATTAATATTTATTAAGATCTAGAATGTTTTTCTTCGACTTAAATGCTGCCTTTAACAGGCGCTGGTGAGTTGCAAGACCTGTGAGTTGCAAGCTTGTGGATTTCGGTCTTTTTTTCAACCTGTTATTCAGGGTGATTACATGTGGCACTCTACTCATTGCTTGGTAGACCAGAAAGGATTCTCACATGAAAGCTGCCAAAGAGTGAATTACTTGAAGACAAATAACACAAGACTAATGGGACACAGTATGAGCAACTCAGATAGTTTCTCTGCCAGAAGATTTTTTGGATTGTGTTGCCATTCATGTAGCGGTGCCTTTTGAATTTACTTTAATGTAATATTGTTATGAAGATAAAGACATTACATACATGCATACATACATACATAAACACACAACCAAATTGTTGTGCAACAATTGTTGTGCAACGACTCAACTATATTCTTACTGCTTCTCCAAAAATAAGAATCAGAGATAGCTAACTGTATTGTTTAAAGATATTATGATGCAATTAATCAAGGATTGACTTATAAAATAGTATAATGTTGTTGGCATATTTATAGTCCACTACCAAATGTTCATTTCCTGAGAAACAAGGCAACTATAGTGACAATGGGTGGGTGAAAGCACTTTGAACTCTCTGTAAAATATGCATAGAAACATGATTTAATCTATATCGCTTATCATAAAACCCACAAGCATATCTGAAAAGGTCTCTTTCTGGGTCTATATTTAACTGTTTCAGCCAATATCATTAAGAGTCCAGCACTGATTCTTTTTTCTGCTTTGAATGGCTTGAAAGTAATTTCTCTGGCTGATCCATAGGATTGGGTTTTGCTCCCAACAAGTCAACCACAAAGACAGTTTGTCTTTGCCCCAATTTCCCTAGTTTATGCTGCAAAGGGTGGCTTGAATGTGCCTCTTTCAAAAGAAAAGCACTGCGAATATATCAGCAGAAGTACATTGGAAAACAATCACCCATTGCTAAAAATACCGTGTATTGGGAACTGTAAGATAATAAGGCTCTGTTGTATGTGTCATGGCCAATTCAATTTTGTCAGCAAAAAAAATCTTTATTAGAGCAAGTATGAGGGGGAACTATTAATCCCTTTATCATTTTGTCAATGCATAGCATTTCAATGCACAGCAATGCACAGCATTTCAACACCTCTCAGACTCTTGCTAATGACATACACACACACCAATAATTGTCCGAATAGCTTTATAGTCAACTTGCACCATTTTATTAAATAGATTGTGAGCAATCAGGACTGAGGTAATATAATAATGTAATAATAATCCTTGCATTTGATATAGTGGTTTTTCACATCTTATTGACATCTCAATGCGCTTCACAGAATATACTGTTACGTGAATTGACCGTACATTGGTGGGTGAAACACGGCAGCCAATTGCGCACAGCAGTGTCCCACAAACAGGTAATATCCATTACTACCATAGGTAGTCTTACAGGAAAGCCAATGTTAAATATGAATTAATATTATCCTACCCAGGACAATTCAAGAAAATATCAAAAAAATCTAGGAGTGAAATATGTTTTCCCATTGGAGATTGAGATTTAGGTATCTGAATGCCAAATCTAAACTTACTGCAGGAATAAAATGGGAAACAAAAGCATCAATCCTTTGAAGGTCTGTTTCAAGAAATTCTGTTTGTCTAACTCAGGGTGGTCCAACCTTTTGGCTGCTTAGGACCACAAGCCAGATATAGGAATGTCCGCGGGCAGCATAAGCAATACTTTATTCTGATTGGTCAATCCAGGCAGAGTTGGAGCCTGTGGTGACCATTTCCTGATTAGTTCAGCTCTTGCCTATCATCTGTATTTGTTTCTCATATCATTAAATTGGAAATGGTTGGTGGGCCAGATGCAGATGCGGCCACCAGTTGAACCACCAGTTGAACTCAATTAATATGTAACATTGTAAAAGTACGAAATGCGCAGTTATACAAAATTCAACAGCACACTTCCACTAAATCAAAGAATTTCAGTTTTAATCCATTTTAGTATTTGTATTCTCAAATCCATCAATCTTTCCTTACTTCCTTAGTCATGTTTAAGCAACCAATGTCAAACATTCATTTTTTAAATGTAATAATAATGAATATAAATATGCCTTCACGCTAAAGGGCATTTCTTATTCAATGGATTCACAGAACTTTTGGGTTGGAAAATTGCCAAAACAGTTTAATTTATTTTAAGTAAAACATATTCCAAAGATTTCAATTTTTTCCAAGTTACCAAACACAATTAGTCCACTGAATGTTAATATATTTGGAATAAAACAACGATTTTGTTTACTGCAAACCCACGTTAAACATAAAATATTTCTGCTGCACAGCATTATCGTTTTCTTGGAAGGGTAAGATTGAAGATAATTCATTTGGATATTTAGCAAATAGCCTTTGTAAATGAAAAATCTGTTTATTTACCAACTAAAGCAGCACAGATGATGAAAAAGTACAGATTACATAATCCAATTTCAGTGAATGCACTATCTTTACTGTTGAATCATAGCTATCCAGAAAATAGTGGTTAAACCTATCAATGTTGAGTTGGTAACTACTACATGTAGAAATGGATTTGAATCCATTTACAAATAGAAAATTAAGTGTTGCTTTCACCTTTGGCATGCAAAACGTATCCAATGATTCAAGCCTCATCAATCAAAGTTGTTCAGAACAATGAAAACCATTTCTGAGCTTCGGATAATGTTTCAGTGTCTTTTTTAGGTAAAACATGAATTACTCTTGCCATATAATCATTGGAAATCCTAGGATTTTCTTTGTTTTATGCAATTCAATCATATCAATCTATCTTTTGTGTGCTCAATCTAATTTTTAATTCAATCTGATTCCCAGCATATCCGCATATCCTCCCATGGTGGGGAAGGGGTAGATGGGGTTCCCTTGGAGCTGAGCTTTATTAAAGGTGAATGCGCTTAGAAAAACCAAGTCAACCATCTGTGAGCATCCGGTTCCAGTGCCAAACATATCCATAGGTATTCCACGGCATTGCTGACGACAGATGCGCCAGCCTGGCCTATCGGCAGGAGTTCAAAGGGCAGACCAGTTACTGTGAGTAGAGATTTCTTCCCACTTAACTCCCGTTAACCTTGCAAGACAAAGCCCTAATGGGTAGGGTGATCTTAATCGGAAGCAACAGGAAGCTTCCAGACAGTGCACTGAATTGGTATGCCATAAGATAAAAGCAGGTTAAACTATGTATTTTTGGTAGAAATTTTGTTTTTTGATTCTGAAAGTTTTAGCACACTTCAGAGGGAAATTGAGAAGATGTTTCAATGCAGGAGCATTGAAATTGAATTGTTTGGGACAATGAAAACTATCTCTATACCATCAGTGAATTAATTGTTAGCAAGCAATTTAGATAATGTTTCAATGTCTATTTTGGCCTTTAAACTTAGGTGAAACATTAATTACTCTTGCCATATAATCATTAGAAATAGTCTTTGTGAGATTATACTCCCATATATAAAAAATGTCCAGTTGAACTATAATGAATAGATGATATTATCTGGAAGTTAATCAATCTGCATACATAGAATTGGCAAAGAAAAATACATTATGGAAAACGGGAGAATACTGTTTCACTAAAAGGGACTTTTGTTTGCTGTATTCAGAATAAGTCAAATTACTCCAGTTATGTTTGGTTATTTGTGATATGAATGATTAAATGCAAGATAAACATAGAAAACACTGCTAGTTCCATCATTGTCTTTATGCATTATTAATCCAGGTTAAAAAAGCATGTGAATTTACTTTTAAATTCTCTTAAGTGCATCTTGCTTTCGACCTGAATTCCTCTTGTTTTTTGTTGTTCTGCTGCATGCATTGATTGCCAAAAGCTACGATTAATATAAGCATTAAACTATTGCATTCCATGTTTAGGAATGAATTACCATATGCCATTGTTAAACAAGTAACATACATGTTGCTATGATTGATACAGTTCCTCCAACTAGCATGAGTGAGAAATGTAAGATAAACAAATATCCTCGTCTTATTCACATGTGCTCCATTCAAAGCTTTCGAAATAATTGGCATAGGCCAGCTCTTGGACAAGCTCAAATGAGGTGGTCCCTTCAAACTATTTGGTCTCTGTTTATGGCTAAAGGAAAAACAGGTTTCAATCCCAATCTGTAAATTGATGGCTGATCTTAAGGGTGGTCGGGAGGTAGCAGTTAGTGATATTGCCTTATTTGTGTTTTGCACTGCCTTAAATTGTACAGTAGTCCAGCTTTTACTAATTTATGTTTTATTAAAACTTCCGCCAATGCCATTATTTTCGGTTCTACCATTGGTAAAGAGCGGAATGCTGAGGTTTAGTGCCTGCGCATCTATACGATTCTCACTGGGATTGGAGGATGAATGTAAGTAAATCTCCACATTTGAGATGTGTCTGGAACAATGGTAGCGGGTTGCACTGTTGAGGTACTCTGGTTTAACTGCAACTTAAAGTTATACTTGAGTGATACAGTGCTGTGCCATTGATCTCGCTGGTTGACTTGAAGAGAAAGAGACAATCAAGAAAATGGATACCAGCAAGAAAGCCCAACAATCAGGGGCTGGAATTGAATTCAGAAAATGGATCTTTGTAACACGTAGAGCTGATCACTGTTTTGTTCCACAGACATAAAAGTGAGCAGCTTCCAAGTTGCAAAGGTTAATTCCCCACTAATTGCTCATCAACAAAAATAAAAGGCATTTGACTATCAATAGCAAGCTGCCTCGGGATGCCACAGTGATGACAATCTCCTACGCTGTGACATGTTGATGGACAGTGAGAAGACATCCTAAGCTATTTTTGGTAGCTTCTTGAATAGAACGAGAAGAGGCCCTAAGCTCTTCAACACAAAACCAAGAGTTTTTAATGGAATTGATACTACCGCTTTGATTATCCTTAAAACCTCATTTGCAAATAAATGACATGATCAACGCTTCATTCAAAAGTTACCGTGCTTGGACTCTTTCGGCAGAATATGCAACAATTTGTTGACGAATGCAGAGGATGAACAGGGAAGGGAGTAAAATTCATCCAGGTAAAATCAGTGCTACCTTGGACCAGGGTAAAAATGGCACAAACATTTTACAAAAGGGCTAAATTCACAATGGGAGACACCTTGCTCCACCCTTCACTTGATCTCGGCTTTGTTTTTGATCATTTTGACAGTAAGAGGGTGCTTCCCCACATTTGATTTATACGTTTTACAACTTTCTTACTCATCTTTCAGGTTTCAGCAATTTAATAAGGCTGGAAATATGCTTATGCAGAGTCTGCAGAAATGATCAGAGAGTGCAAAATATTGAAGAGAATGTCGGGGAGCAATAGTGCAGGAGTGGGAGTGTGTGTTTAAACACCATCTCCCAGAACATTCAATTCATGTCTCCAGATTTTGTGGATTAATGAAACACTTCCGTTCAGCTAAGTTTTTAGTCAACAGGAAAGTATACGTGGTTGAAAAATGGATATGGTCATTATTATAGTGATTGTTCTGACTACTTTGTCTGAAATTAAATCCTCTATGGTCTGGTTCTTAATTAAACCTTAAAGTAATAATTGTAATCCTTGCAGTTGATATAGCACCCTATCATATCATTGAGATAATAATAATCCTTGCCTTTGATATAGCGCTTTTCATATCTTATCGACGTCTCAAAACGCTTCTCAAAAGTGTAAAGTGAATTGACTATATTTGTGGGCAAAACGTGGCACCCAATTGCACACAGCAGTGTCCCACAAACAGTCGTGGATTGAAATGACCAATTTTTTGTTATTATAGTTTTTTGTTTGACCGATTGTTATTAGGCGTGTGGAGGTTTCGCTTTGACCTGCCTGGATTCAAACACTGGTCTCGCGCTTGTGAAGCAAGTGCTCTGACCACTGAGCTACAGAACTCCACTTTGAGATATCTCAAGGCATTTCACAGAATCTACTGTAAAGTGAACTAACTAAATATTTTGTGGGTGAAACACAGCAATCAATTATGCACATTGAGTGACCAGATTATTATTAATATTATCAGACTTGGGCTGAACAGCTAAGCATGTAGAAGCACAGTGTAAGAGGCTCAAGGTACCAGTCTGATTTCTCAGCAACAACAACAAAATTACATTTATAGAACGCCTTTCACGTTGGGAGGACATCCCAAGGCGATGAACATTCAGGGGTTGGGACCCAAGCAAGGGGGAGGGCCAGTGTGGGGGGGAGGTTCTTGAAACAGCCTTGAAGGAGGTAAGCAAGCAAGGCTAAAGGACTGAATGTGGGAGCAGAGGAGCTGAAAGCTCGGCCACTGATGGTAGGACGAGTCAGGTGGGGGACATGAAGCACACTGGAGCCTGCTGAACGGAGGGGATGGCAGGTTGATTGGGAGTCAGCAGGTTGGAGAGATAGGAGGGGGTAAGGTCGTGAATGGCTTTGAAAGTGAGGATGAGGATCTTGAGTTCAGGGATCATCAATAGCATCATATTGGCTTGCTGAGAGCATTTCCCTGAACCAATCGGCCTCACTTTCTTGCAACAGCTGCTCTATCCCCTCAGAAATCCTTCTCATCATTTCAGGTAGAAAATTTTACTCAATTTTCACATTTCAGCACCTCCAGGATGTGGCAGACACCACATTAATAGCACAATATTTATTTAGAACAATGTTTAGAACAGAGAAGGTTGAAAGGAGATCTAATAGAGGTTTATAAAATCCTGAGGGGATTCGACAGGGTGAATAAGGAAAAACTGTTTCCACTGGTGGGCGAATCTGTGACTTGTGGTCACAGATTTTAAATAGTTTCAAAACGCAGCAGAGGAGAGCTGAGGAGAATTATTTTCACTCACCAGGTTGATCGAATCTGGAATGCATTGCCTGAAAAGGTGGTGGTGGCTGATTTGATAACAGCTTTTAAAAGAGAATTAGATCTTTATTTAGGGAGAACATGTCTGTTAGGTTATGGGGAGAGAGCTGGGCTGTGAAATTGAGTTGCTCTTTTCAAAGAGCCGGCACAGACTAGATGGGCCGAATGGCCTCCTTTTGTGCCATAAAATTCTATGATTCTATGATATTGAGTTCAGACTAACAGGGATGCAAGAACATGGGACACCACTGATGTACATCACCCTCCCTTGGGCTTTCACATGGGTTTCTTCATAAATTCTAAGTTAACTCCTGAATGTTTCCTTCCAATCATTATCAGAAAGGAGTCAGTATTGTATCCCAATCTCAGCAGTGATTACTGGAGGGATGCTGATTTGAGGGTATAATTCAGTACTTCACAACCGGGAGAAAGTTATAACAGGAGATTGGGACAAATGAATGTCTGTTATTCAATAATGGTGTGTGTGTGTGTGTACCTGGCTGATGGGCAGCAGAGATATATTGTCCTGTCTTGTGGTAGATACGATATCCTCAACTCAGGGCATTGGGGCATGTAGTGGCCTTCTGCTGGTCTTCTGGCAGAACAGTGTCTTTATCTAATCTTGTGTCCTATTTTAGAGTTGCAGAGGAGCGGTTTGGTTTATTTCTGTCAGTGGCAGCTCTTCTTTCCACATATGGTTTAACCTTGAGGTGAAGGTGGACAAGCAGTTTTCAATGGATTTCAAAAAGGAACAAGTTTTGAGGAGTCTAAAATTTCAGGATATCTTGGTAATCTCCTAGAATGTATTCACTTAACCATGGGACACAGAAGCATATAATGGTGAAAGTAAAGGGAACTTGATGACTTTCTGGATTTTGCCTAACTGCAAAATAGATATCTAAATTTGTGGCATGGAGTAATTGTGAGAAGGCTGAAAAAGAAGATTGAGTTACACATGCTTATGTTTGCACAATGTTTTACTAAATAATAATAATCCTTGCATTTGAAATAGCACCTACATCAAAAGAGGTCTCAAAGCACTTCATAGAATATATATTGTAAATTGTCTATTTATCTTGCCGGCAAAAACTTTATTGGATTAAGAATGCAGAAATGAGTATTTAGCTGTTGAGTGTCGCCAAAACAGTCATGGATTGAATGACAAATGTTAACTTTTTTTTTTGGAGGGTTTATTACCCGATCCTCCAATCGACCAACAACCTAGTTCTTGCTTACTGCTAGCAAAACAAAAGTGTGTGGAGTAAGCAAACTTGCTTAAGATTTCACCCAGGTCCTTTCATGTGTGAGGAGAATGCGCTAACTACTGTACTACACTATGGGACTCCACAAAAATAAACTTCATAAACTTGCAACAAGTCAATGGGAGATTAATTCTACAGGCTTCTGTGAGATTTCTATCCCACCCACCCACCATCTCCAAATTATAAAAATAACTATTTTTTCACACGAAAATAGGTTTTATAATGATTTAATTCTGTCAGTTATTTATTGACATACTTAGAAAGGAAAGCATGAAACCACATAAAAACATATAACCATCTCTTTTGCTGACAAGAGAGTAAGAAAAGGAGATTTAACTTGGAAGGAACGCATTGCAATAATTTGCAGTGATAGATTTCTCAATTTACAGTGGCATTTATGTGGTTGTGCAGGCTTTCTCTCTAAATATTTGCTGCTTTTTGATTCATTTCCAACCTTATTTGGCAAAACACGGACATTAGTATTTAGCATTTCTCACACATCGACCTAACTGATACAACTTGCCTGGTTTACCCTGTGACAAAAATATTTATTATTGCAGAAACTCACTGTGGATGTACCAAAGGGTGACTTTTGGCATGAAATCAAATGTTGGCAGCACATTGAGCATCTGCAAGTGGCTCAGCCATTGGAGCTCAATTACACAGACAGTCCACTGTCACTCACTGAGCTTCTTAGCTAAGAAAGGGACATTTTCAACTGACCACCATTATATGTTCTCGAAAAGTACACTGCACAGTGAATCAAAGGAATACTTATTTGACTTACTACATATAGCGTTGCTTAGCAATTCAAAGGTCCTCGCTCACATTTGGCATGCAATCAGCTGGGTTATTAGCAATGTTTGTTCTGTTCTATTTCCACATCTCCCACTTCAACCTCCTAAAAATGTTGATTGGGCCAATTAATGTGACTGAAAAGTTTGCTCTCCACAAAAGCAGATGAGCCGACAGGTGTTCCCCCACCACAGCTTGACTCCAACACTATTGGTTGTGCTAGTCGGCAGGGGGTGCAATTTAATCTGCTGAAGTAGAAAGTAGTATATTCTTGAGCTCTGCTGTGGAATTTTCCAAAAGGCAGACCAGATGGGAAAGTATGACACACATGCCTCACGAATGGCGGATGGAAAAGATTAATTCCGTCAAGGTACCAATGTTACTGTAACAATACTAGTACTACTAATAATAAAACAAATAAACAAACAAAAAATATAAAGCAAGTATTGGTTCTAATAATCACTGTTGCAACTGGGACTAATAATAAGACTTTTAAGCAATGTCTTATATAACTGGTGAAATAAAATATTATGGTTGTTTTTTACAAAAATAATAATAATAATAAATGAGTCACTTCAATTCATGGCTGTTTGTGCGACACTGTTGTATGCAATTGGCTGCCATGTTGTGTCCAAGTACTGTATATACAGTCAATTCGCTCTATAGTATATTCTGTGAAGTGCTTTGAGACGACTCGAAGACGTGGTAAGGCGCTATATCAAATGCAAGGATTATTATTATTTATTATCAACGTCCTGCAAAGAGAAGCTACTTTAGGAAGCTCAAGCATACTAAGAAAAGCAGCATAAGTTCATCTGTAGAAGGGCAGTGTTATTCGTCCGGCTGACCCATTACTAAACAATATTTAGAAGTTACCCTCTATAGAGTGAGTCAAAACTATAATAACATTCTAATAATAATCCTTGCATTTAATATAGTGCCTTATTATGTTCTCTAGATGTCTCAAAGGCTTTCACAGGAATACACTGTAAATAACAATAAGAACTTGTATTTATATAGCACCCTCCACACTGGGTGGCATCTCAGAATGCTTTACAGAGTGTGCAAAGTGATTTGACTGTGTATTCTGTGGGTGAAACATAGTTAGTACGTGTTGGTGTAAAACAGCATGAAGAACAAGCAGCTGCCCATCAAGGATTTGCAATTCATCATCTTGGTTGAAGTATCTATAATCTTTTGGGGCTAGCCTAATTTAATCTACAAAAATAACATGACAAGAGTGCAGTGAAGCTAGCCATTCAATGCATTTTTAATAGTTGTCATTTTTATTAAGCTCCAACAATTCTGATCATAAATGATTCATACAGTAGCAGCGTTTCTTTAATTTCAGCTGTAAGTACATGATAATAAATTATTCATTGGAGATTTCACATACAAGATGTAAATGATCCATTGTTTGGTGTCATCAACTGACAGATTGCTATCCGCTCTGAATAAATAGCAACTACAATCGTCCAAAGAAAAACATAAAGGCTAATTCCTGTAAGAATCACAATATTCAAGTTGATAGGGCAACACCAACATTAAATAACATACGTAAACATATAACATATGTTTACATAGCTCCCTTCATGTAGGGTAATGTCTCGGAGTGTTGGGTGTGCAGAAAACTGGGGCATCATTCTGGTCAAGGGACAAATTGCAAAGGCAAGAACTGCCGAAGGTTTGTTGCTGAACCAAAGAGTCTTTATCCTGTCAGACAATGCTCTCACTGACAAGTAATGAGATTTTCGCTCCCAAAGCACACCAATCTTCAGGAAACACATCCAACAGTAACATATTGCATTATTTTGACAGCCAGCTGTCTGAAACATGCAGAAACTCATCACCATGCTTAAGAGTTTGCAAACCAAGCTGAGAATTGAATGCATCTCACCTGAAAATTTGGAAATTTCAGAGAGCGATTGTGGAAATGGAATGCGCACTCTCTTTCTGATTTCCTAACTCCAGAAAGCAGTAGGTGAATGTAGGCAAGAAGCAAGACTTAGGGACCCAGGAGTTTGCCTTGAGGTACTGCTGGAGTCGAATCAGCTAAAACTGCAGAGCTTGCCATTGATAGTGCTCCCTGGCAACCTTTCTGAGGACATAAGATGGACTTCAACATCCATTATTAAAATATATCCATGATGGAGAAATGAAATGAATAAAACTGATTTAGGATTTTGGTTACTTCTTCCTTGCATCATTGTTCTTCGTTGTTCATGTTTTGCCAACAAACTGTATAGACAATACGCTTTACAATATATCCCGTGAAGGGCTTTGATATCTCAAGGACGTGATAAGTCACTATATCAAATGCAAGGATTATTATTATTATTATGTTCCCTAAAGAATATTCAAGTAATCATGTTACCTCTTCCTAAGTCCCCATTTCTATTCAGTCGCCGTGACCCTCTTCCCAATTCCATTGCATGAATGACCAATGCAGAGTGGTTCGATTCATCTGCCTGGTCAATAATTAATTCCTTTTGGAGTTAAGACAGGTTCATACTTCACAACAAGGGTAAATGAGTAGTAAAGAACATTAAATAACTCACATTGACAATGTCAGAGTAAGCACAAGGGATAATTATAGAGTTGGGAGGTGTGGGGAAGGGTTGGGGAGAGATATGAATTGAGATTTAAATTTGAATTCATCTCTCTATATCAAATGATAGGTCAAAGATAGGCAAGCCGAGATAGATGAGGCTAGACTACAGCAGAAAATAGAACCAATAAGGTACTTTTGGACATATTGCCTGAACAGGGAATTCTCATGAAAACAAGAAAAGCGTGAGGAGAATGTGTTCGGGTTACACTAATAGATGTGTTTCGACATGACAGGGCTAAACTTGTACTAAAACTCATAAACCTGATAAAAAATAATAGAATTAGTTTCAGGCTTATAAAGATGCCTCATGCCAAGATTGAGGTACCATATATCTCCGCGTATAAGGCGCACTTTTTTTCAGGTCGGAAGATCTCGAAAGTTGGGGGTGCGCCCTATACGCAGATACAAGAGATTTTGAGCCTCGGAGATACTGTAAACAGGAGGGGCGGCCGGCGCACTGTCAGCCGGGGGTTTGGTCAGTGTCCGGGGGTTGGGAGGAGCGGGTGACGGGGCTTCGGCCTCGGCCGCCCGGGCAGCAGCAGCAGCAGCGGACTCCAGTGCTGTGCTTACCTTCTGCCGAACCCAGTCTGCCTGCCTCCCTCCCTGCCGCTCTCTCTCCCTGCCTGCCTGCCTGCCTCTCTCCCTGCCGCTCTCCCTCTCTCCTGGGCTGCCGGCCTGCCTCTCTCCCTCTCTCTCTCCCTGGCTGCCGGCCTCTCTCTCTCTCTCCCGGGCTGCCGGCCTGCCTCTCTCCCTCTCTCTCTCCCTCTCTCTCTCCCTGGCTGCCGGCCTCCCTCTCTCTCTCCCTGGCTGCCGGCCTGCCGGCCTGCCGCTCTCCCTCTCTCCCACTCTCTCTCTCCCGGGCTGCCGGCCTGCCGCTCTCCCTCTCTCCCTCTCTCTCTCCCGGGCTGCCGGCCTGCCTCTCTCCCTCTCTCTCTCCCGGGCTGCCGGCCTGCCGCTCTCCCTCCCTCCCTCCCTCCCTCCCTGCCTGGCTGCCTGCCTCCCTCTCTCCCGACCTACCTGTCTCTCCTATCTCTTCTCCCTTCTGCCGGCAATATCATTGAAAATGCTTCCGTTTTTTTTCACCAAGAAAAGGTCAAAAACGGGGGGTGCGCCTTATACGCGGGTGCGCCTTATACGCGGAGATATACGGTAATTTGTTTATTCTAATAATGTGTGGACTTGTTAGACATGAAGAAACATCTGAAAGATGAGTAGTGTAGATTTTGTGTTATATTGCTCTCTAACTGAACATTTTGAATGGGTCACCCAGGTTACGAACTTGTCAAAATTACCGCAACTCAAGCACACTAATTACAACTGGGACCAAATAGATCACAAGGGTAAACATAATAATTCAACCACAGGAGCACTGAAATGGAAAGGTGTAAATTAGAATGAATACGTTTTACTGGGAATACCATTGCTCAATTCTTGTCATAGAGAACTCCGCCGCCCACATTCGCACCCAAACCAAACTTCACTCCCCAATTACCCCAGTCCTCGTCAGACTTCACTGGCTCCCAGTCACAGAGCGAAATGACTTCAAGATGCTCACGCTTGTGTTTAAATCTCTCCACTCCTCTGCACCCCCTACCTCTCTAAACTCCTCTCTCCTCACAGCAGTGCCCGCTGCCTCCCCTCTACTGGGTCTGGCCTCCTCCTTAGCCCTCGAATCCACCATCGGCAGCCATGATTTCAGTCACTATGCCCCAAAATTCTGGAACTCCCTCCCTCAATCCCTCCACCTCACCCCCTCCTTTTCCATTTTCAGGTCGCCCCTGAAGACCTTTCTGTTCAACCACACCTACAGTCACCTTCCCCCTCCTTCTGGCTCGGCCTCAAGTTCCGCTATTGTGAAGCGCTCTGAGATGCTGTCTGGTGTGCAGGGCACTATATAAATTCAGGTTATTGCTGTTGTTCTTATGATTATTATTGTAAAGTAACATTGTTTACTATGTCAAACATAGATTTGTCAAATGTATTCCCGCTATAATGTTAAAGTTTGTATTCATTACAAAAAGTGTCAGAAAAATAATTCATAGATTCATAGATTCATAGAATTTTACGGCACAAAAGGAGGCCATTCGGCCCATCTAGTCTGTGCCGGCTCTTTGAAAAGAGCGATTCAATCCCACTGCCCTGCCCGCTCCCCATAGCCTAATAGACCTGTTCTCCCTAAATAAAGATCTAATTCCCTTTTAAAAGTTGTTATCGAATCAGCCTCCACCACCTTTTCAGGCAATGCATTCCAGATTCGAACAACTCGCTGAGTGAAAACATTTCTCCTCAGCTCCCCTCTACTTCGCCTTGAAACTATTTTAAATCTGTGAACATGTTCTATGTGAAATGACAATTATAATTCAGAAATGAGCATTTTCATCATGAAAGACGTTTAAAGCTACAAATTGGATGCACATAAAGTTGATTAAAATGGTTTGCAATTTAGGTGGGTGGGATTTTTACAGTGGGTGTATAAACAAAATGATTTATTGTGATAAAAGTAATTTTATAGTTACAGCTCAATTTAAGGTTAAGTATATTTTTATAGCAATTAACCAAGAGTATAAAATCTATGAAATGCTCATTTATAAGACCCTTCTCTCGCAACATTTAAATATCCTAAATTTATAGAATTGTGAAAAGAACAACAAATTGGATTTATATAGTGCCCTCCACGCATAACAGCGAATCAGAGCGCTTCACAATAATGGATCCTGGATCCGAGCTAGGGGTGAGGTCTGAAAGTACATTTATTGATGAATGGTAAATAAAATCGTTTGAATGTCATTCTTTTCATTTTGCAAAAAACTTCCAAGTTCAATTGGGTGATGCTTTCCAATCTGTTGGATATACTCCCAAAAGGCGTGTGTGTAAAAGGACGAATAGGCAGCTTAATGAGCAAATGTGTAACAATTATATTGCTGGACTCATTGTACAGACATTTGTAAAAGGTTAAAGCCTAAGATTTGGTAATAGATGCATACTCAATTTGTTTAATATAACAATATTTGTGATTCACTCGCCAGTTGTACTGAGCATCAAATATTCCTCCGAGGAAAGTAGGGTTTAAATCATGAACTATTTATATTCATTTAGCCACAGGACTACAAGTTTTAGAGGGCAAGGAAGACATTGATCAGATGGATTTCTGGCACCTGGACTGTAAAAAATTGTATGAATGTTCTTTCCAAAACAACTATATGTATAATATTTATATCCAGACACAATCGATGCTTCTACATTTGTAGATTTTTCTTGAGGTTAATACAATTTTGTTCTGTTAATACAATCTAAGAAATGCATTTGCCAATATTTCACCTCTAGTTTGAGGTTTTGTCAACATTAACACATTTTAATGAGAATAGCAATAATCCTTACATTTGATATAGCCCCTTATCTCATCTTCGAGATGTTTCAAAGCACCTCACAGAATATACTGTAAAGTCAATTGACTATATATGTTGTAGGTGAAACGTGGCAGCCAATTGCGCACAGCACTGTACCAACAGTCGTGGATCGATTGACCAATTTTTTTTTGAAGGAATTATTACCCCAGAACAGCAATCCACCAATCGACTCCATACTGCTAGGTAAACAGAGGCATGTGGAATAAGGAAACTTGCCTAAGTTTTCTCTCTGCCATGAATCAAACCCAGGTCTGTCACTTGCAAGGCGAGCACTCTAACTACTAAGCTACAAGACTCCACAGAACATATCCATCCAGCAGCAATTTGTACTGAATTGGCAGCTGTTGGGTTGACACTCAATTACGGTGTGCGCAAAGACAAAAGGAAAGCTATTAGCTGCATTTAAGATATTGGACATTGAAAACCAATTATGGCCCTTTGGGATAATGCATTTGATCTGCAAAGCTTTTTTTTTCCAGGGAATGAGAAAAGGTTTCACAACAAGTCTTCCAAAAATCTTCCAACTTCCCAAATCAATGATAATAGTTACATTATGTGTAGCGTCTTTCATGTGGGAAGATGACTCAAAATGTTTCATGGAATATGTGACAAAGTAGAGTACAATTTTGCTACAATTGCCTACAAATAATTTCAATTGCGATTTGCCATAAATGCTTTCTTCTTTAAGGTTTGAACATGATATTAAGTTAGAACCAAATGCTAATGAACCACAATTACATAGGAACAGGAGTAGGCCATTCAGCCCTTCAAGCCATTAAATTAGATCATGGCTGATTTCTACTTCACACAATCATTTCAATTCCAATTTCCCGCTTTCTAAAATAACAAAAGGTTTGAAAATGTGTTCTCAGTGCATTAGGGATGAGGGTTAACTTGTACCATTACATTCCCTTCAGGATTAGCGTATTTTAACGTAGATCAATAGCTTTGTTCAACAGCTTCCAACAGGGGAGTCATTAAAGCAATATAGTGATTGTTGGAAATCTATGTCTCAGCTTGAATTTTAAAATTCTGCTCAGAAATTATTATCCAACACAATGTGAAAAGCAATTTGGAATAAGGAACGTTTAGAACTGATGGACTGTATTCCTAAAATATAGTGTATCAACACCTAAAGGACACAGCAAATCTATGATCCATTTTTCTTTTTTGCTGCTGTTTTATGCAGACGGCCTTTAACAACACAGAATTGCTTGCAATATACAGGTTAAGTGAAAGATCTCCTTTATTTATAATATAATAACAGTCAGCTTCACCATTCTATCTATTTGTTCCTTTCAGCTGTAAAAGAGTACCCAACAGAGCAATCTTCTCTCAAGTCTTGTTTTGCCACAACTGTACAGGCAGAAGCATCAGCTATTATGATTCAGAAGGAAACAGAGTTCATTGTTGTCAGCACACACTTTGGGCACTTGGCGTCCAAACTCTGACATGGTTGGCTTGTAGCAAGGCTGGCCAGCCAACTATGTAATCATCAGCAAAAAAAATCAAAGCTGGTGGTTCCTGAATTACACACATCACTTAACATCCATCAGATACTTTCCATTTGGATAGGTCAGCTTGGGACTTCAGGTCCGTTTGATAGTTTTCAATTTACTGTACTCCTTTCCTTAAGTCAGGAATTAGTGCTGGCTATGGTTTCATGGATGGCATTCTTCAGTGTGTTGGCAGGTTATTCAACTGTGGAAGTACACAGTATCCAATCCTGTTCTCATCCCACAGTCCTGACTGACATTTGTTAAACTAACACAGACCTGGGATTGAGCTAGTTCAAACGAGAGTAAGCAGGCATATCCATTTTTTATATATAAAGGATGGCCGCACAACTGCAATGAGCTCCCAACCTTAAGGTGAAATCTAAGGCTAATAAACTATTTACAAGATGAGTCAGGTTACGTTCTGACTAGGTTTGAGCAAAATCTGCAGCCACCTCTTGTTTAGAATCCACAGCCTACAACAACATTTTGAATCTTAACATCTGAGGTTTGCAATGCAGAAAAACAAGGTTTAAGAACATAAAAAATAGGAGTAGGAGTAGGCCATTGGCTGGTCTTCTATTCTAATTCCACTTACCTGCCTTATCCCCATATCCCTTAATCCCTTTAGCTTTTAAAATACTATCAATCTCAGTCTTGAATTGACAGCCTTCTGAGTAGAGAATTTCATAAATTCACTACCCTCTGAGTGAAGAATTGTTTTCTCAAAGGCTGATGTTTAACCTTGAGACTTTGACACTTAGTTTTAGATTCTCCAACCAGAGGAAACAGTCTCACAATATCTACTCTGTCAAGACACTTAAGAATCTTATAGGTTTCTATAATATTGTCTCTAATTCTTCTATGTTCTAGAGAATACAGGCTTAGTTTACTCAATCTATCCTCATAGGTCAACCCCCTCATCCCAGGTACCAACCTAGTGAATCCACACTGTACCCCCTCTAAGGTGAGTATATGTTTTCTTAAATAAGGATACCAAAACTACACCCAAGATTCTAGGTGCGGTCTCACCAAGCCCCTATACAATTGCAGCAAGACTTCCTTACTCTTATACTCTAATCCCTCAGCAATGAACGCTAACATGCAATGAACGTTAACATTAGCCTTTCTAGTTGCTTGCTGTAACTGTATACTAACTTTCTTTGATTGGTGTACAAGGACACCTAAATCCCTCTGAATACTAACACTATCTAATCTCTACCCTGCTGGAAAATAAGCTGTTTTTCTATTTTTTCTACCTATGTGAATAACTTCACACTTTCCCACATTATACTCCATTTGCCACCTTCTTGCCCACTCACTTAACCTGTCTATATCCATTTGCATCCTCCTTGTGTCCTCCTCACAGCTTACTTTCCCACCTAGCTTTGTATCGTCTATGAATTTAGATACATTAAAACTCTATTTCCTCATCAAAGTCATTGATGTTTGATCTACATACATTGTTCTACAATG
The DNA here is from genome assembly GCA_035084275.1 of Hydrolagus colliei. NCBI lineage: Eukaryota > Metazoa > Chordata > Chondrichthyes > Chimaeriformes > Chimaeridae > Hydrolagus > Hydrolagus colliei. Next base: position 16,284,352 of record CM068747.1, on the reverse strand, counting down.
TTCACCATCCTTCGAAAGATTCTGTATGGTAAAATCTACAGGTAAACAGTCCAAGGTGGCACTTAGAATTGTGCTCAGTTAATCAGTTTAGTGGTAGACTACTTCTTGTCTGTTTATCATCTGGATGCATGGTCTATATACCAAATACTTCTGCTGGATACCTCCTACAATTAGGCTTAAAATATCAGCTGAGCCAAAAGGAAAAAGGAGAAAAACAGCTAAAAATCACGATCCATTTCTCCTGGGAACTGTGTATATGTGGACATTCAGTAAGTCGGTATTTCCTGAAACAGCAATCACACATTCAGTGCAAAACTGACAAAATAGCTAAATATGCCAACTCAAGCCATTTAAAATTAAACTTACAAACATTTGTTTTTCAAGTAGGCACAAGATAAATATTGCAAGAAAATTGACATTTTCCTTCTAATACAGGATTATAGGAATTCCTCACATTCAAGTGATTAAATATCTACTTAACCATGAAAATACTACATTGTTGTCCGATGTAATGCTTCCCAAAATGCATTATCCGAACATTGATTTTCAGATAAATATCTTAAAGTGCATAAACCACACAAATGTATGTAGAATATAGGAAATAAATGTTTGTATTCATTAATAAAATCGATCCAATTAATGTAATCTATGTTCCATGCCCACACCTGTCCTCAGTGACTTATAAAGATAAACATTCATGAATAAAACTCCTTGCTATGGCCGAGAATGCATATTGCATACACTATCAGTGTAAGAAAATTACTCAAAATTGTGGTATTGGAGGGGGAGAGTATTTCAGAATATGTTACTAACACCATTCCTCAAATAAGAAATTAAATACATTTAAGATTGCAGCATTGCAACATACAGCAAGTTCACTTCAAACCACAAAAAAAATTACTTACATTGATCAAGCGACTCATCTGAATCATCAAGACAGTCCGGTTCACCATCACATAGCCAGCTCAGTGAAATACAGGTCATCTGATCATTGCAAAGAAACTCTGTTGGTCCACATGGTTTGTGGTCTATCAAATTAAAGCACAAAAAAATTATAAATCCATACGTTCAACTCAGTAACTAAATATTAATCTTTGCATTTTTAATCCAATAACAACATTTGTCACCCACAAAATATACAGTTAATTCACTTTACAGTATATTCTGCAATGCGCTTTGTGACATCTCGAAGATGGAATAAGGCACTATATCAAAAGCAAGGATTATTATTTTTATATAAAATACAACCTAACTTGAAAGTTTTACATATTTCCAAAAATACAGATATCCAAATCAGTTAAGTTATAAATGTAGAATAAATCCATGAAAACTAGTGTTGTTTGATTTCTTGAGTTACATTGCAAGTTTTGTTGTAGCTGATCCTGTGACAATGCACAGTTTTCACATGTTTTCATTGAAATCAAAGTATAAGTCAGGCATTTGAATTTTGTATTGACCTTTATGATTAGTCACAATTCTATTACAACATCACAAGCCATAATTTTGCAATGTTCTCTCCAAAATGTGGTTCTTCCAAAAAATCAACACATAATCAAAAAAGTTTTAGAATAATTTATTGTAAATAACATCATGGAAAAAAATACTGATTTCAGAGTCCCAATGTGGAGTACTAACAAATAATCCAGAATAATACTTAACGCATATAAAATAATAAACACAAGTTGTTGTAAATAAAAGAATAAATATAAAACTATTTCAAAATATCTACATCCCCCATTAAACTTCTCTCAAAACAACCCAATTAAATACAATACAATTTTTTAAAAACTTCATGTAATGTTTTTATCCTATTCCACTTAACTTCAATAAAGAAAGACAGAACCAGAATGAAGAACAGGAAAGAAAATGTGTTGTGTAGAGAAGGTAATTGGATGAATCAATCAGCCACACTGATGAAAATTGTTGGAATTTGTTTGTTAATAAATTTAAAAGTTGTAGCACAACATAAATATTTGAACAGTTAAAAGAGATTTGGATTAATTCTTGAATATTTAAAGAGATGCCAGCTACCTGCATTCTGAACATTTTGTTTCAAATAATTTTGAATCAATATGTTTTCAAATATTTCAAATATTGCTAACATCCAATTCTAATTGGCTTTTTTTTTATCACCGATGTAGCCAAGTGCACATTAATTTTTTTTGTTAAAAATCCATTGTATAACATTGGTATATACAAAAGTTCTCTAATAATCCATCAACATCAGGCTTGTCATAATGGAGTAGTTTATGTTGTATTCAGTTTCTGCTGACAGTGATATGTCTATTCTTCCATCAGTTGTTTTCACTAGGTTTATAGCATTAATTCCAAAATCCAAGCCAACACAACTTTGATTGTGTTTACCTAAACTTTTCCACCTGCTCTGATTTTAATACAAAAGTTTGAGGAAAAGAGATAAAATTGAAATCATCAATTTCCATTGCAGAGATTGTGAATTTTATAATTATATCCAGATTGAGTGGTGCAATTTTGATCACTTATTTTTTTCATTCAAGCTACTCTTTAAGCTTGACATAGCAAAGATTCCCACAGGCGTGTCTGCTCATTTCATGAATGGCTAATTCTATGAGCAGTTTCCATTATAAACTAAAGAAGACTCAAGAGCATGGATGAAGTATCTAATTCAATGAAGTTCCTGCACAGGTTTTAACAATTCCTTTTATAACTTAAGATCATGATACTATAGTTCATAAATAACGATTGATATTATTAATCTCATCAACTAAATGACATCAATTATTTAATTTTTAATCTTTTTTTTCCTCCTGTCGTTTTTAAGCAACAACAACAACATCACATTTGTATAGCGCCTTTCACATCAGGAGGACATCCCAAGGAGTTGGACAGTTACTGCACTATTATGAAAAGCGGAAAAGTCAAGTGGTACCATCAAGTGGTTAACTTTGAATCTTCCTGGTCAGTATGACTATATGCAGTTCAATGGTTTTCCTGTGGCTCCTTCAGCAGAACTTTCACCTTGGGTTCAAAAGGTTATGGTTTAACATTAGGTATTGAGATTACAAACCCAACCAGTGCAGTACTGGAGTTGTGTTTCTCATGAGATATTCACTGAGGTCTGCCTCCCTGTTTTTAGATGGATCTTAAACATAAAATCAAAGTAACAGATAAACTAATTTCTCCTTGTGTTATAGTCACAATCTCTCCGCAAATTAGTTCACCTCGTGCCAGTGCAAATGGCTGACACATTTTCTGACACAATTGCACTTGACAAGGATTGCTTGTGAGGTGGCTTTCAGTCTCTTCAGCACTGATGAGACACATATATCAAAATGCAAGTTATTTTTTCCATGGTTTGTCATTGAAAAATGAGAGGTATTCCCAGGTGTGCGGAGCTGTTCTTTGCAGGATTGACTAGATTTATATCCACTGGGTCATTGTGTAATAAAATCCCTAAAATTTCTAACTCAGCGTGTGGCAACTTGAAAGGATATCTTTGACATGATACTTATTGGAAACAGCCAAGGTTCAAATTTGACCCAGTTAAACTGAATAACTAGATGCAGAAACAAAATCTTCAAAAAGTAAAAGATTATTTGGATGATCCCACAAGAGGAATTCATCATCAATGTATATCAACAATGTATATCCTCTGGGCTATACTGTACATTGTACATGGATGCTATTGCAAGTGATGTCAATAGTGCAATATAAACCAGAAGTGACTCTGGGGTTTCTAGTCTTGTTCTGCCACATACGCTGCAATGGAAAGTTGTTGTTTATGCATTTAAAAACATTCACTCAATGCCAAACTTCATCAAAGTGTTCCAACAGGAATCTGCACGCTAACCTGTCAAATGGATTCTTATTTGAAATTGATGACTCCTTCTTGAGTTTGTTCAGTTGTCCTAATCCAAGATTCTCAAAAGCTGTGATTTGCACCACCGCTTCCCATATAGAGTTATTTATGGGGAGTTAAGAATTTTGAAAAAAAATATTCTGTTGTAAAATCCATTAGCATAAAGTTGGTTGATGTGGATTTAAATATTAGTTCAAAGTGACTTTTCTGTCATGGCTGTAAAATGGTCAGAAGTTTGAAGTTTTGAAGGATAGTGTATAGAGCACTTGCCCTGAAGTGAGAAGACCTGAGTTTGATTCCTGGGCAGAGCAAAATGTTGGGTTAGTTTCCTTACTCCACATGCCTCTGTTTACCTAGCAATAAGTAGGAAACCAGTTGTTAGTCAGATGTTAATGGATGGCTTTCTTGGGAGAAATAATTCTTTCCAAAAATAATAACAAATCGGTCATTCAATCCACAACTGGATTGTGGGTCATTACTGTGTGCAATTGGCTGCCATGTTTCACGCACAAAATATACAATTAATTCATTTTACAGTATATTCTGTGAAGCATTTTGAGAGGTCTCAAACATGTCATAAAGTGCTCTATCAAATGTAAGAATTATTATTATTACTAACTTAGTGAAGTTGCAACACGATTCTGAGTGGAAGCAAAATTTGTGTCCAACCTTTTCGATCTCTGGTTTTTTTTTAACCAGAAAGGTGTTACAGTCTGGAATGCACTGTCCGAAAGTGTGTTGGAAGCAGATTTGATAATAGCTTTCAAAAGGGAATTGGCTACATACTTAAAATTATATAAATTGCTGAGTTATGGGGTAGCTCTTTCAAAGAGCTGGCACAGGCATAATGGACCAAATGGCCTCCTATGCTGTAAAATTCTATGATTCTATGATCTGCTTGGGCATTCAATCCTTCGCTGAGTCGGGGAGTAAAATTCAATCATGTTTAGAAAAAAAAATTATGCCAGAAATCCTGTCTGAATAGGGAAAAGGAGGAATATATATAAATATATATCTATGATATTGACACTGACATAGGTTGTGAATATATTATATATATGTGTATATATACGAGGGAAAATGAGAACCCCCAGAGATAAATTATTTGAGCAATTTGATGGAACATTGTTTTTGAACACAAAAAGAGCCACTTCACATAGGAGAAAAGAAATGAAATGAATTGAGAAAGCTTGTTAAAAGGAAAGTAAAAGGGTGGAAAACAGTTCAAATCAGCAACCTTAAAGCTACAGATGGCATCCAAGTTCTAAATACAAATAAGGAGGTCAGCAGGTTCATGGGATTTGAAAGGAACCTGGAGAGAAGTTTAAATTGCAGTTATTTATCAAAAGAATGAATGCACCAAATGAGTTCTGCTTAAATGAGCAATGTGAACCAACTTGAAAAAATCATATTATATTAAATAACCAATAACCCGATTTCAATGTCTTCAGCAATGCTCTCCCTCTCTCCGGGTTTAAATCCCAACCTTAATTCCCACCTCTTGGACCATGCCCTTTCCCCTGCTTGGCTCAGCATCAACACTGTGCATATGAAGCACTGTTAGATGATATCTCGTGCGGATGAATTCCGTTAAAGCTAGTCATTTGTTGTTGAAAATATGAACAACGATAGCAACTACATGCATTTATAGACCGCCCTTTACGTCTCAGAGTGCTTATGAAGTGCAAAAGGCTTTAAAGTAGGGAAAATGTAATTTAAGATATCAACTGGGAACACAACCGAACCAAGTATCTGCTGAGAAATAATTTAAGATAAAGGTACCCTGCCAACAACCGCAGCCTCATCAACCGAGAAACTCACGCATCCACGGTTTGCTAAATGCGACAACCCTTGCTAACCACGGCTTATAACTCTTGCTGATCCATGGGTTTTAACACTGACACTAGCGTTTAGCATTAGGATCCAGTTGCATCAACCAGCCTTGATGTCGCTTCGCGCTAGGGTATAGCACTAGGACCCAGTTGCGATGTTGCAATCAACCAGTGACAATGCTTCTCTTTTAGAATTATTCTCCATAGCCTTGCTAGTAAATTTGGGAGCATTGGCTGCCAGGATCTGCAGATCTCTCTCTCTCTCTCTCTCTCTGTGTAAGTGTATCTCTCTCTGACTCACCTCTCTATTTCACCTTCTCTTGCCCCCACCCTTCACTCACCTCTCTATTTCACCTTCTCTTCCCCCCCATCCCCACCTCCCCCTTCTCTGTCTCATCTTCACTTCCCCCCACCTCCCCCTCCCCCTCCCTCAACCCCCCCTTCCCTCTCTCACCTTCTCTCTATTTCACCTTCTCTCCCCTATCCCCCTCTCTCTGTCTGTGTGTGTATCAGTCAGTCAGACAGCCCCCCCAGCCCTTCGTGTCACCCCTCTCCCCCCTCCACCCTTCGTGTCTCTCTCTCTCTCTCCGTGTAGATCAGTCAGTCAGTCAGACAGCCTCGCGGATTGCTGCAGATCCTGGCAGCCAATGCACGCAAACTTACTCCCCCTATCCCCATGTATGTTATAACTGTATGTGTTTTTCTTGTGTTTAGTTCCACGAAACACTAACTTACTTCCCCTGCATTTTCCAACCGCGATTTTACCAACCGCAGAGGTTTAGAGGAACGTATCCCCCGCGGTTGGGGAGGGATACCTGTATACTAAAGAGCTGGATAGCTCAAGGGAAATAAAAAAAGAAAATCTTTGCGCAAGTATTTTCACATGAGATGCTCCATGCAATATGGACCTTAACAATCAAATGAAAGGAGTCCCAAGTGTAACAAGCTTTAATACAATATATTTGTTTGAAAGAATCAATAGTCCTATCAGGCAATGCGGAAAAATGCCTAAGTTAAAAGAGTTTTGGGGAGTGTATACAATTTTAAAGTGAGATACATACTGATCTGTGTCTCCCTGTTTTTTTTGTATTGAAATAATGGTTGATTATTCTGATATTTCTTTATGAACACAAATATGTCAGTTTTTTGTAAAGGTTTTCCTCACTCTGAAGCTGATGAGGTGCTTGAAATGAAATTTTACAACACCTTCTAGCTACATTCTGCAATACCAAAAGAGCAATATTTAAAGCACAAAGGTTGCGAATACTTCTGTCAGTGTGATCCATACAACCCTTCCATGCAGGACATAGAAAACTGCAGAAAGAATATTAATAATCCTTGCATTTGATATAACGATTTACATGTGTTCTAGTGCTTCACAGAATATACAGTTAACTGAATTGACCATATATATGGGCGAAACACAGCAGCTGAGTCCCACAAACAGTCATGGATTTAAATGACCAATTTTTTTAATTTTTTTTCGAGGGATTATTATCAGGCATGTGGAGGAAGAAAACTTGCCCGAGGTTTTTCCCTACCAGGAATTGAACCCAGGTTTTTCACTTGTAAGGCGAGTACTCTAACCACTGAGTTACCAGACTCCACAAATAAATAGAAGGAAGCCTCAAAGTAATAGACAAATGGCCATTTGACATATACTGTACAAGGCCTATACTGTTCTATTCATTAAGTTTGCTTTTGCTCTTAAATAATTGAAGTGAAACAGATAAAGATAAAATGCTACTACTGCTAGGGATAGTAAGAACACGAGTTTTGTGATCCCTTGCTGTTCTATACACATACACACGTACACAAAGCAAATGATTGCAAAGAGAGCTGAACATCAAGTGAATAATACCAAGGCTAGTGACAAGTGAATGATAATGAAGATAAATAACTTGTGTGGACTAAAAAGTGATGACTCACAATGAGATTTACGAATTGCAAACTAATTCGTCAAACTAATTGCACACCATCAGTTTTAGTTAAAATCCCATCACAGAATTCCATTGATAAAATGTTCTGGTTGCATCAAATGGAAGAAAATATTTTACAGATACTTTTTTTTCCCTTCTTCTGACATCCAATATTTTCCACCTTATTATGAGTTCTGATTATATTTGTGAGGTGTTTTTCCCAACATGTTTTGCTTTTCCCAAAAGGGTAATCAATAACCAGAACAGGTTGACGTGAGGACATGTGGTTGAGACTAGGACATTGGACTCATTTAAAAATCATCTTGATACTGCGATGGAAGAACGATTGGGTTGGTATTCAGGAAAGATTAGATTAGATGGCCTTTTTTCATTATATTTAATTTGCAAGGCCATTTTGAAAGATCGGGGAGTGGGACTAATTCACTGGCTCTTTCAAAAGGCCGACACAGTCAAAATTAGCTGAATTAGCTGGTTTACTTCTATGTTGTGGGATTCTATGATTCTATGAACCTTGTCATCTTCTGAATACTGTGAGTTTCAAATAATCAGTGCAAAAGGTGGCTTGAGAGGAAATTTTCCCTCATTGCTGAGACATCCACAATGTCAGGTTCTCCTGTACAAGATTTGCAAGCTGCAGAGCACAAGTCAATCTAATTAATGGCACTTTGAGTAACAAAGGCCATGCAATCAATGAATCGACTCTCAACTGTCCTTTCTCCTCTCTATCCATGCGAAGAGCCACTCTACCTTCCCCCATCTCTGCAACATTGCCCAACTCTGCCATGGCCTCATCCCTCAGGCAGCCAAAACCCTCATATACACATTCGGCACCTCAAGACTCAACTATGGAAACTCCCTTCATGTCGGCCTCCCCAACTTTTCCATCCACAAGCTGCAGACCATCCATAACTCTGCAGTTTGTATCCCTCTCCCACACAGGCTCCGTGACCCCATCAACCCCACTCTCTCCCGGCTCCACTGGCTCCCCATCCCTCACAGGATACACTTAAAAATCCTCGTCCTTACTTTCAAGGCCCTCCATGGCCTCGACCCCTCCTGCATCTCTGACTTATTGACCCCCTGTCAACCTGTCTGCTTCCTCTGCTCAGCAGGCTCTGGCCTGCTCCTTGTCTCCCGCTTATCATCGATAGCTGGGTATTCAGCCTCTCCACCCCATTCTTTGGAACTTCATCCCACAATCCCTTCGCCTTGCTCCCTTTCTTGCTTCCTTGAAGGCATGGCTCAAGAACCTTCTTTATAATCGTGCCTTCAGCCCCCCTCCTATCCTCTCTGCTCTCCTTCATCCCATCCCTAAACTCCACACTCAGATCCTGATGCTGAATGCTCAGCTCCTTGGAACATCCTCCCAAAATGAACGGGGCTTTCCAAATCTAATCTTCTTGTTGTTGTTTGTTTTTTAAACCAAACTAATTTGATCATTCTGCAAACCTTTTTTCTCTGCATCCATACGGTGTTGCTGTATAATCAAATAATGCAAGATATCCACGTTATGGAATTCTTAGTTTCCTTTTACCTTTGACTTGTTTACACTCAACAAGCCTTTAAAATGCACAAGATTGAGACACCTAACCATTGCTTCATGTATGTCAGTCTCTCCCATTCTTTTTTATCTTAAATTTTGTCCTGCCCTTCACCAATTCTAGATAGAAACCATATTCCAATGGAAATGAAAGAAAAAAAATATCCTCAACGTGGGCTGTTATGTTTTATTATAGTACTTACAAAATGCATATACTTGCTTTGGACACACTTCTGCCTGGCTCTTCCGAGTATAAATTTGTATTCCCAAATTTTGGATGAATGAAGTGCTGGACACAGTTGTATTAAACAATGAAACATTTATCGAGACACAGAAAGGTGGGTTATCCATCAGCACAGTGATACTGCATACCATCCTGGAAGCAATCTAAACGATACACATAATGTGGTGTAGATGCACAATGCAGACAATATTTCTGTGCGGGAAAGGGAGAAGAGAGATATAGCATCTTGAAGGGGAGTGAACAATTTTGAAGTTCTACTATGCCACAGTAATTATACTGATTAAATTTGATTTGCACTTTCCATGACATGTGTTCACAGCAACCCTTCGGTAGATGATGTCTGCCTCAATCTCTCACCACCCCACACCCTCTATATGTCCTTCCTCCAGAGACATTTATTTCATAAGCCATTTGCAGTGCCACGGAGGAAAAGGAGAGACATTTGGTAAAATTTCTACCTTTTATAAATCTAGGTGCCCAAAACAATTGTGTTTATCCAGTTACCCAGCAATTCTCGGAACATCTATACTTAAAAACGTAATCCATTTCTAAAATGACTATTTGCTGGTATGACAATAGATACAAGCAATTCTCCATTCCCTGGGGTGGCTAGTTTTTCTTTTGTATCAGTTTTCAGTTCTCTCGCTGTTAAATTTAAAAACAAACTGTATTACTTTTTGTAACGCCATTCAAAAGCAATTTGCTTACGTGAAAACAGCCTTATATTGCTTTAAAAATAATATGCAAAGTATTACATGCAAAATGGAAACTAAAGGCTTGGCACTCACAACATTCTCTAAGTATTGCTTCCAACACTAAGATTATGTCCAGAGAAGATTATGTCTGGGGATGTAATTATCCAAAGGCTAAATTGTACTCATTATTACAAACACACACCTCTTAAACTGAAAACAAAACTGCTATTAGCAGCAGGAAGTGTTGTCCTGCGGTGAGCTACATTAATATACTTGGTTCTATGCTGTAGGCTGGTAAGATATTTACTCATCTAAAGTTCCTTACGTAGTGAGTGCTGTCTTGGCCAGGTCATTTGTGCATGCTGAGTATGCAAGGTTCACATCCCACCAGGCAGTGAAAGAGAATTGATCAGGCAATCTATCGTGAACTTCCTGGTGGCTAGTCATAGATCAGCCCTGACAGAAGCCAGGAAGCACACCACCTGAATGTGTGAAGGTAGAAACCATAATTCTACACAGTCAATAAGATGTAAAAAAAGACGCTATATCAAATGCCAAGGATTATTATTATTATTATTAGTCAAGTGTAGTGACTATGTGTCCACTATCTTGACTGAAGATCGCTGCACGGTTTGAAGTAACTTTAAAAAATTGGAAACAATTTAAAAAAAAATGAATTCAAATGTCTGCTGTTCAGAAGTGAACTCAAAACTTCAGCAACAAAATCCCTGCCTCAAACGGAAGGTCTTGTTGGTCTTCATTTTCATGAATTCTTGGGTATTAGATAATCCAAATCAAATTTGAACCCAAATGAGGGGGAAAATTGAATTTACTCAAATGACTAACACTCAACTTAATTGAATGTACCATGCAACCACTCTATCAAATGTGTTTTATAATTTTATTTCCAACAACATTATAATCTAAAATAGAAATTTGAAAATCTCTTTAATAATGCCGATGAGAATATAAAAAAGCACCATTTATTCCAGATAAATTAAAGATGATAAAATTTGCTTTTACTCGATTTGTAGTTCAAAATGAGCATTTAGGAGATGAAGGATGTGCTCAACCAAGTCATCATTGCAACAGAACCAAAAGAGTCCTTCATGAAATTTTAAATATATTTGTATTATTTCTATTAAAAAAATACAATTTACATTTATATTGCACCTTTCACATCAGGAGGACATCTCAAAGTGCATTATGCAGCTACAACAACAACAACTTTGATTTATATAGCGCCCTCCACGCTGGACGGCATCTCAGAGCGCTTCACAATAACGGATCCCGGGGGCAAGCCAGGGGCAGGAGGAGAAAGGTGACCAAAGGAGCAGTCGAAGAGAAAGGTCTTTGTGCTGAAGGGGTCGACAGCTAAAGATGCTAGAGAGGGGGAAAAAACAATGACCAAAACAGTAGTCAAAGACACAAGTTGCTAAGTTATAGTTTCCTAACTAATAAAGTGGATTGAGACTTCCCTATCTGTTTGTGTGGGGGGAATATACTTGATTCAGTTATATAGACTGTAGTATAGGTTTGAATTAGGGAACGGCGATATGGGAATTTCCCGATATGGATATATCGGTTGGCTCATATCGACATATACCGATCTATCGATATTTTCGGGTTTTTCGTACTGCGCAGGCGCGCGCATCGGAGTGCGCGCGCATTCCGGGTGCGCGCGCATTCGGGGCCTATCTTCTCAGGAGGTAAATATCGTTCTCTCTCTGTGTCTCTCACTCTCTCCATCTCTGTGTTTTTCTGTCTGTGTGTCTCTCTCCCTCTCTCCTCTCTCACATCCCCCCCCATCTCTATCTATCTGTATATTATCACATCCACCCCGTCTCTCTCCCGCCCCCCCACCCCAGCCGTCTCTTTCTCCCTCCCCCCCAGCCGTCTCTCTCACACCCCCAGCCGTCTTTCTCCCCCCAGCTTTCTCTCTCCCCCTCCCCCCAGCCGTCTCTCTCCCCCTCCCCCCAGCCGTCTCTCTCCCCCTCTCCTCCCCCCCCAACCATCTCTCTCCCCACCCCAGCCTTCTCTCTCCTCCCCCCCCAGACGTCTCTCTCCTCCTCTCCGCACCCCCCCCCAGCCGACTCTCTCCCCCTCTCCCCCCCCCAGCAGTCTCTCTCCCCCTCACCCACCCCCCCAACAGTCTCTCTCCCCCTCTCCCCCCCTCAGCCGTCTCTCTCCCCCTCACCCCACCCCCCAGCAGTCTCTCTCCCCCTCACCCCACCCCCCAGCAGTCTCTCTCCCCCTCACCCCCCCCCCCCCCCCCCCCCAGCCGTCTCTCTCACCCCCCAGCCCTTACATACCTGTATATTGTATTCGAGGACTGTGAATACAATATGGCGGCTTTGCACCTCGGTCTGTGCATTGTGTATAGAGATGAGCATTCTGGGTCTTGTAGTTCAGTGTGCTCGCATCCCGATTTTTTACCTAGATATATCGTTTTTTCGATATATCGATATTTTTTAATGTCTATGTCGGCATATCGATATAAAAATTATATCGGGTTTTAGCGATATACCGATATATCGCCGTTCCCTAGTTTGAATAAAGAATATCTAGCCAATTTATTACTGCAAATAGATTTCCTCAGTCTGCTTTGGCCAAGACATTAGAATAAGTGTGGAAAACAAGCTTCTACCATCTAAAAATGTTAGAAATGGCCAAATTGATTTTACAGTTACTTTGTTAACATACTTTATGTGACACTGTAATCTAGTTGATGGACCTATCCTCATTTTAAAAGCTATTGGTCAGAACCTGTGGATTATAAAAAATATTGTAACATCAATTTCCTGAAAGTTAATTCTCATTTAATATTCAGTTGGTGAAAAGACTTTGCATAGACTTGGTCTAATAGTCAATGAAAAAAAATTAACATCTTCTAAAAATCAAACAAGATTCAGTTGGCAGATATATCCCGAGGCAAGGTGCAGATACTCCAGATTAACACGTCACCTGCCTATCAACAGCATTAAGATGGTTAGACATGGTGGCTCGTCAGTAGTTATGAAGTATGGATCCAAAATCACAGTTTTTTTGACTGGATCATGGAAGAGGTTTTATGTTTTTAATTGATATGTATTTGCGGGAAGCACTAAGTTACTAACAACAGTGTTTTATGCAGTGAATTCCAGGTCAGCAAAATTCAAAACATGCCTTTTAATTTTCACCCCCAAATTTTGCTGATATGGGATTTGGAACTCATTGTTTTCAGCTCTTGTGGTGGTAAACTGGAAGTTAAAGTTAGCGAAGTAAATCTGATGTACAATATTAAATTTGAAACCCCATGACACATTCCTAATTAAATAATCCTTGCATTTAATTATTTAAATGCTTTGAGATCCCTCAAAGCGCTTCACAGAATCTACTGTTACATTAATTGACTATATACTTTGGGGGACTACCAAACCTCTCAATGAGTTGATTCATGTTATTCTTCAAAATTAACATATTATGGCTACCATCCTGTCAACATTTTAAAAATCCTGATAGATTCATTGACAATTCCGCCAATACCCACCAATATACCTCACATAAGTCATACCAGTTTGGTCCATATAAATGGAAAGACTGATGGAAAGAATGAGTTATGTCAAACTTGCGTAAACTATAAACGTTTGTACAGATGTAGACGGCTATATGATTTATACAGATGTGACGTAATAATAATAATAATCATCCTTGCATTAGATATAGCACTTTTCACATCTTATAGAGTTTTGCGTGTTTTACTGTAATATGCTCCACTGTAAATAGCACCACCTAGAGGTCTGGCTGGAATCCAGAAAAATCAATCCTAGGATAGGATTATGATAGGTACATTGTTTGGCTTCAGGCAGATAACCAACAAAAAAAGTTTGAAAGTGTTTAAGTTTTTTTCAATTAATCAATAATTTCACATCGCTGATTGATCGTTGTGCCTCGGGAGAATTTTTTTTCATGAAATGTTTCATTATCATCAATAAATCAATATATAAACACACACCTTCTGACAAAATTAACATGAGTATTGAAAGTCAAGGACAAAAACAACAAACAACAAATTTATAGAGCATCCTGGGAGGACATCCTCATGTAACACATGTAACATGCGTTACAGGCTTTTAAAAATATATTCATGCAAATTAAGCTTCCAATTATCCTGTATACTGTATATATACCAATTCAAGATCCTGGTACTCACATTTAAAGCCCACCACAACCTCACCCCACCCTACATCCGTGACGTCCTATCCCTTACCAACCTGCCCTTCCCATCTGGGCTCTGGACTGCTCCATGTCCCCCAACCCAGACACCCCACCATTGGCGAGCAAGCCTTCAACCACTCTGCCCCCAACCTCTGGAACTCCATCCTACAGTCCCTCCACCTCGCCCCCTCCCTGGCCTCCATCACATCTCACCTCAAGACTTTCCTCTTTGATGGACCCATTGGAAACTCCTAATCCTCCACTTCCCTCCCTCCACCCCCCACCCCGTCCTCAGCTCGGGTCTGAAGCATTGAATGTCCAGTGTCTTGGGACGTCCTCCTGACGTGAAAGGCACTATACACTTGTCATTTTGTTGTTGTTGTTGTTATAAATACCCCACCTGACTTCATCATTCAAATACTCACACGCAGAGCAGCTGAAGACTTATTCAACATGGCTAGCAGCAACGTTGGTACTTCCACAGTTGCAGAATGTTATATTTCTATTGCTAGAAATTTCAATTACAAGATCCTCACACTTGTTTTCAAATCCCTCCACTCCTCAGCATCCCTCCACCTCTCTGACCTCCTCTCTCCTCACAACAGCACCCGTTGCCTTTGCTCTACCATGTCTGGCCTCCTCTGCTCCATCATCGGCAGCCGTACCTTCAACCACTACACCCCGAGGCTCTGGAACTCCCTTCCTCACTCCCTTTGCCTTGCCTCCCTTTTCCTATTTTCAGGTCTCAGCTAAAGACCTTTCTTTTCGATCGTGCTTTTGGTCACCGTTTTCCCCCTCCCTCTGCCTTGGCCCCAGGAACCATCATTGGGAAGCGCTCTGAGACGCCGTCCAGAATGGAGGGCGCTATATAAATTCAAGATACGTTTGTGAAATAGTGTCTTCCTCCGTGGAATATACTATCCTGGTGCAAATATATAAATTCCAGCTGCTAATGTATGCATGGGTGGCTGAATGAACTCTTTCAGATCAGTCCGTAGCTCAAACAAGTAAAAAGCAGCTGACCTCAAGAAACTACCAGACACTGTCTGACGGTGGCATCAACAAATTAAAGCAATTCATGCTACTGTATACATTTAAAGTATTTCAACTGAAATAGATTACATTATGACAGAGTATACCTTTTGCTAATCTCCTTGGACAATCTATCTGACTTTAGCATTAGTTCCATGTCATTCTCATCTGATTTCATCAACATCATTCCATCAGACATCCTTTTTGGCAACAGCTGCGGCATTGTTATATCAATAACCTTCAAAAACAAACTCTTCACTTTGATCTGTTTCCGTCCAATACGCATTGCATATATATTTACCCTTTACGTGCAGCATCCTAAGGGCAAGAATTTTGTTTGAAGACAACTGCCCACCATAAGAAGGCAGTTTTATTCATTATTCATTACTAGGGCCGAGTTTGTAATAAATAAATAATAAACTGGATCAGTTAGGTAATCTTGAAGATGCAGTAAGGCACTATATTGAATGCAGAGATTATTATTATTATCTGCAACATCCTTGTTGTGAATTTCATAGATTTTGAATTAAGTCAGCAATGTGAAAAGAGCCTGGCCTCTCTCTCCCTGACACGTTTTACTCCCTGGACTTTCAAAGTTAGGAGAAATTAATTTCTAGAAGCTAAAGTTGCAATTGGTGCAAAATAAAAAATCTGATTTGCAAAGACCCATAAATTTTGACCCTCACTATCCATATTTAATAAGCGAACAAACATGCTTGTGTTCGCAATTCTCTTCAGCTCATACATTTATTCAAGGCATATTCAGCATAATTATGCAGTCAAAGTTGCACACATATGGCTAAAACAAAACCAATATGAATCAACATGGCTAACACAATCAGTAACGTCACGGGTAAACTCAGCCCTTTGAGTACTCAAATGGTCTGGGTACCAATCCTTGTGGGTTGATTCAAGTCATTCTTGTCCAAATTTCAAGTCTACAAATATCCTCCTTAAGGAGAGAAGTAGGCATCTTTTGTCCTGGAGCAGTTCAGATGAGATGTGCCTGGCAAAGCAATAAGTTCCCACAGTAATCCAGGACAAAACATAGCTCATTCTACAAGTTAGATGGATAGATGGATAGGATGGTTAAATTGTCCAATTTCATCCATTGTAGAAGAAAGCTCGTTTGTTTTTATTAACCCTTTTTTTAAAATCAATCTATTTCTACATAAAAACAATCAAAAATATTTAAATGAGTTTGCAATTGGTTTCACTCAAATTGTGATGTATAAAATCAAATAGCCGAAGGCTCCTAATTGATGCAGCACAAATTGACATCATTCCAGAATATTGTCACAAGTTGCTTTAAAAAAGAGATTAAACAACAAATAACATCAACAAAATTACATTGTTGTAGCGCCTTTCATGTCGGGAGGATGTCCCAAGGCACAGGACAGTCAGTGTTTCAGACCCGAGCTGGGGTCAGGATCGGGGCGGGTGGAGGAAAGGTGAGGAAGAGGGGTGACCGATAGCAACAACAACAACAAACAACAACAACAAAATGACATTTATAGAGTGCCTTTCACGTTGGGAGGAACACTATCGAAGAGGAGGGTATTGAGTTGGGATTTGAAGGAGGCTAGGGAGGGAGCGAGGTGAAAGGATTGCGGGATGGAATTCCGCAGGTTGGGGGCAGTGTGGCTGAAGGCTTGTCTGCCAATGGTGGGGCTGGTGGGTCGGGAGACATGGATCAGGCCGGATCCCGCTTAGCAGATGGAGCAGGCAGGTTGGTAGGGGATTAGGAGGTCACAGAGGGTGGGGTTATTCAGTTATTAAAACTAGTAAGAACTGGAAGGAAGAGAAGGCGAGAGAGAAGAGTACAAGTGTAGAGGTGAAGAAATGCACAGGGAAGAGTAACTGAATGTTTAAGACAATACGGTTCAGTAAGAGTCTAGATAACTGTGGATGCTACCAGCTGCTTGTAGGGAACACACGTCTTATGTACTCTTTACAGAATCCACAAT
Organism: Hydrolagus colliei; assembly: GCA_035084275.1. NCBI lineage: Eukaryota > Metazoa > Chordata > Chondrichthyes > Chimaeriformes > Chimaeridae > Hydrolagus > Hydrolagus colliei. The sequence goes on along the minus strand of CM068747.1, from coordinate 16,267,067 downwards.
TATTTATCCTCAAAACATTTGCCACCACTTAGATCACATGTAACATAGTGACCTTTTACAAACTGCATCAATAATTATTCAAAAAAATAATGTCATCAATATTCCAATATGCTTGATTTCCACATTTCACGTCAATACAGAATGTCAGCATTCAAATTTTCATTTCATTTTAAACCAGAAGATCGAGTAAATGTAAGGATCCAAATATTTCCCCATTACATTATTTATTAGTAGTTTTAATTTAGTTATGTTGCCCATCATTGGTACTGATGTACCACATGGAATGTGTAGCATTAAATATTAAAAAGGAACAATATTTCACATGCTCAATTAAACTGGAATTCACAATCCATTTTACTTTGCTATTTTCCTCATCAAAAATAGTGGGTTCTATTCCTCAAAGAATTCATCAGCTTTGTTGTGATGAATTCAGTCATAGTGGTAGAATTAAGTGAACAATTTGAGTTGGTGCATTCCATATATAGTTTCATATTCAGCATTATATTTAGTTTCAGTCTCCATTGACAATTCCAGAAGATTCAAAAGAACTTTGAAAAGATTCTGTACCAAAGATAACCTTTGTGACCTTTCTTTGAATGGGTTTGTCTAGGTCATCATCATCACTCTCTAAAAATAATCCTTGCATTTGATACGGAGCCTTATCACATCTTCAAGATGTCTCAAAGCACGTCACTGTAAAGTGAATTGACTGTACATTTTCTTGCAAGTCGTGGCAGCCGATTACGCACAACAACGTTGCACAAAATAGTCATGGATTGTGACCAACTTTTTTAACGGAATTATTACAACCCCAGAAGAGAGATCCAATGACCAACTAACAACCGGATTCCTATTTATTGTTGGGTAAACAAAGGTGTGTGGAGTAAGGAAATTTGCCCAAAGTTTCTCCCTGCCAGGAATCAAGCCCAATCTCTCTCTTGTGAAGCGAGTGCTCTAAACTCTGAGCCACAGGACTCCATGAAAGAATAGGGTTCGAATTCCGGCAGTTTAATTTCCCTTCATTCTTCAAGTGGGAAGTGGTATTACATAAATAATACCTCATCCCACTTGAAAAATGAACCATGTTAACAGTTAGCAGGCCAACAAGAAGCGGAGAACCAGAGGAATGGAAAAGTCATATATCCCTACATCTAAAAGGAGAGTCGCAGAGAAAATTTGATCCGTCCCTTAATTTCAAGGGAACAATGGGAGGATGACTGTGATCAACACCTCCTCCATTTCGCTGTTCGGGAAATTGACACACTAAGTGAAACCTGTGCCTGGTCCAGGGCCAGAAAAGGGGTATTGATATACTGTCATGCAATGCCAGGTCTTGCACTGTGTAGAGAGTAATTTGCTTGTAAAAATAAAATGTCTAGCATAGCAAAATCAACTGCTGAGACATTTGATAGTGAAAATAAACTGCCTCGAATTCTACTGCTGAATTTCTTCATTGCAGTTGTAGTTGGAGAAAACTTGGCTATTAATAAACTTCAAACCATAACATGTAGCCACCTGCATGTCAGTCCACAATGAGAAACTCCCTCAGATCATCACTGAGCGACAAAACAAAATTACACTTCTGTAGCGCCTTTCACGTCAGGAGGACGTCCCAAGGCGCTGGATTATTACTGAAGCAATAGTGATTGGTACAAGTAATGGCAAAGCATCTCAAACAAAGTGACTCGGATGAATTTTCTATGTAAAGAACAGGAACAAAATTGGAAAGGGAGGTGGAGGAGGGAAATGAGGCAAGATAGCCGTGTGCTAATGCTGCAATACAATTCTGCGGATAATGTCAGGTAATGAGGTAATGTGGGGTACAAATGGGAATCCATTCAGTCATCAATATTGAGAAATCATGCTGCTTTTCCAGAACCTGCCTTGTGGTTATGCATCATCATTAAACTTACTTACGTAGGAATATAGGAACAGGAGTAGACCATTCAGCCCGTCGAGCCTGTTCTGCCATTTAATTAGATCATGGGTGATCTATTGATTCAATCAGCCTTGATTTAATTTGATATACAGTCAATCCACTTTACAGTAGGGTCCGGCGATATATCGATATATCGCTAAAACCCGATATAATTTTCATATTGATATGCCGATACAGACATTAAAAAAATATCGTTATATCGAAAAAACGATATATCGAGGTAAAAAATCGGGATGCGAGCACACTGAACTACAAGACCCAGAATGCTCATCTCTATACACAATGCACAGACCGAGGTGCAAAGCCGCCATATTGTATTAATAAAGCCTTACACAGCCTTGCCCCATCCTACCTAACCGATCTACTCTCCCCCTACACGCCCACCTGGACCCTCCGTTCAACAGGACTTGGCCTGCTCCAAGCCCCCCGCCCGAACCGCCCCACCATCGGAGGCCAGGCCTTCAGGTTCTCCGCTCCCACCTTATGGAATGCCATCCCTCAATCCCTCCGTTTCGCCTCTTCCCTTTCCTCTTTCAAGGCCGATTTGAAGACTTTCCTCTTCGATCGTGCCTTTTGTTCCACCCCGAACTCTTTTACCTCCCCTTCGTGTTTCACCCCTTCCCAAACACTCCCCTCCCAGCTCGGGTCACACGCCTCTTGTTTAGCGCCTTGGGACGTCCTCCCGACGTGAAAGGCGCTATGTAAATGTAAATTGTTGTTGTTGTTGTTGTATTCACAGTCCTCGAATACAATATACAGGTATGCAAGGGCTGGGGGGTGAGAGAGACGGCTGGGGGTGGGGGGGTGAGGGGGAGAGAGACTGCTGGGGTGGGGGGGGGTGAGGGGGAGAGAGACGGCTGGGGGGAGGGGGGGAGAGAGACAGCTGGGGGGAGGGGGAGAGATACGGCTGGGGGGAGAGGGGGAGAGAGACGGCTGGGGGGAGGGGGAGAGAGACGGCTGGGGGGAGAGGGGGAGAGAGACAGCTGAGGGGAGGGGGAGAGATACGGCTTGGGGGAGATAGACGGCTGGGGGGGGGGAGAGGGGGAGAGAGACGGCTGGGGGGGGGGAGAGGGGAAGAGAGATGGCTGGGGGGGGAGAGGGGGAGAGAGACGGCTGGGGGGAGGGGGAGAGACGGCTGGGGGGAGGGGGAGAGACGGCTGGGGGGGGAGGAGAGGGGGAGAGAGACAGCTGGGATGAGGAGGAGAGAGACGGCTGGGGGGAGGGGGAGAGAGACGGCTGGGTGGGGAGGAGAGGGGGAGAAAGACGGCTGGGGGGAGGGGGAGGGGGAGAGAGATGGCTGGGCAGAGGGGGAGAGAGACGGCTGGGGGGAGGGGGAGAGAGACGGCTGGGGGGTGGGTTAGGGAGCAAGAGACGGCTGGGGGGGGTGGTGGGGGAGAGAGACGACGGGGGTGGGGGGTGTGAGAGAGAGACGACGGGGTGGGGAGGAGAGGGGGAGAGAGACGGCTGGGGGGAAGGGGAGACAGACGGCTGGGGGGAGAAAGACGGCTGGGGGTGTGAGAGAGACGGCTGGGGGGGAGGGAGAGAGAGATGGCTGGGGGGGGGGGAGGGAGAAAGAGATGGCTGGGTGGCTGGTGGGGGAGAGAGACGACGGGGGTGGGGGGTGCGAGAGAGGGACGGCGGGGGGGGAGGGGAGAGACGGGGTGGATGTGATAATATACAGATAGATAGAGATGGGGGGGATGTGAGAGAGGAGAGAGGGAGAGAGACATAGAGACACACAGACAGAGATGGAGAGTGAGAGGCACAGAGAGAGAAATATATTTACCTCCTGAGAAGATAGGCCCCGAATGCGCGCGCACCCGGGATGCGCGCGCGCATGCGCAGTACGAATAAACTGAAAATATCGATATTTCGGTATATCTCGATATGAGCCCATCGATATATCTAATCGGAAAATTTTCCATATCGTCAGACCCTACTTTACAGTATATTCTGTGAAGTGCTTTGAGAAGTATTGAATACATGAAAAGGCGCTATATCAAATGCAAGGATTATTAATATTTTTATTTGTGTCACATATATTTCTCACAGCTCTGCCATTAGTTTAAGCTTCATAAGTAGTGACTTCAGTCTTTTTTATTTGTTAAGTTTATTTGTTTACAATAATTATTATTAGGGAACTACAAGAAACAACAACAACTAATTTACACCTGTATAGCGCCTTTCACGTCAAGAGGACATACCGAGGCACTGGAAAGGCATTAAACTGCAGTTCCTGCATAGTATTATTGGTACAGGTAAATGGAAAATATTGTTTTAAAAATTTATTACGTCTTTAAAATGAAACCAGCTGCAGTTCCCGATAAAATAAATGCTATTTACTTTCAGCTCTTTCATTACTCCTTGTTAATTCCTCACCCTCACGCATGCTGCAGTGATGAGATTGCACAAACGAATGGGTTAATTAACAAACTCAATAGAAAATTAAACATAGTGCTCCCTTCACAATGGACCATCTTTAAAAGTGCTCATTGTTTTCATGGTTCTTTGTGTCATCATGTTGTGTGCAAATTAGCTGCTGCATTTCGTACGAATACACACTCACTGCTACATTTAAATTCTATGAAACACTTTGAAACATATCAATGTTGTGATAAGGTAATATATCAAACCCAAGGATTGTTTTTATTCTTATTATTGAAGTAAGTTTACTGATGAAACATGACTACAAGGGTCTTGTAAAGGAGCACGATTTCTTAATATTGATGACTGAATGGAATCCCATCTGCGCTTGACATGACCTCATTACTTGACATTACCTGCAGAATTCTACTGCAACATTAGCACATGGATATCTTTTATCATCTGTATCCCTCCTCCTCCTTTTCCAATTTTATTCCCATAAGATACTTCCTTTGGGCAACGTATGACTTGTGTATGAAGAGGTACCTCGTGGGTTTGGCAGCTCTCGAGTACATTATCCAAGCCGCCTTTCTCTGTGTGTGACTTTAAGACGAATATGTGCGTAACATTGGGTACTAATGCTCATGCACATTCCGATTTACACGTTCCAGCAGGTGGCACTGAACAGGAAAATGTCTAATTACCCATGTTATTTATTTATCCGCAATGGCACCCAATGCTAATTAGCATGGATAATCAACTTTTTACTTTGGTTTTGTAGTGCACTCATCACGGGCGAGAGACTTGTTGAGGATTTTTTTTACCCAACTCCTAGCCAGCGTTGCTGGATAAGATATAGCAGCTATTTGACGTGGCATAGAGCAGGAATTGAAACTGGAATTGAAACTGGAACATATTCCCAAGTTGTGCAGCACATAACTTCATTTAGTGTATTCACCCATTAAGCAACCATGGGAGCTTGTTAAATACAGTAGCTGTATTTCAGAAATGTTTTAACAGTTTCCTGGTTTCCTTGTGATTTTTTGAAGGACCTTACTGGAGCAAATAAATGTTTTTACGCCACAGAAAATAACAGTCACTAACACTTGAATTCCTTAGAGACATGATATAGAGCTTTTCTTTTTATTCCTCTCGCTGTAAAATCTGGTAAAAGAAAGAGAGAGAGCACTTCAATAATCCCCAAAACTCACTGACAGATTGAGTGTTTCTTGTTCATTAAAACCATTTGATCAAAATTTAAACAGAATTCAGGACATGCAGCAGAAGTGAGCAAAGCATTTTATTAATGCAAGATCATGGTCCAGCAAATAATTTAAATATTTTACAATAAACACCACACGCTGCTCTGCAGGCAATTTGCTTGTTAAACCTTGTTACGGATGAGTTCACCAGATATCAATATACATTTTCAAAGCAAGCCCAAGGTCGAACCTCAGCTTTGGTTCCATTACACTGTGGCAGAAATACACCAGACTGTATCAGAAAAACAGAACACAGGGGTGCTGAAAGCAAGAAAAAAGGACTTTTTAAAAAACAAATGATACAATTATTATTTCCCTACGATTTTGTCCAGAGAACCCTATATGGGGAGAGTTTATTAATAATGGTACCTGCATTTGATATAGCGTCTAATCACTCCTTTGAGAATTCTCAAAGAGCTACACAGAATATACAAGTAAAGCGAATTGACTGTATATTGTGGACAAAACACAGCATCATATTGTGAACAATATTCCATATTATAAATATGTTGTAAACAGTAAATAATACAATAACAAAATTACACTTGTATAGTGCCTTTCATGTCAGGACACTATATGGTAAACAATATTGCACAATGCATTGCCTCACAAGCAGTCTAGATTGAGCAACCAAGTTATGATTACATTCTATAGCACTAATTTGAGACTCATATTTTGTTTTTGAAGTTTATGATCGGTTTATTCCACTTACCGTAGAGTATAACAGAGTGATGATTACCCACACTAATTGGAATCAGTCCTATTTACAGATAAAGGAATAATATGGACAACTGGACATGCTAGATATAAATTGGCTACAATGCTAACCCAAAAAAAACTTCTATCATGAATGTGTCCAATAACATCATCCAGCCCTTCTCTGTCTCTGACTTTCTTTTGGTCTTTGAATATTGTCAGTCTCTCTCTGTAACTTTCTAAATCTGCGGGTAATCACAGTCCCCAATTCAATTCTATAAATTGATAAATAGGCGTGTTTGTCTTTTTCCTATGGGCAGATAAAACTGCATATGTGCAACATTGCTATGGATGTGCAAGGAAATGCTATCCTGAGTAACTTCCTATGGACCTCTTTCAAAAGTCTATTATATTTAAAAGAAAAAAAAGTTATGGCACAGTTACTCTCTCACACCCAATTTGCTAATTTATGCTGAAAAAACCGAAAAAACCTTCTTGCATCTGAATGATTGGCCGTGCAAAAGAATTTGGCTTTCAGTGTTCAACATTTTAATTACATCTCATTTTTAAGGAATGCAGGCTCTACTTTGTTAATCTTCGTTCAGCACTTGAATTCCTAATATTCTGAATCACCCTGGCTGCTCCACTCGGTTACTTATCTCAAGTGCAAATTTATTTCCCTTGACCACATAACCTGAAGTGCGTGCAGAGTTGCAGATGAAGACAGAATCAAGATGGTTCTTAGCTGGAAGCTCATCAAGCTGTTTTGTGTGGTGGTGGATTTGTCCTGTGCTGGTTCTAGACATGCTTGCTCACTGTTCTAATATGATAGCTTTCTCCATTTTAAAAGTACCTCCATATCTAGAAGTACATTGCATAGATTGGAAGACGCATAATTGGTTACCAAGATGGACTCTCTGTGATTATTTGCTCAGAGTGCCTGATACATCTATTGTCCAGTTGAGTAACAACACCACAATCTTAAAAAAAAATCTATTGCAGCTGAAATCGTTGCTTGCCAAGAAACCCAGGCAAATGATCATTGCTTTAATTGGAGAGTGAGATCTGCATATGTTCATCAAATAATGTAATAGTAGTCTGCACTGAAGAAGAAAGGTTTATAGACAAACAAACACACACAACCTGCTCTAAGATTGTCCCTAAATCAGTAACTGTATTGCTTGGCTTGTATGTGAACCAGGGAGTGTTTCATTCATTGAAAATTCTTCCTGCTTCTGAAGTTTTTATCAATGATCTCAATATGGAGCAGTTGTACAAAGACTGGGGTAACTACTTATGAAATGTAAGCAAATGGAAATGTTACCATTATTTTCATACGTTCATGCCCCAAGGAGCAGATAATGGTGTCTCCTTTGAAAAACGCTGTTAAATTAAATATGGCTATTGATTACTGATCATTATTGCTCTCTCAATGAGCTTCATTTAGCATCCAATGGTCTAACAATATTTAGACATTGACCGCTTGGGTATCATAGCCTAAAATCTATGTAGTGCATTATATTGGTCAGGCAGCTATTCATTTTTGAGTGTGTTGGTCAACCTATGTACTGCACAATTAATGCTTCAGATGCATTGTGTTATGGAATAACTCAGGATTTGTACCAGCCTTTTCAATGTTGACATCCTCTCTCCTCCAACCAGCACCCATTGCCTTCACTCCACTGGGTCTGGCCTCCTCCATGTCCCCCGAATCCTCCATTCCACCCTCGGCGGCCGTGCCTTCAGCCACTATGCCCCGAGGCTCTGGAATTCTCTTCCTCACTGCCTTCATGTCGCCCCATCCCTTCTCAACTTCAGGTCCCAGCTGAAGACCTTTCTCTTCGACTGCGCCTTTGGTCACCTTTCTACTCCTGCCCCTGGCTCATCCCGGGATTTGATATTGTGAAGCGCTCTGAGAGGCCGTCCGGTGTGGAGGGCGCTATATAAATCAAAGTTGTTGTTGTTGTTTATTTAACGGAGTTCAAACTAACTGGATTAAATCCCGAGTATTCCATAACACAATGCATCTGAAGCATTAATTATAATATAAACTGGAAACATTGGTGTAGCTGGCTAACAATGAGTATTGTTTTAATTTGTCATCTAATTAGTCAGCTTTTTTATAGGTCTTTATATACAAAACAAAGCCAAATTCTGCAGTTTAATTAAAATCACCTTAAGTCAGTGAACCCCAGAGGTTATATATATATTCCTAATATTTTTGTATTTAATATCAATCATGTGAAGAATACTTGTGAAAAGCCAAGGATACAAAGAATATGCAGTGAAATAGATGGAAATGCAACTGAAGTCAAATAATAATAATAATAATCCTTGCATTTTGATATAGCGCTTTTCACATCTTATCGACATCTCAAAGCGCTTCATAGAATATACTATAAAGTGAATTGACTGTCTACTTGTGGGTGAAATGCAGTAACCAATTGCGCACATCACTGTCCCACAAACAGTCATGGATTGAAATTACCAATTTTATTATTGTTGTTTTTTTTAGAGGGATTATTATTAGGCTTGTTGAGTAATGAAATTTGCCCAAGGTTTCGCCCCGATCTGCCTACATTAGAACACAGATCTCATGCTTGTAAGGCGAGTGCTCTAACCACTGAACTACAGGAGCTACAAATACTTAGCAACTGAGCAGAAAAATGCACTCCCACTAATCTTTCGTCACTTTCTTATATAGCAGAAGTTAATTTTTTTCTGATTAATTCAGATACTCATTCTATCACCTTGATAAATATTTTAAGAAGCCATTCGTCAGTTAAAACAATGAAACTGGTTTAATATTTCAGTTTATCATGATCTGGTTGGTGATTCAGAAAAGATAGGTGAGTGTGAATTAGAGTCTCCAACACTTGCAAATGAATAAGATCAGTTTTTGGCGTTCAGTTATACAAGCACTAAAAATCCTCCAAAACGTCGACTGAATAATTCATGTTTAAGTGCGATCCTTGACAGAAGGCGTTGGCAGATTACGTGACCACGGAGGGCATCACAGCCCAGCTCAAACCTGTCTTTATCAGATTCCCACAGGCGCATCTCTAGCAAGAGTCACTGGATAGCAATCAGGACTGAATAAACTCACTGAGCCATCGGGGAGCTAATCAGTGACAATTTGATGGAGTTTGGGCTCATGTTTGTTTCATCAGGAGGTTTCGGTTAAGGTAGGTTTGTGCTCAGAGAAGACTGGCTCTCTGGATTCAATGCTGCTCTAACTTCAACTCTCAGCTTTATAAAACACAGAATTTGTCAGCAGTGCTCCAAGAAATGATGTATATGATTTCTATAGACTTCATGGTTGTGTGATATTTCTCATGTCAAACATAAATGTAATTCACGAAAGAATTTTAATCAATATTGCAATAAATGTATAAATAGGGTCTTTGCTAAAAAAAAAATCTGAAAAGTACATTCTGGGAATCAATTTACAAAGCAGTGGTCCCTGGTTCTTTTAATTAAAAGTCAAGTCTCTATGTAAATTAAGCAACAGAGATGCCTGGCAAGGCCATAACAGTGTTCTATGTCAACACACACTCCACCGACATTTATTCAAGCATGACGTATTGCTCATTTCTATTCAATGCAGACACAGTATAATCTGCTCAATATAGTTTCTGTTCAAAAGCAGACAGACACTGCAGCCATTTCAATAACCTACCAATTCAAATGGTCCTTTTCAAACTTTCAATACTAACTCACAGGATCACTAGAGAACTGGAATGAGAATGCTTGTCACTCCATATGAGCTTATCCCATCAAACATCAATCATACTGATTTCCCATTAAAGAATTAATGGAGTTTGTTTAAAGAATCCAATGTCTTGTCATCAAAGCTTTCTCACCTACTTGTTTAAGGTCTTTATGTCTCGAAATGAGCACCCAGCCTTGCAGTCAGTTTGCTTTGTTTATATTGTTGCCTCACGCTGTCATCCACAATCTATAGTCAATTCAATTTACAGTATATTCTGTGAAGCGCTTTGGGATGTCGCAAAGATGTGATAAAGTACTGTATCAAAAGCAGGGTTGATTAATAGTATTAGACTGCTTGGATAGCATGAGGAACAAGCTTAACTCATGGCTCCTTTCATATTGTTCTTCAAGAGGCACAGAAGGCAACAGCGAAGTCAAGGCATTGAACCGTCCAGTGGTGGTTTACCCAAACCTGTCCTTTTGCCCTCAGACTTCACTGCATATTTCACGTATTTACAGAACAACTGAGGTTTTCAATTAGTGATGCAGTTTTTTTTTTTAAGTGTGATTTATCACAAACAACATAGTGGCAGGATCTGAATAGCAACAAGGCTTTGCTCCCACTTTCTGCTGCTGTTATTTTAGGAGCTAAGTGGTAAAAAATATATTTCTAGAAAGATGTCACATGCATGCAACGCGTCAGACACAACTTTTCATTATCGAGAATGAGACACCTCACTGCACAGGCAGTAGTTACTGGTGCTAAACGCGTCTGGGACAATGCAGCACTAGAAAATTTAGCTACTTTATATCATGGTCGCGCAAGGCAAACTTATACTAGAAAAGCAGTTGAATACCCAAAGGACTTACTGAACATATCCCTTGGCAAGCTCCATTCCATCCATGGAGTTCATTCGCCTCCTAATATCACTTCCAAAATACATTGATACCTTTTACTTGACTGCACTGAATCACATTCGCCAGGGATCTGCCCGAATGCACACCCTGACAAGCTCGCTTTATTATTGTTCTATGCTGCTTGTTCTGGTTCCAGAGTTACTACCCTCCTTTCCTGGTTTATCCGAAAATTGAACCAGATTTCAAGCTACAAATCAAAGTAATCTTGTGATCCCCGTAGGGAACCTGCTCAAAATCTTCACACGTTATTGTAGAAATATCCCCCAAAATGTTGCCGTGCAAATGTCAATCGTGAAAAAAAGCTGTTAGTAATTCTATGATACAATGTTCATGTTCCCATTTTATATGCAATCCAAGTTAGCTAATAGCGTAACATTTACTTTTTCAGTGATAGCTCAAAAATAAATGTTGCAGAATGAATAGGAATTAAGAACAAAATAATTGACCTAAACATAGTCAACGTCTGTATTCATAAACCATTATTTCAACTGAGACAACTTCTTTGGTTGACCAAGAAAATAATCATTTCTTGATTGAGTATTTTGTGATTTATGGCATGAATTTGCTATTCAATGATTATTTTGTAGGCCATCCAAAAAGAATGGCCACCACTGACTTTTGAGTTCTTCAGTCGAGCATCCAGCTGGTAAAAAAAAACAATGAGTTATACAACTTGACCTTTCATCACTGGGAATCAGATCCATTAGTTTTCTGTCACATTTTCAAAAAGAAATACTCTTGGAGTATTTTCAAAGGGATGAGTGGGTTCGGAACAAGTGACATATGTGATCAGTTGGTAATTTTTAAAAAAAGTTGTGAAGAGAGGATAAGTCTATTCACAATCTTTCGAATTGAAGCAATGTTCAAACAAAAAGTGGTCCTATTTATGTTTAAATATTGAACTTTTGCTTGTTAATGGGAAATTGGGTGTGACAGTTCAAATGAAATGTTGAGTTGAAAAATCTTGCTTAATAAAAGCTGATGAAATATTACAAATAAAGCATTAATTAAAATACTGAACAAATTGAGCCCAAAGACACTTTTTTTTATCACGTTCTTAGTTCCTTTGTTCTTAAAGATCAATCTCTTCTTTTACGACTTTTCCCTCGTTAAAGTAACCTCGGAAAAAACTTGCATGCCAGAAGATCCTCAAGTATTAATTGCAACTGAGTGACAAATCAGCACTCAATAAATCTTCGTAATTACAATGTCTGTTCTTGCTAACATGAAAAGATTGGCATGCAATTTTCAGATGCCGGCTAAAGTCAAGTTCAGTTCAATCAAGTTGAACTGATGAATCACTTTCCAGATATTTCACTTAAAGGCAAGTAAATGCAATTCATTTAAAGCAATAATGGATGTGTGGGAGTACACAAACACAAAATCAAGGATAGGTTAGTTGACTGAGGAGCAGGCTGCTCGACTGAATCCATCAATTAACATGATCCCTCAGTCTTCTATTAAATGATTGCGTGAAAGGTTATTATGGTTATACACAGGTTTGTTTGAATAGCTTGAGATTATGATTGGGATCAATCACGAAAATATGCGTGAGTGCCAATATTGCAATGGATCCATTCGAGATTGCAACATTCTGTACAGGCTGTGAAGTGAGGATTTATTGGAAAGAGATGATGCAAACTCTGTTGAAAAGGTGAATGGAAAAGGAGGTGACAAAAGCAATTTGGGTTTTTAAGAAAGCAATAAGGACAACTCTGGTAATTGGAAGCTGTGTAACCACTGCTTTCTGAAGATGATTGGATACGGAGCTATGCAGCAAAGCAAGAGAAACTGCAGAAATCATAATTTGATAATGATAACAAAAATCTACATCCCAGAGATAAAGTGTACAGTCGAGGGACAAGCTAGAATGGATGCATGAAAGAAGAAGTGAGAGGTAAAAAGTAACTGTTTAACGCACTATGTGAAGCAGAATATGGAGCAGATGCTGTTTTCGTTGAGCACATTTAGACTTGCCATCAGGTGTAGCAAAATTCTAGTCTCTGTGGGCTAATCAGTGTCTTGGGGTTTCAGTTCACACATTGTGGTGCTGAAATCATGGTAATATTACTGTAATAAAAGCTATCCAAATTTTAATGGTTCTTTATTGCTCTGACATAACTCCAACCTTCAAACACCTACAATTCAATTTCAATTAAAATTTAAACCACTTGACACTTGATAGAGAAATGCACAATGATCATTCCCCTGCAGCCTCTCATTTGGCTAACTTATTCCCCATCTCTTCCAACTTCATCTGGTGATCAATACCAGCTGCCAATTATTACTTAATTGCCCCTAGTATTCATTTACAGAATGTTTCACCTTTCTTTTTTCCTTTATTGCTGAAAGTTTCCATGTTGCTTCTCACAATCAACTTTTGAACACTTGGTGCCCCTTTTCTTGCTAATAATAATTTGTATACTTGGTGTAGAGCCTTTGACGTCTGAAGGATTTCTCAAAGCACTTAGAAGCAGAAGCACACAGAAGTAGGCCATTCAGCCCTTCAAGCCTGTTCAACCATATTATAAGATCATCATTCATCTGTACCTCAACTTTGATTACCCTCCTTGCCCCATATTCCTTGATACCCTGATGGAACAACTATGAGTTGAGGTAGAGATCAGCCAAGAACTTGTAGAATGGAGGAACAGGCTCAAGGGAATGAACGGCCTACTCCTGTTTCTATGTTTCTGACCTATTCACCTTGATCTCCATGGTTTAAATGTAACATTTTAAGAGTTTATCTTCTGCATCTGTCCAGCCCTGCATTTTGCAATTGAGAGGAAAATGTCAGTAACTCAGGATTTGAAAGGTTACATCATCAATGTAACTAGGTCAATCAATCTATTTTTTATGTACAAAAGGAAGAAGTATACACTTGTCAACAGCTCCTACCAATCTGTTTGACAATGTACAGACAAGTAAATTTGCCTACTACAAAGATTAATATTCAGCAATCAATCAGAACTGGTTTGTACCCAAGATATTGGGTTGACTTGATATTGCTTATGGTTAAATCCTTTCCCTCTTCCCCTTTGGTTGGAGGTCAGACTCTGCCAGTGTTAAGCTCTCCAGGCAGTTTGGAGGCACCCGGTTGTCAGTTGATCGAAAGAGCTAACAATCCCTTAAAAAATAAAAAAATGTGGTCACTCAATCCATGACTGTTTGTGGGATGCTGCTTTGCGCAATTTGCTGCTGCGTCCACCGACACAATATACAGTCAATTCACTTTACAGTAAATTCTGTGAAATACTTTGAGACGTCTTGATGATGTGATAAGGTGCAACAGTATAAATTGGCTTTAATGTCATCACATAGGCTATAATCAAGCTTGAGTTAACGTGGCACAAGTACAAAACCACAGAATTACCCTTTAATAGTTCAAACATTATTTAAGGGATAATAGAAAGAATATTCATAAGTAATACAACACCGAGATGGCTAAATACAGTCAAATTAACTCTCAAGGCCACGAATGAGTAATGGATGCATGGAAACTATAGCCTGAATTCAAAGCTGAGTATTTATAAGATGAAGATAACTATCAGGTCAAATAAAAGATCTAAGAGGCAATGTTATCATACAAATGGTAAAGACTGGATATATTTCATACAAGCATATGTTGGATAGAAATGTAGAATAACTGTTCAGAAAATTAATATAATTTTTCTCAACACTGTAAAAATGAGAAACAATTGTAGAGCCATTCTGACTCAACCTTACATTTATAGAGGACATTCAAGGAAACATTACAAATTCAGGGCGATATTCTGACATGTGGTCATTAAGGCACAAGAGACTTTCTTCCCAGTTGGGAACACTTCACATTTTGAGATTGCAGTATCTGAGATTACTAGCAGTATTATTTAAGACACATAATCATAAATTAATGGGAATTATTCAAATTTTTGCTCTGACAGTGGCAAGGAATACTAAATGGATCATAATGCTCTGTTCACTAGCTATATCAAGTTTGATATTTTGTGATTCTAAAGGAATTTCCTGTTATAAGAAGCAAATACAAAATTTAAAACAGCTAATGACCATTGCATTACACTACTTACGACTCAAGTACATTGGTAATAGTGTTTTGAAGACACTGAGCTATCTATTGTAGTTTGTTAAAAACAACTTGGGAAATTAAGCAGATAATCCACTGGAACAAAATCAGTCAACGGCTATAGAAAAGGGAAATCCAATATGGATCGAGCACTATATATGATGAAGTCAATACAATATTGAATTATCCTTGAGATGCACAGAATCATCAAAAATCAACGATTGAATGTCTGAGCGGAAATGGAAGAAAGAAAAAAAGAGTACCACAACACAATAATAATAATCCTTGCTTTTGATGTAGCAACATATCATATCAAATGCATCAAAATCCTGCACTGAATTTTGCCAAAGTTTTGTGTCTGTATTTGTTGGTAGATGTGGCATCCAATTTGTGCACTGCAATGTCCCACAAAGAGCCATGTATTGCAAACAATCTTGATGCAAATTATCAATTTGAGGGAATAATGGCTATGGCACTGGGGAAACTCACTTCCCTTTTCATACAGTACCATGGGATCATTAAAGTCTACCTGAATAGACAGACGAGAAAAACCTCAGTTTATAACATTTCATCTGAAAGATAGCATAGCAAAGCAGTGCACACCCAGCTTACATTAAGAGCTCCAAGATATGACATCGGACTTGAACCTACAACGTTCAGACTCAGAGGTAAAAATACAATTAACTGAGCCGGCAGACCCAAAATGAAGTTTTATTTGGTCTGAGCGTATGATGGTAAAATATCACTCCCTACTTTTTGAAGGAGATAATATATTTCCAGAAATTATCTGGCAGCCACATTTAGAATTTTTATCTTCTGTCAGCTCACTAATTTCATTCCGCAGAGTCATTACTTGACATAAATGAAATTTCATTTGCTAATTTGTGAGCTACACTTGAATTGTGAAAATGATTCAGTGACTCTCGCAATTGCCAAAATCTTTCTAAATTCCATTTAGACAAAGGTTATTAAAGCAACAATGGACATTTTTCTGCAGGTGAATGATCATCATAAGCATCCCAAGATCACATACATGTTGGGTAACAATGATAAAGCACAAGATGACTTGAACTTCAATCCTCAAGTTGAAGTCATTGAAGATGAGGAATCCAGGTATTCAAAGTAAAAATATGCTCCATAGTTTTTGGAACTGATGGCTGAATCTTTTCTGGGAAACACTCAAGCCAAGAATTTGCATATGAGCAAAAGGTGAGTTCAACTGTTGAAGATAGGCTTTGGACTCGAAAGTGAAAGTAGCATATTCCTAAATCTGATTGGGAAGACAGTTTATATATAGCCATGCTGTGTAAGTGTGTCCTCAATCTCAGTGATGCTCTGATTTATGTCCTGTTTATAGTGCCAGAAGCAATGAGCCACAACTTTCAACAATAGAGCAATTTGGGAATGAGAATCAGGGAACGGAAGACCTGTGCATACGTACAGGTGCTTCTAAGTATGTGCAGTAATTATTCCATTAAACCTGGGTGTGTTTTTACTATAACTGAAGAATCAGGTACCCAATTGGCTTTTTATTCACATTAAGAACTGTTCACTTAAACGGTTATTGACTGTTCTTTCTATGAAGGTACTATTTATGAGCAAAGCCCAAATTGTTTTCCATCCTCTCCATTTATATTGCAGCAAATCACTGCAGACACTTGATTCTCAAAGTGGTCTTGACAACTGAAGTGTGCCACAGTTCGTTTTCATGTTACGTGAATCAACTCCAATTGATATGGTGTTGGGGGTAGGGGCTAAAAGCCTAATTTAAGATGGATATGAATAATAAACTTTTACTTACAACATTACTTCAGAGAGTCGAGGTTAAGCAGATCAACAACAACAACATTACATTTATAGAGCACCTTTCACGTCGGGAGGACGTCCCAAGACACAGGTCAAACAAAGGGACACAGCTACATGTTAAGTCCTTTATCTGGCCTGTTATTCCATCAGGCTGCACAGATATTTTCCCATTAGGTGATGGGAAATTGCACACAATTACTGCAATAATAATATTAATAATAATCCTTGCATTTCATAAAGCACCTTATCACATTGTTGAGACATTAGAAAGTCCATTCACTTTGCAGCATATTCTGTCAAGTGAGTGGACTATATATCTTGTGATCAAAATGCGGCAGATAATTGTGCCACAGTCGTGGATTGAGTGACCAACTTTTTTTAAAGGAATTATTGCCCCTGAAAAGCGATCCACCAGTTGACTAACAACAAGGTTCCTACTTACTACTTCACCGTCTCTCTTGAGTCAAACCCGGGTCCTCTCTCTTGCGAGGCGAGTGCTCTAACCACCATGCTGCAGGACTTCACAATTCACCGTTTTTCCTCTGTACCTTTGAAAAAATCCCTGCCTAACCTCAATGAATGGTGCAGGATTTAATTACGCCATTTACTAAGAACATGCTGGAAAGGCTAGAATAGGTTAGAACATCATGCATTGGGAGCATCTCAAGAGGACACCTTCACTCTGGCTTCACAGTCAATTGAGTTTGAAGGTAGAGCGTTCAGCCAATCAGAACAGTATATGTTTAGCACTGATTAAGCCCAGGATTTAGAACACCTGTTAGTCAGTCACAATACAGCAGACAAATTACTGTGGCCACATATCACAATATGGTGATATGACCTTAAAAAGTGATTCAAACAACCTCATAGTGGAAGCATTGCCCTCAACACATCTCTAAAATATAAAACTTGTTAACATCTTTCATCAATTTAGAAAAATGTTACAAAATCAATGCATCATGAAGTTAGGGGCGAAATGTGATCATAGTATTCTCTTTTGAGAAATAACAATCTTAATTAATAAATTGCTGCAGCTGGCAAAATATTCCCTAAACTCATCAAAAATATAATGCTGTAGAATATCAGCTCCAAATAGATTTTTTTTAGTTAAACATTTCAGAATGAAATACAAAGTTGTACATTCTTGGAAGGGATTATTGTACATGGAGCAAGAAAGAACCAGTGCCATTTTCCTAAATGAATCTTCCCTTTTTAAATAATGCCTCATACTTGTGGTTGAGGACTTGCTAATTGAGTTTCATGCATATTTTCAACATTGTATAAAGTGTCAATCTGTCCTCTCTTATGCTTTCAGAAACTATTTTGCATTGTGAAACTTACACAAAATTGCCCAAACTTGTAGTAGTTGAGCTGACCTGCATTCCAATCGCAGGTTCACAAGATTTTTAGAAATGTGCAAATATAACCACAAATAAAGATAGGGAAACCCAAGATAATTGAGCAAGAGGTACTGCTGAATAGCAGTACAAATTATAGCAGCCAATACGGCAGCCAATTACGCATAGCAGTGTCTCACAAACAGTCTTGGATTAAAGGATCACATAATCTTATAATTTTTTTGAAGGGATTATTATCTCTGGAAAAGCAATCTGTCAATTGAACAACATGTAACTTCTTATTTATTGCTTGGTAAAAGGCATGTAGAGCAAGGAAAGTTACCCAACATTTCACCCTGCCACGGGAAACAAACAATCAAATGGGAGGCCATTTGGCCTGGGCCTCAAGCTCAAAGAGGGCCACAAAGTTTGACACTTTTTAATTTTTTTGGCCTTTGTTAATTTTTGCGACTTGTTGTTTTTATGTGCCACCCTTTCGAACTGAAATGTGACACACACTCTCAGCTTAGAGGGGGGATGGTCTAGCCAGCCTCATTTTTATTTTTTAAAAAACAGGATTTAACATTTTTACACGTTTTTATTAGGTTCATTTAAGAAAACAAAATTTTTATTATAATTTCCTAATATTGTAGTTCTTATATATGGTGAGGCCGTGGTTTGAAACTTATTTTATGGCCAGGGGCCTCAAAAGTTGGAAGTGGCCCAGGCCTCTCTGAACCTCTGAGAGGGCCTCTTTGCAAGACTACTATTCTAATTATTCTAACCACTAAACTACAGGACTCAAGCCTGGTTTGAGGATGAATCAAATACATTTTTAACAGGTTTCACTTCCAGGTAAATAATAACAATAATAAACATTGCATTTGATAAAGTGCCTCTTCACATCATAGAAACGTATCATAGAAACCAAACTAAATTTTATTTTGGTATGAACATTTACAATGACAAACAAAATCCAGACATTGCATTACCATAGCAAGAATCTTTCTATGATGGTGTTGGATAAGAATCTTCCCCAAGAGACATGTCAAAGGCATGATAAGGCACTATATCAAATGAAAAGAATATTATTATGGCTAGAAATTATGAAACATTATTCTCTAATCAGAGCACAACAATACATATTGGATTGAGTAAATATAATCTATTGGATGTCAACATTGTGGAGAGACAGAAAAAGAGAATCAGTTATAATCACAATGTTGTAAGCCTCATCTCTTGCTTATAAACAAAGATTTGTATCTAATACTAGGCCAATTACAGTGAGAAACAATGCTAAACTGATCTGTAATACTGTATCTGAAATGCAAATTAATTCTTCCATGAAGTGCTGTGAGGCGCTGTGAGGTGTCATCCTGTTGTCAAAGGCGCTATGTCAAAGGATTCAAGGATTATCATTATTGCATATTTTACATATCACTAATAGAGTATCTTTCATATGAACAACAAGTACAACAACAAATTACAATTGTATAGCATCTTTCATATTGGGAGGATGGCCCAAGATGCTGGAGATCAGCTTATTTCATTATCCGCAAACTGCTATTTTCTGTAGCAGGAGAAATTGCCATTTAATAATCATATTCCTTGAATTTATATATTGAGCATCTCTCAAAGTGCTTCATAGGATTTGTAGTACAGTGTGACTGTGTATTTTGTTGGCAAACTTCCTATAAAAGTAGACCTTGTTGTCTTGCTAACTGAAATGTAATTCAGTTTGTTAATTTGGTTTCTCCTTGCATGTAGGAAAGGTTAATGGAAAGCTTAATTGCATGTATTCATTTAATTATCTTATTTTTCTTGTCTTCAGTATTTACAGAAACAGTGTTTCATTCCCATCTAAATACAGGTAGCTAGGAAAGATTTCAATTACCAGATTGTAAGATAATCATTTCTAGATTTGGCTGCCTTCATTTTCATTTAGACTACCTTAGAGGCTCGTAGTTTTAAATTATTCCAGTGTATATCAGCAATATGATCCCATTATTTACTGAACTGAATTTGAGTTAGATACAATTGGATTTGATATGCAATAAGCATTGTTAAAGGCAATGAACAACATCTGGGACAGTGAAGGGCTTTTCTAATATTTCATTGTCAATATTTACCGTATCTACCTTCTGCATAATAAAATATTCTAAGCAGTTAGGTATTCCACTTATGTCTCAGCTGTAATGTGGATGAAATTAAAAGCTTAAAAGAATTCAATCCAAAATGGAATTTTAAGTGAAAATCATTGTGCAGTAGAGACACTGCAGATCCACTGATGTGCTCCTATACCCTCCCAGATTATCAATTAAATGTGTCTGGTTGGAAACAAAATCAAGTACCCTTGCGAAAAAGGCACATAAACTGCAATGATACAGATTAATCCCTGTCACTATCAGTACTATAGCCTGCTTTCCAGAAAGTAAGCTATATTTTATTTGTATGGCTGAAAGACAATGCAATGATACAGACTCTTCAAAAGCATCTAGCTTCCCTGACGCACCAAAGCCATAGAACTCTGGGTGGGGAGGCAGGACACAGTGTGATGTAAAACTTAAACTTAAAGAATTGACACAAAGGTCTGTGACTAATAAACTTCCTCACAGTTCTTGCTGCCTTTCGTACATCGTTCCTTTTCAAGTAAATAAAAACCAAGATCAAAACACTTTGCCATAATAATGACAATAACAATAAAAATAGTAGTAATAATATTATTATTACACTATTACAATGGTAATAATATGATATAATTATTTCTCAAGTGACAGGCCAATATTATGACATCAGAATGCAACACACAAGTCATATCTGTGCTTTTCCGGGAGGAAACTCATCATTTTAAAATACCGTACATTCATTTCGAATGGAGAGATTTTACTGTGTTCGCTGGAATATTTTGGGAAAGGAACTTTAGAATTTCTATTACAGGTTTTTTTTGTGTTGTGTGTTAATCCAGGTTTACAAGACAATTAGTATATATTGAGTGTTAGTTTATCTTATGATTGACGTGGATGACAAAGATGTGCATTTGCATTTCAGTTTTAAAGAAATATCAATGTCTTATCATGACTGTATGTTGTCAAAATGAACACACTGGTCTGAAATCTAACAAAAAAATCTGATATTAAATTGCCTTCAAATTGCTCTATGATCTCCACAGCTTGGAATGCTTCATGACCCAGAGATATTTTATAACTTTCTTTAGTGCACTGCTAATTATTCATGCAATCTTGATTCACGCAATATCTTGTCCCCATTGCTGAGGATTTTGCTAGATATTCACAAAAACCCCAATCCTTTCAGTTTCTATGACAAACTGCATGGATCAGATCATAGCATCTATTCAGACATCAATGAACTGCTGTGCCTCTCATGGCCGTAGTTGATAATGCATGAATAAAGATTACCCTGAATTGCTCCCACAATAAACAATATATTCAATTCATTATACAACTATACACTTTGCATGACTGTTCGTGGGACACTGCTGTGCACAATTGGCTGCCGCGTTTCATCCACTAATTATACAGTCAATTCACTTCACAGAGCTGCAGAGCATTTTGAGATATCTCATAAACATGACAAAGCGCTATATTAAGTCCAAAGACTATTATTATAGGTAGTGAAATGGCCCTTAATTCAAGATTGAATGTTTTGTAAGTTGATCCACAACAACAAAATTACATTTATACAGCACCTTTCACATCTGGAGGAAGTCCCTAGGTGCCAGACAGTCAGTATTTTGGACCGGAACTGGGGTCGGGTTCAGGAAGGGTGGAGGGAAAGGGAGGGAAAGGGGTGACCAATGGCATGATCGAAGAGGAGGTGAAAGCCAATTGTGCACAGACAGTCGTGGATTGAAGTGACAAACTTATTTTTATTACTTTTTCAAGGAATTATTGCCCCAGAAAAGCAATCTGCCAATCGATGAACAACCAGGTACCTACTTACCTCTAGGTAAACAATGGTGTATGGAGCAAAGAAATTTCCCTAACATTTCGCCCTGCAGAGAATCGAGCCCAGGTCTTCTCTTTCGGGAGGCTAGTGCTCTAACCACTCAGCTCCAAGACTCCACAATGACTGCACTTCATCATTGTTACTTTTGCTTCATATTAGCTAGTTTGTCGGTAAGTTAATGTCCACAAAACACAATAAGAAGTTACTTCATATACCATAATGGTTTTGTCCTCTGGGTTGCTTTGTTTGTTGAAAGCATCTGAATCTTATGTATTTACTCAATTTATGCTGAAAAACAAAGTTCCTTACGTTTCCTTTTCAAGGACAATGAATAGTATTGAAAATTTGAAATGAGAGTAGAATGGACAGCTTAGCTACAGAGAATATATAATGGTTACAAAATACTTTAGTTGCAATATTCATTAGACTCAAGAAAACAACATTAAAGATTCTTTGCAAAACTACAGGGTGAACAACACGCATTTTCTGATGGGATTCTTATCATGGACGATAATTATCCTGTCAATGCCTACATTTTTCATCCCCTATATCTCTGTTTTTGAGGACAGTCCAAAAATTATTAGCAAGTGAAAGCCTGTGAATAGTGGTGACACAAACAGCATCACCTGGGCAGCTTCTCTCATAATTAGACCAAATGATAACACAGATAGTTTGGCAGAGTGCTCGATTGGATGCGTAATACAGAAAAATCTGTCACAGATCAAAACCACTTCAAGTTTTCTGCACATTCGCCTACATATTTTAAAAGCAGCTCAAATTTTAAATATTCTATAAGTTGAAATGGAATTAAGTGTAAGGTTAGAAAAGTTGGTACCTAGTTTATTGTGTGTGTAATTTTTCTCCTGGCAACAGGATTTTGATGAACTACAGTGGAACGTTTCTTGAATCATAGCATAGAAGAACACAATTGAAATATGAAGTTACATACAGTTCCATTTTGACTACCAAACAGTGCTAATGCTTCATTAATTTTGCTATCACATTTCCTTGTACAATATCAAAGGTTTAGAATTTCTAAACTCAAATTGTGTTTTAGCACAATGGTGAAGAAAATTACACTTTATTACATTGGTGTAGGAATGGATAATTCAGCTGATATGCAAGCTAGTTTGGAATCCATCAGTTTTCAGTTGTGCTTCAGATAAAATATACAAGCAACTGCATTCAACTCAAATGTGTGCCTAACAACCAGAGATCGCGCTCAGGTAGTCTATGAATGTATGTAAATAGAGGCGAGTTACAACAAGCATAATATATTGAGTGAGCCCCTCCCTGTACATTTTAAAAACATGGCTGAATAAAACAAGGTACTTCAGTGATTGCTTCATTCAACAATGGAATAGTAAGGTCAAACTCCAGTTTAATTTCCCGTTAGCATTGAGAACTTGAGAAATGGAGATTGGTCAGTAATTCCACTGTGTTTGCCCTAATTATTTATTCTACATTAAGGCCAAACCATTTTCTCTGCAAACATTTAAAGATTAAACATGTTGCTGTTATCTTCCTTGGCCCAATTACTCAATTCCACAGTTTATGGACTGCTAAGTAATTAACAGCAGAATTTTACCCCAGTGGTTATCAATTACTGACAGATAAGTCATTCAAACGGATGTGAATTTATCACCAAGAGGATATTATTTTTGATGTTGAGTCTTTAATACAATTTTCAAAAGTAGTCAATCGGCTGCAACAATAAAGATGACCCATGCATAATAATAACAACCACAACAACAACAAAATTACACCTGTATAGCACCTTTCCAGTCAGGAGGATATCCAAAGGCACTGGACAATCAATGCTTCAGACCCGAGCTGAGGACGAGGAGGGAGGGCAGTGGGGGTATTAGGGGTTGCCAATGGGTCCATCAAATTATTACAACAACAAAATACAACAACAAAATTACATGTAGAGTGCCTTTCTCGTCGGGAGGACGTCCCAAGGTGCTGAACTGTCAGGAATCAGGATCCGAGCATGGGGGAGGGACAGAGTAGTGGGTAGGGGAGGGAGAGAGGTGGGAGGGTGCAGAAGGCATGAATGAAAAGGATGGTCTTGAGACTGGCCTTGAAGGACACAAGGAAGGAAGTGAGGTGAAGGAACTATGGCATGGAGTTCCATGGTGTGCAGTCAGAGAGGCTGAAAGCCCAGCCACCTACCGTTGGGTGGGTTAGGTGGGAGACATTGAGCAGACCGCAGCCCGCTGAACAGAGGGGGCAGGCAGGTTGATAGGGGGTCAGCAGATTGGAGAGATATGATGGGACAAGGCTATGAATGACCTTGAAAGTGAAGATGGGGATCTTGAATTCAATCCTCTGGGGGATGAGTAGCCAGTGGAGCCAGAAAAAGGTGTGAGTGATGGGATCGCGGAGTTTAACGCAGGAGAGGACACGAGCTGCGAGTTCTAGTTGATCTTGTGAAGGGAGGAGCCGGGAAGGCCAACGAGGAGTGAGTTTCCATAGTCAAGCCTTGATGTGATGAATGCATGGATGAGGGTTTCGGCAGCCTGAAGGGTGAGGCAGTGGCAGAGTCTGGCAATGTTACACAGGTAGTGGAAGGCAGTGTATATCATGGTCATAGTATTAAAGATATTGAGCATAGTAATGTACATCCTCATTTTCAGTCCATTCTCATAGAAGAGAATTCAAGACTCAGATAGCAAATATCCATCATAATTATTTGTTTGCTTACCAAACAAAGCGCAGAATATATTACATGTTGTTCACCTTATGGATGCTTTGTAAGTTGTACAGTAAAGTTACACTCCGTTAAAAAGAGAGACAAGTTGGATTAGGGAACAAAGACAGACACATCTTAAAAGGCTGCCATCATAATTCTCCTTTTAATTCTGCTAACATTCCTAGGAATAATTAGTATTTCATCTTTCAACTACTTCTTCGGGGCAATTTCTGATCGAGACTACTGCTGGTTCCTATCCTGTTATGATTTACATTTTTAAGCCAGCTGTTTGTTGCTTGAATTCTTCCAAAACTCAGATCTTACCTTCTCCCCCATAACCACACACACACACACATTTATCTTATATTTCATTCCGCTGGGATTTTTGCTTCCATTGGACAGTTGTGTGATCTGGAAAATTACCTTTCCTTAATCGTTAAAAATGCAAGATAGAAAGTTGACGCATATTTGGAAGACAGTCATAACTGTTTAGCTGGGAGAGTACATCAGACTCATTGCCAAGTTTTATCAGATAAATGTCAACTGAAAAACAATGTAGATTAGATAAAATTAATTGATTTGTACAGTAGATTCATTAGTTACTAAACCAGCCTGGAACTATGGCATCTTGTTTGACCCTTAACTATCTTTTCTAACCCACATCTATGCTGCGACCTGCTCTAGCTTCCCCCACCTCCACAACATTGCCTGGCTCCGTCACTGTCCTACACCACAGTCTGACGACATCCACGCATTCATAACATCTTGCTTGACTATGCAAACTGCCTGATTGTCGGCCTCAACTAATCCTCCCCCAAAGGCTTCAGATCATCCAAAATCGTGTAGCTGTGTCCTCTCCTGCACCAGACTCCATGATCCTATCACTCTCATTCTCAACAGACACCATTGGTTTTCCATCACACAAAAAATCCAATTCAAGATCCTAATCCTCACCTTCAAAGCCCTCAATGGACTATCTCCCAACTAGCTCTGTGACCTCCTAATCCTCTACCAACCTGCCCACTCCCTCCGCTCAGGTTGCTTTACATGGAACTCAATCCCACAGTCCCTCCGCCTCAACCCCCTCCCTTACCTCCTTCAAGACCCATCTCAAGATCCTCCTCTTTGACTGTGCTTTTGATCCCCCTCCTGTCCCGCTGCACTCCACGCTACCCAATCCCTACCCCAGTCGGGTTCAAAACACTGACTATCTGAGGCTACATGAGTTCAAAATCCCAACATGGAGCCACAAAACAATTACATTTCTAACAGCGCCTTTCACATTGGGAGGACATCCCAAGATGCTCCTTGGGATGTCCTCCCAATGTGAAAGGCGCAAAATAAATGTAATTTTGTTGCTGTTGTTGTAGATTAGTTTCTATCTTTTAATTTGTGTAAAATTAACAACAAACACCAACCTAACTTTAAGTGTTTACAAAGGCTGGCTTCTAGACTTCCATTTTCTGGTCATCCATTAAAAACTTGACATTCATCTGCATCACTGCATAATGCTCAGTATGAATCATGACTTTCACAACTGTTTGCAATATTAGAGAGCCTGACCCAATTCACTCCTGCTTCCTAGACAATCTTTCATCATCATCAATTTTTTTTTACCACCTTCTTGAAAAGACATTCAGTTTAAGTTTTAATAATAATACTTCTTGCATTTGAAATAGCTTTTTGTCAACAATGTTGAGATCTCTCAAAACCTTGCTGTGAGTTATAGCGAATATGTATTTGTAGGTGAATGCAATGACCAATTTATGCAAAAGAATGTCCCATAAACAGGGACATGTAATATGAATAACCAATTTACTTCTGGAGGACTGTTTATTAGGATATCATGAGCAACTCCTCTTTATGGAACTGTGCTACGCAATCTTTAACATCACCAGCTGTTCTGACAATCTGATTATCCCCCAGCACTGCACTGGAATATCAGCCTAGGTTATGTGAGTTCGAAATCCCGACCTGGAGCCACAACCTTCCAAATCAGAGGCAAGCGCGCTACCAACTGGACCAGGTTGTCACTTAATTGAGGAATAGGTTGGACGATAAATAACTGCACAATATGTGGAGAAACATTCCCGGTAGGATATTGAAAACCACTTTAAGTCTGTACAGGGAGACAAATAGTTTTCAATTTAACAGTATAATTCTGCATTCTGTCACTGTTCCTTGGAAAAATTTGCACCACCAATTACAGTATGTCTATTGAAAGTGTCTTCTTTGCTGGTAGAGTGAAATGGAGATTGTTGTTTCGCCATAAAAATGAGTAATGTTGGTCAGGAGCCGACAACTTTTGAAAAAAACGCACTATATTCACAGCTCATAAAAAAAGAATATCCAACCACCAGTCTTGCTAATGTAATAAATGGCAAAATAAAGACATCAACCCACAATGATCTAAAATTAGGGCACTTATTTCTGCTGTAAGGTTAAACCGAGTCTACCGTTATATCTCTGGTACCCTAACATCTCTGGCAGCACATAACATATATAAAAATAAAAAAGACTATCCTTGACATAGTGTGGTGTTGGTGCCCTAACTCCAGAGAGATGTCCTGCAGGATTCCTGCAGCTCAGTGGTTAGAGCACTCACCTTACAAGCGTGAGACTTGTGTTTAAATCCAGGCAGGTCAGGGCGAGACCTTGGGCAAGTTTCCTTACCCAACATGCCTAATAAAAATCCCTCAAAAATATATTGTGTATATATTTTTTTAATTGGTCATTTCAATCCACGACTGTTTGTGGGACACTATTGTGTGCAATTGGCTGCCGTGTTCCACCCACAAATATGTAGTCAATTCAATTTAGAGTACATTTTGTGAAACGCATTGAGACGTCTAGAAGATGTGAAAAGCGCTATATCAAAATGTAAGGATTATTATTATTATGTGTTTGTTCTTATCCACATAGAAAGTATTAGCTGTACCCATTGCAGCTTTGCATGCAACCAAAGCATCTAATATGGAATGTAGATTGACACACAGACAGACATTTCACCTTCATCTATACCCAACTGGGAGGACTCATTCGGGAGGACTCTTTTTAGGAGGACTCATTGGGAGAACTCGGCACTTTAAAGATGTAATTTTGTTGCTGTTCCTTACCTTGATCTATGCTCTTTCAATTGGTTTCCTCCGCTTGGCTTTGTGCATGCTCTGTGATGCAGGATGCCGCAGTCACAGTCAGCCAGTGTAATGGCCACCAGGTGTAACTGCAGCATATGCATTCACTCAAACATGCCTTCATTACATCTAGGCTGGATTACAGGAACCCTCTCTTCATTGGCCTTCCCAGCTCCTCCCTTCACAAGTTGCAGATTATTCAGAACTCTGCAGCTCATGTACTAGGCTCCGCGACCACATCACTTCCACCTTTGCTTGTCTCCACTGGGTCCCTAGAGGATCAAATTCAAGATCCTCGTCCTTTAAGGCCATTCACGGCCTTGCCCCCGCCTATCTCTCCAACATGCTAGCTCCCCATCAGCCAACCTTTCCCCTCTGCTCAGCAGGCTCTCACCTGCTCCACGTCCACCGCCCTAACCACCGCATCATTGATGGCCAGGTTTTCAGCCTCTCTGCTCCTACACTGTGGAACTCCATCATGCAATCCCTTCACCTCACTTCCTCTCTTTCCTCCTTCAAGGCCAGTCTCAATACCTTCCTCTTTGACCATAGCTTCTGCTACCCTCCTAACTCTTCTCCCTCTCCTACTCGCCTTCTCCTTCCCCCTACCGTTCCCCCCCTGTTCAGGTCCCGACCTGATTGTTCAGCGCCTTGGGACGTCCTGCCGACGTGAAAGGCATCCTATAAATGTAATTTTGTAGTTGTTGTTGCATACAAATGTAGGTGCTTTTATCCGGTGGCCACTAGGTGTAACTACAATACAAAATTGCAAAGTAACAATAACTCATGGAAGATGGACGATACCCCAAACCAAATATGTCCATTTCACTCCCAGTTGCAAGACCTGTCTGATGAGATATGAATCATGCTTCTATGTCAATTGGTTATTGAGATCCTTCTTGAAGTGCAGACAGATATTATCGTTTTATTAGTACAGTAAACGCCCGTTTATCCAGCACTCTCTGGACCTGGCCAATGCCGGTTAAATGGCATGCTGGATATTCGGGAGGCAAGTTGCTGAAAACCCAACACAAAAAATGTTTACTTATTTTTAAACATACCATATTAATAATAGACTAAATAATAACAGAATATTGTATGGATACCTACCAATAAAGCAATAAATATTGATTACAGTCTATAAATACAGCACAAAATCACAAAGCAAACTTCTACAATGGTGGACGGAAGAGTTTTTTCCTCTTAAAAAGGCACTGTCTTTTTTTTCTTTCTCTCTCTCCTTCCCTCTCTCTCTTTCACACACACTCAGTCAGTCTGGCATCTTAATGGCCCAAACACAACCCCCACTCCACTCTCATTTTCCATCTAAGTTAATAAACTCACCCCCTTTCTCTCTCCTCTCCTCTCCCCACCTCTCTCTACCCCCTCACCTCCCCCCCACCCCCACCCACCCTCTCTCTCCCTGCCTCTCTTTCCTTCTCCCACTCCACCCACCACCAAAACAGTGTATATACCCACAATACAGTCATGCTACACAGGCAATATGTAGTATCCATCAGAGAGAAAGGGAAAGAAAGAAAGATAGAAAGAGGGAGAGATAGAGAGGAAGGAAGTAAAAGAATAAAGAGAAAGATAAAGACAAAGAGGGAGAGAGAAAAAGGAGAGAGGGAGATGACAGTGCTGCTTTAAGAGGAAAAACCGGAGTGCCACTACCGGCAGCATTTAAACTAATCATACTGTACTCTCGTGTGACAATTGACTCATTAAATGTGCCACCCCGATTGTGCCGGATAAGATCCGGTAATTTGAATGGGGATTTTTTTTAGGTGCCGGTTATACGGAAGTTACAGTTGATCAGGTCATGTATAAATGGGCTTTACTGTATAAAGATCAAGGTAGAAGAAAAAAAAAAAGCAACATACTACAGATACTGGAAATCTGAAACAGGCCATCAGATGGCCTTCTCTCCAAAACACAAAATACTGCAGATGCTGGAAATCTGAAACAAAAACAGAGAGCTGGGAAAACTTAGCAGGTCATATAGCATCTATAGCGAAAGAAAGTGAGTCAATGTTTTGGGTCCACAATCCTTCGTCAAAACATTGACTCACTTTCCTTTCTGCTGCCTGACCTGCTGATTTTTCCCAGCTCCCTCTTCTCTCCAGTTTTGTTGCAGTTCCCCCTTTTGTTTCACAACATTAATACCTCTTTAAACAATCATCTCCTGCCCTCCACCTCATTTTCTCCTTTGCCTTCCTTGCCCTGCCTCTCCCTCCCTGTTAATCCTTAAAAGCCTCTCCCTCCCAACATGCCCCAGTTCTAACAAAGGGTTGTAGACCTGAGATGTTGACTCACTTTTCCTTTCTCCATAAATGCTGCCTGACTTGCTGAGTGTTCCCAGCGATTTCTGTTTTTGTTAAAGGTTAAAGAAGATTGTTTGAGTTCATAAAACTAAATATCCACAGTATATTAGGTAAAGTGATTATTCGCCTCCTGTGCAATGCACAAATGCAAATTCACTTTGTTTGGCACTAGAGACCTTTAATTCTAGCAGTAAATGTGCAATTGATAATTGGTTTCAATTTGTTTTGTGAGACAGAAATTCAAGTATAGCTTCAAAAGCTTACTGTAGTCAGAAATGTTTAACCATTTACACATATTTGGTGATTTAAGTCTTTCAGGAAAAAAAGAAATGATAAACAGAACTGTTTGCACAACAGACTGTTCTTCCAGGATGGATTTTCCCCTTCAGGAAAGTGAAATAGCTAAATAAAGTAAAATTATCCAAGGTTAAAAGATACAAAATGTTATCTCAGGAGATAACTACAGATCTCAAGAAGTACATGTGTTTATTGGGAGCATCCTAAAGTATCAAATATTTATTAGAATCAATCGCTTATGGTATGGAATAGACCATAGGATG
Organism: Hydrolagus colliei; assembly: GCA_035084275.1. Classification (NCBI taxonomy): domain Eukaryota; kingdom Metazoa; phylum Chordata; class Chondrichthyes; order Chimaeriformes; family Chimaeridae; genus Hydrolagus; species Hydrolagus colliei. The sequence continues at coordinate 16,236,292 of CM068747.1, read as the reverse complement.
CATGATATTAACGGAAGAATGGTTTACACTTGCTGAAGGATTAAATTAATGTTTCAGTGTTTGAATGTTGATTTGATTTCTGCTTTCAGCATTTGACAAACTCACGAGTCCCAGTTTCCAACTATTGATTGAGTTCTCAGCAATTGGTGATTCTCCAGTTAGCCATCATACAGAGAGGTAAAATACATCAACTAATCATGGGCTTTCCTTATGGTATTTGTGTGGAAAGGTCCACCTGAACAGTCAATTGGGATCTCACTGTTTGATATTGCATCTGAAGAATGACAACAACAGCACTACATTAGAGTGTCAGTCTGAACTGTATACAGTAGTAATAATCCTTACTTTTGACATAGCGCCTTAACACATCTTCGAGATGTCTCAAAACCCTTCACAAACTATACTGTAATGTAAATTCGCTGTATATTTTGTGGACAAAAGTATGAGCTCAAAGCCCCCATGTGAGACTTGTACCTATAGCCTTCTGACTTGAAAGTGAGAGTGATCTCAACTGAACCAGTCTGACACCCTAATAATCAACAATCTCTGAAAAAGATTGACAGTATTTGTTGTTAATCTTGCAGAACCATTAAAATCACCATAAAACATTGAAAGTTGGCACAATTCTGATATAAAGACTGAGTTATTTAATACATTGCAAATCTAAATCACGCACTCAGCAACATTTACGTCTAAGTGCCCAATTCTCAATCTGCTTCTTGCTAGAATTTGTACCTCATTATTTCCACACACATGAAACTCCTTTCACTTTTATAACACAGTTCAGGAGACAGAGCTTGGAGTTGACTGCATAATGTGCAGTCTTAACCATTTTACCTTGAGGGCATGCATTTTTAAGCTGTTTTGTAACATGAATCTTCCATAGTAAGTGATGAATTACTGAAGTAGTGTAAAAAAAAATCTGTTGTGCATTCTTTAATTTAGAAAACAATTGGGCTTTGCGCCATAAGAATATTTATTTTGCCTTTCGAAACCAACAGTGATCCAACAGTACAATAAGTTATTTGCAAATGAACATTAACAAAATGGTTAAAATGTAGGGCATTTTACAAATTAATTCAAAGTAACACTCCGATGTAAGAGGTGTCAAGTTTATATCCTTTAATAACTGCTCTGCCATCTGGTGTAATTGAGTTCTGGCCAGTTAATCTATATTTCAGTCATTGCCCATTATTTCCTTTTGTTTTCTCTCCAACAAGGTGTCGGGCATTGTTATAAGAAACCCAGCAGCACAACTTACAACAATTAACCAATTCACTGATAATGGCAGAAAACCATAAGGTATCAGGGAAATAAAACTAAAACTGGATAAATCTTCAATTGTGTACTGTGAGTGTGAATTAGTCTAATAATTGAAACAGATTACATGTAATATGCATATACAGGGAGTAGTGATGCCATTCGTCTTTATTAATTGTGTTTTCTCCTGCAGCACCTGTTTATTTGGCAATGTAGGTGCATATGAGCATCCTTATCATCTGCCATATGTGTCTTGGTGTGACTTACATAAGGGGAGGAGGATGTGCTTGCATTTTGATTATTTCAGCTGCAAAGATGATCTAAAAAATTATTCTGTAGCTGAAACCAACAGCATGACATCAATAATGCAAATAGCAACAAAGTGTATAATATTCACATTTGGGAAGCTCTTCTTTTGTCCAGGATTCATTTCTGACATCCGTCAGGATAACCTTTATTAAAAGAAATGTCACCAAGATGGCCCTAAACAACAGCAACAAAATTAAATACATGCAATATTTCCTGCTGGCATGTCCTTTGCTGTGAAAATTGATTTATTTAAAAAAGACAAGTGAAACATCTGTCAAGAAATGCACATTCAGTTTTGTGACTATGCTATAATATGGCTTTTTATATAACTTACTGTTAATCGAGGAATTAGACGTCAAAACATTTTGGGTTCAGATTCCCAGACATTGTATCAAGCTGTACGGTATTCTATATAGTGGCACAAGTGAGTTGCACAGGCCCTAGAGGCAGTGTGGAGGAGAGCGACACAGATGATCTCCAATGTTAGAAGAATGAGTTACGATTTGATCAACTCATTCTTGTGAGGCTTGAACGGGGATGACTCGGAGTGAAACTTTAAGAGATACAGCATTTTAAATGTGATTGAGAAAGTAAACCGGTAACTACACTTTAGGATGCACCAAGACAGGAAATCAAGAGGGCACAGATTCAGAGTAGTAAGTGGTAATTTCAAGTCAGAACATTTTTCTTTACCCGGACAGTAATTCCAATATACAAATTTACAAATTTTACATTTATTCTTTCAAGTCAGGAACATCCCAAATCCCAAGGTGCTTAATTACCAAATAGAGCACATTGCTGGGAGAGATGTTAAGGGCAGATATTCAATTGATTTAAAAACAGCTTGATGCTGGGACAACGGGAGGGCGAGTGTTCTGCGTGGGTGGAAATGATTGGGCTGAAGGGACTTCTTCATTCAAACCAATCATGATATGTGATATTGCTGTCACATATTCTCCTAAACACTAAAAGGTCAAACAAACAATAACTATAATCACAATGTTTAATAAGAATATGCATGCTGTTATTCATTTTGATTGGATTCAAATGTTATAACAGTTAAACATTCAACCTCAGGAACAGGTAATAATTACATCGTTTACAAAGCACTTGCAAGTTTTATGGTATTTGTCTAACAGAGGCTAACTTGCCAAGTTTGTGGTTTCAGTTGCACAGTCAATATCTGTGAATCTCAATAGCATCTTACACAATATTACTGTGTGGACCTATCTAGCTTTTCTGCTAAACAAATGTTCAATTTCCTTACAATCCTTCCACCGAGGGAAGCAAAATAGAATATGCATAACAGGAAGAAACAAACAGTTTCTCTTGTCAATAACTGATATTCTGAACATTATACCTAGCAATCCATTTCTGAATGCTTTGGTATCCAATTTGCTTCATAGACAACTTTGGAAATCATTGAGTTTCATATCAGGAGTTGCTCGTACTCTTTCCTCACCTATCCCTAAGGAACAAATAGTACTGGAATTTAAGAACTTCATGAAGATAAAGGGCTGAATGGATCCACTAAGACTTGTATCAAAAATTATTTGTCTATTATCCAAGGCTCATCTGAATGATCTCACTTGGATCAAATATTGCTAAGGGCTTCAGAAAGAGAAAGGCCCATTAGAATCATTAAATCAAAAAATATGCAGATCTTTTGGTGAAAGTCAATCAGTTAAAAATAAAGTTCTCCCAAATTTCATGTAAAATAAAATAACAACAACAACCAACGTACATTTGCATAGCTCCTTTCACATTGGGAGGATGTCCCAAGGCCTCCCTCTTCCCCAAAACATGATGATAATGGTCTAGAAAGGTCAATAGTACTGGATCTTAACTGTTATGGCATAGAAACAAGCCATGCAGCCCAACTAGACCATGGTGTTGTTTATACGCCTCATGAGATTCCACCTGTTCTATTCTCGCTCACTTATACCACACTATTCCTTTCTGCTTTATGTATTAATTTTTTTTCTTAAATATATTGATGATATTTGCTTCAACCACCACAGCTTCTGGTGGTGAGCTCCACATTCTCCACCCTCTGCATGAAGAATTTCCTCCTAAACTCCCTACAAGATACGTCTCAAAGTGCTTCACAGAATACACAGTATTGTAAAGTGAATTGACTGATTATTTGTGGGCGAAACGTGGCAGCCAATTGCACACAGCAGTGTCCCACAAACAATCGTGGATTGAAATGACCAATTTTATTATTGCGTTTTTTTTGATGGATTATTATTAGGCTTGTGGAGTAAGGAAATCTGCCTACGGTTTCGCCCTGACCTGCCTGGATTCGAACATAGGTCTTACGCTTGTAAGGCGAGTGCTCTAACCACTGAGCTACAGGAGCTCAATCATATGTGTAAAGGAATTATAAATCTTGGGTTTGTAATATCTAAACTAAAGGATGTAGAGTATTCTGGCTCCTTGACAATGCATTCACATTCTGCTCTGTCTGGTGGACATCTAACCATAGGTTTACGTCTAGCAAAGCAAGACCATCAACTTTCAGGTGCCGATAAGCCATCAGTTTGAAGAAGTAATGTTATTTCAACTTTAAACTATCCTGATACTCTATCAAAATCACTCATAATTTTAAACAACTCTATTTAATCTCGTCTTAACCTTCTCTGCTCCAAGAAGAACAATCCATGTTTCTCACATCTCTTTCCACATAACTGAAGTTATTCGGATCATGCTGATTGTTCATGCTCTGAGCGAGTATTCCTCTCCTCAAAACAAATGAGAGATGGAAATACTCCAAAGCAATTGCTTGCGACACACAGAATGCCAAAGAAAGCAATGGGACTATGAATCAAATGACTCAATGATGAGCAAAGAGCTGCTTTTCCTTCTTCTGGCATCCCAGGTGCAACTGCTGTATAAATAGAGTGCTTCCCCCATGTCATTTATCTCTTCCAAACAACTGACTGAGAATCCAGCGTCAGCATATATTAGTGTGCATTTACATACCTATTATTTCTGAAATACCAATAATTATTTTGGATTAGATACACAGCAAAATATGGGTGATTGGGGGGTGGGAGTGGAGTGTGGGAATGAGGTGATCTGATGCAATGGGAGGAAGGTTGGGGAGGAGGTGATCTGATGCAAATTGATTGGATTTTTCATTCTCAGATATTATCTGTAGTTTAGAGCACCTGCCATGCTGTACTATGTGAATAATAATCATCCTTTCATTTCATATACTGCCTTAACACGTCATTGAACCGTCTCAATGCGCTGGTCAGTACTGTATATACTGTTAAGTAAATCGATTGTATACTTTGCAGGTGAAACTATGAGCTCAAAGTCCCCATAGTCCCAAAAGCAGTCGTGGATTGAGTGACCATATATTTTTAAAGGGATTATTATCCCTGGAAAAGTAATCCACCAATCAACGAGCAACCGGATTCTTATTTACGGCTTGGTAAACAAAGATGTGTGGAGCAAGGAAACTTGCCTAAGGTTTCACTTTGCCCAGAAATCACGGTATATCCCTCTGTGGTATACAGGGGTCCTCTTGCTTGCGAGGTGAGTGCTCTAACCAATATGTTACTAGACTTCATGAAAGATCCATTCTTACATTGAGAAGCAATTTAATGCTAGGTTGCAATTAAACTTATTTATGTGCTGTTTTTTGATGCGGGCCTGACATTTTCATCTTCACTTTTAGCTTTATTGAGCAATTTTGCATAATTTTCTTTATTTTCTAGTAATAAAACATGACTAGTTATTATAAACTGAGGATTAGTACATGTTATCTAATGCAATGTGCCATGACAAAAACAATATCTTCTATTTTATTAAGATTTTGTTTAAAGCACTGAACAAAAAATAAATTTCCCTTTATTAACAATCTACAAATCACTGGAGGTTATGAGGACAGAAGGGAATTCAATTGGTCTCATCCATGCTGATGTTAATATTTATTTAGAGCAACCCGTAGTATTACTATAACAGTCATGTAATTTCATTTCACAACAATGGCTTTGAAGACATTTGAGAATAGTTCAAAACAACCGCTTAGAATTACACCATCTTAATTTTTTAATTTAGCTATATGAAACCAAGTAACCTTGATATTTTATTTCTTTCAATTCCCCCTTTAAAGTATAATGACAATACTATTCATTTTTCTGTTCTCTCCAATGTAATATCAATTATATCATATTTGATACAGTGAAATAATATCTAACTTTGAGAGATTAAGTGAACACTGACACTCTAACCACCACACTGAACTGGACTCATTCATGCTTATTTTATGTATCTATGTATAAAACATCAGCTTAGATAAAATGATCTCCACAATTCAGTACAAAGAAAATTTGCATTGATATTCTTTATTAAGAATACCATTTATTAAGAATATAATACTCACGATTTCACTATTCTAAAACTGCTAATGAGATGTCCCAATTCATCAAATAAATTGAGTCCAATATACTGTAATTATTAAAGCCTCTTTATATTCAGAATAAGCAAATTGTGACACTCGCATTTACTTAAACATTTACTTAAATTCAGGTATGCATTAGGTTTGAATGCACCAGTATTAGGTTTGTAGCCCTTTTGTATCCTTGTTGCAGGCTTAGAAGTCCCTGAACAATTTGAGGATTCTGCACAGAATGTGGCTTGAAAAGCTGTGTTTTCTATAACAAATGTAATCCACAGGAAAAAGTGCATTAAAAGCAGATGGAGTTTGTTTTCAAATCAGAGAAGTTGAACCAATGAGAATTTGTAATGAATATGAACATTTGTCTGGAGTTAATAGACTACAAAAACATTCATTAATGATTAGATAATAATGATAGTTGACATTGCATTTTTCTATATAAAATTATGCTACAATTCTCAATATAATTTGATGGATTAAGATCATTGCTTGATGCATAGTAACAGAGAAGGGAACAGAGAGATCGGGGCAGGGGATTAGGACAAGTAGAAGCATCAAAGTGGTGGATGAGCAAGACCTAATAGCTTGTTTCCATGTTGTAAGATTCTGTGTACAGTATTTCTAGGCTAAATACACAGAGAGAAAGAAAAAGGGTGAGGGAGGGATGGAAGGAATGAGGGGGTAGAAAAGAGCTACAACACTGTCTTTCAAGGCTTTAAAACTAGATTAAACGTTTAACAGAAATCGCTGGGAACAACCAGCAGGTCAGGCGACATTTATGGAGAAAGGAAAATGAGTTAATGTTTCGGGTCCATGACCCTTCGTCAGAACTCAGTTCTGACGAAGGGTTGTGGACCCAAAATGTTGACTCACTTTTCCTTTCTCCATAGATGCTGCCTGACCTGCCGGTTGTTCCCAGCGGTTTCCGTTTTTGTTTCAGATTTCCAGCATCCGCTGTATTTTGCGTTTCCACGTACGTTAATACTGGGACCAAAAGTACCTTACAGTAAAACACTCATCGGAACTCCTTAAAAGGTATTCATTCTTTAGGCATTCTCAATTCAAAAATTCCCTTTTGTATGCAAGTATTGTGGACGATTTTGACATGATGCAAAATAGAAAAATTTCAAAAATCAATGTTAGTGATTGATTGTTAATGATTTATTTTTCTCACCAAATGTGTGCTGAACAATAATGGCTATATTTTAATGTCCTTTAAACCATTTATCTATTCCCCTCATGGCCCATGAATTTTGGAACCAGAGTCAGTTTTTAAAACAGCCAACAAGATCTGCACTTATGTATAGTTCACAAATGTTGTACAGTACTTGAAATTATTGCCGTCTGCTCACTGTGAAGGAAAAACATTCAAAAATAAATCACCAAAAATGAAAAGATTGGGATGTAGATTGGAATGTGCAAGGCGATCAAAGATTATTCCAATTTGTCTGGATGCTATCATAGTACTGCAGGGAATTGTTGGGGTACATATATCACATATAACAATAATCTTTGCATTTGATATAGTGTCTTTGAAGCGTCTCAAAACTCTTCACAGAATATTGTGACTATATTTTGTAGATAGGACAAGGCAGCCATTTGTGCACAGCAGTATCCCACAAATAGTTATGGATTAAGTGACTACGTTTTTTTTACATGTATTATTACCCCCTTAAAGCAATCTGTCAATTGACCAACATCCAGATTCCTAATTATTGCAAGGTAAACAAACGGGTATGGAGGAAGGAAATTTGTGCGCTCCTTAGAAATCAAATTACGGTCCTCTTGCTTGCAAGGCAAGCACTCTAAACACTAAGTTACAGGAATCCATTATATATATATCTATAATCTATATACAGTACATATGTGTGTTGTATTATGGATACCTTCAAAAATCAACTCTATGAAGAGAAAGCAGGTTGTTCATCATTTTTGCACCTTCATGACCAAATTTCATTTCGCTGTCTTGTTAGACACCTAGCAGGTTTAATCTTGAAACACAGTGAATTTGTGTACAAGCCATAGTTTCCCGTATCAGGATCATCAGAACCTGGAAATCGCAAACTTGAAAGGCAACCAGCATGCATACATTACCTTCATTCTACACCGATAGGCTTCCTGAATCCCTGCCGGTGTTTCGGCAGAAGTTTTTTGAACCTTTAATTCATTCTCATTCACAGCCTTTCTTCATTTCTTCTTCCTGCTGGGTTTATATCACTCTCTCTCTCTCCTTTCACTTCACTGTAATTACAGTGATTGGCGTTTGCGGGATTATTTTGATTGGAACAGTTGTCTACATTTCGTATTGAAAGGACATATTCGTTCAGAGTGTCTTGTCTTCTCAAACCTTCTTAGGAATAACCAGAGTCATTCAAACATGGTCGAATCACTGATTTTCCTGACAAATTCTCCTTTCAACACAATCTTGATCTTTTTGCAGGAAAGATTCTGACAGGCAAACCTTCAATTATACAGAATTGCTCATCTATTTAAGGGTTAGGAATCAAAACTGAAAAGCAAAAATTTTCTTTCAGTTTTAAAGATGCATCAACATTCTTTTGAAATCTGTTCATTGGCAGAAGCTCTTTCTCCTTTCTGGCAAACTTAATTTCTAATTAACTTTTTTATCATTCACTTCCCCTAAAAATACAGTTACTGCACATTACAGTAAATCCCGTGAAGCACTTTGAGATACTCGGCGACGTGAAAATCTTTATAACAAATCCAAAGATTATGATTATTATTGTAACTCCTGTGATGGGCTTTGGTACATTGATGACATACTTTGGCGCCATATCAAATGAAAGATTTTCATGAAATATTACCATTACTAATGTTGCATTTATCCAGTGTTGCTTTTTCCAGGAAGTCAAAAAAAGCAATTAATAGGACACTTTTAAAAGTTAAAATGAAGCAGAATGTTTTAAAGTACTATTTATTGAACCGAAAGATGGATAGGAAAAAAGAGCATGTTGCAAGACCTAAATTTTATTGCCTGATCATATAACATTATATTTTATTCATTACTTGTGAGAAGGGAAAACGCAATAAATTGAGTAATGGCAAGGTTTATGAAGACCTGTAGCTCAGTGGTTAAAGTACTGGGTTCGATTCCTGACAGGACAAAGCATTTGGCAAGTTTCCTTACTCCACACATCTCTGTTTACTTACAGCAAGTCGGAACAAATTTGTTAATCGATTGTCGGATTGCATTTCGAGGGGTAATAATCTATTCAAAAACTAACTAAAAAGTAATAATAATTTGGTCACTCAATCCATGACAATTTGTGAGGTATGGCTGTATGCCACTGTATGACGCACTTCACCCACAAAATTAAACAGTCAATTCAGTTTACAGTATATTTTGTGAAGCACTTCAAGATGCCTCGAAGATATGATAAAGTGGTATATCAAACACATTATTATTGTAAATCCTTAAATTAACTCTTGACAGGGAAATCCAGCTGAGATCTCAGTACAAATAACATATAAAAAATCAAAGTGTAAGGAATGAGAAATAATAAAAATCCAAATGATTCCAAACGTGAAGATCAAGTGTAATGAAATGAATCTAGAGTACTTTTACTTTGTTTAATTCTCAGCAGCTTTGCAGAAATTAAGTACAAAACAGCTGCTAATCAGATAGTATCCTGACTTTAAGCGCACTGAGACGCCGTCCGGCGTGGAGGGCGCTATATATATCAAAGTTGTTGTTGTTGTTGTTGACTAATTATCATTAACTTGCATTCGCTATAATGCCTCTCGTCAGGAGGATGTCTCAAAACTCTTTACAGAATTTTACTGTAACGTGTAGTTTATTATTTGTTGGCAGATTATAATAACAATGTGTCCAAATCACGAAAAAACACAAACTCTGTATAGAAAAGCTATCCCAAATACATAAGTTCTTTCAACTTAATATTTTCATGAAATTTTGGAATGCAATTCCAAAGTGATATAAGAATGCTGATTCCTATAAGAAAACAGAATAAGCAAATTTTAAAATCTCTTTGCTACCATTAAAAGGAATGAATTACCATTAATTACCATTAAAAGGAAGGAATTACCATTGTAAAGAATTGTGAGGGGAAGCGATGTTATATCTTTAATATTGGTGAAGTCCTAGTAAGACCTCACTACTTGAATAATTTTCTGAGAAAGAATGTTGAATTGAACTCTTTTGACTGATAGTTCAACATAAAATAAATTCTATGAACATGGAAACATTTATTTGGTTCTGACGAAGGGTTGTGTACTTGAAACGTTGACTCACTTTTCCTTTCTCCTTAGATGTTGCCTGATCTGCTGATTTCTGTTTTTGTTTAAAATAAATTCTAGTTTGGACATGACATGAGGATATGAAAAACAGCCACTACACATTGGAGTAGAAAACATCAGTTATCAAAAGCATTCTGTTATTAAATTGTCTGATGGGAAGAGTGATGGCAACGAATGGTATACATTTTCAAAAATCTCACCATGTTAGTCCAGCAGTTGCTTATAAAATGCATTCCATCATTTAGTTAGTTTGCTGACTTCCACATACTAAGTACATAAGAACATAAGAATTAGGAGCAGGAGTAGGCCATTCGGCCCTTTGAGCCTGCTCCACCATTCAATAAGATCATGGCTGATCTTCTCACCTAACTCTAATTACCTGCCCTATCCCCTAATCCCTCTATTTTTCAAAAATCTATCAGTCTCATCCTTGAAAATGTTCAAGGATTGAGCATCTACAGCCTTCTGGGGTAGTGAATTCCATAAATTCACTACCCTCTGAGTGAAGAAATATTTCCTCAACTCTGTTCTAAAAGGCTGACCCTTAATTTTAAGACTGTAACCCCTGGTTATAGATTCTCCTACCAGGGGAAACAGTTCCTCACTGTCTACTTTATCCAGCCCTTTAAGAATCTTATATGTTTCAATAAGATCTCCCCTAATTCTTCTGAACTCTAGAGAATACAGCCCCAGTTTATTCAACTTATCCTCATAGGTCAGTCCCCTCATCCCAGGAACTAACCTAGTGAATCTACGCTGTACCCCCTCTAAGGCAAGAATGTCCTTTTTTAAATAAGGAGACCAAAACTGCACACAATACTCTAGGTGCGGTCTCACCAAAGCCCTATACAGTTGCAGCAGGACTTCCCTACTCTTGTACTCTAAACCTTTTGAAATGAACGCTAGCATGCCGTTCGCCTTCTTAGTTGCTTGCTGCACCTGCAAACTAACCTTTTGGGACTGGTGTACAAGGACACCCAAATCCCTTTAAACACTAACACTATCTAACTTCTCCCCCTCTAGAAAATAATCTATTCTTTTATTTTTGCTACATAGGTGAATAATTTCACACTTGCTAACATTAAATTTCATCTGCCATCTACTTGCCCACTCCCCTAGCCTATCTATATCTTGTTGCAATCTTTTTGCATCATCCTCAGAGCTCACTCTGCTACCTATTTTAATGTCATCCACAAATTTAGACACATTACATTCAATGTCCTCATCTAGATCATTGATGTAAATAGTAAATAGCTGAGGCCCAAGCACTGATCCTTGTGGCACTCCACTAGTTACATCCTGCCAATTTGAGAATGACCTGTTTATCGCTACTCTCTGCTTTCTACCTGATAGCCACTCTTCTATCCATGTTAATATGTTCCCATTCATCCCGGGGCCTTAATCTTGAGTAATAGCCTTTTGTGTGGCACCTTGTCAAATGCCTTCCTAAAATCCAAATATACCACATCTACTGTATCCAACCTGCTGGATACAGCCTCAAAAAATTCTAAAAGATTAGTCAAGAATGACTTCACTTTTGTAAAGCCATGTTGACTCTGCCTAATCTTTTTATGGTCTTCAAGGTAACCCATAACTACGTCTTTTATTAAGGACTCAAGAATTTTCCCTACAACTGACGTGAGACTAACTGGTCTATAGTTTCCCATATTTTCTCTCCCACACTTCTTAAATAGTGGAGTTACGTTCGCAATCTTCCAATCAATGGGAACTTTTCCAGTATCCAGAGAATTTTGGAAGATTATAGACATGCCATCCACTATCTCAGTAGCCACCTCCTTTAAAACTCTAGGATGCAGGCCATCCGGTCTAGGGGATTTATCAGTTTTAAGACCCGACAATTTACCTAGAACCATTTCTTTGCTAATGTTAATCTCCCTAAGTTACTCGCTAACATTGTCTTCTTGGTTCCCCTCTATTTTTGGTATGTTTCCAGTATCTTCTACGGTGAAGACTGTAGAAAAATACTTGTTTAATGACTCTGCCATGTCTTTGTCCTCTATTATAATTCCTCCGGTCTCTGCCTGTAATGGACCCACATTCACTCTCGATAGCCTTTTCCTCTTTATATATTTGTAAAAACTCTTGCAGTCTGTTTTTATGTTTTTCGCTAGTTTGCCCTCATAATCTATTTTCTCCCTCTTGATCAATTTTTTGGTCCTCCTCTGTTGTTCCCTAAAGTTCTCCCAATCCTCGGGTTTACTACTCATCTTCGCTGTTTTATAGGCTTTTTCTTTTGATTTGATACTTTCCCTAACTGTACTGTACCATGCTCCTCAAAGTCCAGCCTGGAAAAGGTAAAAGCTTGAAGCTTAATAATAATGCTTGTATTTTACACAGAGCTTTAACTATTTGACATGTCTCAAAACACTTCACAGGATTTGCTGTGAAACGCAGTGATTGTATCCGTTGGCAAACGTGGCAGCCAATTTGGGCAGGGCAATACCCCCAAAAAAGCAATGAACTATTTTATCTCGGGGATTATTAGCCAGGACACTGAGGACAAACTCCCTTCTATTTTTCAAATAGTGCCATGGAATCTTTCAAATCCACATGAACTGGAAGTCACAAACTCAATTTATCGTCTTATCAGAAAGGATCCCATCTCTGACCATGCAGTGCTAGACAGAGTGAGGGAATTCTAGAGATTAGATGGAAATTTGAAAGATTGGCCATTAACTTAATAAAAATAATAATTTTTGCATTTGATACAGCACCGTGTCATGTCTACAAGACATCTCAAACACGGTTCACAGATTATACTGTAAAGTGAATCGACTGTGTAATTTGTGAGCAAAACATGGCAGCCAATTGCGCACAATAGTGTCCCACCAACAGTCGCGAATTGAGTGACCAATTTATTATTAATTTTTAATAATAATGTTAGTGCGGAAAGCATGGGAGACTCGCAGCAGGTCCAAGTTAATTGAGAGTGGGGAACGAGCAGAAGGGTGGTATGGAGATGTTCATAAACATAGGGAGCTGCTAATGCATCAAGCAATTTACAGGTTGTTGTTGTTGTATTAACAATAATAAAATTACAGTTGCAAAGTGCTTTTCATGTCAGGAGGACATCCCAAGGTGATGAACAGTCGTGGATCAAGAGCCAAGCATGGGATTGTGGAATGCAGTTCCAAATATAGTGGGGGCAGGGAGCCTGATAGCCTGGCCGCCAATGGTAGGTCACTTTGGGTGGGAAACTTGGAGCGGGCCGGAGCCTGCTGAATGGAGGAAGCAAATAAGTACAAGTACATATATATTCAAACATTAAGGACAAGTGCTGTACATGGTTAGTGTATCTAAGGAGCAGAGCCAAAGTTTCAATTCACCTTCACTGACAGTTTCCTTGGAGACACAGAAGGAGCTTAATTGTGTGAAACAGGACACACGTCTAATTTGCAATGCAAATTATTGGATTCAATCCCACTTTCAGTTTGTGTTGTTTTTTAATGTCGTTTAGAATTATCAAGCATCAGTAGGAGCATGATAATTAACAGAGATAAATGCCAAGGTTGCCCTCCTCTTATTATTTCTTCTGGCAGTGAACTCTGCACTGATGATACCAGGCATTGCATGTAGGAAGCCGTCATAACCACAGTGAATATCAAGACATCATGTCATACTGCTGGTGCTTTGTATACAATATCATTTAAATCAATATTTTCATATCACCGCAAAAAAAAGCCCAGTGCACATATTTTGTCCTTTGTACTTGCAGCAATAAATTGGTGGATGTTAAAGATTTCATGACACGATTCGAAAATAGATGGGAGTTTCTCTTGGCCAGCAAACCTTCAAGTGAATTAGTTATTCACCTTACATTTGTTTTGTGGAACCTTACTGAGAGCTCAAATTGGCAATTGTCTACAAGAATCAGCCACTTCATAGTAATTAATTTCTATCAACGGCAAGCTATATGATTTCAGCTGGTTGGATTCCAGCAGTACCCCAAAGCACACTGTGGGCTTCCCAAGCCATTGCACTTGCCAATCTGCATCTAATACTTTCCAGTTAAGAAGCAGGATTGCAGAGATAATTTCTGGGAATGGAGTACAGACTCTCTCATGTAGGTGGGATGCTTCAAGTTTTTAGTTTGGTTTGGATGCACGTAAGCATGGTGATGAGTTTCTGAATATGTCAGACACCCAGCTGACCAAATAAAACCCAGTAATTAAGTGTTTGTCAATATAAATACTAAAAAAATGTTCTTTATATTTGTATCTACATGAAGAATAACTTGCATTTATATAGTGTCCTTTACATGGGGTATACATGACATATATGTATACAGGTATATATATCGAATCATTATTATTAGTTGTAACAAGAAAGAATCATTGGCACTCTTATGAAGTTTTAGATTCCTGGTTAGTTAGAACAATTTTTTATTCAAAAGTGAAAAGTCAAAATGTTTTAATTATCTTGTTGTTACAGTTGAGCAAATACTGTATAGAGTACCAAATGATTGGGCTTACAATCCACATTTACTTCTGCATGTTACAACTTATTTAAATTTTTAACTGCTTATTTTCAAGTTGAAATAAATTCTGAGAGTAGAAGTAAAATCTAGGAATTGACACTGCATAAAACTAATCATTGGGGAGATAGCATATGGCGTTACGAGATCCATATCACCTTATTTAATGAAATGCTCTTCATTCTGTAATCCTATCAGCATGTTACTTTGCTGAATAATAAATGTAAATGGTAATAAACCTTTCCTAGGCAAATTTCTGTAAAACTCCCTGAACTTTATTTCATTCCATGGTGGAACTTTTCCCCATAAATATAGTCAATTCACTTTACAGCATATTCTGTGAAGCGCTTTGAGACGTCGATAAGATGTGAAAAGTACTATATCAAAATGCAAGGATTATTATTACTATAAACTTGTTTTCCTAAACCAATTTGTGATATCAGCAAATGTATTGCTCTGTTATCAATTAGGTTATACCTGAATTCTGAGATCCGCATAAACTAGGAGATTCAATCCAGATGTGTTCCACTTGTCACCTATCCAATTGGAACTATGCACGAATCATTACAATTTTGCTTCATATGATTTCACCAATTACCTTTATCTGCAGATATTTCAATTTTGGTAAAATTCAATTGTGAGAACTGTCTTATAAATCATTAACATATGTAACAGCAATCATATTACTGTACCATTCGTCCAACAGTTATTTACATTGCAAATGACTTCCAGGGAAACTAGGTACGTATGGTTGTACTTGTGATTTTTAAATATGACAATGATTCCTGAAACTTTTCATTTTATTCCCACGAATATCCATAGCAATTTATTTTTCCAATTTTTGCTTTTCATGGTACATTATCTTTTGCTATGTTTAATTTACTTCTATAAACCTTCTCTCCTCGATTTCGTTAAATCTTTTTTTAAAAATATTTGTATTTCATATTTTACTTTAACTTTCCAATTTAACGTGTAGGTCCAGGTGTTGATATCAATCTTCTATTTGTACATTGAATATATTAAATTTCAACCTATTTAAGAGCATTCCACATTTCCTTGACATTTTCCTCTCTTTTTTTTACCCAATTGATCCTTACTACTTTGATCTTAATATATTTAAAATGAGCTTTCCAGAAATATGGTATATTATGTTGTTATTTCAGTTTTTACCTATGTTATAATATCAAATTGTGTGTTCATAGATATATTTTTTATGATAAAAATATGTTTGGATTTGATTTTTTGCCTTATCTTGTTGTCAAAAGATGTCAAGGCTTTCCATTGTATTTACTGTAAAGTGTAGTGACTGTATATTTTGCAGGTGAACAGGGTGACTAATTTCCCACAAACAACCCAAAAAATGATTGACCAAATTTAGAGAGGAGTTAAACCGAGGTCCAGTCTGCCTGTTGATATGGACATTAAAGATCCTATGACAACATCCAAAAGGAGAAATAATTTTTTTGGGTGCCCAACAATCTTCCAGGTAAAGTTGCTCATTCACTTCATGGCTATTTTTGCGAAATTGGTTGAAAATTTGTTTGCCTACAAAATAAATGCTTAGTATAGTACAGTCAAATCTTGTGAAGCTCTTTGAGACATCCTTATTGATCAAATGCAAAGGTTATTATTATTGTCATCATTAATAATATAATAATAATAATCCTTGCATTTGATATAGCGCTTTCCACATCTTATCAATGTCCCAAAGCGCTTCACAGAATATACTGTAAAGTGAATTGATTGTATATATTTGTGGGCGAATCGCAGCAGCCAATTGCGCACAGCAGTGTCCCACTTAGTCGTGGATCGAAATGAACAATTTTATTATTGTGTTTTTTTGGAGGGATTATTATTAGGCATAATAATAAGGAGTAAGGAAACTTGCCCAAGGTTTCGCCCTGACCTGCCTGGATTCGAACACAAGTCTCCCCAGCTGGTCTCCCCAGCTAGTCTCCCCAGCTTGCAAGACAAGTGTTCTAACCACTGAGCCACAGGAGCTCTCACTGGTTATCTTCAGCATTTTCTGAGTTTTTTATTTGAGATTTCCAAGATTTCCAACATTTGTAGTTTTACTTTTATCTCTGAAATACATTTTTTATTAGTACTCACACATCACAGGAAGGTTTGAGTGAAGAAAACCTTTCACCCCTTTTCATCTCAACCTCTTAGAACACTCACTTTTACCATCCTCCCTTTACAGCTTCATGTTGTTCTTAAATGTGTCCAGTCTCTTGACCTACGTGACCTGGTGGTGACTTTTATCAGTATTTTTTTCTTTGAAGAAATTGCCTCACACGGAAAGATTTGTAGTGAATAACAAATATAGGTAGGAATCTCTTTAATTAATATAATGGTTGAATAAAATGAGCAAGATAAAATGACTGCTTTTCTAAACTGCTAAGAAAATTTCAGGAGATTCATAATTAGATGAGTCAGTGGCTGAGAAAGGCATAAGAAAGCATTAATTTGCGAATGTGCTTTTTAACATACACTGGGAAGGTAAACCTTAAGAGCATAAATAAAATGGGAAACAATCTATGAAATATGGGTAAAGTTGCATAAGTTGTAAAGTTATAAATCGTATGATCACCTAAGTAGCACATGCACTCAAGTCACATTCATTTTCCAACATAAAAAATCCTTAGCTTCTTTGCACTGATCGTATTTTAAATGGCTATGTTGTGACGGTTCTTTGATCCCAAACAATACTTAAATACTATAGAATCATCTCCTCACTGTAAACTACAGCACTTAGCTGTTGCATTGATAACATACGGCATGCTCAGTGTTGTGTTTAAAACAAGTGCAGTAAAAATGGTCTTAACGCATCATCATGTCCCAAGAGACAAACTTATCTTCGCATGAGAGGTGATAACACTTGCGATACAACTTAAGCAAGTTTGCCTAGAACTCGTACTTCATGTAGAGAAGTGGAGCTCCTGTAGCTCAGTGGTTAGAGCACTCGCCTTACAAGTGTGAGATCTGTGATCGAATCCAGGCAGATCAGGGTGAAATCTTAGGCAAGTTTCCTTACTCCATGTGCCCAATAATAATCCGTCCAAAAAAAAAACACAATAATAAAAATTGGCCTTTTCAATTCACGATTGTTTGTGGAACACTGCTGTGCACGATTGGCTGCAGCAGTTCGCTCACAAATATACAGTTAATTCATTTTACAGTATATTCTGTGAAGCACTTTGAGACGTCGATAAGATATGAAAAGCGCTATATTAAATACAAGGATTATTATTATTATATTTTATTATTATGTAAGTCATATTAAATGTTATTGGTCATGACTGGTATGACTAATGCAAGTGTGTCCGTGGTAAAAACGATAAACAAGTTATAGATAGTCTTATCAATTTGGACAATAAACAACATGCAATTGTTTGGTAGAAAGTTAAAGAGTACAGGCTATGAGGAAGCTAAAGCCTGGTCCGTATCAAAATGTACATAAGGAGCCGGCAAAGTAATCAACAGGTTAAAGAGGAAGGAATTGTATGATTTTATTTTGTTGAAGGTGACTGGTTTTATCGGTTTAAAATAGGAAAAAGGGTTCAGTGGGATTGGAGAATGAGTAACCAGTGCCCAAGGCTATTTTATTCCTGCAGGTAATGCTGGAGGAAATTGAAGATCAAAGGATAGGAATCCTTTTTTCTTTATCAGGATTGTCGTATGACTGAAACCTGGAATGAGAGTTGGAGTAGCATCTCACGATTCATCAGATGTAGGACAAGCTGTCAGCCCAGAGAGAGCAACTTTGTATTTACTTCACAATATCATATATGGAACATCTTATATTGCGCTGACTGTACTGCATATATTGTTTAATTAGTGAGAAACAATGGCAAAAACAAAATCTAAAATGACAACAGAAATTGCAGCAATTTGCCCATATTGTATATTACCTCCTGCGATTGCAAAAAGGAAATGTACTCTATCATGGCACATACCGGTAAATATAAACTACCTATATTTCCTGTTTATTAATTGTTGCGCGGTGATGTTTTGCATTGTTGGAGGTGCCATATTTTAGATGAACCGAGGTGCAGTCTGCCTGTTCAGGTGGATTTTGAAGGTCCTATGGCACTACTCAAAAAGAGAAGAGAGTTTCTTTGGTGTCCTGGCCAACAATTCCCCCCACCACCAAAAAACATTGGTCATTTGTTTGATGGCTGTTTATAAGACATTGCTGTGTGCAATTGGGCTGTTGCACTTGCATACCAATATACAAATACTAGTGAACAATTCTTTGAAGTATATGGGACATCCTTCAAGTGTGAAAGGTGCAAAACCAATGTTTTCTTCTGCACTGAGTTCCACTGCTCGTGCTTTAAAGAAAACAGTGTTGTACTACTCTATTATTTCACCCATTGGATTCCATTTGTAACTTTGGCCATTGAAATCTGAATACAGTACATGGAAACTTTCTTGCACAATTTGGACTCCGTGTTTCATTTATCCTCTGATGAATAAAGCGGGTTGAAGAACAGTAGGTCCAAATGTTTCTAAACTTAATACTTCACATTTAATTCTTTAATAGCCTTTGAGAAATTGCGAGAATTTCAGGAGGCAGAAAACTCTTGAGTCCATTTGATCTCAGAGTACCATCTCACCACCCTCCTACTATCCTATGTTTTAAATAATAACAATAATAATACTTGCATTTAATGCAGTGCATTTCTCGTCTTCTGGATGTCTCAAAGAGCATCACAGAATATATTGTAAAGTCAACTGACTACATTCGTGGGCGAAACGCGACAGCCAATTGCGAACAGTCGTGGATTCAAATGACAAATTTATTATTGTTTTTGTTGGGGATTATTATTAGGTATGTGGAGTAAGGAAACTTGCCCAAGGTTTCGCTCTGACCTGCCTGGATTCGAAACACAGGTCTCACTCTTGGGATTTAATTATGTTTTGTTCTTCCCTAGTTCTCCACCCCCTTCACTATTTCACAGCCCAACTCCAGCCATTTGTGACTGGCTGGAGTGCTCTGTTAATCAATCTTAGACTCCTTCCACTTCCTCCCTGGTAACACTCAGAAGGTGCTTGTGAACACATTCAGCAATGTTCAGTATGGAATTTTAACGGGATTAATTTGATGTTTTTTTAATCAGCAGGCATATTTGAAACACACAAATGAATTGGGGCTGGACGTTTCGTTTGATTTAACAATAACAACAACTTGGAATTATATAGTGCCCTCCATACCAGACAGCGTCTCAGAGTGCTTCCCAATAATGGATCCTGGGGTCGAGCCAGGGGGCGGGAGAAAAAGGTGACCAAAAGTGCGGTCAAAAAGAAAAATCTTCAGCTGAGACCTGAAAATAGGAAGAGAGGGCACGAGGCAAAGGGAGTGAGGAAGGGAGTTCAAGAGCCTCATGGCATGGAGGCTGAAGGCACTGCCGTCGGATAATGGAGCAGAGGATTCAGGGGACAAGGAGGAGGCCAGACGCTGGTAGAGCGAAGGCAACGGGTACTGTTGTGAGGCAAGAAGAGGTCAGAGAGGTAGGGGAGTGCAGAGGAGAGGAGAGATTTGAAAACAAAAGTGAGCATCTTGAAATCGATCCTCTCTGAAACAGGGAGCCAGTGCAGTCTGGCAAAGACTAGGGTAATCGGGGAGCAAAGTTTGGAACGAGAGGTAACAAAGGCATGGACCAGGGTTTCGGGTGAGATACCCGGCATGCAGAGTTAACCAGCTTCTGCCAGAAGCGGATTCCATTATATAGCTGAATCAAGCTAATATGAACCCGTTCTGAAATGCTGATTTTTTTTGTGTCGCAATAGTAAATAATAATATTAATCCTTGCATTTGATATAGTGGCTTATCATATCTTTCAGACGTCTTAAAGCACTTGTGGATTAACTGTATATTTTGTGTGAGAAACGTGGAAGCCGATTGAAACAATTAAGACCAGATCTGAATGTTTGAGGATCAATAATTATAATAATCCTTGCATTTAATATAGTGCTTTTCATGTCTTCTAGATGTCTCAAAGCGCTTCACAGAATATACTGTATAATATGAATTGACTATATTAGTGGGAGAAGCACAACAGCCAACTGCGCACAACAGTGTCCCACAAATAGCCGTGGATTGAAATGACCAATTTTTATTATTGTGTGATTTTTTTTGGAGGGATTATTATTAGGCATGTGGAGTAAGGAAACTTGCCCAAGGTTTCTCTCTGACCTGCCTGGATGTTTTGGAGGTTTTGAGCCCGACCAGTAAACAAAGGTGGGTGTGGGAGAAGGGTGTTTGTTCGCTCCTGAAATCCAAATCAAATTATGGGAGATTTGAGCGAACACACTGTGTATTTGAGGAATTTATTTTGCCTGAGCCAACAACTTACAAAGAATCTATTGAGTAACATATATCCTTCATATCTTAATATATTAAAACGTCACTCATCTCTACACTCTCATGGCTGCTTCCTTGTTCAACACATCTGAATTGCTGCCGACTTCTTCCTTGATTTTGAGACGTGAGTTCTTTAGTTACTGACAGTTATTCTGCTTGCAGCTTCTCACCTCTCTTCCCAACTTTAATGATTGTGCCAGTATCAATCTCTGGATGTGCACCACTTGCAGTTCACTCAGCAATGTCTGCTTCGCAACTAAATGAAAAATATTGCCAAAGGCACAAGCACAGAATGAAATTTTCCAGAATATTGCAAATAGGATGATTTTTACGTTACTCACTGTTATGAGATGGCAAGAGCTAGATTGTCCTCCCAAGAAAGGCAGGCAAAAGGGCAGAAGATCAAGATACTGTGCAAAAGAATCATGCTCAATGCATGATTATTAGTGGTTTTGTTCCAATGTATCAATTATCCATGAAGTGAGCTGTGTGATACCCGTTGGATAGTGACCATCTATTCATACATTTAAGGTATGAATTACCTAAGTGCCATTAAATAGGCGAAGAAGTACATACACTTATCCTCTATCCATTTCAACTCGATAAAATTAGTGTTGTGTCTGACAATATACCTCTTTGAAGTGTGAGAAGATACATATCTCTACTTGGAGCTGAGATTACTCCAAGTAAACATGTCTTGGACAAGCAGAAATATCGCTAAAGACCCTATAGTGAAATAGAAATTGAACAATCTTCTGATTTAGAGATAAACATTGCATTGGTAAGCAACAAAGCTGATTACCAGCATGTTGGAATGTCATCCCAATGTGACAGGAGCTATGCAAATTTAATTTTGCATTGTATTAGAAGAATAAGGTTCAAGGAATGACTAAAAAAAGCTAGAACTCTTCAGTCTTTAAGAAGATGTCTTAGACGGAGGGAACTTGCAAGAAGCTTAATGGAATAGAGAAACTAATCCCAGAACAACAGAGGGCAAGGTTTCAGGGTTCTATGGGGCATGTTTAAGACACACCAGAATATATCACTTTAATCAAAAAGGTGAATGGAATGTTGGCCTTTATCTCGAGGGGCCTGGAATACAAAGTGGAAGAAATGATGCTGAGAGTAGTGGTTAGGATAGTAAGTAACAGGTAAACCACTAAGAGAGTAGTAGAGGCCAGGATAACAGAGTCATTTGAGAAACTATTGTTTCTGTAATGGTTGGGATTCCTGAATTATAAAATGGCCTTTGTTATCTAACCATTTTTGTGATCTTGTGATCTATTGGTGGTTGGCCAGGCTGCACTGATATCTCCACTGATGCAAACTAAACCACATGGAGCTCTGGCAGTCCTATTTGGATGAACATCTTGATATTTACCAATCACATTTTGCACATAAGCTTTATTTAGAGTCCTATGGAGTCCGGTAGCTCAGTGTTTAGAGTCCTTTCCTTGCAAGCAAGGTGCGATTCCAGGCAGGGTGAAACCTTGGGTAAGTTTCCTTATTCCACACACCTGATAATAATCTCTCATTGGAAATAAAACTTGGTCATTTCAATTCAAGACTATGTGTAATACACTTCTGTGTGCAATTGGCTGCTGATTTTCGCCCACGAATATACAGTCAATTCACTTTACATTATATTCTGTGAACATGTAAAAAACACTGTACCAAATGCAAGAATGATTATTATTTATCTTTTGAACTGTAAAAGGTTTCTTTAATTGCATGGTAGAATATGTCAGTCTTTCCTTTACTTGATCATAATTAGAGTGAAATTTAGCCAGGTTCTTCGTATTTTATTTGCATGCATGAACAATACAGGTCTGAATTCCAATTTTAAAGGAAACATAATTATATGTCACACAATGTAAAATAAATTCAGCATTTCATTCCCCCCAAAATTAAATGTGGAATAGAAAAGATAGAATTTAAATGAATGCATAGAAAGCTTCACAAACCATTATGTTATTGAAATGGAGTCAAAAATGATTTCCCATTTGAGAATCTGCAGCTGAATGAAATTGTATTTCAAACTCCAGAAACACCAGCAGATTTTGGTTAATTAATTTGGTGATTATTAATATTCAGCAGGCCACTATGTATGTGATTCATAAGGACACTATTGAAAATTGAAGGATAATTGCAATAACTTCCATTTGTTGAAGGTCTTTCTTGTGAAAATAAAATGCTTCAAAGAACTTCACAAAAAGTAATTGATTACAAATGAAGTGAAGGTTGTTATAGAAGCAAATACAAGCAGCTCATCTGCTCCAGCAATGTTCTAGAAATGTACAATTAGTTGGTACTGAGATCAATGGATGGTGAACAACAAGATCATCACTGAATCAGTATTGCTTCTTAGATTGGTAAGCATATTGAAAGAAATAGAGAAAATTAGGGAAAGCGTTGGAGAAAGCTTGTGAGCCTTCATTGCAAAAAGAAGTTTGGTCGTCCATTTGATTTCACCATTCTGAGATATCAAACCCAGCATCTTCCCATTGGAGCACCGTGCTGGTTCAGAGAAAATATAATGCTACTTATTGGAAGTTTCAGACCTTGCCAAAGTAATTGAGAGAAAAAATAGTTTTTTGTTAAGTTATACTGCAGTCTTCTGGATTGTGTCTGCATTCAGACTTGACAATCAACTTTGGATCTGTTCTGCGATATCATTAAAAATAAGTAATAATAATCTTTGCACTTGTTGTAGCGTCTTGTCACTTTGCCAAGAAAACCCCAAGTCCTTCATAGGAAATCCTGTAAATTGCCAAAGTAATTGGAAATGGAGTCCTGCAGCTCAGTAGATAGAGCACTCACCTTACAAGTGTTCAATTCCAGGCAGGGGGAAAAGTTTCCTTACTCCAAATGCCTTATGATAACCACTCAAAAATAAGCAATAACAAATTTCAAACCACAACTGTTTGTGGGACACTGCTACGTGCAATTGGCTGCCACGTTTTGCCCACATATATACAGTCAATTCACTTTACAGTATATTCTGCGAAGTGCTTTGTGACGTCTAGAAGACGTGAAAAGTGCTATATCAAAATGCAAGGATTATTATTATTATAAATCGGATTGACTGTTCATTTTGTGTGCATTGTTGGTTAAAAGTTATTTACCTTAGAAGGAGTACTGTAGATAATTTAAGGATATCAGGAGCTACAGGTTTGAAGTGAGAAGAAATAATGCATATCCATGATAAATGTGCATATTGTCACCTAAAACATTAAGTAATTAATTGAATCTGCACATCTACATTCTGGTCTTTCTTTGAGTTGACTTTTCATTCCCAGACTGACTGAATTTTCTTGTGATTTTCTTCATTTGCAGCTTCTTCCTAATGTAATTAGTTCAAATTAAATTGGTTCTTTTCCTGATGATTCAGCTTTCTTGAAGAAAATTTAATATTTCATTGTCAGCCTCGTCCTAGGAAGAGGCTGACAATGTAATAAATATATAATAATGCTTGGATTTGCTATAGGGCTTTTCATGTCCTCCAAAGGTCTCAAAGCACTTTACAGAATATATTATACAGTGAATTAACTGTATATTTGTGGGCAAATGCAGCAGCTAATTGTGCACAGCAGTATCCCACAAACAATCATGGACTGAATTGAACAATTGTATTACTTTTTGAGGGCTTATTATTATTATTGTCAATTGTAAAGCTATTAATATTATTGTAATGCTACCCCAGCTCTATATGGATGTGTCAGGCTAGACTGTGAGTTCAAAGATCTGATGTGGGGCTTGAATCGACAACTTTATGACTCACAGGTTAGAGTCCTACCGACTGAGCCAGGCTGACGTCCATGATCAGCATCAATAAGCACAGCACCTTCTGGTTGCTGTTGCAAATTCCCTAACCAAGGTACACTATACATTTTTGGTTTCTATGCTTGTCTTTGTGAGAGGATATGGGCATGAAAGTGGGGAAAAAGAAAGAATCTAACATGTTATTACATTTGCCACAGTGATGTCTATTAATAATGATAATCATTGCACTTGATTTAGCGCTTTTTATGTCCATGATAAATTTGTGACACATTCATTCTCTTTTGGGCATGGTATGGGACTTCCACAACAAAGTACAAATTAAATGTAACAAGCGTTCTTCATTGAGAACATCTTCAGAATACAGCGAGCTAATTACAATAATTCTCAGCCGATATAGGCACAAGTTTCAAAATAAATAGTGTTTTGTTTTACTTACTGAAATTCATAAAGAATTTAAATCAAATAATTATTGGATTTAAAATAACATCTATAATATTGGAACGTGTGAAATACCTTACAGGTAATTGCTGTTAAGTGTAATGACTGTGTTTTGGTAAGTATACATATAACAACAATTTGCATTTATATGTCACCCTTCACCCCGGGTAGCATCCCGGAGTGCTTGGCAGTGGCAAAGTCTGACCTTGTGCCAATGCGAGACAGAGGAGGGAGGTAAGCGATCAAACACAAAAACCTTTAGATGACACCCATGGTGTGCACAGCATTGTTCCATTAACTGCTATGTGGTGAATGATCCATTAATCTTGTTGGTTGTTGGTCAGGATAATAAGGAAGGTAGAAACTCTTGTCTCTTTTCACATAGTGCCATGAGTTCACTAATCCTTTTTTGATATAGCGCTTTTCACATCTTATCGACGTCCCAAAGCACTTCACAGAATATACTGTAAAGTGAATTGACTGTATATTTTGTTGGCGAATTGCAGCAGCCAATTGCGCACAGCAGTGTCCCACAAATAGTCATGGATTGAAATGACCAATTTTATTATTGTGGTTTTTTTGGACGGATTATTATTAGGCGTGTGGAGTGAGGAAACTTGCTCAAGGTTTCGCCCTGACCTGCCTGGATTCGAACACAGGTCTCCCCAGAACAGTGAGATGAACATCAGATTAAACTATATTTTTGATAAAGATACATCCAACATTGGACTGTCAGCCTGGACTATTAGCCCATATCACAAAGTACAACAACAACAACTTCGATTTATATAGCACCCTCCACACCGGACGGTGTCTCAGAGCGCTTTACAACAGCGAATCCCTGGATCGAGCCAGGAGCAGGGGCAGAAAGGTGACCAAAGGCACAGTCAAAGAGAAAGGTCTTCAGCTGGGACCTGAAGCTGAGACCTGAAGCTGAGAAGAGAGGGAACGAGGCAAAGGTAGTGAGGAAGGGAATTCCAGAGCCTCGGGGCATAGTGGCTGAAGGCACGGCCGCCGAGGGTGGAGCGGAGGATTTGAGGACATGGAGGAGGCCAGACCCAGTGGAGCGAAGGCAACGGGTGCTGGTTTGAGGAGGGTGGAGGTCTGACAGGTAGTGGGGTGCAGAGGAGTGGAGGGATTTGAAGACAAGGGTGAGGATCTTGAAGTTGATCCTCTCTGGGACAGGGAGCCAGTGAAGTCTGGCAAGGACTGGGGTAATGGGGGATCGAAGTTTGGTGCAGGTGAGAACGCGGGTGGCAGAGTTCTGAATGAGCTGGACTCTGTGGATTGTGGAGGAGGGGAGACCGGCAAGGAGGGCATTGGAATAATCCAGCCGAGAGGTGACAGTAGAGTGGACTTTGATCGTTGGACATTGCCAACTGAACCATGACAGAATCAAAGATGATATTTTGGACGATAACCCTGCAAATAAATGGTTAACCTGAGAGGTTTGTAATGTGTTAAACATCACGCCAATAAATTGTTGGTTATACTTTATTATTAACAATAATAAGATTAATCGCTGTCTTTTATATAGCTGCTTTCACAATGGAAGGACATCTCAAAGAGCTTTGCGGGATTTATTGTAATGTGTAGTGACTGCTTTTGCAGGTGAGCTTAAACAATGTCCTTCCATGAGAGGGTTGGGAGAGGATAAGTACTGCTGAAGTGGAGGCATCTGCCAGGAAGCACTTTGTGATGGCAGGTAAATACACAAGAATGTCTATTTATATGGTGAATGCCCATTCAAGCGCTCTGGGACGCTACCCTGTGTGGGAGTGCTATATAAATGCATGTTGTTTTGAATGATTGCTTGCTTTCAAGGACCGAGGAAGGACCTAAACAAAGAAATGCAACGTATCACATGCACATTACAAAATAAATATTGAAGGTCATACCCTCAAACAAAACAATTTATTTAGCCCACCATGTGAGCACAAGTCATTAACTAAAAGTGGAACTTGCAGCTGTTTGGCCAGTGGGAGATCTGATCACTTCACACAAAGAGTAGATTAAAGAAGGTACTGTTTTAATTATGTCATTTTGCATAGAAAATCTGCAGTTCATTTGTACAAAGCAAGTTTCAGTCTCGCTTGCAACATTTATTGGTCCCAAGTGAGATGTATTTTATACTTTTCAGTTTGTACAAGAACTGTTAATGAGAAAGAGTTCACAAGGCTTCAGCTGTGATTTTTTTAGGTTTAGTTTCACAATTATTAAATGAATAATTTGTATCTCAAAATTAATAGAGCAATTTAAAAAATTAATCAACAGCACAAACATTTCTTGCAGCTCTTGCATTTTGCGGCCTATAAATATATCCATAAAAACGTAACAACAAACATTGAAGAAACAATCCATCAGTGTAATGTTCGATGGGAAGGTATTGGAGACAAATACTTTGATTTTTAACGTTATGATTTAATAATGATTCCTTATGTGAATGGCTCTAAGTAACTGGAAGGTGGAAGGAGATCTCAACCATGGCATCACACTGACCTATGATAAATCCATTCTGATGTATCTACTACTGCTAATACTCTCTGGAATTAGGTAAACAGACTGTGTCCCTCTGGAGACAGTGTATTTCATTTTTCCGACAATGCAAACAGCATTGCTTTGTCAGAGTGCCATTTCCATGTTTAGGTGGCACACAGAAACTCTGTCTGAATACTGTTAAGCATGATGATAGATTTCTGCATGTGAAAAATATTCCAGCTAGCCAACCAAACTGAGATCTATATTTGGAACAAAGTTCCTATTATTCCAATCAGAATAATACATGTCCTCCTGACGTGAAAGGCGCTTTACAAATGTAATTTTTTGGTTCGCTGTCCAGTTATGAGAAGTTGCCCCAACTTGCCTCTCATCATCTTCAACATTATTGATATCATCAATATTTAATTTAGACCTTTTTCAAAAATGCACAATAATCAGCTTTGGCATTAATATTTATTTATAGATACTGTACTATGCACAAACTAAACTATCATTCATACTTGAATCATCTTTCTGTCAATAACACAAGGCTAAAATTACCTTTAGACTAGCTACATTGCTCCAATTAAGATGTGATTGACACCAATATTTTCCAAGAGATTATTGACATGGATTCATTGCACCATTCAATGTCTCAAGATAATATTTTTGCAAATCAATTTGATAGGCTTGAAGTATTGCTTTGCACACTGATTAAATATAATAAAAAGTTGTTTGCTCAACTGGATCAATTTTTAGTCCATCTTTTTCAAACTATTCTGAGGGAACATAATAATAATCCCTCAAGAGAAAAAAAGGATAAATAAATTGGTCATTTCAATCTACGACTCTTTCTTGGGACAGCTGTGCGCGACTGGATGTAGCGTTTCGCCCACAAATGTCCAGTCAATTCACTTTACAATATATTCTGTAAAGTGCTTTAAGATGTCTCGGAGACATAAAAAGCTCCATATCAATTGCAAGAATGATTATTGTTAATATCAGTGACTTCACACATGAATGCAATTATTTCCTCACCAGGATCAAAACAGAAAGCATACATGGATGCAGACCCATCTTATAATGGATCTAAAATGTCAAGATTGCTAGTGATATTTCACTTATAAAGACTCCTTCCAAGCATTGGAATCATGATTTTAAAATGTTTTAAGTCCTAAATATAGTGCCTTATCGAGTCGTCAAGATGTCTCAAAGCACTTCAAAGAATATACTGTAAAGGAATTGATTATATATTTTGTGGGCGAAACATGGCAGACAATGACGCACAGCAGGGTCCCCAAAGAGTTGTGGATTCAGTGACCACATTTTTTTAATTTAAAGGTATTATTACTCCCAGAAAAGCAATCTGCTAATTGACTAATGACTGGGTTCCTACTTGTTGCGAGGTAAACAGAGACATGTAGAGTAAGCAAACTTACTTAACATTTTGTCCTGCCCATAGAACCCAGGTCTCCCACTTGCGAGGCGTGTGCTCTAACAACTGAGCTGCACGACTCCAGCATATCCCTCACATTACATTGACCAACAAGTAGGTACCAAAGTGGAAAAAAGCCCACAAAGGTTGGCTTGATGTTGGCAGTCTACTTTAGCGCTTTGGGACGTCCTCCCGACGTGAAAGGCCCTCTAGAAATGTAATTTTGTTGTTGTTAGTACTTCAATGCAATGCTGGTGAAGCACGACAGTGTCAAATAGATACCCTATTCTTTGGTTGCTTTGTGAATCCCGGCTGCCTGTTCAGGTGGATGTCGATGATCCAATGGCACTATTTGAAAAGTGAAGGGAGTTCCTTATGTAAAATTTATGGGGCCAACAATCCCCCATATAGAATTGATTATTTCACTTCTCACAGTATCTGCACTTTACTAAAAGCCCATGAAGTACTTTTGACACACTTTGACAATGTGACAAAGCACAATCTCGAATGCAAGGATTATTATCAGATGCATTTTGTTTTAGAACAGAATGGTAAACCAGTCAGATGCAACAGAATAAAGATTAAATCTCGATCATAGGAAGATGACAAAAGAAATTTAACATGGGAAATGGGTGGAGGCCAAACATATTTATATTCTCTGAAAAACATCTTTGTTTCAGATTTCCAGCATCTGGAGTATTTTGCGTTTTTATATTTATATTCTCCAATGTGTTTACATTCTAAATTGTGACGGAGACAAATGTTTGCTATGAGAGAAATGGAAGCATTTTAGTCTCAGGTTGGCGACAGCATAGCTAAGTGAATGCATTCAGTTATTTATCATGATTGACTCATCTATTGAAGTCACTTGTGATACATCTGCAATACGCCATGATGAAACCTCATTTTCGTTTAAGTGATGGTTTACATCTGGTCCACAATACTACGGGCCACTGTTGATGACAGATCAGTGAATTGGCTTCATTGGCAAGACTTGCAGTCACTGAGACCAGTCACTGAGAGCAATAATTCTTCCCACTTGACACGTGTTAATCGTGCAAGCCAAAGCCCATTGGCATCTTCATGTGATTGCAGCTGGACAGTGGGATGCTTAAATTGGTTAAACCCCAGCAGTACTTTACATCACACCCTGGGTTCCCCAAACGCCAGAATCAGTCAGCAGGGTGCATCTATGTACATTTTCAGGTGCGTGCACAAAGAATTTAAAACTCATTAATAATAATAATAATACCTGCATTTGATATAGCGCTTTTCACATCTCATCAATGTCTCAAAGTGCTTCACAGAATATACTGTAAAGTAAATTGACTGCATGTTTGTGGACGAAACATGGCAGCCAATCGCGCACAGCAGAGTCCCACAAACAGTCGTGGATTGAAAATTTCCATTTTTTATTATTATATTGTTGTTGGATTATTATTAGGCAATAATATTTAATATTTCAATATTTCAAATTTCAATGTAATATCTCAAATCTGATCATTTACTAGTTTGATTTTCTATTACTTTCTTGTAATTTACTAGGGTTTTGTAGGTTTCACAATAACTGGAAGGAAAACATAGCTGACTCCAGGGCAAAGTATTAACCACTATGTTACTATGCCTACCCTGTATGTTCTCACTCTCACTCAATTGTGTATCACTCTATCAACACTTTTACTTTGCAAACAGTGAAGCTTAGCTGTGGGTGATGCTTTGTGTAAAGACAGTAAATAGGATAGACAGGCAGCTAGTGTGGAAAAATCAGAGAGAGGATGGAGAGTAAAGACTGGGTTGGTAGGCCTAGAACAGAAGGATAGTACTTTCAATATTTTATGAGTATATAAATCCTAGCATTTTAATTAAAACTCCAGGGATATAATTAATACAGTATCAAAATGTAATTGCACAATAGAAATAGAATCAATACCAAATATTAAATAAGCGACTAATTGAAAATTAGGCACATATATAATAATATATGTGATTTCTTAAATTACATTAAAATATGATCAATAAATACGTCAACACAATATCATGACCATTTTATGAATGTAACATTAATATGAACATGTTATTCGAATTATGAAAACATATATGGTGTTAATGTGATCATTTATATTAGGAACACTTATCAAATCAATTAGTATTGATTAATGCTACCTGAAATTAATTTCTATTTTGATTATTTTAATGTGATATAAACATATATAAAAATAAAAATGGAGTGTATGGATTAATAGGCGAGAAATAGAGATGTGACCTAATTGATAACCTATACATAGAGAATGGACAATTAGATAAGAGAGATGAGTCAGGATTTTTGACATGTATCAATGAGGCTATGTTTTTCAACATCTATATGCTTGGTGACATCATCCGCAGACATGGGGTCAACTTCCATATTTTTGCAGTTGACTCTCAGCTCTATCTTTCTGCCTCCACCTTTGATTCCATGATCACTGCTGTCCTGACAGATTGCCTGTCGGACATCAAGTCCTGGATGAGAGCAACAAGACCGAAGTCCTCCTAATTGGTTCGCGCAGCATCCTCTGCGTCTCAGACACTGGCAGCAACATCCTCCATGGTTGCACACTCCACCTCAACAAGCCAGTCAAGAACCCAGGTGTCTTGTTCAATCCTCAACTATCTTTCCTCCCCCACATCCATGCCATGACACACTCTGCCTTCCCTCCCTTCTGTAACACTAGACTATGCCATGATCTCACCCCTCAGACTGCTGAAATTTTCATTCTTGCCTTCATCACGTCCAGACTCGACTATGCCAATGCTCTGCTTTGAAGCCCTTCACAACTGCTCCCTACATAGACTGAAGATCATCCAGAACTCTGCAGCCCATGTCCTCTCCCACACCAAGCTCCGTGACCCCATCTCCCCCATTCTCGCCCGACACCATTGGCATCCCATCATTCAGAGGATTCAATTCAAGTCAGATCCTGGTTCTCACCCTTATAGCCCTCCATGGCTTTGCCCCACCTTACTTCTGTGACATCCTAACTCCTACTAACCTGCCTACTCCCTCCGCTCAGCAGGCTCCGGCCTGCTACACGTACCCCAACCCACCCTGCTCATTTTCAGTGGGTGAGCCTTCAACCAGGTTGTCCCAACCTGTGGAATTCCATCCCACAGTTCCTCCGCCTCACCTCGTCCCTAGCCACTTTCAAGTCCAGCCTCAAGACCCTTCTCTTTGACCGTGCTATTGATCAACCCTCTTCCCCTCCCTTCCTTCCACCCTCCACAATCCCAACCCCAGCTTGGGTCCGAAACCCGTCTGTCTAGTGCCTTGGGAATCCCCCTGATGTGAAAGGCACTATCTAAATGTAATTTAGTTGTTTATGAATGTGACATCAGGTCAAAAAAATGTGACTCCATATTTGAAGTTTGAAATAAGTTCACCAGGAACTTAAATGTTCAATGACCAAGGGAGTTGAATGATTGAATGTGTAGCTGGAAAAATATGGAGTTAAAACCTGCAAGGAATACAATGTCGAAGATACCAACGATAGCAATTGTTGATTTGTATTGACATCTGGTGGATAGGGTGGACGGCAATTGTTTTTCTCTATATATCGAATTTTTCGATATATCGATATATTTTAAATTCCAATATCGGCATATCGATATGAAAATTCTATCGGATATAACCGATATATCGATATATCCCTGGACCCTAGTGGACACCAACTTTTGAATCTATTCTATTGATAGCAAAGTCCCAATTCGGATGGGTGGGGGAGTGGGATGCCCTTGGGAACAACTGTTTCCATGGTGTTGTGCTTGGCCATGCAATATCAGATTTAAATCCAAGATGAGTCTAACATGTAGCTTAACACTTGCCAGACTGTGCCCTCAATGCCATGTCATTTTAGCTGGTTAAACTCCATCTAGGATTCCCTCGTGACTAATAGATCGTGGGATTAAGTGAGCAGGATGGACAAAATCAAAGTAGGCTTTTGACTTTAAAGCTTTAAAAGTAATGACTGTGTGGTATTTGGCATTACTTATTCATTTTCCAAGGAGTTTGTTTGCTTGCTACTTGCTTCAATTAACTCCAATGTATGACGGGCATTAACATAATTCACGGTGAGGCATGCCACAATTGTTATCAATAGAATCAAGAATGCAAACAACTTCTCTTTTCACGCTGGATCCACAGAAAATTTTACTGAATAAACAGCATTTATTAGCAGAGACAAACAGTAAATAGACACTGAGCCACGAACTGCACACAACAGTATATCATCGCAAAGTCTTGTAATTCGCACGTAGACATTTAATTAAACTGTAATCTCCCCAGGTTGTATGTATACAATGTATACATTTAAGTTAATATAAACACAATCTTGGGAAAATTGGACTATAATTTTTGATAGTCACATAGTTTTAAAAACTATTGTACTGCTTTGCCTTTTTTTCTCTTTTTGCTGAAGGCATTTTTAACAACCCTATCCCTCTGCAATGGAAATTTAGGATATGATTCCATGGTTCAGGTCTCTTGTTCCTCGCACAAATGCCATTCATTCAAGTGTGGCCAACAACAGTGAACCTTCCCAACCTTAACCTTTCTTTCTTTCTTTGAGCTCCTGGCTGTGAAACTTCATGGAGTCACCCAGTTGTTTCGAAATTGAAGTGCTGAAGAAAGTCATTTGGTCCATCGACTGTAAACTGGTATAGTCTCTCCTATCTACTCTAATCTCAGTATTTTACTTTCAGCCAATTTCCCTCCCCCATTCAAAGGCTCAAATGTATCTCTTAGATGGCACTTTCTGGCAGCTTACTCCCATTCTCGTCAAGACTCCCAAACCCCAGTTTGGTTGCCTGGCTAGCACCGTGCAAGACGTTGGGGTATCCTCCCAACATGAAAAGCATTACGTAAATGTAACCTGTACTGTAACAACGACAACAACAACTTGGATTTGTATTGTAAAGGCTGTTATCGTCACAGCCTCAATAGCAATTTGTGGCAGTGTGTGAAAATATTTTTGGTATTCTCCACCTTGACAATGCTGAGCTTTGCCCTCTTGTTACGAGTAATGTCACCTTTCAGTATTAAGTATCTGTAATTAGTGGAGGTGATATTGAATCTCTTTGTGACAATGAAGATCCCAATTACTTTTCTACTAATTAAGGAGAGAGACTTTAATGGATCATTTTCAATTTGGGATTTCATAACAGATATAAGTGAAATTTGATAAGAAATGGACAGTGTTTTATTTAACCCTAAAATCAGAGAACATTTAACAAAATAGTGGGTGTAAATAATTGACTTAAGCATACATTGCAATCTAATTTGCAATTTTCACAAGCTGAATCTGTAGCGCTAATTGGGCATTCTTCTCTGTGAATATTGATTTTGCTAAATGGGTGTCGCAATTTACACTCACCTAAGTTGCGAACTGCAAGACAACAGAGTCCGAATAGGGCCATTAAGAGAATCACTGATCTAGTAATTCATTCCGAAGTAGAATCCATATCTTAAACAATTTTTCTGGCAAATTCAGACATTACAGCAAAACCACTAAGCATCATATGGTTGTGAGACAATTGCTGGTACAATCTTACCATAATGGTTGCATTTGATACAACACCTTTCACATCAATAGGATGGTTCAAAGCATTTCACAGTATTTACTGTGAAGTCAAGTCACTGTAGTTTGGAGACGGATGAGGAAGCCAGTTTTGCAGACAGCAATGTCACACAAACTGCCATGAACTGAATGACCAATTTTGTGCATGGGATTTCTGATTAAAACAGTGGAACAAATTCACTTTTTTTTTAGTGAAAATGTTCATCTGTCTTATAAATATTAATCATATCATGCCTGAAGACCTTCCTCTTTGCTTATGATCACCTCCCCCAAACGGAATGTTGCACTCCACAAATGTCAGTGACTACTGATTTGAGTGGCACAATATGTATGCAAGTTGTTGTTATTGCTTTGATTAAATTAACATCCACCTGAACAGGTACAGATGGGGCCTCAGTTTAAAGTCTCATCCGAAGGACTGCACTTCTGTAAATGCAGCGCACCCCCCACCTATGTGCTGGGATTTCAGGCCCGAGAGACTATGTGAGTTGAAACTTCCCCAAATAAATAAAACAAATGAATACTTTGCAATTTACATTCATAGAGCACCTTTCACATTGAGAGGACATCTCAAAGTGCTTCAACATGCTGGCTAAAGGGCACGCAAGACCAACAATCAGGCAGGACTGAAAGAAATGAAAATCGAGCCATTGGTCAACACGAAGGAGTTAAAGTTCTTAAAATAATGTGAATCTTTAATCTGATGTGCAGACTATTTTTTAAAGTTTGTGTTACTCATTTGCATAACCAGTAACTTTTTTAGAGAAAGTTTATGTGAAAACCCCTCCCAGCTCCACAGGGTTTACACGGTTGCCACTTTTGATTATCTTATTCTCAGCTAAATGTACTCGAGATTTAGCAATGCTGGCTGCTTGCCAGACATATCATTTGCAGGTACATACTTGCAGCATCTTGAGCACGTTTTGGCATTCATCGCAAAAATAGGCTGGTAATTATGATTTCCTCTTCTTTTGAAACCCTCTCGAATCATTTTGGAAATGACACTGAATATTGCAATAAATGAGTGGGCTTTTTCCTCTGGATTCATAATGCATGAGATAGGAAATGGTGCTCTTCAAACATGCAAACAAAAACATTGGAAATGGTTTTCCTGGCTTTTTTTAAAAAAAGAAAAGGCAAACGCAAACATCATGCCTTTTTAAGGTCTCTACCGGAGCCAATTTTTGTCTGCCAATAATAATAATAATACTTGCATTTAATATAATAATAATAATAATCCTTGCATTTGATATAGCACTTTTCATGCCTTCTAGACGTCTCAAAGCGCTTCACAGAATATACTGAAAAGTGAATGGACTGTATATTTGTGGGTGAAACGCGGCAGCCAATTGCGCACAGCAGTGTCCCGCAAACAATCATGGATTAAAGTGACTAGTTTATTATTGTTTACTGTGAAGGATCATTATCAGGCGTGTGGTTTAAGGAAACTTGCCCAAGGTTTTGCCCTGGCTGAAGTTGAACCCAAATCCCTCATTTGTGAGTCAGGTGCTCTAATCATTTGAGCTGCAGGACTCTACAATTGAAGTATTTAATAAGAAATACTGTACAACGTTTACAAAAATAAATGGGTTTACTCTGCCTTTTAAAATGAGATTCTGAGATGAGAGATACAGGGGAGAAAATAAAGCAGTTGGTTACGGACTGACACACAATGATTCACGCGAGAATGTAAATTGAACTTTAAAATATTCCATTTGTGTTCAAACCCATATTGCAGGAAAAATGATTCCGCAAGCCAATTATATTTTCTTAACTTTAGATAAAGATAGTCCATTGTTGCCGCTGCGCATGCTCAATATTACAAAAATGAATGAATTATATTGGTGCAAAGTAACCTTCTCCATTACCCCGATAGATTGTTAATCGGAAGGATCATAAGGATAGGCCTGCAGAGAAACATTCCTTCAGTCCACTGGATTTCAACTTTATAAAGATAATTTTGGAAATTAGTCTAGCATCCTGGCTTCAATCATCTTTGCTGGTAAAATGTTCCGATTGCTAACTGTTAATTACACTCTGGGTAAAATAAATATTTCCTAATGTGGATCCTCCAATTGTCCTTTGGAACTCTGAATATGTGCCCTCTTGTTCTGCAGTCTCGGCACGTTTGAATGTAATGCTATGAGTCTTCATTCTCAGCACATTTAATATCATATATACATCTATATGATCCCCTCTGAAACACAGATCCATTGATCAGATTTATCTTGTTTTCATGTTTTAAGCAGTTCTATTTTCTCACTCTGTTTATGTAGTCCTACACCACATGAGCAATTTGTTGGTCAACAGAGGTAGGTAAGTAGGGACTGCTTTTCAGGCCTCTGCTTACACAAATCCGGTGCCAGTCACAAAAAATATGTAGAAAGGAAACTCTTCCCCCCAACACACACACATCCACACACAGGCAGTATTTCTAGAGGTTCATAATTTTGTGCCAAACAACACAGCAAATATCAGGACCTTGCTGCAGAATTATAACCGTTGGACATATTGCCCATCAATACTTATGTGAATGAATCAAACTATAAAGTTATTTGTGTTGTACACGTATGTAGGAATCTGTAATTAATATGTTAAATAATATCTCAAATAATATTAGTGATATACATATATTTGAGACATAAATAATCAATTGCACCTGATCGCCCTTGGGTGTGACTAGCTTTGCAGAAGAAACACAAAACATATAAACAACACTGTTTTCAGTCCTTATTGGTAATGTTTTCATGGAGAAATGGTCTGCAGTTGGAGGGGGAGCTGCGTTGTATCTGTTTTTGCAGAGGAACCATCTTGCAAAGGACAATGAGTGAAAGGTCACCTAATGAACTGGATAAAGAGAGATCGATTCGAGAAAGAAGACAGAAAGAAAGAAATTGGAACATGGAGTCGCGAACTATGAGCAGAGCAACTCTAGACGTACGGTGGTGCTTGGATATCGAACTGGGAACGGCACAATAATACCTGAACACTTTCAGATATCGGTACGACAAAGTTGGATACTTTTTGATGGACTTATATTTGGTTTAATATGGAGATTAAATTGGACCTTGCATTCTGAGGGACCATTCCCCCCCAGTATTCTTTGGTCCACTCTGCTGTCAGCACCACCAGCTGCTTTCCTTCCTCTCCTTCCTCTGGCACCTTCCTGTGCCAGCGCAGGAGATGTAATACCTGCCATTTCTGCAAAACTCTATTTCACCTGCAGCATTTGGTTTGGTCAACTGCCTGTCCACAGACATCTTTTAATAAATCCATCAACTCCCACAGCTACCTTCACTACAACTCATCCCACCCGCCCTCTTGCAAAGATGCCATCCCCTTTTCTCAGTTCCTCCGCCTCCGCCGCATCTGCTCTGACGATGCAACATTTCATGCCAGAGCGACTGAAATGTCTGCATTTTTCCTCGACCGAGGATTCCCACCAACCATGGTAGCAAAGGCCCTTGACCGTGTCGGTCCAATTTCCCGCACATCAGCCCTCACCCCTTACCCCCCATCGCAGAATCGTGATAGGGTCCCCTTGGTCCTCACTTACCACCCTACCAGCCTCAATATTCAACACATCATCCGTAGAAACTTCCGATACCTGCAACGTGACCCATCCACCAAAGATATATTTCCCTCCCCTCTCCGCATTCTGAGAGACCATTCCCCCCCAGTATTCTTTGGTCCACTCTGCTGTCAGCACCACCAGCTGCTTTCCTTCCTCTCCTTCCTCTGGCACCTTCCTGTGCCAGCGCAGGAGATGTAATACCTGCCATTTCACCTCCACCCAAACCACTCTCCAGGGGCCAAAACACAGCTTCCATGTGCGGTTCATATGTACTACCACCAATGTAGTATACTGCATCCGCTGCTCACGGTGTGGTCTCCTCTACATTGGGGAGACTAAGCGCAAATTGGGAGACTGATTTTCAGAGCATCTTCGCTCTGTACGGACGGTCAACCCTGATCTTCCAGTCTCCCTCCATTTCAACTTGCGCTCACATTCAGAGGCTGATCTTTCGAACCATGGTCTCCTGCGCTGTTCCAGTGACCCACAGCGAAAGCTTGAGGAACAGCACCTCATCTATCTACTGGGCACCCTACAGCTGTCTGGCCTCAACATTGACTTCAGCCATTTCAGGCCATAAGAGCTTCCCCTCCCCTCCCACCTCCCCAATCACAGATACCCCTTGCCTCTCTAGTGTTTTGTTTGTTCTATCACCACTGAACATCTCTTCTCCCCAGTTTCATTTGAACCCATCCCCTGATGTTTCTCCCCCTCATGTCGTTATCACATTTTCAACCCATCAGTTAACACACTCTTTTTTCTTTTGTCTTTTTTGTCTTCTTTGTCTCCTTTGTCTTCCATGTTCTGCCTCTCCCACTCTAACATCCTTAAAAACCTCTCCCTCCAAACAAGCCCCAGTTCTGACAGAGCTGTAGATCCGAAACGTTGACTCATTTTCATTTCTCCGTGGATGCTGCCTGACCTGCTGAGTTTCCCCAGCAACTTCTGTTTTTGTTTCACTTCAAGTGAGATGTGTGAAAGACTTTGTGATGCTTTCAAATATAAAGGAATAATGAAGGTTAGTGAATTGAAAGTTAACCTGAAATTGGAAGAAATTCCAAGGCAATCTAAACAAACAGGCAGAGATTAAAGAGGAGAAAAAAAAACTTTTGCAATTGTATCCAGTTATTCATAAAAAGTGAAGGGTGAAGGCAATGAAGAGGAAGAATTAGCTAGAGTGAAAATACCATACGATGCACTGCAGATATAAGTGATGGCAAATACTATTCCCAAATTTGATGGGAAACATGATGGATATACCTCAATGAGGCAGAGCATATGGCAATACAGAATGCATCTGATGAAACAGAACATTTTGGTTTATTTGTAGATACATTGTCTACACCAATTTTTAATGCCTTATCATTAGACATGAAACATGGGAAAGGCAAATCTAGATGACTTAAAAATAAATACTGTATCTTGAATTCTGTAGGGTTTGATAGAGGAGATCCTGGCACACAATTGGAAGAGTATAGACAGATACCAGATGACTATCCCAAATATTACATAGACAGTTTTATGGGAAATTTTCAATAGAACATATGGCCCAGGACAAGATTGTAATAATCTGGATCACTTTACGGAAAGGTGGTACAGAGTGATTATTAGCCTTGGGGAAGTTTTGGGGAAACCTGGGAAAGGAAAAATGATGACCACAATGAGAAATGGATTACAAGGAAAATGATAATGAAGTGGGAGGCAAGACATGGTGAGAAAGAAAATTCCCAAACTCATAAAGTAACCACAATAGTGGAAAATAAACCTAAAGATATGTGGAAAAATGAGGGACCTTTTCGAGGTAGAAAGGGACAGCCAAATTTCTATGGCAGAGTAAAAGGAGAAACTGTAGGTGAAAGAACACAAGTGATTTGCTACAACTGTGGGAACTGGGGACATTACAGGAGTGATTGTAAAGAAATAGAATGTAAAAATTGTTACATGAGTCAGTGCTGAGCACTCTGTAGATAACCAACTGGGTGTGGTTGATTTAGCAGCTGCAGAAAGGGTAGGCAGTGAAAAACAGAGACAATTAGCGGAAAAACTGTCAGGATAAAATGCCCAACTGAGGAAGCAGTTGGAGACACAAGGGGAGCCTTGCGAGAGGCGATAGTGCACCAACAAGAAACCAGAATCTGGTTGACTCAATCCAACATCGTATATAACAATAATAATTATAATAATAGACCTTGCATTTGATATAGCGGTTTTCATGTCTTCTAGACATCTCAAAGAGCTTCATAGAATATACTGTAAAGTGAATTGACTGTATATTTGTGGGCGAAATGCAATAGCCATTTGCGCACAGCAGTGTCCTACAAACAGTCATGGATTGAAATGACGAAATTTTATTATTTTTTGGGGGGTATTATTTTTAGGCGCAT
This sequence comes from Hydrolagus colliei, assembly GCA_035084275.1. Taxonomy (NCBI): domain Eukaryota; kingdom Metazoa; phylum Chordata; class Chondrichthyes; order Chimaeriformes; family Chimaeridae; genus Hydrolagus; species Hydrolagus colliei. Next base: position 16,195,468 of record CM068747.1, on the reverse strand, counting down.
GGAGTAAGGAAACTTGTCCAAGGTCTCGCCTTGCCTGGATTCGAACACAGGTCTCACGCTTGTAAGGCAAGTGCTCTAACCACTGAGCTACAGGACTCCACAAAACCCTCTTCCATTGATTAGAAATTGGATAAAGTGATTACGATACTAACCCTCCAACAAAAGGAGAGATTGGATACTCTTGAATGTTCAAAGGATCACAATGTGAAGCCAGACAGGGAGAGGCAGCAGACAAATTCAAAGGGCTTACATTAGCAATGTTGGTATCAGTCTGAAAAAGTGTAGAAGAACAATGGTTCACTGCAAGATTTAAAAGACAGGACAGATTAATTTTACAGGTAAAAGAAGGGGCAAAGGTAAAAACTCAAATCCAATGACAAAACCATCAACACCAAAGGATTGTTAGTCAAATTTGGAAGAAAGGTTGGAACAATTGGTTACTGCTGAATTTGAATGATTACGGAAGGAATTAAAAGCAACAAGACAACTGATTGAGCAAGTACAGATTCTAATCTGTACTCCTGTGGCTCAGTGGTTAGAGCACTTGTCTTGCAAGCTGGGGAGACTAAGCTGAGGAGACCTGTGTTCGAATCCAGGCAGGTCAGGGCGAAACCCTGGGCAAGTTTCCTTACTCCACACGCCTAATAATAATCCCTCAAAGAAAATCACAATAATAAAATTGGTCATTTCAATCCACGACTGTGTGTGGGACACTGCTGTGTGCAATTGGCTGCCGCGATTCACCCACAAATATATACAGTCAATTCACTTTACAGTATATTCTGTGAAGCGCTTTGGGATGTTGATAAAAATGTGGAAAGCGCTATATCAAATGTAAGGATTATTATTATTATTATTATTATAATATTCTGCCAATATGGCGAACAGACAGAACAGGGGGTTGATTTATTAGCCAACCTGAAGGCACTCAAACAATCTGCTCGATACTTGTAAGCAGTCAGAAAAAAATGTTGTTCTCTCAAATAAAGAGATTAACAAAAGAGACAGTAGAATGGGTTAAGAATGGGTTAAAAATAACTAGCAAGAGAAAGAGATTCAATGTGAAACTTATCAACAATAGAAAAGACAGGCATTTAAAAAAAATTTGATTAATATATCCTTTGGAAAAATTATGCTGAAAAGCTTATATTATATACAACGACTGTCATGGATGCCCTTATCCTCCTTGTTTCCCACCTTCTTCCCTTTCTGTTTCCTCCCCGTACCACTGACTTTAACAATCTCAGATTTTACGCAGATTTTCCAGCGGTTTCAATTGATGCATCGGTTCCGGTACTTACATCAATGACATGCTAATAATAATAATAATAATAATAAGAAGAATAAGAATAAGAATAAGAATCCTTGCATTTGATATAGCGCTTTTCATGTCTTCCAGATGTCTCAAAGCACGTTATAGATTACAGGTACCCTGCCCCAACCGTTGCCTCGTCAACTGCAAAACTCACGCATCCACGGTTTGCTAAATGCGACAAACCTTGCAAACCATGGCTTATAACTCTTGCTTATCCATGGGTTTTAGCACTATCACTAGTGTTTATCACTAGGACTCAGTTGCATAAACCAGCCTCGATGTCACTTCGCGCTAGCATTAAGCACAAGGACCCAGTTGCAATGTTGCAATCAACCAGCGACAACGTTTCTCTCTTAGGATTAAGGCAAATACAGTAACATGAATTTATTGTCGCTTCTCCACAGCCTAGCTAGTAAGTTTGGGAGCATCGGCAGCTAGGATCTGCAGATCTCTCTCTCTGTGCAAGTGTATCATAGGCTGTAGAAGTCTCTCTCTGTATCTCAGGCTGAAGAGGGATCTCTCTATCTCTCCCTCTCTGTGAGTGCATCTCGGGTTTTCGAAAGGTCTCTCTCTCACCTTTTCTCCATTTCACCTTCTCTTCCCCCCCCACCATTCTGCACTTAGCCTTGTTAGCCAGCATGTTAATGATGCCAAAAGTGAGGTTGTGTTGGTATTTGCATATACAAATGCTGATGCTGTATTGCTGGATAGAAATTTATTTGTGCTGTGTTACAGGAACATATCCCCCGCGGTTGGGGAGGGATACCTGCATACTGTAAAGTGATTTGACTGTATATATGGGTGAAACCGGCAGTTTATTGTGCACAGCAGTTTCCCACAAACAGTTGTGGATTGAAAATGACCAATTTATTTTAGATTTTTCTGATTCATAACAGGCATTTGGAGAAAGGAATGTGCCCAAGGTCTCATCCTGCCTAGAATTTCATCTGAAATTCCTGTGATCTTATGGTTTCTTAAATATTCTATGAACTTGCTGTACCTTGAAAATTGTCTTCAAAGCTGTTCTGTAGTTTTCTGTTTGAAAATGCAAAATAAGATGCGACCATATAACCATATAACCCCCACCCTCGCCCGTCTCCATTGGCTCCCCATCCTCAGAGGATCGAGTTCAAGATCCTCATTCTCACCTTCAAGGCCTTACATGGTCTTGCCCCGCCCTATTTAACCAATTTACTCTCCCCCTACAAGCCCACCCGGACCCTCCGCTCAGCAGGACTTGGCCTGCTCCAAGCCCCCCGCCCGAACCGCCCCACCATCGGAGGCCGGGCCTTCAGTTTTTCTGCTCCGACCCTATGGAATTCCATCCCCCAATCCCTCTGTCTCGTTTCTTCCCTTTCCTATTTTGAAGCCGGTTTGAAGACTTTCCTCTTCGACTGTGCCTTTTGTTCCACCCCGAATTCTTCGACCTCCCCTACTTGTTTCACCCCTTCCCATACACTCCGCTCCCAGCTCGGGTCACACGCCTCCTGTGCAGTGCCTTGGGACGTCCTCCCGACGTGAAAGGCGCTTTATAAGTGTAATTTGTTGTTGTTGTTGTTGTTATAATGTTAGGGATATAAATATCCCTAAGGGTTTGGTTTGGATCAGCTCAACTGTTGATTTAAAAAAGTAAAGAGTTATTTCAAGTTTGCTCCTTTCACTCCAAAACTGTGAAACTGACGCCCTTGTGAATCAAGGTGCTCGAAGTGGGCAGAGACATGGTTTGTTTGCGTGCACTGCTGTTTCTCTCTCTCCCTTTATCAAAGAAATCATGTTCAAGGTCACTGGCTGCTTGGGATTAGCAGAGATGTAACTGCAGCTGTACTTTGTTTTTCCGATAGGTTATGAACCCAAGCTACTTGACAAAATTGATTTCAATGCTTTTATATTTGCTGTATTTGATACAATTGCTTTATACGCTTAACCATGTTATGCTACAACAAATGATTGAAAGACCAAGAAGATCAGACGAATGAAAACTAAATGTACCTTGATAAAGTTTTTTTAGTGAAACCAGAGGCTTATTTTTGAAAATTAGCAGAAAACAAACAGCAGTCAGGCACATTTACTTTTTTTTTTACATGGCACCTGGCTGGGAATCAGTTTTTATTTCAAATTAGTGGAAAACACATACACTGAACCGAAACTGAGTAAACAAAATTTCATTGTAGATTTGCTCATAAGTGAGTGAGAACGATTCAGATCTGATATGGTGTTCCAAAAACACCACCACCAACAACAACTTGGATTTATATAGTGCCCTCCATGCCAAATGGCGTCTCAGAGCGCTTCACCATCTACTGATGTTTAAAAAAAATTGTTGGAAAAGTATATTTTAAACAAGCATTCTGATTAAAAAGAAAATACGATGATAAATAGTCAGATAAGAAAAAACTAAATTTAAGAAATAAATTGATCTCTGAATTTACACAGCAGACATGATGTATTTCCAAGGTCTCTATGGGGTATGTTGCGACCCTTTGAATGAGTATTTGGGGAAGGCCAAAAATCACAGCTTGAGTTTGAGGCCACTCCGTTTATTATTGATGGACTCGGATCTCCCAAACTACTCTTTGAAAAGAGCAATCCGAACAGTATTAACTACTCCTAATTAAAAGTGTTTCCCCACAGGAAGTTGTGACGGAATGGTCCATTAGAATACTTGAGCTCAAGGTGTTGCCCTATTTTTTTTCAAATTGTGGAAAAGATGTTAACGTGGGATTTAGCATCAATTAATAGGAATTAAAATTAGCTAAAGCAAGCAAGCAAACAAAGTGAAGCTTGTCTTTATGTTTGTGTAATTTATGTGTTTAAATAAGAGAACCATGGCGGGTCTGACTTTACTCTGGACACGGAGTGTGGCCAGATCTCATCCATGTTCCATAAGTTTTGGATGAATTTAAAGTACAGGTCTGTGGCAGTTCTGACTTCGCTCTGGACTATAAGCCAGATCCTACCCACGTTACATATATACTGAATAATAGAAAAGTAAAAGATCAACAGTGAACAATAACTAAAGAATATAGTGGTCTGCATAGAGTTCCAGATAACACCAAATAATTTCGGACATGTGATGCAAGCACAAAACAAGAAGGTAAACATTGATAGGTATAAGAGAAAAGAAACAGAATCATAAATTGCTTTTAATTGGAGAATGAATGCCATGAAAGAGATGGAGGAGAATGGTACCGATTTTACATTAATTACAGAAACCTTAACCCACTTGAGTGCCGTCTGCAGGATTCTGTAATTAATGTGTTAATTAATATCTGAAATATTATTGACATACATATATTTGAGACATACATAATCAGTTGGTTGAGATTAGCTTTGCAGAAGGAACAAAAGACTGTTTACCAACAACAAACTGTTTTCAGTCCGTATCAGTGATTTTCTCGTGGAGAAATGGTCTGCAGTTGGAGAGGGAGCTGTGTTGCATTTGTTTTTGCAAAGGAACCATCTTGCAAAGGACAATGGATGAAAGGTCACCTAATGAACTGGATAAAGAGAGATTGATTCGAGAAAGAAGACGGAGAAAGGAAGAAATTGGAAGTTGGGGTCGCGAACCATGTTCCAGCTTCAGAAGAAAGAGAAGATCAAGACCATGAGTGGTGCAACTCTAGCCGTACAATGGTGCTTGGATATCGAACCGGGAATGGCACAATAATACTTAAATACTTTGGGATATCGAACTGGAATCCATACAACAATATTTGGATGTCCACCTTTTGATGGATTTATAATTGGATTAATATGGAGATTAAATTGGACTTTGCTACTCTATCTCACCTGCAGCATTTGGTTTGGTCAACTTAAATCATTGTGAAATATGTGTTTATACATAAGTATTGTTATGATGTATACTTTTAATTACGTATAATGATTACTAATCTGAATTCATAGATATGCATATTAATTGTACAACATTTATATCAGTCCTTACTTCACTGCAGGGTGAACAAATTTAAATCAGTACAGTACAGTAACTGGAATAATATATTGCAATGAAGGAATCTGTTGCATTATAAATTATGAAAAGTCAGTACCGTAATTTTATGACTGCATTGAGCAATTTGATCAACAACTGTCATTGATACAGTGACCCTCGTGCAGGGTAGTGATGCAGAGAATTTGGTCCACACCAACTTAAACAGTGACGTTGTTGAATATGATTTTTCTTGTTATAGCAATTATGTGTGTAAACTGGCCTTTTAAATCGCTACATGAGTATTTATGCAGACTGGAGTTTTCATCTATTCTGCTAAAATTCTATCCTTAAAACTAAAGTGTTACACCTCTAGTTTGAGAAGAGCTTGGCCATTTTGTATGTAGAATTCAAGTGTACAGTATGTCTTGCAAAGAGTCTAAATTGTGCATTAAAATGAAAGTACAGTAGAATTATTTCCTGGGATTGTAAAGACAAACACACAAATTTGTTGATGGTGCCAACTAGATGTATCCCCTACAGTTCTGTATTATTTTGCTTCCAGTAAGATCATTTTATAGCAAAATTTTATTCATATTTTATTAATGCATTTCACCCTCAAATCCTTCTTTGCAATATATTCAATGAAGTGCTTTGAGATGTCTCACTGACCTGAAAAAATGCTAAATGAAATGCGAGGATTATTATTACAAACAAACAACTTGGATTTATATAGCGTCCTCCACGCCAGATGGTGTTTCAGAGCGCTTCACAATTGCAGAGCCCGAGGCCAAGCCAAGGGGAGAGGTAGGTGACCGTAGATGCAGTCGAACAGAAATAAGTATATTGAGTGAGCAGGGACGTTTATATTGTAGTCTAGATTATAATTTATTATGGTTCCTACACATATTAGTGATAGTTAAGTTGATTATTTCAATGCCACAACAAATACACTCCACAGGTTTTAACAATATTATTTATGCTTTTAAATATATAGTGGCAAGGCTGTTCTCTTATAAATCTACATATATATGAGTACGCACAAGAATTATTAGTTTGTATGCTTTTCCTAACATAACAATTATAATTTTATTGTTTATGAAATTTGAATTATGAATGATAGTGTGACAGCTTATGTCAGTTTTTTCATACCTTATTTGATGCCTTATGCTTGTTGCTCCGTTAAAATAACTCAATCTACAAAAAAAATGATTTCAACTCTCGAGAAATACCATCGGATTATTTTAAACTCAGCATCTGTGTTACGCTCATAAATTTTATAATCACTTTAAATGTTTGCGCTGACAGAAGCTAATTATACTTGCTTGTAACAAAGCACAAATAAATTTCTATCCAGCAATACGGCATCAGCATTTGTATATGCAAATACCACCACAACCTCACTTTTGGCATCATTAACATGCTGGCTAACGAGGCTAAGTGCAGAATGGGCACACACAGCATTGGTATCGGTATCATTCCTGCTTTGATTTATGTTTGCCCAGTAGTTCTTTAATAATTCAAAGTGTAGGAACATAAGAATTCGCAAAAGACCAATTTGTTCACCTTCCACCATCCCCGGAAGTCACTTGACATTTTGTGTCCCAAACTATATATTGTATCCTGAGATATTATTTTTTTGAAACAAATGACATGTTTAGCTTCAACTGTCTCCCTAGGGAGCCTGTTCCATAAGTTTACTACTCGCTCACTGAAGTAGTGTTTCCTCAGATTTGTTCTGAATTTACCTCACTTCAATTGCAGTTTGTGTCCTCGAGTTCATCTGTTCAATACAAGACAAAACAGCTTATTATGGTCTATGTTATCTATTCCCTTCAGAATCTTTAAAGTCTGCAATGATATCACCCGTCAACCTTCTCTACTCCGTGAGCATGCTCAGTTTATCCAATTGTTCCTCGTAGTCCAGTTCCCACATCCCCTCCATCATTTTGCTTGTCCTCTGTATCCTCTCAATCTCGTTTATATATTGTGGTGAGCAGAACTGCACACAGTATTCTAATCAATAACATAAATATTTTTCTGGACACTTGATCTCGTGGGACAGTATATCCTTTCTGTCTCACTCTTTCTCATCTTGGAAAAAGAGTGAAGGTTGTTTGGTGGTGGGGGAACAAATAATAGCATCATGCCATCAAACACATTGGATAAAATCATGTAAATGAGCACATTTTGAATAAAATACTTCTAATAACTTGGCACCATGCAGACAAATTAATTTTACACTAATTGCTCCTTATTAAAGTATTGTACATGCTGGTGCTAGCTCTCCCAGCTTCACTTAGTTTGTAGTAATCTTGCATCTGAATCAGAAACTTTAAGTTGAAGCTCCATGTCGAGGATGAACGACAGCTCTTCCAGAAATGTCGCACACCCCCAATATTACTTTAGCGTCAGCCTAGATTATGAATTCAATGTCCCAATGAGAGGAATTGAAGTGTACCGTAAGTATATCTTGCAAGGGGTCTAAATTGTGAATTTAAGACCACCTCTGATTCAAAAGTGAGAGTGCCACCACTGAGTCAGGCTGACATCGTTTAAATGACATATGTAGCATTACATGCTTTAACTTTACAATTATTACACCAAGAATGGAATTTTGTCCTACGTTTGATAGCAGTTAAGAAGAAATGGCAGTTGCAAATCCTTCTCTTTGATGTCATTATCCTGTGCCCTCTCGCTTTTAGATTTTAAGTGTTTTGATTTCCAAGTGAAACATCTCAAATTCAATTTAACTTTAGTACAGATTTTTAATCTTTGTAGAGACTTGACACATGAGCAAGATTAGTGACCCTCCTGCTGAAAAGGTTAACGGCAATCCAGCTTGGAGTTTGCACATTAATTACATGGAAATTCTTTCAGGTGATGACCACTTCGCAGATTTTTTTTAACTGTAGATTTGAACAATTTATTGCAATTTGTCACCAATCTGTGAAATGGACCACTAAGAAAAAATCTTTTGACTCCAGTACTCTCTCAGGGAAAAAAAACACATCTGACTTTCTTGTTAGTGGCACATCACTGAGTCAAGTGTTGAGGAGTGGGTCTGCAGCTGAAATTAAACAACCTACCAGTATGAGCAATCACCCTATAAAGCAACAATATTACACTGCACGGGAATCGAATCAGTAAGGTTAACTACTCATTCAGCAGAAAACTGATATTTGTAAGGAAATGAGGGTAGTCTTTGCGGCAGTTGGTGGAGAAAATAATTTCCTGGGTTATGTAAGGTCATAATAACCACGAAAATTCATGCTTGGCCAGTGCAAGTGTTGTACTTGAGTTGAGATTTTGTTAATTATCGACATTAATTTCAACTGCTAGTTTGATCCATTCCTAATGAAAGAGAAAAGTCAAAATATTTTTTTGAGCACTATAGCCGGCTAGTTAAGCAAACGGATTGGTAGGGCATTGGTGGGGTGTGTGTGGTGGTGGGGGGGGGGGTGGAAATAGAGTAAGCATAGGGAGTGGAGGAGGAGCAAGCTTTCAAGGCAGAGAGGAAGTGTGTGGCATCCTGTTGAACTCCACCACAATGGTTGAGCATGAAGCTTAATCTCTTTATGGGATTCTTGGTGCTTGGGTTCGGTTAACTGATTTGTTTTGTTAAGGTGAACCAACATTCAATTGCTGATACATAAACAGAGAGCTGGGAAAACTCAGCAGGTCGAGCAGCATCTATGGAGAAAGTGAGTCAACGTTTTAGGTCCTCGACCCTTCATCAGAACGTCTGACAAAGGGTCGTAGACCCGAAACATTGACTCCCTTTCCTTTCTCCATAGATGCTGCCTGACCTGCTGAGTTTTCCCAGCTCTCTCTGTTTTTGTTTCAGATTTCCAGCAACTGCAGTATTTTGTGTTTTGTTCAATTGCTCATGATGTTCAATGATGGCTGTTGAAATCCTTGTCCTAACCATTGTGATGGAGTTGGAAGGTCGTGCGAGTTGAAGATTGTCATTGATAGGCCTCGATTATCACACTTCACAACAATAACACAACGAACACAAATCACAAGCTTCATAACTTTGTTTCAGATAGTGTTCCTCCATGCATTTAGTTATGATTCACGCAAATAATTGCTATTCTATTGGCAGATCACTTTCTGGCAGAAATAATCCCTTCAAAATAAGTGTATAATTTGTCACTCAAAGCAGCACTGTTCGTGGGAGATTGCTGTGCGCAATTAGCTACTGCATCTTGCCTACACAATATATGGTCAATTCAATTGAGGGTATGTTCTGTGAAGCTATTTTAGCCTTTTTACAACCGTTGTATCAAATGCAAGAACAACATATAATAAAATTATTTTTAGCCTTGATCAGTGCTGCAGAAAACTCATACTATAGATTACATTTTTACTGTGACATTGTCTAGCTTTGGTATATTATCAAGCCTTAGCTCTATTCAGCTGCATTAATAATCTTCATCTTGGAATAATCACATTTTCTATGGTAGCAGCTGCTTACATTGAGGTGTTCTCTTTTGTTGGATAAAATGCTATTGATTTATCAGCAATATTAACTTCCATTTCTGAAAATTCCATGTTGAATAATAAATGTGTTATTTCAATATTGCAGCATTCACACATGATATACATTCACAATGATACAGCTAAGAAATGTTGCTATTTTGTAATTGAATAAAGATACAGAACATCTGCTGTGGTTTGGTTATCAGAAAAGATGTGATTCAGGCGTACTTCACGAATGAAAAACAACAACATAAAATTTACATCTGTAAAAAGTGTACAATTTATAATTTTCAGTTTTGTCAAACATAATAAAGTCCATTGTATAATTTACAATTGTGTCTTGAGACTATTAAAGGCTTTCCAAAGTTAGGATATGTTAGTGGGAATTATTGTCTGTCGTTAATATGCTTCTAAAATAAAGTCAATGTTTATTGATCTTTTCATTGAGAGTCGAGCTTGGCTTTATTTCCTGCAGGTCATGGATCAAAATATGAACACTCCAGAGAAAGGAATAAAGAACAAACTATGGATGGTGGCCCTGTTCTGACCTGTGGGGCTGTCAAGAACTCGCACCCGCCCCCCCTCACCCCCCACCCACCTTCAACCTCCCACCCACCCTCAAACTCCCACCCCCAAACATTTGTTCTAGTCTCGGCAAGTCCATGTTCAATTGACACTGTGTTTCCAGTCTCTTTGTTGGTTGAATAATTCTTGATTTATGGCATAAATCAAGAAATATTCCATTGAAACAAAAAATTGGTTTCTTGTCTGACCAAAAAGGTTGACCAAAAACATTGCACCAATCTCTAATTTGCAACAACAACAAAATTACAGTTGTATAGCGCCTTCCATGTCAGGAGAAAACAAACACACCAAATAATAAATGAAACACACTTAAATATAATTAATATACTGTATAGAGAAATTATAAAATTAGTAAAATAATTGGGCACATTTTTATTTTTTGTTTTTTTTAGTGAGTACATCCTGTGGAACGCATCGAGGCATTCCAGCAAAGCACTATACAACTACCGGTATACCAAAAAATGCATATGCAAAGGATTAGTAATGGAAACTGACAAAAGGGTTGGACTTTAAATCAATGCATTTGAGTAGAGTTTTTATACTGTGCCAAAATGCATTGATATATTTCTGATCTGGAAAAGTTGGCAAGAATTCTGTATGTACAATAAGTATATCTTGTAGTGTGTACAATACCTATCAATGTAAGTATACCTATGTGTACTTTCACACATGTTAAATTAGAAAAGTGCAAGTTTTGAAAATATTTAATGGAACTTATACAACATGTTTACTCATACTAAGTACTTTCTGTCAGGAGCAAATGTACTCCCTGAGTTAATATGTTATGTTATTTTATGGGCCATTGATGGATAACTAAATTACTTTGTTTATATCCACAGCCTTATTGAAGCATTCCTCCTGGGACAGCCTTACTCAATTATGTCAAATATCCTGCTTGTGTATGTATAGCTTAAATCCTCCTCATCTCCTGTATGTGTTGAGGTATCCTTTGTTTAGCACTAGTCAAACAAATAATAATAATAATCCTTGAGTTTGATATATCGCTTTTCACATCTTCTAGACATCTCAAAGCGCTTCACAGAATATACTGTAAATTGACTATGTATTTTGTGGGTAAAACTCAGTAGCCAATTGCACATAGCAGTGGATTGTCATGTCAGTCATCAGTCAACCAATTTATTATTGTTTGTTCTTCCTGAGTGAATATTAAATAAGCTACATTTATTACGAACACTAAATGATTGATTCCTGACTTGGAATTATGAGCTGAATGGGCCAGAGAAAGAAAAGATGTGTGTGACTATAGCAAGACTGTGAGAGGGATGTAAGAATTTTGTACGGAGAGTAAGGAATCCCAGTGTGGCAACAGATTGAATTATAATTATAATAATACTAATCCTTGCATTTGAATAGCGGTTTATTATGCCATTGAGACATCTCAAAAAGTGGAGATTGACTGTGTCTTTTGCAGATCAGAAACTCATTTTGTGGGTGAAAGGCAGCAACCAATTATGCACAGCAGTGTCCCACAAAAACAAATTGAGTGAGTGTGAGAGCATGGAATAGAGACAGAAGTGTGTGTGAGTGTATATATTGAGAAGGGAAAATGAGGAACAAATCGTAAATTTAACAGGAAAAAGCAAATGCCTTGTCCCATCCAGGACTTCATCCGTTCCAGAACTGTGAAAATTTCTCAAAACATCTCTATGGTTATAGCATCTGATATTTTACATTTATTCTAAGTAAAATATTGTCCTCTAAAGGATCATCACAAAGGTTATGCGCAATATCTGTAATCTTCTGACAGGTTTCTGGACTCCTTGTTTTTGTGCTCTCTGTGCTTTGGCAAAACTAAGAAGAATGAGATCTAATAAAAACTCTGCTGTCTAAATTAATCAAGCTCAATGCACCTTCTGTGGCTTTTAACTTTTACAGACTCTTACCTTGAGAACAACCGCAGACATACACGAGTGCAGAGTCATGTTTGGTTGTCACATCATGAAATATAAATCATGTCATGCTGCACTGGAAGTGAGCATATCCATTTTGCACTTTTTTTTGAAGCAACAATACTTGAGATTACATCTTGATTAGCAACAGTGTTCCTTCCACTGGTCTCTGACATTGTTAATTAAAAAAAAAAAACGGTTAAGAATCTTTCCTGAATTCAACTTGTGCAATTTTATCACATAACTCAAATGTGCTACAATCATGTAACTTTGATTTCAAAAAATCAATTAACCTACTGAGAGTTTCATAGACCACAAGACTCTATGTCGTCTTAGCTAAAAAAAAACACTGCAAGCTAAGTACTGCACTGACATTCAAAATGACATTGCATGTCTCAAAGAAGTGATAAGCTGCTATGTTAAAAACTCTGTGGCCCACATGCTGCCCCAGACCAAACTCCGTACCTCCACCACATCAGTTCTGACCAGAATTCACTGGCTCCCAATCACCAAACAGATCGACTTCGACACCACAATCAAGTTCAAATCTCTCCACTCCCTGGGACTTTGCTACCCTTCCAACTTCCTCACTCCCTAATCCACCACCAGGCCCTTCCCTTGACACCTGCCTGCTGCTCGTCCCCCTCATCCACTGCCCCACCATCGGACGTCGTGCTGTCAGCCACTAAGGTCCTGAACTCTGAAACAGTCTCCCTCAATGCCTCCACCATGCCTCCTCTTTCCCTTCTTCGAGTCCCGCCTGAGACCTTCCGCTTCAAATATGCCACCTACCCCCAACCCCACCTCTGCAGCTCGGAGTCAGGCTTCTCCACTGTTAAGTGCTCTGAGATACTACCCTTCGTGCAGATGTAAGTTGTTGTTGTTGTTGGATGTCAAATGCAAGAGTTTGAGACGTCTAAAAGACTTGAAAAGTACTATATCAAATGCAAGGATCATCATTATCATTAATATTGTTATATTCCCCCACATGCATTTTCAAGGATATCTTTTTGCTTACAGATAACTGATGTGCACAACTCTCAAGATCCGTATCACAAATCGAGAGCCATCTGTTTCTCATCAATGACTTCAAAAATGGGTCATACTTGATTTATTGTGTAAGCTTCTTAATGCAGCAATTTCAAACCAAATTTACTTAATTTATTGGTTAGTGCATTTGCCTCTCAATTGAGAGTAACACAGGTTTGATTCTCAGGTGGGGCGTAACCTTTGACAAGTTTCTTTCCTCCCCACACCTCTATTTACCTAGCAATAATTAGGAAACTGTCGGATTGCTTTCCGAGAGTAATAATAGCCTAAAATAAATTGTCACTAAATCAATGATTGTTTGTGGGACACTGCAGTGCGCAATTGGCAGCCAAGTTTCACCCTCAAAATAGAGTCACTACACTTAACTGAATATTCTATGAAGCACTTTGAGACATTAGAATGATATAGACAGCCACTACATCAAATGCAGGGATTATTATCGTTATTAATTTAGGGAATCCTAAATTGAGTCATGTTGACAGGCAGGAACTCCATTCTAACTCAATCCATTTTCAGAGTGTGGAGAGAAGGGAGGGCGGGGGCTTAATGTGGACGATGCACTAAAAACCAAAATAGCACAATAAAAGGAAAACAGAAATGCAGGTTAAAGGTAATTGGTTTTGGCGTTTAAGTGCACAATTCACTGAAGTGCTGAATTCAATGAACTTTGCAATAGTTGTGACCAGCCAAATAATATTGGAACCAATGGAACCTTCACGTTTACGGATTTTTTAAAATAAAAGTTTTTCTGAACTTTTCTGAACCGTCTATAGCTTTGAATATCCTCAGCATAAAACCGTAAGCAATATGCTTGTGTTCTTGTAAAGGATTACAGCCAAAACGTTAAGCAATAAAATTACATTTGTATAGCGCTTTTCACATTGGGCAAAGGTCAGTGTGCTGGACAGTGAGTATTTCAGACCCGAGCTGGAGTCGGGATCGGGGAGAGTGGAGGGAAGGGAGGGCAAGGGGAGTGACCAATGACACCGTTGAAGAGGAGGGTCTTGAGGCGGGACTTGAAGGAGGCTAGGGAGTGGGGAGATGGAGGGATTGTGCGATGGAATTCCAGAGGTTGGGGGCAGAGTGGCTGTAGGCTTGGCTGTGGATGATGGGGCCGGTGAGACGGGAGACGAAGAGTAGGCCGGAGCCTGCTGAACAGAGGAAGCGGGCAGGTGGTAGAGGGTTAGGATGTCGCAGAGATACAGTGGGGGAAGGCCAAAGAGGGCTTTAAAGGTAAAAACTCTTCCTAGAACAATTCTGCCTTTGCTCCACAATTTGCAGCATTCACTTTAATTTTCACAGATTCTGATGGCAGATTTGTAAAATTCTAGGGATTCTACATACCAAAGATGCTGCAGACTCCAAAAAATGACCAATTTTTTTGGAGGGATTGTTATAATGGTCATAGTTCTAATTTTTCATAAGAATGTTACTGTTTATTGGTCGGATAAACAACAACAACAACACAAAATTACATTTGTAAAGGCCCTTTCACGTCAGAAGGACATCCCAAGGCGCTGGACAGTTATTGATTCAGATCCGAGCTGAGGAAAGGGTGGGGGGGAGGAGTTGCCGATGGGTCCATCAAAGAGGAGAGTCTTGAGGCAAGGCTTGAAGGAGGCTAGGGAGGGATCGAGATGGAGGGACTTCAGGATGGAATTCCAGAGGTTGCGGGCAGAGTGGCTGAATGCTCACCCGCCAAAGGTTGGGCGGGTGGGTCGGGGGACGTGGAGCAGGCCAGAGCCTGCTGGAGCCAATGAAGTCGGGCAAGGATGGGGGAGATGGGATCACAGAGTTTGGAATGGTAGAGGACACAGGCCACAGAGTTCTAAATTATCTGCAGCCTGTGGAAGGAGGAATTGGGATGTCCGACCAGCAACCATTTGTATAATCAAGCCGAGATGTAATGAAGGCATGGAGGAGGGTTTTAACGGCTTTGGGGGTGAGGTAATGGCGGAGTCGGAAAATGTTGCGGAGGTGGGGAAAGGCAGAGCGAGTCATTGCTTGGATGTGGGGGAGGAATGACAGTTGAGGGTCAAACAAGACACCTAGGTTCCTGATTGGCTTGGTGAGGTTGAGTGAGCAACCATGGAGGTTGATGCAGCCAGCGCCTGATGCAAGAAGTCGCTGGTGCGAGCCAATCAATAGAACCTTGGTCTTGTTGACATTCAACTGTGGAAAGTTTGCTCTCATCCAGGACTCGATGTCTGACAGACAGTCTGTCAGGACAGTGGTAGTCCTGGAGTCGAAGGTAGAGCCAGAGAGATAGATTTGGGTGTCATCCGCATACATGTGGAAGTTAACCCCATGTCTGCAGATGATGTCACCAAGTGGGAGCATGTAGATGTTGAAAATTAGGGGGCCAAGGACAGAGCCCAGGTGCCGGAATAGAAAGCGTTGGAGGCGACAAAGTGTAGGCAATGAGAGAGGTAGGAGTCGAACCAGGCAAGGGTAGGTCCGCAGAGATTGAGGAAGGAGGAGAGGTGGTGTAGGAGGATGGAATGGTCGACAGTGTCGAAGGCGGTGGAGAGGTCGAGATTATATTAGTTTGTTCTGGATTGCCCAACCAGAGGCAAGAGCTGTTCCCCTTCTGCCTTGTCAAGTCCTTTTTATCATTTGAAGCACTTCAATCACGTCACCCATTCACCCAATTTCTTTTCATAGCTGTGTCCCTCTAGTCACTTATCAATCTATTGAATTGGCACTGGACTTTCTTCAATACAAAGATATCCCTTTAAAATAGGGTGCCCACAATTGACCACAATATTGTAAATCAGTTCTGATTCAATACTCTATCTGTGTTTCATACTCTGGAACTATTAAATAACAAAATAATAATAATCCTTACATTTGATATAGAGGCGCCCTCCCGACATGAAAGGCACTATACAAATGTAATTTTGATGTTATTGTTAAAGGTTGCTATTGAATTGGCTTCCATCACTTTCAGGCAATGCATTCCAGATCCAAACAACTTGCTACATGAAAAAAATCTCCTCACCTCTCCTCTGTTTCTTTCAACAACTATTTTAACTCTGTGTCCTCACATCATCCACCCACTCACCAGTGGAAATAGTTTTTCCTCATTCACCTTATCAAATATCCCAATAATTTTGAAAAATCTAATATTTCTCCTCATAACCTTCTGTGAGAATAATCCTAGCTTCTCTAGCCTCTCCTGATACCTGAAGGCTATCATTCCTGGTACCATCCTGGTAAATCTCCTTGTCCTGCCTTTCCTGCCACCTCCAAAGATTTACTTATATGAGTACCTAAGTCTCTTTGTTCTTTTACCCCCTTTAAGAAACACATGAAACTTGCCCAGCCCTCCCAACATAACCAAATTTGCAATAACTCTGAACTCTAAGGATGTAACATTAAATCTAAAACTCAATATGCAGAATGAGAGTAACAAACAAATCACTCTACCCAAATGATGACTGGCACGCAGCAAAACAGGTGGAATGTGAATCAGACATGCCATGTTTATGCTGCTTGGGCATGAATCACACTGCTCCTGATACTTTACCAGCTGCTTCAGATGATATCAGGAATATAACTTCAGTATGATATATGATGTCTGCCACCCCCTTTATACTGCATTATTTGGTGGTGAACTGCTACAAAACACAACACAAAATATGCAGTATAACCACAGCATTACATATTGAGTGCAGTGAAGTCAGATCTAAAACAGGCCAATATATTCCATATGCCAATCTGAACAACCAGTTACAATTTGACTGTAATGTCTCTACTCTGATACTGACCCTCTTTTCATTCATAATCCACGATATAGATGATCCCAGCAGTGATTCCCAGATAGCAGTCAGGAACCTGGAATGATTATCCTTCCATCCCTTGAGTGACATTCTGGAGGCAAATGTAACATGTTTGTTGTTGTCTCAGCAGAGATCTGCAAACCTAGAATAGACCAATCATCAATTCTGGGAAATGTCTGTTATGTTTCTCATTAAATTTTACACCACAGAGTGTATTTACCCACTGCAACATCAAGGTTTTTTATGTAGAGTAAAACCTTGATAATCCAACCTGGTTGGGCACACTTACTTCCTGGAATTTAGAGTTTGTCGGTACCTAGAAATGGCTGGGGAAGCCCTGCCACATACACCACATGTGCTGTAAACACAGCACTGAAGCCAAACGATGCTGGTGATGCACCCACTGTACCGGATAATAGAGCGGACACGCCGGGAACTACAAGCAGCTGTTCCGAATTTCAGGAGATTTGCTGACAAAGGGAAAAAAATCTAATACTGTATGTATTTTGTTTTGTTGTTGTTGCATTTCGAAATCATGCCAGGTTTAGGGAGTTGCCGATTTTTGGAATGTCGGATTATCGAGGTTTTACGGTATTATTGTAAAGGAAAAGTATAATACAATAAAAGCTTGGTTATCTGGCAACGAACCAACCGGCACGCTCAACCAACCTGTATTTCCCAATACAAGTAAAATTTGAGTATACGCGGTTTTCCCCGCACATATGCTCACTTTGCACATGCATGCGCATGCGCACTTATTAAACTTACGGAACGCGATTATACCGAGTGCACTGTTTTCCAGGAACGTAACCCCCATGTTCAGCAAGGGTTGACTGTACTATTTATGTATGCTTTATTGGTAAGTATCCACACAATATTCTGTTATTATTTAGTCTATTATTAATATGGTATGTCTTAAAATAAGTTAATTTTTTGTGTAGGATTTTCAGCAACTTGCTGCTCGAATATCTGGCATGCTTGATTAACCGGCACCGGTCAGGTTCCTGAGGGTGCCTGATAACAAAGCTTTTACTATATATTATAATATAATAGTGTGTCCAAAAATTTTGTGATACCATTACAATGTCTATAATGTTTTTTAAAAATTGTGATTTTTGTTTAGATAAGAGTAGCTATCACAACTTTTTGGTCACGCTGTATTTTGAAATAACCAAGCGAGAGAGAAAAATGATTTAAATGGTCAAAAAATGAAGCAAAGAAAAGCAAAATACACCGGAGAAACTCAACTAGAAACAGAAGGAAAGAAGTCGTAAGCTGAAAACATGATTTGTAACAGAAGAAGCCATAGAAACTATAAATGAAATAAGAAAAATAAACATTTTACAAAAATGGAATGAACACATAAAGAGAGAAGCAATTTTGTGAAGAAATAAAGGACCTTTTTCATCTAAATTTTGTAATCTTGTGTGTGTTCATCTGTTGAATATTGTTTGTTTTCTTATATTATGGCAGATATTCTATTAAGCAATATAAAATAAATAATTATAGTACTACACTTACCAGCAATTCATGTGAAGCGATTTGAGATACCCTCTCAACATGAAAGATGCTATATCAAATATAAGGATTGTTTTTATTATTAAGCAGTATAGTTGTTAGTAACAGTTAGTATTCAGGGGATTAACAGTGCCTATGTGGTTCAATTTGTGCATGTGAAATTTATACATTATTCAACAATGCCTTGCTACAGCTGAGGATTAATATCACACACATGAAACAGGTCAAGTATATAGTTATTAATTAGAGACCATGTAATGGTGAAAACAAGAACCACTGGTTAAATAATGTATTTACTCCATATTTTTTCAATTCAATCAATTAAGCGTTTCTTGCTTGGTTCATAGTAAAGCAATAAGTACATGACATTTTACATAATATCATGCAATCCTGTGATGTGACCTTGAATCTTATGAACCTCCATGTAGAACATATGTGATTATTTGGTACAGGTATGTTCCATGAGTGAAAAAACAGCATGTTTGTGAGTTATCTTGTAACACCTTTGGCTTAGCATTTGTACTCATCATTAGTTTACAAATGCAACAAACAATTAATTGTCCAGGATATCAGCATGATGCCATTTTTGCAGCTTTTATTTGATGCAACCATTTAAATAGCAGTGAAATCTATCTCGAGGTTCAACAAACATTTGTAGCACAATTGAATGGCTGAAACAACTTTCAAAATTAGGAGCAGAAACTAATTATCAGTAGTATTCATAATGTATTTATTCCATTTTGTTTTAATCAATTAAGCAGATGAATTTGTGCTACATATGTTTGTTGAACACCTCATCCTCTGCCACCATCTCTTACTCTCGATTCTCCATATTTACCACCCCCAAAATCCTCCCCCACCTTCATCTCCAATATCTCCACTCTCCTCTGTTCGATTGCCTCATCATCCTCAACGTCTTCAACCTCCATTTCACCTACTCTTGCTCCAACTCTTCGGACTTCTCTCTCCTCTCTTCTCTCAACCTTTCCCTCCACATCCATTCTGCCATCCACATGAATGGCCACCTGTTTGACCTGGTGATCACCCTGGGCCTCAGTGTCTCGGATTTCACCATCACCAACAAGGCCATCATCGATCACCAATTCATCTCCTTCAACTCTTCTATCCCTCTCCCCATTACCTCCACACTTACCACCATCTTCTACCATCCTTGGAAGAAGATCTCCCCACAATACCTCTCCGCTGCCTTGTAGTCCTTTAAACTCCTCCCCTTCTGGACCACCTCCCGTACCAACCCATCCTCTGCACTTAATCTCCTTCACAACACCCTTTCCACTGCACTCAACATGCCTCCCTCACCACCTCCTACTGTCGAACTTCACCTTGGTTCATCAGCCACCTCGGCTTGCTCAAGGGCCAGGTGAGGGCCGCTAAATGCACTTGGCTCAAATCCAGTCCACTGGCATATCTGGTTGGATGGCATCAAAACTTATCGCTGTGCTCCGGCCTCCGCCAAATCATCCTTCTACTCCAGGATAATCCTGGAGGTAAAGGGCAATCCTCGACTGCTCTTCTCCACCACAAACCGGCTCCTCTGCCCTCCCCACCATGCATCACAGATTATTTCCTCTAACTCCCACTGTGAGGAGATGCTGGGTTTCCTCGAGCTATCACCACCCTTGCAACTTCCAACCCCTCCCCACCTCCTTCCCATACTCCGACTCCTACCCATCCCTCCTTCCACATCTTCAAACCTGTCCCCCTTCCTCTGTCATCACCACCATATCTGCCATGAAGCCCACCACCTGCTGCTTGGACCCCATCCTCACCCCTCTCCTTGCCTCCCAGCTTCACATTGTTGCCCCAATACTAGCTGTCACTATCAACATGTCCCTCTCATCCGGCACCATTCCCACCCCCTCAAAACGCTACTATCACCTGAAGGTTTCTGAAGAAACCTTCTCTTGATGCATCACAGCTTTCAAGCTACTGGCCCTCTCCAACCTCCCTTTTCTGTCGAAAGTCCTTGAAAGAGTCATTGCCTTCCAGCTTTTCTCTTTTCTCTCATCCCACTCCCTCCATGAGCCCCTCCAATTGAGCTTTTGTGCTGCACTCAGCATGAAAACCGCTCTGGCCAAAGTCATAAATGATATACTGACCATTTGTCTCCACTTTGTGACTCTACCAACAGCTTTTCCTCCAGCCCCCGCAACGTCTCGTGTGGCGGGTCTCAGGGCTCTGTCCTTGGTCCCCTCTTCTTCATGCTTCCCCTCAGTGACACTATCCGCAGATATAGGGTAAATGTCCACATATACACGGTTCTGGGAACTGTTGTTGTGAAGCACTCTGTGACGCCATCCGGTGTTGAGGGCGTTATATAAATCGAAGTTGTTGTTGTTGGATGACACCCAATTGTTACCTCCGGTTCCACCCTCAACTCTAGGACAACCGGCATCCTGACTGCCTGCCTGTCTAACATCAAGTCCTGCACGAGGGACAACTTTCTTCAGCTGAATGTCAATAAGACTGAGGCACTGCTGATTGGCTCATGTCAGCGCCTCTGCACCGCAGGCGCTAGCAGCATCAGCATCCATGGCTGCACACTCTATCTCACAAAGCCAGTCAGCAACCTGGGTGTCTTGTTTGACCCCAAACTTGTCGCTCTCATACTTCCTCCCACACATCCGCGCCATGACATCTGCCACCTGCGTAACATTGCCAGACTCTGCCACTGCCTCACCCCTCAGGCTGCTGAAACCCTCACCCAAGCATTCATCACATCAAGGCTTGACTATGGAAACTCCCTCCTTGTCGGCCTTCCCAGCTCTTCCTTTCACAAGCTGCAGATCATCCAGAACTCTGCAGCTCATGTCCTCTCCCACACTGAGCTCTGCAACCACATCACTCCCACCCTCGCTCGGCTCCATTGGCTCCTCATCCCACAGAGGATCAAATTCAACATCCTCATCCTCACTTTCAAGGCCATTCACGGCCTTGCCCTTTCCTATCTCTCCGACCTCCCGACATGAAAGGCTCTCTATTAATATAATTTTGATTGATTGATTGATTGACCTGCTGACTCCCTACGAACCTGCCCGTACTTTCCTTTCAGCTGGCTCCAGTCTGCTCCATATCTCCCGCCTGACCTGCCCTACCATCGGTGGCTGAGCTTTCAGCCTCTCTGCCCCACACTCTGGAACTCCATCCCACAGACCTGCCGCCTCACTTTTCCCTTGCCTCCTTCGTGGATGGTCTCAAGACCCTCCTGTTTGATCGTTGCCTTCAGTTGCCTGACGTCCCAAGTCAGGAGGACTTGGGACGTCCTCCTGACATCCCAAGGTGCTCCATAAATGTAAATAAATTGTTGTAGTTGTCTCCAAATAACAAAAACTAAAATCCTGCACTTGGTTAAAACAAACCAACTTTAATGTTTAATTTTTACTGCTGGCAACTTTTTTGTGAGCTGTGTTCACTTCAATATTGATTCTGGAGTTATATGCCAAGTCAAGCTTTATTATTAAAGTGGAATATTTCCAAACCAGATTTAAATCAAAGTTGGATTCTGTTTGACTCATTGTGTAGGTCAGTTTGTACATAAAACGTGTCGCATTCCAGTGTTACAGATTTGTCTAAAATGCTACATTAGGTATTTTCTTACCAAATAAAAAAAGGGCCCATTGTGGGGTTAACACAATGTGGGGTTGTGGGGTTGATAGACTGAACAAACTGCTTATCAACTAACGTTTCTGTGATTCCAAATGGTAACCACAAATCTAAAACAAAAAAGTTACGCTCCACGTGAAAAAGATTGCTTGAACAAAATATATATTATTAAAAGTATATTACCATCACACTGTTTATGTATTTCCTTTAACCTTTTTAAGAAAAAATACAACTGTGTAGGATTGAGTTCAGTAATATAGTAAGTAAGTTTTCAAGGCACTGCTCTTGCAGACCCAAATTTAATACCTACCCAGACGGTTTCTTTATTTGCAACTGTTAAAGCTCTCAAGGGTTGCAGAGGAAATGAGTTCTGTCAGTCGTGTACAATTGCAAGTAAACGCAGGGCGACAGTACAATGATGTCCTGACACTGACATTAAATTGTCAGTACATTCTGTAGATGTGACATGAGAAATCACAGGGTAGAAAGGGAAAGGACAGAAATATTTTCTTAATTACTTATATATGATTTTCACAAGGTCATATTGACTGGTATTGTTGGATTTACTTTATTTAAAAAATGCTTGACTCGCATTGAGATTAATCATAATAATACTTGCATTTGTGTTCCTCAACATATTGGTGGAATGTTGCAAAGCACTTCACAGGAATTGCTGTGAAATGGAGTGACTTACATTGTAGGCAAACGTGCACAGCAAAGTCCCACAAATAGCCATGAATTCAATGCGCAATTTTATTTGGATAAGGATTTATTAAATAATAATAATAATAATCTTTGCATTTCATACAGACCCTTATCATGAATTTGAGACGTCTCAAAGTGCTTCACAGATTATCATACTGTAAAGCAAATTCACTGTATATTTTGTGGGTGAAATGCGGTAGTCAATTGCACACAGCAGTGTCCCACTGCAGGACTCCACAGAGTTTCTAATGAGTTAACTGATCTACGGCTGAGGGGGATACTGATTTACGAGAGTTGGCCTGAGGATCAGTGCCTGAGATTCAATGATCAGACTCCCACATGGTGATATTGCGAGATTTGATTTGACGCTAGTCATAGGAACACTTAATTTTCAATGACACAAAGCAGTCTTGTATTGATGCATGCCTCCAGGATTTTGAGCACTTAAGCAGAAAATCCAGGAAAATGGCATGCAATTATTCCAGTAAACAGATTTGTTTTGTGTTTTGACTGTTGCAAGAAAGTTCAATGAAAATTGCATAGTTAATGTTAAGATTTTTAAAAAATTATATGTTTTGTTGAACACCATTTAAATATACTTGCAATATTATTCAATGAAGCAAAAAATATATACTGTATCTTGCAATGCTGGTTTGTAAAGTATCTCCCAGGGATATTTTGTGCTGATGACTAAAGCAAGTTTTTTTTTTAAAATTTAACTGAATCATGAAGTCAACTGGCTAGGTAGTTTTCACCTTGCAAACCATTAAATTTCAATATATGTACACACAATAACTTTTGAAAAATTATCAAGCACCTTCAAATAACAGCACAACAACAGCAACTTGCATTTATAAACCACTTCTTATGCAGGATAGAGGCCCAGAGCACTTGTTCAGTCAAAGCGAGCATTGCAAATCCACAATACACCTTTGGTAAACTTCAGTTTAGATTATATTTTTGTTTCTATTACATTACATTAAGTAGACTTGGACGTAAGCCTACATTGGCGTAAATCCAGACAAGTCAAAATACAAGGACAAGAATTAATTCATCAAGGCTTCCATCTGATCAATCAATTCAGCACATTTCCAGGCAACCCATAACAATAACTCATTCAAAAGGCAGCAAATTGATTTGTTTAAAACGTTTTTGAATTAGTTGTTGATTTAGATCATTTGTTAGTTTGTTAATTGGTGAGTAATTATTCTTAATGAAAGTTGTGATTATTCATCTGGCAATTTTTTACAGCAAGGTGTGGAATAAACAATACACAATGATTGTCAATTGTTCCTTCAGTATCTTGCGATATTGCAAGGTCACATTTTTGTGCGATTAAATGTGCTGCCTTTTAGTTTATTGGAGAAAATTGTCCAATGAATAATAAACATGCATAAAACACCGTGATGCACTCAACACAAACAAATTACTTAAAATACTGCAATATGAATGTTACGTATGTAATCCATGACTCAATTTGCTGTGTGGAGTAGCTGTATTTTGATTTGTGTGCTGAAATTCCAACTGCTACCACTTTAACGATGTCCATTTCTAATGGGAAAATTCCATTAAAACCAATTTAAATGTGTTATAAACCAGGTAGATTATAAGGTTACTAGAAGATAAGAATTGATCTTTCAGAGCAGTTTTGGTTTGCCCCCACCTCCTGAAAGAAAGGGGGTGATCACTCAATCCGCGACTGTTTGTCGGATATCTCTGTAAAGTGAATTGACTGTGTATTTGTGGGCAAAACGCGGCAGCCAATTGCGCACAGTATTGTCCCACAAACAATAACTCTTTCCTTGTGATATGTCCATTATCATTTATAATAACTGTTCAGTTTTTAAATATATTACATTATACGTCAGTGTAGCTATTCAGCCTATCAGGATCTACCGGATAATATTTAGGTAATATTATTCATCTATAAGGACACATTCACTGCACTCTATTAGAAGATCCTATAAAATGCATGGAAATCATAGTAATAATAGTAACACTAATTCTTGCAATCGGTACGGTGCCTTATTTCATCTTCGATATGCCTCAAATAAATGTTGCAATGATGTGATAAGGCTCTATATCAAGAGAAATTATTATTTATATTAAAATTCTGAATCACCGGTGAAAATTCAATTGAAAGTAGATTACGGATAATAAAGGTTCATGCTAACCTCCTTACGTTTGCATGACATACATCCAAGGAATGAGTTTCCAGTTACATGATGTGGTTGCCGAATTAAAGAATCCTGCTGATGGTGCACTGGTCTACATTGTCAGAGGTTCTGTCCTTTGGATGTTAAGGTGAGGTCCTCCTGTCTGTTTGTGCAGTTGGGCATTAAATATCCTATGTCACCATTTGTAAATAAAAGGGAGTTTCTCCAGTAACCTGGCCAGCAATTCCCTAGATAAAAGTCACCATTTCCTTAATGTCCTGTTTGTGGGATAAGCTAGCTGTCCCATATGCTACAAAATACATAGTCTAGACTTTACAGTATATTATGTAAAGCCCTTTGAGAAGTCCTCCTGATGTAAAAGGTACTTGTATCAAAAGCAAGAATTATTATTAGACATATCACAGGGTATCTGCCCACTTTCTGCAAAATAATTATCAAACTTTACATTGATTTTTCTTCACATCCTGCCAGGTAGTGACACAGCCAGAATTGATGCTGCCCTTTGATTGGCTTTGTATTTACCTTGGCCTCAATCACAAAATGTGGCAGCAGGATGGGTGTTCGGGAAATTGGAGAGTATGTCTACCATTAAAACAATAATAATAATCCTTGCATTTGATATATCATCTTATCACGTTGCTGAAACGTCTCAAAGGGCTCCACAAAATATATTGTAAAGACTGTATTTTGCGGGCGAAATGTGATAGCCAATCACACACAGCTGCGTCCCACAAATGTGGATTGAGTGATCAACTTATTTTTAAATTTTCTTGGAGGGAATATTACACCCCAGAACGTGATCTGCCAATTGACTAACAACCGGGTTTCTGGAGTTAGAAAACTTACCTAAGGTTTTGCTCCACCCGGGAATCAAACGCAGGTCTCTCGCTTGTGAGGCAAATGTGCTAACCACCACACTAGAGGACTCCAGAACAAAGGGATGTTACATTACCATGTACATTCTTGTCTGAAACATGCCATTTCCAATTTTAGCATTCGATCATTTTCACTTCATTATCACCAGATGAATTTGTGGACTATTTAACGTGCACACTAACTGTATTGTTAGCTGTTTTATAGGCTTTAACATATACATTATTGCAAGTGTGGTACATTTTGTTAATGGTAATAAAACCACATTTCACACAGACAGCATTCAGCATTGAATGCCAGGTGTTGATTGTTTAAAACAATCTTGGTGCTTGGTTAAAAAATAAATTCCTCTCTTATTTTATGTGAAAATCAATGTTGGACCATTCAAAGGACAGTGCGGTTTCAATTTGTTGTTTTAGCTGTGGGTTTCCATTTTATCTTCACAGAATATATTGTACTGTAAAATTGTGGGTGAAACGCGGTAGCCAATTGCACACAGCAGTGTCCCACAAACAGTCATGGATAGAAGTGACCAATTTATTATTATTTTATTTTGAGGGATTATTATCAGGTGTGTGAAGTAACAAAACTTGCCCAAGGTTTTGCCCTGCTGGGAACCGAACCCAGGTCTCTTGCTTGCAAGGCCAGTGCTCCAACTACTGAGCTGGAGGACTCCACAAATTGGAATAGTTCATATTGCTATGAACACATTTTACCTGGTTAGTTAGTCTCCAGCCCCACACATTCTGAGGTCCCCAAACATTGTCTCCTGCCAACCTACACCGAATACTTTCCGGAATTAGGTAAGCAGGATACACACCTCCATTCCAACAATCTATCTTGGGAATTTTCATGTGTAGGTGGGATGCATGATATTCTCAATTTGACTTGGATAATATTAAGCACGGTGATGGGTTTTCAGCTGACTAAAAAAAAGCACATTGCACAAATTATCACACAACAATGCTGGGTGGTTGGGAAGCCGGTGGAGTTGGGCGAGAATGGAGGTGATAGGGTCGTGGACTTGGTGTGGGAGAAGACATGGGCTACAGAGTTCTCGATGATATGCAGCCAATGGAGAGAGGAGTTGGGGAGGCCAACAAGCAGGATATACAGTGAATTGATTGTATATTTTGTGGGTAAAATGGGGCAGCCAGTTGCACACATTAGTGTCCCACAAACAGTCATGGATCAAGTGACCAAAAGATCAAGTAATTATTTTTTTAATTAAGGCATTATTATAATAATAATAATGTTCCTTGCATTTGATATAGCGTTTTTCACATCTTATCGACGTCTTAAAGTACTTCACAGAATATACTGCAAAGTGAATTGACTGCATATTTGTGGGCAAAATTATCCTGGATTCTTAGCAGAATGCTCTTTCTTTTCTTTAATTCTTAAAGGATTCTCTTTGGTTTTTGCCTTTAAGGCCCCTGCGCCAGATGATGCGTAGTATCATAGAATAGTGGGACTAAGGTTCATTCCCCTTCTTTGCTGAGTTTCCAATTGCTGTGGGGAAGAGATCCCAGCAGACTATGCTCACATACCTATAAGTCAGAGAAGATTAATATTGGTGATGGCTTGGGAGTAATATGCTGAAGGAGAAGACGAAGGAGAAGATGTGTAAGTGAGTGTGTACCTGCTGGTCTTCTGGTATTTGGAGATTTAAATAGATCACCAATTCCCCAAGAAGGATGCACGCATTGTGGAAGAGTCACTTGGAAGAGTCAGCTGGACAAAAGCATGCAGACCACAACAGATAAAAACCACTGGGATCATACAACTCCAAGGAAAAGCATCAGGTAGGATTTTTCTGAATTATGCAGCTGTTAACCCACTCTGTTGGTTTTGCTTCAGGCCACATGCTAGACTGAAAGTTGTATTGCCTTTACATTGATACAGTCAAGATCTGAACAAGGACATAGATGAATACATTTAGATTTTTCCAGCCAGAAAGATGTGTAAAATGTTTCCCACAGTTTTCCAGATACTGCATATATTGTGTCTTCATCTAAATTCACCCACATTCTAAAATAATTTTCCACTTATCTCATAGTTGTTTGTACGGTATTGCCAATGCAAATGAGTTGCCTCTCTGATAACATTTCCTTCGTTTTTAATTAATCTCATTTCGCAAAGTGCTTCTATTCAAAGTGTTGTCAATTACTCTGTTGTGAAGGCAAAATAAACAGAGAGTTAAGAAAATGTGAAGCCATCTATTGTACTATTTAACTATGTTTTTTCTTACAGCAAAGTGAACTATGCTTCAATGAACAGTTTGCCCGTGCCAGACTAGGCAACAAAATTGTAGCAAAAATAGGAGTCTATTCGACAACTGCCAATGTGATTTGCATAAGCAACAGTCTTTATATCACGTTACACCATCTAAAGTGAAGGAAAGACTACTTTGATCAGCGGGTCCGCCTCTGGGACCTGAACAATCTTCTCCATTTTACTACGGCATCAAGCTCATATCACTCTACAGAATCTGACTGCTTCTTGGATTCTTTGTTGAACCCGTATTCCCTTCACTAGGAGGCAGCCTTTTTAACCAGGTAAGTACAATACAAAATTGCATTTGCAAGCACCTTTTCCATGGGGAGGATGTCCTTGCTGAACGGTCAGGGATTAGGGATTAGGAACCAAGTGGGGAGGTTTGGGATTAGGGAGCATGGAGGGCAGAGTGGGTAGGAGGGTTGCATGGTCGAAGAGGAACGTCTTGAGGCATGTCTTGAAGGAGGCAAGGGAGGGAGCAAGGTGAAGGGATTGTGGGATGGTATTCCAGAGGGTAGGGGCAGAGAGCCTTATGTCCCGACCACCCAATCGTGGGGCAGGCCTGGCGGGAGAGATGGATCAGGCCAGAGCCTGTTGAATGGAGGGAGCAGACTGGTTGATAAATGGTTAGGAGATCGGAGAGGTAGGTGGGGGCAAGGCCATAGAAGGACTTGAAGATGAGGACAAGAATTTTGAACTTTGAGACATCACAAAGACATGCTAAGGCACAATATCAAATGCAAGGATTATTATTTTTATTTTTTGAATTGTTTCCATCTACTGTGTTGAGTGCCTTTAGACGTCCTCCTGACATGAAAGACACTATACAAGTGTAATTTTGTTGTTGTTGTTGAGTGTTGGTGTTGGGGAAGATGCCCAGGTGGAAAGTGGAACCATACCATAAAATACTAAAAAATATTGTCTAATCTGAAGGTAACCACACCCCTAGCGGCTGGCTAAGACAATAGCATTCTCAAATCACAAAGATCAGTGAACGGGCTGCAAGTTCGCTCCAATTACCAGAATTGGAAGGAAAAAGAATGAAAAGACAAATACTACTGACTAACCAGTTTAGGGATATGATTCTGAGAATGGTCTGAGAGTAACAATTAAGAATGCATTTGTTACTCCAGACCATTCTCAGAATCATACCTTTTTATGCTTAACTGTTCCTATTACAAAAACAATTAGTCACATACGTGTTTCAGAGTAACAATTAGATCACTTGTACAATATTTGCTAGTAAATTAGATGCTGGAATCAGAAATATTAAAATTATTAATCAGGCAGGGTAAATTATTCACTAATATCTGGATAATAAATTCAATACATATTCTAACAGACACTAATAATAATAATCCTTCTTCTAGAAGTCTCGAAGGGCTTCACTGAATCTGCTGTAAAGTGAGTTTCCTATTTGTTTTGTGGTCAAAATACAGCAGCCAATTGTGCATAGTACAGTAGTTGTAGAATGAAGGGCTGAAATTATTATTTTTTAAACATGGATTATTACCCCTGGAAAACTGATTCGCCAATCAACTAACAACCAGGATGCTACTTACTGCTAGGTAAACAGAAGCGAGTGGAATAAGGAGACTTGTCCAACATTTTGCCCTGCCGGGAATCAAACCAAGATCCCTCGCTTACGAGGCAAGTGCTCTAATCACTAAGCTACAGGACTCCAATAATGCCAGGCCAACACAATGCTGCAGTGGCATTTTGTGCTTTTGCTACGGGTCATGCCACAGGCCCCCTACATAGGATTGCCACTGCACCCCAAACATTGAGACCACCATCTCACTGAGCCAAGGGCAGAAGATTATCCAAAGGGCGAGCGGGGAGAGGGAGAGAGAATATCACTACTAGGTCACTTTTGCTAACTTCCCAGAAGAGGGAACTGCAAATGGCATGCATAGCAAGCAAGACAGAGAAAGCAAGAAGCAGCTCATTATTCGACAAACAAAATGATAAACTGATAGATGAATGTACAGCGTGTCATCATTGGGTACTAAACCAAAGTTTTAATGTAATGTTGGCGTTGGCAACTTCCTTCAAACCTTTTAATGTAGTTTGCTACCATCACGTTGATTTTAAAAGCCATGTATATATTAATTGTCACTTAAACAGCTCATGTTGGGAATGTGCAGAGAGCATGCTTTTAACATACATGAAGAAGAAAAAAGAAAATTTACAGTTTTACTTCACATTTATTTACAAATGCTGGCTTTAGAATGATGTTGGCTGATGTCTGAGGAATATCCTATTTATCAATCATTGAATCAGCTAATCACAAGCAGAAACTATACCATATGAAATCTTTACTGTGGCATCAGTATGCCAAAGCAGCTGAAATAACACATTGCACACAGTTCTTTTCCGAATGAAAAAAAACACCTCACATTTCTGTTTAACATGCTGCTGATTGTAATATTCTTGTTGTACGACTGCCAAAATATATCTTTTGGCGAATGACTATTCCAGAATAGGAGAGCCATAAAGTTCAGAATAACTTTTGCATCAAAATTTATACGAATGGCTTATGATTGACATGATCAATCAGGTCCCTCGAATGACCACAGTCATAGGTTTTTGAACCTGGCTATTTTTCAAAGCTGAAAGATTAAAGTATCAATTTCAATGATTCTTTGCATATTCGTACATTATACACTCACTATCCTTAATAATAATAATAATCCTTGCATTTGATACAGAGCTTTTCACATCTCAAAGCTCTTCACAGAATATTCTTTAAAGTGAATTGACTGTATAGTTGTGGGCGAAACGCGGCAGCCAATTGTGCACAGCAGTGTCCCACAAACAGTCGTGGATTGAAATGATCAATTTTATTATTATTCACTTTTTATTCATTATAATGAAACAAATTGAGGGAAATGCAGGAATTGTTTTCTTATTTTGAAACATTGACTTTTGCTACAAGAATGTTTTTTACAGTCTTATTCTTTCCTTGGAAATAAAATCTCCCCCAAAAGTTTGCTTTTTTCCAATGTTTAATGTAACATTTAAACTTTTCCACTGATGAATCATTGTATTCATTCTAACTAAAAACATGTACACCTGTGCATGTTTTGTAAGTCAAATAAAGGTATTTTTATGTTCAGGCTAAAAAGCATTATACACATTATGAATGTGATAATGTATAAAGGTGATTAAATCAACTGATATATTTTTCTGCAGATCAGCTTCAACTCTCTTCAGAGTGCAGTGAATGAAATAGGAATGCAGAATTCAGCAAGAACCATTCTTAAGAAACCAGAGTCAACATTGCAGAAAATGACTGAATTGCTGTTTCTGAGCAAAACACATAACAAACAGTCACAAGAGATTCCTTCATCAAAGAAATGGGCAAAGTCATAACTAATAAACATCATTACACAATGAGTTGTTGTAGATCATCATCAAAACTACAACTTACTTATGCTCTTAATGTTACATATTAAGGGTAATTACATGTTTAATATTGCATAGAAAATAAGTAGATTTTTGACTCCACGGCGTACTTCTCGATGGCACAGAATAGAAACCACACATACGAAGGCAATAGTGAAAGTGGCAGGAAGTAACTGAACGTTTATATTTGGCTTTTTTGAGATTCGAGACATGGCCATGTTTAGTTATATAACTCCAAAGCCCAGGCAAAATGTAAAATCCCTGGTGTTACACTTGCAAACACAGGTGCAAATGTATAGGACGCCCTTCATATAATGCATAAAAATCTATGTGGAGCATTTATGTTTAATGATAGCACGTACAATGATTTTCATGACATGACAAACAAATCAAGACAACATCAGATGCCTCCCAAGGAGATAGCACAAACCACGCTAATGAAGAAAAGCAATAACAGAGATGGAAGGAAGGAAATAAATTATTCAACCCGCTAAGACTGTGTACTAAAACATGATTTAATACATTTAAAAGAGCTCTCGGAGACCCAAGTAAAGCACTGAATTAAAGTCAAATGCACTGAACTTCTCAGTGAGCACAGTTGCTATAGTTCAACGGAGAAGAAAAAATCACAACGCTCCTTTTTTCTCACCAGATGCAGAATGCTTTCAGGATACAGTACTGTACTCATTCTTTAAACAAGACAGTCACTCAAGGGTTACAAAGAAGCAGTAATTAAGCACAGTAGCTAGAAGCTCTGCTTAGAATATAGCAGCGCTACACAGACATGAATAACATATGAAAACGTACAAGTTTGAAGACTTCTTCAGATTAGCATTTCAATAAATAAAGTATTCTTACCTTCATCGACTAGAACTGAGACAGCCTTGATGATGGGCAATAATCCTGATATTGTTACCAAAGCTAAAATAAACTCAGACATTGCGACAAATGAAGCTGTGTTGCCTCGCTGCACACTCAGTAAGTCAGCAGAGAACCAATGCTGGGCTGCGTAATCTAGAAATGTCAAAGGAAATTCTTCTGCTAAATGAGCCGATCTCCCTCCTCTCCTTTCAGCAGAATTTGTAGGTGTATGTGTGCAGTGTGTGTCTTGACTTTTCAATGCAGTGTACGTCTGGTCTTACATCACAAGAGGGCAGTGAATGATGCTGGAGGATGGAATTTCACTGATTAATCATGGAATCTACCACACAGCCGGTCTGTATCAAAACCATTCAGATTCACTGCCTCGTGTAAGACATTCAACCAGCAAGAAGCGCAGTTATAAACTGAGAAGCTTTTGGATCTCTATTGCCTTCAATTTGTATCTTGTAACAAAGCAATGCTGCAACCTCTATTGCACATCTAAAAGCTCAGGATAAATTCTGTGATACCTGCAAATGTATGAAGCTGCAGGACTGAAATCATGTCCTTGAACATTTGGGTTTTCAAATTATCCTCTGGATTATCCTTGTTCTCAAAAATTGTCCCCGGTGAAAGGATTTCAAATACCACAATAACCACACATTTTAATTGCACAATATAAATTTGCAACCCTATTAAAATAATGTGCATAAAAGCATTAACCCCATATTTGCCCATATTTCTGAAAAAAATATTAAAATCAATACAATATTCTTAGCATTATTTAATTATTTTGTGTATCACGATCAGGAAACAATTCAAATGAGTGAAATTAATCAATGACATTTAGAATTTTTAAAACAAAATGCATTTCAAGAGTCGATATTTCTTTCATGCAAAAAAAACTTCCACTGTATATCAGTATTCAAAGTAAAGCAAGTTTATTCAACAGATTTTTGCTTCTCTCTCTATATATAGATAGAGACAGGGAGAGAGATGTATGCTTTCACTATAGATTGGCAGCGTGACAACAAATAAACATAATAATATTCCTTGCATTTGATATAACACCTTATCCCGGTTCCCAACTTTAAAGCCCTCCATAGCCTTGTCCTGTCCTACCTCTGCGACTGACTTTTCTCCTACCAAACTGTCTGCTCCCTCCGCTCAGCAGGCTATGGCCTGCTCCATCTAGCCCGACCCACCCAACCCACCATCAGCACGTAAGCCTTCAGCCATTCTGCCCCCAACATCAGAATTTGCGCCCCATCCCGCAATCCCTCTACCTCGCCCCTCCCTAGCCTCTTTCAAGTCCCATTTCAAGAACCTCCTCTTCGATTGTGTCATCGGCCACCCCCTTTCTACTCCCTTCCACCCTCCCCGATCCTGACCCCAAGTCAGGTCCGAAACACTGACTATCCGGTGCCTAGGACATTAAAACATAAGGAAAGGAGCAGGAATAGGCCATTCAGCCCTCGAGCCTGCCCCACCATTTATAAGATCATGGCTAATCTTCTAACCTTTATCCCTCTATGCTTTAGAAATCTATCAATCTCAGTCTTGAATATGTTCAAGGAACTGAGCATCCACAGCCTTCTGAGGTAGAGAATTACATAAATTCACTACCTCTGAGTGACAAAATATTTCCTCAACTCTGTTCGTAAAAGGCTGACCCTTAATCTTGTGACTATGACCCCTAGTTATAGATTCTCCTACCAGGGGAGACAGTCTCCCACTGCCTACTTTGTCATGCCCCTTAAGAATCTTAAATGTTTCTATAAAATCACCTCTAATTCTTCTATATTCTAGAAATATAGGCCTAGTTTACTCAACCTATCTTCACAGGTCAACCCCCTCATCCCAGGAACCAACCTAGTGAATCTCCACTGCACTATAAGGCGAGTATGTCCTTTCTTAAAAAAGCAGAACAAAACTGCGCACAACATTCTAGGTGTGGACTCACCAAGGCCCTATACAATTGCAGCAAGACTTCCTACACGTCCTTCCAACGTGAAAGACACAATGCAAATGTAATGTTCTTGTTATCACATCTTCAAGATGTCACACAGCGTCTCACAGCATATACTTTGTGTTTACATGTACAAAATATAATTAACCTTTAGGGCAAAAAGAAATGTAATGCCTTTCCAGTCTAGTTTTTACCTAACTTTTGTTTTTTAGCTAGTCTTTTTCATGTCTTTTACCTCCCATCGCCCTTCAGTGTATAACAGTGTCACTTTTTCACCATGGTGTGATGCTCCATCTAGTGGCTTAAGTGAGGACAAACCAAGCACATTGAGCAGGGAAACACTTATTTGCACTGATGACCAGACTGAAAAATCAGGGGTTGAGGCA
Source organism: Hydrolagus colliei (assembly GCA_035084275.1). Taxonomy (NCBI): domain Eukaryota; kingdom Metazoa; phylum Chordata; class Chondrichthyes; order Chimaeriformes; family Chimaeridae; genus Hydrolagus; species Hydrolagus colliei. The sequence goes on along the minus strand of CM068747.1, from coordinate 16,160,618 downwards.
AAAATAAACGAGGGTTGCTTGACACATTAGGCCAAATCTATTCATAGATAAAAATGCAGTTGCAGACTGCATTGAAGAATAGCATGTCATTAATAAGAAGCTGACACAGTTGTAAAGTTCAGAGTTCTGCTCACTTCAACCCAGTATTTAACCCTTAGACGACCAACAATAACTCTGGACTGTTTTCAATCGGTAACATTTAATGGTTTTATTTGTGTTTTTGATACGGTGGCTCTATTCTTCAAGCAATCTAATGAGCAACCACTGTAACCTACTATTGCATTTGCATATATCAATTGTAATTTAATATTCAAGCATCTCCATTGAAAATGAGATACAAAATTTAGCAGAAACAGGCCGTCTGAAATAGCGAGAGTATATTACCAGATGTAGAGATGTACAGAGATTACACTTTTTTTTAAATATGCACTACAAACATAACAACACAGGTTATATTTCATGTTAATTTGCACAGTAACAAAACTGGCAGAAAAAGACTGAGGGCAACTATTTTTAATGCAGTAAGAATACAGAAAGAAGAGAAAAGCATTGCATTTGCCACTGGATGCGACCAAACTAAATGCTCTGAAGTGCAAGTACCGTATTTGGTATATACAATGTATGTTTAGATGACTGTCAAACAAGAGTACTTGAGACTGATGGAGGAAATTTTAAAGTCCATCCCCCACAAAGTCTTTCAGTCTTTTTAACCACCCCAATTGACTAATAGCAGGTGTCAGGTAGGTTCAATACTGAGGCCTGGATATGCATTGTTTAGGCAAGGATAGTGACTACAGATGGCCAGACTGCTCGGAATTCAGATCTTTGATGGATAATTTATGCCACAATTCACTTAATGGCTACTAACAGTCACAAATGAATCAGTTTAACATATTATTTCAGCACCATTTGCACTGCACAACTTAAGATAAAACTGTTGCCATTTATCAGCTCTACAAGCTTTAGGTTGAAGAGCTCAGAGGTTTCAGGTAAGGCTTCAGGTTGAATGATTAAGGAAATTCTCAATTACATTGAACACTAACTTAGCTGAGCACTATATTGTATCCTCAACTGGCATTTAGTAATCTGCCTTGAGTGCGTTTTACTATCTCTAGTCATCCGTAGAAGTTTTTATATTAGCAGCCTATGGCAAACAAATGGTTTATTGAATTTTTCGTAAAATATGAACGTATTTTGTGGTACACATGTTTAGAAGATGCTTTGCAGCATTTCGAAGCAGGACTATTTAGGAAGGAGGAGAAAACCACTGATGCCTGTGCAGTGTAGCTTAGTGATCAGAGCACTCGCCTCTCAAGCGAGAAGATCGGGTTTGATTCCTGGCCAGTGCAAAACTAGGCAAGTTTCCTTCCTGCACACATCTCTGTTTACCCAGAAGTAAGTAGGAATCCAATTGTTAGTTGATTGGCAGATCACATTCTGGGGGGGGGGGGGTAATAACCCCTTTGAAAGAAAGAATTTGGTCCCTCAATCCACAATTGGCTGCCAAATTTCACACTCAAAATATAGTTAATTCACTTTACATTATATTCTCTGAAGCGCTTTAAGACATCTGAATGACTTGATAAGGCGCCTTATCAAATGCAAGGATTATGTTTATTATCAAGGGAAGGAGAGCAGAGTGGTACTAATTGAAGTTTCCGGCATGCTGTATCCCAAGGATAGTGTGTGTTTGGTTGGAATGAGGATTTAGAATTTGGCTAAACTGATTTCAGGGAGTGTGCAAAACCGTTGCAACATCTACATTCCTGTATTTGTGTTTGGTCAGCCAATAACAGAATATCATTGACAGAATCCTCCCAGTTCTCTTCTGTTTTTCCTTCAAATAATTTAATCTGTTCTGCCTGGTTTATACCACTGCAAGCAAAGCAATATCTCTTCCAGCAATAGAAGAATGCAGAGCTGGAAACCTGATGTATGCTTCATGCTGATTATTTAGTGGTTGGCAGCAGAGATAGTTTCAGACTAGAGTAACTAAGTTTATGTGCAGGGCTTGGATTTTGGTGTTTTGCATTTTAATATTAAAACTTTTCTGCTTGACCCTTCCACAAAATAATAAAATACTAATAATTCTTGCATTTGATTTAGTGGCTTATCATGTCATCGAGACGTCTCAAAGTGCTTTACAGGATACAACATAAAGTGTAGGAACTGTGTTTTCGTGAGTGAAATGGAGCAGTCGATTATGCACAGAAGTGTCCCAAAAACAGTTGTGGATTGGCTGACCAAATTTTTATTCTTATTTTTGAAGGGATTATTAGCCCTGGAAACTGATCCACCAATTGACTAACAATCGGGTTCCAACTTATTGCTAGGTATACAGAGATGTGTGTTTGGAGTCAGGAAACTTGCATAAGATTTTGCCTCTTCCACTGGGTAAAGTTAGGCCTGCTGTTTGCCCCTTCCTCCTTACACGACTTTCAGAAGCCAAACCTTCAGTCACTGTACTCCAGCTTCTGGAACTCACATCACCAATTTTCAAAAACTGCCAAAAAAAATCGAATTATTCTAATACTCGCTCAAGATTGCCTCAGTGCACATTATCTCTCAGGACTGCACTGCTCAGCTTCAATGGTCAGTTCCTTATTGGTTTAACTCCAATTGCAATAATAACTATGATCTCACCTAGAAAGCAATTAGAAAGTAGAGGAAGTAACCAGTGCTTTTTGAAATACGGTCACCAGCCCTACCCCTCTGTGTCCAGCACAATATCTGTAAAGTGCTCTAAGACATACTCTACCTGACAAGCACAATATAAGCACAGGTTGTTGCAACATATTATTCGCATAATATGCTCTTATGTAACATTTTTCAAAAAATTGATTGAAAGTACTTGGATGGTGTGGTACAGGTGATGCTAAATTGACTTGCTCAAGGTTTCCTCAGTGCAAATTATCTCTCAGGACTACACTGCTCAGCTTCAATGGTCAGTTCCTTATTGGTTAACTCCAATTGCAATAATACCTATATTCTCACCTAGAAACAATTAGAAACTAGAGGAAGAAACCAGTGCTTTTTGAAACTGAATATCTGTATGTTCCAATTATCATGCAGTACCAACCTTTATGTAACATACACCTGGTGTATAACTACTTACACTTTGTTTCTTTGAAAAATCCAATAATTTGATGTGCTAGTATAAAATCCAATTCCAAGGGATATTCAAAGCCTAGTTGAATGAATTGTAATGTATTCTGGTTCTGATGATTAATATTGACCTTACACTATCATTTTGACTGAAAGAGATTTATAGTTCCACAAATAAAGAGGCTTCAGCTATCAGAATTTGGTGTTTGTTCAGTGATTCACCAATAAAAATCATCTTTACTTATTTTTTACATATTCACAAAGATGAACAAATAATGTACCTCAAAACTAATACATCATTCGGAAGACAACTACAGTACTGTGATTGCTGGATAAATTCCCAGATATATAGTATATTGTTTGAGTCATAAAAGTCACAGACCAGAAACCTAAATTCAGATAACTTCATGATTATTTTCTGCACTGCATAATTTAATGAATCCTATGAATTGATCGAAAACAGTGATCAGAATCCAAACACACCACATAATTCTCCCACAAGAGATTCATCTGCTTATTCGTACACAACAATGCCAAAAGAAAAATGAAACCTGTCCATTTTACTTTTGGAAAGACTGTAGCACGTGGATCAAAAAACTGCAAGGCTATGATAATAATAATAATCCTTGTAGTTTATTATAGTGCCTTAACACTTGTTCAAAATGCCTCAAAACACTTCACAAAATATACTGTAAAGTGAATTGGCTGTATATTTTGTTGGTGAAACACAGCAACCAATTGCACACAGTAGTGTCCCACAAACAGTCGTGGATTGAAGTGACCAATTTATTTGTATTTAAGTTAATTATTACCCCCAATCGACTAACTAATCAGCCTTCTGAAGAAAAATGAATGCAGCTTATTGCATCACATTGCTATTAAATGTTTCTGCCCTAGAGATGTCTAATCAATAAGGATGTTAAATTGTTTGCAATTCTTATTAGATTGTCATACACTCCCTTTTTGGTGTTTAAGCCGGTATCAATTAGTTTGCAATTGCATCTTAGGCATCACTAACTATGTTTCAGTTACATTCATATACTCATGTGCTGACGACTCCCAATCTCTCCAACTTGCTTGCCCATCATTGAACTGGCTCCTGCCTTCAGCAGCTAAGCTTTCAACTACTAAGCCACACAACTCTGGAACTCTCTACTTTAATAAATGCCATCTTCAAATCACACCTGAAGACCTTCCTCTTCAACCAAATGTTCACCTCCTCTCTCTCTCTCTCTAGCTATTAGTGTCAAGCTATTGTTTAGCACTTCAAGACGCTACATTGCGTAAAGGGTGATATATAAATGTGAGTTATTTTTGTGTAAAACATATTTTTTACAATCTGTGTTTAAATGTTCTATTTGAAATTCCTCTGAATCAAAACACCTTGGATTTAGAAGCACAGAAACAGGAGTAGGCCATTCAACCCCTCGAGCCTGTTCTGCCATTCTATAAGATCCTGGCTAATCTGAACCTCAACTCCAATTACCTGGTATTTCCCCATATCACTTAACACCCTGCCTCACAAATATCTATCACCTCAGATTTAAAGATGTGAATGGATCAGGCATTCACAATCTTTTGGGAGAGAGAGTTTTAGATTTCCACCACTCTTGAAAAGGTGAAAAACTGCTTCCTAATTTCATTCCTAAATGGCCTAGCTCTAATTTTAAGATTATGCAAGTTGTTCTGGATTCCCCCACCAAAGGAAATAGTTTTTCAGTATCTAGTATCTACCATATCAAATCTATTATTTTGAAAACCGCAATCAAATCACCTGTTACCATCTAAACTCAAGGGAATAGAGACCAGGTTTATGCAACTTGTCCTCAAAATTTAACCCTTTTGGCCCTGGTATCATTTGGTGATTCTACGCTGCACCATCTCCAGATTCAATATATCCTTGCTAAGGTGTGGTATTGAAAACTGAACACAACAACAACAACAACTTTGATTTACATAGCGCCCTCCATGCCAGACGGCGTCTCAGAGCGCTTCACAGTAGTAGATCCCGGGACTGGGGTCTGACCAAGCCTCTATATAGTTAATGCATCATTTACTCTCCTTTATATTCCAGGCCCCTTGAGATAATAGCCAACATCGTTTTATCCTTTTTGATAACTTTTTGTATCAGTGAGTTTATTTTTTGTGATTTGTGTACGTGGACATCCAAATCCCTTTGCTCATCCACAGTATTTAGAAAATATTCTGTTTTGCTATTTTTGGACCCATGGTGGAGGAACTCACATTTCTCCACATCGAATTCCATCTGCCACAGTTTTGCCCTTTCACTTAATCTATCTATTTCCCTTTGTAACTTTGTGTTCCCATCTACACAATTTACAGTGCATCTTAAGTTTGTGTTATCTGCAAATTAGGATATAAAACTCACTACTGCTTCACACAAGCCATTTATTTATAGAAATAAACAGAGAATAGGGAATAAAAGGAACGTTATCTGATTGGCGAGACGTGTCAAGTGGTATAAAATATGGTGAAAAACTGAGGCCCCAACTCAAGCCTTTGGAAAACACCACTTATCACTCCCCTCCAATCAGATAACATTGCTTATATCCCTATTCTCTGTTACCAATTCATGTCACAAAGTTACCTCAGATTCCATGTGCTTTTATTTTTGCTAATAAACTCTTGTGTGGAATCTTATTAAAATAAGTCTGAGGTACTGTCCAGCGTGGAGGGCGCTATATAAATTGAAGTTGTTGTTAGCTTATTTGTAGGTTCCGCTGTGACACTGGTAATTTGTCCTATTTCTCTGGTGCGAAAAACAGAAGCAAAATATTCATTGAAGCCTCCAATTTCCTTATTATCCATTATAGTCTAACCTACATCTTTCTTTAATGGGCCCACATGACCATTTACCACTCTCGTTCTCTTAATATATTTATAAAAACATTTGCTGTTGCCCTTGATATTCCTTTCAAGTTTTTTTTCTCACATTCCCTTGTTACACCTATTATTATTTTCTTTGTATCTCTTATTTTTAATAAATGTTTCAGTTTGCTCGATTTCCACTTCAGCAATTCATAACACACTATATTAATTCCTAATTTAGGCAAAGCACCAGTGGTTTCAGTGTTGATATATGATTAATGGTCTGTCGATTACCAAATTTCAAAGAGAAAATTACCATAATATATTACTCCAGAAAACTTGTATAAAATAGTTGAATGGACATTTCCTCTTCCTGCTGTCATATCCTTTAAATTTTGTAATTCAGTTCTTAAAATGTCATTGGTAACATCTATTCAGCTTTGCCAATTTAGGGATTCTAAAACAGAACCACAATATTTGTTTTCCAATCTGTAAGTCGCTTCCGTTTAGATTTTTAAGTCTTACAAGTAAATATGTTCCTGATCCAATTTGTTGTATTTAATTTTTTGTACAATACAATGCTTAGTAAGGTTTGCATTTATTGCACTGCAACTGGGAAGTGTAATTTTTTATGTATAGAGCAGTATATAAACTGTACATGAGAGCCCCCTACAGGTTTTCTTTGAATATCTACCCTATTGCTTCTGTAGCATAAATGTTAGGATCTAGTGACTGCAACATTTTTAATTCTTAAAAAAAAGACAATCTGATAAGATTCAAAGCAATAGCAAGCTAAATAGATGAGGACAATTCAATTAGAACATGAAACCTTGCAACATGGGAATAAAAATAGTTGAGATCTTAACTCCAAACCAGAAGGATATTAGACTGAGTCTCAGTTGACTATCACACAGGGTTGCTTGTGTCATTTGGCTCCTTCTGTCATTTCCAAACTGAGAGAGATAGGAAACAAAAACAGAAGTTGCTGGGAAAACTCAGCTGGTCAGGCAGCATCCATGGAGAACGGAAAGTGATCAACATTTCGGGTCCACGACCATTCATCAGAACCCTTCCAGTTCCGACGGAGGGTCGTGGACCCGAAACGTTGACTTACTTTCCTTTCTCCATGCATGCTGCCCGACTTGCTAAGTTTTCCCAGGAATTTCTGTTTTTGTTTCCGATTTCCAGCATCTGCAGTATTTTGTGTTTTGAGAGATAGGAACTGGTGGAAGCCAACCCAAAGTTACAGAGTTGGGTTCCTTACCTCCCCTTGGAAAGAAGAGCATCTTATTTATCCCCTGCTGTACATGGTTTGATGACGGTTATGTAAAATATTTATGACTAACATGATGCAAGAATCAGCCTCAGGAATATGTGGAGAATTTTCAGAGGTATTGAAAGGAGTGAAAGGATTGCACTGGATGCACTAGCAGACGTAATGGGCTAAATCACTGTAAATTTCAGTGTCATAAATTTCTATGGTTCCATGTACAGTGCACAACACGTGCTGTGAAAAAGCACCCCTGCACCCCACCCGCCCCACCTCTTCTCTCCCTCTCTCTATCTTCCTTTCTCTTTCTGTATGTGTGTATGTGTGTGTGTGTCTATGTCTCTTGCTCTGTTTAAAAGTCTCTTGCAAATCTTTCTCTTGTGCCTACTATGGGTATATCCCCTCTTCAACAACAACAACAAAATTACATTTATAGAGCGCCTTTCACGTCGGGAGGACATCCAAAAGGGGATGTCCCGGATCTCTCCTCCAGTCACCTCCCCACCTCCCTGACCACCAACAACACTGGATTTCTGCGCCATCTCTGCAAAGTGTTTTGAGACATTACCTTAAATTATAGACTCTATAAAACTCCAAGCTGTTACACACAGTTTTGGCTGAGCTGGAGTTCAAACCAATAAGATCACAATTTTTATTCCCTATATTAGGTAAACTTAATTAATTTGTGAAGTGGCCACAACAATTGGCCCGGGCAAGATGAAGTGAAAGTAAAGCAAGATTAATGTTTCTAACTGCTATCCAGCCATTAACTTTCAAAAGACATACGTAAAGTCATTGGGTGAGGCTTGGATCTGGCTTGGCTTTAACGTTTACTCCAACATTAAAAAAATCTGCCAACGCTCAGTGCTTAGGTTCATATATGAATAATGGTCACTTGAGTGAGGTTCTGGAGATCTGCCAGAAGTTTGAGGAAATATATCCCTGCATGATTTACCAACCTTAAGGGAGGAAGCGAGAAAATGGATAAAAGAGCAGAAAACAAATTCACCCTATCCTATTTATTATTGTCTACATAATTAATTACTGGTGGGGTAATGATAGACCATTCTCTAATTACCAAATGTTGCAACTGAATCTTAAACACATCATCTGGAGCATTGATTTATTTAAAAAATGCATTAATCTTCAGCAGCACGTTGGTTGGCAAACTAATTTTTGGATATCTATACTGAATACAAGGATTTAATGAGAGCTAGCGAAAGTGCATAATTTAGAAAAGGTGAAATTCTTTATCGTGCAATACAGTCATGCATTATAATTTGTGCATTTGTAAACCTACATAGAGGTCCTGTAGCTCAGTGGTTAGATCAATCGCCTTGCAAGTAAGAGACCTGGGTTCGATTTTCAGCTGAGCAAAACCTTGTGCCATCTGTTGTATGGGCACTGTCTTGAAGAACAGTGCTGTGAAGGGGGCAAAGGGCACTCTGTTCCTGCTTATCTCTCTTCAGGCCCAGCAAAGTCTCAATGCAGGTCAAGCTTGCGGCATTCAAAACTTGTGCAAACAGTTCTCCTTTTTTATAGTAACAATAATCCTTGCATGTGATGTAGCAGCTTATCACTCTTGAAACATCTCAAAGCACTTCACAAAATACACTGCAGAGTGAATTCACTGTATATTTTCTTGGCGAAACGTGGCAGCCAATTGCACAAAGCAGTGTCCCACAAATAGTCGTAGATTGAGTGATCAAATTATTATATTTATATAATTTGCTTGATTATATCCCTTGCTTGATGGGAATATTACCTCCATTACTTTTAGGTAAACACAGACATGTGAAGTAAAGAAACTTGGCCAACATTTCGGCTTGCCAGGGAATTGAACCCAGGTTATCTCATTTGTGAGGTGAGTGCTCTAACCGTTAAGCTACAGGACTCCACATGAATTCAAGCTCTTGGGGTGCAGCGAAGAGTCTATTTCCAAATTCCAGCATCCAGCAGTATGTTACATTTGTGGCAAACAAGGAATTGGCTGCAGGGAAGCATGGGCTCTAATACTCTAAAGCACACTCTGGGGTCTCTAAGCCTTAGCTCTTGCCAACCTGCAATGAATACTTTCCAGAATTAAATAAGCAGGATGCATCACTCCATGGAGAGTGTGCATTCAATTCCAACAAATATCTCTGAAATTTCTGTGTGTAGGTGGAATTCATGGAACTCTAAGTTTGGTTTCGGTGTTAAACATGGGTTTCCAGATGTGTCAGACACATGACTGACCAAAATAAAATTTTCTGCAGACTCTCCAGTTTCCTTCCACTGCGAGTGCTTGCCAATTCTTTCAGAAAATGTTCCAATCAACTCTGCTTTAACAGTCTCACCTGGGAAATCACTCCATACAGTTGCAACCCTCTGAGAGAAGAAGCTCCTAAGGTCCTCTCCTTTTCTCTTGTAGAAACAATCTGGAATTCATACTCTCTAGTCCTCCAATATCCAGCTATCACAAAAAGTTTTCTTTTTTAAAAAAGAGTAATGCGGAGGGAATAAATTGTGCATCGCAATAAAACTTTCCTTCATGGGAGGGAGATAAGTGGGTTCTCCTTGGAGCTAAACTAGCATCAAGGTGACAGGCTTGGCAATGGAATGGCAGAATTGAGGAAGCCCTCTATGGTAGTCCGGTTCCTAAGACAGGCAGAGTTGCTGAATTCTGGGGCTCTGCTGATGATAATAATAATAATAATCCTTGCATTTGATATAGCGCTTTTCATATCTTATCAACATCTCAAAGCGATTCACAGAATATACTGTAAAGTGAATTGACTGTATAGTTGTGGGTGAAACGTGGCAGGCAATCACTCACAGTGTGTCCCCACAAACAATCATGGATTGAACTGACCAATTTTTATTATTGTGTTTTTTTTTGGACAGATTACTATTAGGAGTGTGGAGCAAGGAAACTTGCCCAAGGTTTTGCCCTGATCTGCCTGGATTCGAAGGTCTCACGCTTGCAAGGTGAGTGCTACAGGACTGAGCTATAGGACAGTCAGTGTGGCTCATCAGCAGGAACTGGAAGGACAGACCAGTCACTGGGGATAGGGAGTCATCCCACTCAGCTCCTGTTAACTGCAACGTGTGGGATGGTCCTAGCTGGACAAGCAATGGAAAATCTTGACTACATGAATATGAATGGCGAGCTATGCGGTTTTATCTAGCTTGGTTCTAGGAATATCCCAACACACACTCTGGGATCCCCAAGCCTTGGTTCTTACCAACCTGCACCTAATACTTTTGCGATTTCGGTTAGTAGGATGTGCCCCTCCAGGGAGAGCATGCGCATTCCATTCAACAATCTATCTCTGGTAATTCCATCTGTAGGTGGGATGCATGGAAATTCAGCTTGGATTTGATACTCTTAAGTACGGTGATGGGGTTCTGCATGTGTCAGACACCCGACCGTCCCAAAAGAGTTATAATTCCAATAAGAGCAGTAAATGGAGAAATCAGGCTCTCAGATGACCAGGTCGTATGTCCAAAAAGGAATATGCTACGTTAATGTATATTGGCCAGCACAATACTTAACTATAACACTAGAGTTTTAAATACTCAAATGCAAAACAAGTCTGAATCCCAGGCTCGGTGACATTTTCACTTGGGTTCATCTGGGGAAAGAAATTCCACAAAGAAAATTGACTGTCTTATACTTTTGTCAAGCTGTTGTCTACATCATTGTAATGAGTTCAGATTATTCTGTAGCTTAGTGGTTAGAGCACGCATCTCACAAGTGAGAGGCCAGGGTTCGACTCCTGGAAGAGCATAATGTTGAACACTCTGTTTACCTAGCACTAAGTAGGAACCTGGTTTATTAGCCAAGTAGCGGATCGCTTTCCTGGAAACAATAATTCCTTCAAAAAAGAATTGGTCACTGAAACTGTCTGTGCGTCACTGCTGTGTGCCACTGGTTGCTGCATTTCACCCACAAGATATATAGTCAATTCACTTAACAATGTATTCAGGAAAGCGCTTGAGGCATCTTGAAGACAGGATCAAGTGCTATATTAAATGCAAGGATTATTATTTTGTACAAAACAAAGTTACATTGATGGGGAGTGGATAGAGACGTGGGGGGAATGCAGTTGTCTTGACTAGTACTAACCACTAGCAGAATACATCTGGTCATTATTGATTGTTTGCAAGCTCAACAAGATAACAAGGAGGATAAGAGGAATATTTTTGTAGTAATTACATTTATTTTTTATCCAGGGCGTAACTTACAGAAACTTAGTGCATTAGCAAACAGTTATAGTGTGCCCAAAAGAACATAGCAAGAGATCATGCCATTTATATCTACAATTCATCTACTTGAACCATAGATGCCTGGAACACACTTGCAGTTCTTTAACTCAATCAACTCGTTAGTTACAGACTTCTGCTATTACCAGTGGTGGTATCCTTAGAAGCTTGAATCATGGCTCTTTCTTTTGTTTTGAATATCCATCTGTATTCATCCCCCAAATTTTTAATCTGCATTGATTGTAAAGGCTGTACCCTGCCATCTTTGTTGAGCTAACTGACCTCCAAGAAATTGTATAAAGCAACTTTGCAACAACAACAACTTGCATTTATATAGCACCTCCCACACAAGTAGAACCCTCCCCCACCCTCACACCTCCCACACTTGCTCTGGGGTACTAACATTGACTTGTTTTTACAACGCCTTTTAACGTTGGATGACAGTACTGTGCTTCGCACAGGTAATGGCAATCTCTACACAGTGAGGGAAGGATATAGAGTTTGATCAAATAACATAGTCAACAAAGGCATTTTTTAAAGAACTGTCTGAGTTTCCATCCCCCTGTGAGAAGCCAGATCACCTCTGTTCCACATCCGGACAACAGATGGACTGAGAATGATGGATTTGTACCTGTATCCTTACAACTCCATTTAAAGCTGGAGAACTGGGCCAAGTGATTGTGTTAGGACCCTGAAAGATATGTCAATCATTTCGTATGGTACGTGCAACATATTTTTGTGTTGTTGCCTAATGCTACTTTGAGTTGGTTGAGCCTTTTCACAGCGAGCCCTTCATTTTGCAACCAAACTATGTTGGATTTAAGTTCCTGTGGATTCATATGATTTAATTCCAGACATCCTGAAGTGTCATAATTTAGACCCCAGTGATTAACTTATTAAATCAATCAATCGTTCCTTCAATTGCATTACTGAAAAAAGGAATCTAATCAATTCTTCTTTGGAGTTACAATGAGTACAGCAGTGTCTGAAGGCATACATGGCTGCTTATTTTGAATTTATAAACAACCTGAGATATCAATGTTGATACAAATATTGCCAGAGAGTTCTAAATACTCATAGGAATACGCAGCAGCCTCTATTTGAAAGGAAATGCATTTGTTTCCTCGAGGAGCATTCTGCTGAGCTGCAATATGCTTGGAAAAAAATCAATGCAAGTCAAATACTGGCTGTAAGTGTAAGGAATCATGTATGGTATGACTTACCTTGCCTGCTTGTCTCTTTTCCTGGGTGGCCTGCTTAAAACCTTTGAATCTGTGCAAAAAGCCTGGAAGTGTTTGCATGATGGATTGGTGTCTGAAGCCCAGCAGGATCAATAATAAGTGTAAACTGCAGTAAATGCTTATTCATCTTGGTATTTCAGCAGGGGCTCTCACCATCTGTAATCCATTTTAAAATCAAATCAGTGAAAGCAATTTATTATTAATACTAGTTTTTTTTGGTGGGGGAGAGGTTGATGTTCTGTTGACTTTGGAATACTAAGTACTGCAATAGGGAAATCCTGATGGTAACGACCTCGTGTGAGAATGAACTGGCTTGGAGGAGTTACTGGATGTGACAAATTGAGGAGCTGAACTTATGTCAATATATATAGTCATTAACATAGATTGCTTCAGTGGTCTTGTCATTTCAACCATGAGCTGGTTGCTAATTCAATTCTATACATAGTATAGCTAGTTTCCACAACAGTCCTATGAACTTATCAAGACAAATTTGCTTGCAATGAAACAAGACAAAATAATTTTAAAACTAAAACATAAATCTTTCCAAGACTTGCTGCACCACCAACAACAATAACTTGAATTATTATTGTGCCCTTCATTTTTAATGGAGTGCTTAAAACCCGAATAAGCAGAATAAGATGAATTGTCTAGAGAGAGGCAATGATAGGAAAGTAGATGTGGTGGCGCACAAAGTGAGTGATGTTCATTGCATTCTACCCATCCTCACTACTGACCCCACATACCATGTCAATACTCACAATTCTTTGATTAGCTACCAGAAGTACCGCTCATTCGGAGGTGTCTCATTACGTGAAAAATCCCAATAACCTTTAATAAAGGCGAGGATCACTACAATGTTTGATGAAATGAAATATAAGCACCACACAAAAAAATTATAGATCTATCCGATGCCATAGCAAGGCAAAATGCTTACGTTCTGATGCAACTTCTAAGGGATTAGAGGAGGTCATTTTCAATAATTGCTTCAATAACAGATTCTAAAAGTAATTTCAGAATTGATAAATCCAGGTTTTAATAGAAGAAAGAAATGTTTCTGCTAAAATACATGCCCTGAAATGAAATGGCATTACTTTTATCCTTTGGTGAATCATACTTTTATTTACAGGAAAGTTTATTAGATTTTTACATAATTTTTACACACAGCTTCAACTCAGTTGCTGTCTTCCTATTAAAAACACATCATTTTGGAAATAGACTTTTCACTCAGAATTCAAAACATTTACTAAGCCTTGAGAAACCACAACTTTCACTGAAACCAAGTTCAAGTACTCCCTTTTTGGTTCATTATTACCACTTGAAATTAAATTTTACTGGTTGCATTGAATTGTGCAACAACAACAAACAATAACAGTACATTTATAGAGTGCCTTTCACGTTAGGTGGACGTCCAGAGTAGTGCAGTGTAGATTATCCATTCAAACCAGATTTTATACAATTTATATAAATTTGTCTGCAACTAAGACATTGCTTTTATAATCTTAAATGTTTTCGTCCCAACTGATATGATTTATGTGAGTTTTACTACTAATATTAGTATTAATTTAGCATGTTACCAGCTTCCTTAGAGAGAAAAATACAAAGGTAAGAATATTCTAACTTTTATATGAAATTGGGATTCGACAAGATGTCTACCTTGAGGAGTGTAACCCGTTTAACAACAGATGGAAGGTTACACACAAAATGTTAACCTGTCTCTTTCTGTTTCAGAACCTGATTGATGCGTTTCCAGAACTGTTTTGTCATTGTTAACCAATACCTTGAATTGTGTTCACAAGACAGAATCTTCAAAGAAAAAAACTTCCCAAATCCAAAAGGTAAATATGGACGTACAGGGTTTTTTTCAGTCCTGACAGCTCTGCTAAAGGAACAAGCTTTGCAGCGTCACAAGCAAGATTCTCCAATGTTACATGATAATAGGATTATTATTATGGTTATTATTAATGTATAACACAAAGATGGGTCTTCTTTCTGTTAAATACATTAGGGGTGAAAAATGCATTCTGTCATAACAAATACAATTTAATCAAAGCTGTTGTAAAATGTCACACCTTGTGCCTTGCTATTTAATTTAGTTCAACGCATCTTTTGAATGGAACTCAACTTTATTGCAGCTCATTGGTGAGGAAAAATCATCAATTATTAAGCAGTCCTAAAGCTTTGGCTAATGTCACATTTACTTTCAATTTAATATTTGAAGAATTGAGTGGAACTTTTTATTGAAATTGATTTTTTATTAAACAAATATATGCATCTACTAAGATACAAGATTTCTTTTCACGGTATTAAATAAAATGGTAATAATATTGTTAGATGTATGCAGTGAGAATTTGCTGAAAGTTTAGGTGTTCCTTTTATCTTATTTTAACTGGAACTTTCATTCAAATAGTAGGTACATTTAAGTTGAATGATCCAAATCATTCAAATTAAATTGAAGGATAAAGCCCCGAATGTCAACATTTAAATTCATTTAAAATCCACATGCTGCATCAAATATACATATCGAAAGAAATAAAGCCTTATTTATTTAAATGAACGTGACAATAAATTCCACCCTTCAGCCACTGAAAGTTAGATTTAGTAGCTGAAATGCTTAAGGCAGCCATACCCCATATTGATTTCCATTAGCAGTGGATAGGGAACAAATCAAAGGAGATATTTTCTTGCTGTATTTGGTTTTGAAACCATCATATATATACAGTTCTTAACATGGAACCTTTCAAAAAAGCCAAGTTACCAATATGATTCCATTTATTAGGGAATTGATATGATTAGGAAGGCTTGAGGCAGTTAAGCTTGTGTGTTTTTTTAACAGTCTAGGTTAATAGTTTAAGAATATTTAATAGACAAGGAGGAGTCTGGAGAGTTCAGGATATAGTGAAAATAATATTCCTAGTAACAACGAAATCAGAAAATGTGTGGGCATTCAAGGTTCAAAATAACATTGTTACATTTAACATTAATAATAATAATGATAATAATTAATTCAAATCAAATGGATGCATTTGAAATTTTACAAGATTGTACTGTGAAGTATTGTGTTTGTGTATTTAGGAGGCACAATTCATATACAATTTGCATTCACCAATGATCCACAAATTCTGATTTTAAAGCCCAAATTATTCTATTGCATCTTTAAAACTAACACAATGTTTTTATATTTATTACTACAGTGGTATGTTGTTATTAAATAAGATCATGGGATTATAGCCAGAACAACCTGCAATGTCTTTGTTTTCTCACTGACTTGTGTCTTGTCCTCCCCTACAAGAATGAATTGTCTGCTACTTGATCTAAATGACCATATCTTTTTAATTTCCACCTACCCGACGTGCTACTACTTATAACTTGAAAATAATGAGTAATTGATACTGCAATCACAAAGATGAAAAACCGTCCTCTATTTCCGTGGAGGCATTGACATTTGATCAGAAATCACAAATGAATGTGTCTCAGTCAATGGCTTGGTCCAGAAGACGTGAAAAGCACTATATCAAATGCAAGGAATATTATTATTATATACTGTAGGTAGTTTCCCTTTTTCTGCATTTGAACCATCTTGTGCATGCAGAGAGTGTGGCCAGGTAATAGCACAGGAAACTGTGATTATATAAACAATGTATTTGTACAAGATTTCAGGCCACACAGCATGTGATGTCATGTATCTAATCTGTGCTGTCCTTGTTTATTAAGTGGACAGAAAGTTCATTTGTGTGCTTGTGTTCCACCTGCTCCAGTCTGCTCATGATGAATGAACCAACAATCTTGATGCATTTTAGTGTGTTTGCTATTGCTGACCTCACCATTATAACTGAGCTGAATGTCTAACCTTTGACCATCAGCACTTCAGAGTGTTCATAATGGCCACAAAAATGAACCAATGCTTTTGATGCATCTTGTTGATAGGGTGCTTGTTTCATTTAGTTTCATTGCTACCTTTCATTTAGTCCCGAAACATAATCAGTCAGGTTGCATTGAGGTAAAATTTGGACTTCCTTTCAATTGTTCAGCGTTTTACAGAGGGATGGATGGTGTACGAGACTCGATTAATGGTTAAGAAGAGTTGAGATTCAAATCAAGCTCTGAGGAAGTGAGAGAAGTACATTATTTGTTCATGCACTCAGGTGATAACTACTGAAGAGTATAAAGGCAAGTGCAATACTTACACCTACATCAGTGGGGGGGGGAACAAAAGTATTTATTCTTCCTAAGTCCAATGTGACTGGTGTCTGTTCTATCAGGGACGCTTCTGTTCAAATAACTACAATAACAACAACAGCGATAAAATTACACTCGTATAGCACCTTTCACATCAGGAGGATGTCCCAATCACACCATGATTCCTTTTCCAGGTTCATTAAAATTGATGTGGCCGATCACGTTGCTAGGTAAACTGAGCACACTAAAATGAAGCTTCATTACTGATTTGAAAAGAAAAAGCAGTACAGTAGTTAGTATTGTGATTAGTTTCTGTCTTATTCAAGGATTATATAATAATTCTTGCATTTGGTATAGCGGCTTTCACATCTTCTTGGCTGCTGCGTTTCACCTACAAAAAAATTAACGCCTACATCATTCTATTCCCTCTTTAAAACTAAAGGAACATTTTTATATTCATTCGTAGTATGTTGTTACTAAACAAGGGATCATGGGATTGTAGTCAGAATACCTTACAATGTATTCTGTGAAGACGTCTAGAAGACGTGAAAAGCACAATATCAAATGCAAGGATTATTGCTATAAAGCTTCCTTCATGTGGGATAGCGGCTTAGAGCACTTACCTGTATATTTTTCCTACAAAATATAGAGGCAATTCACTTTTCAGTACATTTTGTGAAGTGTTTCGAGACGTCTCGAAGCAGTGATAAGGCACGATATGAAAAGCAAGGATTATTATATATATATATATATAAAGATAGATATATATAGATATATAATCTGAAATATGTATCCTCTATATCTAAGAGTGCTTATGCTCTCAGGTATAGTCAGTTAAGGCTTCAGGACTCCAGAATATAAATTGAGGTATTGCTAGAGTTTACAAGCTAAATTTATATGGTTTGCCATTTGAGAGCATTGTCTGCAAGCTTCTCTCTGCTTGTCCAGCATTCCATCACCTGATCTATTAGGATTTTGGCTTGCAGTATTAACATAAACTGACAGGGAAGAATCCCTGCTGATGAACTGTGCTGGACTGTCTGTCATCAACAGTGACCTGA
Organism: Hydrolagus colliei; assembly: GCA_035084275.1. Taxonomy (NCBI): domain Eukaryota; kingdom Metazoa; phylum Chordata; class Chondrichthyes; order Chimaeriformes; family Chimaeridae; genus Hydrolagus; species Hydrolagus colliei. Next base: position 16,142,691 of record CM068747.1, on the reverse strand, counting down.
AGTACCGCTGACCTGCACGGTTTAGGAACTAGACTACCGAGACCGCCACAGAGGGTGGATAGGATTCTGACAATCCGTTGCTATGGAGTCTCAGGAAGTGAAGTGTACAGCGCTGTCTATCATGTAGAGTTCTTGTAATGTTTCGCGGAGTCGAGTGTGTCTGTTACCATGCTGACCTCCTATGTATTGCAGTCATTATATTCATTGAATTTTACATATTTTAAAACCCTACTTAAATGTAGTGGATGGAATCAATCAGTATGTGGTATAAAGACACCTGATGGGACTTGCCACTTTATAGAAAAATGCTCTTCAGATTCTTGAGCCGGACATTCTTTAGCTGTGTTTGGTAACCCATCGAGTTCTGTTATGATTGTTCTGTACTCTTTTTTTTTAATTGCTGGAAGTTTGCCAAAGTAATTTAATTGCTCATTCAGCAAAGCACCCAAACAAATAAATTAGAGCTGCCCTGTAGGACAAAAAAATGGAGAGAACCATAAATCTGCCATTTTCATAGAAATGTTTTCAGATATAATAATGTGTTGAAGGTATTACCAGGGCTACATTTCAATGCAGTGTCAAAAATTGCTGATCTGCATTGAGTAGTTTCACCTCCTTCCTGCAGATAACCCTGAACAGTCAAGAAGAAAAATTGATGAAAGATCTATTGCTCAGCATAATGAACTATCCAAACACTTCCCAACCTGATTTCACAGCAGAAACACTTTCACATGCGGACTATCTGGCAAGCTTCTCTCTGCATGTGCAGCTAAGACGACTCTAACCATTAGCTTGCAGAATTAACTGGAGCTGAGTGGAAAGCATCCCTGCTTCCAGTGCTTCCAGTCTGCCACTCCAATTCCTGGCGACTGGCCAGGAAACACTCGACCAACACCACCACACATCGATTGCATGTCAGTATTGAGATGTTCTTATTAATCAGCACTGTGGAGTCCTGTAGCAGAGTGGTTAGCGCTCTCTCCTTTCAAGCGAGAGATCTGGGTTCGATTCGTTAGGCAAATTTCCTTATTCCACATATCTTTGTTTATTTAGCGGTAAATGGGAACCCAGTTGTTGGTTAGTTGGCTCAATGCTTTTCTGGGGATAATAATCCCTTCAAATTATATTTTTTTAACTGAAGTTACTCAATCCATGATTGTGCAATTGGTGGCTGCATTTCAACCATAAAATATACAGTTAATTCACTTGCAGTATTATCCTGTGAAATGCTTTGAGACATCTCAAAGATGTGATATGGGGCTTTATTACAATAGAAGAGCATGCAGCCAATGCCACAGTATAGGAGGAGAGGTTGGAGGAATTGGATAGGATAAGAATAAACAAAAGAGGTACTAAAATGTTTGACGGTGCTCAAGGTAAATAAGGCACCTGATCCGGTCAGGATGTATCCTGGGCTACCAAAGGGAAGTAAGGGTAGAAATAATGGAGGCTCTGACCACAATCTTTCATTCTTCCTTGGACACTGGGGTGGTATCAGAGGACTCGAGGGTTGTAATTTTTATTCCCTCGTACAAAAAGAAGATTAAACCCAGCAGGTTAAACCAGGGAACTACAATCCCATCAGCCTAACATTAGTCGTGGGGAAACCTGTGGAGACTATAATCAGGGAGAAAATTAATTTTCACTTCCTAATATATGGGTTAATAAAAGGACAAACAACACAGATTCATTAAAGGCAAATCATGTCCAACAAACTTGACAGAGTTTTTGATGAAGTAGCGCAGAGGGTGGATGAAGGCAGTACAGTTGATGTTGTTTGTATGGATTTTCAAAAGCTGTTTGATAAAGTGCTACTTAAGAGGCTTATAACCAAAATAGAAGCCCACAGTATGAAAGAGGAATAGCAGCATGGATCAGAACTGGCTGGGAAACAGAAAGCAGGGTTGTTGTGAATGGTTGTTTTTCTGACTGGAGGGAAGTATGCAATGTTTTTTCCCAGTGGTCGGTATTGGGACCTCTCCTGTTTTTGATCTACCGGTATATAAATGAACTGGACTTGGGTATAGGGAGTACAATTTCCAAGTTTTCAGATGATACAAAGCTAGGAAAAATAGTAAACTGTGACGAGGATGGTAGCAGATTGCAAGATGACATAGACAGACTGGTAAAATGGGCAGACTTGTGGCAGATGAAGTTTAAACTGGAGAAATGCAAAGAGATGCATGAGAGAGGCAATATAAGCTAGGTGGTTGAATCTTAAAGGGGGTGAAGGAACAGGGATACTGGGGATACATATAGATAAATCTTTGAAGGTGGCAGGACAGGTGGATAAACCTTTTTTTAAAAGAAAAAAGCATATCGGATACTAAGCTATATCAATAGGGTTATAGAATATAAAAGTCAGGAAGTTAAGATAAATCTTTAAAAGGTTAGGCCTCAGCTGGAGTAGTTTGTTCAGTTCTGGAAACCACATTTTAGGAAGTTAATTCAAGGAGGTTCACCAGGAATGAGAGATTGCAGTCATGAGAAGAGGCTAGAGAAGCTAAGATTTATTCTCCTTGGAGCAGAGACGGTTAAGAAGAGACTTAGTAAAAGTTTTCAAAATTATGAAGGGGTTTGTTATGGTAAATATGAAACACTGGCAGGTGGGCTAGTAACCTGTGGACACTGATTTAAAATAGTTGTTCAAAGAAACAGTGGGTAGATGAGAATAAATGTTTTCACACTGCGAGTTGTTTGGTTCTGGAATGCATTGCCTGAAAGGGTGGTGCAAATCGATTCAATAACAACTAACAATAAGAGCCGGCACATTCTTTGTTGTATATACAGTACAGTACCATGATTCTAGTGCAAGGATTATTATTAAATTATTATTATTAACTGCCCCAAGCATTTCTTCAGTAAAAAAATTCTGTTCAAAAACAATCATAAAAAATTCACCGACTGTACTTGGATGGTAAAGTATCTCCCATTCCTTTAATAATAATAATCCTTGTATTTGATATAGTGCTTTTCACATCTTCTAGATGTCTCAAAGTGCTTCACAGATTACAGTGTGAAATGAATTGGCTGTATAATTGTGGGTGAATGCAGCAGCCGATTGTGCACATCAGTAGTGGATTGAAATGACCAATTTTTTTTGAGCAATTATTATCAGGTAAGGAAACTTGCCGATGGTATCGCCCTGACTGGAATTGAACCCACTCTCGTTTGTAAGATGGTGCTCTAACAAATGAGCTACAGGACAGCTCCCCAATTTTAAATACAAAAGCTAATTTTCTCAGCATAGTAATTAATTTTCTTTAAAGAATATTCAATTGCCACATTCAAAACCTTCAGAACTTTCCCAATGTTGTTTTCCCACTAAAGCACATACTGTACATGTTCTCAGAGAAATGTGGGTAAACAATCTCTAAAATCAAGCTCTGTTGCTGAACTGGAAGACTGGAAGTTAATTAGACTTTCAATTGTTGAGGCCCATGCTTAAATTTCATGTTAATATGAACTATAATATAACTCATGGTATATTTATTTTCTTTAAGGGGGTATCACAGATGAACAAGAGTATATATTAAAATATTATTTCAAGAACAAATTAGATGGATTTAATTTTGAAAATAATATAATATCTGTACAGCAAATAGTTGGGACCTGACATGTACATACCACTGCCAGGATGATGGATGACAAACTGGATGGACATTGGTCTTGTTTTGTCTGGCAATTTTTCTTAATGGAACTGATGTACACATTAGAAACCTATTCAGTTTATTAAGCCATATGCTTCATGCATGAAATTAGATCTCAAAATAAATTTTTCTCTTTTTGATCAATTTATTTTATAAATAATAAAAATTGGTCATTTCATTCCACAATTGTTCGTGGGGCATCGCTGTGCGCAATTGGCTGCTGGGTTTCACCCACAAATATACAGTCAATTCACTTTGCAGTATATTCTCGGAAGTGCTTTGAGACGTCGGTAAATTGTGAAAAGTGCTATATCAAATGCAAGGATTATTATTACTGTATTATTTTCTCCTTCAATTTTCTCCCTTCTGTTTCTCCTGAAAGTATTCTTACCGCAGACTGTAGCAGACATCTGACATCCAAGTGGTATTATTTATGTTTGTGCCCTCTCAATCTGCTTTCAAAACCTTACTAAAAAAAACATACCTTTTGGGCTATGCTTTGGTCATTTATTTTTGAACATTCCCCATCTCCACACAGCTTGGGTATTCCTCCACCACCGTAAAGGAACTTAACTACTTGAAAGACATTATATAAATACAAGTCATTTTTTTTGAGCCTTGAGGGTTAGAGTTGGTGAATTAGTCAGATGAAGCGAGCTTCAAAGCTAGGCTGATCCATCCACCCATGAACTCTTTCCAGTAGGGATCTCTAGATATGATCAGAAACAAGTCCTCTGGGTTCCTGATTTTCCTTGCCCTACCTTGCTCAGCAATACTAAAGCATTCAATTCAGCCTCCAGATGAGATTAACTAATTGCTGTCATTAAATGGTCATGACAGGCAAATGATCCACAGAGATTGTTTTTCGGATCATTACGAGGCACTTTAGCAAGTCAAAATTTGGCTCATAATGTACAGATATTATAGAAGCAAAACCGAACATGATTTGTAAAAAATATAATTCAAGCATTATGATCAGTGTCTGTTTGAAGTCTTGTCCATTTCAAGTAAAATTGTAACCAGTCCAGTTTCCTTGAGAATTGTTGATGATCATTGAAATGAAATAATAATAATAATAATCCTTGCATTTGATATAGATGCATTTCACTTCTAGACGTCTCAAAGCGCTTCACAGAATATACTGTAAAGTGAATTGACTGATCACATAATGCGGCAGTCAATTGCACACAGCAGTATCCCACAAACAGTCGTGGATTTAAATTACCAATTGTTTCTGAGGGATTATTATTAGGTGTGTGGAGTAACGAAATTTGCCCCAGTTTTCGCCCTGCCTGGAATCAAACACAGGTCTCACAATTGTAAAGCGAGTGCTCTAACCACTGAGCTACAGGACTCCAGTTGCAAGCTCAATGTGATGTTGAAACAATGAAATTCAGCTAACCACAACCCAGGTAACAAGCCCATATGGGCCCCATATGGGACAAATTGAGTTGATCCATGTCCATATGGGCCCTACATGGGCTTACTACCTGGGAACTTATATTTAAATAGTGCTCTTCACATTGGACAGCACCTTTGAGCGCTTGAGATAAGTCTCAATATAGAATCATCCCTTAGGAAGATATGACTTCACCCCTAGACCCTGTAAAAGTAGGCTGCTAAAGAGTGTTAAATATTTTATGTGTTTGTATTTTATTCAATGATAGATTAGTGATAGTTTATTTGAGTAAGCTGTGTGAGTATGTTATGGGCAATGTACATTAAAGACGTGGGCTGCTCCGCACCCTCAGGCAGGCTGGCATTGGATCAGGCAGGCTTAGGACAAATGATAAACTGCTTAAATCTATCAAAAGCATACAGTGCAACACCTCTAGACATACTACAGGAAGAAAAACAAAGACAAGAGAATATCAGGGAAGCAGGAATATGTCAGACTGTCACCTCCCTGTTAACAATGGATGCTGAGAAGCGTGCACATCTAAGGGTAAGGTAATATACATTATGGATAATGAGGACTGAAATACTAGACAGATAGGCAGCCATGGGATAGGAATTTGGTAACTGTCCTGGATCCTGCCAAGCATTTACAACTTAGGACATCAGGGAAGATAGACACAACAGTTAGAGAGGGACCTCAAGGTGTGATCTAAGATCTCCAGTCTGCCGCTGTTGTCCGAAAAATCTAATTGCTACGAGACCATCACCAGAACTGGTAGTATACTTTTCATCTGATCCGTGTGAGAAGGCAGGGTAACAATATTCTCTGACTACAGTGAGTAGGGTGTGAAGAATAGAGAGGTACTGACCTATAGCGTACTTCAGGGAGAGAAGTATTAGGATAACTTGTGATTGACAGGAAGCCTGCAAGGTGTTCTTAAGAGCAGTTGAGAATGGAATTCTCCAAGACCTGTTGTGCACCAGCCCGCAGTCCTCAGCTAGCATTGTTTTCAAATGAGTCCAGTGTTCAGAACATACTTCGGGGAGAGGAGAAGTGTTGGGGTAATTTGTGAGAGGAAGGCTGCAAGGTGTTCTTAGGAGCAGTTGAGAAGGGAGTTTTTCAAGAGCCTTCTAAAGTACCGGTGCCTGGTCAAAATTCAAAAGTCAGTCTCTGAGGGTGCAGAGAAGTAGAGGTGAGTATATTGTTGTCTTCTTTATTTGTTTGAGTAATTAGGAATAGTATTGTTTCTTGCATGTAATTGTGAAGCGAACACTAATAACCATATATATGTGTATGTGTACATATTCTATTTGTGGTATACTTGATGTATACAGCCCTGAATTATTAACAACCCAAAGAGGCAAAATGTTGATGTATGAGCCTGGGTCTGAACAGGCCATCTCTATTTCTGGATTTGTCGGATAATAACAACAACAAAATTACACTTGTATAGCGCCTTTCATGTCAGGAGAATGACCCAAGGCGCTGGGACTCTGAGACAAGTCATTCCAGATGGCGGTCGAGCTGCTGCTGCCGGGTGAGCTGGCCAGACACGCCGTGTCCGAGGTACCAGGGCCGTCACCCAGTCAATGGTTACACCAGCTGAGGAGCCGGTCGGTTTTGGGGCCTGTCACCACACTGGGCCCAGTTCCCACCATTTTAAAGATCGTCCAGGCGGGCGGCGAGGACAAGGAGCGGTTGCTGGATGATTGTTGATTGTTATTGCTTTTGTCGTTTATTGTTGTTGTTTGATCCCCCGCCCCTAACCTTTGCCCCCCCTTTTTCTTCTTCTTCCCTCCCTCCCTGTCCCCACTTTCCTTTCTCTCCCCCTTTTCCCCCTCCCCTCCCTCTTCCCTACCTTACACCCATTTCTCCCTGATTTTGCCCCCCACCCGCCCTTCCCTCCCTCTCCCCCATTACCCCCCTCTTCTTCCCTGACTTTACCCCACCTTTCCCTCCCTCTCCCCCCTTACCTTCCCTCTCCGTCATTACCCTATTTTCTCGCTTTCTCCCCGGCCCCATTTCCGCGACTGTTTGTGGGACACTGCTGTGCGCAATTTGGCTGCCACATTTCGCCCACAAATATACAGTTGGTTTTCCTGCTCTCCTTCCCCCTACCATGACGCCTCCCCCACTTGCCATCTTTCCCCAGTTTCTCCCCTAATCCCACTTCCATGACTGTTTGTGGGACACTGCTGTGCGCAATTTGGCTGCTGCGTTTTGCCCACAAATATACAGTCAATTCTCTTACTCTCCTTCATCCTGCTCTGACCCCTCCCCCACAGCTCTTGTCTCTACCTGACTGTACAGTGCCTTGGGATGTCCTCTCAATGTGTAAGGCGCTATGTAAATGTAAGTTTTGATTGATTGATTGATTCCGAGGCATGATGAGCCATATTGGTGAAATGATAAGCAGGCATTGTTTTTGTTTAGTGATTATAATTGCTTGTAAATTAAGATTGATCAATTGAGCAGGGTTTTTACAAGTTTTCCTGTCCTTGGCACTTTGCAAGATCACAGGATTACTTTGAATGAAGAGTGCCCTTCGGACCATCTGCTCTCATCCTTCCAGAATGCCCACCCAACTGTCCTCCCAGCATAGCATCAAGTTGTTTTCAAATTAGTCCAGTGTCCTGATCTGAGCCATAATTCCTGGGAACATGTATCAGTTGTTAATTACCCTCTTGGTTAGGAAAAACGTATTATCTATCCTGAAATTGCTCCTTGCCGCTGTAATCCACTAACCTGAAGCTACATCCTAAAATATTGATCTGCAAAAGGTTGCTCGATCCTATCTATAATTTAAACTCCTCGGTATGTTTTTTCCCTCAGATGTTTTTTTTCTCAAGACTGAAAAGGCCTAGCTTGTCTAATTATTCCTCATAACTCATTGAGAATACTGCAATAGCAGTCATAACCCTTCACACAAACTTAAGAGAATGCTTGATGAGGTGCTTAGATAAAAGATATAAGAGGGGAAAGGAAGCATTTTGTGCAACTTGGTTTATTAGAAATACATCACAAGTGTTTCATTTAATCAACACATGCTTTGGGGCTGTATACAACTCTGAAGCCATTTCCCTAAGGTAAGGAAATCACAATTCCATCTGAACACAACAAGCAAAAGCAACATTCAATTATGTTGTGTCAAGATTGAATCCGAAGCAATAGTTCTTTGCTAATCGTTCGAAGCAAATAAACCACAAGAAGAAAATAAGCCATAACCAGAAGTTGTAAAGAGAATAATCAATGATTTTACTCAATTAGAACAGTGGGACATTACCTGCCTGCTATGCTCTTCAGTGTATTTTGCTTGCTACAACCAGTGAACCCCATTGATTCAGTACCAATTCTAAGCAATACTTAAAAAGGCCTTGCTGTTCACTGGAATCCAGCAGATATTTCAGAATATACAACAGTTACATAAATGGAAAAGAGCGAAAAAGGTTAAAATACCTATTAATTTAATTCCCCTATCTCACACACAGGCACACACACACACACTCCAGAAACCTATGAATAGAAACTACTATCATACCGTATCATGATGAGAAACATACCAATCAATCAGACAAAAGTAAGTGGGAAGAAATCTTAGCTATTTTAGGAAGTATACAGAATCGTATTAGTATTGTCTTGTCAGGTTTTGAGCTACTGGGTGGATTAAATATGTGCCAATTGTTTACAGGATAACTACATACTCACAGCACGGCAGCCAAAACTAACCCTGAAACTAGAATCATAGCAACACTGAATCAGACCTAGGAAACTTCCTCCCGACGTGAATGGCACAAAATCAAATGCAGGGTTTATTATAACAAATTATTTTGATCTAGCAGCTGGAGCTCCAGTAGCTCAGTGGTTAGAGCACTCGCCTTACAAGTGTGAGACCTTTGTTTCGAATCCAGGCAGATCAGGGCGAACCTTGGGCAAGTTTCCTTACTCCACACGCCTAATAATAATCCAACCAAAAAAAACCACAATAATAAAATTGGTCATTTCAATCCTTGACTATTTGTGGGACACTGCTGTGTGCGATTGGCTGCCGTGTTTCACTCACAAATATACAGTCAATTCACTTTACAATATATTCTGTGAAGCACTTTGAGATGTTGATAAGATGTGAAACGTGTTATATCAAATGTAAGGATTATTATTATTTAACTGGCTTCCAAAACGATTTGAAACCAAATATCGTTCTCCAAAGAGTGGTGTCAGCAAATCGCACTATTGCTGCTTGATTGCAATGATATTCTCCAGGCATGTGACATAATAATAATAATCCTTGCATTTGATAAAGCAGTTTTCACATATTCTAGACATCTCAAAGCCCTTCACAGATAGTACCGCAAAGTGAATTAACTGTATGTCTTTTGAGCGAATCGCGGCAGCCAATTGTGCACAGCAGTGTCCCATAAACAGTTGTGGATTGAAATGACCAGATGTTTTTTGAGGGATCATTATTAGGCATATGGAGTAAGGAAACTTGCCCAATGTTTCGCCCTGCTTGGTTTCTTGCTTGCAAGACATAATATAGCAAACATGACTAGCTATGTCCCAGTGTCAAAGACTATCCCCAACAATTGCTAAAATTATGTTGCAGAATTCAAACTGGAAAGCTGTACAAATTAATTCATTTAAACATGTAACCTTTGGAAAAAATGGAATGTAGATTATGTTTTCACGCCAGATAACAAGATTGTGGCTTTTACAAGCCAGCAGAATAATGCACATTTAAGTGGGCAGTTAGTGTCACCACAATTATCAGGTTTACATAACAAAGTTTCAGAAGTATTTGTAGAACTGTTTAGAAATTGAATCGTGTTTTCCGCATATCTCAGGTACATCCAGTAATGTCACCAGAAAATGCACCTGAAGGAAGCATGATGTATATTTTAATGTTGTATCTCTCTCATAGCAAGATAAATCTAAAAGGCTTCTCATGCATTTCAGCAAGTAAACGATAAACAGTAACCAAGGAAATAAACCACACAGAATGATCAAAAAACACTTGCACAATCTGGTTTTCATCTTTCCCTTTTATCAACTAACTCATGAAAGAGTCAAAGTATAAATGTGTACACCATGCAAGTATGAATATTTAGATTACATGTTGTAGGGTTTTTATGTGGTACAACCCTGGGGAAAGACAGTTAATAAAATACAGTTATTGGACAGTTGCAAGTTTCATGCTTACAACCACAGAAAATGATTCAGGACAGGCTGATCTCAACCTTCCCTGGAGACACCAACACACCAATAATTATTTGGCTAATTGTTTAACTGCGAACCCACACGGCCCGTGGGATGCAGTATCTCAGTGTTTAACTGTGTCCAACAATGTCCACCATGTCCCAACGGTATCCAACCTCTAAACATTTGTTTGGTTCTTTTTCACTCCAAAGTTCAGACAGATAATGAAATAAGAATGTGTAGCCAGGGGCCATTCTACTCAATCAAAGTTCACAGTTTGATTGTTTTATCATCTTTCCACACATGGGAGACCCCAAGCTTATCAAGGTTTTGATCTCAGGAATTTGTGAGTTCCCCTGATATCAGGTCCCCTTAATAATAATCCTTGATTTAATATAGTGTTTTTCATGTCTTCTAGTTGTCCCAAAGTGCTTCACAAAATATACTGTAAAGTGAATTGGTATATTTGTGAGCGAAATGCTGTAGCCAATTGCGCACAATTGCACACAGCAGTGTCCCACAAACAGTCATGGATTAAGTGACTAATTTATTATTGTTTCTTTTTGCTTGAGGGATTATTATCGGGTGTGTGGAGTAAGGAAACTTCCACAAGGTTTTGCCCTGCTTGGAATTGAATCCAGGTTTCTCGCTTGTGAGGAAAGTGCTCTAACCACTGAAGTACAGGGCTCCATAAATTTTTCAGTTAATTGTCCTTCCTTGATACCTTCACATTGTAAAATCCTTTCAAGATCTTGTCCAAAGCAGACTACAAAACACCAAGAGTTCTGATCAATCAGGACAATGTCAGGTTAATTTGAAACGACACATTTCTGATTTTGTGAATGTTGACTTCTGGGTCTTCTTAGTTGATTGTAAAGTCTCTTGTATCAACACAATGTCCATTTCATTTACTTGAGATAGACTGTTAGACACCATTCTTCCAAATAAGGAAAGGAATAACACCTATCCATCAAGTTTTCATCAAACATATCACAGAGCTCGAAAATATAGACTCCATTTGGTTCAAATTCTTTCTCTCACAGATCAAACAAGATTGTCCCAGTTATTTTGCATTCACTTTGGGGTATCAAACAATAATTTTAATAATGATTTTAAACCTATTCTTACAATGCCCAATGATGGTGTCTATTTTTTTTTACTCATCAAAAATGCAATTTAGCTGCATCTTGATTGCTAATTCACCGTACATGACTTGTGGCTAATGTATTGACCAACACTAATGTAAATATACATAAAGAACTCTGTTAAACATTGCCAATCGCTGGTTAATTTTTCATGTCATTAACGAGACATAACTGCAACTGTCTCTCCAATTACATGAAAAATATTACAGTTTATCAATTGACTTCTCTTAAGAGTAAGTTGAAATGTTTGTGGAATTGGCTGAAGTGAAATTGGATTAATGCAACAACCGATGGCATCAATCCCAAATCAAAACCACCTTCCTAAGAAGTTTGAATACATCACTTAACAAAATGTAATTTGATCTTCTATCATTTTGACAATAAATCAGAACTCCTTGAGCAAGGCATACTATCAATATACAACGTAAATACTGCCAGTTTCAGTTATAAAATGCAAGCCCATTTGTTGACCAGATATAAATCAGAGTTCTACCAATAGCTATCTATTTATTGAAAACTAGAGCTCCTCTGTAAAGGTTTCTTTTCATGAAACCTTGGAACTACAATAATTTGGGTTATAAACTTTCTACGGGAAGAAATCCTGATAACTACCATCACAAAAAAGATTTCTGGCTCACACAAAGGCAGTCTCAAACTTAATTTTCCATCTCTTGAAAAAACTATTTGATTAATATGCATCTAGAATGCACCTGGCAGCCCTGTGTTGGTATATTAATTTACTCAATAGATTTCATATTGCTGACCCTAACAAATAACTATTATTATTATAATTATTATTTCAAGTATTTTGTCTGTTGTTATTAATCGTGTGATGAATAACACATGTATTTCAATAAGAAAATATAGAGGTTAAGTTTATTGATATAGGAAGCATAAATCATGGGTGTTTGTTAGTAGAAGAGGTAAAAGAATGGGTTGAGGTAAAATTATTCTCCATTTGTTTGAACTATTCAGTCTCGGAGTAAATCCAGTTGAGCAATGAAATTCATCTTGAAGACATTTGCTATTAGTCAATCCTATGTAGCTTTCAGAAAAAGCCACATTTGGAATATTTTCATCTAGTTTTGGACACTGTACCCTCAAAAGGGAATTGATGTATTGGCAAGATTTCAAGGAAGAGTGACAAGGAAGATTACACAACATGAAGTTATTACTTAGGAAGACATGTCCAGAATTGAGCTTGTTTTAACTGGAGAAATGAAGATTGAGAAGTAACATGAGTCAGGACTTTAAACTGCTGAGGTGGATAATGTATGAGTATGCAGGATGTTTCTTTTTAACTTTGATCGGAGGATACAAGGACAAAAAAATGGCCTCAACTAAAGCCAGAGGTTAAATATTTTGTTTGCCGATACAGTGGAATATAAATATTAGTGTGAAATTGATACCAAGCAGAAACCATTGCTATTGGATGTCCTCCTGACTTGAAAGGCACTACACAAGTGTAATTTTGTTGTTGTTGTAACAGAAGGAAATCATTTATAGCTTAAACAACTGAAGAAAGTCCAAAGCATAATAATTTTTCTGTTGAGATAGCCAATCAAAAATTCACAGAAATTGCAATGTATTTATAGGCCATTCAGTCCATCGAGGCAGACATCTATCCAGAATCGTATGTGTGTGTCTGTAACACATACATACATATCCACACTATTCTCAATGAGGGCAGCAATAGGACCACTGCAATAAGTGCTGGAGTCCTGGATTCAGGAGAGGACCTCCAGATGAGTGTTAGAGATGTGTATAGTCAATATCTCTGGCTCTTGTATCTCTTATCATCATTCTCCTCCTCAGATTTGATAATAGTGCTCATTTGTCCATTTGAAGTAGTGCCTGCAACATCAATAATAATAATAATAAGGTCCGAAAGTGCTTTACGGATAATTGCTTTCAACTGTAGCAACTTTGCATTGTTTGGCAAATGCTGCAGTCAATTTGTAGGGAAACTTGACCAAGGTTTCGCCCTGCTGGGAATCAAACCCAGGTCTCTCACTTACAAGGCGAGATATTTGAGCTGCAGGACTCCAATTATGCCTGATCTACAAGAATTTACAGTCACAGTGCTCCAGGAGCTTGGGGATTATTCTTTTCACACACTAGCAATAATTCTGAAGAGAATACATATATCTTTTGCAGTTTTTTGTTAAAAACAATTCACAGGTTGACAATTATGAAGTTTGCAATGCATTATTAATTCTTATTGATTGAATAACAATAAATCCAATGGGTTCTCTTCTCGTGCAACAGTTTTATATGTTTAGTTTCAATTTTCCTGGTTAACAAAGCGAGTTTTGTTATTCTCCAATGCAACATAAATTCTGTAAAGAACATTCCTCATTCTCAATCTTCCTACTGTCCTTTTCCCTTCACAACAATCCCATGAATTAGGGTAGGAAACAAACAGCATTTCTTCAATCTGTTTTCACAACAGTTTGTGAGCTTGTCTGCATCTAATGGAAATATTTATTATCCGTGAGTTGTAACCTATGGATAGATCAATTCTAAATCATCATCACTGATTGCAGCAATTTCAATAATGAACAATTAAGAATTGTTTAATTGTAATTCCAATAATTCACACAATTTCTAGGCTAATCTTCATAAAATTACAAAGCTTTTAGCAGTGTGAGAGCATGCTGAATTCATTGTCAACCCCAGCTTGACTTCCTCCACTGAACTGTCTATTCTATTCCCAAATTGCACGTAATTCAGCAATATAATTCAATAGTAGGTGACTACTCTCTTATGCCGTCACCTCCAATCTGGACGATTATCGGTTCAAGCCCTGGGTCAGGACTTTGAGCTCTAAGTTTAGGTTCACACTCCATTGCAGTGCTGGTGGAGTGATGCATTGTCTGAGATCCTGTTGTCTTTCTTCAAATGAGACACTAAATTAAGGTCCCATCTGCCCATTCAGGTGAGAGGTTAAGATACTCTGGTGCTATTCGAATGGAGAAGGAGTTTCTCTCAGTATCCTGGCCAACAATCTCCAAGGTAAATTTAATTGGTGTGCTTTGTGGGACATTGTTGTGCACACATTGGGCAATTGTGTTTGCCTGAAAATACACAGTCAAACGGCAAAATCCTTGGAACACTTTGAGAAATTTTAACGATGTGATAAAGTACCAACTGTATCAAACACAAGGATTATTACTACAATAACTTTCAACTGAATTGTTCATCAAAGGAACAGCCTGGCACGGCAATCTCCCTGGTGAACAAAGCTACATATATTGACTTCAGCGAATAATATTTAGAAAATATATTATTCAGAAATAATCTGTCAAATTCAATAGCTGGCCATCAAAATTCAATGAAACAGCAGCACTAATTCTAATTTATAAATTTTCAAATATCAATCTTAACATTTTGGCTGACCCAAAGAAAGAGAATTCCAGCATCTGCAGTATCTTATGTTTTTGTTTATGTTTAATTCACTGCCACTTCTCTTCTAGCAATGCCTACCTTGAAGTTCTGCTCTTCTCTTTGAAGTGACTTTCAATCTGCACTTTTACCCTACTCGCCTTCTCTACTATCAGTTTCCCTTCTTGTGTTTGATGTTGTGTTCATTATAACTCCCTCGGGACCAATCCCAACATCGTTATCAAACCTGCCGACAAGGGTGGCACTGACGTATTTTGGCATAAGGGCCTCTACCTGGCAAAGGTTGAATGCCAATTCTCCGACAACTCCTCCTACCTTCCCCTGAACCATGACCCCACATTTCAACACCAAGCCATCATCACCCGCACAGTCAAAAACCTCATCTCCTCTGGCGAGCTTCCTCCCACAGCCTCCAACCTCATAGTCCACCAGCCCTGCACTGCTTGCCCGTACCGCCTCCCCAAGATCAACAAACAGGAATGTCCTCGGAGACCTATTATCTCAACCAGTTCCCACCCACTGAACTGATCTCCATATCTGGACTCCATTCTTGCTCCTCTTGTCCATACCTTACCCACCTATATCCGTGACTCTTTTGACGCCCTCCGCCACTTCAACAATTTTCGGTTCCGTGGTTCTGAACACTACCTATTCACAATGGACGTTCAGTCTCTATACACCTCCATTTCCCCACCTGGAACAGCGGCACAGCCAATCTCCATCCACCACTACCCTCCTCTGCCTGGCTGAACTTGCTCTGACATTGCACAACTTCACCTTCAACTTCAACCACTTCCTCCAAATAAAAAGTATTGCTACGGGAACCCGCATGTGTCCCAGCTATGCCTGCCTGTTTGTTGGCCACCTGGAACACTCTTTGTTTCAGGCCTATTCAGATCCGCTCCTTGACCTGTTCCTCAGGTACATTGATGACTGTGTTGGGGCTGCATCTATTTCCCTCCCCTCCCCTCTCAGCATTCCAAAGAGACCGTTCCCTCGTGACTCCCTGGTTCATTCCTCCATCAATACCAACAGTCGCTACCCTTCCCCCGGCACCTTCCCATGCCAATGCATGAGGTGCAATACCTGCCCTTTCACCTCTTCCCAGACCACTATCCAAGGCCCCAAGCCAGTTTTTATGTGAGACAGCGATTTACACGTACTATCACTAACTAGCATATTGCATCCGCTGCTCACGATGTGGTCTCCTCGACATTGAGGAGGTCAAACGTAGATTGGGTAACCGATTTGCTGAACAGCACCGTTCTGTCCACTAATAGAGCTCTGAGACGCCGTCTGGCGTGGAGGGCACTATATAAATCGAAGTTGTTGTTGTTTTAATAGAACCCTAACCTACTGGTTTCTTGCCATTTCAACTCTCCTTCCCACTTTCACTCTGATCTCTCCATTCAAGGTCTCCTACTCTGTTCCAATGAACTGCAGCACAAGCTCGAGGAGCAGCACCTTATCCATCTGCTATGGACGTTACAGGCCTCTGGCCTTAATATTGATTTTCATAATTTCAGACCATAACAGCTCACTTTTCTCCTCTTTTTGGAACCATCTGATCTGCCTGTTCTTTGGCAATTGTACCCCATTTTATTTTAACGTTATTAACACCTCTTCTCTCCAGTTTTGTTCCAACTCCCCCTTTTGTTTCACAACATTAACATCTCTTTAACCTATAATCTCCTGCTATTTACCCCATAATCCTTACAAGCCTCTCACTCCCAACATGTCCCAGTTCTGATGAAGGGTCGTGAACCCAAAACATTGACTCACTTTTCCTTTCTTCATAGATGCTGCATGAGTGTTCCCAATGATTTCTGTTTTTGTTTCAAAGATATGCTTTGTTTGTTTGAAATGTTTTGCAAACAAACCAAAATTTGCCTATATGAATAAACGTTTATTACATTACCTTCTTGTCTGAAAAATTAAAGTGCTTTTACATAATTAATACAATTTATGAAATGTTATCTAGAAAAATAAGCAGGAGTTCTAAACATTGCAATATCTAATTACTTATTTACCATTCTGGAAATAAGATTCTAATCTTCTTTTCAAATAAATTAGATAAAAAATATGAGGTTTGTTCACACAAGGTGCAAAAAAATTCTAAGATTGAAAGATAGCTTTCACTAATAATTTTTGTTTTACTACAACTAATGAGGAACACTGTGCAAACTATCAGTATGTAATATACTGCTCTGATATCTGGATACATATCTAATTTTATAGTAATGAGGCATACTGATCTATGGTGCCAAATAATGGCTCACTGGTTCATTTGCTGAGCCATTTTAGCTTGCAACAGTCTTTTATTCCCCATTTGTTTCATTAAAGTTATTAGGCTGCATAGAAGTTAATTAGAAAGTCAGAAAGCAAAATAAACAATTCTATGGCTTATGTTTGGTATACTGTCAATAATGTCTTCCTTTGGAACTGGTTGACACATTATAATCCATCCCCCCAAAAAAATAATAAAAATTGGTCATTTCAACCCACAACTGTTTGTGGGACACTGCTGTATGGAAATGGCTGCCGCACGTTGCCTACGAATATACAGTCAATTCACTTTACAGTATATTCTGTGAAGCGCTTTGAGACATTGATAAGATGTGAAAAGCGCTATATCAAGTTCAACGATTATTATAATTATTATTAAATTGCAGTGTCCATTTGATGTTGTACCTTCTGAACTTTTAACTGCTGAATGCTATCTTCACTTCAGGAGACCAAACTGATTAACTGAGGCTTCCCAGCGAATCTATCCCTTTTATCTATCCCTTTGAGATGCAAAATCCACTCTCATTATTTTGTTGCTACTATAACAACAACAACAATTTACATTTATATAGCGCCTTTCACGTCGGGAGGACGTCCCAAGGCGCTAAACAAGAGGCGTGTGACCCCAGCTGGGAGGGGAGTGTTTGGGAAGGGGTGAAACACGAAGGGGAGGTAAAAGAGTTCGGGGTGAAACAAAAGGCACGATCGAAGAGGAAAGTCTTCAAATCGGCCTTGAAAGAGGAAAGGGAAGAGGCGAAACGGAGGGATTGAGGGATGGCATTCCATAGGGTGGGAGCGGAGAAACTGAAGGCCCGGCCTCCGATGGTGGGGCGGTTCGGGCGGGGGGCTTGGAGCAGGCCAAGTCCTGTTGAACGGAGGGTCCGGGTGGGCGTGTAGGGGGAGAGTAGATCGGTTAGGTAGGATGGGGCAAGGCCGTGTAAGGCCTTGTAGGTGAGGACGAGGATCTTAAATTCGATCCTCTGGAGGATGGGGAGCCAGTGGAGACGGGCGAGGGTGGGGGTTATGTGATCACGGAGGCGGGTGCGGGATAGTACACGGGCTGCAGAGTTTTGGATGGCCTGCAGCCTATGAATGGAGGAACTGGGGAGGCCGACTAGGAGAGAGTTTCCGTAGTCCAGCCGTGAGGTGATGTACGCGTGCACGAGTGTTTCGGCAGCGCGGGGGGTGAGATAGTTGCGGAGCCTGGCAATGTTGCGCAGATGGAAATAGGCTGTGCCGGTCAAGGCGCGGATGTGGGGGAGGAAGAAAAGTTTTTGATCGAACATGATGCCGAGGTTCCTGATTGGCTTTGTGAGGTGGAGAGTGCAGCCTTGGATGTTGAGGCTGGCAGCGCCCGATGTGCGGAGGCGCTGGCTTGAGCCAATCAGGAGGGCCTCGGTCTTACTCACGTTCAATTGCAAAAAGTTGTCCCTCGTCCACGATTCGATGTCGGACAGACATGCTGTCAGAACATCGATCGTCTGGGGGTTGAGGGATGAGGCAGAAAGGTGCAACTGGGTGTCATCCGCATACATGTGGAAATTTACCCCATGTTTGCGGATGACGTCGCCCAGAGGGAGCGTGTAAAGGGTGAAAAGAAGGGGACCAAGGACAGAGCCTTGAGGGACGCCATGGGAAACTGTGCGGGGGTTTGATGAAAAGCCATTGGAAGAAACAAAATGTAAACGATGGGTCAAATAAGAGTGGAACCAGTCAAGGACTGTGCCTTGAAGGTTGAGGTGGGAGGAAAGACGTTGAAGGAGGATGGTGTGATCGACTGTGTCGAACGCAGCAGACAGGTCAAGGAGGACGAGGAGGCAGAGGGAGCCCTGGTCACAGGCGGTTAGGATGTCATTTGTGACCTTGACCAGGGCAGTTTCTGTGCTGTGGATAGGGCGAAAACCTGATTGGAGGGGTTCAAAAAGTGAATGAGTTGAAAGGAAAGAGCGGAGCTGGGAGGCAACCACTCTTTCAAGGACCTTGGATAGAAACGGGAGGTTGGAGATGGGTCTATAACTTGATGGTTGCGACGCATCAAGGGAGGGTTTCTTCAGGATTGGGGTGATGGTGGCTGTTTTAAGGGAGGTAGGGACAGTTCCTGAGGAGAGGGAAAGGTTAATGGTGTCAGAAATGAGTGGGGCTAACAAATGGAGCTGGGTGCGGAGGAGGGGGGTGGGGATGGGGTCCAATGAGCACGTGGTGGGTTTCATGGAGGTGATTGTTTTTGTGATTGAAAGCGGGGTGGTGGGGTTAAAAGTGTGAAATGGGGGGTGAGTAGGGGTTGAGGTTGCTGATGAGGGCGCTGAGGTGGAGGAGTGGTGGGGGGAGGAAACCGCAGAACGGATTTTCTCGATTTTAGATTCGAGGAAATCCAGCATCTCCTCACAACGATCGTTTGAGGAGAGGATCTGCGAGGTGAGGCGGGGGGGGGGGGGGGGGGGGGGGGGGCGGAGGAGCTGGTTGGTGGTGGCGAAGAGGAGGCGGTGGTTGTCCTTCGCTTCCAGGATTATCCTGGAATAGAAGGCTGATTTGGCGGTGGCTAGGGCGGAGCGGTAATTTTTGATGCGGTCCAGCCAGATTTGCCGGTGGACCGTGAGGCCAGATTTGAGCCAGGTGCGTTCAACTGCTCTCACTTGGCTTTTGAGGGAGCGGAGGTGAGATGTGTACCACGGTGATGATCGGGAATGGGAGAGGGTTTTGGAGGTGAGGGGGGCCAGGGTGTCGAGGGTAGTGGAGAGGGTGTTGTGGAGGGCGGTGGAGGCGGAGGATGGGTCTGTACAAAAAGAATGCCATTGTGGGAGGAGGTCGGAGGTTTCTAGGGCAGAGGTGAAAGTTTGAGGGGGAATCTTCTTCCAGGGCCGGTAGAAGATGGTGGTGGGTTTGGAAGTGGAGGGGGGAGGGATAGAGGTGTTGCAGGAAATGAAAAAATGGTCAGAAATGGCCTTGTCTGTGATGGTGACGCCAGAGACGTTGAGGCCTCGGGTGATCACCAGATCGAGAGGATGGCCGTGTGGGTGGCAGTGTTGATATGAAGGGAGAAGTTGAAAGACGAAAGTAAAGAGGAAAATTCAGAGGAAATGGGGCAGGAGGGGGTGAAATGGAGGTTGAAATCGCCAAGAATAATAAGGCGATCAGAGGAGGCACAAAATGAAACTAACAGTGAAGAAAAGTCTGAAATGAAAGTGGGGGAGGGTTTGGGGGGGCGATAAACTAGTAGGATTTTGAAAGAACTGTGGGAGGAGTGAGAGAGGGTGAGATGTTCAAAAGAGGGGAAGGAGCCGGAGGAATAGGGGGATAGGGCGAGGGATGTCTTGGAGATGAGGGCCACGCCACCGCCACGACGGTTGGGTCGAGGAGCATGGTGGAATGTGTAGTTGGGTGGTGTGGCTTCAACGAGGGGGAAAGTGTCGCCTGGGATGATCCAAGTCTCCGTCAGGGCCATGATGTCAACGTTCTCATCAAGGATGAGATCGTTGATGGCCAGGGTCTTGTTGCAGACAGAGCGGACATTTTGGAGACCGATGCGGAAAAAGCAGTTGGCCGAGGGGTGTGAGGGGGGGGCTGGGATGGTCGGCGGGGTGGGTGGGGATCTGAATAAGGGAGGAGAGGTTGACCCCCCGGGTTTGTTTCCGGTGAGGCTGGCGGTGATGGTGGGGGACAGGGCACTTGGTGTGACTGCTGTTGGACAGCCAGCGCCGAGTGCCACGGTGAGCCCGACGGAGGATTCCAATACTGGAACAGAGGGAAGCGGTGGGAGGGTCGAGCAGGGACAGTAAACGAGGATGGCGAAGAGAAAGAAGGGTAGAGAAAAAATAACGGAGAGGGGGGGTTGGGGGGAAAAGCTTGAATAGGGGGAGGGAAGCTCGGGTCGTGGCGGCAGCCATATTGCGCACGCGGGGGACCAGGAGCGAGGGTCAATGGGGCGGCATCATCCCAAGGGATATGAGGCCGCGGCTGGGGGATGCAGAGGCGTTGCGGTCTGAAGCCTGACCGGGGCTGGGGTTGTGGGTTTTAGGTCCGGTCGACGGGGCTGCGTGTGTCCGGGCTATGGGTCGCCACGTCGAGGCTGGAGCCGGGACCAGGGCCGTGAATCTCGTGGCTGTGGGTCTTGGAGCTGGGGCTGTGCGTCGCGGGGCTGGTCTTGAAGCCGGGACTGTTTTTCACGAAGCCGTTGGTCGTGGGGCTGGTCTTGGAGCCAGGGCTGTGTGTCACGAAGCTGGTGCCGGGGGTGCGGGGATGTGGCTGTGTCTGGGTCTGGGGCCGGGGGTCCTGGGACTAAGCTCGATTGATTTCCATTGAGGTAATTGAATCAACAGAATCCTGCAACACTGTTCACTTCAGTAACTAACCTATTTACCACAAACTGCTAGTGCGCAAGCAAACGTTATAACTCAGATAGACTCTTACATCTCCTTTGCTAAACTTGATCTTCTTAATCAGTGGCACTATCGCAAGTCTCAAAGTATTCTTCTAAGTTTACCTTCTCTAACCCGCCAACTATCCTGTATATCTTTTATGATGTAAATACAGTAACAATAATGTGGTTATTCAGAATATCTATCATCAGATTTATGAGTGGAAATAAACACTGGCTGCTTTCCACTTAGTTGGAAAGACACCGGGGAACTGAAACAAATTTATTGTACATGTCAATGGTTTGCTGATAAAACCAGCTGCCAGTTTAAGAAGTTCGGCTTCCAAATCGATCAAGCACTAAAGATATAAGGGAATTTAAGAGCTGAATTTGCTGTAGTACAAACCTATCAGAAAACGCAGTACTAAATCTGCAGGATGTCATGCCAAGGCAGTGGGTTGAGAACAAATTTATGTGTTAAGAAATTTTTATACCATTTTAGTAGCAGTTAACAGCTTCCCTGATGGCTGAGTTGCTAAAACCATTGTCAAGTGCAAAACAGATGCATGCACACATACTCTGAAGATTTCCATAACGTGTGCTGATGAGTTAGCTGGTCTGAGCTCAAGCAGTAGGAAAGGAAGGTACATTTCCCAGCAGTGCCAATAGGCAAATGACTTGTCCTGAACCTGATTTGTATCCAATGACTTTTGCTGCAAAGCACATTTGTTTATCTGCCAAAAAAAACAGTCACTTCATTTTACAATAAATTCCGTACAACGTTTTGAGCTGTCGTCCTGACATAAAATAAGTTCTCTCAAAGGTGAGGCTTATTTATTATTTTCAGTGAAGGATAGGACTGGGTTCAGCTATGATGAATTTGTGTTAGTTTTCAATTTGTCTGCATGAAGAATGACCAATTTTGTTTAGGTGGAGGGGCAGTGGGTTGGTGGGAGGTTGTGAGGATAGTTCTAGCCAGGTTACAAACACCCGACGACTGCACCCAGTATATGTTGCTGCATTCAGAAGAGGTAAAAGAAGATTGAAATTCACATCCATTAAACACCACCACTTTCTGAATAAACAATATTTATTCAATTTGTGCTCAGTGTAACTTTTTCTCCAAGATATATTTTGTGAACAATCTGATTGTATTTTCAGTTTGGAACATACTCACTCTTTGCTTCTAAAAAAAGAAGTATCCGTTAATTAAACGATCCAAATAGAGCAGGCAAGAATGAGAGCTAAGAAACACAAGCAAAACCTACTACAGTTCTTCATTACCTTTTCTGAGATGTGATGTCTGAAATCTTTGGTTATTTCCAGTTTCAAGAGATTTGTTTTCCCCTCCCCCCTTTCCTCGGTTGCTTTGTTATTTTGGAGAAGTAGCTCAGAAGGTGGAATGTAGGGAGAGGCTAATCTGATTCTTTGATCAGAATCTTACAAGGTTTAGTGCTTTACATCAATTTGCTGAGTAATATAGATTACAAGATGAAGCAGGCTTTCCAACCTATTTGATCATATCCTTCAAGAATAGCCATCCTAATGTCCTCCCATCGCAGCGTCAAGATGGTATTTTTAAATTAGTCCGTTGTTCTGCCTTAACCACCCTTAGACATTTCTCTTCATCTTCGGGTTTCTTCTAAGCCATAAGGAATAAAGGTAACATATATTTAATGTGTCCTGAGCAACTACTTTGTGTGAAAGCTGCTAGAGCTACAGGTCTACAGTACTTAAGGTGGCAAGTGGGGTAAAAAAAAAATATTTTTTCATGTCAAAGTGTACTTTTTGAAAGCACTATATGCTTTCAGAAATAAATTGTTTTAATTGGTGAAATAAACTTATTTCCAAAGAAATATAGGGAATGTGACATATGAAATAAGCACTTCCGGCTTATTTTATTGTTGAATTCTTATTCTTTACCCCCTTTCTGAAAGTATATAGTTCAAAGTATACTTTGACATGAAAAAAAATATTTTTTACCCCACTTGCCACCTTAAGCTGAAGTAACTAATTTAAAACTTGCTGTGTGTTTAAAAAAGGGGCAATTATACATTATGTCAAGATTGCTTCCAAACCAGCATGTGGCCAGGCTGCATTGACCAATAATCTTATTATCTGTTTTTAAGAATAATCGGATTTTGTTTTGTGCCAACTCTTCTTCTGATCTTGAGCTCCCATTGAGGAAGTTGTATCAGCAGGTTGTTATGGTGTCAGCCTGACTCAGTTGTAGACATCGAGTCAGAAATTGTGAGTTTAAGCCTACATTAGAACTTTGAACTAACAGTCTAAGCTGATACTCAAATCACTGTTAGTGGCACACAACATTGTCGGGAGCTTTCGTTCATCACATTAAACAAATATTCCAGCTGTTTGTTCAGATGGATGTCAAAGATCCCATGGTGCTTTTCGAAAGGAGAAGGGAATTTCCGAAGGTGACCTGAGCAATAATCTCACAAAAAATGTATGTCATGTCATGCTGTTTGAGGAATGTTACTGTGTATAAATTGGCTGTGTTTTTGCCTATAAAATACACACTTCATATATTTTACACAATATTCTATGAAGTAATGTTTTCAGCGCCTTGGGACGTCCTCCCGACGTGAAAGGCGCTTTATAAGTGTAATTTGTTGTTGTTGTTGATAGGGTGACAATTTGCAGCATCAAATGCTCTGAATATTATTGTTCTCTTTATTCAACATCACAAATGAAGGTTGCAATGAAACTTTCAATCTATTGTATCTTTGTGCATGTGCACTTGTTTGTTTTTCGTCCTCTGTAAATTATGTTATGCAGAAATCGGTTGCCACGTTTGCCTACCTCATACAACAACCATTAAATGTCATTTGTAGAGCACCTTTCACGTCGGGAGGACGTCCCAAGGCACATCCATACACATATGGAAACATAGAATCATGGAGCTCAGAATCTATATTTATTATGGGTCATGACTTGACTGAACTTTGGTACAATGGCCGTCATTCCTGAATCCTTAGTACAGCAAATGGATTGAAATGTATGAGATTTGAAGTGATAGTTAACGCATCATTATTAAATTTGATCAATGAGGCTAGCTGGTTCCAAGCCAGGCTAAGGGTATGGCATCATTATCCCTCTTCACGAAGGCTCAATTCCATCATAATGGTTAAGTTCATAGCTGACCCAAAGTAGCTACTAGATTCTCCGATACTGGATTGTACATTACGAATTCTTCAAAAATGACTGAAACTACAAAATAGCTGTATCTTGGTCTCAAGATCAGGATGAATTGCGTTCTTCTTAATATGTATCCATATTCTATTTCTGATTTATCCAGACTAACAAAATAAAATGGTATCTATGAGGCTAAGTTTGCATTGCCAAATTACTTCCTTGTTTTATATTCTGTACGCTTAAAGTAGCTTTCACTGCTACATGTATAGGTGACAGTAGCAGCCAATTAAATGCAAAAGCAAACCTTTCTGTTCACCGGCAGATTGAGTGACTCAACATGCCCATAGCAAACCAGGTTCCCTCAGTGACATCTATGGACCTTGCACAGCTATCAGGCTACCTTACGGCCTTGAATTGAAGTCCATAATTGGCATTCAAACATTTACACACAAGCAAGTTTACTCTAATGTTCTGGAATCTGCCCTTCAATACAAATGGGGTCAAGTCTGTAGCAGTCCACAGCCTTTGTGTGTTACAGAATTGATTTTGAAAAGACTGTTTACTATGAACGTGATGCTGGAGGTAATTCAACAAGACTGACAGCCTTTCACTTTACATCTAACAAATGGTGTTTCTTAAATATTCATCACAATCAGATTAATTACAGTATTATCAAATCAGAGAATTTTCCATGTTCCAAGACCCCCCAAGTGGGTGATAATAGCATTCAATGTATATGTCAAAAGCATACTGGATGTAAGTTAATGAATTCTGTAAAAATGATTGTCCCCACAAAATATTACTGCTGTAATATTACTGCTATTTTGTGGGGACAGCTATAATTCCCCGAAGCTCCCCTCAGTGTTATTCTTATTGTGGTAAGGTAATCACATTTTGTCTTCCTTAGGCACATAGAAATCACAACTTTGTTATAACCATTAAGAAAGAAAGTTGGTTTCTTTCGAATTGGATCTGAATTTGGGTTAATTGTCGTGGTTAACACTGACACAGTAACAGGGATCAAGGCATTGTTGGAGAGGCTAGGGGCATATCTGCCTGCCGATGGGTGAATATTAAAGATCCCATGACGCTATTCAAGAAACGAAGAGAGTTTTTCTAGGCCAACCGTCAGTCATTCATGTCACAGATCTTTGTGGGGATTTAATGTGTACTGTGCACATAACATATCCAAGCACAAATTGTGTGCTATTATTTTCATTTTGCTATCCACTTTAGTAGCTAAAGTAAAAAGGATACTTGTAGGACACTAGCATTGAAGTAAGGTTTGGTAGATGAGATCATTATGTGTTACTAACAACAACAAAATGACATTTATAGAGTGCCTTTCACATCGGGAGGACGTCCCAAAGCACTGAACAGTTAAGTTGGGACCCGAGCACGGGGGGAAGGGTCGGGGTAGGGGGAAGGGGAAGGGGAGTAGGAGCGGTGGAAGAGTTAGGAGGGGAGCAGAAGGCACGGTCGAAGAGGAAGGTCTTGACACCGGCCTTGAAGGAGGAAAGAGAGGAAGTGAGGCAAAGGGATTGTGGGATGGAGTTCCATAGTGTGAGAGCAGAGAGGCTGAAAGCCTGGCCGCCAATGATGGGGCGATTAGGGTGGTGGACGTGGAGCAGGCCAGAGCCTGCTGAGTGGAGGGAACGGGCAGGCTGATAGGGAGAAGCAGGTCTGAGAGATAGGCAGGGGCAAGGCCATGAATGCCCTTGAAAATCAGGACAAGGATCTTGAATTTCGATCCTCTGGGGATGGGGAGCCAGTGGAGATGGGCGAGGGTGGGAGAGATGTAGTCATGGAGCCTGGTGCGAGAGAGTACATGAGCTGCAGAGTTCTGAATGATCTGCAGCCTGTGAAAGGAGCAGCTAGGCAGGCCGACGAGGAGAGAGTTCCCGTAGTCGAGCCTGGACGTGATAAAGGCGTGGATGAGAGTTTCGGCGATGTCGGGAGTGAGGTAGTGGTGGATTCTGGCAATATTGCAGAGGTGGTGGAAGGCTGTACTGGTCATGGAGCAGATATAAGCGAGGAAGGATAATTCAGGGTCGAATAATGAGAAAAACAAAGATTTTTTCCCCCAAGAACATGCAGATTGTGTACGCTCAAGCACGATGGATGTGCTCAAATGTTGCAGCATTACTATTGTTATTTCTGCTCATGATTCAGTGCCATATCATGGGATAGAAGTTCACTTTGGATTGAAGCAGTCTAGTGATCTGTGCAGCAGTATTGAACTGTTTGAAAATCAACATTTGCCATGATTGGAAACAAAACATGATTGCTGACGATGCCTTAGGCTTAACAGGCTTTTTAAAATTTAATTCCATTTGCTTGATAAAATGATAATGGTCCCTACTGTGAAGTCAGTGAAAGAAATCAATTTATTTTTAAATATAGTGTAATGTTTAGGATTCACCATGTTCAGTGAATGAAATATAACATATTATTTACGTGTTCAACAACTATTTGCATTTATATAGTGCCCTTCATGCTGGACTGTGTCTCAGAGCACTTAATGATAATAATAATATCTCTTGTTTTTAATATAGTGCTTCATCGCACCATTGAACGTCTCAAAGAGCTTCACAGGATTTATCGTGTAGTGTAGGCCGTAAATGTAGTTGAATGAAGTAGTCAATTTGTAAATAGCAATTATCTACATGAAGAAGCAAGTAAATATATGTTTGCAATAGAAATAATAACCACCTTTTAATCAATACATTCCTACTTTATGTCAGTTTTCCATACCTCAAAAGATTCCACACAGCTTCATTGAGCACTGGAGATGGGATCAGAAGCCTGCTCTTAAGCACCTCTTAAAGGAGAAACAACAAAAATACATTTGTATAGCACCTGTCATGTCGAGAGGACATCCCAACATGCTGCACAGTCTGTGATTCTGACACAAGCTGGGAGTCAGGTTCAACAACAAAAACAACAAAATTACATTTGTGTAGTGCCATTCAAGTCAGGAGGATGTCCCAAGGTGCTGGACAGTCAGCATTTGAGACCCGAGTTGGGGTCGGGATCTGGGAGGGTGGAGGAAAAGGAGCAGATTTGGAGTGACCGACGGGACCGTCGAAGAGGAAGGTTTTAAGGTGGGACTTGAAGGCGGTGAGGCAAACGGACTATGGGGCAGAGTGGCTGAAGGCTCACCCTCCAATGGTGGGGCAGTTGGGTCGGGGGACATGGAGCAGGCCAGAGGCTGCTGAGTGGATGGAGTGCGCAGGTTAGTAGGCAGCTAAGAGTTTGCAGGTGGGGCGAAGTCGTGGAGGGCTTCGAAGGTGAGGACCAACATCTTGAATTGAGGAGCCAGTGAAGTTGGGTGAGAATGGGGGAGATGTGGTCACAGAGCTTGGAGGATAGAGGCCACAGAGATAAGGCAGAGCGGATCATGGTTTGGCTGTGGGGGAGGAAAGACAATTGAGAATTGTACAAGACACCCAGGTTTGTAAGAATAAGGAGCAGGAGTAGGCCATTTGGCCCCTTGAGCCTGCGCCGCCATTCAATAAAATCATGGCTGATTTTCTAATCTAACTCCATCTGCCCGCCTTTTCCCCATATCTCATAATACCAATCCATAAGAAATCTATCAATTTCATTGATAGAAATCTACCAATGTTCTTGAATATAAGAACATAAGAATTAGCAGCAGGAGTAGGCCATTCGGCCCCTTGAGCCTGCTCCACTATTTGATAAGATCATGGCTGATCTTCTGACCTAACTCTAATTACCTCCCATATCCCCTAATCTCTCTTTTTTTTAAAAAAAAGGAGGGAATGGCGGGAAAGGAAAAAACACAGCTGGGAGACACGACAGCCCTTTCCAGGGCCTTGGAGAGGAATGGGTGGTTGGAGATGGGGCAGCAACTGGAGAGTTGTGATGGGTACAGGGAAGGTTTTTCCAGGATGGGGGTGACAACAGCTGTTTTTAGGGAGGTGAGAACAGTGCCAATGGATAAGGAGGGGTTGATGATATCAATTAAATGAGGAGTCAGGAGGTGGAGCTGGGAGGTGAGGAGAAAGGTGGGGATGGGGTCAAGGGAGCAGGGGGCAGGCTTCATTTCAAAGATGAAAGAGGTGATAAGATCCCCCACTGTACAACATTGTTAGTGGGGGATCTGTGGGGGGTGGGTCATGATAGGCAGCTGATGAGGGTTAGTGGTGGATAGGGTAAAGTAGGCTGAACAGTTTCCCCAATTTTGGATTCAAAGACCTGTAGCATCTCCTCCCAGTTGGAATTGGAGGAGAGAAAGACAGGAGCCTAGAGCATTGATAGATTGATATTGGTTAGCTTCAATAAGCAGTCTCCCCTTATTTCTACATTCCAATTGGTATCTTATTTAACTCTCAACTATCTTTGCTACCCCATCTTAGTGCCATGTCCCACTTTGCCACCCCCCACCTCCGCAATAACTCCCAGCTGCACCACTGTCTCACACTGAGGACTGCTGAGGCCCTCATACAAATTCATAACATCCAGGCTTGACTATGCAAGCTATCTGCTTGTTGGCTTCCCCAACTCTCCATAGGTGCAAATCATCCAGAACCATGCAGCTCATATTTCCTCCTGCACCACGAACATATCACCCCATCCTTGCCCAAATCCACTGGCTTCCTATCACACAAAGGATAAAGTTCAAGATACTCGCCCTCACCTTCAAAGCCTGCTCACCCCTACCTCTGTGACCTTCTAACCCCTACCCACCCACCAGTCCCCTCCAGTCTGCTTCACATCCCCCACTTTGCCCACCCAATCATTGGCAGCAGGCCTTCTGCCACTGTATCGCACCCTCTGGAACTCCATCATGCAGTCACTCTGCCTTAAACCGTACCTTGCCTCCTTCAAGACCCATCTCAAGTCCCTCCTCTCCGAAACACTGATTGTCCAGAACGTCAGGGTATCCTGCTGATGAGAAAGGAACTTTACAAATGGTCAACTAGTGGATGAATGACATGTGAAGGAGAACAAACTGCTAAATAGGGGTTAAATTGTAATGATTGCAATAATGACTGGATCATGGAGCTTAGCTTAGCCTTAATAAGGCAGTGCACATGCAAGGCTTAAAAGTGTGCCAAGTCATGTTTCCTGCTCACTGCCATTTGTTGGTTCAATTGTTGCCTCACACTTTTAATTGATATCACAGCATTTTAATTCATTTTGACAACTTAGGTATCGATTGGGAATGAGGGAGTTCAGCACGATCATCCTAGATCTTGATGGCCCAGAACCTAGTGAAGGCATCTTGACTGATTTACAGGAAATACAGTAAAACCTTTGTTATCCGGCACCCTCGGGACCTGACCGGTGCCGGTTAATCAAATATGCCGGATATTCGAGTGGCAAGTTGCCGAAAATCCAACAACAAAAAATTAACTAATTTTAATACATACCATATTAATAATAGACTAAATAATAACAGAATATTGTATGGCAATAAAGCATTCCAGCGCACTCGGTAAAAAAAATTCCAGCGTTTGCTAAGTTTAATAAGTGAGCATACTGCGAGTGTCCTGGATAGCTACGGTATGAGATCCCGTTGCTGGAATTGTGAATTGTATTGGGAGATACCGGTTGGTTGAGTATGCCAGTCGGTTGGGTATCAGATAAATAAGGTTATACTGTACAATAGTTTAAATCATGTTGTTGATGGCATGGAATTAATGTCATAAAATGATGCATTGATAGAAAACAATGTAACAGATAAGAGCGTGGTGCAGGGATGAAACAAATTGTAAGTAGCAATCATCAAGAGAATAATGGATATAGTGTGGCAGTTCCTTAGTTTATTGCTTGCTGAATATACATACAAATTAGCCATCCTGTTGTATCATTTTTTGCTCCCCAGCCAATGTCTGCATGATATCCAGTTTTACATCTCCTGTCAGTGGTTCATCTGCTCATTCTAATGAGGTACAAAGTGATCCATATCATTTGAGCTCCCAATGTGCAAATCCACATTAACTGTGGACATCCTTCAAACTAATTTCAGCTCTGACTAATGAGTTAGGAAGTGAATCCTACAACTCTTGTTTGCAACGAATAAAACAATTACTGTGTAGAAAAGTGCTCTCATCTGTCCTCTCTTGCTCAGAAAGCATAGGCAAAATAGAAAAATCTAAATTTGAGGATCTTCCTATCTGTTTACAATAACTTATTATGCAACCTAAGTGAAAATTATCAAGGCTTTTCTTTCAACTTCAGAATCAACTCAGAACATATAGGTAAAATATAACATTGCACGACACCAATGAACATAAGTTTTCAAAAGGCACAAATTTGCATTTATATAGCACCTCTGAGAATGTTTCAAAGCATTTTGACAAATGCAGCCGGGAAATATGAGATTTGAAGGAATATGCATTTGGAAGGTCATTGAATTAAGTGATAAAATTAGCTAGCCAAAGTGGTTTGGGACTAGAATTTTATAGAATATGGTTATAGTGACTGAAGCTTGGGGTACCCATGGTGAAATACAATATCTGAACCAAATTGCATAAGGAAATTAATATGCATTGGATGACAAGATCATGAAACAAACGGCCTTTGAATACAATCATTGATAAATCAAAATATAGTTTGAAAATAATCTTATTGCTGCTGAAAATTGTGTAATCTGGGCTACTGATGTTAATAACAATATTAATAACCCTTGCATTTGATACACTATAGTACCTTTTCATGATTTTGAAACATATGAAAGCGCTTCACAAATATACTGTAAAGTGAATCAACTGTATATTTTGTGGCCAAAACACAAAAGCCAAATTGCACATAGCAGTGTCCCACAAACAGTCATGGATTGAGTGACCAATAAATTATTGTTTTGGAAGGAATTATTACCCCCTGGAAAGTGATCCGCCAATTGACTAATGACCGGATGTCTACTTATTTCTGGGTAAACAGAAGCATGTGAATTCAGGAAACGTACCCAACGTTTTGCCCTGATAGGAATCAAACCCAGGTCTCTTGTTTGTGAGTGCTTCGAATCACTGAGGTACAGGATTCCATGATCATTCCGTGCTATTTCATTGGTATATTTCATTACTTAGTGCTCCAAAAGGGGATGACTTTTGGAGCTCCTGCAGCTCAGTGGTTAGAGCACTTGCCTTATAAGCGTGAGACCTGTGTTCGAATCCAGGCAGATCAGAGTGAAACCTTGGATAAGTTTCCTTACTCCACATGCCTAATAATAATCCCTTCCCCAAAAAAACACAATAATAAAATTAGTCCTTTCAATCCATGACTGTTTGTAGGATACTGCTGTGCATAATTGGCTGCCATATTATGCCCACAAATATACAGTCAATTCACTTTACAGTATATTCTGTGAAGTGCTTTGAGATGTCGATAAGATGTGAAAAACGCTATATCAAATGCATGATTATTATTATGACAATAGTTTCACATTCAACTTTCTATTTGCTTCTACTGGATATCATATTTTGTTTAGCTCTGTAAATTGTACAGCAATTGATTTTAAACATACACAATATCTTCTGTGGCCAATCATTCATCATGTATTGTTCATATATTGTCTTTGCTTATGCCACCTAGACTTTTCAATAATACCTTAATTTCCCAATTGCACGTGGAAAATAAATAGTGTCAGACATGGTTTATAGCCACAACTGTCAAATATAGATGTAGTCTTAATAGGATTTTACCACCAGCACTCATACTGATGGGTTTGATTTATGCACCGATAATGCTGATCGAACACTTATCAAAGTATTTGTTAGTAATCCTTTTTTAAAGCAGAAATGAGCATTCACCATCTTGCAGTGTTCTTCAAAGGATCAAATAGCTACCAAGGAATATCTTACAGTGGGATTGTGATATTTATTGCATTTTCAATTGTGTTCCAATGCATAAAATGTATTATATTAAAAACTTTATCACCCAATAACCTTATTGTAAATTAAACACAGATGTTCCCTGTTAAGTGTTTATTTGAGCAATATATAATGAAATGTATCTTTGTCTGCATGTAATCTACTAATGTTTTACTTCAATCAAGATGTGAAAGCTAGGAATACTACTGTGCTCTTTGCTGCTCTACTATATTATGCTTTTGTTGAGAAATATAAATACAGGTTATCAGCACACATTTCAATTCAAATTTGCACTGAGGTTATATATTATCTTTCCACATTAAACAAGTTCAAAAATTTAATCAATTTGCATTTGCCACTTGGCATTGCAAAATATGGGGATGGCAATAATAATTCAAGCCTAACTATGAATTGAAGCAAGTATGTTGCATTTACTTTAAAATGTGTATTTTGCTGTTCAAACATTATTGAAATAAATAAAGGGCTTGATTTGTTGTACTGCCTTAACAGGTCAAATACCTCAAAGTGCTTCATGCTTAAAGTAATTCCTATTCAGTATATCTTATTCAAAAGATTGCACTTGCTATCCTGCTCCGCTGCCTTATTATGACCTGGGAATATCAGATTAGACTATGAGCTCAAGCCTTGATAAGAGGCTTAAATTCATAACCTACCAAATAATCTGTCCCCATAGACTGTTATGATGAAGTAGGTTTGATCCTCCACTTGGCTGGGGTGGAAGCCCATGGCTTATGTCAACCTGATTCAATGGTACTACTCACTTCTGATTCAGAAGGTTATAGGCATAAACCCTGTGTTGAGACTTGGAGTTGCATAGTCTTGAGCTAAACTGACATTATTCCAATGCAGTTCTGATGGTGTCTGGCATTTAGATTCTCTGTTCATTTCCACTGGGAGTTTAACAGCCTTCAGGAAGCTACTATTGAAGCACAGGTCTCCTTCACATGAGAAGTCAAGGATCCCAGGGCAATATTCAAACAGAAAATGGAGTTTCTCCTGGTATCCTGGCAAACAAATATTGTACTCCAAATAAATGGTAATTCTCTCCTTTTTGTGGAACATTGCTCTTTGTGTAAAACTGGCTGTGGCGTTTCACCCACGAATACAGTTGATCCACTTTACAGTATATCCCATGAAGGACTTTGAGACATCAGTACAATGTGATAAATTGCTTTATCGGATGCAAGGATTATTGCTATGATGGGAAGTTAGGAATTATACATACCATATTCATCCTTCGTTAAGCAATCAACCACTTGCGTTTTCTGTTTAGAGTGACTCATAGTTTTTTTTAAATTGTTCTGAAGAAGAGGTGACCAAAGACATGGTTGAAGAGGGATTTTGTTTTAAGTGTGGAGAGCAGAAGAACGACAGAGTATCCTGTGGTCTATCACAGGATATTCATTGTAGGCCATATGACTTCATCGCTTATTTTAATATGTCTGTGGCTTTATCACGTGGATAATTGATGTGCTTGATAACCACTGAATTTACAAATTATATTCTTGTTGTTGGTTTTGTTTCTCTGTCTTTCTCATCACAAGGTTAATAACACCAGTGAACTTTTGTTTATTTATTGGTGCTTATGAAGGTGAGGGATGCAATGTTGGCGAATTGAACAATTTTTCACTTCGCAGTCTGTGGCGGTTTCAGGCATAATGAGATCAGCAATAGGGCTGTCAAAGATGAAGCTGACAATTTTGTTGTTCAAATCTGTATTACATTTACACTCTCTGTTCATGTCTACTGGGAGCATAATAGCCTTCAGGAAGCTCATTTTGAGTGCAGGTCTCCAGGAGAAGCGAAGGGCACCTTTCTGGTCAATGTCCTTTGCAGAAGTGAAATTCCGTGCAATTTAAATTGACTATTGCACAAGGTTGTGTATTCTAATCTAGAGGCACAACCATGGTAAATGTGAATGTATTCTCATTAGTTTATCTTGATGTTTGCATGTATATTATATGCAAACCTAGCGTTTATTCTTTGTAGTAATTTATTCTCTGAATATTTTAAAATCCATATTTTTGTGCAAACAGATTTTGGTTGATCTGATCATTAAAGGAATATTACTAGAAGCCTGTTTATCCATGACTCGATGAACTTGGTATGCCATATAACCGGCACGCCACAAAAAAGTCCCCGTTCGATAAATCGGAACTTATCCGGAACAATAGCGGTGAAGCATTTGTAAATGCATAAATAATAGTACAATAATAGAATATTGTATTGGTACTTATTATAAAACTACTCTCTTGCGCTTCTCAACTTTGCTGGTAGATGCTGCGCTTGAAGCCATGATGCTGCTATTGAGGTTTATAGTCCAGCGATTCTTTTTAAAATGGACGATGCCAAGCCGTGAAAAAAAGGAGCGCGACTTTAAAGCCATACTAGCGGCAAGCCGATAACCCTAGCTGATAACCCACATTGTCGCACAGGTGCAGTATTTTGCTTTGCTTCTAGTAGAGTCTAGGGCTATCGGCTTGCTGCTAGTAAAGTCGCGCGACTTTAAAATCGCGCTGCTGTTTTTTTCAGCCCCGTGGCATCCTCCATTTAAAAAATAATCACTGAACTGTAAACCTCAATCAGTAAAGGTGAGAAGCGCAAGACAGTAGTTTTAAGCGCAAGACAGTAGTTATAACAATAAGTACCAATGCAATATTCTGTTATTATCTGTTATGATTTAGACTGATGTGTATGGTGTGTGTTAAAAGAACTTAAACTTTTTTGTGGTGGGTTTTCGGCTGCAGGCTGCCCGAATATCCGGCAGGAGCTTTAACTGGCATTGGCCAGGTCCCTCGGGTGCCAGATAAATGTGCTTTTACTGTAATTTGTATTGACATCTTTGCGCATTTGTTGATCATTCGACTCTTCCCCACTCAATTCCCGAGACTGCTTCGAATCAAGTACTGTATAGAAGAAAACAACCAGTTAAAGATCCAATTGAATAAATTCACAGCTTCATCCTTATTTCTGTTGTGTTTACCCCCTTTCCGGGACATGCAACATCTTGTTGGTGGTCAGTTCTCCAGGGGCTGAGCAACCTCCAAACCTCCAACCTCCAAAGTGTGCCTTTGTATTGTGAGAACTCAGGTTTTTGTTTGATCACACCTATTAACTGAATTAGACTGAAAAATTCAATTTAGGGATCAACAACAACAACAAAATTATAGTTGTATAGAGCCTTTCAGGTCAGTAGGCGTGCAACATGCCAAGGTGCTAGACAGTTACTGCATCAGATCCGAGCTGAGAACAGTGGGGGGGAGGGAAGGTGGGGGATAAGGAGTTGCTGATGGGTCCTTCGAAGAGGAAATTTGTGAGGTGAGTCTTGAAGGGGGCCAGGGAGAGGGCGAAGCAGAGGGACTTCTGGATACAACTCCAGAGGTTGGGGGCAGAGTTGTATCAAGGGTTGTATCTGCAGAAAGCCCTAATCCCCCACAAAAAAACTTTCCCAGGCCCCAAATTGTCAAAGGAATAAGCGGAACTGAACCATATCTTCGCCACCACCCAAGCAAATCTGGTGACCAGATTGCCTCTCCAGCAGCAACAATAAACTTGTGTACATTTGTGTAGCACCTTTCACATCAGGAGGACGTCCTAGAGTGCTGGTATGACAACCCTGGTGCCATACTTTAGCCAGGTGACCAAGTTCTGAAGTGAGCATCTCCAGCATCTCCTCTTTGTGAGGGCAGAATGGATGCATGAACCCAGATGGTGAGTGCCAGCATACTGTTTAACCATGGAAGGCATTGGAACCTGACATGTTCTTCCCTTACATCTACTTTGTAGTAGAGATCAATGAATAGCAATCAGGACGAGCAATGCTGGCTTATTGTCCACTTGTTATGTCAGAGGTGTTAATGCTAACTACCTCTGATGCCATCGGTTAACTTTGAGCAGCCTGGAATCAAACTGGGGATAATTCTGGACTGTTTGGCCCAATTGCTGCAGCATATGTTGCCTCATCCATTAATCTCATCATAAGATGTTTTTCTTAAATGTATGCACAAGTCCATTCCAGCAACATACACTATTCATGAACGCTGTGCAAGAACTGTAAATCTTTGTTCTCACAGCTGAAGAGTGCTAGAAATGTAATAATTCAGTCTGATGGAATACACAAAATACTTCACTTGTGAAGTTAAATAATTAATTTAAACATCTGAGTCACGCAGTTCCAATGTGCTAAAAATACTCTTTTGTACATTTCACCAATCTGCAGTGTTCATTTTGGTAAGGGTGTAGCCTGGTAGTTCAGTGAATTGAGTGTGAATCCGAAAAGCTTTCTTTAATTTCAGTAAACATTCTTGCAGCAACAATAACAACAACTTGCATTTTATATTGGGATTCTACAACAACAACAAAATTACACTTGAATAGCGCCTTTCACGTCAGGAGCACATCCCAAGGCACTGAGGTAGAGTCCCAAAGGGCTTGACAGTGGCATAGTGCCTGAAAGCAATGTAAGAATTAGGAGGGCACTAAGTAGAAATTTTAAATTGGTATTTGATATTACTGTGGACCCACGGTAAAAGAAAGCATGGTATACCTACCTTCCAGTGCTGATCAGCTGGTTTCTTTAGTTAGCAAAATGGCTGACTCCTCTGCTACCAACTCATCACTGACATTAGTTCCTGCATATTATACACAGAAAGATTTAAAGGCTCCTGTCACTTAACTTTGTGTCTTGCAAGCCCACAAAATGCAGGAAGTGTCACTGACATTGCTTTGCAGGGAGGTGACATTTGTGTTGCTTGTGTTTTATCATGTGAGGGAAGGCAACAGATATAAAGCTGAGTGTGTGAGATGGATGTGTTACTGAAAGATAAAGACAGATATTGAAAAGACGGATAAAGTTCACTTTGACGAGGGTGGTCTGAGTGCATAAGTGGGTCAAAAGCCTGATGTGGGACCTCACGCAAAGAATGGTGAGAGTGGTGAGTTCTTAATCAGGTGGCAGTGATGCATTCTAGTATCTTGGCAGGAAAGGGCAAGTCAGAGGCTTCAACAAAGAACAGTCTACCACGTGCAACCCATATGAATAATGAAGGTAATTTTGCTTTAAACTTGTGAAATTCATGCAGTCACAACCTGTTTCTTTAGTCATTTTCATGTGTTTAATGAAGTGTCATGGATGATCCCACATCCACTTGGCGTTGACAGTTACCCTTTCCTACACATAGTCTGACCTCATAACTTGAGATGCGATAATTTCAGCAATAAGTATTCAAGTTGACATGGATAAATGAATGCGTTGTTGAACAAGCGAGCGGAGACGAGGTCAGCAGGAGAGGGTGATTAATTATTGATATGCCTTAAGTGATTTAAAGCTCAGCTATAATTTTTTTTTATCATTCCATTGAAACATACAGTCAACCTGTGTTGATATATTTAACAAAAGAATATTGGTGCTTGGTTTCATTGCAACTTTTGTCCAATAAGTTTATTTCGTTTTTGACAAAGTTGGGGCTAAACATTAATGCCTGTTTAAACATTTGGGCCCCTCAGGTTGATGGAGGAATACATTGTTTTGCTTCATCTGATGGAACTTACAACGCAAGGTGGGAAACCAATGATGTGGCAATCTATGACACAGTGCCACTGTATTAATGGACAACATTCTAGTTCACTGGTCTGTGGCTATAAGGTTGGTGGTTCCCAAGACAGTTGATTTTGAGCGGCTAAGAAGTGCTGAACATTGTCACAGCGAGGTTGTGCAACCAACAATGCTGGGAACTCAGGTGAAAATCTTACTAACAATACATGAGTTCAGATGAACTCAGCATGTTCAGGTGAACTCAGGATGCTCTTGTCAGTTGCATAAAGTCATAAAGCAAGTGAGAATTCCTCTGCCTGACTGAGATTTCTCAAAGTATGGAAGGGATTCAGTGAAACTGTACTGCCAATATATATTGCTCTCTTTTCTGACGTTTTCTTATGAATACTGATGACACAGAAGCTTGCATACAAAATAGTGCCCTATACACTATCATTGCCTTAAGTGAGGGTGGTCCAACCTTTGACTGTTGTTTGCAGTCTATTTTATAAGTTTGCAGGCTATTTTTGCAGCATTTTTGTGTTTCCAACAGTCACTTTACAAGTCAGAGATCTGGGTTTACTTCCCGGCAAAGCAAAATTTTGGCCAAGTTTCCAACTCCAGACCTATCTGTTTACCTAGCAGTAAATAGGAACCCAATTGTTAGTCAATTGGCAGATCGCTTTTCCAAGGATAATAATTCCTTGAAAAATGATAATTAGTCACTTCAAGCACAACTGTTTGTGGGATAATGCTGTGCGCAATTGGCTGCCTCCTTCCTGGCCTCCTTCGAGTCTCGCCTCAAGACTCTCCTCTTCGATGGACCCAATGGCAACTCCTTATCCCCCACTTCCCACCACACCACCTCCAGTTTGAAGCAGTAACTGTCCAGCGCCATGGGACATCCTCCTGACATGAAAGGCGCTATACAAATCAAATTTTGTTGTTGTTCTTGTTGTTGCCGCAATTCGTGCACAAAATGCACAGTCAATTCACTTTACAGTATATTCTGTGAAGTGCTTTAGAATGGCTTGAAGTCATGATAAAGCACTTATTGAATGCAAGGATTATTATTGCTATTGTTATAACATTTACAGAGGTGGATGGAACCAGTCTGCAGGCCGCCAGTTGGACCACCCTGCCCAATGGAAGCAGATGACTCCTCACATGGTGAGTTCCTGATCTCCACAGTACTATAAAGAGGTAGTACATAATGGACAATTTCTACATAAAAACCACTGATAATAATCAATGAACAATAGTCAAAAGCAAAGTTTGATAATTGATATTGTGCCTTTTCAGGTCATTGAAACATCTGAAAGCATTTCATAGATTTAGATTGTAGTGATTGTGCAATTTTGTTGATGAATAGACAACTCATCTCTACAGGTAGGGATATCAATTCAACGAGTAGGTAATTTTGTCGAAGAACAGCATTGCCGAGGTTTGCAAGTAGAATTGTAAATTTTGGCAGCAGGAAGGGCTAATCTTGGTTACCTACTTGTACCACTGTTAACAATGCAACCATTAGCTTACACGATAATAAATCATGCTGGGTAAAATGGGTTCTTTATCTCTGAGGTGAGTTGGATAAATATTGCACATCGATGACCTGAGCAGGAAGAATGCTTAATGCAACATTGTGAGCAATAAGGGTTGTCCTTAATAAATGGCAAAAGCCTTTCATGTTAATTGAATGATTTACTGGTGAATGATAAAGAAATTGTTAATTTTCAGTTCAGCCATTAATCTATTATTTGTAAATTACCACAGAATACAAAGCGCTGGTGCAAGCCAATTTGGAGCCAGAAATTCAAATGCTAGTGAAATTATTTGAAGTTAGAAATGTGAAGAGAAATAAAGTTGAAATGCGTAGAAAAGAAGTAACATTGTTAGAAAATAAGAAATAAAATAGAATAAAAAGGAGCGATAAAGGTGATGAGAAGTTTAAACAGATTTTTGTGTAATTCTATAATAGATTTTCGTATTTTATATTTAATATTACAATAATAAAGCTATCTTCATAATTGACCAGTTCATATTATAATAATATATATCTGTAACATAGTAACGTATTTAACATAAACACTTCAGCCTTCATACAAAGATAAACGATCATGTCAATTGTTCTGCCCCAGACATTGGACATGATTAATCAATTGAGACATTTGAAAGGGAAATAAATTGTTTCTTAGGAAAGAAAGGATGAGTGATATGAAAAAATGTCAGAAAATTTGTATGTAGAGAGACTAAACAAAGCACAGGAACATAATTGTCAGGCAGATTTTACGCCTCAATGTAATATTAGGAACTGTATTCAGCTTTCCAACATGTCTACTAAACATGTGGATAACTTGTTGGCACACAGTCAGGGCTTTCTATAGGATGTGTTGGGAATCTAAGATAACTGTAACCACACTATGCCGTTGATTTACTGTACCAATATTGTGTTCCCACAAACTACATGTCAGATTAAAATTGATGAGTGGCTCAAGGGACACAAGAAAACATGAAATGATGGATCTGATTTTTGTTTTAGCCAGAAGAATAGTTGTATGTTGGGAAATATTGTATTTCTTGCACAAGAGAGGTATTTTATTAGGTACAATAAATCTTGAAGATAAACAGCTCAGTTTAAAATAATGGCAAAACGTACCATTTTTAGGGGATTGACTGGATGAGAGCATGATTGGGTGTAACAGTGGTGTCTCCCGTGGTTGAATAGACTGCCAATCTCATGATCAAATGTCATTAATATTCATGTGGAGTCCTGTAGTTTAATGGTTAGAGCACTTGCCTCATGTGAGAAAACCTGGGTTTGATTCCCAATCAGGGTGAAACATTTGCCAAGTTTCCTTCGCCTGTTTACTCGGCATTAAGTAGGAACCCAAGTGTTAGTCAATTGGCGGATAGCTACTCAGGGGTTAATAATTCCACATTAAAAAATTACAATTTGGTCACTCAATCCACAGTTGTTTGTGGGACCTTTTCTGTGCAATTGGCTGCTGGGTTTCACCCACAAAATATATGGTCAATTCATTTTATAGTATATTTTGTTAAGTACTTTGAGAGGCCTTGAAGACATAATACGGCACTATGTCAAATACAAGTACTGCATTATTATTATTTGTTATTACAAGAATGTCATTTTTGACCAGCAACAACATTTTTTCTCTATCTAATATTATTTTCAACACTGGGAAGTGCTGTAATGGATTAGAAAAAGTCTCTGAAAATCTCAGCCAAACCCAACATTCAAAGAATGAACAAGATGTGAATTAGAGAGTTATAAACCAGCTAGTTTAACATTAGTAAAGGGGGAAATGGCTGACTGATTTTTATAGCATACTAAATGTTAATTTGCAGATTGCAGAGGCTTTAATAGGAAGCCAGTTTTGTAGTGTAGCAATAGGTCATGCTTTGTAAATCTACTAGAATATTTGAAATAACTGAATTACTGGACAAGTAATATCCAGTGGATATAATGCATTTCAATTACCTTGCTACATTAGACCATGTTCATATCTGCGGCATTCAAAGTTCTCGCAGGCAAAAACATATGGAATTATTGATCAAATAAAAGCTTACCCCAAAATAGATTTGGCAATAAGAAGCACAAGATTATAATAAATTAACAACCCTCTATATATTATCTGCACCATTCCCAAACATGTTAAATGAAAGATTGTCAGATTTATTAATAATTCTAAGGTTGGTGCCAAAGTGTTTTATAAAACCAAATAATTGTTGAATTTGACCTGCGCCTTATGACTCCAGCAAAACTTCAATCTACCCACTTACTGTAAAGTGTAGTGACTGTGTATTTGTAGGCAAACGCCTCC
The DNA here is from genome assembly GCA_035084275.1 of Hydrolagus colliei. Lineage (NCBI taxonomy): Eukaryota > Metazoa > Chordata > Chondrichthyes > Chimaeriformes > Chimaeridae > Hydrolagus > Hydrolagus colliei. Next base: position 16,100,869 of record CM068747.1, on the reverse strand, counting down.
CCAGTTTGTGTAAATCAGTGTCCCACAAACAGCCGTGAAGTCATGAATAGTCAATCTTCTCTGGAGGATTATTCGTCAGGACATCGGGAGTGCAATGGGATCTTTAACATCTATTTAAACAGGCAGCCAGGATCTTGGGTTAGCCGCGCATTAGAAGGATTGTACCTCTGACAAAACTGTGCTTCCCCTGATCCTCCAAACGATTGACTGCTATGTTGATGTCATGTATCAAGTCCTAGATAGAACATGATTACAGGTTTTTTAAAAAATTATGTGAACACTTTTCAGTAATCAGCAAGTTAATTTTTGTAATGCCCTGTGCAATGTGGGCACTAAACCTCTGGGAGAGGATTCAAAGAGAGTGACTAGGGTTGCTCCTAGATTCAAACTATTTTATTGTGCTTCAAGGATCAACAAAATTACATTTATCGAGCGCCTTTTTTTACATCGGGAGGACGTCCCAAGGCCCTGAACAGTTAGGTCGGGACCCAAGCAATGGGGGAAGGTCGGGTTAGGCGCAGGGGGACAAAGAGTAGGAAAAGAGGGAGAATAGGAGGGCAGCAGAAGGCACGGTCGAAGAGGAAGGTCTTGAGACCAGCCTTGAAGGAGGAAAGGGAGGAAGCAAGCCGATCAGCTGGCAGAGTTGGCATTTTTTTTATAGCAGAAAAGACTGACAGAAAATGATGCAGCAATTTAAAATTCATAATGGAGCTGATTATGCAGATGGAAGCATATTATTTAACTTAATTGTGATCATAGGCTTTTGAAGACAAAATTAGCAAGACATGAGATTATGAAGATTTCTCCCCCTCAATTCATATTTGTGTGAAATGACCTGGCATCAAATTAAATGTTTATTTTTTCTTTAGATTTAGGCGCTTAATAATGGAGTTAAAGATAATATTGATTAACCATGCAACCAAATAATGCATAAAGGTGGGATGCGGTGGTAGTGCTAAATTTGGATTACAATGGTTCAGATCAAAACATTTGTAAAGGAAAACAGGCTATTCTGAATAAAATTAGCCATTCACTTTGTGGTTATTCATGGGACTTTGATTTGTGAAAATTGGCTGCTGTGTTCACCTACAAAATACACAATTTATAATTTACACCAAATCCTGTGAAGTACTTTGGAGACATTTTTATGATATTGTAAAGCACTATATCAAATGGGGGGGTTATTTTTATAGAACACTGTTGAGGAGCAACCACAACAACTTGGATTTATATACCGCCCTCCACGTCATACCATGTCTCAGAACTTGAGAACTTACTTCACAATAACAGATCCTGGGGCCGAGCCAGGGGGAGGGGGGAAAAAAGTGAACAAAAGCGCGGTCAAAAAGAAAAGTCTTTCAGTGCGACCTGAAAATAGGAAAGGAGGGGACGAGTTGAAGGGAGTGAGGAAGGGAATTCCAGAGCCTCGGTGCATAGTGGCTGAAGGCACAGTCGCTGATGGTGGAACAGAGGTTTCAGAGGACACAAAGGAGGCCAGATCCCATAGAGCAAAGGCACCGGGTACTGTTGTGAGGAGAGAAGGGGACAGAGAGGTAGGGGGGTGCAGAGGAGTGCAATTTGTTGTTGTTGTTGTTGTTGAGTGGAGGGATTTGAATACAAGAGTGAGGATCTTGAAATCGATCTGCTCCAATACAATGAGCCAGTGTAGTCTGGCAAGGACTGGGGTAATTGGGGAATGAAGTTTGATTCAGGTGAGACTGCAGACGTTTGAATAACCTGGATTTTATGAATGGTGTGGAGGGGAGATCTCTGAGGATGGCATTGGAGTAGACCATCCGAGAGGTGACAAAGACATGGACCAGGGTATTGGCAGCTTTTGTGATGAGATATTGGCAGAGATGGTCGATGTGGTGGAGATGGAAGAAGGTAATGCTGGTGAGGGATTGGATGTGGGGGAGGAAGGATAATTGGGGGTCTAACCTGATGCCTAAGTTACGTACGGGTTCGGAGAGTTTCAGGGGCAAGTCGGGTAGGTGGAGGAGGTGAGAGCCATGGGACTGAAGAAGTCAAAGAGAGCCAATGAGTATGGCTTCCGTCTTGTCAACATTTAGCTGAAGGAAATTTGCATTCATCCAGCTCTCGATGTCTGATAGACAGGGGCTGACAGAACATTTGGGAGCTGGGGGTCACAAATTGAGGTGGAAAAGTAGAATTGGGTGTCATTCACAAACATGTGGAAATTTATTCCATGTCTGCAGATGACATCACCAAGAGGAAGCATGTCGATAAGGAAGAGAAGGGGACAAAGAATGAATCCTTGGGTTACCCCGCAGATAACCAGGCAAAAGGAAGTGGAAAAGCCATTAGTAGAGATGTACTGCTGGTGGTTCGTGAGTAGGACTAAAAGGAAAATGGGATTATATTAGATTAGAGATTTATGGAGAAGAAACACCAGCACAGGCTACATTGATCTGTTTCTGGAGTTCATTATTTGGTGACTCTTTGATCTGTTTAGTCTTATAATAATTGTTGGACTGATTGGAGATTGAATGTACTTGGGAATCAGGTTGATGCAGTTCAGATTAATTTCCTGAAAATCTTACTTGTGTTCATTCTCCTTATCTCCTTCAGAAAATTAATCTGTGCAGAATCCGTGACAGGATTCATTTCATGTAATCTTTTCTCAGTTGAAGCTACTCTTAACCTTCAGAGTTAAAAGTTATTTAATTGAGCTAAATCATATTAGCCAGATGGAAACCGAGAATCAATATGAATCGAGTGATGGGACTTTGGAATTTATTAGATGCCAAATTGGTAGTCCTGTACTTGATACGTAATCATTGAAATGGAAGTCTCTGATTGGATATATCAAAACAAACTATTACTCTTGGGGCAAATCTACTGGAACACCATAATTCAGTACGGTTTACCAGTTCTACTACTACAACAAAATTACCTGTGTATGGTGCCTTTCACATTGAAGCGCTTTGAGACATCTCAAAGCTGTGAAGAGCGCTATATCAAATGCAAGGATTATTATTTTTATATTCATAGATTCATAGAATTTTACGGCACAAAAGGAGGCCATTCGGCCCATCTAGTCTGTGCCGGCTCTTTGAAAAGAGCGATTCAATCCCACTGCCCTGCCCGCTCCCCATAGCCTAATAGACCCGTTCTCCCTAAATAAAGATCTAATTCCCTTTTAAAAGTTGTTATCGAATCAGCCTCCACCACCTTTTCAGGCAATGCATTCCAGATTCGAACAACTCGCTGAGTGAAAAAATTTCTCCTTAGCTCCCCTCTACTTCGCCTTGAAACTATTTGAAATCTGTGACCACGAGTCACAGATTTACCCACGAGTGGAAATAGTTTTTCTCTATTTGCCCTGTCGAAACCCCTCATGATCTTATAAACCTCTATTAGGTCTCCCCTCAATCTTCTCTGCTCCAGAGAGAATAACCCTAGCCTATCTAGCCTCTCCTCATAGCTGAAGTCCCTCAATCCTGGCACCATCCTAGTAAATCTTCGCTGCACCCTTTCCAATGCCTTCACATCCTTTCTGTAGTGTGGTGACCAGAATTGAACACAGTATTCCAGCTGAGGCCTCACCAAAGTCCTATAGAGGTTAGTCAGCACTTCCTGACTTTTGTACTCTATACCTCTATTTATAAAGCCTAGTATCCCATATGCCTTCTTAACAGCCTTGTCTACCTGTCCTGCCACCTTCAACGAGTCACTAACACAAATCCCCAGGTCTCTCTGTTCCTTCACACCATTTAAAATTGTACTATCTAGCCTATATTACCTCCCTTCATTTCTTCTCCCAAAATGCATCATCTCACACTTCTCTGCATTAAACTTCATCTGCCATGTGTCTGCCCACTTTACCAATTTGTCTATATCCTCTTGCAGATGGCTACTATCCTCCTCACTATTTACTATTCTCCCTAACTTAGTGTCATCTGCAAACTTGGAAACTGTACTCCGTACACCCAAGTCCAGATCATTGATGTAGATTACAAACAGCAATGGTCCCAAAACTGATCCCTGTGGCACACCACTGCTCACTTCCCTCCAGTCTGAAAAACAGCCGCTCACTACAACTCTCTGCTTTCTGTCTCGCAGCCAGTTGTGGATCCACGCTGCCACTGTCCCTTTTACGCCATGGGCCTTTAATTTCCTAATAAGTCTCTCATGTGGCACTTTGTCAAATGCCTTTTGAAAGTCCATGTAAACTACATCAACTGCGCTACCATTATCCACCCATTCCGTTACCTCATCAAAAAATTCTATCAGATTTGTAAGGCAAGATTTGCCTTTAACAAATCCATGTTGACTGTCCTTTATTAGCCTATATCTTTCTAAGTGAAGATCTACCTTGTCCCTGATTATGGACTCTAGAAGTTTGCCCACTACCGACGTTAGACTGACTGGTCTGTAGATATTATTATTATCGTGGATGTCTAATGGTGCTGGACAATCAATGTTTCGGTCCTAAGCTGGCGATTGAAATTGGAAGGGTAGAGAGCAGGGAGGACGGAGGGTGACTGAAAGTTGTTGGAGAGGGTCTTGGAGGCAAGGAAGATGGCAAGGCAGAGGGACTATGGGATGGAGGTCCAGAGTGTGGGAGCAGAATGATTAAAGGCCCATCTGCTAATGGTGGTGTGGGTAAGGTGGTGGATGTGAAGCAAGCAGCACTGAGCAGATGAGCAGGCAAGTTGGTAGGGGGTTAGGTGGTCATAGAGCTAGTGGGAACAAGGCCATGGATGGCTTTGAAGGAGAGGACCAGGATGGGAGAAGTTGGGGAGGACAACAAGCAGTGAGTTTGCAAAGTCAAGCCTGGATGTTATGAATGGGTACATGAGGGTTTTGGCGGCATACAGTGTGAGACAGTCGCAGAGCTGGACAATGTTGGGTGAGATGGGGAAAGGCAGAACAGGACATGGCATGGATATAGAATATGAAAGACACCAAATAGGATGCTGATTCTGTGTTGGCTCCATGAGATGCAGAGTACATCCATTGAGGTAAATGCTTTCAGCGCCAGTGGTGCATACTTGGTGTATGCAAGCGCTGGCAGGAGCCAAGCAGGAGGGCCTCAGGCTTGTTGCCATTCAGCTGCAGGAAGTTAACTCTCATCCAGGACTTGATGTCCAACATTGTAAAGTGGCTAGAGCAGTTAGTATTTGATTGATACATTCAGCATTGATATCTGGCATACACTATTATATTAATTGCCATCCTAAAACTTTATGTGGTGAATACACAAGGTTAATAGTTAACGTTTATTGTTTAAGGTATCAGGAAGTTGCTACACTAAGACATTCTTGATCATTGAAAACATCTCGTAAAGTTTAGCTCATTTGGACAACGTCAAGATATGAACAGCAACTCATTCAGACATGCACAATAGCTGAAAGCTTTTCCTCTGAATAATTCTAGCTCCTCAAATGGAACTGTCTGGAAGTAATTTTGTAAGAATTGGATGAGCGCTCTTTTTATGCCACATAAAAACAGATGTAAATTGTGGTCATTTAAGTGCCTCGACTGGAAAGCAATTACAGTTTCCTCCATTATAATACATTACATGGAAGCTGGAAAGATATTGAGTAGCACAGTGACTGAAACTCCTTTTCTCTCAAAAATGTTCTGCTGAAACACAAACAATTTTAGTTTAGTTCTATCTTGACTGGGTTCTACAAATGCTATATAAATGCTATATATTTACCGATGCATTCTGGGTTAAATGCAACACCAAATAAATAGCATTTATATCGCATTTTTTTTTAACATTGGTAGGACACTGGATAGTTGAGAGTTTGAACCTGGGGTTGGAATTGGGAGGGGATGTGTAGATGCCCGAAAATGTGGTCAAGAAAATGAAGATCTTGAGATAGATCTTGATACAAGAACAACAACAAATTACACTTATAGAGTGCCTTTCACATTGGGAGGACATCCCAAGGCGCTGAACAGTTAGGTTGGGACCTGACCTGGGGGTGGGGGAGTTCAGGATGGAGAAGGAGAGTAGGAGAGGGAGGAGAGTTAGGAGGGGAGCAGAAGGCATGGTTGAAAAGGAAAGTCTTCAGACCGGCCTTAAAGGAGGAAAGGGAGGAAGAAAGGCGAAGGGATTGCATGATGGAGTTCCAGAGTGTAGGGGCAGAGAGGCTGAAAGACCGGCCACCGATAGTAGGGTGGTTTGGGCGGGGCACGTGGAACAGGCCACAGCCTGCTGAACGGAGGGGACGGGCAGGCTAAGAGGGAGACAGCAGGTCGGAGATATAGTCGGGGGCAAGGCTGTGAATGGCTTTGAAAGTGAGGATGAGAATCTTGAATTCGACCCTCTGGGAGATGGGGAGCCAGTGGAGACAGCCGAGGGTGGGAGTGATGTGGTTGCGGAGCCTAATGCGGGAGAGTACAAAAGCTGCAGAGTTCTGAATAATCTGCAGCTTGTGTGGGAAGAGCTGGGAAGGCCGACAAGGAGAGAGTTCCCGTAGACAAGCCTAGATGTGATGAATGCGATAGAGGAAAGAGAAGGAGTGAGGGGAAGAGACTATGCAATGAAGTTTTAGAAAGTGCTGGAAGAAAGACTAAAGGCCCAACAGCAAACTAAGCCAATGCCTACTGAGTGGAGGTAGCGAGTGAATTGGTAGAGTTTGGGTAGGTCACAAAGTTAGAGTGGAGCAAGATCGTGGAGCAGAGTGGAGATCTTTAATTGAGGATGAGGATCTTGAACTGCATTTCTGGGGGATGTGGAGTCAGTGGATCTGGAAAAGGATGGGGTAATTGTCTCATGGAGAGGACACAAGCTACAGAGTCCTGAATGATAATTGTGTGTGTTGGGTGGGCAGGGGTGGGCGGGTGGGGGTGGGGTTATTTTGTGCCTCAGCCTAATGTCCTGTACATTCACATGGATTTTTCTTGCTTTTAATTTGTATTCAGATGACCATCTTACTCTATGTGGATTCAATAGAGGCGTTCAAAATTATGAGGGGTTTTGATACAGTAACTAAGCAGAAAATCTTTCCACCGGTGGGTCAGTAACCAGAGGTCACAGATTTAACATAATTGGCAAAAGAACCAGAAGGGAGACTTGAATCCAGGTCTATCACAACTCCTCTAACCACTGAGCTACAGGAACCACAAGAGTAAGAGCGGGGGAGTGTGACTAATTGCATAGATCTTTCAAAGAGCCAGCACGGGAATGATGGCCCGATGATGGCCTCCTTCTCTCTTGTAAGATCCTATAAGAATTATTATAATAACAAATAATCTGTGGATTTGGTGTAGCGTTTTATCACATCTTCAAGACGCCTCAAAGCACTTCACAGGATATGCTGTAAAGTGAATTGATGATATTTTGTAGGCAACATTGTCTCTGCTGCAGCTCAGTATTCAAAATGTGTTCAGTTTTATTTGAATTTTTTATTTTGCCACTCCTTGTCTCTGTCCACAATTCTTTCCTGAACAGTAAATCTCTTTGCATGTATGTGTCTTCTCGTCACATTCCCTGTGGTGTTCTTCTCCGCAGAGCTGCATCATTTAATCTCTCCATTCTCTGTTGTTTTCAGTTCTCTGCAGTTTCCCAGCCCATCATTATTGATTGCTTTCTCACTTTTCCTTTCTTCGAGGTCAGCCATTTGAATTTTGTTTCACTCTTATCTTCAGGAGAAACTGCTGTGAAATCCCAACCCAATCTCTCTGCTCATTGTGCAAAGAGCCACCAAACAGTTCTCCTTCAAGACCAGCATTTGGTGAATCCCCTCTAGATCTCCACTGTTCCAAGATCAATATATGTCACATTTCCCTATTTTTCCTCAAAGTACAGCATCTGTTAATTGGTTTACTTCTCATTATGAGTGCCAGAGTAGGTAAAAGGTGCCATTATAAATAAATTAATAATAATAATTGAGAAGGCACCAAGAATAAGGAAATACAAAGAGAAATTAACAGGCATAAGGTAATTTTGATTTGTATTGTATTAAATTCTTGTAGAAATATAAAATATTATCAGGTTGATTAATCCACTGGATCTTCTGAAATGACAAGATTAGAATTGTTGATGTTTTGCAATACACCCCTGAATTATGTTAACACATGTGAACACGAAGGGGAAGATGCAAGATAATTAGAGAAATAAGCTTTACAATTATAGATTATACTCAATTTCCATGGGACAACTAGACTGCTTAGATGTCAACATGTTTTATCACCAGATTGTTTACACTGAGAATGCATAAATTCAGTGAAAACCTCTCAGTTGAAAAAATATGATTCTATTCAGTTTTATCTAGTGTCTGTTATTCTACACAAACACTATTAACTGATATGCCGTGATATCATCACCATACTAACATAAACTGTTATTGTAAAAAAAAATCTAATATTGTTAATAAATATTCTAATCAATAAAAAAAAAACAAGTAGGCTTGTCTACCGTGATTACTTCTTGGTACTTATGCTGAACACACTGAGCAAAATTTTGCATTTAAATTTGCAATGCTTACTTGGTCATTTTAAGTGACAAATTTATTGATTTGCTTTGTCTCTCATGTTTATCCCACTTTATAAATAATTATCACATTTTTGGGTGAGCTGTGTATCTGACATGTGTGAAAACCTATTATCTTGCTGAAACCCGTGTTTAGGATTATCCAAACCAAACTGAGAATTCTATGCATCCCACCTACATGGGGAAATTCCAGAGATAGAAGGTTAAGCTGAGAGGGGAGGATCGAGTGGTAAACAAAAGTTGCAGAGAGGTCAAAGAGGATGAGGAGACAGATTTTTTGTCACAGATGGACAAAATGTCATTTGTCAAGGCTATTTCTGTCCTGTGGAATGCATAGAAACCCAATTTGAAAGGGTTCATAGAGGGAGTGATGGAAGAGGAAGGAGCAAAGCTGGGAAGCAAGAATTCATTCCAGGACCTCGAAAGGGAAGTTGGAGATGTAGTTCAAATGCAGAGCAAGGATGGGTCCAGCGAGGGTTTTTTTGAAGATGGGAGTGATGAAGGCTATTTTTAAAGGGGTGAGATAAGGAGAGGTTGATGATGTTTGTGAGTAGTGGGGCAAGGAGGTAGAGCTAACCGCAAAGCTTGCCATTGATAGCCCTGTCTGGCAAACCATATTTAAGGTCATATTGTCATGTTGGGTACATGCAACACACATGACTTTGGTTGGAAGAGAACCTAGAATTGCCTCCAGAGGCCAGAAGTAATGGAAGAGAGCTCAGAAGAGGGAAAGCTCAATGTCAAAAGTAAGGCCACGTAAGCGAACAATATGCTTTAGGCAAACATTGATTCATGAGAAATATGAATCCATTGCCTCAGAATTGAGACGGCATAAGAAAACGCGGCAGCAAGAATTGTGTATAAAAAAAATAACATTATCATCAAGAATAACAAAATTTGAATCAGAAAGTGATTGTATTGCTCAGATTTAACTGAGTGAACTGTAAATTAATAGGGTATGGCGGCTGATGGGACAGACGAAGAGGAGAAAACATTGAAGAAGTTTGGAAGATTTTGCACAATTATAGGGGTTCAGGGTATGTTCCTCCCTCCCCCCCCCATTACACAACTTTAAATAAAAAGTTTGTGTCCTGACTTTATTCTCTGCAATTTTAAGTTTGAACGCTGTAGTATTCATGACACAACTTCTGTTTGTTTCAGTTCATTCAACCATACCATGTATTTTCATATTTCCCAGTAATTAGATTGTCCAGGAGAAATGGAAGATAATTTTAATCGGGGGAGAGGGAGAAAGATAAACATTGAATAACTGAAAATTTTAATGCATAATTAGCATACTTTTCTTGGTACACACTTTGAATGCAAATAGGCATGTTAAAGCTGATTCAAGCCAGCCTGTTCATTAGTCGACACTTTGAGAACTGAATATGTTCACAACTATTCTGCAGATCTATTCTAATATGTTGCAAATCACTCTGAAAATCGGACCCAACTACCAACTCAGCTGTGAAGATTTGATGTAAAACAATATTTAATATGGTTAGTTTTGCCGCTTCCATTTCCAATCCTGAGCATGGAGTGTAGGGATGGAGGAGAAACTTATTCCTAACCCTGTTCCTATTCAGATTTATTGAGAGTTGTTCTTGTAATTTACTATGGTATCTATTCTCAGTATTTTGGGGGGATTCAGCCACGTGTCTTACACATGCGGAAACCCATCACCATGCTGAAGAGCATCCAAACTAAACTGAGATTTTCATTTGTCACATACATATACAAAGATAGATTGTTGGAATGGAATACACTCTCTCTCCCTGGAGGGAGGCATCCTGCTTACCTAATTCCGTAAAATATTAGATGCAGGTTGGCTATAGCCAAGGCTTAGGGACCCAGCAGTGTGCGTTGGGAAGAGAAAGAAACTCAACTTTAATAATTTTACTTAGTGCTAACAGTTTATAATGCAATCTAAATCCAATGGGTCTATTTAAAAGGAAATTCTAAGTGAATTTTGCCTTGATATCATCCTTGATACTTACACAAAAGATCAAGACCTGGTTCATTCACTGGCCCTTTTCACTATTAGATCTGATCTTCTGTGTGCAGAGATAATAGATCTGTTTTGGAATGTAGTAATGACAGATCCAGAGCTCCTAAAATCAACCAATTACTACACCAATCGCCACTAAAGAAAAGCTTCCCTTCAGAGAAAAACTGTCAGTGGTGCATTTAATGCACAAATGTGCATTTAGAATGATTAATTCAGGCTGTCATGAGATCACAAGGGAGGTTTGAAGGAAAAAAGCCCTTTGGCCTATTGGATTTCATCTTTGAATCATAATTCATCCACAGACTGCTTGGTGATTTCTGGTTATACAGTGCACTTAAGAGTGTACACTGAAGGCTGACTCTGTACTATAAAGCATGAATTTATACTTTGCAGTAAGATAATGAGAACAAAGCCCAAACTCAGACCAATTTTAATGCCTTTGAAATAACAGATGGAGTTTTGCATGACAGACTCAATGCTGCAAAGATAATTATGCTTTGAAGTATGCATCACCAATGAAGTAAAAATGTAATTACAATTTTTCAGTACTTTGTACCATGGCAATGTATACGTCTTTCCCAAAGATGTGTCCTTTTGAAAGTGAGCTTGACAACATTTTATTTCTTTGCCAAGTAAAGAAATAATAATTTAATTCAAAATCTTACGGGTGCTCAACATTTTCCCTATAATTCACATTTGTACTTGCTCTTCCGTTGCACTAAATGAAGCTATATTTTCTGCGACCCACATTCGTGGGGATTGGGAGGTGAGGGGAGAGAAGACAGTCAGAGTGGAAAACTTGCTGTTATTTCTGTGTAACTTTTTTTTGGTAATAATTTCGTTCCTGACAGTGGTGCATCATCAATTCATTTGAACTCCCCAATGGAACAGCTCAGAATAAAGTTGACAGCTATGAATTCTCCAATGGGGCATTTTCTTTTTATTTATGACAAGAGAAATCCCAATGCAACTGGTTACAAAGATAAAGTCTAATGAGCCACTAGATTTACCCCTTAGGGTCTGCTAACTGCCTATCGGTCTAACTGCTCTGGCATTAAAAAAGTAGATTTTTTGAAGCAGTGGCTATAGTTTTAGGTTTCCATCTGAAGGATTCAAACATTAAATTAAACCACTTAACACACCACTTTATAAACCATCCTGCAAAATGGTGAACCTATATTATCCTAACAATAATCATCGTTGTAATCTTTGTATTTGGCTATAGTGCCTGGTCACATCATTGATACTTTTCAGAGTGCTTTACAGAGAGTGCTTGTGCGTTTTGCCTACCCATTTGCAGCAGCCAAATTTCACACGCAGTCAATGTTCAACAAACAGCCACAAAATGAATGACCAATTTTATATGGGGATACATTTTAGGCACGACAGCAGGAGAAACGCCCTTTTCTCCTTCCCAGTGCCAAGGGATCTTTAATATCCACTAAACAGACAGGTTTAGAATCTCATTTGAAGAATAACACCTTCAACAATGCAGCACACCCCCAGTACTGCACTGGAGTGTTAGCCTTGACGGAGAGTTCAAATGGCTTGATTTCGGGTTTGAAACCACAATCTTCTGACTCAGAGGTGTTCGTATGATATAGGTTGAATTGAAGCACTGAAAGAAAATCTCTCCTGATTGCCTTAATAATAATAATAATATTTACATTTGATATAGTGCTTTCCATGTTTTCTAGACTTCTCAAAGCGCTTCACGGAATATACCATAATATGAATTAACCGTATATTTGTGGCCAAAACAGGGCAGCCAATTGCGCACAGCAGTGTCCCACAAGGTATGTAGGTTATATGAATCTCTTAAGTATTTAAGGAGAGTTGAAGTGATGGATTTGGTAGGAATAAATTTCATTATTGTTATTGGTTAATCTTGCAAATATAATTTATAATCAATATTCAGCAAAACAATTCCCATCATCAGATTAACTGGAAATTGTTCAAATTTTAAATCCTGTTCTTAAATATACACCAGGTTAATAATAATATGAACCCTTGAATTTTATATAGTGTCTTATCATGTTTTCGAGATGTCTCAAAATGCTTCAAGTATGTATTGCCAAGTGAATTCATTATATGTTGTGGGCAAAACATGACAGCCTATTGCGCATAGCCAATTCAAATCTTAGGATGTCATCAAAGCCAAATCCTAAATAGGATACAAGTAATTTAAGTTTAATTTAAAAAAGTTGCCTCTCTGTCTAAAGTAATCAATGAAGAATTGACATTTTTTTTGCTGGAGATACTATTGGACGTTATTTCACATACTCAAGACTCTGGACGAGAAAAAAAACTAATCCATAGACTTGCTTAAAGCTTACTGATGCTCCAAATGTCCTATAGGTTTGTGATCACTATCTATAACTATGCCTATATCACGTTTTCCACAATTCTCATTTTAAAGCATTGAAGCACAAATAAACCTTGGTCTTTTTTTCTCCAGTGTTAAGAATTGTGTTATATTTTGAGCTTCACAACAAGCACTTTGATACTGGTGGTTCCTCTTGGAACTCGATTCAGTGGATCACCCTGAAGTTAAAGTAATGGGGGTCTGAACTGTTTCTGATACAAATCTGAACATCCTATCAATGTAGAACAACCTTTCCTAATTCAGAATGTGAAAAGTTATATGTAAGAAATAAATCCATTGGGAAAAGCAAGATGTATCCTATTATTTGGATTTGATAACCTGCAAACCTACTGAACGTCCCCCATCCAGCCTGCCCCACTATCAGCGGTCGGAACTTCAACTTCTCTGCCTGCACCCTTTGGAACTCTATCAACTCTCCTAAATTCCCATTGCCTTGCTCCCGCCCCTGCATCCTTCAAGGCATTTCTCAAGACTCTCCTCTTCACTGTGCCCTCCTACTCTCCCTGCCCTCCATCCTCATTTACCCCAACCCATCCCCCCTGCTTGGGCCCAAATCCCTTACTGTCCAACGCCTTGGGTTGTCCCCCTGATGTGAAAAGCACTATTCAAATGTAATCTTGTATTGTATAGTTAAGCAATACAACCAGAACCATAACTCCACATGCTTCATTCTGATACTTGGAGAGCTATGTCAAAAAGTATGTCATGGGGGTGGAGATGCAGCAATTCATCTGGATCATAAACATCTCACAATAGTAATAAAACAAGTGACGGATTAGTCATTTGAGTGCAATACCAAAGGGCTACCAAAATAAATTGGCAACAAAATGAGAAACCACACAATTCATCTGTGAATTAAGATTAGGGAAGATATTGGTTAGGAAATTATGAGAATTCCTTACTGTGCACCACAGTGATCCAATGGGATTTTTAATGAGCATGTGAAAGTCCAGAATAGGAAAACAGAATCTGAGTTTTTCACGACTGCAAGCTGTGATTTCTTGTCTAGTATGAGAATGACACAGTGTGGTTCAACAGGCATTGGTAGCTCCATGACATGTTATCCAATAGGCCATGTTTCATGTGTGATAGTGAATGACAGGAATCTTTCAACTATGGAGTGCAACCTTCTGACCCAGAGATGAGAGTGCTACCAACTGCACAAAACTATTACCTCATCCTTCACATCAGAGATTATAAAAATCCTTGGAACATAGAAACAGGAGTAGGCCATTCAGCCCTTCAAGCCTGTTCTGCCATTCAATTAGATCATGGCTGATCTGTACTTCAACTAATCCTTTGAATTCCAATTTCCCTATCTACCCTATTGAATCCCTTTATTCATTTTAAACACCTCAATCAAATCTTCATTCAATCTTCTAAACTCATGGAAAACAGTTTACATTTATGCAGTCTTTCCTTGTAACTCAACCTTTTAAGTTCTGGTAACATTCTTGTGAACCTGGGCCCCACCATGGCCAATATATCTTTCCTGAGGTGTGGTGCCCAAAACTGCATGCAGTACTCCAGATGGGTCTGACTAACACTCAATACAGCTGAAGCATAATTTCTTCCCCTTTGTATTCCAGGCCCCTTGAGATAAACATCAACATTTCATTCACGCTTTTCATTAGTTTTTGTATTTAGGAACTAGTTTTCAGTGATTTGTGGATATGGATACCCAAATCCCTTTGCTCCTCCATAGTTCTTAGTCTCCCCCTATTAAAATAAATTCTGCTTTATCTTTTTTCGCACCATATAAGATCACCTCATTCTTCTTTAAATTGAACTTCATCCACCACAACTTTGCCCACTCATTTAATCTGGCTATTACCATCTATACAATTTACTGAGCCCCCTATCTTAGTATTGTCAGCAGACTCGGATATAAAACTTTCTATTCCTCCAACCGAGTCATTTACGTGTATATAAATTGATGTCCCAGTACAAACCTCTGGGGGACACCAATTGTTACGTCCCACCAATTAAAGAATGGTCCCTTTATGCCTACTCTCGGTTTCCTACCTCGAAACAAATTATCAAGCCATGTCACAAGATTACCCCCAACTCCATCTGCTTTCATTTTCGCTAATAATCTTTTAATCTTTACCTTATGAAGCCTTATGAAAGTCCATATAACCGACATCTATATAAACCATTTTAGTGATCTCCTTCAAAAATTCTGCTAGATTAGTCAGACACAACCTACCCTTCACAAATCCACGTGGACTTTCTTTGACTACCTCATACCTGGTCAAGTTTTTAGTCACTCTGTCCTGGATGATGGATTCCAGTACTTTCCCTACAACTGACATTAAATTGACAGGTCTGTAGTTTCCTGTTTTCTTCCTCCCTACCTTCCTAAATGATGGGGTGACATTCACAATTTTCCAATCTAAGGGCACAATTCCCAAATCTAGTGAGCTTTGGAAAATTATGATTGAGTGACTTATTTTAAGTATTGTAGATTACCATATTAAGTTTATATATTGTACAGTATGGTAGATGGTGATGTTGCCTTTTATCCTGCAATGCTAAATTGGAAATCAATATCATGAAAAACAGTAAAATTCACATAAGTCAACCACAACTTTCATTTATGTAGCACACTTCACACGGAGCAGCAGCACGTATATGACTTACGTGAGTTTTACTGGATATTATTTGTTCATTAGTATGTTCCCTAAATTCACTTGTATGGCATTTAATTCATTGCAGTAATAACTCTGCAATGGAATAACCAGCACAACCAGATTAGAATGATCAGTGATTGCAAAACCTGTAGGGCAGCAATCACACCACTGCTATTAATATCCCTCTGATCACAAAAAATTCAAAAAGCAATCGAGCACACTCACTTACAGTACATATTCCACTTATTGTTAATCAATGCAAATGATATCTCTTTGAAAGTGTGGGGAGAAAAATGATTTTCTTGTGGGTAGAAATAGCTAAACTTCTGGTAAAAAGCTTCAAGATCGGCTTTTGCATTACATACCAGCAGCTGTTCACAACTGAGCATAATTCCTCATTGTCAAAAACCCAAAGGAAACATCTGAGAAAACATAAGGCAGTTAATAATTGCAGTGGAGTTTGATATTACTCAACTTTACAGTACCCTCCAATTACCCACATGCAATGCAAAATATGTTTTGGTAATGTACAGGAAATCATGAGAGCAGATCTTGATCAGTAATATATTATGCTGACCATTTTGAAGCATGCCTAATGATAGTACAGGATACACTTGTAAAGATGATAGACGTTACAGCAGAGAAGAAAGCCAGCATAACATCAAGTTTAATTTGCTGATAGTCCCTTCACTGCAGCTACTTATTCTCATCTGGCGATGCACATCAATGTAAAATGTACTGTCATTTCTATTAGACAATAAACAGAATCAACAACAAATTACATTTGTATGGTACTGTTCATGTCGGGAAGATGTCCCTGTCAGTTTAATCTTTAGTTAGTCTTTAAAGATATTGTAATACTTTCTTTTAAAACAGTTTATTCGATTAACTTGAACATCAAGACTTAGTTTGCCTGCATAAACCCAACAGATTTGCTGATTATTACTACAATGTGCTTTGAGTCATTTGAAGTGATCAGGGGCTATAAACAAAAGTTATTTCAAATCCCAATTTCTTGCTCTTTCACTTGTCATGTTATTTTATTTATTTTTAAATATGTTTGAAATTACCTTTAATATTAAAGTTATGATTTCCATTTGAATTAATAATTGAAGCAAACCATACCACGTTATTTTTAAAAAGAAAATCCAATCTCCTTTCTCTTTGATCTTTGTACGGTAATAATTTCAGTCAAGAATTGAGCATTGGCCCATGCAGTCTGCCCATGACAATTTCCCACAGATTTCTTTGACTCATCCAAATCCAACAATCCTCTCTCCTTGTTCCTTCTGCTTCTTTTTTGAAACTTTCCATTTGCAATTCTGAGCTGATTTTCAGGTTTGGATTGGGTGGTACTGAGCAAGGTGGGTCTGCAGTGAATTCACCTTACAGTATATTCTGTGATGCGCTTTGAAGCATCTTGACGATGTGATGAGGCGCTATACCAAATGCAAGGATTATTTTTTTCTCATTGTGTACAGCAATGTTGCAGTTCAATCAATGCAAAAATGGAGTGTAATGGGAGCAAACCACTCTTGGGGCAGACACTGAGTATTCAAACACAGAGATAGAATGGATACTAAGTGGATATCTTTGGGAATAGATGATATATAGATGAAGTTAGGAAAAAGGGATGATATATGGATAGTGTCATGGGTTATGAGAGGGACATCTTAAGTGTTGCATAATTTATGACACTTTAGGGACACCTCCCTTCCTCTATCCAATGAGAAGATTAAGGGCCAAGTAACCTAATTCATAAATTGTCAACCTCTTCAAATGTCTAGTCACTCCTGTTTATGATACTAAGGATAGTTACGTCCATTGTCAGAGATGAAGATCACTACAAATCTTTCTCATTTTCTGTTGGAGTCATTGCAAAGATCATATGTTGACCTTGTACGACAATTATTACCAACATAATATATGAGGTCCTATTATCTGTTAGACTCATTTCAGGTATATAATGAAACCAGTATTAAACCTGTATTACCATTATTAGTCCCTTATTAAATCAAATCTCATTTGTGCATATGGATTCCCTTTCTGAAATATGGAGGTTAAATATACAATATTTCATAATTTTTTTGTGATAATGAATTATTTTCAAAAAATAATTTTTGAATATTTTTGAATTGAATTGCTGTTTTCAAAGAGCCGGCACAGACTCGATGGGCCAAATGGCCTCTTTTTGTGCTGTAAGATTCTATGATTCTATGAAATGTCACAAGTTTGCCTCCATTGTATGGAATATTTGTCAGAGAGCATTTGAATCCACACACCCACTGGGTTTCTTTTGGAGGATCTACATGGAGGTCAAAATATTCTTGGATTTATCCTCTTCATTTTGCCTTCCAATCCCTCTACCATCTCTCCCTCCCCCTCTGTGTCTTTCTGCCTTCTATTATATGGGTGGTGAACTTCCTCCTATATGCATTTTCTTCTCACTTGGGGCTAATCGTATGAATAGGTTGATTGTATCCTTCTCTACAGATTGATATTCTTAGCGTATTTTGTTCCCAAATTCGGAATGCATGTTCATTAGCTCAGCAGGGAATTACGCTGTGATTCACTACAATTAGAATTCATAGCTTTCTTATCTAGGTCACCCCATAAAAAATCCTGGTGTATTTAAAAAAGGAGTCATGGTTATGTTTTCCGTACCACCTTTCATTGCCTCAAGTCTAGTTGCAGGTGAACATGCCATCCCATACTTTGTCAAAGTGGTTGGATCTGAAGTTGCTCACGGGTGATGTTGACCTGTTTGCAACACCAATGATGGTACTATAATAATAATTCATCACCTTAATATAGCACTTTTCACATGAAGAGGGCATCTCAAAGCATTTCACAAGATTATCAGTAAGCACAGTGACTTTGTTTTGTATGTAAATGCTGTATTCAATTTACACACAGCAATCTCTGACAACAAGCATTTGGCTGGGATTGGGGGTGGGTGTTGGGGTGCAATTTAATATTGTATAAACTATTTAAAACACTTTCTATGTATCCAACAGTATTTGTGCCTTCACATAGATATACCACCATAAATTTTCCAACCCTGTGCATTCCAATGCTTTTTTTCATCAATGCAAAAGTAATGACTAATTTCGCACATTAGAAAATGTTGCTAACATGCCAGAGAGTGCATTCACCCACCCATGATATCCACCTATTCATAGATTATGCGAACAAATTCTATTACCTTCACTTTACTGCCCAACAATGAAATGTCGTTGTCTGTTTGGATTAATGTTGTTTGTTGTTCAAGATATGATTTGGTTGTATGTACACTCCACAGCACTAGAACACGAGGGAATATGGCAATCTGATAGAGCCAAGCATGCAGTAATGAAAGAATGCGTCCCTTTTAACTAATACATCAACGACATGATATATGATCCTATTTTCTAAACACTGGCACGTTAAATAAATCACAAGTTATCCCTTCAAAAAACAACTATGAAGTATTAAAATTAGCTTTCTAAACTCTGCATTAAATCTGCAGCCACCCGAAAGACTTCAAGGAGGGATCTTTGTGTTACATTTTCTCCAAAAGAAACAGATCGATACGTAACTTGGAAAATAATTGGGGTGAAATCTCCAAAAATAATATTTTCCTGTCAACATCTGCTTCCTAAACCTCCTGCTATCACAAAAAAAAATCCTGAGCTGTACTTCTCTGAAACGAGGGTCTGAGGATGATACTATTATGTGTTTCATAATGGTAAGGAAAATAACTATTCAATGGTTTCCGATTGCATAGTCTCCCAGATATTGGTAGCATGGTGCTACACACAGGGCAGAGATTCCACAGTAGTACTTACATACAAAAATAAACATGACTACAATTTAGTGCTTTGAGAGGACCTTTTACAACAACAAACAACAAAATTACATTGATAGAGTGCCTTTCTTGTCGGGAGGATGAGCCAAGGCACTGCGATATGAAAGGCGCTGTATTAAATGCCAGTTTTATTCTCTTACTTATTTCCAAGTCTCAGGTGCACAGTTACATCTGGCACAGATGTTCGCTTAGTTGTTGTGACTTTAATTTGTGTTTCATTCAAAGGTTATCAAGCATAAAACGATCTGGATGTCCTTTTTACTGGAGCACCAAATTCTAGCTAATGGTAGTTAATGGCTTTTACAAAGGCAATGAGGAGGTAACTAAACTGAAGGACCTTTCACATGAATGTTATGTCTCAAAGTGTTTTACAGAATGAGATTAATTACAAGAGAACTGAATGTTATTAAACTGAAATTATGCATTGATTTGACAAAGATGACCCGCATAAATGATTCACATTTACGAAAGGTTTAAATACCAGGCAAATCAATTTAATAATTAGGAAATAAAGAGTAAGGAGGGAACTCTGAAAGAACATTGTTATACAACAACCAACATATTTGTGGAAACTGTGTTGGAGAATGTCCTCCTGACATGAAAGGCGCTAGACAAATGTAATTTTGTTGTTGTTGTTGAAGAACATTGAAGTGAACAGTATAAATAATTCAAGAGACGAATGTATGTTCTGAGAGGAAAGGATCGAGTAAAATGGGAAGCAAGCTCATTCATAAAAGATGGCCTATTTGCATGTTTAGGTTGCTGAACATTTTTGTCTCACAAGTTCAAGTAATATTCAATGAAGCAAGCAACTGAAAGTTAGTAATTCTATTAGGATAGAAAAGATGATTGTTGACTTGCCTACAAAATCGGTTACACTATTGTCTGATCCAGAGGAATCTATCATTGGGGATCAGCCTGACAATCTGCAGACAGGATCTAATTGTTTCATGTCAGTGAATTTATGACCCAGGAGCACTCCTGTCACTACTCTGATAGATTTTCAAAATAATAATCAAGCACACAAAACCATGAGGAAGGGGAACAAATTCTTGGAATAAACTCGCAATCTTTGTCATCTGAGGGGAGATGAGTATTTATGAGTATATAAATAAGAGGAAAGCATGAGAGGGAAGATGAGTAGAGATCTTGCCTGAGACTTTACGTACGAAAATAAAAGTTTTACAATTGTTCTCTCTTTCACAGACCACATTCAGAAACCAGTACTCAAGAGGACTTCATGCAGCCACCTTGAGCAGCTCAGAGTGGATGAAAAAGTTACTGAAACTCCAGATATTCCCACAAAAGTTGAGGGAAAATTGTAATGTGTGTTGCGTAAATTGAATTGGTTTTAGCAGATTAAATTCTGTTTCTAATGATTTATACATCCACAAAATTACAGCAATAGATGGCTTTATGCTCCTTGGTCTATTTCTCAACTAAAACAGGCTGAAATATTCAGGCTAAATTTTGGAAAACAAAACATTGTTGGTAAAAAGACTTTCACCACCATTCAGGATCTTTTATATCGTGTATTTGTTAGTGATTCATAGTATTTCAAGTATACACTAGAGGTCATAATTAGTGCAACCAGTTCCATTTTGCAAATATAAACGTATTTAACATATGTAATCATGATAATAATCCTTGCGTTAGATTAAGCCCCATTTAACTTCATTGCGGCATCTCATAGCACTTCACAAGATTTATTATTAAGTGCAGTTACAATGTATTTTACACAGACAAAATTAATCATACAGCGATGTCCTGTGAATAGTGAACTACAGGTCTGACTGATGGACTTCAGTTTGTATCTAACTTTTCCTATATTAAATTTGGACCCTACCCATACTATTCTCAATTTCATAGAATCATAGAATTATACAGGACAGAAGGAAGCCTTTCGGCCCATCATGTCTGTGCTGTCTCTTTGAAAAGAACTGTCCAAATCAATCCCGCTGCCCTGCTCTCCCCATAGCTCTGCAAACCTGTCCTCCCCAAATAACTATCTCGACCTGACTGTCCAGCGCCTTGGGACGTCCTCCCAATGTGAAAGGCACTCTATATATGTAATTTTGTTATTGTTGTTGTATTTCCTTCTCTCTTAAATGTTGTTAACAAACTTGGCTTTCGCCACGCTTTCAGGCAATGTATTCCAGACTCAAACAACTTACTGTGTGAAACAAATTCTCCTCACCTCCTCTCTGATTTTTTTTAACAACTATTTTAAATCGGTTGTCCTTGGATTACCGACCCACTTGCAAGTGAAAATAGTTTGTTCTTGTTCACCCTATGGAATCCCCTCATAATTTTGAAAATCTATTATGTTTCCTCTTAACCTCTCTGCACCAAGGAGAATAATCCTAGTTCCTCTAGGTTCTCCTGATAACTGAAGTCCCTCATTCCTTGTACCATCCTGGTAAATAATAATAATAATAATAATAATAATAATAATAATAACAATCCTTGTATTTCATGTAGTGTTTTTCACATCTTCCAGATAGCTCAAAGAGCTTCACAGAATATACTGTTAAGTGCATTGACTGTATTTTGTGGGCACAATGTGGCAGCCAATTGCACACAGCAGTGTCCCACAAACAGTCGTGGATTTAAATAACCACTTCTTTTTTTCTGAGGGATTATTATTAGCTGAGTGGAGTAAAGAAACTTGCCCAATGTTTAGCTCGCCTGGAAACTTCCTTTGCACCCTATATAATGCCTTGACATCCTTCCTGAAGTGTGGGGCCCAGAACTGAACACAGTACTCCACCTGACCAGTGTTCTATAAAGCTTCACCATAACTTCATGACTTTTGTATTCTATGCCCCTGTTTATGAAGCCTAGTATGCTGCATGCTTTTTTTAAACCGCTTTGTCTACCTGTCCTGCCACCTTCAAAGATTTATTCATATGAACCATCAGGTCTCTTTGTTCCATCACCACCTTTAAGATTCTACCATCTACCTTATATTGTCTCTTCTCATTCTTCCTTCCAAAATTCATCACTTCGCATTCCTCCACATTAAACTTAATCTGCCTGTTTTACCAGTCTGTGTATGTCCTCTTGTAGTCGGCTATTATCCTCCTCACTGTTTACTACTTTTCCCAGCTTTATAACATCTGCAAACTTGGAAATTGTGCTCCCTGTACCTAAGTCCAGGTCATTTATGTAGACCAACTATAACATATCTATCTATACTGATAAAACAACAATGTCTTTCTGTCTGTCTGTGTACGCTTCAAGAAGCATCTCAAAAACAGGTTGTTGGAGAGACACAGTTTATACCTCAGCAGAAAAGTCTTGCCCCTGGGAGTGAAATGGTCATATTTGTTTATTCGGGTAGTTCCTATCATTCATGAGTTATGACCTAAACTGTAATTTAGTTTCGCTTTTTCGCTGCAGTTTACACCTGGTGGCAACAATGGCTGTGCCATCGTGCATCACAGAACAACATGTAGTCAAAAGGAAGTAGGAATAAATTAAAGAACATAAAATAAAGAAATGAAGAATCTAAGCTTCAGCAACAATAAAATGACATTTTTTATGGTGCTTTTTACATCAAGAGCACATCCCAGTGATTATAAACATTTATATACATTAATATGTATCATTATAAAGATGCCTAGGCAAAAATCAAACATTAACTGTCTGTGTATGATTGAGTGACCCATTTTTGCTTTTTTTAAGGAATTATTACCCCCAGGGAAGCAGTTTGCCAATTGACAACCAGGACTCCTTTCCCGGGGGTAATAATTCCTTTAAAAAAAGCATGTGGAGTAAGGCAACTTGCCCAACTTTTTGCCCTACTGGGAACTGAACCCAGGTCTCTCGCTTGCGAGGCATGTGCTCTAACCACTGAACTGCAGAAAAGTCTGAACTCATTACACTGATGTAGATAACAGCTTGACAAAAGGGTAAGACCGGTCAATTTCCTTAGTACAATTTATTTCCCAGGATAAATCCAAGTGTAAATGCCATCAAGCCTGGGATTCAGACATCTGTTTTGCTTTTGAGAGTTTAAAGCTCTAGTATTATAGTTAAGTATTGTGCTGGCCAACACAAATGACAGTATGCATTTATGTAGCTTATTTTTTCATGTCAGTACTGTCTGAAATCATGATTTATGCATTTTCTGCTCTAATTATGATTTTATTTGTTTGATCATCCAGGTGTCTAGCACCCATCACCATGCTTAAGAATATTCAATCCAAGCTGAGATTTCAAGGGATCTCACCTAAACGTGGAAATCCCAGAGATAGATTGTTGGAATGATTGCACACTCTCTCCACAGAGGAGTGCTTCCTGCTTACCTAATTCCAGAAAGCATTAGACACAGGTTGGCAAGAGCCAAGGCTTGGGGATCGCAGAGTGTGTCTTAGAGTAACTTCCTGAGTAGAACCAGCTAAAAATTCGATAGCTTGCCATTGATATTGCTGTAGTCAAGCTTTCCTACTGCTTATCTAACTAGGACCACCTACCCATTAGAGTCAACAGGAGCTAAGTGGGATGCTTACTTGTTCCCAGTGACCGGTCCACCTTTCTATGTTCTGCTGATGAAGCAAGCTGGCTGTGTTGTCATCAGCTGTGCCCTAGTGTACTGCAAACTAGCTCAGGAATGGACTACCACAGAAGGCTTGCTCAATTCTGCCATTCCATTGCCAGGCATGTCACCTTGAAGCCATTTCAACTCCAAGGAAAGCCCGCTTACCTCCCTCCCAAGGAGAATAGACTTCTTAGGATGCATAATTTGTTGCCTTAGCATTAATTGTAAAAATAACTCTTCTGCTGGTCAGAAAATGGAGAGCTAGAGGGCATGAATTCAAGATAGTTACTACAGGAGTAAAAGGAGAGGATCTTAAGAACTTCTGGAGATTGATAGATTTCTAAAGGGTAGAGGGATTAAGGGATATGGGGATAAGTCAGGCAGATGGAGTTTAGGTTAGAAGATCAGCCATCAACTTATTGAATGGCGGCACAAGCTCAAGGGGCTGAATAGCCTACTGCTACTCCTAATTCCTGTGTTCCTATGTTTTTCTCCCAGAGGGTTGTAAGTGTATAGAATGATTTCCCAGGCATAGCTGCTACAACAGAGACACTTGTGACATTTTATATAAGAATTAGCAAGACCACACAGAGGAAGCATATTAGAGAGTTTTTTGTCAGTCATGTGTCTGACACATTTGGAAACCCATCACCATGCTTAATCTCCAAACCAAACTGAGTGTTCCATGTATCCTATCTACATAGAAATTCCAGAGATATTTGGAAATATTAATACTAAATATCATCTAAAAATAATAATCCTTGCATTTGATATAGCTTTTCACATCTTCTAGACGTCTCAAAACGCTTCACAGAATATACTGTATTTTATTTTTGTGCTTTTTGGGGGAGTGTTTATTATTAGGCATGTGGAGTAAAGAAACTTGCCCAAGGTTTCGCCCTTACCTGCCTGGATTTGAACATAGGTCTCTCGCTTGTAATCCGAGTGCTCTAACCACTGAACTTCAGGACTCCATTTCTTATTGAATGCATAACATATCATCAAAATTGCATTTGATAGCTCAAAATACAAAACAAAGCAAGATGGTTTGATAGACAGGTTTACATATATTGCACGACAGAAATTGTGCAAAACACTTACAACAAAGAATGTAAGCAGAGAATTCAGTTTCCTGCAATTATTAGCAGAATACAAATTCATCGTTTTTAATATGTTTCATTCTGAATTGTTTGAATATTTTGAACCATATTTTCTATGAAGTCTTTTTTCTGATTTAAAATGTAACACAAAATGTGAATCTTTTCTTAGCTTTTAAATAAAATCCGTAATGTTCTAGCTCAAAAAGTAGCTAGATTGCATAAGGAATATGAACTCATAATAAAACAAATGATTTTATACAACCAATGCAAAATAAATTGTTTTGCACAATTTCTGTCGTGCAATATATGTAAACCTGTCTATCAAAACGGCTTGATTTAATGGTCTCAAGGACATCCCTTTTTCCCTGAAATAATTAATACTATGAGGCCTAATTTAATTATGTTGTTCTAATGTAACACAATGTCCCTCATTTATCAATGTATACCTTTTATTTTTATGCCCAAAGGGAGATGCCATCGGCAATGTGAAAACTAGGTCATGCAAATTGTATAGCAACTTATGCAAAAGGTAGCACAGTATTACAATCATCAGAGCCTTCTCGCTGACAGTTCAGAAATCATTCAGTTGCCAACTAACTTGAAAAAAAACCTCTAACCCTTTAATTGGTTTAATGTGTTTCCTCTCCTAAAAATGCAGAGTCAGAATTTGCATTCTTCAAGCTGCAGTGTAAATGAAATCCAAGTTAGCATAATGCTTTATGTTACAGCTTTGAAACGGAATGCTGTTGTCAGAATGTCTCAAAACGTCTCAGGGTTTTACTGTAAAGTATTGTGATTGTGTATTGGTAGCTGAATAATGCAGCCATTTTGAGCCCAGGCAGAGATGTCCACAAACAGCCATAAGTGAATGACCGATGTTATCCGATGCATTGTTCTACAATAACGAGGATAATATTCTAACATAACGTTTCATATTCTTCCCCTTGAAAACATGCCCACAAAATAGTCACTCCAGCATGCATTTTGTCCTCGTGAAGCTCTTTGAGACACCCTCCCAATGTGAAAGCCGCTACATCAAATACAATAATTATTATTAGTACAACTTGTACCCTATTTTAATAAATTAAACATCAACCTATTTATTAGAGTGGTGGTTAAATAGGGCAGTACTTACCAATTCTGATTCCAAAATGATCCATATCCATATGACACATTGTATCTGTTGGATTCAGCAATGCTGTCGTTGCCTTACCTCAGAAAATAATTGTATGGAGTTTAGTTAAGTATCTTAACGTATAATACTTGAGAATGTATTGTGAATCTAGTTTATTTTATAAGCCCTCCACATTTATCATTCAATACAGTAGTGCTTGCACAATATAAGGATTTGAAGTCATTAATTGCTGGAAATTCATCATATTTGTCAATTTAATCTAACCAGGCAAACTCACCTACTATAATGAATGAAATGAACAGTGTGCAGTTTAGCAAGTTTGGAGAGGGTGGGGGTGGATGGGGGCTGAAGAACCCGGTCCTTTAAGTGATGTGCAAAACTAATCTCTCAGAATTTTTGATCTGATAAAATGCTGACTAGATTTTCTAGTTATGGACTGCAGGCTATCATTTCAATAGACATTTTTCATTTGTGAGTCTTGCTTGTGAGCATTGGCAGATGATTCGAGTGTAAGGGCATCACGGCCAAGCTTAATCCTGTCGTCACCTGGCGACCACACACATAAACCTTTGAGCAGGGGCAGAGATCAGAAGCCGAAACCCAAGCTAGTTTTGTAATCAAATATTTGGGAATCTTTGTTTGCGCATCTGGTGAATTTAGGATGCTTGTTGTAACGTTTTCGTGTGATTTGCGTTTAAACTATCTTTTGTAAAAGCACTTGGAGAAGGAAACAATTTCATTTGACATTGAAACACCCTTTAGAGGATTAAACATATCTAGAGCTAGTGTGTTGTTACATTCAGTTGTCTTACATACAGTGCCGTAAATGTATCACCCAGCAGAGCTAGATTACTGGCCTTTGACATTGCTAAAATCAGAGAAGCATTACAGACGATCCCAAAAGGAAGAGGCAGAGGATAACCGAGGAAGGAAGAGAAAGAAGAGGATTAACAGTTGAGTGTGGATAACCAACAATAGAAGAATCCACGATAAATCAATGTTTTAGCAAAATAAAATAAAAGGACAAGCAATCTTGTGAACAAAATTCTGAAATGAATAATTGAAATAGTTGGTGTATAGGAAGGACATTAACCGTAGCG
Source organism: Hydrolagus colliei (assembly GCA_035084275.1). NCBI lineage: Eukaryota > Metazoa > Chordata > Chondrichthyes > Chimaeriformes > Chimaeridae > Hydrolagus > Hydrolagus colliei. The sequence continues at coordinate 16,073,644 of CM068747.1, read as the reverse complement.
TATAGCGTACATCTGAACAATTTAGAAATTATTCAAAAAGGATTTATAAATGGTGGATTTCATTGTGTGATAGACTATGAATCTATTTTTTCTGAATAACGAATAGTTATTTCATATAGCTTACATTTAGTACAGCTCTTCCAAATCAGGAAGCCAACAACAACAACCAAATTACATTGATAGAGCGCCTTTCTCTTCGGGAAATGTCTCAAAGCGCTTTCCAGGATATACTGTAAAGTGGAGGAACTGTATTTTGTGGGTGGATGTGGCAGCCAATTTGCACACTGCAATACTCTAGCCTTTATTCCATTTGAACGTTGGTAACATTCATGGCTAAAGTAATCGGTCCTTTTTCTGAATAGTGCTCGGCATACCTTCACCATAAACATTATTATAGAGGAATGTGTTTGTTCTTTTTTAAAATTAAATCCAGGTTTTAATTTCCACATTTCTTTGCACAAGCTATTGTTTTTCATGCAGATTGGATCACATTTACAATATCTTATAAATTAATAAAGGCAGAAATAACACATGATAATTAATGGGTGATGCTTAACATGTCAACTTTCTGCTTTGTTGGTTTTTTGAACCAATATTGAAACTAAATCAATGAGAATGATTGAGCGAGAAGACGGCTGTCTCTAACAAGCTTGTATTATTTCCTGCCGGAGTCTTTCCTTTAGTTTAATAAGAGTTGAATGACAGAATATATGAAGGTAGTTAATCAGGGAAAGTCTCATATCATAGAAAGTACACAGGACATTTGGAGGTCATTCAGATCACTGTGTCTATGTTTCTACTGTCTTCCTTGCTGGAACAATCAATTCTGGTCTTTCCCTGTCTGCTCTTTCATCTTTATTATAATAAAAATAATAATCATAAGCATTTGAAATAGCACTTTATCATGTCTTTGAGACGTCTCAAAACGCTTCAAAGAATATATAATGTGAAGTGAATCGACTGTATATTTTGTTGGTGAAACATGGCAGCCAATTGCTCACAGCAATGTCACATAAACAGTTGTGGATTGAGTGACCAATATTTTATTATTTTAATTTTTGAAGGAATCATTACTCTAAGGAAAGCGATCCACCAATCGACTAACAACCAGGTTCCTATCTACTACTGGGTGAACAGTGGTGTGTGGAGTTAGGAATCTTGCCCAGTATTTTGCCCTACCAGGAAATGAATGAGGGTCTCTCGCTTGCGAGTCTAGCCCTCTATCCGCTGAACTACAGGACTGTAATCAAATTCAAATGAAACTATCAATTGTACCTCCAAAGGATACTCCCTTACATATCTGGTTCTCCAATCACTTTGATTCTCATACTTAAAGCCTGATTTCTGGAGTATTACAAATGGAATTAGATTCCTATTCAGTTTTTTTTTAGCAAATTGTAACTAGAATTGTGCAACTTCTTGTTGAGATGGGTGCTTAGTGAGATTCAGTCACTGTAAAGTGTAAAGCTTGTTGAGCATTACTGAAGAACTAAAAAATGACATCTATATAATCTGGATCAGTGATTTTACTTAATGCATAGCTCCCAGTTGACATGTGAAGTATAAGAAAATGCCTTCAGAAGATTTTTTTACCTATTCATAGTTTCACGTAAGTTGAAAATTTAAAAGAACTCTACTCCAGAGTTAAAAAGCTTTGTGCCCCGAAACCCTAGGAAATTATCTGTGTCTCATTAAATCCTCCATATTAATTAATTGATTTTTTTAAATCTATGCTGACTGCAGACTCAAAGTGAAACATGCTTTCACAAGGAAGTTTCATTGTGTTTCACGTTGCTAGATTTTAACTGAGCTGTACACGCAACATAAATTGGAAAAAAATACTTATATTCAAAAGTAAGCTACACCAGATGCGTGGTGGGATGTGGGGGTGTGAGGTGGGGGGGTTGGTGGGGGACGGGATTGGGGTTTGGGAGGGCAGAGAGGTAGGACAGCGACTGAAGGCATGGTCGAAGAGGAGGGTCTTGAGTCTGGACTTGAAGAAGGCAAGGGAGGAAGCAAGGCAAAGGGATTGTGGGATGGAGTTTCAAAGTGTAGGGGCAGAGAGGCTAAAAGCCCAATCGAGGATAGTAGGGCGGGTTGGGTGGGAGACATGGAGCAGGTAGGAGGGTGCTGAGTGGAGGGATTGGACCGGTTGATAGGCAGTCAGCAGGTCAGGGAGGTAGGAGGGGGCAAGGCTGTGGAGGACCTTGAAAGTGAAGACAAGGATCTTGAATTCAATCCTCTGAGAAATGGAGAGCCATTGGAGCTTCGCGAGGGTGGGGTTGATGGAATCGCGGAGAGGACACGAGCTGCAGAGTTTTGGATGATCTGCAGCATATGGAGGGAAGAGTTGGGGTGGACTACAAGGGGGGATCGTTGTCATAGTCGAGCCTTGAGATGACAAACCCATGTTTAAGGGTTTCAGCGGCATGAGGGGTGAGGTACTGATGGAGATGGGTGATGTTGCAAATGTAATGGAAGGCGGTGCTGGTCATGGCACAGATATGCGAGAGAAAGGACAGTTCAGGGTCAAACAGACACCCAGGTTCCTGACTGGGTTCGTTAGATGGAGTGTGCATCCATGGATGCTGATTCTCCCAGTGCGTGAGGTGCGGAGGCATTGGTGTGAGCCAATCAGGATGGCCTCGGTTTTGCTGACATTCAGTTGCAGAAAGTTTTCTCTCATTCAGGACTTGATGCCCAACAGGCAGTCTGTCAGGACACCAGTAGTCCTGGAATTGAAGGTGGAGGCAGAGAGATAGAATTGTCATCTGAATACATGTGGAAATTTACCCCAAGTCTGCAGATGAAGCCACCAAGGGGAAGTAAGTAGAGGTTGAAGAGGAGGGGACTGAGGACAGAGCCTTGAGGGATGCCACAAGAAATGGTGCAGTGGCTGGAGGAGAACCCGTTGGCAGAGACAAAGGGGAGACATTGTGAGAGGTAGGACCTGGATCAGTCAAGCACAGAACCTAAAAGGTTGAGGTGAGAGGAGAGGCAGTGGAGGAGGATTTGAGCCTTTTTAATAGGGCCAACAGAATACTAAACACACAACACTCGTGAATAGGAACAGGAAATATAAACTGTGCCCTAAACTCCCAATTTCTTGCTTCCTAGAAGTTACATCACAACCCTTTCATCAGTGCAAACTGGGCATTATTTTTTTTAAGGAACTTGGTAAGGCTTATATTTGAAATCCATATGAATAGGACCTAATATGTTTACATTGTATTGGAGTTAGACATGCCTCTGAGATAGCAGGTTGTGGATTCAAGCCCTAGGTCAGGATTTGGAATCAAAAACAGTTTATATTGAAACTCGAATGCAGTGCTGGGGATGTTGCTTAGGGTTACCGCTCAATAGTCCGAAGGTTCGTTAGTCCGAAGGTTCATTAGTCAGAAGGTTCGTTAGTCTGAAGCTTCCCCTAACCCTAACCCTAACCTTTGGACTGATGAACCTTCGGACTATCGCACCAAATGTTCGGATTAACAAACCTTATTTCATTTTCGGTTTGGACTATCGAGCGGTAACCCCCCCCGGGTATAGGAAATTTTTGTGTTCAGACTATCGAACCTTCAGATTAATGAACCTTCGGACTATCGAACCTTTGGACTACTGAGTGGACCCCGTTGCTTGAGAGGTGCCTGTATGCCTGTCCAGGTGATGTTAATATGCTTTGAGACGTCTTAATGAGGCGATCAGGAACAACATCAAAAGCAAGGATGATTATTCTTAGTACTGTATATTAATCAGTGTAAATGGATTGTGTATTCTTGCTTAATGCATTGGAAGCATGGATCAATTCTCCTTTTTGTATGTAACTAACAAAATGTTATCTGCACAAAAAGCTCCCCTTTGTTCGTAAGAAAGGAAAAGTCTTGGATATCTCTGTCACTGTTTATACCAGTGTGTAACAGTATACAAAGCAGCACAACACATCTTGCTGCAATGACTGGCCCTTGGTGATACAAGCGTGCATGCATTGTGGAGAAAGGCATTTGTCTAGATCTACCAGACATCACATTAGTTTTATTGATTGATAAGGCACACACTGCTTTCTGAAATTTTAGATTTAATAAACAAATGCTGGCTGACAGTGTGATGAGTTACAAGAAAATCTAGAATGACATTATCACATGAATTATGCTTTGCAGGTGTCAACGAAGGTGACTGCTATGCTCACCTTTTATGCTACCAGTACTTTTCCCAACACAGGAGTGCAATCATGAGCATCAGTCAACAATGTGCAAAGTAATTTCTCAAGCGACTGCTGCTTTGATTATGATCTCTGCACACTGGGTTCTGTTGAGGAGTTTTGAGAAAAAAGTGGTTAAAGTGTGAGAATCTAAAATAGAGTAAATTAAATATTAAATCCTGAAAACCTCAGGAACATGGAGGTTTACAGGATTTGATATTTAATTATATAACATATATACGGAACAAATACAAAACCCATTAAGAATCTGAAACAATTTTTAGAATATAGCTGTGAAGTATTTCAATTGCTCCTATGTATCCTATATTGTGGATGAATTAGTTAGGCTTTTAAAAGCCAGCCAATGAATGGGATAAAATTCTACCTGGTTCTAGATTTACGTGTTTTAACATTGCATTGTAGAATGTCCAGAATTTGGAAAAAGTCAAATTCAGCCTTCATTTTAAAATCAGCTTTCTGTAGTTCTTAAATGAATTTACAGAAAACTGGTTTCAAAATGCATCCTGGATTTAATAATATGCCAAATTCTGGATATTCTGAAATGTTCCATTATTTTAAGAGATTTCAATGCAGATTGAAATTTCTGAACACTTTTAGAGAAAAGCTAATTGACAATTTGGGACATTTGACACCATAACATATCCTCTGAACTGTGATGTGAGCAATTTTGCAATGCGCTGTATCAAAAAAGGACTTTTTTTAAAAATCTCCTCAAGCATCATTTCTCTGCCCATGTACAGCAACAACAATATTACATTTGTATAGCGTCTTTCATGACAAGAGGACATCCCAGTGATAATATACATACAGTGATAATATGCACATGGAAAATTCTAATGGATTGCCAAAGTAACTCATGCTGTATCCATGCTCTGCAGTGGGCTGAAATTGTATATGTCAATACACATTCAGCCAATGATTACATGAACATTGAAATTATAGGAGTAGCATTTGGATAAATACATACCTCTTGCAAGTTTGGTCATCTTTCCCTTCACCTTTCAACTACCTCTTCCAGCTCAGCTTCCCAGCAAGAAGTGTGAATCGCTTTGCAACGTGCCCTCGATTTGAAAGGCACTATAAATGTAAATCATACTGTAATGCATTATATACAATTGGCTTGTATGTTAAATTAACTATTAATATTACAGAAGGCACCAGCTTACTTGTGGCTTAATGTATTCTGTGAAACGCTTTGAGACAACAACAACAAAATTAAACTCGTATAGCACTTTTGACATCAGGATTACGTCCCAAGGCACTGAAACGTCTCAAAGATAAGGCATTATATCAAAAGTCAGGATTAATAATAATAATAGTAATAATTATAATCCTTGCATTTGATATGGCGCTTTTCAGTCATTTAGAGGTCTCAAAGCGCTTCACGGAATATACTGTAAAGTGAATTGACTGTATATTTTGTTGGAAAAATGCAGCAGCCAATGTGCACAGCCCATAAACAGTTGTGGATTGAAATAACCAATTCATTACTTTTATTTTTTTTGAGGGATTATTATCAGGCATATGGAGTAAGAAAACTTGTCTAAGGTTTTGCCCTGCCTGGAATTGAACTCAGATCTCTCACTTGCAGGGCGAGTTTGTCTGGCGAGTCCATGACTGTTTGTGGGACACTGCTGTGTGCAATTTGGCTGCCGCGTTTCACCCACAAATATACAGTCAATTTTCCTACTCTTCTTCGTCCTGCCCCGACCCCTCCCCCACTGCTCTAGTCCCTACCTGATTGTACAGCGTCTTGGGACGTCCTCTCAACGTGAAAGGCACACATATAAATGTATGTTTTGATTGATTGATTGATTGATTGCACTAACCACTGAGCTGCAGGACTCCATTATTATAATCGTACTACCATTAAAGTGTCTAACGTGAATATGTAAGTATAAAATCAGCAGTCATAATTGTAGTTAACTACGATATAAAGGTTACGAAATATAAAGATCCGCATTTAGAACCTTGACAAATGAACAACAAATCAGAAACTGCTAACAGCACACCAGTTGACATTTAACATATAAATTGTTTGACACAGGAGTTAAAATGTTGCTGCTCAGCAAACAAAGCAACTGATGCTTCCACACATAGTTGCAGTTTTATGAGTTAATGTATTCCTTAACTGGTCAACCTCAGCCGCTGATGGCACTAAATGACTTTGCCTTAAATGACAATGTCAGATGGTATGTTTATGTCTGGAGTATGGCATATCACACAGTTGTCTCTCTATGTCCAGTATAAGGGCATTCACAGAAAGAAGTGCAGTCAGACCAAGCATAATTTAATAGAGGTATTCAAAATTTTGAGGGGATTTGATAGAGTGAACAAGGAGAAAACATTTCCACTGGCGGGTGGATCAGCAACCAGAGGACACAGATTCAAGATAGTTGTCAAAAACAACCAGAGGGGAGATGAGGAGTGTTTTTTTTCACACAGGAAGATGTTTGGATCTGGAATTCATTGTCAAAAAGGGTGATGGAAGCAGATTGAATATCAACTTTCGAGAGCGGTTGATAGATATTTAGGGAGAACAAATTTGCAAGGACATGGGGAGAGCACGGGGAGTGGGATTAATTTGGATAACCCTTTCAAGAACCGGCACAGACACAATGGCCCAAATAGCCTCCTTCTCTGTTGTATAATTCTTGATTCTATGATCTGGATGGAGTAAGAGGGATCAGTGAACGACAGAGTTCAAGCATTGTGGTAACATAACTGGCTGCCACTTTAAACTGTCCTTCCATGTCACTTCATTTCCTGCCAGATTAATGGTCATTCACCTCGTATTGTGTGCAACCTTGATGGCTCCAAAAGGGTATCCATTTGCCCACAAATACAATCACCACATGACACAGTAATTTCTTATGAATTGCTTTGGGATTTTTGACATTTTAATCCACAATAAAAATGCAAATGTTCAATTCACTTATCTTACATTTGCTTCATGCGTTATGTTTGTTGACAGAAATCAACCACATTTTGGGCAGCAATGGTAGCTAATCGTGACCAAACACCAGTCAATATTTTATTTGAAGAGCTAAGAGTGTCCAACTGTCCAATGGCGTTAAAAAGCTTAATGTCCCAAGAACTTTTTTAACTTAATTTTTTAAGTTTAAAAGTCCATTTGCATCAGCAGCTGATTTATACCACAGCTAATAGCAGCAATTAGATTCCAGTGCTATCTCCTGGAAGGGCACAAATTGAATTGATGCCGAACAAACAGGATTTATAATGTCATTTTACTGCCAATGACATCAAATCAATTGCTAACTATGCAGTATAAAAGGGACATTCATTTTCCTTTAACCTTCACAGGCTCGTGTCTTCACAGTGTAAGTTTTCCCAGGACACTTTTTTTTTAAGATCACGTTTGTTTCTCATTTTGTAACAGCAGTACTAGACGCTATTTACTTTTAGTACTTGTGCTCAGAAGCATGAGTTCATTATTAGTACAAACCTTTTTTCCAGCTTGGTGCTTCATAATACTTCCTGCATTCTAAACATACACATCGATCTCCTTTCTACTTCATTTGCATCTGCATGTAGATTGATGCAATGCAGAATCATGAATATGATGGGTATCCAGAATATAACAACATACAAATATGCATCATGTGTTATGACAATTAAAAGTCCTCAATGGGTAGAGTATTGTGGAAGCCTGGGTTTGATTCCCGACAGGGCAAAAACCTAGGGCAAGTTTTGTTACTCCACTTGCCCGATAAAAATCTCTCAAGGAAAAACCCAATAATAAATTGGTCACTTCAATCCACAACTGTTTGTGGGACAATGGCGTGCTAAATTGGCTGCCGCGTTTCACACATAAATATACAGTCAATTCGTATTATAGTATATTCTGTGAAGCATTTTGAGAAGTCTAGAAGACGTGTAAAGTGCTATACCAAATGAACAACTACCACTTTCATTTACATAGCGTCCTCCACGCCATGCAATGTGTCAGAGTGCTTCACAATAGCAAAGCTCAAGGCCAAAGCTGAGCCCAGGATAGGGGGAAGGCGACCCTAAGCGTGGTTAAAGAGAAAAACCTTCAGGCATGACCTGAAGATGGCAAAAGAGGGGAACGAGGTGACAGTGGAGCGGAGAATTTGGGGGACAAGGAGGAGGCCAGACACAGTAGAGCGGATGCAGCAGGTGCTACTGTGAGGAGAGAGAAGGTTAGAGAGGTGGGGGTGGAGGGGGTGGAGTGGGGTTAGGGCTGCAATGGAGTGGAGGAATTTAAATACAACAGTGAGGATTTTGACGTTGATGCGCTCTGTGATAGGACGCCAGTGAAAGGATTATTATAAAAAGAAAGCCAAATTTCACTCAGTTTTAAATTAAATTAAGTACAACTCAAAACCTCCAACCATGGGAGATGTAGACTTTAAAAAGTATTCCAGAAGATTTAAAAAACATAAAAATAATGATGAGGTTTGGAGTGCCATGAAATATATGAATAGGGGTAAATTATGAAGTCTTCTAGCAATTTTGTTTTGAGTTTTTTAATTGTTGATTCCGATTTGTTAACTGACTGCAATTGTGAGGGTTCTCACTTTTTCGGATGATCTTTCAAAACACACCCTGGTTTCTTTATGAGAAGCACAAACACTAATAACATGACATAATGCCTTTCAGTTTACTATTTACAATGATAACCTCCAGTTATGTATTGGTCAGTTCGATGATAACTGGCTCATATTAACAATGCTGTTGCTTGTACCCTCATCTCTTATTAACAGAAACTTGAGTAATACTTAATTGAGGTCAAAGAACTTATTTTTATTACGTACTTAGCTGCACTAATTCACGTACATCATACGGTCAAAACATTCATCAAATTAAAGTGCAAGTCTTAATGCTCTAAGGGCTTTAAAGGTCTCTTACTTACTATTTAATATTATTTGGAGCAAACTGACACTGCAATTTAGTCAAAGAAATCGACTCGGAATCTGAGAAATCCAACTCACTTTTCAGTCCTTGGTTCTGACCTGAAGCGATCCCGATATTCTAAAACTACGACCTCATCCCCATCACTAGTGAGTAAACAATCTGCCGCTCATCAACAATGTGATCCAAACATGACTCCTAGTTGTCCATACAACCCTTGCGGATGTTACTTTAACACCTAAAGTTGTGAAACTTTCTGATATTGTCTTTAACCAGATTACCAGGCATCGAGTTTCATAAAATCATACGGCGAACAAGCTTGATGGCCGCATCGGCTGATTCCAAATAATACCTCCTCACCAGATCAATTTGATATTGCCTATTAAGAGTTTTTATATGTTGTTGCAAAGACTGCCCCGATAAGCATCATATAAATCTTTGGAAGGAGATAATGATTCCTGAAGATCCTTAACCTTGGTTAATTGCTGGAAGAAGCTACTTACATAATTAATGACAATATCTGAAAACTGAATGCAAGTTTATAAGAAGCTGCTGATGTTAAAGCTGACTTCTGCAAAACCAGAAATTTCAGTCGCTAGTGTTTCCGAATTCCTAGATTGAACTATGAGAATGATAGCTTACAGACTTACTTCTATCTTCCAGTCAGAACCTTCCGCACAAATTTGTTTTAAAATACCCTTTAACATGGTTTCATTGATAATTCCATTATGTTAAAAAATGGAACCATAGGATGTTGCACATAAGCGAAGGCTATTCTGCATTTGACTAAAAAAAAAGAAGCGGAGACTAAATTCTAAGTGCATTTGTAGTACAAATTCATACTGATTAAATTTCCATTTTTATTTTTATCATAGCACAGATATAATAGTACATTTACACTGCAGTTTGGTGAAATAAAAGGTGAATGCATATATCTGTGCAAATATTTTACTGCCACTTACTGAGCATGCTGGCGACCACCTTGTTTGTGTTGAAGACATTAGCTTGAATGGCAAATTATGTAGGAGGGAAAGGTGAAGGGTTTAGGACATCTGTGTCCCAATGCAATGTTGTATTAAATGGTCCTCATTTAGTTTATGCAAATTAAAATGGCATAAAACCAGGAGACTAATTTGATCACTGAGACAAACATTCATAAAATGGACTCTGGTATCCCCCTTGCTCATGTGACCTTTTCAAGAATTCTTGGCAGCTCAAAGAAAGTCAATGCTATTGCCATTTGGAAAGGGTAACAGCATTTACCCTTTAACAATGGAGTTTGCAGTGAAACTGAATGACATGGTTCAGCCTTTGTCTCACCTGGTATTGTATTTCTCTCACCTCTATAATTGGATATCGGGTTTGCTTTGGGGGTCCGGGAACGTGGAAATTGCCAGTAAGAATAATAGCGTGGAAAAAGGGTCAGAAATCACTCCCTGTGTGCGACACTGCTCAATTGAAAGGAGTCCAGGAATTGATGGGAAAGTTTATAGATAAATTGGAATGTCATTATTTCTGGCCATGTCTATCGTTGAATTCCCTTCCAAAGCAATAATCCAGTCAATGTGGATAGTGTCTGGGCAGACATTATTCTTCATTAAGCTATATTCTACCCATTTGCCTAGAATTACACTTTGATTATACTTTGATTTTACTCAGTAAAATTCTGTGAATTGCTTTGTGGTGGCTCTACAATGTGACCAGGTGCAAAATCTACTGTACGAATTATTATGTCAATCAACCAATCAATCAATCAATCAATTGGCCATCTTAGACCAGTTCCTCATCTCTTTCTCCTCTCACATTCCTTTCTCCTCCACCAGGCCCTCAACTGTACTCTTCTGCCCATGCAAAAATCTCCCCTATGAGACCCTCACAGAGGCCCTCACATCCTCTGACCTCCTACCCCTCTGGCCTTCCACCCACAGTGATCCTGAAGCAACTGTCCAGCTGCTCCACGATCGCCTCTCCTCCACCTTCAACTCTCTCGTCCCCATGAAATCCAGGTCCATTTCCAAACCTATCCGGAAATGGCCTACCACTCGAACATCATTGTGGAGGCTAAAAACAATCCGAAAGTCAATTTTTCCAACACCTACCACCTCCTCCGTGCATCCTCTGGCATCCTCAATCTTCACTTGAAATACGAAGTGCGAGGTGGTCATGGACTTCTTCTCCTCCAAGATCCACAATATCTGCCAGGAAGCCTCATCTTCCTGCATCTCATCGCCCACCTCCACCACCCCCATTCCGTACCCCTCACCCTCCCTGTTATCAGCTCCTACCACAACCATATTCCTATAATCCTTCTTCCCCATCTCTCCTTCCTCCCTCTCATACACCATCACCTCAATGAACCCCACCACCTCCTGCCTCAACCCCCTTCCCACCAACTTACTGGTCACCCAGCTCCCCCTTCTCTGCCCACTACTTGCTAACATCATCAACCAGTCCCTCTCCACAGGATCAGTCCCTGCCCACCTCAAAACTGCTGCCATCACCCCTCTCCTCAAAAAACCTTCTGTAGATCCCTCAAACCATAGCCACTACTGCCCTATTTCAAACCTGCCCTTCCTCGCCAAAATACTCGAATGCATTGCTGCCAACCAACTCTGCACCTACTTCTCCTCCCACTCCCTTTTCGAACCCCTCCAGTCCGGTTTCCGCCCTGCCCACAGTCACAAAGTCACAACCGATGTCCTCTCTATCTGTGGCCAGGGCTACCTCTGCCTCTTTATCCTCCTGGACCTGTCTCCTGTGTTCGACACAGTCAACCACGTCATTTTCCTCCACCACCTATACTCCATCATTCACCTCAGTGGGACCGCACTTGCCTGGTTCAAGTCCTACCTCACAAACTGCCAGCAGTACATTTCAACAAATGGCTTTTCCTCCCACTCTCACCCGGTTACATACTGGGTACTCCAAGGATCCTCCTTGGCCCATTCCTCTTCCTCATCTATATGCTCCCTCTTGTGTATGTCATCAGCAGACACGGGGTACAAATCCACATGTATACGGATAACACCCAACTCTATTTCTCCACCACACTTTGTGTCCCCCAGTCCCCTGATGTTCTGTCAGCCTGCCTGTCAGACATCAGGAGCTGGATGAGCGCAAACGTCCTGCAGCTGACTATTGACATGACGGAAGTCTTACTCTTTGGATCTCGTCAACGTCTTCAATCACACAGCTCTCACCTCCTCCATCTTCCCGGCCTGCCCCTAAAACACTCCAAACCCATGCGCAACCTGGGCATCAGGTTTGACCCCCAACTGTACTTCCTCCCCCACATATGGTCGATCACCAACACTGCTTTTTTCCACCTCTGACGGATCGCACTTCTCCGGCAATAACTTGTCCCAAAAGCCGCTGAAACCCTGGTCCATGCCTTTGTCACCTCTCGGCTAGACTATTCCAATGCCCTCCTCGCCGGTCTCCTCTCCAACACAATCCATAAAATCCTACCCAAGCAAAACTCTGCCACCCGCATTCTTACCCGCACCAAACTTCGCTCCCCCATTACCCCAGTCCTTGCTAGACTTCACTGGCTCCCTGGCCTGGAGAGGATTGATTTCAAGATCTTCACTCTTCTTTTCAAATCCCTCCACACCATCTGGCATGAAAGGCACTATATGAATCAAAGTTGTTGTTTTAAGTTCAGCACAGCTTCAATACCGTTTTTCAATTGTAATTATTTACTATGCACCTATTACTTTCTGGAATTAGGTATCCCTCGATGGAGAGAATGTACAATCCATTCCAACAATCCATCTCTAGATTATCAATGGGTAGGTGGGATTCATGGAATTCTCAGTTTAGTTTGATTTGGATACTTTTAAGCAAGGTGATAGGTTTCCGCATGCTTCATTCACCCGGCTGATTCCCCCAAAATCAAATCTAATCCGTTTTGATTCTGTACTTCAATGAGGAATTGATCTCCAACCAAACCAGTTCCACCCCCATCTCTAGGTCAGGTAAGATAGTGGATGCAACTGCAGAACTATCACTTCTGTCTTTCTATTTCGCTCTGCTTGAGACACAGAGCCAGGAAGCATGTAAACAAGGAATTAGCTGTAATTCGCTCAGCCGAGACAAAATGTAAACAACAGTCTTGATTGAAGCTGGACTTCTAATCTACTAGTAATTTATTATTTCATTCAACGCAAACAATCTCTTGTGGTGTTTCATTCTTTATCTTGTAGATGGTAATATCGCAGCTTTAGCATGCCTGCCACAGTGCCACCAAACAAGTTCTATATTATGTTTAGTAATTTCTTTAATCTTACTGTTAATGAATGCAAATTCATTTAACTGTGAAGCTTCTGTAATTAAAGGTAATATCTACACGAACAAGAGTGCAACACATGTGAAAGCAATGATCTTTGAGAGCTAATAGAGCAATCGTTAAAATAAAAGACTGGTTGCCTAGTCCAGACAATGTGTTCTTAGAAACAATTGTTTAACCTGTTTGCTGAATTATTGATCACATTATGCAAAATGTTTGCTAAGCAAATTGTATTGATCTCCTGTCCTGTCCATGTTTGAAATCAATAGGAACAGGAACAATCATGTGGATTTTAATAGGCTTCTGAAACAAGTCATCTATTATTTTACCTAACTGAGAATTGATAACTGGTGGAGATAGGCCTCTGGTGTTTCTTTTAGTTTTTTTTTTAGACCAGTTTAATTACTGTCAGAATGCTATCAGAAGCTGTCAAATACATGACTTGCCAATAGACGAGATTTGGCCAATTTACACACAACTTCATCGCTCTCAGAATTATACTTTGAAGGATGCATTCTCGGTGATATGTATGACAGAAAGGTTCAACAGTAAAACTTTCTGATTTATGATCTGCATAAATTGTATCATGGTCAAAGTTGTACTTCTGCCCAACATTCATTCAAGTGTTCATATTCTTTGCAAGTTTGTCATAACACATAAATCATATTAAATTTATGATCCCAACTGATACGACTTCTGTAAGATTTACTGTACAGTACTTCTTTCTCTTCCAACTTTTATTTGGGTTCCCCAGCTTCTCAAGTTTCTTAATTATTCTTTCTTTTGGGCATGAAATGTTTTCTGTTTATCTGAGGATGTAGCTATCGTTAGATTTTGCTTCCTTTAAGGATCTTTCTGTTTTAACAGCACTGCAAATGTCAGACTGTCATTTTTCATTTTCATGCCCATACTATTTGTGTCTTTCTCCAGACACTTAAATGTCATATTCCAAAGTAACCGCGCCAGTCTTTTCCATTTCTTATCAATTTCGATTTTTAAATATTATTTTGCCCTCTTGACTGTATGATTGAGAAACACAACAACCTTCATTGATTTTATGGTCAGACAGTTTTTTTAGTTGGAGCCAAAGTGTTGCACAAAGTAATACACTGATAGATAAGATCAGTTTGATCCTGACTGATCTCTCAGAACAAATAATGGCAGCATATGTTGAACAGTAAAGCTTGTAGTAAAATAGTACCTCAAAGATTACAACATAATATATAATTCTAACGTAATGTCACTTTGCTTATTATTTATTAAATAATCTACAAATGGAATAATAATGGAGTCCTGTAGCTCAGTGGTTAGAGCGGGACCTGGGTTTGATTCCCAGTAGGGCGAAACCTTGGGCAAATTTCCTTCCTCCAACACGCCTGATAATAACCCCTCAAAAATAAATAATAATTTGGTTACTCAATACACAGTTGTTTGTGGGACACTGCTGTGCGTGTTTCACCCACAAAAATACAGTAAATTTGCTTTACAGTATATTTGGTGAAGCGCTTCTAGACTTGTGACGTCTAGAAGACGTGAAAAGCACTATAACAAAATGCAAGGATTATTATTTATTATTGTTAAAGCTATAATACTTACATTTGGTATTGCGAACTTTCAAATGAGGAGGACTTCCCAAAGCAATTCATAGGATATACTTTAAATTGGAGAAACAATGTGTTTTGTGGGCAAACACGGTAATAAAAATTTGTGCAAAGCAATGTTCCATTACAGCCATGGTGAATTTCATGACTAATTAGGAAAAAACAAACAATAATAATTCCTTGCTGAGCACTTTGAGACACGACACTGCCTCAAGGATACTATACTAATTCAAGTTGCTGTTGTTCTTGTTGAGTGAACATGCGTTTAAATATTTCCTGATTGTGAGCTGCTATTACACTGTTGGGAAATGAGTTTTGTAATGATATGTCAGTGTGCATAAACATGAAAATCTCTCAGAAGTTGTATATTTCTCTATGGATGCCTTACTGTGAATACAAGTAAGCTATTTAATCTTAACTGATCAAGTTAATTGAAAGCCTAAACATTGCCATGAAGTCTTGGCTTTACGCTTCACCATTATTTATTAGTTCTTTGCGGTTTGTAGCTGCCTTTACAAAGTTGCTCTCTGAGGTTTTGTTCAGAAGTGCATTAGAAATATTATGTGTTTATGAATTCTTTATTAGTAAGTGAAATGCTATACATATAAAATAGGTTACATATGGTATTTTGTTTGTCTGAAGAGAATGGGTAGTGGTGGGGGGGTGGTTTATATCTGAACTGTAAATTTGTCTATTTTACGTGATAATAACAATCATTAGTTTGATATAGCGCCTTATCTTTGAGATGTCTTGGAGCACTTCACTGAATGTACTGTAAAGTGAATTGACCCCAACTCGGTTCTAAAAGACTCATTGCCCACCACCTTGGAACGTCCTTGTGACTTGAAAGGCACTGTACCAATGTAATGTTGCTGTTATTGTTTTTGCTCCACCACATCCGCAACATTGTCCAGCTCCGCCACCATCTCACACTGCAGGGAGCTGTAACTCTCTTATGTGCATTTGTAACATCTAGGCAAACTTCTCGCTTATCAGCCTCCTAACTCCATCTTCTAAGCCGCTACTAATTTGCCCACTCCCTCTGCTCAGGGGTCTATCGCTGCCTTCATGTCCCCACATTGCCTATCCCACTATTGGCAGGCGGGCATTCAGCCGCTCTGCCTTCACCCTCTGCATCTTCATCCCGCAGTCCTTCTGCCTCAACATGTCCCTTGCTTTCTTCAAGACCCACCTCAAGGTCCTCTTCTTTGATCAATCTCCTCTCCCCCACCATCACCCCCACCCTCCACCCTCCCCAATCCCTACCCCATCCCTCCCCCAGTTCGGATATGAAATACTGTCTGTCCAGTGCCTTGGGACATCCTCCTGACGTGAAAGACATTATACAAATGTAATGTTGTTGTTGTTCCATTGACTGTATCTCCCAGTGAATCACTTGCAAGATCCTCCCCTTACTTACAAATCATGCTTGCACTATCCTTATTTAATGCTAGCTGACTGAGCTAATGGTTTTGACACTTTAACCTTAGTTTCCTTCACTCTGCTCCTCTGTCTTGTTTCATCTTCTGTCTTTAAATCCTGCCTTATAACATACCTCTTCAAGTGTACGTTGGGCTACTAACCCCTCCACCTATCTTGGTCAGTGTCTGACCCTGTAAATTGTTGCAAGACCTATATGAAGGTCACAATATAAACACGGGTTGTTGTGTAATCATATGCAATCATCTGATTGATGTTTGAAACAAATTAAATTTATCACATTCTAAAAATAGTTGAATTCTTCTCAAAGTGACAGTATCTGTAAAACAGGTCCCAGTATAATTCCTGTCAGGAACCATTCCAGAGAATGTTGAAAATCCTGAGGGAATGAATAGAACAAAAAACATAATTACATAACATATGGTGATGTGCACGTACAATAACAACAACAAAATATATTGCCTTTCATGTTGAGAGGACATCCCAAGGCATTGGACAGTGAATGTTTTGGACCCGACCTGGTGGGTCAGGGTTGGGGAGGGTGGAGGGCAGGGGGGAAAGGAGGGTGATTGAAATCAGGGTTGAAGAGGAGGGCCTTGAGATGGGTCTTGAATGAGCCACTATGCACTGAAACTCTGGAACTTCCTCACTCCCTTCGCCTCGCTCCCTCTCTTCCTAGTTTCTGGTCTTGGCTAAAGACCTTTCTGTTCGACCGCTCCTTCGGTCACTTTTTTCCCCACTCCACCTAGCTCGGGCCCAGGATCCGTCATTGTGATGGTCTCTGAGATGCCGTCCGGTGTGGAGAGCGCTATATAAATCAAAGTTGTTGTTGTTGTTGAAGGAGGCAAGGGTGAGGGTGATGTGGAGGGACTGCAGGATGGAGTTCCAGAGGTTTGGAGCAGAGTGGCAGAAGGCTCACCTGAAGGCCCAAAGGTGGGAGGGGTGGGATGAGATATATAAAGCAGACCAGAGCCTGCTAAACGGAGGGAGTGGGCAGGATAGTAGGGGGTTAGAAACCTTCAGAAATAGGGTGTAGTGAGGGCATGGAGGGCGTTGAAGGTGAGGACCAAGATCTTGAAGTGTATCTTCTGTGTGAAAACAGTGGTCGGGTGAGGATGGGGGAGATATGTTCATGGAGCCTGGTGTGTGAAGAACATGGGCTGCAAAGTTCTGAATGATCTGCAGCCTATGGAGGGATTTGTTGGGAAGGTCAACAAGCAAAGAGATTGCAAAATGTATGGCATATCATGACCAGATTAGAATTTAATAGTTAACAATTAAACAAAACAAAAAGCCAAGAATTCACCAGCTATTGGGTTGGAAAGGGTGGCCCCAGCTGTGAAAATAATACAAAGAATAATGTTGAAGCATTTACGTGTGGTAGTGGTGAAAGTGAAACAGCCATTTAGACATGAATCCCCACTTTATACTGTGTATAATCTGCATTGTCATTCTGATATACCCAGTAATGTATGACATTGCAAGCAGAAAAGGAGACATATTTTGTACAGTATAGGATCAGCTACACCCATATTATATCTGGAATGTCTATACATAGGTGAATGCCTGGAGCTCTCAGTTTGGTTTGGTTTTTATAGTAGCATAGTTTCCTGCATATGTTAGACATCCAGCTGACAAGAAAATTTATCTTAATAACCTCAAATACTGTTTTAAAGTAAGCAAATCGGCATTAAATTGATGGGATCAGCTGCCACTCTGCAGAGGAAAAAGGGTCAAATTTCTTATATTATTGTATTATAGGCAAGTCATTTTCATACTTGTGATGAAGAGTTCTGTGATTTTTTTTCAACTGACATCTATCCATGCCTTTCAGCAGTTACAGCCTTTGCAATCAGTGGGTTAAAACATGTGAATGAGAAGAACTTCCCATTTTCAACTGTTCGTTCCCAAAAGGGTTGCCTTCTGCTGGAGTCCATTTTGGTAATCCTAAAGTGCCTTGTTCAATAAACAATTCTTCAAGTATCAGGTTAGATTATATTAATAATAATAATAATAATCCTTTCATTTGATATAGTGTCTCATCACATCTTTGCAATGCCTCAAAGTGCTTCACAGAATATAATGTAAAGTTCATTTTGTGGGTGAAACACAGTAGCCAATACACACAGTAGGTTCCAAAAAGGATCTGTGGATTGAGTGACCAATTTTTCAAAAAACTTTGAAGGGATTATTATCCTTGATTCAAAGTTAGTGGAGTCCTGTCGCTCATTACTTAGAGCACTTTCCTTACAAGCAAGATACTTGGGTATAATTCTCAACAGGGCGAAACCTTGGACAAGTTTCCTTATTCCACATGCCTGATAATAATTTCTGAAGAAAACAAGCAATAATAAATTGGTCACTTCAATCCACAAGTGTTTGTGGGACACTGCTGTGTGCAATTGGCTGCCATGTTTTGCCAACAAATATACAGCCAATTCACTTTACAGTCTATTTTGTGAAGTGCTTTATCAAATGCAAGGAATATTATTATTATCAGTGTTAAAAAATACAAGATGACTGAACTAAACCTTTATGGGGGATTACTGCAAACGCTATTACTGTACTGTGTTTGCCTGACATCCAAACCCAAGCACTTTAAAGCAGAGATCACTGATTAGCTTTCAAGAGCAAGAACCTAGGCTGATTTTACATTCACAGCAGTTCCAGCAGTCCTCATGGTCATCCACCAACAGAAACCCAAGCTGAGATCAACATCGGCTACAAATTACATTGAAGCTTTCTGATCTATCTGGGTCACCAATGAGACCTTTAGATGAGCCTTTATATTCTCTCTGTTCATTTCATTTTTACTAGATATAGGTATTACTAAAATGAGGGAAAATGACAACTATTTTGTCGAATCCAAAACAATACAAATGAGGTGGTTGGCCTACTTAACAGTTTCTGTAGAAAAGTGTGGCATTGATTTGGCAGTTACACAATTACAGACCACCTGTACACACCAGTTTTTCAAAAGCCTGGCAGATAAAAGAATCTTTCGGGATCACATTCATCAAGACTATTTTTATGCAAGCATACAATATGCCAAAATTGCTAAGTTCCTTTGTCAATCCGTTTATGCTGAACATATTGCAAATGCTTAATTGGCTAATGAAATATAGCAAAGAAATCGGTTAAAATAAGAAGAATATCATCCATAATAACATCATGTCCATAATATATCTGGTAACCATGCCAATCGTAGCACTGCTTTTTTAGTGAGCAATACTCATTAACTGGATCAGTTATTTCTATGTGAAAAGTAACTCAAGACAGTGAATCCATGGTCTTTGATGACCCCATAAATATGGAAGATAAGTTTCCATGTGGCAGTTTATAGATTAAGCAGTGTAGAGGTGTCTTCCAGTCATATTTTTAAACACTTAAGGTTTTAGCACGCAACATTTCATAACTGCTGAAGGGAATTTATTAGAGAAACTCTCGGAAAAATTCAGATAACTAATTGCTAGGTATGCACATTTCAATTTTAAACATGCAAATGTGTGCGAGGAAGAACTGCTTATGGACTATCTGTCACTTTTTAGCAGTGAGCGAACAAACATTATGATCCAGTAGTTACACAAACAAGGTTCTATTTCACCAAGGATCTCCATCGTAACCCAAACATGTTACCATGTGGACTTAGAATTCAAATTTGAATAATATTATGAAATGTTAAGTTCTACCGCCTGTATAATATGCTTAGCTTTAACACTCCAAGATGCTATCCCAGGTGAAGGTCACTTTATAATGCAATTTGTTGTTCTTCTGGTGCAATTGGATAGAAATTTAAAATAAAACGAATTGCAGTACTTTCTTTAGTTTTGTTCCTTGGGCTTTTTTTCTCTAGAAAGTCAATTAAATCCGTTCATCCAAGTAATCTGACTAGAAATTCCATCTGGCTCGAGATTGACTCTTTTAATGTAAATGTTTAAGAATTTGTCATTCTTAAATACTAGTTTTTATTTTACAGCTGATTTTCAGTAAGTTTCTTTTAAAAATGACAGAAATCAGTTAAAATTGAATTCAACAAAGTTAATAA
This sequence comes from Hydrolagus colliei, assembly GCA_035084275.1. Taxonomy (NCBI): domain Eukaryota; kingdom Metazoa; phylum Chordata; class Chondrichthyes; order Chimaeriformes; family Chimaeridae; genus Hydrolagus; species Hydrolagus colliei. The sequence goes on along the minus strand of CM068747.1, from coordinate 16,053,158 downwards.
TAATAATTCTTGCATTTGATATAGCACTTTATCACGTTGTTGAAACACCTCAACAACTTCAGTGTTAGCAACATTAACCCTAGATCCAGGTAGATCTTACTCCAATTGTTCAATTATAATCTAGGGGGATCTTAAACCTGCAGAGATATTTAAAAATTATGCACTGGATTCCAGTGCTGGTCCAATAATATAATTAATTTGATAATTACCTCTTAATAATAATCCTTGCATTTGATATAGCGCTTTTCACGTCTTCTAGATGTCTCAAAATGTCACAAAATCTACTATATAGTGAATTGACTGCATATTTGTGGGTGAAATGTGGCAGCCAATTGCACAGTGTCCCACAAACAGTCGTAGATTGAAATTACTAATTTGTTTTTTTTGGGGGGAGTGATTATTATTAGGCGATAGAGGAAGGAAACTTGGCCAGGATTTTGCCCTGACCTGCCTAGATTCAAACACAGGTCTCATGCTTGTAAGGTGCTTGTGAATCCTTGCCTCAACCATTCTTCCAGGTAACTCTATGTAAAGAAATATTTCCTGGTCGCTGCTTTAAAAGTGGTCTCAACAACATTCTTGCAATTCACTTTAGTTCTACCTCTTTGACTTTGTTTAGAAGCCCAAAATATCACATTTGTGGGCATGGATACAGGGCAGTTTCAATAGAAGGCACTTGGTACCTTGAAATCTAAAATAATGTATTAGTCACCAAGGTTAGACTGGACCTAAACATTATCACCTTTGGGTGAGTTTCATTCAATGAAGATAGAGTAGGTAAAGAGTTTGACTTGAGTGTATTATAAAAAAAATGCAATGAATCTATACAATCGCAGTCATAAAGTCTTGTATCTACTCCTAACAATTATGTAGCTCTCATGTAAAATTATGATTCTGTTTTTCAAATTCTCAACATCACAATGAATAAAGCATTTAACATCACAAAATCACATGCGAAGTCTGCAATGCAAATGTAAATACTGCATATTTTTTCATAGCTTAATGACATAGAACTACATGGAATATATAACACAGAAACAGGCCATTTGGCTCAACTGGTCTAAGCCGGTGTTTATGCTCTGCATGACTCGCCTCCTGCCCTTCTCAATTAAGCCTATCAGCATAACCTTCTATTCCTGTAGCTAGCAATTCTTTTTATTACCTTAGAGCAACCTTCACCTGTTGCTGACGTTAGTTGCTGGCTAAAGTACAATGTTTGCTGTTTCCTCGCTAACTGTAAAAGTTTAACAGGCAGGACTCTATTAGTAGCCAGCACTCTATTCTGTGTGTCTTGTCTCTAGAATCGGAAAACCATGACAAACAGATGTCTTTTCAACAGTTGCTAAGTTTATTAGAAACAACAAACAGGTGTTCACAGACTTCATTAAAACTAACAAAGAGCCAAGTACAAATTGCAGAAATAACACGCACAGTTTGCCTTCATTGGTTAGAACACTTGCCTCGTGACAGAGAGGACCTGGATTCCGTTCACATCATTGAGAAATATAAGGTAAATTTCCTTACTTCACACTCCACTGTTTACTTTGCAGTAAGTGGGAACCTGGTTGTTAGTTGATTGGCGGATTGCTATCTCAGGGATAATAATTCCTTCAAAATAAATTTAAATTACTTGGTCACTCAATCCACGACTGTTTGTGGAACACTGCTGTGTGGCAATTGGCTGCCGTGCTTCTCCCCCAGTAATATACAGTTAATTTGTACTACAGTACATTCTGAACACAACTCTACATGTTCACAACAAAGATGTACAAAGTCCAAGTCTTTTCTGTGAAGCGGTATGACTTTTCTATGAAGTCATTCTGTGAAGCGATTTGAGACATCTCAAAGACTTGATAATGGGCGCTATATCAAATTTCTATTTTTCTGTTGCTCCTAGAGAGACATATTGTGGGGTAATGTAGTTCACTTTACTGTAGTTCACTTTATTGTCGTTCCAACTTTGGCATGTGTCCCAGCAAAGTGATTGTATCTGTCCCACATCCAAACTACTTCACTTTCAATTGACAGTGGAGGCACGTGCTTGTTTTTTTGTTTGATATTGTTCATTGCCAAAGGTTGCCAAACATTGCCAAATATGTCCTTTCTGAGGTTCTAGAAATTTATATCAAACCACTTGCACTTTGTACATCTCTGTTGTGAACATTTACTGCTGTATTCAGAAAGACCGCTAGCAAAATGGGTGACACATAGTACTGTATTATTATTGTCAAGAGAGAAGTGGAGAGGTGGTTTGTAGACTGAACTGTTAACTTATAAATTTTAATTTATAATAATAGTCCTTGCATTTGATATAGCAAGTTATCACTTAGTTGAGGCATCTCAAAGTGTTTCAACACAATCTAGTGTAAATTAAATTTACCGTATATTTTGTGGGCCAAATGTGGCAGCCAGTTATGCTCATCAGTGTCACACAAACAGGCATGGATTGACAGACTAAATTATTATTATTTTTAACATAGTATTACCCTCAGGAAAGCAATCTGCCAATCAACTAACAATCAGGCTCATTATTACTGTTAGGTAAACATATATGTGTGCAGAGTAAGAAAAGTTGCCCAATGTTTTTTTGATTTACTTTGACTAGATTGACATTTACATATTTATAGTAGGAGTGTTGGAGTGAAAGAATAAGAAGTATTTTTGCCTCAGTGTCCATGTACACATGAGTGTCTGTAATTTAGAATTCAAAATCCTCATCCTCACTTTCACGGTCTTGCCTCCACGGTCTTGCCTCCTCCGACCTCGATGACTTTCTGAATTGCAAATAGGGGCATAAACCTAGTTGATTTTCGCTTCTCCGACTGAAATAGCTGTATAAATGAATATTGCACAGTTACTTATGGAATAAAACAAAGAGTTGTCGGCAGGGATGCATTAACCAACACACCACGTGACACATGGTTTAGATCCCTGAGGTCTGAGGCGCCGTGGATATGATTGACTCCTTTACTCTCTTCTACTCCTCTCTTCCCTTTAGCCTCTAAGTTGCACAAAGAGTACAAAAATAATAAAACAACAAAATTGCATTTCGATAGTGCCTTTCGCATCGGGAGGACATCCCAAAACACTGGACAGTCAATGTTTCAGAACCGAACTGGGATCGGGATTGGGGAGGTTGGAGGGAGAGGGGATAGCAGTTGACCAATGGCACAGATGAAGAGGAGGGTCTTGAGGCTAGGGAGGGGCAGAGGGATTGTGGGAAGGAATTCCATATGTTTGGAGAAGAGTGGTTGAAGACTCACCTGCCAATTGTGGCGTGGGTGGGTGGGGGACATGTAACAGGCTAGAGCCCACTGAGTGGAGGGAGCGTACAGGATCGTAGGGGGTTAGGAGGTCGCAGAGGTAGGGTGGGGGTGAGGCAATGGAGGGCTTTAAAGCTGAGGACCAGTATCTTGAATTGAAGCATCTGAATGATGGGAAGCAAGTGAAATTGGGCAACAATGAGGGAGATAGGATTGCGAAGCTTAGTGTATTAGAGGACACGGAATACAGAATTCAGGACGATCTGCAACCTATGGAGGGAGGAACTGGGAAGGCAGACAAATAGGGCATTGGCATAGTCGAGCCTGGGCATGATGAAGGCATGAATGAGAGTTTCAGTGGCCCCTGAGAGGTAAGGTAGTGGCAGAGTCGGGCAATATTGCACAAGTGAGGAAAGGCAGAACCAGTCAGCAAGGATGTGGGGAAGAAAAGACAGTTGAGAATCGAACAAAGACACCTACATTCCTGACTGGCTTGGTGAGGTGGAATGTGCACTATGGAGGTTGATGCTGCCAGTGCCTGAGGTGTGGACGCATTGGCGTGAGCTAATAAGGTCTCAACAAGAGGGAGCATCTAGATATTGAAAAGGAGAGGGCAAGGACAGAGCCATTGGGGAATGCTACAAGTGACAGGGCGGGGACTTCAAGAGAACAACAATCACAATGACAAAAATGACATTTATAAAGCGCCTTTCACTTTGGGAGGACGTCCCAAGGCAAGAAATCGTTAGTGGCGACAAACTGGAGGCAGTGGGAGAAGTAGTCATAGCAGGCAAGGGTAGTTCCACAAAGATTGAGCTGAGAGGAGAAGTAGTGTGGGATGATCGAGTGATAAATGGTGTTGAAGGTAGCAGAGATGTCTAGGAAGACAAGGAGGCATATGCCCTGCGATCAGGGCATATAGAGCCCTGATCGCAGATATTTAAAATTTCGTTAGAGAATTTGTTCAGGGCTGTCTCCATGCTGTGGGAAGCACAAAGCTGAATTAAAGGGTTTCAAAGAGGAAATAATCAGAAAGAAAGGAGTGAAGCTGGGATAAAACAACTCGTTCTCGGGCCTTGGAGAACAATGCGAGGTTAGAGATGGGGCTGTAACTGGAGAGTAGGAATGAAGGGGAGATAATGGGGAGTTAGCGGTAAACGGATAGAGGTGGCCTAACAGATACCCTTGATTTGGGATTTGATGAAATCTAGCATCTCCTCGCAGTTGGAGTTGGAGGAGACTATGGGTGAGGCATGGGAAGTTGGATGGAGGACACAATTAGTGCTGGAGAAGCGCATCCTGAAGTTATCCTTGGCCTCCAAGGTTATCTTGGTGTAGAAGGAAGATTTGGCAGAGGCAAGGGAAGAGCGGTAGATCTTGGTCTGATTAAGCCAGTGGACCATTAGTTTGGATTTGGTCCAGGCTCGTTCTGCGGCTCACACTTGTGTACTAGGGGGATTTATAGGAGTATGAGGTGGTTTGTGAGGCGAGGGGTGCAAGGGAGTCAAGGATGGAGGAGACAGAGTTGTAGAGAAAAGTGAGTGAAGAAGGTAGATCAGTTTTTGAGGGCCAGAGGGGCAGGAGTTCACACGACTCCAGGGTAGTAGAAAGGGAAGAGATTTTTTTCCAGGGGAGGTAGGTGATGGTAGAGGGTTGAGTGTGGGGAAAGGGTACAGAGGTGTTTCGGGAGATGATTTGTTTTAAAATGGTTTTACTGTGATAATGATGTCCGAGACGGTAAGGCTCTCGGTAATCATCAGGTCAAGGGGATGGCCATGGACATGGGTGGCAGAGTGGATGTGGAGGGAGAGGTAAAGGGAGGAGAAGTCACTGGAGTAGAGCAGGAGTGGGTGAACTGGAGGTTGAAGTTGCCTAAGTTGAGGAGTCGTTCAGAGCAGAGGGAGAGGGAAGATAGTTGGAGGAGATGTCTGAGAGGAAGGTGGGGGAGGGCTTGCAGGGAACAATAAACAAGGAGGATTTTGAGGGAGAGACTGGAGGGTTGTATGAGAGTAAGGTGCTCAAAGGAGAGAAATGTTCAGCAGGAGTAAGGCCAATGGAGTGGGGGTGGTGGAGGGGTGGCAGAAGATGAGAGACATACTACCACCATGGTGGTTAAGGTGTGGGATTTGATGGAAGATGTAGCCAGGTGGTGTGATCTTGATCAGGGAGAAGGTGTTGCCTGGGGTGACCTGGGTTTCGGTAAGGATGAGGATATTAATAGAAGTAATAACAGTAATCCTTACATGTGATATAACGGTTTTCACTTCTAGATGTCTCAAAGTGCTCCACAGAATAAATTGTTAATTGACTGTATATTTGTTGGCGAAATGTGGCAGCCAATTGCGCACAGCAGTGGCCCATAGCAGTGGCCCATAAACAGTCGTAAATTGATCATTGTTTGTTTCTTCAGGGATTATTATCAGGAATGAGGAAACTTGCCCAGGGTTTCACCCTGCCGGGAATTGAACCCAAGTTTCTCGCTTGTGAGGCGAGTGCTCTAACCACTGAGCTACAGGAAAACACACAACAACTTACAATTATATACACTAACGCGCTTCACACTGGGTAACTTCCCGGAACACATCACAGTGGTGGAATAATGGCAAAGAGGGGCAAGGCTGGAGCTATGAATAAGACGAGGTAATTGCAGAAAGTCACCCAGGCGTTCCCAAGAGGGGGGAGAAAGGGGGAGCAAAGGAAAGATGGAGGGAAAGGTGGCTGGGGGGCAAAATCAGTGAGAAAGGGGGGGCAAGAGGAAAAGAGAGAGAGAAGGAGAAAAGGGGGAAGAGAAAGTGGGGAAAGGGAGTGAGGGAAGAAGAAGAGTGGGGGCAAGGCCAGGGGGCAGGGGGGGAATCAAACAACAAACAACAAAATCAACAACAATAAACAATTATGGCGCCTGTTAAATGAGAGAAGGGAGGGGCGACCGGAATAACTCCAGGGAGAGGCAGAATGGCTAAAAGTGAAAGTTGTAAGTACTGTACAAGTTTTGTTTCACACATGATGTAAAAGGGTCAGGAAAATAAGTGCTTTTTGAAGTGACAGAGTAATTATACATGCAGGATTTTTACTTCCAGAATGACACATCGTCACCAGTGCTTATGTTGTTATATTATTTATAGTATGCTTCTGCAACCAAATCAACCATCTTTAAATACACTGAAAGTTTTGGCACCCTGTTTAGCATTACTTGCTTTATTGTTGTGCCAAGATAAATGATCTGCATTAGCTTGAAGATAAGTATTTTTTCATCCGAGAACAGTACAAGTTTCACCTTTTCTTGGTTCTGATTATAAATCACTGATGTTTTCTATTTTGAACATAAATAAATATTTGTTTCTTCAGTTCAGTTTGATAATGTTTCGCAGAACCATACTTCTTGACCTACACTTTGATCTAAGATGTTTTGAACCTGAATGTTACGGGAAGATACATATTTAGTCATAAATTAAAGTGCTTCAACGCTACATCAAAACAATTCTAAGCACTATACAGGATTTTACTGTGAACTGTAGTGACCATTTAGGATTTGGGGATTCAATTGGGCTGAAAATTTTCATAAAAACAAAAAGAAATACTAGATGAAAAAAAAAGGTCCGCCTAGTTCACCTTCCATCTTGCTGGCGGGCGCATGCACGTATGTCCCAAACTACTTATGTACAATATCCTGTAATTTTATTTCCTAAAAGAAAACTATCTGATCTTTGTTTGAAGGAATCAACACTTCCTGCTTCAACCGTATCCCTAGGGAGCCAGTTCCAAAAGTTTCCTATTCACTTATTGAAATAGAGATGGCATAGATTTGTTCTGAATTTCCCCGCCTTCAATCGCCAGTGGTGTCTTCTGGTTTTGCTCTTCTGGACAAGGTGAAACAGCCTGTCATGATATGGACAACAGCCTAACAAGATAAGTTATCTTGCCATTTACAATTTTAAAGAATGCAATCATGTCTCCTCTCAATCTTCAATTTTCCAACAACTGCAACAACATTACATTAGTATAGCACCTTTCACGTCGGGAGGACATCCCAAGGCGCTGAACAGTCAATGTTTCAGACCCGAGCTAGGGTCAGGATCGGGGATGGGGGGTTGGAGGCAGGGGGTTTGGGGAAGGGGGTTGACAGATGGCATGGTCAAAGAGGTGGGATTTGAAGGAGGCTAGGGAGGGAGCGAGATGGAGGGATTGCGGGATGGTATTCCAAAGATTGGGGCAGAGTGGCTGAAGGCTTGCTTGCTGAAGGTGGGGCTGGGGATGTGGAGCAGGCTGGAGCCTGCTGAGTGGGGGGAACAGACAGGTTGGTAGGGGTTAGGAGGTCACAGTAGTGGGTGGGGGAGCATGACCATGGAAGGCATTGAAGGTGAGGACCAGGATCTTGAATTGAATCCTTTGTGCATTGGGAAGCCAATGGACTCGGGCGAGCATGGGAGTGATAGGTTCCAGCGTGAACAAGCCTGATTTACTTTGATTAAGTTTCCTCTTGTTCTCAAGGACCACGGTTTTCATAGAAAGAAAGGATTTAGTACAGGAGACTCAAGTTAAGATTCCGTTCCCACACAGTTCATTTATTGATTTCATCAATGAGCGAAGAGAAAGGAAATTCATAGAAGGTTGGCCGAGGCAACTCTTTCGTTCCTTTTGGCAACCAGTTCTGAGTTGCGCTGAAGACTGTTTAAACCATTTAATGAAAGTCACTAACCTTCTACAGAGTTAACTATAGTTTGTTTCAGAAGCAATAGCATTTTGTAATCCGTGTCTGTACGTTGAGAAGTGTTGTGCAACATTTTAGTTATATTTCTCCTCTTCAGTATTTCTGACACAAGAAGTTAAACATTGAACCCGCGGCTGATTATTATACTATGGTGTGTGTTTTACGGTTAGTTAGCTTTCCTCATCTGGATTGATTCCAATTGTGTTCTTTTGCCTCTTAATGAAAATTCTAACATAGAGCAGTCGCAGAAAACTTCTGACACAAGGTATGTGGGTTTGAGCTTTCTTCTTCACTATCTATTGTTTTTGCCTCTCGGATTTCATGTTCTCCCTTTCAATCTTCTCCCCTCTTTCTAAAGTTCTTGTTTCATTCCGGGATATGCTTCCACAGGTAGTCCTATAGTTCAGTGGTTAGAGCACTCGTATTACAAGAGAAAGACCTGGGTTTGATTCCAGACAGGGAGAAACCTTGGGCAAATTTCCTTACTCCACACGCTTAATAATAAACCCTTGAGAAAAAAACAACAAATTGGTCATTTCAATCCATGGCTGTTTGTGGGACACTACAGTCAATTCACTTTACAGAATATTCTGTGAAGGGCTTTGAGATATCTAAAAGACGTGAAAAGTGCTATATCAAATGGAAGGATTATTATTATTACCTAAAAGTATCTGAACCAAGTGTTTGTTATTCATGCATGAGCCTTAATAGTGTTTGTTATGGTTTCTAATTCTCTCCAATTGATACCTTTTCTGGCAGTTATATGCCCTTAATGACTTTTTCTTATGGTAATGTCCCTGACACCATTATCAGTTTCTCTTAATAGCTTATTTCATCAGCAAAACCTCTGCAGCCTCTAATGCAGCACACATATTGCTGTTTTGAAAATGATATCTACTAACACACTTATGGTCAAGTTTATTATTTTTTTATTCCACTCCCCATGGTCGATAGGAGTAGGAGTAAGCTGTGCTATTTTGTGGAACTTTTGTTATGGAATCTGTTGATCCATTTGTTTTGCTTATTTGAACATTATAAACCTTAGTGTCACACGTTATCAAATGGTTAATCAAAATGAAATGTAATGTGCTACTATTGTTAGAAACAAAGTTACATTGTTTAGTTACATAAAATTATAAGGCAGGGTTGTTGGGGTGCATAGATGTTCACCCACTCTGATTATATTCTGAAAGGCCAAATAATAATAATAATCCTTGCATTTGATATAGCGCCCTTATCATTTCTTTGGGACATCTCAGAGCGGTTGACAGAATATACTGTAAAGAGAATTGACTGTATATTATTGTGGGCAAAACTGGTATTAGAAGAAAGGATTCCCCAGTTTTATTATGCATTCAGAAAAGTGCCCTTAGACTTTGAACGCAAGCGAGGGATGAGACAGGAGGGGACAGACAAATATGTGCTGACTCCCAGCCAGAGGATGGAATGGCGCCGGGAGCAGAAAAGGACAAACAACTAAAGAATAAGATAAGAATTAATTTGCATCCAGATGGGCCAATAAGGGACTGGGTGCAAGTAACTCAGTAAACCACCAGTGTTGACCATGCCTAAAGTAGCTCACCGGGGTCATGGGCAATTCATTCTGTGATAAAGAATGAATGATCAGTGTAAAATGAATCAACTGTGATGCAGATACCCCAGTTGCTTCATTTTACACTGTGGAGTGATGGAGTAAACATGGCTAAAAGAGTATATATGTGACAGAAGGCTAAGCTGGAAAAGAAGAGCAATGGAGAAGCATACTCCACTGTAAAAGATTGAGACACGAAGGAGATTTTCCATCATCATTGATCACTCACCAATTCCACAATCTACCACTTTCTCTCCAGGAGTACAATAACAACAGCTTGCATTGATATAGCACCCTTCACAGGAGCGCTTTCTGAAGCTAAGTAGGTAATTGAATCCTACCTTTCTCTGAGCTATATGTCGCTGTACTTGAGAAACCTGGCTTCGAGTCTTAGTGTTGCAACTTGAGGACTTTTTACATACTGCCATCAATCAAGCAGAATCAACTCAGTGCATCCCTCATAAACACTCACCTGCAAGATACATAACACTAGACATTACAGTAAACAAAAAACAACGAAAAAAAATTAACTTGTATAGCCCTGTGAAACAATTTGTGATATTCTCCCAATATGAAAGGCATACATCAAATGTAAGGGTTTAAGGCATGATTATTTATAGGAATTTATACTTTATTATTATTATAAAGTTATAAAAAGATGCTCTGAGATATGGAGTAATATTTTGTTTGGTCAGACGAATATTCAGACGAATACGACAAGCATGCAAATTCACAACATTGCTTAAGTGTATAGAAACCAGACTGTAATGCTACAAAAAGCAGCAATATCCTTTGATATCAAGCCTCAAGTTTGATGTAATTCCCCATTGTATCTCAAGCAGTCCCAATCCATACTTCTATGGCTTGCTGATAGCTTTTGTTTTACAAGATATCTTTACTTTTCCATCAATAAGTGACTTGCTATCTTTCACATTTTAGATTGATTGAAAGTCATCAGGCATGAATGGAATTGCTGTCAATTCACCAAGTCAGAATTTAGAGGACATCGCATCCACTTTGGGATGCAGCATCGTGGACAAGCAACTTGCCTTTTACTTGGATCAGCAAGACAAACTGCAGCATCTCAAAGATGAGTTCCATATCCCTAAAGTCAAAGATCTCCCTTTTGGTAAGTTTATAGGCATTTTAACTATTTGTACAGGTGGTTAACTTCAGTTCAAGACACATGGAACTTCAGAAGGTTAAGTATTATCATTCCCATAGATAAAGATTTCAAATGAGAAATTATTGATTCATAAAATATCCCAGTGCTTTACCTTAGTGCCCACTTTATTTTTTCTTGGCAGCACTTTACTCCGAGAGAAGTACTTTGATCGATATTAGCGCTCTCATTTAAGGATGTGTTGGTATTAAAAAAGCCTTGTAGGTAGTTTTCAATATAAAAATATACTTCTACAGAAAGGATTGAATGTAATAAATTGAAGTTTAAACAGCCCATTTTCAAGAGCTTTATTGCAGATATTTTTTTCACCACAAATTAACGCAGATCTTTCCATTTGCAGCAGTGAATTGATTGATGCCATTTTCACTGATGAGGACGGCTTCATACCTCATTCAAACGACACTGAGATCTGGCACTGCATCGTGGTTCAGTGTCACTTGCCATCATTATGCTGTCTCTACCAAAAAAATCTGCTTTCCAGCTAAAGCATCTTAATCAGTGGGAAGCTTTCTAAGCCAACCTCATTCCCACTGCAAATCTCTCCAAGTGCACTTTCGTATCTGGTAAATCCAACTTTACCAGCAAAAATAACTTTACCAGCAAAAATAACATTATTGTCTTGTTGGCAAAATGAGCACATTTACACCAACAAAATCCCACAAACAACATACACTGAATGTTAATTAACATGGATTGATGGATAGGATGCTGGGAGAAACTCCTTTATACAGTACTTGTTATTAATGATCAAGGAATCTTTAACTCTCACCTGAAACCAGGCAATAATATAATAATAATCCTTGCATTTGATATTATACTTTTCACGTCTTATAGACACCTCAAAGCACTTCACATAATATACTGTAAAATGAATTACTGTATATTCGTGGATGAAATGTGTCAGCCAATTGCTCATTGCAATGTCACACAGTGGTGGATTGAATTGACCAATTTTTATTTTTGAGGGATTATTATTAGGCAAGTTGCCTGGAGTTGCCTGGAGTTGAAACCAGGTCTCTCTCTTGTAAGGCGAGTGTTCTAACCACTGAGATACAGGTCTTCACAAATTAGATCTCCAGCAATCAAAATATTGGTTTAGTAATCCTGTAATAATAATCCTTGCATTGAATAAAGTGCCTTATTCAGTAACTTGGGACGTCTTCCAGACATGAAAGGTGCTATACAAATGTAATTTTGTTCTTTTTATCACGTCTTTGAGTGTCTCAAAGAGCTTCATATGTATTATAACATGAAATGCCTGTGCATCTTGTGGCAAAACGCGGCAGCCACAGCAGTGGCCAGCAAACAGTTGTGGATTGAACAACTCATCTCAAAAAATTATTTTATTACCTCATTAGTAGCATGTTTGTATTTGTTTCATTCTTAAGTTATGTTTCAGAATAAAGTTACCTGTAGCCCAGTAGCTTAATGGTTAGAGCAGCCTTGCAAGCTGGAGGACCTGGGTTTGACATGCAGGGCGAAACGTCAGGCAGGTTTGCTTACTCTCACGCCCCTGCTATCTAGCAATAAGTAAGTAGGAAACCTGTTGTTAGTCCAATGGCAGATCGCTTTTCTGATGGTAATAATCCCTTCAACAATGAATCATCAATAAAAATTTGTGATTATAATAAATCACAATAATTTCATCACTTAAACCACAATTGTTTGTGGAGGACTGCTGTGTACCAATGGCTGCCATGTTTTGCCTACACAATACAGTTAATTCATTTTACAGTGTATTCCTTGCAGTGCTTTTAGGTATCTGAAAGACGTGACAAGGCATTAATTATACTGTATACATACGGACATTGTTATTCGGACTAGTCCAGGATTTTCCATTAACTGTTGACCTTTCTAAAGTTGTTTCATATCAGCAACTTTTAAATGATGCCTTAGGGTACAAAACCTTTGGTTTTAGCCTTGAGTGCAATGCTTTGTTTTTGGCATGCCTACACCACGGTGACCTCTCTGTCCATGTAACACACCTTTGGAGCTTAACAGGAGACAAAGTCTGGGGATTGAAGGTTCAACGTGCTGTTGAAATTTAACATAGGTGTCATTCCACTTTGGTGCAGCACAGCCAAAGTGCAGTAATATCAGGGATTATTTACAATACTGTATATCTTAAACATGCTCATGACTATTTTATTCAACTTGAGTTTTATATTTTGTTAAAAAACAGCAGTGTACTAAACTGTTTGTCCCAAATGTAGCATCACAAGAAAGGTAATGCTACACAGTGATCACAGTTTCATACCAGATAGAAAAGGGAAAGTCACTTATTAAAGCATGCATGTTTTAACATGCAGGCTTGCAAAACAAAAGCGTTTATGTTGATTAAATATCCTCAATTGACCAACCGATTAATTGGCAGAAGTGTATTCAAAGATAAAAAGATAGTTATCAGTATGCACATTTGCCTGTGTAACAACTTGCATTTATATAGTGCCCTTTGCATGGAGCGGTGTCTCAGAGCGCTTAACAGTGACAGGGCCTGAAACCGAGATGGAGTAAGGGAGGAAGTGTAACCGTAAGCACAGTTAAAAAGGAAAGCCTTCAGTTATGATCTAAAAGAGGAGAAGGTGGAGGCATTGTGGGAGAGTTCCACACCACTTCAGGGCCAAGTGACTGAAAGAGTAGCTGCCGATGGTGGAGCGTGCAGAGGGAATGAGGAGGCCAGAGCCAGTCGAGTGAAGGTAGCAGACAGTGGAGTGGAGAGAAAGCAGGTTCAGAGAGAAAGGGAGTGCCAGGGAATTAAGAGATTTGTAGGTAAATGAGAGGATCTTGTAATCGACATAATAGGAAAAAGCCCACATTGGAGATTGAGGAAGAATGGCTTTCTTTCAAATCAATAATGCAAGAATGGCTTCTGTGTCTGTAAAATGTACAAATTATTTGTTATACTGAAAGGGAGAACATTTGCACACAACAAGCCAATTACACCTAATCTGTAAAGGAAGAACGAGGTTCACAAAGTCGACTTTCCTACATCATTGATGAGCTGGAAACGAATGCATGCAAAAGAAACATACCATGGGGTTTACGTTAAATCATTGTGAAGATGGATGTGTTTTGCTTATTGCAGCTTTTGATGAAGGCAGATCTGTCAGAAAGGCAGGCCTAAAGAGACAAATTAGAATTTGCATGGGAGAATAACGGATGTATGCAAAACACACTAAATATTTTAAAGTTTATTTCCAGTCACATGCTGCAAAGTTTTTTTTATATTCCCCATTGATTCCATACCTTCTAAAATATTCTGTGTTTTGGAAATGTTTTATTCATTAACCGTTTGTAGTCCTTGACGAATTCCAGTTTATAGAGCACAGAAAAAAGAATTATTTTATCAAAGGAGCTTCAATCTTGATTATTAAGTCCTGTAGATTAGTGGTTAGAGCACTTGCCTTACAATCAAGAGAACTGGGTTTGATTCCAGGCTGGGTGAAACATTGGGCAAGTTTCCTTACTCCACACGCCTAATAATAATCCCTCAAAAAAAAATGGTTTATTTCACTCCATGACTGTTTGTGGGATACTGCTGTGCGCAATTGGCTGCGTAATTTGCGCACACACATATATATATATATACATAGTCAATTCAGTTTACAGTATATTCTGTGAAGGCGTTTTGACATGACGTGAAACATAATCGTATCAAATGAAACAATTATTATTAAGTATTAATTGATTACTGGAATTTCTAATACAGCGTTGATCTCTTGGTGTTAGCTACCTTTGGATTTGAATGTATGGTTAGTAGTGGAGTTAACTGCTCTTTTGAAATCTTAAAGACCAGATTATTTTGCTTGCTGGTATTTATATACTGTATTATGATCTGTGAACAGAGCCACTTTTTTGCAAATATAAAGCTTGTTTACTTAGTAAGACAGAAGAGTAGCATTAGCTCGATAAACATAGTTACAATAAGTAGGGTTTAAAGCACCAATATTTGGCTGTTATGTTCCTGTATAGCAATGTCACTGTACAGAGAATGACAGTATCAAAGTCCATGTCGGCCAGTATAAAGCGCTCTGGGCTGCTACTGCACTTGAGGGACACATTATAAATACACCTTGTTGTTGTCGCTTTGATTCAGTTGAGTTGAGTTCTTCCTCCATTGTTAGAATAACATACTCCCTTTCCTCACCACAAATTCACAATCTGGGCTGTATTACCCAGAAAAGCACCAAGCAAGGAGTTGATAATATTGATGTGTTAAGAACCATTGCAAATTAGTCCCCATTATGTGTGCAGTTTTTCATTCAGAACGCTAATGCTTAATTTTCAATTGCTACAGTCTAAAGCTTTAAAAATTAGCAAAACATAGGAAATGTTTAACCTTTAGTGTGAACTTTCTGGTTCATTTAAGATTCCATTACAAATTCCATCTTTGGCTTGATTGGTTGGTTGAGAGGTTGGATAGGTTAACCTCATCGCAATGTTCTGTCATTGGTATTCTGGTCACATGACTTCCGCTTGCTTATACCTCGCGACGTGAAAGGCGCTCTATGAATGTAATTATGTTGTTGTTGCATATCATGTCTACAAATCATTTCAATATGGGTAACCAGGTGATAACTGACATCACCTGATCCAACAACCAATTTATTATCCTGATTATCATTCTGTAGGTTAGCAAACAAACATAAGCAAATTATTTCCTCCTTTCAGTTCTCCCTTCACCCCTGTAAAATAAGATGTAAGTTTGCCTGAATGAGAGAGAGCTCTGCTTTTCCCGATAGCAAAGCTGGAAATGTCAACTCATGAGGCTCACTTGATAAGCAGTGTGCAGCAAGCAGGAATTCTAGCAAATTTTAAACTTCCTTTCCTAATACTGTAACTGATACTGACTGAGATCAGAGAGCTCAATGCAGTCTGGCATTCAAAGTGACAAACATCTGGACTGCTTACTGTTCCACGCAATAGAGTTTTTGCCTTTACCTGTCTGATGGTAAGGTCCTGAGTCATTTTCAAAGTTGTATGAAAATCGTGAGTTAATGGTATTTTAATGCTAACCTCCAACTATCCACCAACGTTTATGTGCAGAAAGAAAATGTGAATGAAGGAGAACATCAGGAAATAATTCCCTTTGTTTTTCATCTCCTCATTTCTAAATGCTGCAGACTTGTCATAAATTACCTGTTTAATTCAAATAGAGATTAGGATTGGTTAGCTTGGTTGTACATTATGTAAAAATACACAACATAAATAAATAAATCTACCCTTCCCCTACCCCTCCTTAGAGAGAATAGCCTTGAGCAAGTGTAGCCACCTGTCAAAACCATTAATTCCACAATCTCAGTTCACAATGTTTCTATTACTCTTGTGCTTATCTCTAACAACAACAACAAATTGCATTTGTATCACGCCTTTCACTTTTGGAGGACATCTCAAGGAGCTCCGGTAGCTCAGTGGTTAGAGCACTCGCTTTACAAGCGTGATCAGATCAGGGCGAAACCTTGGGCAAGTTTCCTTGCTCCACACGCCTACTAATAATCTGTCCAAAAAAACCCATAATAATAAAAATTGATAATTTCTATCCACGACTGTTTGTGGGACACTACTGTCTGCAATTGGCTGCCGCGTTTCGACCAAAAATATGCAGTCAATTCACTTTACAGTATAGTCTGTGAAGCGCTTTGAGACATCGATAAGATGTGAAAAGCTTTATATCAAATGTAAGGATTATTACTGTTAAGGTGCTGGACAATCAGGGGTAGGAGCTTGACCGAGCGAGGTTGAAGATGAGGGTCTTGAGCCTAGTCTTGAAGGAGGCAGCAGAGGGCATGAGATGAAGGGACTGTTTGTTGGATGAAGCCCAATGAGTGGTGGGAGCAGACATCTTGTTTGTACTCCTGAAGAATTACTTTGAAACTGAAGCATTCATTTCTTTAAGGCAGCACTCAATTTTCAGTTTCTCAAATCCTATGTTGGTGGTTAATATACTGTGTTATGTTTTCCCGATCAGAATGTTCCCAATCAGCTTACTTTCTCTCTGGGTGAAGCTGCATAAAAGATTGGGAGAAAGCAGGTTCCTACTTTGAAAGAAAAGTGCCATGAATACAAATCTGGAAAGAAGGTAGAAAAAGGAATACAGAACAAAGCATGTGGCTTCAAAGCATATAGTGATTGAACAGATTTGACAGGAATTGAGTTGCAAAAAATGAAGAGTAACCAAGCAGGGAAAGAAACTTAGAATCATAGAAAATACAGAACAGCGGGAGGTTGTTTGGCCAATGGAGTCTAAGCTGATTATTGTGCTTTTAGTGGAGCTATATATTCTCATCCCAATTTCCTGGTCATTCCCCAGAGCATTTTATATTGTTTCTCTTCAAATATATATGCTACTTGTGGCAAATTGTTCTTTTTTTCTAGAAGTTGTCTATGTGGAAAAAAAATCTTCTATTCTCTCACATAACACTTCCAGTGGCAATCATGAATTGACAACCATGACAACTTGTATTAAATAGCTGTCTTCATACAGGGAATTCTCTCAGAGCTGCTTATTACCCCCTCCCCTTTTATGGGTTCACCAGCCAACAGAAATGATCTTGTACTGTTTGTCATCTGAATGCACTTTGTGAATTTTTGAGGACCATTTATAGACTTATACCCTCTTCACATACATATATTGAATTACAAATTTTGCAGGCTGTGGAGACAGGTCAATTGGCCCAACTAATTGGTGTCAGTGTTTGTACTCCACAAGTCTCCTAATCCCATTTCTCTATTTCTCTATTCCCTCCTTCCTCATGCACGGATTAAGTTTGTTCATAAATGTGTTGATTCCTTGTGTCTCAATCATGGCTTCTGCCAGTGAGTTCCACATTCTTATCACCTTGTGTGTACTGGCATGGACCAGCTGGGTGGAAGTACTCATATAGCATTCTTAACATTTCTCTATTATCTCCTGACTTTATCCCTTGACCTCTTAGCAGACCTATCTATCTCAGCTGTTCTATTACTACTGTGTATCTAGAGCATTTTTTTATGTTTCTTGATATTTTCTTTCCATAATTCTTCTATGTTGTCTTATTCTTTATAAACTCTATCCTAAGTTTCCTTATGCACTTCTGCTTTCCAATCTGTTATCCATTTTGTAATTTGATTAGACTTTCTCTTGGAAGCACATTTAAGTCAAATTGGTGAGTGCACTCACCTCGCAAGCAAGAAGACATAGATTTAATTCCCTAAGCAAAACGTTAGGCAAGTTTCAAAACTTTAGGCAAATTTCCTAAAGTTGCCACAGACCTCTGATTACCTGAACTCAGTAAGTAGGAACCAAATTGTTTGTCAATTGGTGGATCACTTTGCCTTTTTAAAACAAAAGTAACAATAATTTGAGCATTCAATCCACGACTGTTTGTGGGACCCTGCTGTGCGCAATTAGCTGCTGTGGGACATCCTCCTGATGTGAAAGGTGCTATACAAGTTTAATTTTGTTATTGTTCTTGTTGTTGTGCCAGCAACCCAGTGACATGGGACATCCTCTCAACATGAAAGGCGTTCCATAAATATAATTATGTTGTTGTTTTGTTGTCGCCCATAAATATACAATCAATTCACTTTACAGCATATTCTGTGAAGTGCTTTAAAACATCTCAATGATGTGCTATATTAAATTCAAGAATTGTTGAAGAATTGTGTTAATCTTCTTTGTTCTAGAGAAACAGCCCCAGTCTTTTGAACTATGCAAAACTATGAATCCTCATTCCTAATGTTGTCCATACACACTTGCATCCACAATAATTTGCAATTACTTAGCACATTTTACACAAACAAAAGCGTAAAAGCACTCGACAAGCACTATATTTATATATTTAGGAGCTTTTTGAAGGCAAGTAGAATGAAGGCAAACTTTCTTGTACCCTTTTTATAGGGACATATTAATGCATAGCAAAGAGCATTTGATTAAACTATTTGGTGCTGATCAAAACAAAAATGAATTTATCATGTTTTCCATGTCTCTCAAACAATTTTACATTAATTACAGAAACTGTTCTTAATAATCCTCATTTTCAAATCTGTGCATAAACTCACTGCTATGTACTACATGAGGGAAAGTTGGTGGGGCTCATGTGGAGTATAAACACCAGCACTGACTTTAGTATGGACATGTTTCTCGGCTGTAATGTTCTGTGTAATCTTCTCCAGGACTAATTACAGCTCGTACTCTCCACTCTTAAAACTGGTTTGTTATTCCTGCTCCACTCCTGCAGCTTTTACTACCTTTGATCCCCATCTCTAGTTCTCTCTTTCATATCCACCTTTATCTTCTTCTGAAAAAAAATCCTAATTCGGCAGTGCCTTTAGTCATCTTGATATTTTTGTCAATTCTTCCTTAGTATCCACTGCTATCCATTGATAAGCCCTTGATGTATGTATTTCACCTAAACATGCAAATACGCACTATGTCGTTGGACAAATGATACTGTTGAATAGGACACAATATATATCTGCAATGAAAGAAATCTGAAGGACAGCTCTAACGAGCAGTAATGAATGAAGCGTGCTTACTTTAGGGAGCTTCACTCTGCCAGAAAATATTCTGATCGTCATTTCATGCCAAAACAGTGGTGTAATTGTAATTGGATGCTGTTTCCTTCATTAGTAAGAAGATCCTACAGTGTCAATCTGGTTTGGTTAGTTGTCCCCTCAACCCTGTGACAGACCATTATATGTTTAACCTTTTATTCCAGCTTCATATCAGATGACAGTGCAGTGCGTTATTGCCTGCATTGTCAGAGGTGCAATCTATCAATGAAATGTTGAAATATGCTATTAAAGTCCAGTTTTCCTTTTAACACTCAATATAATAGACAATAACGTGTTCAGTGACTTCCCAAGCATTATCTTCTATTTATCAGATTGATGGTACATTTTATGCAAAGTTGTGCAGTTTTACATGAGGGTAGTTAATGGGCTGTGTAATATTTTGTTTGCAGCTTCTTCTGTCTCCTAAATATCCTATGATCAACAACAACTTGCATTTATATAGCTTCCTTCACACATGCCAGAGGCTACCGAGCTATGGAACATCGTTTGAGTGATCTTACTTGCAGAGGAACTTACAACCTTAACCCCACAAGTGAGATTTAGTGTGGTCAAAATCTAAGTAAGATAATTATGGCAGTACTTTCAGCAGTTTCAGAATAATTGATATATGTTAAAAAAAATTAAACAGATCAACCCATGTCATATCAGTGCTTTGGAAAAAAGCTTTTAATAATATTGATCCTGCTTTACTATTGATTCAGTTGACATAATGATTTATAATTTTGGGAAACCAGGAAAGTTCAGTAAGGCAACTTCATCACATGTGTAGACTGTGAATTAACAAGTAGTAACATATAGCTATAATTGGTAGATTTGTAACATTGAGCTTTCATCCTTGAGATAGACACTTTGGCGAATACGGCATTATTTAATATTCTAGTAAATTGAAAGAAATTAAACTTTTATATATTATTGTCCAAGTGCAATAGATGAGGAATGAAGTATAAACAAACTGCAAAGATATTACCTTGAAAAAGACTGCAGTACAAATATTACTACAGCGGCATGGATATATGCAATGCATTGTGCTACATTGCACATGAGGAAAGATTTGGCAATTGTAATAAGTGTGGAAATTATGAAGAAATTCTTTGTCATTATAGGGTTAAAAACATAACGTGATTGGAAGAGGTTGATTCACCCCCAAATATCTTACCTTTAAACAACTGACTAATTAATTTCTGCTAATTAGTGAAACTAATCAGCAGAAATATGTATGAGGTTACATTCAGTTTGCAGTAAACAAATTCAGTTTACATCAAAGAAAGTTCAAATGTTTATTTTGATTTTTTACCAAAAGATTTTAGGATTGAAAACTATTGAATAGTATTTTTTATTGCTGGCATTGACTTCTTTTTGAATATTTCAAAAAGTTTGCTTGGCGATGTGTATTTTGTTGCATGTCAGTTGTTGTGTGAACTGTGCTAATTGCAATCTGTGTTCATCATTTTATTCCAGTGCCTTGGGACGGCAGCCTGACATGAAAGGCGCTATACAAGTATAATTTTATTGTTGTAGTTGTACAGTATTTCCATTATTCAAAGGAATCCAATTTTTTTTGTTTAAAAAAACTAGCTGATTTGCTAGTACAGTCAGCTTCCACTAGAGCTCTTATGTGCTGTAGTTATAATTGCTCTTCTTGGAATTAATTGTACACATTTTTGCAAGTGATCCTCTGAGAAATGTATTGCTTAAATTCAGGTAAACATGCAGTCCACTCCAAGCAGTATTAATCCAGCATTCATTTACACTATGAAAGTACTTTTTAAATATGATCAATACAATACATGAATGCAGCCAAATTACACTTATGTTTATTTGTATAGGTAATAATTGCTCCGAAATTAACAGAAATATTTATTATTTTTTTTACCTTTTAGAAATTAGTAGCTGTTTCATTTTAATTCACAAGGCATTTTGAATGTCAGACATCTTCTAAGTACAATATTTAATTTTGTTTTTAAAGTTGACCTGACCTTGACGAAGCCAGAAGATAATTGTGTCTACTTATGTGGACACTCTCTTGGACTGCAACCCAAGAAGGCCAAGGTGTACTTGAATGAGGAGCTTGAAAAATGGGCAAAAATGTAAGTAACGTCACATTTAATAGGTGGATATGTAGTAATGTATGAAAATTACTTTATCTGTTGTACTGCTGCAACAAGGGAGAAAGATCCACATTATAAATGTACATGGCAAAAACTCAGGGAAGGATTACAAATTGAAGGATTACAAATCTCTGTCATTGCAAGCTACCTTCAGTAACCTAATCTAATGGATCATTGAGCACCAAACTTTGCCCACTGCATCAGTACTCTTCTGCTTTTGAATAGTTGCATGGGATGTTCAATGTCCACCTGAACAGGCAGACACTGAGGATCTTGCTTTCACATTTCATTTGAAGGATGTCTGACAATGCAGCACTCCTGTAACACAGCTGAGGAGTGCCAGGCAAACCACAGTACCATTAATCCATGTCATTTTCATTTCAAACGTTACTGAATTTATTTCTCTTTCAGAGGTGTTTATGGCCATTTCATGGGTTCTCGGCCTTGGGCAACAGGAGATGAGTGCATCGTTGATCTCATGGCTAAAGTAGTTGGTAAGAGATTTAGTTCTTCCTAATGATGAGAAACTGACACTGATCATTCGTAACTGTATAACTGAATTGCTGTTTGATTCAATCACTAAGATTATATATAAGTAATGTATGAAGACCTTGGGATATTTTAGTCTATTTGATCAATTTGGAATAACTGTGTTGATACTCCGAATTTGTGAATTTTAGTTAGTGTCATTTATTTTCAGGATGTCATCCACATACATTATGCCATACTGGACCAGTAACTCTGCATTTTGTAGTGTCTTCAATTGCACTATAAATCTGCCAGGAAGATTAAGCACAGATGCTTTCATAAATTAATGTGTTTCCTTGACAATTTTCTTTTCACCTCTTTGTTGACACTTTGAACTTATCTTTGAAGGAAATCCTGAGCTGAAATACACCTTTCAATTGGTGATATCACAATCACGGTAATTTTGTTCTTTTGGGAATTGTTCAAATAATTCCCAATCAGATGGGTTTTTTTGCCCAAAAAGTAAACAAAGGAAAGGAATTGTCTTGTTACCCCACTGTTGGGTAGTTGAAATTCAGTATAAATAATTAGAATTTGCTCTGGGATGTGATAATAATATAATCCTTTTGTTTGATAAAGAACCTTTCAGGAGTGCATCTTAAAATGCTTCATAGGATTTATTTCAAAGCGCATTTTGTATTTTGTAAGCAAACGTAGCAGCCAATTTGCTCACAGCAGAGTCCCACAAACAGCCATGTTCAATTTTATCTGGATAGCACGAAGAGCAGAAGAAACTTCCTTCTCGTTTTGAATAGTATCACAAGATCTTTAATCTATCTGATCAAGCAGACTGTTCAACTGAGCCAGACAGACCTGTATTGATCTTGGTAGGGCTACCGCTGCTTGATGGAGTGAGTTTATAATGGGAATTTACAGTAGAAAAAAAAGAGCTGTGGGATTAAACACACGTCCATTTCATGACACCAGACTTTTTTGACCCACTTTATATAATGCTGGAAAATATTTTTAGGGAACAGCAAAACAAGTTTTATTAAAAGTCAGAACTGACTTTGGGGTTTGTCTGGTTTGCCACATATCCCTACGTCATTTGCTGCTCAGGTAGACTGCAAATGTTCCTGTATATTCCTAAATGTCTATTGAGTTCAGTTTTGGGCTGATCCTTTCTGTGCCCAGGAACTCTTTTCCCCTTGCCCCAATGGTAGTGACTAGGTACCCAGTGTCCAGCCTTCTGTGATCATACGGGTGCACGGATGCAGCCCATTCTTCAATGTAAATTCAAATACACAGGTTTGTTGTCCTTCGAATCCGAGTGGTTCATCTCCTTGGAAACTATGGCTCGCAGACAGATTTTGACAGTGCTGACTGCTTTTCCTGCCACTACTGTCATCATCTTTTTTGTAATTCGGGCCACTTTCCCTTTGGGCCCTGCTGAGCCTCGCCTGTGAAAAGACATATGAGGAATGTTGCGCTTCATTCCTTTGCCAGTGCCACCCACACAAGATTCATTAGCATTAAGCTCACATCCTGCTGCTCTGTTCCCTCCAACACCCTCTGTCACCTTCACATTAAAGGCACCAGAAAGTGCTGCTAATTCATGTGAGCATAAACGCAGGCACAGACCAGTTGTATCGAATGGCCCGTTCCTGCGCTGTATATTATATGTAATTCTCCGAGCCAGTTGCATTAAAATTGTGGAGTGGCATTTAAATAGAACTTTCCTGATCTGCTTTCAGGCACTTTACCAAGTGAGTACTCTTTACTCTCGTAGCTCACCTGTGGAGTAAAGAGCTCCTGTGGCTTAGTGGTTAGAGCACTTGTCTTGCAAGCTGGGGAGACCAAGCTGAGGAGACCTGTATTTGAATCCAGGCAGGTCAGGGCGAAACCTTGAGCAAGTTTCCTTACTCCACACGCCTAATAATAATCCGTCCAAAACAAAAACCCCACAATAATAAAATTGGTCATTTCAATCCATGACTGTTTGTGGGACTGAGTACTCTTTACGTGCATTTGTATGTCTTTTTCAGAGAGGTATGTATTATACCCTAAGTCAATGGTTCCCAACCTCGGGTCCCGACCCAAATTAGGGTCGCGGGGAGATCCTCAATAGAGTCACGAAGGGTCATCCAAATTTTTTTTCCCCTTTTTTTATGTTGAAAATGCTTTTTTAACGCTAAAAGAAGCATTGAATGCTAAAAAAAAGGTTTTAACTCCTAAAAAAAAATGCGACACTGCCGACCAATTTGTATAAAGAGCGTACTTACCAATTGCCCTGAGTCCATAAAACAGATGGAGATAACGTTTTGGCTGAGCTGAGCTTCAGTTGTGATGGAGGTGGAGGACCTGTTGGAGGCTAATTTGGGTCGCAGCAAAAAAAGGTTGGGAACCATCGCCCTAACTGATTGCAGCAGTTCTGGATACTGGTACTAAATACACAGTCACCACACTTTACAGTATATCCTGTGAGATCCTTTGACACATTTTCACAAAGTGAAATACCATTGTATCAAATACAAGGATTGTTTGACCATTATTGTAACATGTGAGAGGATCAATTTTGTAAAACCATTTTGACTGTGAAAAATGGCGTTAAATAACATTTTAAAGTGAGATATGTGATGTGATAGTTGTCACACTAGTGACTGTTATCTCAGTTATTACTTTCATATTGTCAGAAATTCCTTCCCAGTCATTAAAGCAGTTGACCCTATACCTGAGGTTGTGTGAACATCCCCCTTCCCTGTCCTCAAAATGGCTCGATCATGGCATTTAATTGTTGCTGCAAGAAATTAGCTTGAGATTTTTTTCAGTATTGAGAGTTCCTAAGAGCTTGGATGTTGGGAAATCTACAAAATACCGAATGGGAAACTTTTCCAATATGTCAAATTTCAATCTCACAAATTTCTTATTCAGCAAACGTATTTTTTTTTGAAGGGGAGCAGTTTCTGATAGGGACACTTTGAAAACAGAGCATTCCCAATGGAATTTATTTTCCTTTTAGAATTGTGTCAGCCTGACTCAGGTGGAAGCACTCTTGCCTCTGAATCAGAAGGTTGTGCTTTCATGACCCACGTTGGGACTTCATCACACATAGGCTAAGCTGACACACCAATGCAGTAGATAGTAGCAGTGGTATGCCACCAAAATTGAAAATGAAATCAGTTTTCAGCTTGAATTAAATTGACTCCCTGCTTGAATTTTTCAAGTAGTGATTTATTGTACTGCGAGCTATTTTTCGTAAATTCGTTGTTTCTTGTGAAAATCATTTAAAAGTTTTTAAATGGCAAAGTTTTAAAAGTTGAGAAACTATTTACAATTAAATAACACACTCTTATAATAATGATCCTTATAATTTGACTTTCATAACGCATTTCATCACATCGTTGAAATTTCTCAAAGTGCTTCAATTAATTGGAAAGTGTGTTTGTAGGTGTGCAGAATTTTGAATTTGCCCAGAAACGTACAGTGTACTCTGTGAACCCTGTGAAGCACTTTGAGACTTCTTGGCAACATGATGTCATATGCAAAGATGATTATAATTATTATTATTTACTGCTGTTCCTATACCTCAAAGGTGTTGAACGCTAAAAAAATGTTGTTAACTTGTTCAGCTATAAAAACCTCAGCCTTTAACAAGTTTACTACTTGCATGGTAGAATTGAAGTAAAGCAATGCTTAATTTTTAGTATCGTTAAATAAAACAATAGCTTATTTTTCCTGATCATTCGTTCGGAATAATGTTCGTTTCAACAAATGCAGTGAGATTGACACTGCCATTGAAGTCAAGTATTTGTCCCTGTTTGATCAAGATGTTGCAAATATTGTGTTCACATTGCATTTAGTGTAATGAGATCCTTGTATTGATTGGTCTGCAGTAAGGACTTGCTTGCTTAATGACATTGATTTCCATTATGATGCACTTGCAATCCTTCTTTCTGATTGCGTTGTGGGCATCATTTGTGACTCACGGAGGTGAAAAATATCATGTTTGACTGTCAGACATTTCTGAAATGTGATGATATTCAGTGAGTGGAAGGTCACACTATCTAGATGGCTCATTTAAGTGGTTGTGTATGTGAACCATATCCCTGTGCAGGCTGAAATGATCTATTCGATTGTAATTATATTTTCTGAGCTTTAGGGCTGAGTGCTTCTTGGTTTGAGTTTACAATGAACACATCCTGGCCAACAATCCCCCACCAACAAAAAAAAATTGATCGTTTAATGCATGGCTATTTGTCAGACCTCAAGGCGTGCAAAATGGCTGCCCCTTTTGCCTACAAAGTATAGTAATTTCACTTTGCAATAAAGCCTGTCAAACTCCTTTGAGATGTCCTCCCAACGTAAAATGAGGTGTTTCCAATGCAAGGATTCCGATTACATTAGGCCCCAATTTCTGAGACCGGACGATGAGCCAATTGAAAAGAGGATAAATTGAAGCATCCCAGGGGAGATTGTGACAAGAGAATGCGTCAGTTGATGGTGAGGAATTTATAAAGCTACACCAAATAAATCTATAAAATGATTAAGTACCCAAATTAAATTTGTTGAATAGACATCAGAAAGGCAGAGTAAAATTATAGAAACATAAGAGCAGGAGGAGGCCATTCAGCCCCTTGAGCATGTTCAGCCATTCTACTAGATCATGGCTGATCTGTACCTCAACTCCACTTATTATTATGTTTGAAAAAGTGACACCTATAAAAGGGAAAATACTACAGAAGTGTTTCTGGTGTTAAATTTACTGAACCATGGAATCCAATGTATAAATTGACATCTTAGTGGCCTCACATTTTTTAAATGACTGTAAAGTGTACAAGCCTTTGATGAGCATTATTTTATTGGAATGAAGCTAAGTGTGTCAGTTAGATATGAAATGAATATAATTGCTATTTGAAATGCATTTCTGATACCACTGGTGTGCTGTCAAAAGTCACTCATTTAAATAGGAAAGCATTATTCGCTTCTCAGTGGGACAAAAATTGTTCACTTAATTCCACTGAATAAAATCACATTCATTGAGTGAAAGATTAAATGTGTAGCAAATACTGACAAAAAAGGAATAATAATAATCCTGACATTTGATATAGCACCTTATCACGTCTTCGAGACGTCTCAAAGCATTTCATAAATATAATAATATCAAATGAATTAAAAGAATATTTTTGAGGTTGAAACACGGAAGCCAATTGCACACAGCAGGCTCATAAACAGTTGTGGATTCAATTATCAAATTATCATAATTTTTTAAGAGAGTATTACCCCTGGAAAAACAATCCGCCAATCAACTAACAACCGGGTTCATACTTATTGCTAGAGAAACAGGCATTGGAGTAAGCAAACTTGGTTTCCGTTTTACCATACCCAGGAATCAAACTCTGGTTCTCTCGCTTGCACGGCGACTGCTTTAACCAACATGCTATAGGAATGCACAAAATTCAGACACCTTATTCCACTCTGCCTTTATGCAAGTATATCTGAACTCATCAACCAGCCTCATCGAAGATGGATGGGTACAAGATGGGTGAATGTCAAATAACTGGGAAATGTAATGTGTTTTCTGATATCTCCTAAGCGAGGAACATTCATTCCTGCCAGAAATCTGCGGCTCTGAATATCCTATACCACCGCTAGGAATATCCATTCTATTCAATGGAAAAGCAGCTATACTGATATCTCCCATGTTCTCTGGGAGATAGCATTTTGTAAATTAGATGAAGCGACTGAATATTGCTCTGACTGAAATACATTCATTCTACAAACTGATACATAGGGTGATGAGGGTGTTGCCTTTCAAAATAAATGATAGGAAGACATACTCCATTTGGTTCTAAAAGCATGATACTTGTCAGAACAGAAAATAGATGTTGGCAGCAACTGCATTATTTATGAGGGATAAGCAAGACAGGCCACTGGCTCTGGAAGCTTCATTCCACCATTTGCTTCCAGGAAGCTGTGACCCTCCATACAGGCTTGTTTGGAATGATTCTGTCACCAACTGATTCAAGGTCAAGCCTTCAAACCTGTTTTGTTTCAGAAGAGCACTGTGCATTTTCTCTAAGAGCTGAATAATTTGACTTTCTGAGGTCTTAGGTCAGTGCTCATGTGTTTTATGAGAGAACATTAGTGTGTGCTCGATTATCATTTATCTATTCATTGCACATGATTCACCGCAAAATTGGATGAACACTTGTTTGCAAAATTACTCAAATATATTCCCTGACAACCTTGGTCCTGCTTCTCAGATGCTGTTTAATCTCAAGTGTCCATCTGAAGCATTGCTGATCAAATGCATTAAGGATTTGATTCCCTTTGTGGTCAGTTGTCATAGAAGAATCTAATGAGAATCAGTGTAGGTTTCTTGCGAATGCAAGTGAGATGTTTTTCTGTTAAAAAATCTTTTTTTGCTTTGTCAAAACCTTGTTAAGAGATCTTTGTAAAATGCAATCAGACTGGCTATTCTCCAGGGAGGACGGTTGGGGCAGGAGGAAAGCATGGTCTTGTCAGGCTGAGCTGGTTTCAAAGTGGGGAGTGAAGTGGCAAGGCGGAGGGATTGAGAGAGAGAGTTCCACAGTTTCAGGACATTGTGGCTGAAGGTATGGCCAACAAAGGTGGAGCAGAGGGGCGAGGGATGAACAGGATGCCAGTGGGAGGGGGAGTCACAGGTTAGCAAATCAGAAAGGTACGGCCGTGTGAGGGCATGAATTACATGTGTAAAGTGCCTTTCATGTCAGGAGAACATCACAAGGCAATGAATCGAGCCAGGCCTCTGAGACTTGATAATCCGTTTCTTCAGCCATTCAGATGCACCATTCTCCAAGGCCCCACTGGTCAACTCAGCTTGGCTTGTCAGCATAATTTGGGATTGCTAAATAGATAAACTTTCCCATTAATTTTCCCTATTATAAATTATAAGTAGAAATAGTGGAGATTGGCAAAGCATATTCCACTTGTGCACCCGTCTATTCTAAAGCTTTCAATACATTTCAAACTTCCTATTCTCATGTCTGAATATAGAAATAAAAGAGTCTACACTACATAATTTCCTCCCTAATTGTTCAAATAGAAAAACCTTGTTTCTGCTTCCTAGTTGTTAATAAAAGTAAAAACCTATGTTAATTGTCCTGACACTAATAAGCTTACATTCAACAAAGCACTTTATCGCTTTGTCAAGTCTGAAAGCATTTTACAGGATTTACCGTGAAGTGCATTGATTATGTATTTTTCTAGGCCAATGCAGGAGCCAATTTGCACAAAGCAATGTCACAAACAGCCATGAAATGATTGACTAATTTTATTTGTGGAATTTTTGAAACTTCCTTTTTTTTAAGCCACTAATAACAAAGTACATTTTAATTTATGTTGTTATTAGTGACTGCATCAACAATTGTTAATATAGCATCTCTCAATTACCATGCACACATGAGTAAAAGCTCTCCTATGGAGTTATTCTCATTCCATTATGTGTCAGCTGTATTCAATTGCTCTCCTCGTTAAAGAGCCATCTAAACAAATAAAGCAGCTTCCATTTTTTTTTCACGGTTAGCATTGCATTAACAAAATCTTATTCTCCAGGTGCTAAAACTGAAGAAACTGCATTGATGAATGGACTGTCTGTGAACTTACACCTTCTGCTGGTGAGAGAACATTTTATTTTAAACTGAGAACATGCTTATTATTATTCTAATTTTTTTCCTCTGAATCATGGTACTTTTTTACAAGGGTTATAGACACATGTGCTCCAGGCAATTCCTTACCTTGTGCTTCATAACATGGAAAAGTAATCTTGGCAATGGAGAAAAATCACAGAGACGCTTTACACTTTTAATGTAATTAACTTTATGTTGCAATTCAAATGGAAATGTGAATTTAAATGGAAAGGATAAGCCCTATCCCATCGCGTCATAGCGGTGTGCAACAGGGCGGTCTAAATGCCTGCCACCCTATCATCCATTCTGTCTTTCTCATCCGCTCCCTCCGTCAACCGTAAATGTTATGTTTGTGGATATTTCTTAAATAGGGCATCCGGTCCTCAGGAGGCAATAGGTTCGACCAATCTGGTGTGTGCACTAACCCTAAGCTTTGCAACCAGAAGCAGCAAAAGTAGTGCTTGGATAAAAAAGAATGAACTTTGTAGCATTGCTGACCTTTAGAGATTGACAGCTCTGCTAATGTTTCCACTGGCTACTATCAAACATGGGAGTTTCAACTTCCCAAACTAAAGCTAAGCTCTACACCTGGACCTTGTACAACTTTTTCGAAAATGCTGTTGAATCTGTGTTTTGCCCACAAAATATATAGTCAATTCACTTTACAGTGTAAATTTGTGAAGCACCTTGAATGTCCCAAAGATGTGATAAGGCTCTATATCAATTGCAAGGATTATTATATTATACAAAAAAAAATTCCTCACACACTGTTGGCTCCCAGCATCACCACCAGACTGCCACATAATAATTTTGGTATTGAGGTGCAATCACAAAATCATATCCCCCTCCTCCCCCCCACCACCAACCTAAGCAATGTCAAATTAACTTAGAGGGTCAACAATAATGACCCTGATCTCCCTTCTTTTTCTCTACAATAAGGACAGTTTGGGGTGCTCTCCCATCCTAATTTTTGTGACAATGGAAAAAGGTTGCAATGAGGGAACATGGGGTGATATGGAGGGAGAGATCACGGACACTGTTTTAAACATATCAATGAATTAGACAGGTACTTGAAAACAATAAATTTGCAAGGATATGTGGAGAGAGTGGAGGTATGGGATTAATTGGGTAGATATTCCAGAGCCAGCACAGACACAATGAGCCAAAGACCTCTTTCTATGCTGTAATATTAATCCTTGCATTTGATATAGCACCTTTCAAATCTTCTAGACGTCTCAAAGCGCTTCATAGAATATACTGTGAATTGAATCGACTGTATATTTTGTGGGCGAAATACAGCAGCTAATGGCAAATAGTAGTGTCCCACAAACAGTCGTGGATCGAGAAGATCAATTTATTATTAATATTTTGAGGGTTTATTATCAGGTGGAGTAAGGAAACTTGCCCAAGGTTTTGCCCTGCTTAGAATCGAACCCAGATCTCCCTTACAAGGCAAGTGCTCTAACCATTGAGCTAAAGGAATCCATTAATTCTATGAAATGAGTCTATGAAGAATGAATGATCCTGTAATTCAATTTCAAATGTTTTTCCTCCAGGCTTGAAATACTTAAACTGCCTGCAATGTACTCAAGAACCCCTTATTCACTTGAATAATGAGTCTTCACTTTTTACCTGCAGTAATCACCTTTTTTGGTTTTACAGCTGTCCTTCTACAAGCCAACATCAGGCAGGCACAAGATCCTCCTGGAAGCCAATGCGTTCCCTTCTGACCACGTAAGACATGATTTTAACCGTCCCCCGAATTAATCGAACGCTTGCGTAAATTTAAGCTGTGATTTAGTTGTCGACACTAAGTTGCGTTGCTGAAATATGTACTCCTTGGCTGGCAGCCAGGATCTCAGCTAACTGCAATCCAAGATCACCCAGTTTGCATTTCATTACCACCACTGCTTTTTTTTTAATATAAGAAAAGGAATATGCAATTTGATTGATGTGTCAGTTCAGCAGCAGTGCATGGAAGCAGTTGCAAACTGGTTCTATTGATTTTCATGCAGTAAAAGTTTAGGTCTGCAAATCAAGGTTTGTTTTAAAATAAGGAAATGGTCTTAACTGCTGGATCATTAATTATAACCTTCGTTCCTTTAAGTATGCTGTGGAGTCTCAAATTCGGCTTAATGGACTGGACCCTCAGGAAAGCATGCGTCTGCTGTCTCCAAGAGAGGTTTGTGTTGGTTTCCTATTGAAGAGCTAATGTACCGTTTATCTTTTGATGGAATGGGGTCGCAGATGTAATATTTGCCAATTGAATATGGGTTGCTAATTGGCAATTGCAACGTGAATGCACATGAAGCGTAAACTGGCAAAGTGCAGAAATAAAAAGGGAACCAAACACGGACCAGGCGTATTGTGTGTGTCAGCTTAACCTCATCTCCCCCTCCACCCCACTCCCCTAATTATAGACTTTCCTCTATGGCCATTGTTTGCACATCTACGTTTGAACCGACAAGTTGAGAATCCAACACTGAATTCAATTCGGAAATATAATTTTTTTTCACCAGCTTCAAGATCTCTTGCATCGTCACAGCTGAGCATTGAGGAAGTGCTCCAAAAATAGATTCCACAGCAATATAAGCATATGCAATTTGAATTTTGGACTTTAAACCCTTAGCAGCAGCAGGTGATATGGTCAGTGCAGATTACATCTATTCTATAAGTGTCCCAAAATATTAAAATCAAAATATTAATCATCTCTCTTAGAAGCACACATAAAGGAACATTGAGGAGACTGTGACCTTATTGATAATGTAGTGGTGCTGAGTGAATAAATCTCACTGCATGTGGGAGGCTTGTAAAACTGGGAGCCATTAAACAGCACTCACACTGTTTTATTTAACCAATACAAAAATAAAGCACCTACCCCATTAGAATAGTGCATAGTCAGCGACCTCACCTATCATTTCCTGAACTGTGCCACTCCCTTGGATCTGTTCATATCTTCTATTTATAGAAATGATTCTTAAGCTATGCAGCCCCTGCCCTCTGCCCCATCCCAATCGTCTATCGTACGCAGATGGACTGTACTGTACTATATGTGTTGCTTTTCACAGTATTCCACAGTGTTAACGTCCTTCGGTCGAGACATTAAACTGGGATGATCCTGCATGTTCAGGTGGATGTTAAAGCTACCATGGCAATATCTAGAAGGAGGAGCGAGTTCCCCTCAGTGTCGTGGCTAACCATCTGACGTAAAATTGGTCATTCATTCATTCATTCATGGCTGTTAATGGGATATTGCTGTGCATACATTAGCTGCTCCTATAAAACACAATCACTCCACTTTACAATTTTTCAATTCAATATCCTGGTCCTCATCTTGAAAGCCCTCCACGGCTTTGCCCCACTCTACCTCTGCAACCTCCTAACCACCTACCAACCCGCCTGTTCCTTCCACTCGGTGAGCTCTGGCCTGCTCCATGACCCCCGATCCACCCGCTCCATCATCGGCAAGCGAGACTTCAACCACTCTGCCCATAACCTCTGGAATTCTATCCCGCAATCCCTCCACCTCGCCCCCTCCCTCGCCTCCTTCAAGTCCCACATCAAGAGCTTCCTCTTCGACAATCCCATCAGTCACCCCCCTCCCCTCCTTTCCTTCCACCCTCCCCAATCCCAACCCCAGTTCAGATCTGAAACACTGACTGTCCAGTGCCTTGGGACGTCCTGCCGACGAAAAACGACTATACAAATGGAATTTTGTTGTTGTTGACAAAGTATATTCTGTGAAAGGCTTTGAGGAGTCTTACCAACATGAAAGATAGTACTGTACACAAAAAGGACTATTATTTTCTAGGCCATAATGCATTGTACTTTTAAGTTCATTCGCAGGTAGACTACAGCAAATCTGTAACCTAGCAATTATGTCACAAAGATTTCTGAAGCCTTCTTTGGATATCCTAAGAAATAAATGCTCTGTTGTACATTTATTTTTCAAATTCCCACTGACTGAACAAAAAATATTTTGGACGTTCAGCTTCAGCTTTAAAAACATATCAGAGTGTGCCTGGCATCGATCACCACTATTTTCATTCACCAAACAAGGTTAAGGGCAAGATAAACAAAAGTGGCTTTTGTTTTCATGTGAAACCTCCCAAAGAGTACTTTTCCTCTGCAGCTTGCATAATCAGAACTGTATATGACAGTGAGACTGATGGGATTCAGTTCATGTTACAATGAGTTCCAATTTGTACCATTCCTTAACAGTATTCCTTGATAAAGAATCCTGATCTCACAGTGATTATTTCCTATGAGAAATAGAGGTATGTCATGTAATTTGCTGCTACTACATCGACAAAAACGACAACTTGCATTTATAAAGCACCATCATGCAGGGTAGCATCCCAGAGTGCTTTACAGTCCTGAAGCACGACTCCAAGCATCTAGGCTTGACTTTGCCAACTCCCTGCTTGATGGCTTTCCCAATGCTTCCCACCACAAACTGCATATCATCCAGAACTCTGCAGCTTGTGTCCTCTTGCATGCCAGCCTCTCATCCAGCTTCCCACCATTGAATCTCGCTCCCCATCACTCAAAGGATAGAGTTCAAAATCCTTATCCTTGCATTCAAGGCCTGCCACGACTTTGATCTTTTCTACCTCTGTGACCTATTATGTCTGCCCCCACCGCTCAGCATGCTCTGGCTTGCTCCCTAGTCCCCCACACAGCCTACCTCACTATCAGTGGTCAGGCCTTCAGCCTGTCCTGGCTGGCCAGCACTTTGGGACGTCCTCCAGATGTGATAGGCGCTATACAAATGTCATTTGTTGTTGTTGTAGAGAAGACGTTCGGTGGTTCAATGGGATGCTTCATGGAATTCATTATCTGGAAATTCCATTTCACAATGCAGCAGCCAATCTGCATTTAGCAGCGTCCCACAAACAGCCATGGTATGAATGATCAATTCTATTTGGGGAATTCTTCTTTAGACAACTGTGAGAATCTCCTTTCATTTTTGAGTACAGCATTGCCATTGGAATCTTTAACGTCCATCTGATCAGGCAGACTGAACTTTGCCTTAACAACTCTCCAACACATCCCATACACTGCACTGACTGGAATGTCAACAACAACAACAACAACAACAATTTACATTTATATAGCGCCTTTCACGTCGGGAGGACGTCCCAAGGCGCTAAACAAGAGGCGTGTGACCCGAGCTGGGAGGGGAGTGTTTGGGAAGGGGTGAAACACGAAGGGGAGGTAAAAGAGTTCGGGGTGGAACAAAAAGGCACGATCGAAGAGGAAAGTCTTCAAATCGGCCTTGAAAGAGGAAAGGGAAGAGACGAAACGGAGGGATTGAGGGATGGCATTCCATAAGGTGGGAGCGGAGAAACTGAAGGCACGGCCTCCAATGGTGGGGCGGTTCGGGCGGGGGGCTTGGAGCAGGCCAAGTCCTGTTGAATGGAGGGTCCGGGTGGGCGTGTAGGGGGAGAGTAGATCGGCTAGGTAGGATGGGGCAAGGCCGTGCAAGGCCTTGTAGGTGAGGACGAAGATCTTGAACTTGATCCTCTGGAGGATGGGGAGCCAGTGGAGACGGGCGAGGGTGGGGGTTATGTGGTCACGGAGGCGGGTGCGGGATAGTACACAGGCTGCAGAGTTTTGGATGGCCTGCAGCCTATGAATGGAGGAACTGGGGAGGCCGACTAGGAGAGAGTTTCCGTAATCCAGCCATGAGGTGATGTACGCGTGCACGAGTGTTTCGGCAGCGCGGGGGTAAGATAATTACGGAGCCTGGCAATGTTGCGCAGATGGAAATAGGCGGTGCCGGTCAAGGCGCGGATGTGGGGGAGGAAGGAAAGTTTTTGATCGAACATGATGCCGATGTTCCTGACTGGCTTTGTGAGGTGGAGAGTGCAGCCTTGGATGTTGGATGAGAGTGCAACCTAGACTATTGATTTAAATTGGTGATTTGGGGCTCGAATCCACAGCTTTCTGATTCATAGACAGGCAAATGTGCTGCCAACTGAGGCATTCTGAGCCATTGAAGCTTGCAGGGTTTAAGAGATAAGAATTCATAGGAATATTGACCAATAGTAGTAATATCAACAAAATAGATGAAGACAAAGACATAGATAAATAGAATGAGAGAGAGAGAGAGAACATTAGGAGGGGAGATGAGGTTGTTTATCATCCGTTCCAGAGGGGTAAAGAGATACTGAAAACATTATTCAAGTCCTGGGCAAACATGGACAACTATAGCAGTTTACATTTGCCTCCAAATACATAGTCACTGCACTTGACAGCAATGTTCCGTTAGTGCTTTAAGATATTGTGACACAATAGGCACTACATCAAATTCATAGATTCATAGATTCATAGAATTTTACGGCACAAAAGGAGACCATTCGGCCCATCTAGTCTGTGCCGGCTCTTTGAAAAGAGCGATTCAATCCCACTGCCCTGCCCGCTCCCCATAGCCTAATAGACCTGTTCTCCCTAAATAAAGATCTAATTCCCTTTTAAAAGTTGTTATCGAATCAGCCTCCACCACCTTTTCAGGCAATGCATTCCAGATTCGAACAACTCGCTGAGTGAAAAAAATTCTCCTCAGCTCCCCTCTACTTCGCCTTGAAACTATTTGAAATCTGTGACCACGAGTCACAGATTCACCCACGAGTGGAAATAGTTTTTCTCTATTTGCCCTGTCGAAACCCCTCATGATCTTATAAACCTCTATTAGGTCTCCCCTCAATCTTCTCTGCTCCAGAGAGAATAACCCTAGCCTATCTAGCCTCTCCTCATAGCTGAAGTCCCTCAATCCTGGCACCAACCTAGTAAATCTTCGTTGTACCCTTTCCAATGCCTTCACATCCTTTCTGTAGTGTGGTGACCAGAATTGAACACAGTATTCCAGCTGAGGCCTCACCAAAGTCTTATAGAGGTTAGTCAGCACTTCCTGACTTTTGTACTCTATACCCCTATTTATAAAGCCTAGTATCCCATATGCCTTCTTAACAGCCTTGTCTACCTGTCCTGCCACCTTCAACGAGTCACTAACACAAATCCCCAGGTCTCTCTGTTCCTTCACACCATTTAAAATTGTACTATCTAGCCTATATTGCCTCCCTTCATTGCAAGTCTTATGAATATTACCAACCACAAATTAACGTCAGGAGAATGTCCCAAATGCTGGAGAGTCAGGGATCCACATTCGAGCTGGTGGTTGGGATCTGGAGCGGTGGAGAGGGGAGGCGTAGGAGGGTAACCAAAGACATGGTCAAAGAGGAGGGTCTTGAGACGGGTCTTGAAGGAGGCAAGTGAGGAGATAAGGAAGTATGAACAGAGCACATAAGTAACAATGTTACAATTGCAGGTTGCTACTTGGAAATGAGGGGTTTGGCCTTTTTGCAAAATCCTGTTTCCTATGATTGCTGTAGCTCAGTGGTTAGAGCATTTGCCTTGCAAGCGATAGACCTAGGTTTGATTCCTGACAGGGCAAAATATTTGGGGAAGTTTCCTTACTTCACACGCCTCTGTTTATCTAGCATTAAGTAGGAACCCAGTTGTCGGCGAATCGGCGGATCACTTTTCTGGGGGTAATAATTCTATATCAAATGCAACAATTATTATTTGTTATCCACCTTCAAATCTCATTTTGCTTATTGCTCTGTTATAAACATTGCAGAATCTTGTGAAATGCAAGCCGTCAGAAACTGGAAGTCGACTTTGCATTAATCTAATTCTGCATAGAACAGCATTTTAATACCAAGGTGGTGTTGCAGCTGGTGCTGTATTAATCCACCCACCCTTTCTACCCCCTTGATGCAGATCAGGCAAGTGCATCATATCAAGCAATTTTTCAGACTTCTCCCCCCCCAAAAGCTAATGAGATAAAGTATTTTAATAACACAATCAACAAACTGTCACCTACTGCAGTGCTCTTTCCTTCCAGGAATATTTTTGGGGTGAGCTAATGTTTAAAAATCCAGCAGCACTGCAGAGAGGGTAGATCATTGGGTGATATGTCACTTCTTCCTCATTTAACATCCCCCACAGCCTAAGTTACCAACAGAGATGTCCTCCCTTTGACATGTTTTTGGCAGCAGGAATCCAGGTTACAGCCACGTGATTTTCACATTCCATGTAAAGTCGCCTCCTCAAACTGACTCATCAGTTAATTTCTTTCTTGTCAGCACTGTGTGGTCCTTGCCTACTGCTGTTTTTATGTGGAACATTCCACTGTGATTTTATTTTCCTTGTGTGTGTATGTGGATTGATGGCGGATGCGGGGATAAAGGAAGGAATCCATTTACTTAATTTTTTTCAGTTTTTTTCATATTTCCATCTGTCAAAATGCACTTTGATATGTAATTTTGTCCCAAGCATGTTGTTTTTTTCTATTTCCTCTCAAAAACAATAGAGAACACACCATTGATATTTGTGCTTCAAGTACTTTCTTGAATTGTCTAATACTTTTTTTTTAAAGTGTGGAAATTTGGTAGTAAAAGCAAAACTGCAGCCTAAAGCGTTAGCTATGAATTGTATCATAACAATAATCCTTGCATTTCATATGGTGCCTTATCACATTTTCGAGTTGTCTTGAAGCACTTCGCAAAATAAACTGTAAAGTGAATTGATTATATTCTGTGGGGAAAACACCGAGACAATTGCACATCGTAGTGTCCCACAAACAATCATGAATAAAGTGTTCTAAAGTGACGAGTGTTCTAACTAATACACTACGTGACTCCACAATTATACAATAAATGATTGTACAATAGAGTATTGACTGAATTTAATAGGTCCAGCTTTGTTTAAAAACCACATTCTGTTTCCAGGGAGAAGTGACCCTCAGAATGGAAGACATCATTTCCACAATAGAGAAAGAAGGCGACTCTATTGCTGTGATCATGTTCAGTGGAGTACAGTATTATACTGGGCAGCTGTTTGACATGGCTTCGATTACAAAAGCAGGACATGCAAAGGTGAGTTAAATAGATCAACAATCCAGGGAAATTGAACAACTGCACCTTTTTTTTTCAAATTACAATGTTTTCCAGTTCTATGCTCAGAGATCTACAACAAAACGTTTATTTGACTTGTATCTTTGTCAACTTTGTTATACCATCTGTGACTCTCAGCATTATAAAGACCTGGATTATATCCCCCATGAACATCTTTATTCTAATGCATGCATACTTCTGAGTTAGAAGGTTTTGGGTTCAAACCCCTTGTCTGGAGTTTGAGCTCACCATGCTAACACCCCCATTGCAATTCTGGGGGTATTTTGGACTGTTTGGACTCACCTTCAGATGAGACGTTAAACCCGTTTGCCTCTTCAATTGGATGCTAAAAATCTCATGACACTATTTGCAAAAGAGAAAGTTAGTTTCCCCCGGTGTCCTGGAACAGCAATCCTCCAGCTAAAATCTGGTCACTCGCTTCAAAGCTGTTTATTTGTCAAATTTGGCTGTGGCATTTGCCTACAAGTACATCATCATTGCGCTTCACAGTAAAACGTCCTGTGCAGCGCGTAGCCTTTCAACAATGTGAGAAGGCGCTACTTCAAATACAGTATGAATTGATATCAATCTAAATTCACTTCTTCAAACTTTTCGTGACTCAAAAGTGCTACATTGCTCTTCTCCAATTGATTGTTTGGCCTTTCAAGCTGGGAGTATATTTATAAGTCCAGATATACTGTATGTAGAACAATTGCTTTGGCCATTATGACGCATGAAAACACCGGCATTTTGCATCAACATTTTGAATGTCCTTTAATGATTGATTACATACGGTAAACAAAATTGCAGATTTAGTTGTGTAAAAATGCAATGCAGGTGTAAATACTCCTGACGGAAGGTTGCAGTTGGCTACTTTCTGTTGTGATATTTTAGCGATGGAAGAACTTTACTTGTGTTGGAAATGCAGATGGAAAGTGTCTTAAATGTCCTGTGAATTAAAA
Organism: Hydrolagus colliei; assembly: GCA_035084275.1. Classification (NCBI taxonomy): domain Eukaryota; kingdom Metazoa; phylum Chordata; class Chondrichthyes; order Chimaeriformes; family Chimaeridae; genus Hydrolagus; species Hydrolagus colliei. The sequence goes on along the minus strand of CM068747.1, from coordinate 16,013,692 downwards.
AAAAAAGTCCTATGTTTGTACATCAGAAGGCTGCAAATGGGTAGAAAATCTTCTTGATGCTGTTTTTAATTCAAAGACTTTCAGCAACTTAATTCACATCTTCTATATGTACCCAGAGAGTTCAAACTATTTTATTGTGCTTTGTCCATTAGATTCTTTCTGGTTACTTTTTGTTGATTTTGCTCCTGACTGATTGTGCTGACATTTGCTGAGTAAAAGTGACCACACATTATCTGTAAGAGGCTACTAGAACATAAGAGTTCATAAGAGACATGAGAACATAAGAATTTGCTACGAGAAAGAAGACCAAGGAGCATTTTGTTTGCCATCCACCACCCTGGCAGTCGCCTGACATGTCATGTCCCAAATATATACTGTGTCCTGAAATATTATTTTCTAGCTGAAATCAATTTAATTTGTTTTTGAAACAAATGACATTTTCTGCTTCCACTGTCTCCCTGGAGAGTCTATCCATAAATTTATTATTCGCTCACTGAAATAGTGTTTCAGCAGATTTGTTCTAAATTTACCCTCCTTCAGTCGCAGGCTGTGTCCTCTGATTCTACTGTTCAGTACAAGATAAAACTGCTTGACATAAGCGCCAAGTCTGATCTTATCCATATGTAATATTCCCATCCACACCCAAATATTTTTTGTCAATAGTTCACTGGGTAAGAATCAGAAATCTTTTCTACTTTGTGGTTCTCTTGAGTACCCAGGTAAATTAGAGCAGTAATATCCCAGTAGTCCTGTAGACTATATATGGAGCCCTGTACAGTGTTGATTAGAACACTCACCTCACAACTGGGTCTGATTTCTGGATAGAGTAAATCCTTACTGCACATGACTCTGTTTATCAGCAGTAAGTAGGAAACCATTTATTAGTTGATTTGTGGATCATTTTTGCAGGGGTAATAATCTGTAAAAATTAAAATGAATAATAATTTGGTCACTCAATCCACAACTGTTTGTGGGACACTGCTGTGCACAATTGGCACAGTTTTGCCCATAAACTAATAATAAGTCCTGCATTTGATATAACATCCTATCGCATCTTCAAGATGTCTTAAAGTGCTTCACAGAATATACTGTAAAGTGAGTTGACTGTATATTTTACAGGAGAAACGTGGCAGCCAATTCAATGCAATGCCTTTCACGTCAAGAGAATGCCTCAAAGCATTTTACTATAAAATGTAACAAATGTGTATTGATAGGCAAACCTATAGCAATCCAACTACTGCCCTTCTGAGATCAATTAACACAGCATAGAATGGAAATCAAACTTGCAGGCTCCTGATCGGTTGGATCAATTCAACAACATCATTACTGCAGTATTTGAAATGTTTTAGGGGACTTCACACAATAGTTTCCAAACACCTGTATAGTGTACCTCTTGGGAGCAGGTGAGAAATAATGGAATGAAGTGTGGCTCCATCACTAAAAATGGATCTGTGTCCATATTGTTAAAAATTGGCTTGAGCAAAGACCTGATCCATTTTTAAAGTAACATATTATTTCTGTGAACACTCTAAATAATTAACACATCCTTATTCCTTTTCAAGTCTTTGGTTTGCACCTGCTCAAAGATTTCCACTGTTTTTACACTATTAAATGGATCGATAACTTAATAATCCTTGGATTTTATATAAGTCCTCATCATGCTGTTGAGAGGTCTCGAAGCACTTCAGTGTATTTGCTGTAAAGTGTAGTGATAATGTATTTTGCAGGCAATTTTCACTCTGTAACTGGGAAAATTGAGAAGGGAGTTAACGGAGGCAGTTAAGATTATAAAAGAATATGAAGAAAAGATTTGATAAGATGGATATTGTTTCACTTATTGGTGAGTCCAAAGAAAAGGGTATGTATATCTATCTAAAATGGCTAGTCATAGAAACTTCTTCATGCAGAGGTTAGTGAGAATATAGCATAGCCAATGCTATGGTTGAAATTAAAAATGTCAAGGCATTTGAGAGGAAACTTGATGGACACATGAAAGAGAAGGCATTAGAGGGATGTAGGAGGATTCGGGACTCATTTGTAGCATAAAAAAGGGTAGTGACTATTCTATGTAATTCTATTTCATACCCATGGATCATATTTTTCTGCATGTCCGTGTTTGTGAATGAATTGGTCATTAGATCCCATGCCAAACTCTTTAATGTAGTGCATAACAGAGTTAAAAACAGACAAAAAAGAATTATGCATAAGGATGCATGTAATATCGTTCAAGTAGATTTTCCACAGCAATATTAGCAGGGGTACAATTTTCATGGGCTCGTAGTTTGATGTCCTCTTGTGCCCACATTTGTTTGGAATCGTTTTGTGCTCATTAATGTGCATCTGCAGTAGCCATTTCTGTACATTACATATAATGCATAGATGGGTTGAATGAATTTCATGGCGCAATGCATATTTTCCCAATAATTCAATACTATGTTATTACACAGTCCATTACATGTCCTTACCACCCCTTTCATAATGTGTTACAGTGCTGCTTGAGTATCAATACCCATGCCTTTTGCAACAACCAGAAAGATTGATGTGTCAATGTATTACCTGTGCTGCCCACATTCATTTTGTTTTGTACAACATTGATTTATGCACAGCACTGCTCGCTAATTGGAGCACATTGTACGACTGCATGTGTCTGAAGTTACAGTAGCAACATGCAGCAACAACAACAACAACAACCTGCACTTATATAGAGCCCTCCATGCAGGTTAGTGTCTCAGAGCACTTAATAGTGGCAGAGCCATACTCCGGCTGTGGGAGGGGATTGCCAGAGCAAAGGTGGCCATAAACACGGTTGAAACAAAAGGTGTTCAGCCAGGACATCATAAAGGGGAGAGAGGGGGCAAGGCATAGAGATTGAGGGAAAGTATACCAGAGTTTCAGGGTACAGTGGTTTCAAGTGAGACCTCCAATGGTGGGGCGGAGGTTGCGAGGCAACGATCCATTCGGCGATGGGGAGTTAGTAGACTGGTGAGGTATGGGTACGGAGTTTGGTACAGGTAAGTATGCAGGCGGCAGAGTTCTGAATGAGCTAGATGTTTTGAACATCAGCGCCCAAGGCTGCTCTCTCCACCTCTCGAAGCCAATCAGGAATCTGAGCGTCTTATTCAACCCCAAACTATCCTTCCTCCCCTACATCTGCTCCATGACTGGCACAGCCTTCCATCACCTCCATAATATTGCCAGACTCCGCCATTACCTCACCCCCATGCCGCCGAAACTCTCATCCACGCATTTATCACTTCCAGGCTCGACTACGGGAACTCTCTCCTTGTCGGCCTCCGCAGCTCCTCCCTTCACAGGCTGCAGATCATTCCGAATTCTGCAGCTGATGTACTCTCCCGTACCAGGCTTCGCGACCACATCACTCCCGCCCTCGCCCGTCCACTGGCTCCCCGTCACCCAGAGGATCAAATTCAAGATCCTTGTTTTCACTTTCAAGGCCATTCACAGCCTTGCCCTCGTCTATCTCTCTGACCCACTGTCTCCCTATCAGTCCGCCCGTCCCCTCCATTCAGCAGACTCTGCGTCCACCGCCCATCGGCGACTGGGCTTTCAGCCACTCTGCTACCACACTGTGGAACTCCGTCCCGCAGCCCCACCGCCTTGCCTCCTCCCTTTCTTCCTTCAAGGCCAGTCTCAAGACCTTCCTCTTCGACCGCGCCTTCGGCTGCCCCACTAACGCTTCCCCCTCTCCTACTCTCCTTCCCCTTCTCCTTCCCCTTTACCCCGACCCTCCCCCGTTTGGGTCCCGACCTGACTGTTCAGCTTGTCCCCATTCAGGTGGAAGAAGTTTGTACTCATCCAGGCCATGATTTCTTCCAGACAAGCTGTTTGCCTATCAGCCAATCTGGAGTTCGTACCAGAGGAGGTAAAGTAGATTTGTGTGTCATCCGCATACATGTGGAATTTTATCTCATGTCTGAGGATGACATCACCCAGAGGGAGTACATAGATGAGGAAAAGGAGCAGGTCAAGGAAGGATCCTTGGGGTAAGTCCCAGGTGAATGGGCGGGAGGAGAAACCATTTGTCGAGATGACATGGAGACAGTTAGTTAAGTAGGACTTGAACCACGCAAGTGTGATCCACTAAGATGGGTACAGAAGGAGAGGCAGCGCAGGAGGATGGCGTTGTTTACTGTGGTGAACATGGCAGAGAGTTCTAGGAGGATGAGGAGGCAGAGGGAGCCCTGAACACAGATAGAGAATGGTGTTTGTGACTTTGACAAGCACCGTTTCTGTACCGTGGGCAGGGTGAAAACCAGACTGCAACGGCTCAAGGAGTGAGTGGAGGTGTGACCAAAGTTGACATGCAACAATGTATTCCAAGAGTTTGGCAAGCTAGGTAGGTCGGAAACAGGATGGTAATGTGCGTGATTATAGGGATCAAGAGTGTGTTTTTTGAGGAGTGGTATGATAAGGAGGAGTGGAACAGAGCTTTTGGAGAGAGACTGGGATAGAGGAGGGGGAGTTGATTGACCAGCAACTGGGGGGGAAGGGGTTTGAGGAAGCAGATGGTGTGCTACGTCTAGTGATTGTGGTTGATAGGGAGGAGGAGAAAAGGGGGGCAAAGGAGTGTAAGTAGGTGGGTGTGGGGAATGAAAGGGTGGTGTGGATGTTTGGATGGAAGGGAACAGGCGATGATGCAGCCAAGCAGATGTTTTCAATCTTTAAGGCAAATAAATCTAGGAATTCTTTGCACATGCCGTTTGATGTAAGGAAAGAGAGGGTTTGAGGGGATACATGGAGGAGGTGATGTAATTCATACATCAGACAAATAATATGTAGCTAGCTACAAATCTATATGCTAGAACAAAACAGAAGATTTCAGTTTAAGCCAATTTACCATTTATTGTGGATTTCCAATGGTTTCCAAGTGTGTATTTAATGTGCACTGCTATTAAAATTTAACAAGCCTGATTTTAACCTGGCCCTTTAATAGATATGTTTATAGCTCTTTTTGATGAGTTTTGCGCTACACATTATGCATCACAGAATCATCGATAATTATTTGAACCCATGGAATTTCACAGTTTTGGATGGCTGTGCCACTTTTGTAAGTTTTAAAATCTGTTGCTGTCAGTGAATCATTTTTTGGTAGGTTCTGACAAGCAAGTGCATTTGGAACTAGTGAATCCTGTAGGTATCCAGATGCATCTAAGGCTGAGTCACCAGAACTTAAGCCTGACCTCCATGAAGCTGTGTGGTGGTCAAAAGAGGTTCCAGGCATTTCACATGAAATCGTCATTTAATCAAATCTCCAGTGAGCTATCCTCATGTGCAGTCAAAACCTTTTATCATTCACTGGTTAATAATCTTGTGAATCATGCAAGTTGGACCTCCATTGTCACAGTGATTTTAGACAGAATTATGACCTTGGATGAAGCATTAAACTAAATTTACTTATGCCAGTTTGGTTGGCTATTAAAGTTCATTTGGCTCTCCCAAAAAGCGAAAGGTATTTCTCCTAACATACTGGCTAGCAATCCCCTAGACAAAATGGATTAGTTCACTTCATGGCTGTTTGTGGGTCATAGCTGTGCTCAAATTGTCAGCCATGCTCGCCTGTAAAATATGCAATCAATAAACTTTACGGTGAATTCTGTCGAGTGCTTTGAGTTGTGAAAGGGATGATTATTAAATGAATATTAGCATTGTATTTTACAGTATCTACAGCACTGAAACAGGATATTCATCCCAACTAATCAACTCTGGTGTTTATCCTCCATATGAGGTCCTATCTATCCTACCTCCCCTTTCTGTCACCTTTTCATATGCTATCACTCATATATTCAACGAGTTTCCTCTTAAATGTATTGATGCTTTCTGCTTCGATCACAGTTTCCTACAGTGAGTTGCACATGTACAAAAGTTAAGGCAGAACAAAGGAAAGTCGAAGAGAATACCGGTTGAGATCAGAACTCCCAGAAAAACTCCCAGATACATGAATCTTATATTAAATAACAATAAAATACAATAAATAAAATATATCAATACAATCATACCTATAAAGAATTCAAACAATTTTTAACTCTCAAATATAACATTTAAAATAAAGAGCATAACAGATTTCTTCAATCTGAAACATTTTTTAAAAAGTTCAACTCAAAGAATCCTGTGCTCTGCAGTAGGCAGGCCCATCATATTTTATACAGTATTAGGTTAATGTGGAAATAATATCTAGGCTTATGCACATTTGATGCTTCTGACAAATGTTTGTGAATCCGAAATGGTACATATCACACCACATATTGCAATATAATAAAGAAAGGCACGGCTCACAGGATACACTTGCCCATGGGTATGAAATCATTCAGCTGTGGGAGAAGGTCAGGAGCTAAAATATGAGCAACAGAATCCCTGGTGCCGGCTAGATTCCCCCAATGTTTTGAAATGGAAGTGTTGAGAGTGTGAGGAAAGCACTCAAAGTTATGCTTATCAATATTCAAACACTCTGAGAAACTATCCTATGTGAAGGGCACTATATAAATCCAAGTTGTTGTTATAAATATCAATGAAGACCTACAGGAAAAAAATTGATGCTTAATAGACCAAAAAATAATCTGCAAAATCAACTGTTTATTTTCAACATCGAGCAAAGTTCACATTAGACAAAAGAGGAGAGATAAGTAGGAGATGAGAGATGGCAACTTTCTAGTTGATCAGTTTTCTATTTCAGCAAACATACCCTGCTGTGATAAGTACAAAGTTGTATAAATAATATAAAGATTTTGACTGAATCCTCGGTTCAGTTGGTTTAATTTAGTGCTTAAGCAACTGATGTGGAAGACTCAGACAGAGACTTTTCTTGTGCAAAAAGTGCAGACTGTTGTTTGCTAAAATTAATGGTTTGGGAATATGCTGCCTATTGGTCACTCAACACATGGAAAATTATATGTAAAATAAGCTCTTTTTATTGTAACTATTAATAATATCAACAATATAAATTCTTAGTTATGTACTCTTAAGAGCATTTTCAATATTATCATTATATTTAAGTTCTCCATTATATAATTAACCAGATCAGAACTCCCAGATGTGACCATGCAAACAATAATGTAACACATCTATCCGTTTCTTACTGAATTTTAGAAACTTTTTAATAGAACAAAAATCATCATGATAATCCTTACATTTGACATTGGATCTTATTTGTTGAGACATTTGTTTGTGGGACACTGCTGTGTGCAGTTGGCTCCCGCTTTTCGCCCACAAAATATACAGTCAATTTACTTTACAATATATTCTGTGAAGACATGGGATCTTCAATATCGCACTGAACAGGCAGATGGGATCTTACGTTTTGAATTTCTGAGCTCAACCAGGTTAGTTACAATGATGGCAAACAAATGTGCTTTGCAAGCCAGCAGACACTGGGCATTTCCCTTTTAAGAAAGAGAAACTGGAGAGTATCACAACCCACATTGCTCTTACATACCAATTTGAGAATGTCAAAAGGCTTAGAATAAGTTGCATTTCCACCTTCACAGTTGGAATCATTTCATTGAAATTCTCTGAACCCTAAGATTAAATTAGCCGCTTTATTTGTAGATAGCAGTCGATTTTTTTTATAGAAGTAGTCTCCATAAAGGTCGGAATTTTTCAAATAGAATACTAAAATTATGATTCTTTATAGCTTTCTACTCATTGATATTTTGTTGACCGAACGATATGAGGTTGTGACATCAACATAAATTGAATCATGTGAATGAATCAACAGAAACTTTTGTAAAGTTATTTTAATGGATTTGCAAAGCTATTATTAAGTTAGGTAGCTCATGGTATCCATTACATTCAAGAATACAATGGGTGTATAACAAACCATTAATCTGATAGAAGAGTCAGTACCAAAGGGAAGCATGCATTGAGGAAATATTATCCACATTTGTTGACTGACATACTACCTGGGAAGCGCTGTAACAACAACAACAATGGGCTTTTAAATAGTGCGCCTCACACAGTGTAGTGTCTCAGAGCACTTGACAGTGGCGAACCTCTCCACCTAGCCCCCCATCCTTCCCTAACAACTTGAAGATAGGAAAGGAGGGGGCAAGGTGGAGGGATAGAAGAAAACTGTTTCAGAGTTTCGGGGCATTGTGGCTGAAAGCACAGCCACCAATGGTGGATCAGAGGATATGAGGGAATGGCAGGTGGCCAGAGCCAATCAAATGGAGGTAGTGGGTTTGGGCGTAAGTAGGTTGGAGTGGTAGGGAGGTATCAAGGCACGAAGGGATTTGAAGATGCATGCGGGTGAAGATCTTGAAATTGCTGTATTGGCAGAGGTGCTGTTCTGCAGATGAGATATTAACGCAGGTCAAATCAGTCTGTACTTCAGGTGGACTCCGGATTCGTGTGGCAATAATATGTAAGGGAGTTTCTCCCAGTGTCTGGGCCAACAATTCTCCAGATAAATTTATCATTTAACTCACGGCTGTTTATGGGACCTCGCTGTCTATCATATTGTTGCGCTGTTGGCCTGCAATAGAAGTTTCCACACTTGTCAATAATTGCTAGGAAATGGTTCAAAATGTTTAAGCATGATAAGGCATTATCTTCCATCCAAAAGACTGTTGTGTGACCCTGACCGAAGAGTTACTGAATGCTGTAGAGGCAACACTCCATTTTGCCTTTACTTTCTCAATCCAATTAACAACATCTATTTGCCCACATATGATTCCCTTTCAAATGTAGTGTGGTTGTTGAGGGAAGAAAGAAAAACAATGCAGAACCAGTGGATAGTGCCATATACCAGGGGAAAACCTGTTATGGGGTTCTTTGGTACAGCCCTGCTCTGTTTATAGCACCACTGTCTTCTTGATCTACTGTGTTATCCTGATGTGACTGGCGCTCTAGAAATGTAACCTTGTTGTTGTTGTTGTCATGTGTTAAAATTATTGTATCTAGCACAGCTAGCTGGCTTTCCATGCAACAAAAAATGGCTGAGGTCTGGGTTACAAGGCATTGTGGATGTCACTTCAGGTTATTGCTTATATGCACACTTCATGAAGGGAAATGATATCGATGGCACTTCTTGCACATAGCTGACAGGAGATGATGTCAACAGCCAATTCAAGCATGTTTTGTCACCTTGCCTCAAACATAGCTTCTCAGAAATTGGATCCAGAGAAGCAGATTATAATGAGGTTCGCTATTTGGCTCTAACAAGATATAACACTGTGTAGTTTGTGCACTGAGTGTGATGACTGTTTCGCAAGGAAACACACAGCAGGGTTACGGACCGGGTCATTGCGAAGAGTTTACAAATGGGCATCGAGAAGCATTTACTATTCTGAATGAGCAATCAGATAATATTATCAATAAACTACTTATGTCATCTGTTTTTCTTTCATCAGGTATTAGACACATTAATTTCCTTGTTAATATATTTGCAGTGATTTTCCTTCTCTTCACCAAATTTTAATATTTATGACCATATATTGTTTGAAAAAATTGTAGATAACATTAAATGGTTTTCTGATCCTTCGGTGTTAATAATCAAAACAGAGGAAAAATTGTTTTAATTATGCAAAACAAAGTGTGGGAGGAGAGGAATTGCAACAAAACAGGGAGACCAGATATAGAAAAGGTGTGCCTTTTCTTGCACTGTGATCATTGGAACAGCGTAGGAGACTGTGGATGGAGAGTGTGAGTGTGAGAGAGAGTTGAAGTGGCAAGAAACTGGAAGCTCGGGTTGTGCTTGCGGACAGTATGGAGGTGTTCGGCAAATTGATGACCCAAACAGCATTTGTTTTCTCCAATTTAGAGGAGACCACATCATGAGCAGCGAATGTAGTATAGTACATTGGTGGTAGAACATGAAAATTGATGATTTGCCAAACATCTCCGTTCTGTCCGCAAGCACAACCGTGAGCTTCTGGCTTCTTGCCACTTCAACTCTCCATTGGTCCTCAAAAGCTTCCCCTCCCAACATGCCCCATTTCTGACAATGGGTCGTGAACCCAAAACGTTGACTCGCTTTCCTTTCTCCATAGATGCTGCCTGACCTGCTGAGTGTTTCCCAGTAACTTCTGCTTTTGTTTCAGATTCTCAGAGTTTTGCTTTGTCCTCAGGAGATTCACATATATGTTTTCCTTTTAAAGAGTTCTCCGAGGCTGATTTGCAAATGTGTCACCACTCTAAAGATTTTATATTGACTAAGTTCTTCCACTGTGAATTTATTTCCTGCTCTCTACTTTCAGTTGAATGTTTCGTAAGACGAGTGACAAGAAAAAAATTGCCCCATTCTAACAAATGTCTTCCTGACTTCGTTTTGGTCATGTTTGTTCATATTGTTGTCCTAGATTGACCACCACACATAAGACAAAGTTAGCGAGAGATCTGCAAGTATTGACAAGTCTTTACATTCATTCTCTAGCATTTCACCACTCGACGTCCAGGCATTTGAAAAGTGGCTATGTTATTTTAGCAATTTTTTGCCAAGAAACAAAAGTACAGTAATCTACAATGCAAGTTTACCAGCACAGTAGAAAGCTAAGAACATCTGGCCTAAATGAAGCCTAAAGCCATGCAAATGAGTAGTAGTGAATAAGACTTATGGAGACAAATACACCAGGGTGTAGATTTGCCCAATTTAGGCAGCATTTTATAGTTCCCACAATTTGACAAATTGTTGACTAATTTCTAACTTTGTGTGGGGTTTCCTGCAGTCCTTCAAAGAAATTTGAAGAAAACCAGCATAGAATTTAAGGCCGTATTTAAGAATATGTCAAATCCCCTACTTTCTCCTTATGTACACACCTTTCCTCAGTCTTAATGTAAATCTCCACTCCCCCAATTATATCATAATCTTTCTCTGAAGAATATCTATTTGATTCTCCAACGGCAGTTGGGAGACAATGATAAACAATAGACGCAGGTGGAATTTCTTCCCCGTTATCTGTCTACAAGTACTCTGGAATGCTACCGTGCATGTGGAGAACTATGTAGTTGCAAATTGTTGTTGTACAGTACCAGAAAATAATAACTATGGTCCTCTAAAATCCTGTTGAAGCAAAAACGTAGAAATGTTAATGTTATTTGAGGCAGGAGTCACTGTAGCTGCTCCTTAATATTCTGTGTTAATCCAAAGCTCCATGGTGAATACCGGCAGCGAAGCTTCACACACTGCTTCCTTTCCCTGTGGTGATTGTTACCCCTGACGGTGTTGTTATCCACAGCTCTGGCCACTTGTACACAGAATTAATCCTTGCTTATTGAACCAATGTTGGTGCACTACGTTTCCAGCAGCCACTCGGCTCATCAGACATCTGCTCTCTTTTTTTTTGCCATTTTCGCCCAACTGCACACTGCCGAAATATGATCTTCTGAAGAGAAAGATTATGTGTATTTATACTTCCGTAAAGGCAATAAGATGGAATAAGGGTTTGAATTTCATGGAGTCCTGCAGGGTGTTGGTTAGAAGCACTTGTCTAACAAGCGAGAAGACCTGAGTTCGATTCCTGGGCAGTGCAAGTTTTCTTACTCCACATGTCTCTGGCTACTTGGCAGTAAGTAGGAACACAGTTATTAGACAATTGGTGCATTGCTTTTTCGGAGGTTGTAATCGATTGATTACATAAATAAATAGATGGATGGATGGATGGATGGATGGATAAATAAGCAAATAAATAAAAATGTGGTCATTGAATTCACAATTGTTTGTGGGATATTGCTGTGGACAATTGGCTGCCATGTTTCAAACACAAAATATACAGCCACTAAACAAATATACCCTAACCCTAACTCTGAACACTTTGAGGCCTCTTAAATATGTAAAGAGGCCCTATATAAAATGTAAGAATTATTATGATATTGACTACTACTGTGGAAAAAATAGGGAACTGGCGATTCAAATATCTACAATGTCCTACAAATACGATGAGCAATTTTAAACTCCATTCCCCTTTTTAATAGTACTATGAGATCTTTAACATCCACTTTAGCAGGCAGATGGGATCTCAATTTAACATATCATCCATCAAGGTACATCCAAAAATACAGCACTCCTCTACAGGTAACACTTCCCTGGAGCCGCAGCCTAAATTGTGAATTCAAAGTCCTGATATGGTGTTTCAACTCAGAACCTTTGTGTCTCAGAGTTAAGAGTGCTACCAACTGAATCAGGTCAAGAGTTAGCTCCCATGAGCATCTCTTTTGTGGTATTAAATGTGGAGAAAGTTCTTTGACTTTTAATTGACTGCCGAGAGAGACACCAGTGTCTTTTTGCCTTTAATCTGCCATGTTTCACGTACGCAAGTGTGTGAATTGGACGTTACTGAAACCAAGTCTGCCATGTAGTGTCAAGGTTGGGGTGTTGCTTCGATCCAAAATTGCACTGTGCATTTGGAAGAATCTCTGCCAGAACCTCGTGGCATTTATAGTGTGCAGTAGCAAGTTGGCATTAAGCCTGAGAGCATCATGAGTTGTGCTGAAGACACAGTTGCTGTTTATTCTCTGCTTGCAAGTGGAGGGGTAATGCACTTTGTTATAACTATTCATTCCCTTGAAAAGGCATTGAATACAGTGCTGCTGTGATATTGCAGTGTCTTCTGATTGGAAAATGCTGATTTTCATGGTAATTCAAAATCACAGTGGGGGTCTCCGTCCGTTGAAACAGTAGTTCATGAATCAGAAAAATGTGTGAAAATGCACTTAATGAATATATGTGAGCACTGCCTCCCTCCTTTGGCCATCTGCTGTTAGTTAAAGGTCAAACCTTGCAAAGCTGAAATATTTCCATCCAGAGTGCATGGGCGTCATGGCGCAAACCCATAAAATGTGATTTGCACGCACCCCATTTCGTACCAAGTAGTCCAGTAATGAGGTTTAATGTGAAGACATCTTTCACTAAGGTGCTTTTACATCCTGTAGGCTACTAAGACACTTACTTGATTATATGTAAGAATAAGTGCTGGCATAAACGGTTTGGATGCCTTGGAAGTGTTTGACATTATTATGGCCATGTATGGAGACTGTTCTCAGGGGGGAAATGCAGTAAGTAAATGAGAGATGCTATTTTGTCTGCAACAATGTGTAAACTATTTCTTATGTAAAATGAATAGGAAACTGTAGACAATTTCAATAAGGTTTTTGTTGAAAGTTTGGATGTTTAAGAACATCAAGATTTAAAAAGCTGTTCTGGGCATTTAAAATTAAGATCATCTTGCTCAAAGTGGAATTTTCATTTCAAGCAAAGAACTTAGACAATGCAGATTTGTTGCAGCTAAAGCGCACCAACAATATATTTAGATTGTTCGTACAATAATATTAATAATCCCCTCATTTGATAAAACACCTTGTATTTCAGGACGTCTCACCTTTTATTTCAGGACTTCTCAAATAATTTCAAAGGATTTACTGTGAAGGGTAGTAACTGTGCATTTTGCAGGCTAATAGGGCAGCCAATTTGCTCAGAGCAATGTCCCACAATGAGTCTTGGTGTAAAAGCTAATTGCATTCTAAATTCAAGATCTTGCAAAAAGCTTTTGTCGAACTAATAGGAACATCAGTGGGAGCCAGTTAGTGTGAGAAATTGAACAATATTGATTTGCGTTTGACTCCTTCCATTATTTCACCCAATTGGTAGGCTACAGGTGCGTATTACAAAACAGTCATATCATGCAGTCCTTCTCAATTCTTCTACATAATTCTCCTATATGCAGTAAGCCATCCTTTGGGGGAACAAAACCAAAACGCACTTCCTAAACCTTAGAAACAGTAACATGAGAACAATGAGAAAATCTCCCATTCTTTGTAGGTCTCAGAAAGGTTGTCAGCCAACATCCCTCACAGATCCATGCTGGCCATTAGGGACACAAGCCTTAGAATTAATTAGTTAAGCTGAGCAACAGTTTCATAGCAATGTCTGATTTATTTTCCTGAAAGAACCTGTCTTAAAGCAACTGCATCCAGAGTGCTTGAATCTTATTTTACTGTTTTAAAAAAAAAAATGTCCCTCTGCCATTGCACATTACCTCACACGCTGCTGGAAAATTGTATTATAACATTTTAAGTCGTAAGATTGACTGACAAATGGACTGACAAAAGCTCTTATACATATTCAGGAGATACATTATATGTAAAAAAAACACAATTCACCACCCAAGCTATGCCTCCCCAGATATAAATAATTGATTTGAGCTGATAGACAGTTACTCTGAGTTCAATGCAGAAACATATTATATTCCTCTTGTTTCATGCAAGTTAGTTTCAATTCACAATAGAAGGAAAAAAGCTTGTTTGGGGTCTAACCTCTGGCAATGACTCAGTCTGCTGGGAACTACTTCAGAAAAATGTATGAATTTTAGTTGAAAAACAGCAACTCTTCCACAGAAACTGTGCTTTTTCATTTCTTTGATAAATTTTACCCAAAAGCGCAATTGCGATCAGGAATTCTTCCTCCAGTCTACAGTATTAAACTGCGATGGGATGAGCAGAAATACGGTCTATGTATGAGTTGATACTTTATGGTGTAATTATTCTCAGAGCAACAAGGAGACCCCTTCTGAGATATGCTGCATCTTGTGCAAATTCATATGAAGGATTTAGTTGGGTGTTGCTGTAAGATCTAGCCCATGGAGATCTAGCTAATGGAGTTGTTTTTAGATAACTCAAATAAGCCATGAAAATGATGACGTTTTGCTCAAGTAATTGCAGGACAAAGAAAAAACAGTCCTTTTAATGCACAGCTGTTTGTTTGAAGTGGTAGTTGTGGAGGCCAAAGTGTTATCTCTAAATTTTTATAAAAATATAGAATATGTGGGAAACGGTACATATTGCCTGACTATGTTGCATTTACTGTATTTGTTGAGCAAGTTCATCTGGTCAGCAATTCAGCTCATTGAGTCTGTACCACCCACATTATTAGATTGTGGCAGATTTTAAATTCTGTTTCCATAATGGAAAGTGTGCATGGATGGACACCAGCTGAGGATAGAACTAGGCTCAGTTCTGATACCCATCACAGTTGAATAGCTTGTCAACATTCACAACCCAAATGCAGTAATGGCTGGATCACGTTTCTCGGATAATAATCCCTTCCAAAAATAAAAGTCATCATGATTTGGTCACTCAATCCACGGCTGTGTGTTTGCAATTTGGTGCCGTGTTTTGCCCACAAAATATACAGTCAATTAACTTTGCAGTATATTCTACGAAGCAGTTTGAGACGTGATATATCAAATGTAACAATTATTTTTGTGCACTTGCACAAGGTGCTGAAGGGTTATTATCATAGGGTATAACTAAGTTAGTGTCTTCAGGAATGCAAAAATAATGTGGCCTATTTAAGGCAAGAAGCTTACATAAATCAATCTTGTTTGCCTTCTCCACAAAGTGCAGGGGCAGATGACCACTATTTAAAGTTTACTTTACTTTCTGTATGAGGAGCCCAAGATAATGTTGAACTTTGTTCATTGTACATTGATAGCAGTGAAGCATATCAACCCTCAGGGATTGGACTTCTGAAAGGGCGAAGTTATGAAGCATATGCAGATGCACATCCTTTCAATATCATACCCTTTGCTGCCTTTTTGAAATATTAGATCTTGCTGCCATCTAGAGGGTAGTTGGATATGCAAAATGTTTCAGTAATGTTTGCTGAACAAAAAGTGTTAACGGCTTTTCTGACTTTTCCTTGGATCCAAATATCTCCACAGCTGTGGCCTCGTTAACTGATCTGCAGTATGTTCAATGGCAATTCAAAAGGTTAAAAATATTTCTGAGTTAGATACTACTCTACAATATTCCAGAACTGAGATACTTTTACTTCAAAAACATATTGTGACATATTTCTTCTATTAAAATCTATAATTTATGTGTGTTTTTCTTTCTGTTTGCCCTGTTTATTTAATCCTGTATCTTAGTGGTTAAAGCATTTGCTTCATAAACAAGAGACCTGGGTTTGATTCCCGGCAGGGCAAAAACTTGGCCACGTTTCCTTATTCCACAATCTTAATGATAATCCCCCTTCCAAAATAAGAATAATTTGGTCACTCAATCTGTGACTGTTTGTGGGACATGGCTATGTGCAATTGGCAGCCGCATTTCGTCTACAAGTGTACAGTCTTTCACTTTACAGTATACACTCAGTAGTACTTTGAGACATTTAGAAGACGTAAAAAGCACTATATCAAATGCAAGGATTATCATTATTATTATTATTATCTAAGTGCATTAAAATGGAGCAACTTGAAAGCAAATGTTAATCACAATTTAAAAGCATTCGGTGCGCAATATACGACAAGAAAACCAAATAACTAATTGGAGGCAATATTTTCTCAAGTCAGATTTTATGTTCTGCTACCTGATGTGTGCTGAAAAACTGCAAGATGTTGTTGATTTATTGTTTCACATATAAAGTAAATGGAGTCACTATATCTAGCTCTTCAAAGAATACTGCTATTTTAAACAGTATGCCTTTTCTTTTGTTCTTCCCTACAATGCAGTGTTAATAGAGGAAAGGAGTGACACTGGCACAGAAAAGCATTTGATTTTGTTTTTTCACACAGTAATAGTATTTTGTGTCACACTGGGTCTCAAATAGAGAGAGGTGTTTTTAGATTTTACTGCTACAGCTCTGCTGAGTCTTTACCTTACCCCCCAATTACTGTATGTTTATCCAATTGATTGAAAGGAGGAAAGGCTGTGAGGAATTTAGACAACAGACTCAAACTGTGGCCCTAATGGCTAAAGGCTGAACGCCAACTAAATGTCATTTCCTTGTCCTTAAATACAGAGGTTATCTTGTGCAGAAGTAATTTAAATCAAAGTACTTCCAGTTTTGTGCTATTTATTATACCAAGATTGTGTATCACCACAACCTTGTATACAGCTAACGTGACGGATCAGATAAAGAACAGCAATTTGATATACAGTAGAAGCCCTTTTATCCATGACTCGATGAACCGGCACTTCCGTATAACCAGCACGCCAAAAAAAAGTCCCCATTCGATAAACTGGAACTTATCCAGAACAATAGCGGTGGAGCATTTGTGAGTCATTGTCGCGCAGGTGCAGTATTTTGGTTTGCCGCTAATAGAGTCTAGGGTTATTGGTTTGCCGCTAGTAGAGTCTAGGATTATCAGCTTGCCGCTAGTAAGGCTTTAAAGTCGCACTGCCGTTTTTTTCACCTGCTTGGCGTCCTTTATTTAAAAAAGAATTGCTGGACTATAAATCTCAACTAGTAAAGGTGAGAAGCACAAGAGAGTAGTTTTAACAATAAGTACCAATACAATATTATGTTATTATCTGTTATTATTTAGTCTGGTGTGTATGGTGTGTGCTAAAATAACTTAAATTTTTTTGGTGGGTTTTCGACAGCGGGCTGCCCGAATATCTGGTTAGCGCTTTAACTGGCATAGGCCAAGTCCCACAGGTGCCGGATAAACAGACTTTTACTGTAGTGCTTTTCACATCTTTTAGACATCTCAAAGCGCTTCACAGAATATACTGTAAAGTGAATTGACTGTATTTTTGTGGGCGAAATGTGGCAGCTAATTGTGCACACCCTTTGTCCCACAAACAATCGTGGATTGAAATGACCAATTTATTATTGTTTATTTCTTTGAGGAATTATTATCGGGCGTGTGGAATAAGGAAACCGGTCCAAGATTTTGCCCTGACCAGAATCAAACTCAGGTCTCCACTTGTGAGATGAGTCCTCTAACCACTGAGCTACATAACCCCATCATGTGTGCTTGGAGAATGTTTGGCATGGGCTCAGTGAATGAACACCTCCATTACCTCAACAGTGTGTGTGTCTATTTTTATTCTTGATACCATTATTAAACAGACATTCATTTAGTTTAAGTGCTGGTGGAGTGCTGTTTGGTAGTTGGCTGGTTGAGAGTTGTTTAATGGCTCTCTGTTTTAAATAAGCAACTTGAAATGAAAAAGGTGCCAATCCCTGCTGAATTGATGTTTGCTACAAAAACACATGGTTGCCAAGAGTTCAGCACATGTGAGGTGATCCACCAAATCTTAAACATCCATGAAAATATTTTTTTTACCCAGCAAAACATATATTGCTGAAGCATAATAATAGGAAACGCATACCTATGCGATGTCCTTCCACTGAACTAAACAATTCGTAAAATAGTTAATTTTGTAATAATCCTTGCATTTGATATGGTGCCTTAACAAGTCATCTCAAAGTGCCTCACAAAATATCTTGTAGAGTGAATTGTCTGGATATTTCGAGGGTGAAACACACAAATAGTCGTGGATTGTACTATTATTTATTTTTTGGGGAGGGAAGGGATTATTATCTCTGGGAAGCGATCCCCAATCAACAAACAACTTGGTTCCTACTTACTGTAAGGTAAACGGAGGCGTGTGGGGTAAGGAAATTTGCCGTAGGTTTCATTCTACCCTGGAATTGAACCTGTGCCCTCTTACTTGCAAAACAAATGCTTTAACCAAAACTCTACAGGATTCCACATCTTAACTCTTTTAGATATCTAAAATCTCTCAATGCAAAATAGATATTTTAATGTCTAGCAACTACATATTATGTAAGGAAAGTATGTGTGCTTGACCAAAGTACCATCAGATTAAATCATTTAGTATCTTGTGTTTTGTAGGGATGTTTTGTTGGCTTTGACCTTGCACATGCTGCTGGAAATGTAGAAATACATTTGCATGACTGGGGAGTAGACTTTGCCTCCTGGTGTACTTATAAGGTATGTTTTTTACTTGTTCTATTGTGTTCCAGATTGTAAGCAACAACAACTTCGATTTACATAGCGCTGGAGGGCATATCTGAGCGCTTCACAATAACGGATCCCGGGCCCGAGCCAGGGGGAGGGGGAAAAAGGTAACCAAAGGTGCGGTCGAAAAGAAAGGTCTTAAGATGACACCTGAAACTAGGAAGAGAGGGGGTGAGGCGAAGGGAGTGAGGAAGGGAGTTCCAGAGCTTCGGGGCATAGTGGCTAAAGGCATGTCCGCCGATGGTGGAGCGGAGGATTCGGGGGACAAGGAGGAGACCAGAACCAGAGGAGCGAATGCAACAGGTGCTATGTTGGGGAGAGAGGATGTCAGAGAGGTAAAGGGGTGCAGAGGAGTGGAGAGATTTGAAGCATTTACATCTAGATTTAAAACACAATGTTTTGTTTGATTGAGAAGTAAATAAATATGTTACAATTACAGACAAACGGTGTTACTGACGTAACTGTTTATGTTATAGTATCTGAACTCTGGCGCTGGAGGTTTGGGTGGAGCATTTATACATGAAAAACATGCCTATAAGATTAAACCTACGTATGTATATCCAACAAGTATCTAAAGACATTTAGCTTGCTGCACCTACATTACTGTTATAACAGTTTTTCAATGAAAGTTGTCAATAGATTTCAGCTTTTTAAGACATCACAAAAGATCCCACAAACCTCAACTGTCTTTCCTCCCTCACATCCGAGTAATGACTTGCTCTGCCTTTCCTCACCTCCACAATATTGCCCAACTCCAGCACTACCTCACCCCCAAAGCCGCTACAACCCTCATTCATGCCTTCATTGCATCCCAGCTTGACTGTACAAATGCTCTGCTTGTCGGCCTTTTCAATTCCTCCCTCTACAGGTTGCAGATGATCCAAAACTCTGCGGCCCGTGTCCTCTACCATTCCAAACTCTGTGACCCCCATCTCCTCCATCTTCATCCGACTCCATTGGCTCCCCATAATCCAGAGTCTCCAATTCAAGATCCTGGTCCTCACATTTAAAGCCCTCCATAACCTCTCCCCACCCTACATCCGTGACCTTCTAACCCCTTACCAACCTGCCCGCCCCCTCCACTCAGCAGGCTCTGGCCTGCTCCACGTCCCCCGACTCATCCTCCCCACCATTGGCGAGCGAGCCTTTAGCCACTCTGCCCCCAACCTCTAGAATTCTATCCCGCAGTCCTTCTGCCTTGCCCCCACCCTGGCCTCCTTCATGTCCCACCTCAAGACTCTCCTCTTTGATGGTCCCATTATTTTTCATGTGAATAACTGAATATGCTAACTGGAGATTTATACCAGTCTAATTTTTAGCCTTCTGCAAAAACGTGCATTTTGAGCAAATGCGTTCTCTTTCCAAAAATACTTGCAATACAATAAACCCATGGCTTACCTGTCTCCATGTAGGAATTTACAGTAAAGTGCAATGACTACGTGAGCAGGCTGACTGTGTGCCTATGAGATGAATGGGATCCAAAGCGTAAATGTGATACAGACAGCACAAAGAAGAAGCTTGTTAAAATAGGGCCACAATGTACTTGATAAAGATGAAAGAATTTCCATGCAGTTTTAAGTAGAACCGAACAAAATATATTTTTTCAAAACAACACACCAAATGTATTACAATATTAATAATCCTTACATTTCATACAACGCCTTATCACATCTTCAAGACATCTCACACAATACACAGTAAAGTGAATTGACTGTATATTTTATGGGAAAAACACCCACAACAAGATAGCACAAAGTCATTTATTTTCATTCTGGTGCCAAGTATTTTAATTGTCTATCCAACAACCTTGCATTGACTTAATTTCAGATTGACTGGATGGTGGAGCCATAAATTAGAAACCAGGTTTCAGATGGACAATGGTAAGTGACAACGCAGAGTACTTACGTTTTTGTAATTGTTGAAGAGAATATGTATGGGGCTATATCAAAGAATTATTGAACATTAAGTTAAAAAATTTTGTTATCAGATTTTTCCAGAAAAGTTATTTGCATATTTGACATTTATGATGTGCATGTACTTTCCCAGGATCAAACTGCTTTTTCTTAATATTGAAAACTTTTCCCCTTGAAATTACATTTTCATAATTCCTAGATCAATCGTGATAGAAGTGAAATTACCTTCTTCTTTGGCTGGATCCAATGTTCGACAAAATCTATAAATCTTTTAACTAAATTAAACACAGCAAGTGATATCTTCATTAATTCCCAGTCCTTGGGAAATGGGGAAAGTGGATGGCAATCATTTATTTACAAAATGTGCAAAAGAAACTGAAATCTAAATCTTTTTCTTGCTATCTTTATTATTAGTATTAAACCTGAGCCCTGGGGTGAATGGCTTTCGAATATCAAATCCTCCCATTTTATTGGTTTGTCCACTGCAGGCTAGCTTAGAGGTAAGTGCACATGATTTAATAATTTAACTTTTTAATGAAAATCTATGAAATGAAAGAGAGCAGGTTGATGGAGCCATTGGGAAAATGCAATTTGATAAAGAATTTTGGACCTTTTCTTTTCGCTTCCTTTTATAACCCTCTTTTTTTCTGTGAAAGCGATGACTCGTGCTATGTTTGATTCCATCCCACCCCTTTTCGCCCTCCCATCATCCCAATTTAACTCCCAGCTAGGATTCAAACAGTCGACTGTCCAGCACTTCGGGACACATCGTTCCAACGTGAAAGGAGGTATATAATTGCAATTTGTTGTGGTTATTGTTGATTGCATCGGTATCT
Source organism: Hydrolagus colliei (assembly GCA_035084275.1). Classification (NCBI taxonomy): domain Eukaryota; kingdom Metazoa; phylum Chordata; class Chondrichthyes; order Chimaeriformes; family Chimaeridae; genus Hydrolagus; species Hydrolagus colliei. Next base: position 15,992,224 of record CM068747.1, on the reverse strand, counting down.
TCAGACAATGTATCAGCGCTCTATTCAACTTTGGAGGCACTAATAAGAACATAAGAATTAGGAGCAGGAGTAGGCCATTCGGCCCTTCGAGCCTGCTCCACCATTCAATAAGATCATGGCTGATCTTCTCACCTAATTCTAATTACCTGCCCTATCCCCATATCCCCTAATCCCTCTATTTTTCAAAAATCTATCAATCTCAGCCTTGAGAATCCTATTCTCATCTGATGCACAACTACAACTATGTATGAACTGTGAGTTCCTAGCTTATTATCATCTTCCTATAAAGCCATGGGCGTTGAGAGCATATATTGAGAGCAGATACATTGCCGCTATATGCAGTGACTTTTACAAACTAAGAATTAGGGAAAATATCAGAAGAGCGCTAGCGTAAAGGATGTGGCAAATTGGATCAAAAACACAAAGGTTTAAAGGTCTTGTATTTATTAATGGAGTCAAAGTGACAAAGGGTGATTCGTCCCAGTCACTAGTATAACAGATTGGATCTGCACTTGGATATGAAGGTGGGAATTTTTGGAGCGGGGAAATATTCCGAGGGGGAGAGTTTTTGTGGAATATTTTGTTCACAAATAAATTCATCATTCACTTGCTGCAACATTTACTTTGTGTTTTGTCGATCTCAAGCAAATATTATGGTGTTGATCTACATATTTGCTTTGTAGGTCTTCAATCAGGCGGACAAGAAAGCACTGAGGCAGAAATCTGTGCTGCTTACAGGTTACTTAGAGTATCTGATCAAGCATTACTTCTCAAAGGATCCTGATAATCCAGAGAAACCATATTTGAATATAATTACTCCCTCGAATTTTGAAGAACGAGGATGCCAACTCTCAATCATTTGTTCGGTGCCTGTCAAATTGGTCTTCAAAGAGCTGGAGAAAAGAGGCATTTTAGTAAGTAGATATTTGGCATTATTGTTGCTTTCTGACTTAGGTATTGCTATGCTATTTCATGAATGCAAACTTTCAATGCGAAAGTTCCTTGAGAGTTCATTTTCGATAGCGTTAATACTTGAGGCAGGACTGTTTCTTTTTCTTGTTATTGGTCAATATGTGTAAAAGTAGCAATGAGAGAAAGACAGAGAGGAAGAAAGAAAGAGACTTATAAAACTCTTGAAAGAAAAAAAACATTAGGCCCTACTGATTAGGTCTTTTTTTTCCTAAAATTGAATAGATTTAGGATCTGGTATTTTAAATATATCAAGATAATTTACTTAGTTATCACTCCAAATTCATAGTAATTAGTATAAAATGTAATTACATTATTTTTTGAAATACGCAAACACAATTTCCAGCCATTTGCACTAGGAAGGAGTGATAAACAGCAATGTGGTGAATAATCCATTAATTCGGAGGATAGCTGGTTAGAAAGCTAGGAGGTGCAACCAAACAATATGTTGGATTTTTAATGTCCACCTAAAAGCATGCAGGTGGGACATCAGTTTAGTTTGTCGTTCAGAAGAGAATACGTCTAGAAATGCAGAGCTGCCCCAGCGCCCATACTGAAGTTTCAGTTCCCAGTGTGGACCTTCAATTTAACAATATTCCAACCCAAACCCAACTGCCAAATGAGCTGAAATGAGAAAGCACAGCAGATTAACTCTGTGCAGGAACATGCAAAAGTAATATAACTTACTCTGAGAAAAGAGTATGGAAATAATTTAATTGCATGTTTAACACAGTTAAGCAATGAAGATTTATGATTTGGGCATGGATGTATATGCACAACACTAAAAATATTTCATGAGTTCTCTTATTTTTTGTGAAATGGACTTTAACTTGAATTCTTGAACTTGTTATCATTAATTGTGCCCCAACTTTTTACACTCACTGCTCAATATACAGTTACCCTGCTTACAGTTTCTGTTATTGTCCTAGTCTCATGGTTCAGGTAGTAAGTTCTTTCATGTAGCTTTATTCAACTCTCGTCTTGACATTCATCTTAGAATTTGCCATCTCATATTTCGCTACAGTGTAATATATTTCAAGTGAGTCTTAGCTACAACTTAGTTCCCAAGTCTATTATTCTTGAATAATATTGTTCTGCCTAATTTCTTTTCCTACTCTGAATCTTTTTTTTGGTAACTTTTGCCTCTGAAGTTTGAACACTTTACCACAAATGAATAATTTGCCTACATTAAGTGTGTTAATCAGTTTCATTGAACCACGGCATGGTGCTAAATACATTCAATGAATGAACAAGAACATACTTGAAGTCTGTAATCTGAAATTTAATTCACCCATGGATTCATTTTATTTTTGCATGGCAGCTCAGGTAAAAAATTATATTTATGTAAAAATGTGCGATTCGCCTGCAAAATATACAGTCAATTCACTTCATAGTATATTCTGTGAAATGTGTTGAGACATCTCAAAGACGTGATTGATTATTATATTATATAAAAACATTTATTTCCTCTCCCCCACAGTGTGACATACGAGAACCAAATGTCCTAAGAATCGCCCCAGTTCCACTTTATGTAACCTTTCATGATGTGTACAGATTTATCAACATTCTTGGCACAGTTCTTGCAGATACCAAATGGATATGTGGACATGACAAAAATGTATACGTCAACATGCGGTGAGGACAATAATATAGTATCTCCAATAATATATAAATAATTTAAAGAAGTACAGACTATGTATGGGCTTCGAATTTCTCCCCATAGTGTGATATCCCAAAACCATGTGTCTTAAGAATTGCTCCCATTCCTGTTCTGGAAAAGTTGTGAGGTAGGCTGAACAAATGCAATTCATACCATTGCTTCTACTACCCAAATGACATCAGCTAAATCAACAACATTAACCAGGATCTATTGAATGCCATGCGCATAGAGTAGCATCTCGGAGAGCTTGAATCAGCACAAACCCTGTGTTTCTTTCAATTCTCTATGGTGTTTCATTTGAGGTAGGTACTTCACCAAATCAGCCATTAGGAGAGGTAGATTGGTCTTTAGTTTAATTTGAACCTACCATAACGAGAGTAATAAATCTTTTCGAAACACAAAATTAATTTACAAACAAAATGGAATTCTACACCTTCACCCGAAAAATCTAAGTAAATGGTGAAGAATTATGTTCTTTAATGTATCGCAATACAAGCAAGTATATTAAATAAGATTTATAATTGTTTAATTAAGTATGCACAATTGTAGTGTGACTCATTAATATGTCATTTGTTCTCTAAGTAACTTGTAATTCTATCTTAAATCTGTTTCAATCTTGCACAGCTAACGCTATTGGAGTGGATTAACACACATCAGGGATCCCTTTATTTTTCTATCACATCTGGGAGAAACCTGTTCTGCCCACCCACAGTTCCAGCTTCCATGCCGACCAAGATTGTGTGGAATAAAATGCTTTGAAAAACGCAGTTAAAATGATATGCGTTTAAATGTCTACGCTTATAACAATTTAATTTAGAAAATCTGTGGTTGTTTGTAACTTGTGACAATGATCTATCATATTCCTGCAACAAACGTGGATTTCAGTGGAATGCATTAGAATTTTACTTTTCTGATCTATGTTGTGTTATTATGTAGCGTGCAAACTTAATTGGATCAAATTTGGGATATTTGCAAAAGGAGTGAAAGTTCTCATTTTAGCTGGTTGAGTCAGTTGAAAGGTCAGATTGGAGTCAATGGTCACCAAATTATGTTGATCAGATAGTGAAATGGTCGCCAGTGGAGAGATGGCAAAGGATCTGTATTGTTGACATAAGGGACTGCTGGGTTCAAAAATGAGAGCCCCCAAATTCTACTTAACCTGTAAGAACATTTTATCTTTAAAATAAAAATTTCACAGAACCACGGAAAATCCCTAAACTCAGTTTTGGTTTAATAGCCATTCCAGTAGAAGAACAGGACAGACCGGCTTCCAAACTAAGACTGAATTGAAGAATTTTCTGCCATTCTGTCCTATCTTCAGTTTTAAGACAAAATACCCTAAAACCTCGATAATCCGACATTCCAAAAGCCGGCAACTCCGAAGAACTGGCAAGATTGAAAAAAAAAATATTTTTCTGACGTTGGCAAAACTTCCGAACAGCTGCTTGCAGTTCCCGGCGTGGCCGCTCTGTCACCAGGCACTGTGGGTGAAGCTCGGCCATTGTTTGGATTCAGTGCTGTGTTTACAGGCTGTGTGATATATGGGGCGAGGCTTCCCCAGCCATTTCTAGGTAGGTTTCCAAATACCGGCAAACTCCGAAACCCAGGAGGTGAGTACAACTGGGCTGGATCATCAAAGTTTTACTGTAGTCATAGAGACCGAGACTCCAGACTTCAGGTCTGAGATTGTTTTCGGAGGATAATTGAAAGGCTCAGCCTGCCACTCACTTTCTTTATTTACAATTTGTTTCCCAAAGGTTAACAAGGGTTAAATCTTACTTATTTACAATCCATTGAGGATTAGGTGATCAATCCAGCACAATGCTTTTCCAAAATTATTTTGAAGCACTCGTGAAAATGTTTTTGGCCTAACTCCAGTAATGCTAAATTTGACAGTTTGAGCTGAGAATTCTCTGGTTAGCTGAAGTGTAATGTGCAGATATAAATATCCACCCAAAATAATACTCTACTGCAGTACAAAATCATACTTTAGTTCCACGGTTCACCATATTGCTTTTAGCATCAACATAAGCACTGGAAGCAATTAATTTCTGCCCAGTATGTTTTGCACCAATTTGTTTTAGTTTTCCTCCTCCATTGGTTGAGATATGTACACTCACAGCATAGACAAAGGGATTAGACCTAGGATCTTCCCATTTTAACATTAAAGCAGCATTTTGAAGCTGGTTTTCCAGAACCTCCTTTCAAATCATTCAAAAAAGCACTATATCAAATGCAAGGATTATTAACATTACCTTTAGGAAAAGTAAATTTAGTTTTGATCAAGGGCTTGGTATTCTCATAATTCTAAATCCGTAAGGATAACCAGATGCACGGATTATTGGATTGTATTTTGGCTCTTTGGAAACACGCACTTTATTGTAATGAGTCAATAAATGCATTGGTATCATGGTTAGCAGAATGTTCATTAATGAAGTGATGACTGATTTTAATAGCTATGCCAGCAATATGGAATCCATTTGTCTAGAGGCAGGGGTTTAAAATAAGGGAGCTGATCAAAGGGGATATTTGCAACTTATTCTCCCTGAATTTCACACTTGGAGTGATCCCATCTTCATAGAATCATAGAATCATAGAATTTTACGGCACAAAAGGAGGCCATTCGGCCCATCTAGTCTGTGCCGGCTCTTTGAAAAGAGCGATTCAATCCCATTGCCCTGCCCGCTCCCCATAGCCTAATAGACCCGTTCTCCCTAAATAAAGATCTAATTCCCTTTTAAAAGTTGTTATCGAATCAGCCTCCACCACCTTTTCAGGCAATGCATTCCAGATTCGAACAACTCGCTGAGTGAAAAAATTTCTCCTCAGCTCCCCTCTACTGCGCCTTGAAACTATTTTAAATCTGTGACCACGAGTCACAGATTCACCCACGAGTGGAAATAGTTTTTCTCTATTTGCCCTGTCGAAACCCCTCATGATCTTATAAACCTCTATTAGGTCTCCCCTCAATCTTCTCTGCTCCAGAGAGAATAACCCTAGCCTATCTAGCCTCTCCTCATAGCTGAAGTCCCTCAATCCTGGCACCATCCTAGTAAATCTTCGTTGTACCCTTTCCAATGCCTTCACATCCTTTCTGTAGTGTGGTGACCAGAATTGAACACAGTATTCCAGCTGAGGCCTCACCAAAGTCCTATAGAGGTTAGTCAGCACTTCCTGACTTTTGTACTCTATACCCCTATTTATAAAGCCTAGTATCCCATATGCCTTCTTAACAGCCTTGTCTACCTGTCCTGCCACCTTCAACGAGTCACTAACACAAATCCCCAGGTCTCTCTGTTCCTTCACACCATTTAAAATTGTACTATCTAGCCTATATTGCCTCCCTTCATTTCTTCTCCCAAAATGCATCACCTCACACTTCTCTGCATTAAACTTCATCTGCCATGTGTCTGCCCACTTTACCAATTTGTCTATATCCTCTTGCAGATGGCTACTATCCTCCTCACTGTTTACTATTCTCCCTAACTTAGTGTCATCTGCAAACTTGGAAACTGTACTCCGTACACCCAAGTCCAGATCATTGATGTAGATTACAAATAGCAATGGTCCCAAAACCGATCCCTGTGGCACACCACTGCTCACTTCCCTCCAATCTGAAAAACAGCCGCTCACTACAACTCTCTGCTTTCTGTCTCGCAGCCAGTTGTGGATCCACGCTGCCACTGTCCCTTTTACGCCATGGGCCTTTAATTTCATAATAAGTCTCTCATGTGGCACTTTGTCAAATGCCTTTTGAAAGTCCATGTAAACTACATCAACTGCGCTACCATTATCCACCCATTCCGTTACCTCATCAAAAAATTCTATCAGATTTGTAAGGCAAGATTTGCCTTTAACAAATCCATGTTGACTGTCCTTTATTAGCCTATATCTTTCTAAGTGAAGATCTACCTTGTCCCTGATTATGGACTCTAGAAGTTTGCCCACTACCGACGTTAGACTGACTGGTCTGTAGTTACCAGGCTTGTCCTTCTGCCCCTTTTTATACAAGGGAGTAACATTAGCTATCCTCCAGTCCTCTGGCACGACCCCTGTGTCCAAGGAAGATTGAAAGATCGTGGCCAGAGTCCCTGCTATTTGCTCCCGTGCCTCACTTAGTAACCTAGGGTGCATCCCATCCGGACCAGGTGACTTATCCACCTTGAGCAACGTCAACCTTTTTAGAACTTCCTCTCTGGTTGTAATTATTCTATCCATTTCTCCTACCCTCTCCTCTAATACCATGGCATTGGCTGTATCCTTTTCTTTTGTGAAGACAGAGGCGAAGTACTCATTCAGTACATCAGCCATGCCCTCTGCCTCCACAATGAGATTTCCTCCTAGGTCCCTAATTGGCCCCACCCTATCCTTGACCAACCTTTTACTCTTAATATGTTGGTAAAAAAACCTTAGGGTTCCCCTTAATCTTACTCGCTAATTGTTTTTCATGCAGTCTCTTTGCCCCTCTAACTTCCTTTTTTAGTTCTATCCTACACTTCCTATATTCTGCTTTGTTCCCTTCTGAATTTTGAGCCTGACACTTATCATAAGCCTCTTTTTTTTGTTTGATTTTGGCCCCGATTTCCTTAGTCATCCAGGGAGGTTTGGATGCCTTACATTTCACCTTTGTGGGGATGCTTTTGACCTGTGCCTGAACTATCTCCTCTTTGAACGCTGCCCACTGCTCGTTAGTTGTCTTACCTGCCAATTTTTCTTTCCAATCCACCTTGGCTAGGTCCCACCTCAACTCATTGAAATTAGCCCTTTTCCAGTTGAGTGTCCTCACCTGTGATCGTTCCTTATCCCTTTCCATAATTATTCTGAATCTAACGATATTGTGGTCACTATTCCCTAGATGCTCACCTACAGAAACCTGTTGAACTTGCCCTACCTCATTTCCCAATCTTAAAGTAATTAATGCAACATCTTCGGGAGATCAGGAGGGTTGAAGGTCAAAAAAGGTAGAGGTAGGAGGGTGACCGAGACGCAGTTGAAAAGGTAAATCTTGAGACGGGACTTGAAAGAGGCAAGGGAAGGACTCAGGAATGGAGTTCCAAAGGGTGTGGGGTGGTTTGGTTGGGGGACAAGGAGCAGGCTGGAGTCCACTGAAAAGAGGGAGCAGACAGGTCCATATGGACCTTTATATTGATAGTTGCAATATAAACCACAGTTGGATTTAAAAATATCATATGTCTGTTGACTGCCACTGCTTTCTGCACAAGGTACTCATTGATGTTGTTTTAGCAGATGTCAAGGATATTTTGCCCTTGTTTTGTACCACATGTTCTTCCACCTGAAGGGATTTTAGATACTGTCCAGTTTGTTGGCATCCTCCTCACTTTCAAGCAGAAATCTGACACTATTCCAAACAGAATGATATGCTAATCTATGCACTAGCCCTCCCCCAATCCCCCTACCTCCAACATTTCCCCGTCTCCCCACCAAACACACACACAAAGCACCGCAGGAATCCAGTGGAGGAAAATCTTGGACAAGATTTGAAAATATATAGTTCTCAAACTAGGGAGCAAACAAAGTTCATCCTTAGAGTTGCTGATGTAGACAGCATATGCTGAGGACTGTCAACATAAGGTGTCATGTCACTTTTCCGATCTTGCTGCCCAGTGTGATACAACTTGAGATAATCAAGTAACTCTATTCTGTTTCAGAAATCTTTTAATCAAGAGAAGCTCTCGACTTTACCTCAAAGTCAAGTAACTGTGAGAGTGCCCTACCTACCTGCTGAATGATATGTCAAAAGAGAAACGGGCTGTTGTATTTGTGGTTGACCTTTTCAGACCACGTTTTCTGCTCACATTCATAGTCACAGTCATTACTGAACTCCTCGACATGCTAACATTGTTAGTTTGTTTCTTTTTGTTTTCAACGCGTGAAATTATGAAGTGCCAGCTTGGAAATAGACCATTGACATTGGGACCTACAAATCTGTCCTGCGGTTATTTTTTCCATATCAACCAGCTAATCTCACTCCCCTGCTCAGTCCCACATACTCTTTATTGATCCCTTATATATTGATTTGCATTGTAATTACATGCAGCATCCGTTAGATCTCTGCAGATTCACTCGTTCTGTAGAAACTTGCACGTTGCAGGGTTTCTTTGGGTTATTTCTCTTTAAAGTAACTGTATGGTATGAGCTGTACTTGCTCATTGGCCTGGCTTCCAATCCAGTCCTGAGACTGGAAGGTTTCCTCTTTTTTTTGTGTGTGCGCGGTTTCTATGTTAAATGAATGTCAGCCACTCAGTGAGAAGAGCACTCTCCATCCAACCTGGGATGGCGTACTGAGTGCTAACTCACTGTGTAAATGAATTGGTTATCAGAGCACTTTCATGGCTTAATCTTCTATTAACCTTATTGGGTTTCAAGTAATTCCTGTTGAGATTTTGTTCACAATATAAGCATTTGTGGATGTATTTAGCTCTCTCGGGAATCTTGCTTTTGCTGTGCAGTTAGTAGTCATCATCATTTTTAGTTCTTCTCTCCAAAACCACTGCAGCCTGCTTTGTTTTCCACCTGCGACCTGATACTTCAACTTTCAGATGAATACTATATCTTATTTACTTTCAGTGGACTTTATTGCCATATATACTGAAACTGACAGAATAATCTCTCAGGCAACCATTAATACCTCACTGTTCAGGTTCACCGATGAGGCGTGATCTCATTCAATTAGTCTAGTTCACTGCAAACTTCTTCCAGGTGAGCTGAAGCTCTCCAGAACAGATTTGTTCTAATCTTGAGCTCACCATTTTATTTTCATTTATGTAATCCACATTTGCAACAATGTGGCAGAACATCCAAAATGTCATCGAGCATTCAGTGTCAATTTGTTCAACCATTCCCACCATAAGCCTTGATTCATGTTTTCCATCAACCTCTGACAGATATTTGTGTGACCCAGACGGTTTATCATACACAGTCTGTCTTTACTGATCATTGGGATTACTTTGCTATCAGAGATGACTGGAATGAGTGAAGCAAGATAGATTGATTACTTGAAACTATCCTTGCGAGAGGATGCCTTTCCTATACCTACTTCATTCCCCACCTGTCTCAGTTCAATACTCCAATTGGAGTGTTACCGGATAATTAAGTACATTTTATTCATGACCAAATGGCTGAAGATTAAGTTAGAAACGCAATTTGAGAACTGCAAGGAATGTTCAAACTACTGCTTATTTTCTTCTTAATATGATACGGTGATATGTCAATGTAAATACAAAACAATATTTTAAATTGAGCAATTTTTAACAAAATACTAGATTTCAGAACACTGGAATGTTGTCTTAAATTTATGTTAAGATTTATTGTAAAGACAGTAAATCTTTACAGTACAGATTAAATTATTAAAATACTCTGACTAAATGACTTGCTGTTACCTATAATTAGCAGTTGCTAATAAAACCACACTGAATTAAACATTTGAACATTCAAGAGTAAGAGTGGTGGTTGGTGTGTTTTTGGATTGAGTGCTAATGGTAACATGCCATACAACCTTATACAAACTGTCACCCTACTGATGTCCTCAAAGTGATCGTGACATGTTTCGATGTTCTTAAAATACTCACGCTTGCTTCTACTTTTCTGATTCCACCTCTTCGAGCCCCCACCCCACCCTCAACTACAGACTAGTTCTCATTGAGTTTCTTTTCAGTGCTCACACACTGACAGCAGTTATAGCTTGATATATAGGTCTGAGATATGATGCCAGATGCAGTGTGATATTTCACTGAATCTGGTGTGAGGATATCAAGGTGGCCATTTTTGCTGCCACTGGAAACCACAATCACTAATGTCTACAGGGTATTGCGGTGTTTCGGTGCCCTGTCACATAGATATCATCTTAACAGTGTCTGCGGACAGACCATCAGGTGATGCTGAATGCCACATATTTAAAATTAATTCACACTTCTATTTCACCTGCTTTAGAGTTCAGTCAGAGCATTCATGGAGTCCTGTAGCACAGTGGTTAGAGCACTCGTCTCACCTGGGTTTGATTCCCAACGGGGCGAAACGTTGGCAAGTTTCCTTATTCCATTCGATTGGCAGATTACTATTCCGAGGTTAATAATCCATTCAATAAAATAAATAATGATTTGGTCATTCAATCCATGACTGTGTGATACTGCTGTGCACAATTGGCTGTTATGCTTGGCCCACAAATTATAGTCAATTTTCTTTAGAATATATTCTGTGAAGCACTTTTAGACATCTCGAAAACATGAGGTACTATATTAAACGTAAGGTTTATTATTATTATTCACCTGCATTTGGGGACGTCCTCCCAATATGAAACGCACTATCAACATTTCTTTTTGATGTTGTTGTTTTGCTAAAATGTAGGAAGAGACACTTTTACTGCAAATCTGAATTAAATTTTGAAGAATTAAACTGTCAATAACTATGTGAAACATAACATCTGCTTTTAGATGACTGAGGGAATGGCACTAATTTCATGCATTGACCATTTTAATGACCTTGAACATCTTTTCCTCAGTTGGAAGTTGCTGGCAGGTAATAGATAATGGTAATTTGTCCTGTCTTTAAGGTGAGTTGTTATAATTAAGACAAATTACTTAATGTTAATAGATCGGCAAGTACCTGTTGTAACATGATCAAGGATTATAATCAGTTTATTTTAAGAAAGCACAGATTTTTTCCATAACCATCACATGCGGCTGATTGGATATAAAATGGAGTCTAATTTGCAAATATTTCCCAAACAAAATTTCTTATTCCAGGAGGAACTCAAGTTCATTACGATGAACACATCCAAATTAGACGACAATATCACAATGAATAAAACATCTATCATGTTGTTATACTCGAATACTAATTATTTTAAAATAGATTGCAGCACGTTTTTAATTATTAGTAGGATAATACAAAATAAATAATTGCTTCGGAAAGAATAAATGTTCTAAGGTATGCAATCATCAAAATACAATTGCGTAATGATTTCCTCCCAAGTAGTTCTGAAAATTAACCTTTTGGAAAGTGAACACATGTGCATCCCAGTCAGGAACCGACCTGGCCTGTAATGGCCTCCTTAGGCAAGCACCCTGTGATACTAATTGGGTACAATATAATGTATTATTTGAATGTCAATAAGATGTCCCACATGCTGGACAGTCAGGAATTTTACCCAAGCAGAGTGATTGGGATCAGGGAGGGCAGGAGAGAGTCCAAAGGCGCGGTCAACGAGGAAGGTCTTGACACATGCCTTGCATGAGCCAAGTGGGGGATCAAGGGAAGGGAATATGGGATGGAGATCCAAAAAGTGGGGCAGAGAGGCTGAAGGCCGGACTTTTGATGGTGTGGTGGGCTGTGCGGGGAATATGGAGCAGGCTGCTGAGGAGAGGGATGATAATAATAATAATAATCCTTGCATTTGATATAGCGTTACTATGTCTTCTAGACATCTCAAAGCACTTCACAGAGTATACTGTAAAGTGAATTGAATGTACATTTGTGGGTGAAACGCGGCAGCCAATTGCACACAGCAGTGTTCCACAAACAGTCATAGATTGAAAATGACCAAATTATTATAATTGTTTGGGGAGGAATAATTATCAGGCGTGTGAAGTAAAGAAAATTGTCCACGGTTTCGCCTTGCCTGAATTGTACCCAGGTCTCTGTCTCTTACAAGGCTCTAAACATTGAGCTTCATGCGGTTAGCAGTCACAGAAACAAGCGGCTGCTTCTAACTAATTATTTCAGAGTAGACATTGAAGCGATTCACACCCACTGTAATACGCTCCAGTGATGGGAATCAATATGATGCTAAACATCTTAAGTAGGACAAATCTGTTTTACTCCTTCCCATTTTGTGATTGTAACTTACATGTGCACTGGAACTAGTGCACTGGCATTTTTTACTTTTTTTTACTTTTTTTCAGCTGTACAGGAAAAAGAAATGTATAATAAAGAATTTTGTGCAGATTACTGGGATCTTATTTGTGGTATTTCATAGTGAAAGCTGTTCATCCTTTAACTACTACATCTCTGGAGCTCCCTGTCCCTATCCCTGCAGCTCTCGCTCTATTGAACTTCAAGATCCTCATTCTTGTATTTAAATCCCTCCACTCATTTGCACCCCCTACCTCTCTAACCAACTCTCTCCTCACAGCAGTACCCGCTGCCTCCGCTCTACTGGGTCTGGCCTCGTCCTTGTCCCCCGTATCTTCTGCTCCACTATCGGCAGCCGTACTTTCAGCCACTCTGTTCCAAAACTCTGGAACTCCCTCCCTTCACCTCACCAGCTCCTTTTCCATTTTCAGGTCATGCCTGAAGACCTTTCTGTTCAACCGCGCCTACAGTCATCTTTAGACCTGAGCAGGAGGTTGGGATCACGAGGGGTGGGGTGCAGAGAGGGTAGGAGTAAGAGGGTAGTTGGATGCCCAGTTGAGTTGGATGATTGTACAACATCTCTGATTTCAAGACAAGAATGATTTACAGTCTAAAGCTAGGTAGAATTTCATAGGAGTCAAATGCACAGTGGAGGATAAAGTGCACAGGTAGCTGCTACCAAAATCCTATCTCTTTGCATCTATTACATCACCAAGCAAACCTTGGAATCTTGGGTACGCCTCATCTAAATTCACCAAAATAATCCTTGACTGCGATAAGGGAAGTGAATCAAAGCGAGAATCTCTTTCTGAATAAGGGAGCAGGTTGCAGCTAAATACAGCATATATTGAGGTTTCCACTTCACCTCTCTTTAGCAGAAAACCTGATGCATCTGCATATATCTACAGCTCAATTCTACAGGTAGAATTGAAGTTAAATTCTGAATCCATACTGCGTCAGCCATAACCTTGCTTGAAGGGGAAGTCTTGATTGGATAACAGATTAATATATGTAGAACTTTGCACTTGGTATTTAGTTTTCCAAGGCAATGCTGATGACAGCAGCAGGTATTCTCTCTATATATCTATATATAGCTAGGAAGAGTGTGGAGGGTTATAACTGGGGAGTTGGTGGGGGTTGGTGGGGATTTATAGCTAGGGACGGGGTGTTATAGCCAGGGTAGGTGGGGGGAGGGATGGGAGGGGGCAGGAGCCGGCTGTCCTATAGCTCAGTGGTTAGAACACTTGTCTTACAAGCGAGAGACCTAGGTTCGATTTCTGGAAGGTAAGGTCAGGGCGAAATCCTCGTCAACTTTCCTTACTCCACCTACACACCTAATAATAATCCCTCAATAACAGCAATAATAAATTTGTCATTTCAATCCACGACTGTTTATGGGACACTGCTGTACACAATTGGCTGCCACGTTTCGCCCTCAAAATATATTGTATATTCTATGATGCACTTTCTGGCGTCTAGAAGGCATGAAAAGCGCAATGATTATTATTATTGTATAGATGTCCTTGCTTATCGGCAGAACTTGGAAGGGAAGACCAGTCACTGGATGCAGGGAGTCAACCCACTCAGCAACGGTTAACCATGTAAGTCAAAGTCCTTCTGGGAAGGTTGATTCTAGCTGGGCAAGCAGTGGGAAAGCCAGCCAGACAACAATATCAATGGTAAGCTATGCGGTTTTAGATGGTTAGACTCCAGCAGTTCCCCAACTCACACTCTGGTGTCACCAAGCCTTGGCTCTTGCCAAACTATAAGAATACATACATAAGAAATGTTAGACAAAAAAAAAAAATTCATCAAGCTCGCCTTCCACCTTCCTGGCAGTCGCATGCACATATGTCCCAAACTACCTGTATTGTACCCCAAAACATTGTCTCCTCTTAGAACAATCTGCAACTAATGGTTTCCAGAATTAGGTAATCAGTATGTGTTTCTCCAGGGAGACTGTGTGTTGGAGTCCAGCAATCTGCCTCTGAGATTTTCATGTGTAGTTGGGAAGCAAGCTTGCTGTCGAAGATAAAATAAAACTTGCCTCCTGATGAGATATTTGAAATGTTGATGTATCTCAGGGTATGTGGTTTGTGAACGTTAACAGAAAGAAAAGATTACCTGGTGATGTCTTGATTAACTGAGCAGAACTGCATAAACATTTGATTCCACTCTAAAACATCAGTTGGTTTTGAAGCAGGAAATGCACAGCTCGAAGATTTCTCCTGACTCCAAACTTGCTCCGTTAAAGTAACACAAAGAGATCATTCTGAGAACACCAATAAAAATATATATACATCAAATAAAAATCATGAAAAACTATACCAAAATTCCCAGTATTTCAGTTTACAGAAGTCAAGAAGTCAAAAATATATCAAAGCTTTTCCAATGTTTCACTGTGAGACAACTGGATCAGGCAGGATTCTATGTTGGGAAATCCTTTCACCCATCTCTTCAAACAAGTGCCTTTTGGTTATGAAGCTATCTGTGAATGTGGTGATAGCTTTTAAACTTTTTCATGCTACATTTGAAAATACTGTATCTTGTGGGATGTGCATAAATTGTACATATGTGGCATTGCTGTGGAATGCAATATGTAAATACAGTATTGCCCTTTAATACCCAAATACAAAATCTTTCTGTGTTGCTCCCAGTATTCAACAAGGTCAAATGTCACCCATCCACCAGTATATTGTTATACCACTTAACATGCAAAAAGTTTTATATTTAAATGCTTCCGATCCCAAGTATGGATTTTTCCAATGAACGTAAGCGTGTTATATTTTTCTTGGAAAAATACGTTGGAAAAAAATCTATTCACCCGTGTGTATCATACTTTTGATAATAATCAGTATTTAAATATTCATCATTTCACAGTTCAAAGATTTCTATTAATAACTTCACCGTACATTTGACAGGTTTTGAAGTCTCTCAGCAACTAAAGACTTCCTGTTCTTGTCATTTTTTTCCTCAGTGGGGCTGATCTTCAAGCTGATTCTAGTTTCACTTGACTCTATTTTCACACTTCACTTGGTAAAGGTGGCGTTCTCTCTGCATTTAGTATTCTGATCACATAGAACTATGCAGCATCTTTCAGAGATTGCTGTGCCTTTTTAAATATTCCTGGAGACTGGGACACCTTCTACAAGCTGTGTAACCAATGAAGATGTCGCTGATTTGATTCGTATCACTTTGTTCAAAATTTATGTGAAATCTGTGCAACCCATCCGTCATCAACTTCGCTAAAGCAACTGCATAATAAATGGTGGGTCAAACGCATTTTGACTGCAATCTGAATATTGCATGGAAAAGCATTTATTTGTCCAGAGAGATATCTTTGAGACGTTACCTGGTGATATCTTGTCTTGAAGACACAATACGGCTCTCCATCAAATGCAAGGGTTATTACTTATATGGAGTCATGTTTACTATGGAGTCCCATTGCTCAGTAGTTAGAGCATTTGCTTTGCAAGCAAGAGAGCTTGATTTGATTCCTGGCATGGCAGCTCCATGGGCAAGTTTCTTTATTCCACACGCCTGATAATGATATTGAAAAAAACAATAATAATAAATTGGTCACTTCAATCCATGACTGTATGTGGGACACTGCTGTAAGCAATTGGCTGCCATGTTTTGCCCACAAAAATTGGCTGCCATGTTTTACCCACAAATCCCCTGTTCGCAATCTCTACATTAACTCACTTTACAGTATATTCTGTGAAAATTGCTTTGAGACATATAGAAAATGTGAAAAGCACTATATCAAATATAACAATTATTATTATGTTATACAATTAATCAGTAGAGGTGAATGAGAAGAAAATCTTTGAATGTTGGAAATCTGAAGTAAAAACAGGAAGTGATAAAACTGCGCAGCTTGACAATCAGCTTTGGAAAGAGAAAGATCTGTTCGCAATCTCTACAACCGATTGTTCTTCAGATCCAAAACAGATGGGTGAGAGGAACACTTTAATAAGCATAAGCATTCAGAAGGGCAATTGGACCAGTCCACCAGAACAGAGATTTATTAGGGAGAACTTTCAAAGTATGGCAAGTGCTAAGCCATACGTGAAACTCAATTACTGTTTATCCAATGTTAATTTTTAATTAACATTGTTTTAACAATCTGCACCAACTTGACATGTTAATGGGATCTGATTTGGAATACTTCTTGTGAAGTGCTTTTGAGACACCTCGATCACTTGATAAGTCATTATATCAAATGTACGAATAATTATTATTAATAGGCAACCAGGGACAGTTTCTGGTAAACTAAAGTGGGTTACGTTGCTTTTTTTCTATTTCCAGAGTAACGTTCCTGCACGATTCCGTGAATTCTAATGAGATTCCTTCTTAATGAGTTCCACTGAGAAATTCCGGCACACAAACTCAAATTGAGGTATCACATTGTTCCATATGAGAATATTTTAGTGCGAGATGAAAATGCAAATCAAAGTAACTTTATACAGAATAATATAGAATTTTGCAGCACAGAAATAGGCCATTTGGTACAACCGGTCGGCGCCAATATTTATACTCTACATAAGCCACCAATTCTTTCTAACTCCTCTCCCAAATGCCTCTACCGCAGGTAGACAAAATATACTGCACCGCTCTGGAATTTAACCCAGGTCACAAGAATAGCAATATTGCATATTTCATGATAATAATACACCACTAGTGACACCTTAGTGATAGGTGTTAACTACTAAAACTGAGATCTCTAAAATTAAGCAGAGAAATTCCATCTGTGTCTAGATTTATTCTATTTTCTTAGCATTTCAAACAGCCTAGAATTTAGCAAATTCTTAAATAGAGCCTCTTCAAATTGTTTTTCTGTAAACCCTCTTGATTTATTATTTAAATAATAAAGAAACTATTCTTTGGTTTGGTACAAGTAGGCACTGTTCTGGGATAACCAAAATGTTGTATTGAGCAAAGGAAAAAAGCCTTTATTTATTGTATTTGCAAAGGCTCAGAATAATTCATTGGATTAAATTAAAATAGAGTTTCAGCAATTGGATGAGGAAGGATACAGTATTTACAGTAGAAGCCACTTTAGCCAAACCCTAGTTAACCCTGAACTTGGGGTAAATCGGAGAAAACAGCCTGTCCCAATGTGTTCGCTTTAAGCTACTTCCATAATGTGGATGATTAACTATAAGAATATAATGTATATGTTTTCTTCAAAGTCATGACAACAAATTTTGTCTGATAGACAGTCCCATACCACATGAAGATATAGCCTGATAAAGCTAGCCTGAAGGAATTCCAATTCAATACAGTACCTAATAAGAGAATCATATTTTAGTGTAACAATGTATAAAAATCATATGTTTTTTATTAAAAGAAAGCATGATGCTGTGATGGAAAAAGGTAGAGTGGGTATTCTGGAAGGATGGGATCAGTGGCCTGAAGGGCTTTCTTCATCTGAGCCTTCTTATGATCTTCTGACAATTGCACAGAGTCTGTTATTCATTTACTTCCTGGTGGTCTGCTCTCGCAGAACCTTCAAATACTTGGCTCCAGCGTTATTGGTGTTTCTGTATAAATTGCAGAATTAATGAGGACTTCATAACAGTCTTGTCAAAGCAGTATTCTTTCAGCTGTTGCGAGGTTTTTACCGGACGTGTATCTAGGTCACGAATTTCACAAAATAACTTTGCAGCAAATAAGATAAAATTAAGACTACAACATCCATGTTGTAGTCTTAATTTTAGTGGACACTAGTGGACACAATGAAGCTTTCCTAATGAACAGTAGGATAGTGTCAACGTAAGTAGCTATTTTTACAAGAAATTGATATAGAATTAGAAAATCTGACCTGTAACAAGAAGATCATATGAATTTTATGAGAAATGTGGAATAGACTCTTATAGTCAGCATGCGGTGTTCTGTTAATTACTTTCTTCAGAAAATAATGGAATACAGATAATCTTTTTAACAACAAGAATGAAGGTTATAAGAATGACAGACACAGTTGATCAAATCGGTATGGAACATGCCAATGAATAGCTTGTATTGGGGTTATTAGGATCAACTGTGGAATGCAATTACTCTATGCCGTGTGATTCGCTTGCAAAATTGGAATAATATTCTGGAATTTTATTTCACAATGAGGAGAAACTTTGAGCGGGGGAGAAATTTCTCGCTAATATCCTTTTGGAAGATTATTGGGTTTGATAGAAGATTGAGTGCATTTGGGCAGAATCTATGATGGTGTAATCTGTGCATAGCCTCTGAAGGAAATCAACTTAATGGTCCCATTCTTATTCATTCACAGTGCCCGTCTCCTATGCCCAGCACCCTTCCAAATGTCCTATAGCATAGTAGAGTGCTCGCCTCGCAAACGTGAGGACCTGGGTTCAATTCCCAGGCAGTTCAATTGAACCTTGGGCAAGTTTCCATACACAAGTCTTCCTTATGGAATATTTCAGTAGTTTAAATCATGTCTCATAGATGACTTATACTGTGTTCGGTGTAAAATTCAGCAAATCAGTACTACTAAAATAACCAGTTTGAAGATGTGGTTTCCAAGAAAACCAATAATAACAATAATAATCCTTGCATTTGATATAGCGCTTTTCACATCTTTCAGATGTCTCAATGCACTTCATAGAATATGCTGTAAAGTGAATGGTGAAGCACGGCAGCCAATAGCGACAGCAGTGTCCTATAAAGAGTCGTGGATTGAAAATGACCAATTTATTATTGTGCTTTTTTGGACAGATTATTATTAGGCGTGTGGAGTAAGGAAACCTTCCCAAGGTTTCACCCTGACCTGCCTGGATTCAAAACACAGGTCTCATGCTTGTATGATGAGTGCTCTAACTACTGAGCTACAGGACTCCAATGTACAATGCTGCACTATAAAAATAGATGGTAAAGTTTGCCTCCAATAAAGAAATGGTTGCGTCAACTATCAGTCCCCAGTCCTTTTAAAAGGTGAGCTTTCGTCCATGAAACTATTTTCTCCCCATGTGAAAGGATATTAGTGGAACACAGTTTATTTATTGATGTGTTCGATCTGATGCTATATCAATGCCCAGTTCAAAAACACCCCAGTATAGACTGCTATTTAATGACTTTTGGATGTTTAATAGCCAGGAATTGACTGTAATTTGGTGACTTGTAGCACAATTCTGTATGCAACCTATGTCTATGCACAAAAGCACACCTCCAGCCCTGGTAAGTGAAATTTTAGATTTGGAAGTATAAGTGCTTGTATCCTTTGCTAATTATTTTATACTGCTGGAAGCAATTTGGAATAGTTTCTCATAGCATATGAGGAGCATAAGGTTGATTTGAATAATATTATTAGGAGGTTTCCTATATTTAATGTTATTGGGATAAATAGATTGTGACTGATTTTTTTGGAGGTTACTTCACATAGTCACCTCCAGGTTGAACCAGTTTTAAAGCACAATTTTTCAAAGGCCTATTAATTAGATCTTGGTGCTACTTAAACCATCATGGCAGAGCCATTATCCTGCAGTGAAAACTAGATGATCAAACTGTTTCAATTAGAATAATAATAATCCTTGATTTTGATATACCGCTTTATCGTGTCCTAGAAATGTCTCAAAGCACTTCACAGAATATAGTGTATCATAGAATCATAGAATCATAGAATTTTACGGCACAAAAGGAGGCCATTCGGCCCATCTAGTCTGTGCCGGCTCTTTGAAAAGAGCGATTCAATCCCACTGCCCTGCCCGCTCCCCATAGCCTAATAAAGTGAATTGACTGTATATTTTGTGGGCAAAACATGGCAGCCAATTGCGCGTACTGGTGTCCGACAAACAGTCATGATTAAGTGACTGATTTATTATTTGTTAAGGAATTTAAGGAAAAGCGATCCGCCAACCGACTAACAACCCGGTTCCGAAATATTGCTTGGTAAACAAAGGTGTGTGAAGTAAAGAAACCTGCCCACTGTTTCACTCTGCCAGGTATCAAACCCACATCTCTCAGTTGTGGGATGAGCGCTCTAACCGCTGAACCGGGTATGATTCTAATATAATAATAATAATCCTTGCATTTTACACAGCGCCTTATCATGTCATCAAGATTGTTCAAAGCGCTTCATAAAATATTCTCTAAAGTGGCTTAACGTATATTTTATGGATGAAACATGGCAATCAATTGTGCACTGCAGTGTCACACAAACAGACATGGATGTGCATGACCAAATTATTATTATTTTTAAGTGGTTATTAGCCCTGGAGAGCGATCTGCTAATTGAATAACAATTGGGTACTTACTGTTAGGTAAATAGAGGTGTGGGGAGCAAGGAAAATTGCCTAAGGTTTCACCCTGACCTAGAAATTGAAACTGAGTCCTTTCACTTGTGAGGCAGTGGTCTGATCAATATGCTACAGGACTGAAGAATTCAAGGTGAAAGTGCTTCTCCAGGAATACCACATGAAAGATAATCTAAAGCTGTTATAACAGATTCTCGCACTATCTGTAGAGTTGACTACACATATTCCCTGTTGGATACTACTGAGTATGCTCTCTGCTTCCTAATTTATTATAACTGTTGAAAGCTAAGCATGGTAGTTTGATAAATTAAGTACAGAGTAAAACACACAATGAGTGGAAAAATGTGGTGTGATAAATATCACCAGCAAATTTGGCTCAAAGTCTCAGTCAATGTTTATAATAATAATAATCCTTGCATTCAATATAGTCTTCTCACATTGTCAAAATGTCTCAAAGGACTTTACAATATATGCTGTAAAGTTCAGTGACTATGTATTTGTAGGCAAACGCACAGCCAATTTGCTCACATCAATGGCCCACAAAAAGCCATGACCTAAATAGGCAATTTTATCTGGGAGATAAAATGAATGTTTCCGTCTTCAAGAACAAGGAAATCATGAACTCCCAGAATAAATGCCATGGAATATTTCTCTATAATAATAATCCTTGCATTTAATATAATGCCTTAAAATATCTTCAAGATGTCTCTAAACACTTCACAGAATATATTGTAAAGTGAATTGACTGCATATATTGTGGGTGGAATGTAATAGCCAATTGTGCACAGCAGTGTCCCACAATCAATTGTGGATTGAGTTACCAATTTATTATTATTTTTAGAAGGAATTATTACCCCCAGAAAAGCAATGTCGACTAATCGACTAACAACCATGTTCATACTTACTGCTAGGTAAACAGAGGCATGTAGAGGAAGGAAATTTTCCAACGTTTCGTCTTACCAGCGAATTGAACCCAGATCTCTTGTTTGTGAGGCGAGTGCTCTAACAACTGAGCTACAAGACTCAACAAGTATCTAATACTCTAATACTGGACTTTCCACAATTGGCAGAGGATATTGGACCAATATGTTGCCATTGGCTTGCAGCTTCCACTGTACGATCAGTCAACAGACATTATTAGTGGATGTCTGAAGGATTCATAAATATATCACCGGCTGAGTAGTGAAACTTTAAAATTTCTTCTCAAACATCCTTATGGTCTGAGGACTAAACATTGTAACACATTGTAATAAATCTGCAAGCAAATTCATTGGAACTTGATCGAAACAGACAGTTGGAGTTTTTTTGCTTTGACCACAAACTTCAAAAGCAAAATTGATTACCTGTAAGAATTGGTTTGAACCAAGTTAAACAAGTTTTAGCATACTCACAAAGTCACATTTTCATTCCAATTATGCAGTATATTCACATACCTTAGTGATTTCAGCCTCCAACCACCTTTTCCTCTGAATGTCTCATAGAAGCCTGCAGGACCCTACACTCAGTAGGAAGTAAGAGTGAAGATAAATTCAGAATAACACTGCAAGTATCTGAGTATCTGTGAATTTACTAACTGCATACTAACTGCATACAATGATCTTTTTAATCTCTTTTGTTATTTTCCCAGTTGCAAATCTTACATAGATTTACATTGATTCTTGTTTGTAAATGTAAATTGTATTGCATTATGTAGTTTATATGGCACTGAAATTGGATTTTTGACCTATCTGGCTGTTAGGTCAATATTTAGACTCTGCAAAAGCCCCTCCACCTCCTCATCTCAACATTTACATTTCTATTCCTTGAATGAAAGAATGAAAAAGTGGTGAAGTTCCAGGTCACTGTTGATTACACTCTTTAAAAGCTTTTTGGGGGGCATGTTTGCAGTAGTAATCTGAGATGATTGGCACTCCAACTTTATGAAACTTTTGTTTGCTCACAAATCACTTCCCCTCCTTCCAATAGACCAGAGAATAATATATATCAGTGTAAAGAATCACGTCTTAAAACTTTGCGATGTATTGTGTTGATGTATTGAAGCTACCAATTTGAGATAGCCCTAGCTTGAACTGAAATGCACATCCCATGGCATTCTATTGCTTGAAGCAAAGTCTTTGCCTCCAGCAATGTAAACTGAATATGGGAATATCTGCCTTATAATATAATTTTTAATCCACCCATCTCCATGGATACAGTGCTATGATTGTCTTTTGACAGAAGGTTTTGTACCATGTTTTCTTTTGTTCCTAAGTGGAGCTAAATATTTGTTTCGCAATACACTTTATTTTGCTTGTGGCAGCCTAAGGTCCCTCTCAAGAACTGATTGTGTTATCCCAATGATTCCTGAGAGGTTTGACCTCTGGGCCTTGTGCATTGAAGTTCAGATGCAGAGTGAATAATTGATTGTTGAACAAGGGTTCCATGTTGGAGCATGGGCTCAACACACAGAAATTTCAGATTTGTCTCTTGAGAGTTCAGTGCAACTTCTCAAAATCTTTCCCTGCCTCCCCCCAACCTGCTGTGATCACGACATTCATGAGACATCAGCCTTAATTTCAGTTGCAACCTTTCTATAAAACAAAATATGAATACATATAATATATCTTTACAGCATCCTTTTACATAAAAAGGTTTCAATTCACAAGAAGTTAGTGTCAAGTGTAGTAACTATTTATGAAGATATATGGAGCAAACAACTATCCTTTGTGGTCAGCAAGTTCTCACATTCAGTCACTGGATAAAATGGCCAATTTAACTGGAATATTGCTATCCAGGAAGGCTGGGAGCAATTCTCTTCTCTTTTTGAGCTGTATCTCAGGATCTTTTTCTCACCACCTGAACAGACAGGTGTGACCTTGGTGTAATGTCTCATCCTAGAGACAGCACTTTAGCAAAGCAGCAATCCCCCAGTCCAGGAGTGAGTGTATTATCCACTATAAGATGGAAGCTTTAACATATGGGTTCAACCCACAAGCTTTTGATCCAATGTTGAAAGTGCCACCAATTGAGCTACATTGACATACAGAGAGTGATCAACAGCTGAAGGTGCTTGAGGGCAGGACTCTATTCAAAAAATTGAGTTCTGAACTCTTGAGATGTCCCGTCAATGTGAAAAGCGCTATATAAATGCAATTTATTATTGTTGTTTATTGTTATTGGATAGTTGAGATCAACATGGAGAAAAGGGTATTTTCCTTCCAAACCTCTCATGATCTTGTGAACAGAAGGAAGGTAACCAAATAGAGTTATTGGGTAAAATCTAATTACAGATTCATGTCTAGTTTCAAGCAATATTTTACCTTGTGTGCTTCCACCTGTTTTTTAAATATAAAAATAGTAGATTTCCTTTTGTGGTTGAGATAAAGGAAGTGGAACAATTGTAGAAGTAACAGTTGATTTGGGTTAAACATTGGTGAATATTGCAATTTTAATCGTAGGTTTACAGTACATTAACTCATGGAGCTAATTCATATTTCTCTAATGAATCTTCCCCCTTGGCTGAAATCGTGCAGGAAATCAATATGAAAAAATATTATCCGTGAGATCCTCACCAGTGTGAAAATTATGAGATTCCCTTGTGATATTAAGAATCATATTTTTAACAATTGTTATGCACTGAGTGATCTATAAAAAGTACCATATGATTTTGAAATCCCAAATTGCTTTTCAGCAGAATGCACAAAACTAATGGATATATAAACTGTCTTGATTCAGGGAAATTATATTCTGGCGTTGACCCATGTAGATCCTGATGTATTTATTGAAACACTTTTCAAATATATGTAAACTATTAACTTTTTATTTGTATGAGGTGTTTGTCCATGTAAAGCAGTTAGGTCTGAAATGTAATTTTAAAAGATTCCATCTAAACAAATGAATTATTGCCAGATTTAGCCTACACACACTATATAAGTGGCCTGAACTGCTGGCAGTTTCTTGATACAAATAGGAACCATATGACTTGGACCTTATTGCAATGATATTTGATTTGCCATCCAAAGAGAACTTAGGATATATAAAGCCTAAGAATACTACTGATATTGATAGAGGAATTTGTGTAATATTCTCAGCTAGCCATTTATTCCCTTTCAAACTTTTGCCACATTATTGCGGTTCTATTGAAACTTGATGCTTGACAGAGTTTATGATTTTCATCTCCTAAAGCCTGTACATGGGGAGGAACCCAAACATCAATATTTTCTGGTTTGTGCAAGTCCGCACATTCTGTATTATGCAAATGTTGTCAGCTTATGTAAAATAAACATTTCAGGACAGCTTCTGAGTGCCACCTATTGGAGGATGTCGGATATGAATTCTAATATCACAAATGCTATTATACTGTACCAATATCACGATTCAACAGAAGATATGTTTAGAGAACTATCCTTACAAGAGAATGAGAAATAATTTTCTTTCCTTGCAATCTACTGTTGATAAAAAATGTAACCACAATTTTTAATTGCTGCATATTTCACGAATGCACATAGCCCTGGCAAAACTGCCCAGGTTTGTGTTGACTTGTATTTCAATGTTTCCGTTCATCATCACATGAAGGTATATCATTAACTATTTTAAAAGTAAAATCAGGTGAAATTAATTCATTTATTGCCTGTGAAAATATATTCAGTAAGTGGCAATCGCAAATGAGTAAAAGAAATTGTAGAAACCTTGATGAAAATACATTGCCGGAAACATAACTGCTCACTTCGATAATCTACCAAGATACCTCATAAAATGATCAGCCAACTTGGAGGGAGATATTATACACAGTAGGGAGTTCCAATTTATGTTATATCTTAAACAGATTTCTTAAAAGATGTATAATTATCATATCTCCCAAGCTTTGAATGTCACAAAATGCATTTCTTGTTAAAATAGATCATTAAGCACTAGAAAATAGAATGCTGTATCAAAATTTAGATTACAATTACCACTATTCCATACTTCAACTCAACAGTATACCAGCTAAAATAATAATAATCATTGCTTTTGCATTTTCATGAAGTGTGGTTTTGATGAATGGAAAATGTAGTCAACCTTAAACAATCACACTTATGGGATCACATTGCATTCTTTTTAATGGTTTTCAACACAAGAAATCACACTAGTTAAATATGTAGCTGAAATTATACAGAAGATTTATGAACAAGTGATCATCGGACTAGAAACCACAACTTGAAATATTTTTTAATTACTCCAAGGTTTTGCGCTGAAAAGATGACAAAAAACCCTTAATGACCTTATTAGTCTCCTCTGCAACTTAATTCCTGCTTTAGTTGGTTGGTGATTTACTAGTTGAGAATTGACCATTCAAGACTGATTATAGAATGGTGCTGCAAGAATCTTAATTGCTGTTTCACTGGTAGGACAGCAAAAGTGCTGATTTATATCAATGTGCTGTTGCAGACAGGAAAATATGACTCAATAATTGATAACCAGTTTGATAAAACTTCAAAAAAGTTTTCTTCAGTCCATACTAATTCTGCATAACAATGTTGTTCTTCCTGTAATTTCAACGTTTATAATCATATGATGTGTTGCAGCAATAGTTCACATTAATAATAATAACCCTTGCGTTCAATATGCACAGCTAAGAGACACTTGGGGATAGAGTTTTACAGTGAATTGGGGATGGAGCTTCATAGAGCAAGAGCGGAATGGCTGGAAGCTCATTGATTGATAGTAGGGTGGGTCACCACACACGGGGACGTGAAGCAGGCTACTCACTGCAGGTTGAGTGGAGATCGTGGCTAGGGTTGCAGGAGGTCACAGAGGTAGGGTTGGTCTTGGGGCCATGAAGGGATTTGAATGCAATGATGAGAATCTCAAATTCAGTCTGCTGGGAAATGGGGAGCCAGTGGAACTGAGTGAGAATAATAATAATAATAATCCTTGCATTTAATATAGCACTTTTCACATCTTCTAGTTGTCTCAAAGCACTTCACAGAATAAATTGCAAAGTGAATTGACTGTATATTTGTGGGTGAAATGTGACGGCCAATTGCATACAACAGTGTCTCACAAACAGACAATATAATTTGGACTGAAGTGACAAATTTATTATTGTTTGCATTTTTATTTTGCATTTTTGTTTATTATTGTTTGTTTTTGCTGAGGAATTATTATCAGGCATGTGGAGTAAGGAAACTTGCCAAAGGTTTCACCCTGCTGGGAATGAAACCCAGGTGTCACACTTGCAAGGCGAGTGCTCTAATCATTGAGCTACAGGACTCCACGAGTCCTGGGAGTGGTAGGGTCAACGATCCTGGGATAGGAGTGCCCACAGGCTGTAGTGATCTGGATGGAATGTGCTGGATTAAAAATGGACTCTAATCCAAGGCATGATCAATATGTATGCAAATTGTAACTACAGTTTCACTATTACTATGTTGCTGTTCCTAGTGCAAACCAACTCCGTGCCCACCATTCCCTCTTCGAACCCCTACAGTCCAGTTACTGCCCTGCCCACAGTACAGAGACTACGCTTGTGAAAGTCACAAAAAACTTCCTCTCTATCTGCGACCAGGGCTCCCTCTGCTCTTTATCCTCCTGGACCTGACCGGTGTCCGCTGCATTCGACACAGTCGATCACACCATCCTCCTCCACCGCCTGTCCTCCGTCATCCACCTCAGTGGGACCGCACTCGCCTGGTTTGAGTCTTTCCTCCCGCTTTTACCCAGTTACCTGTGGGGTACCCCAGGAATCCATCCTTGGCCCCGTCCTCTTCCTCATCTATATGCTCCCTCTTGGGGATGTCATTTGCAGACATGGAGCACACTTCCACATGTACGCGGATGACACCCAAGTCTATTTCTCCACTGCACTTTGCGACCCCCAGTCCACTGATGTTTTGTCAGCCTGCCTGTCAGACATCAGGAGCTGGATGAGTGCAAATTTCTTGCAGCTGAATGTTAACAAGACGGAGGCCATACTCTTTGGCTCTTGTCAACGTCTCCATTCACACAGCTCTCAACTACTCCACCTTCCCGGCCTGCCCCTAAAACTCTCCAAACCTGTGCGCAACCTAGGCTTCAGGTTTGACTCCCAACTGTCTTTACTCCCCGACATCCGATTCCTCACCAGCACTGTATGTGAACGCATTACAACATGTTAATTAATTCAGTTTTTTTCATTTCACTTTACTTATTAAACTTGATTTTAGTTCAATGTGACCCGATAAGTATAGGTCGATGAAGAGAAATTTAGATATAAATTTTTCATTGAGTAATCTGGAACTAAACTAAATTAAAGTAATCTGAAAATCTTTCCTCAGGGTAATAATCATATTATATATTTGAAAATATATAATATTTTTGTCACCCAATCCACGACTTGTTTGTGGGACACTGCTGTGTGGAATTGGCTGCTGCATTTTGCCCACCATACTTTGTCAATACACTTTAGGATATGCAGATGACACTCAACTCGTATCTCAGAAGGTTTGTCAGACATCGCATCCTGGATGAGAGCTAACTTTCTACAGACACCCAAATGAGCTTTGAACCATGCATCCATATCATGACCCTTTCCCACCTCTACAATGTTGCCTGGCTCCGCGACTGCCTCAACTCTCAGGCCGCCAAATAATATTTTGTATTGTACATCGCACAATTTTGTATTGTATTTACAGCATGTTCTGTAAACCACTTTAGACATCTTGAAGATGTGATAAGGCGCTGCAATCAAATACGTACAAGGATTACAATAATTTTTAATATAACTATGAATATTGATGTTATTCATGAACAATAACAACAACAACTTTGATGTATATAGTGCCCTCCACGCCGCACGGCATCTCAGAGAGCTTCACAATAATGGAACCCGGGCCCGAGCCATGGGCAGGGGGAAAATGGTGACCGAAGGCACGGTTGAAAAGGAAGGACTTCAGCTGAGACCAGAAACTAGAAAGAGAGGGGGTGCGGCGAAGGGAGTGAGGAAGGGAGTTCCAGACATTCGGTGTGTAGTGGCTGAAGGCAAAGCCGCTGATGGTGGAGTGGAGGATTTGGGGTACAAGGAGGAGACAATAAACAGAGGAGCAAAGGCAACGGATGCTGTGTTGGGGAGAGAGGTGGTCAGAGAGGTAGGGGGTGCAGAGGAGCGGAGAGATTTGAAAACAAGAGTGAGGATCTTAAAATCGATCCTCTCCAGGACAGGGAGCTAGTGAAGACTGGGGTAATCGGGGAGCAAAGTTTGGTGTGGGTGAGAATGCTGATGGCAGAGTTCTGAATGAGCTGGATTTTATGGATTTTGGTGGAAGGGAGACCAGCGAGGAGTGCATTTGCGTAGTCCAGTCAAGAACTGTTTTGATAGAGGTATGGAGTTTACTGCAGGTGAATGTGCATAGGGGCAGAGTTTTGGATCAGCTGCATTTTGTGGATCATAGGACTGGGGAAATGGATAAAGAGGGTATTTAAATATTCAAGGCAGGAGGTGACGAACGCATGGATGAGTGTTTAGGTGGCATTTGGGATAAGGTACGGTTGAAGGCAGGCAATGTGGCGGAGGTAATGGAGTGGATGTGGGGAAGAAAGGACAGCTTTGGGTTGAACCTGATGCCTAGGCTAAGCTGGGGAGGAGGTCAGAGCTGCAGGACAAAAGACATTGACTGAAGCCAAGGAGTGTGGCTTGTCAACATTTAACTGCAAACTGAGGTAACATTGGCAGACCTGGACTCAGAGCTGGAGGAGTAGAAATAAATATGTGTGTCATCCACACACCTGTGGAAGTTGAGCCTTTGTCTGTGGATGACATCACTAAGATGGATCATATCGTCGTGGAAGAGGTCAAGGATAGAACCACAAGGTGATGGGCTCTTCATTTCACCATTTGAAGAGAAACTGAAAGCAGTTTGTTGAGTCACACTCAAACTAGGTGAGTGTGGTTACAGTAACTGAAGAAGTATAGGCAGCAGAAAGGTTCAGGAGGATGAGGACAAACCACTCAGAATTTTGAAAACCCCTCAACCTTCTTTGCTTCAGCACAAAAAAGTTCCAGTTGTTCCAGTCTCTGCTTGTAGACCAATCTACTTATCCCCAGCAAGTCCATTGACAGGCTTTTCAATAATATTAGAAAGCAACACCAATTTTATATAACAATTTTGAAGCTCTGAGTGTTTTTTAATGGCCTATTATCAAAGCAATCTGAAACAGAAAGTATAATTGTGGGTGCATTGATGGAATGAAATTCACCTTGCTCCCGGCTGTACAGATGCAGCCTGAAGAGCTATAGTTTTACAATACATCTATCTATTTACAAGCCGAATGAAAGGTATAACATTTATTTTCATTGTGATTTGCTGCTATGCATGGGTGGAAAATGCAATCAGTGAACAACAACAGCAACAAAATTACATTTCTGGAGCGCCTTTCACATCGGGAGGACATCCCATTGTGTGCAGTGCACACAAAAGAAAATCAACTGCTTTACTTGAATTTTTTTTAACCAAATATTGCAATGATATTGAACCCCATTTTAACATTTTATGTGAATCCAGTTTGGTGTGAGATCAGAATTATCAGAATTATAGTCTATGTTTCTTCAGCTGAATTCACTTTATTTGAAAATGTAATGATTTGAGGAAAAAATTGTGGCTTTGTGTTTGCAGTTCATTCTCTTTCTTCAGTATTGACTGTAAACAAAAACACTGAATGTATTCTCTGAGATGATTTCAGTGAATAGTAACATTGCTCTATCTCCAATTATATTCTATTATGAATAAATTCATAAATTTATTACTCTTCCAAAATTGTATCTTTCTCTAAAGCTAATCCACTAATTTAAGAGTAGTGATCAGTGGCCGTGTGTGCATCTTGATATACCAATCATTTGGTTTAGTTTTCTATTGGATTTCTAGATGGGAGATGTGTTGCCAATCTGTGTTTGTCTGTGCTTGATGTTTCGCACATCTCCGTGAAGCTCTTTGAGACTTTGCCCGATTTGAAAGGTGCTACATGAATACAAATTGTTGTTGTTATATGCAGCTGAATAAAATTGTCCTTCTGACTAACAGGTGGCTAGACAGGTTAGGTAACCTACATACCAAGCTGTTTTGTATGCTGTACTTGATTCATTCAATCCGTAAAACTGAGAGATACACAAATGTTTCTCAAAGATCAGAATATTATTTGCATGTGAAATGAAAGGAAAATTATGCTTCTTAACTGCAGGCACGAACACACGATGGAACCAGTAGGTAAATATTTATTTGTCCATCCACGCACTACTTTGGGCTTTATATTCAACAGGTAGATGGGTATACCCTTGAATGCTCTAGGCCGGTTATATTTTCCAATCAGCAAAGGTTTAATTCTGTGTGTTCCAACAGCATTGGCACATGTTAGGATAGTTATTCGATCCTTATTTTGTTTAAATCTGGCAGCAGTCATTTCCCCAGCACCAGCAAGAATTGAAATAGGTAAACAACGCCAACTTAGCCCCGTCTCGTCGGCGTTATAAATTTGCTCTGAAGACAAAACATGCTTAGCGACTAGTTTATTGAAGAAGACACAATACTTATTTGCTGCCTCAGTGTCTGCAGATTTCTTCTCCCCAGATAGATCTAAACATCTTATCCCATATCGGCATTTAAAGCGCGAAAGCCATCCATCCGAAAATGCACATGGATCCATAATCCCCATTCTCTCATAATATTCCTTGGCCTTCTCAATTAGCATGGATCCGGAGCTTGAAGCACCCTCGGAATGCTTCAACAACAACAACAACAACAAATTACATTTATAGAGCGCCTTTCACGTCGGGAGGACGTCCCAAGGCGCTGTATAATAATCCTTGCATTTGATATAGCGCTTTCCACATCTTATCAACGTCCCAAAGCGCTTCACAGAATATACTGTAAAGTGAATTGACTGTATATATTTGTGGGTGAATCGCGGCAGCCAATTGCGCACAGCAGTGTCCCACACACAGTCATGGATTGAAATGACCAATTTTATTATTGTGGTTTTTTTTGGAGGGATTATTATTAGGCATGTGGAGTAAGGAAACTTGCCCAAGGTTTCGCCCTGACCTGCCTGGATTCGAACACAGGTCTCCCCAGCTTGGTCTCCCCAGCTTTCAAGACAAGGGCTCTAACCACTGAGCCACAGGAGCTCCACGAGCCACAGGAGCTCCACTCGCGAAAACCACTCGTATAACGCACTATCCAATTGATCCAGCTTCTGCTTGCGCAACTGACTTGTTTGTCTCAGCACTAGCATAAAATCACAATAATTTCTCCTTCTGGCACTTAATGTCGTAGATGGTGGAGGAACCGACATTGTACTTGCGCATTAACATGTTCCTATTTTTTCCTTTTTCTAGCCTTTTGCAGATGTCTATCTTCTGGTTTATTGTTAACACAACTCTTTTGCGCTTCTCACCTTTGCTGGTAGATGCCTGGTTTGAAACCATGATGCTGGGGTACAGGTCTACAGTCTATCGATAACGTCTGCAATGGCGGACGCGACGCAAGGGAAAAAAACGGCAGCGCCACTTTAAGGCACTACTAGCAGCATTCCAAAATACCTGTACTGTACTCTCATGTGACAATAGATTCACCAAATTCACCACCACGATTGTGCCGGATAAGATCTGGTTATTCAAATGGACCTTTTTTTGAGTTATATAATCCCATATAACTGGCATATAACTGATGCCAGTTATATGGAAGCTATGGTTGATTGGGTCACAGATAAACGGGATTTTACTTTAATAATAAATAATCTTTTCCTTTGATATAGCACCTTATTATAACTTCAGAACACCTCAAAACACTCTATAGTAATTAATTGTGAAGTACATTGCTGGAGTTTGACAGTCTAGGTGCCAAGAAACTGCAAATACTATAACCATTTGATTCATTTCCATCTGTCTGGTATGATGAAGTATTAAAGACGGTGTTGCATCCAGATTCGTACTGTAGTCAACATATATGTGAATTTCAATACAGTAACATTTGCATTTGTGTCTCAGAGTGCTTAAATTGGAACCATCACTTTGGACAGTTCTGAGCAGAGTGAAAATCTAGCCCTATTTTGCATTTTCTATATTTGTAAATTTACATATCTTAGATTTCCAACAGCTGGATTTTTACAATCTCTGACTTTCAAATTCCATTGCAACATCAGCACAGCCTTGGCTAACTTTCTACAACAAAGTAAGATTCGACTTGTCTCACAAAGTAGGACTTCAAGCATTCTAACTAATTCAGAAAGGATGAAAAGAGATTTTTATGCTAACGAGTTTTAAGTTCTACTCAAGCGAATTCTAAAATAGCCATTTGATAACATCTGCCCACTATGATAAGCTCATCAACTCTCCTTAACAATCTCCTGGAACATGTGTTTTGATTGTTTTTAAAGAAAAGTAATTTTATCCCTCTTCATGACAATAATTTCAAGTAAAACTGTTGCTGCTCCAACTCGAATGTTGGGATTGCAATCTGCAAACCCGTTTTTTGGTGCCGAAAGTCACACTCGTTACATATTTAACAAGTTTGATAGTGAGATTGGAGATAGTGAAAATCCCATGAATGATTGATGCAAATGAAGACATATCAACACAACATCAAATTAATACTGAAATAATTGTGGTGCCGATCTCTGACCATCATTGCCGCAGGCGTCTATGTTACAAATGGAATGAATAATACAGTGTGCTTTTGTAATGAGAACAAATGCAAATTTAATATCTTGTACATTTACAATTTGATTTGCAGTGTTCGAAGGAATCTGTTGACATTTAAATTTCAACAACATAACCTTCAATTTTTAAAAATTTGACAGCCAACAAATTGCAAAAATCCTGTTTTACACTAAGCAAAGATCTAATGCAGACTAGACTGCTTGATTTCATGAGCTAGCACAGAAGATAGATCAGAGATTTCCTGAGGAAATTTGACTGCTTCAGAAAAACGTCAAATTGTTACTCCTTCTAACTGCTTTGTATATTTTTTATAAAAAAGATGTGATAAACCTGATCTCCACCTCCAGTAATTCAGCATTCCTCCAGTACAACAACAACATTTCATTTGTATAGCACCTTCATTTAGCACCTTCACGTCGGGAGGATGTCCCGAGGTGCTGGACAAGGTGCTTCGGACAGGGAAGGCTGACAAGCAGTGTGTTGATATAGTCAAGCCTGGATGTGATGCAGGCATGAATGAGAGTTTCAGTGGCCTGAGGGGTGAATTAGTGGCGGAGTCAGGTAATGTTTTCAAGGTGAGGGAAGGCAAAGCAGGTCATTGCTTCGATGTGGGGGAGAAAAGACAACTAAGGAACGAAAAAGACACCTACATTCCTGACTGGCTTGTGGATATGGATTGTGTATGAATCCAATTTCACTCAAACTTCTGACTTAAGGCTTGAAAGGACTTGAACCCACAACCCTCTGGTTCAGAGGCAAGAGTGCTTCATATTTCCCAGTCCACCTCCCTTTCAGTGAAGTGCATTTTGGCAGTTTCCAAACATGAAAAGTGCAAAGTCTGTTGTTGATGCTGTCAAATGAGCCACAATGATGCTCATTTTTAGTTTCTTATTACTTTTAAAGAGCCCCATCAAATATTTCCCTGTGATTTAGATATCTGTATTCTGTAGCAGTAAGTTTTTTAAATGGTCTTGGAAGATGCATTAGTTTCTCAGCAATCAACACATAGTGATGCGTATGGAACTGAAGCCGAAATTCGAATGCATTAACATTTTAGGAGTTTTATTGATTGACTGGCTTGGATTCAATTCGATATGGTTTTAAAAAAAATGGAGCAGCAGAAATTCATGCATACAAAGTTTCTTACCCATCGTCAAGTGCGAAAGCCATTTAATTCTGTGCTACCTTGCTGTGTAGAAATTCCTCCAGAATGTTTTGACCTGAGTATGAAGGTTTGAATTCTCATCAGCATTGTGAATTTCAGAGGTGCTGCCTGATTTAATTACAATGTGTATTTTAACAGTCTACCATTATGTCTTGGCATATATAGAAGTGTGGTAGTGCTGAAAGCAATCCAGAAGGGAATTGAAGACGAGCCAGGATGTGTTGAAGACAGACTAGGATGAAATAAAGACCATCTGTGGAAAGAAATCAAAACTGTTCAGTGGAGAATGCAACAACCGTCTCTGGCCCTCAAAAAAAAACTTACCTCAAAATGCTTGTTGAGGAATGTTGAAATCTAGATAGATTGTACTTGAGAATCCAGTCATATTATCAGCTTTTTCACTGGATCTCTTTGATATCCAGCTGTTAACTGAATTATATTTTTTCTCTTTCACTGTTCCATTTGTTTTTCTAGCACTTCACTAGTGCAGACCTGAGGTGGTTTGGCTCTGTCCCTGCCTCAGGCCTTACTCCATTACTCAAGGAGTCTGAAAATATCTTTCTCTACACCACCTGGAATTGTAATAATAATCCCTGCATTTGATACAGTGCCTTATCACATCATTGAGATGTCTCAAAGCGCTTCATGGAATGTATTGTAAAATGGATTGTCTATGTATTTTGTGGGTGAAACGCAGCAGCCATTTGCGCACAGCAGTGTTCCACAAACAGTCATACGGATCGAATGGGTACTTTTCATTTCAGGAAATGGGTACTTTTCATTTCTACCTCAGGAAAACAACCGGATTTCTACTTACTAATCGGTAAACTCAAATCTCAGGCATTTCCGTCAGGTTCCTGTGTCCCCTTCAGCAATACATTTCTTTCCTTAACCAGGAGTTCTGCAGTGTGTATTGGTTGGAGTACTCGTCTCACAAGTTTGATTCTCAGGCAGGGCGCAATGTTAGGGAAGTTTCCTTATTTCACCTGCCTCTGCTTACTTAACAGTAAGTAGGAACCCAGTTGTTCATCGATTGGTGATTTGCTTTTCTTGGAATAATAATCCATTCAAAAAAACCTATGAAAATAATAATTTGGTCACAACTGTTTGTGGGACACTGCTGTGTGCAATTGGCTGACACATATTGCCCTCAAAATATACAATTTACCTTATAGTATATTCTGTGAAGTGCTTTAAGATGTCTTGAAGATGTGATATGGTGTTATATCAAATATAAGGATTATTATTAACTATTCCGTTCAATTTCTCAGGTGATCAGTTTCTGAAAACTCTCGGCTTGTAGCCAACTAGTTTTGACCTCAAAGATGTTTGTTTGATAATAGCAATCAGTTAGCATGAATAGATAGTGCTCATTCTTGAATTTTTTAAAAAATGTAAATGTTTTGACGTTACTAATTATCCAGAAATTGTGAATAAATAATCTGTGATTCCTATAGCTCTTGTCTATGATATTCTCAAGATACTGAAAAACATTGCTACAATTGTCACTCTAATTGTATTTTCTTATTTGTTTTATCAAATGACTCTTCTTTGAGAGTGTTATGTTTCGCATGACTGAATCTGCAACATAGACCACCATTTGGATTTGAATTCATTATGGAAGGACTGATGTGATTTTAAAATAGCTGAGGCTTGAAATTACTCAAAGTTTTAGCTTTGAGTGAATTGCTTTAAGATGTAACAGACTTCTGCAAAAATTCACAAATCTGGTCTTAATTTGGATTCCAGTTTTCTAAAAGAACTGTGGAGAATCGGTTTGAAAAATAAGAGTGAATTTGATGCATTTCTGAAATTCTGTGTCATTTAAAATTTTGAGGTAATGGATAAAATGTACACCATTTGAATGCCAATTGTCTTAAGGCTATGACTGTGAGAGTTTGCAGGCTTCCAGAGTCAATTGTAAGTTGTTGCTGATTATTTTAAGTGACAGTAATATCCACACGGAAAGCAACTATCAATTAGGAACTGCAATAGCTCAGGATTAATTTGTATGGAGTGAGTTTAAGATTAAGATTAGCCCAAGTGGGTTTTAATGGATTAATCTGGTCGATATTCTTAATTATATCAAATTAATCGAGATTGTTTAGTGGCAGGCATCAATACTAAGCCACTTTCTACTTCATTTCAAACACTAAATGAAATCAAAATCAAGTATCTACAATCAAATAAATAATGAGTTTTCTTTATAATGGATTATGAGGCACGCTTAAATAGTTTGAATTTAAGTTGAATTTCCAGTGGGTATAGGGTCCACAGCAGGAAATTACCCATGTTATTGCTCTCTTCTAAACAAATGTCGTACCAATTAAACCAAGCAAGAATACAAACCTCGGATTTGCTGTAAAATATAGTCAACCTCAACCTACAACGATTTCAACAAATATAATCTAACAAAACTAGTTGCGAGATACTTGTAGGATTTATTGACTTTGATGGTGTGCACTTGTAATGGGGACTATACATGATAAATTCCAACATGTGATAAACAATGCCTCCATTCCTACGGGAACAGATATAAATGGGCACTCAGCCGGAAGAGTGCACACTTACACTTGATTATGCTAACTCCCTGCTTGTCGGTCTTCCCAAATCTTCACTCCACAAACTGCAGTTTATTCAGAACTCTGTAACTTGTGTTATCTCCTGTAACAGGCTCTGCAAACTTCCCCCACTCCCATCCTCACCCAGCTCCACTGGCTCCCCATCCCCAGAGGATAGAGTTCCCCTCATTTGCCTCACCCCACCCTTGCCTCCTTCAAGTTCCATCTCAAGACTCTCCTCTATCATCCCAATCCCAGGCTCAGGCCCAAATCCCAGACTGTCCAACACCTTTGGGATGTCCTCCTGATATGAAAGGCGCTGTACAAATATAATTTTGTGGTTGTTTGTTTTGTAATGATACATCAGTCAAGGCTATTTTGTTCGAAAGTGATGATTTAAATACTGGAAATAGGTAGTAATGGCTGAGCATTTGTACTGTGCCAAGGTATGTTGATTTGAAGTTGGACATGCATTGTCTGTCATGTTGGCCAGCAAGCTTGCACTATTTTGGCTAAGAAGGTTATTCCTAAGAAACAGAAAAGCATAAATAAAAACCTTATTTTTAGATTGACCTTTTTGAAGGTAACATGATAAGGCACTGAACTGCATCGCAACATTTCGCCCACATTTATACAGTCAATTCACTTTGCAGTATATTTTGTGGAACGCTTTGAGACGTCTAGAATATGTGAAAGTCACTATATCAAATGCAAGGATTATTATTGAATTATAAATGAGTACTGACAATGTTTAATAATACTCGGAAATCATTTGATGGGATAAGCTTTCCGACTGCACAATGCAGATATGAGTCGCCATCTGAATTGTTGCAATTTTATAAGATCTCTTAATGTGTGGTATAAATTACTTCGTAAACATCCAGTACCATGGTAGTGCCATAACAGCATCTAATTTCTTAAAAGAACTCTTAATAAAAAAAGGTGCAATTGTTTATTGTTTACTAACAACAAGTTATATAATACAGGGTAACATCACAGAGTACTTAACAGTGGCAGAGGAGCCTGACACCAAGCTATGGAGCTGTGGGTGGGGGAAGGAGGTGCATGTAAGAACAGACTAAAGGTTTTCAGTTGCAACTTAAAAAAGTGAATAGAGGGGAAAGGCTACCTCATAGGGTATGAGGTAGAGCGTTACAGAGTTTTGGGGTGTAGTGGCTGAATGTGCAACCTCCAATGATGGAGTTGAGGATGCAAGGGACTAGAAGATCAGCGCCAGTCGAGCAGAGTTACCGGGGTGGTGGACTGAGGAGATGAGGTCAGAGAAGTAGGGAGGTGCCACGGAGTGAAGGGATTTGAAAACAAGAATAGCCTTACAGTAGATCTCCTCCAACACAGTTGGCTCTTTCTTTCTGCAGCCTGTTATCCATAATCAACAACAACAAAATTACATTTATAGATAGATTTATAGATATCACATCATTGTCACATCACAATGATTTCATCCAAAAGTTAAAAGAAAACACCAGATGAGCCTTGAAATATAATTGCTTGAAATTCCGGCATTTATAGAGTACATCTGAGTTTCATAAAATCCTTCATTTCCTAGATGGCATCTTGGTAGTGATTTGCAAATTAAGTATGCAGTAGTTTTTAAATTATCAGGACTGCATTAAATTTTCTGAGTGTTATCTGCGTAACTCAGATGCCAATTAGCTTTTCTTTGGATGGGAGGGAGAAAAAGAAGAAACGCAATGAAACATTTGAATTCCTTTAGCGCTTTATAAGCTCCAAATCATCCTGCAGTGTAACAAATCACCTAAAATTGAAATGAATGCTGCTAGCAATCTGTGAAGAAACTTGCCTTTGCCTACTTTTATCAAAATTCCAAAACACAAATGCCCATATGTTATACGTTATAATTAAATGGTTTTCTAATGGTATTATTCTAATGCGATAAGCATTAGATTTAAGCACTGATTGGATTCAATGGGGCTGGAAGGAAATATTTGTAAATAGATAGATGAGGAAAGAAGAAGATATGTGGGTGTTCGTTCATATTTTTCAATTGCCAATTGACCCATGAGGGCAAGATTAAAATCTTCTACTCAACCTTGCAATCAGACCACAGATTGTGAAAGATATCCAAGGCATTTTGGCGAAACTGCAACACTTTATGCATTTGGCATTGCAACAGAACATGCACTGTTTGGGGATTCAAATAAGATTGAAATTAAACAATCAACACAAACAAATAAAATGAACTAGGCATTTGCATGCTGCGGCTTCCAGCAACCTAATATATTGGCTAATCAAAATATACTAATGTGGTAGCATAGAGATTTTCCTAACAACATTTTTGTGAAAATCATAATTTGGGGGGAAAAACCACAAAGAAAAACAAATTGATATAAGTAATCCGTGCATTTGACATAGTATAGTAGAAGCCCATTTATCCGTGACTCGATGCACCGGCGTATAAACGGCACGCCAAAAAAAAGTCCCCATTCGATAAACAAGAACTTATCCGGAACAATAGCAGTGGAGCATTTGTAAATACATAAATAATAACATAATAACGGAATATTGTATTGGTACTTATTGTTAAAACTACTCTCTTGCACTTTTTCCCTTTGCTGGTAGATACTGCGCTTAAAGCTATAATGCTGCGGTTGAGGTTTATAGTCCAGCGATTCTTTTTAAAATGGAGCACGCCAAGCAGGGTAAAAAAAACGTAGAACGTATGACTTTAAAGTCATACTTGCGGCAAGCTGATAACGCTAGCCGATAACCCACATTGTCGCGTAGGTACAGTATTTCAGTTGCCGCTAGTAGAATCTGGGGCTTTGGCTTGTAGCGAGTAAAGTCGCGCGACTTTAAAATCGTGCTGCCCTTTTTTTCACCCACTTGGCGTCCTCCATTTAAAAAAGAATCACTGAATTGTAAACCTCAATCAGTAAAGGCGAGAAGCGCAAGAGAGTAGTTTTAACATTAAGTACCAATACAATATTCTGTTATTATCTGTATTATGGTGTGTGTCAAAAGAACTTTAATTTTTAAAGGGCTGCCCGAATATCCAGCAGGTGCTTTAACCGGCATTGGCCAGGTCCCATAGGTGCTGGATAAACGGGCTTCTACTGTACCTTATTTTACATAGTACAGTACCTTAAACAAATGTTGTTGAAATGTGTCAAAGTGCTTCACACATATTCTTTCATTTGATGAGCCAAAATACTGAAAACAAATTCTGATTTAATAGCAAAAAAAATTACCGTCAGGTTTGACCACAATTCTGTACTCTGTTCTCCACAGCTGTATTCACAGGTGTTTTGAATTTGTGGCATTAGGGGTCAAGTGGCTTGTTTGTTGCTTCAGTATGAATATCATTATCAGATCCATTATTGTTGGTGAATTGTAGGTTAGGAGCATTATCAGTGGATGTTACTTCAATCTTATATCAAAATCAGATTTCTTCCAGTTTCTGTTTGGAAATGTCAGCCACCTGCATGCTATGTTATTTCATGCTTTAGAAACTGTGCTCCTCACATTCAGATGAGTGGCAGCTCCATTGTTCGGACAAAGTGAAGTCTGACCTGGATGTATTTTGATGCTAGACCTGAGAATCTGTAAAGGTGTTGAAAATAGAATTTAATGGAAGGTCCATAGATCTGCCAGGAGTCTAAATGTTAATGGAGGCCTTTCTATTTTGTACACATGGATAGATCCATTGTATGTCCATCAAACATGTCCATTAAATATTTTCCTGGATATTGACAGTTCTCTACTTAATTTCTCTACTTAATATAAGTGTATATTTCATTCATCATATTGCTTCCGGAGTTGTTACATTGTTCAGTTTTGTAGCATTTCCTCATTAATCCCACTTCTTGTTAAGCAAACGAGTTCCTCATAAACCTATCTGCATGTTACCTTAAATATCTTTGATAGTAATATTTGGTAATCCAGTAACAATATCAAAATGCAATGCAGAGCACTGGCAATTTACAAAATTCTAATCTAATGAATGGGTAGGTTAGAAGCGCCAAACAAAGCAGATCTGCGATACTGAATGAGCAACATTTATACTCTAAAATACAGTTGTGAATCCGCTGATAGACAAGATTTGTGCTCTATTATCTCCACATCTGGAAAATAGTCTTTCTTCTTTACAATGCAAAGCTCAGGAAATATTGGATAATGCATTTTACATTCAGTGTGTATATTTCTAAACAGTTTTACCACAAATCATGAAATTCAAGTGCAAAATCCATAAAGCACTGCTGTAGTTGAAAACCTATTTGAAATACTTAATTCTAGATCAATTTCTGGATTACATATGAAACTGCCAGTCAATCCAGTGGCATCAATAAAGTTGCTACCAGATAGGAAGATTTTGGTTTTAGTCTTTTTTCATATGCTTTACATATCAGTGTTCCAAATACAAGTATAAATATAAGTATATTTAATATGTTTCATAATCTTTTACTTTTCAATATGGATTTTTTCGTTTTAGTCAGAGAAGATTTTTGACGCAGTAACCTCAGAAGAGTAGATATCGCTTTGATCATTAAAAAATGACCCTAAAGCTGATTTTATCATCTATTGGGAGTCCAATAACACTACAGGAGCCCCAGGCATTCAGAAATGGTGAGCATAGGAAATACAATGTGATTAATTCTCAACAGCAAAGTCACTGGCAATGAAGCAGTGACTGCTACAATATGACAGCAATATATTTCAGTCAAATAAATGCAGCAAGGAAATATTCAAGAATTGTGAAACGCTATTTAAGAATGGATCTGCTGATTGTAGTGTTGGAGGTGAGGGAGGTGTGACTAGGGCTGAAAATGTTGATGTTTGCTGGCAGATTTAAGAATGATTCAACATCTTATCAAATCTTTTATGAAACCTATACTCTTCCATCCACTTGGCCTTTGGAGTAAACACTCCCCCTCGACTGAGACTTCATTGTTTTTTCCAAAGTGGTTTCTCAAGTAAATTTCGGGGGCCATTTTAGACCATCTAGAGCAGTGGTTCCCAACCTCGGGTCCTGACCCAAATCGGGTCGCAAAGCGTCATCAGAATTTTTTTATTTCTCTTTTTAGTGTTGAAAATGCTTTTTCAATGCTAAAAAAAAGGCGACACTGCCAAACAAATTGTACAAAGAGTGTACATACGAGTTGCGCTGAGTCCTCAAAACAGACGGAGATGTTGTTTTGGCTAAGCTTTGCTTCTGTCATGTTGTTGCCCCCTAAGGGTCGGGAGGACCTATCGGTGGCTAATTTGATTTGCAGCAAAAAATATTTGGGTCAGAGGGACCTATTGGTGGTTAATTGCAGCAAAAAAAAGGTTGGGAACCACTGATCTAGAGGTTTGAGGCCTGATTTTTAAAATTCTATCTCCAGGGGCAACATTTGATAGTTGTTTCATGGAATGACGGTTTGATTTAAAACTTCTGTAACTGGATGCTAGATTGGAGCATGGGTCTGACCACTGTACTGAAGCCAGAGGATGTTTCAAGGTTGAGTGCATAGTCACTTGGCTTCTGACTTTTAACATGGGGCATAGCCACATCAAAACCTTTTGCATTTACCAAAAGTAACACGATCACCACACATTTCATATATCCTGTGCAGTTCTGGGAAAGTCCTCCTGATATGAAAGTCACTCTCCCATATGTATGGATTTTAAAATTATTTTATTGTTTGAAAGGGAATATTTGGCATATTCTGTAATCATTGTTGTCAGATGTTTCCTACTCAGATGTCAGATCTCAGAGTTTGAATTTTATGATTGAAACTCATGGTCTAATGTGGCACATTCAGTTCATCTTCCATTCATTTGTACCACACATCTTGAAAACTCTGCTTTACATATTAACCAGAAAGGTTCCGGAAACATGAACTGCTGAATGGATGGTGCGGGCAGGCTGATAGGGGGACAGTAGGTCAGAGAGATAGGCGGGGGCAAGGCCGTGAATGGCCTTGAAAGTGAGGACGAGGATCTTGAATTTGATCCTCTGGGTGACGGGGAGCCAATGGAGACGGGCGAGGGCGGGAGTGATGTGGTTGCGAAGCCTGGTAGGGGAGAGTACACGAGCTGCAGAGTTCTGAATGATCTGCAGCCTGTGAAGGGAGGAGCTAGGGAGGCCGACGAGGAAACAATTCCCGAAATCGATCCTGGAAGTGGATAAAGGCGTGGATGAGGGTTTGGGCAGCGTGTGGGGTGGGATAGTGGCAGAGTCTGGCAATATTGCGGAGGTGATGGAAGGCTGTGCCGGTCATGGAGCAGATGTGGGGGAGGAAGGATAGCTCAGGGTCGAACAAGACAGCCAGATTCCTGATTGGCTTCGAGAGGTGGAGAGAGCAGCCTTGAAAGCTGATGTTGTCAGTGCCTGAGGTGCGGAGATGCTGATGTAAGCCAATCAAGGAGGGCTTCCGTCTTATTGACGTTGAGTTGTAGGAAATTTGCCCTCGTCCAGAACTCAATGACGGACAGACATGCAGTCAGAACGCCAGTGGTCCTGGCATTGAGGGGTGTCATCTGCGTACATGTAGAAATTTACCCCATGTCTACGGATGATGTCGCCCAGGGGGAGAGTGCAGAGGGTGAAGAGCAGGTTATAAATGCAAGTTGTTGT
Source organism: Hydrolagus colliei (assembly GCA_035084275.1). Classification (NCBI taxonomy): domain Eukaryota; kingdom Metazoa; phylum Chordata; class Chondrichthyes; order Chimaeriformes; family Chimaeridae; genus Hydrolagus; species Hydrolagus colliei. The sequence goes on along the minus strand of CM068747.1, from coordinate 15,948,488 downwards.
TGTTGATGCTCTTAAACATGATGATGGGTCATCATGTCAGACATGATTCGGGGGAATCAAAATAAATCCAGTGAAAATGAGAACTGAACAGTTGGTGCTCCGTATAACCTCTAGTATGTGTGAGATAGGTGTAGTTTGTTGCTATGGTAACCTTTTTGAGTCTGAGAGAGTCAATACCTTCTCACGTTCCAAAGCCTACCATACTCTTCTCTTATTGGGCTAGGGAAAACTGTACATACAATATTTATGTCATTGAATGAGCCAAAGACAGACCTCTGCCCTACCCCCTCCCCGCCAAATGACGGTTAAATGCTGCAAACCAGAACTCCCTTGTGTAAACTATTCTATTACTTTTAGTGTAAAGGTTACTTGAGTTTGTGAAAGACCATGATAAATCAAGACAGACAAAAAAATTCAAGTTAATATGATTTTTATCCAAGATAAAACAGCAAAGTATAACAGCTGTAATAAGTTTACAACTGCGGTGTGCAGTTCCAAACTATCAGGTGATCAAGTCAGTGTTTGAGAAATATCGGCTTGCCTGCAGTAATGCTTTAACCGATGAGTTTTCTTTATAGTCGTTCACTCTTCTGACTTCTTTGAGAAATTTGATCCTTTATGCTTCTGGTCAAGCACACCAGTCTGATCTCATCAATCCCATTCTCTCTGACACAATGCAGACCCCTTGGGATTGATCTCGTCAACGGAAGGTTAACCTCACTATCTTCCATCACCATTGTTTCCTCTCCTGGAGGATTCTGGATCTTACATTTGACACAATCCATTCGATAAATCCTCTTCCCTCTGCAGGCATTTAAGAACAACTCAATGTGAGAAAGAATCAATGTGAGTTCAGTCATCTTGTCTCACATTCTATAGATATCCGCGAAAGGCTCGTCGAGACCCATCACGTTTACCGGATGCTTTGATGAGAAAATTATAGATAAATGTTGGGTGCCCGTCACAAAAACAGGACTGAAATAGATTTATTCTATTTCACAGCATTAAACTGTTTTTTTCCAACATGCATCCTGTCACACATTTTGTTCAGTGACATCTCATAAAGAACAGATTTATATCTTAAAGCCTGAAGGAACAAGTTTCTGTCATTGATAGGAACAAGATCTCCCCCACAACCTTTTGATTTTGATGAAGTGGATGGCTTCATAGCCAAATATCTGAAATTCAATTTTACTCTTTCACATATACACCCGGTTGTCACATATATGACACAAAACCTTCCTCCTGAAAAGATGAATGGCAATTCAATAAGCAGATTTTATGACTGAATGATCTCCTGTCAAGGAATAGTACACGATTGGTAAAACGTTCATCGGGGTAGTTTATATGCCTACGTCTGATTACTGAGGCAGTGAAGGTAATTTTGGATTATGGGGTGAATATTGCATTACTATTCCCGGGGATATGTGTATTGATTCTATTTAACGGAAATTCACTGTAGAAGTAAGAAATATTCATTGAAAAAAGGTACAAACTGCTCTTTGCAGGTTATCTTGGAATGCAAGAATATTTAACGTTGCTTTGGAGGTTGCAAAGTGCATTTTGGTTGCAGAGGGGGGCCCTGTGTTTCATTTTAAATGTTATTAGTTACCAGGACCATGTTTTGGAGGTAGCAATCAAGAGTTTGATTCAATCACCAAGGCCAAGAAGCTGAAAAAACAATATATCTGCTTCAAAATTAGAAATCAATTGTGCCATTAAATGACTACAACTTACAATGAATTACAAATGTGTGGATAACATCTGCTTCTGCAGATTTGTGACGATAAACCGTATTACACTATATCAACCACACAAGTCATCTTTTATTGAACTAATTTTAGTCAGGAATATCAAGCCAAAATACTTTGTGACCAACTGTTCTGTAAATTTATTTTAAATCAGGGATACAGTCAAAAGTCTACCTTTGGTGGGGAGCCTCAACTTCAGTCCCTAGGAGGAGAAATTTTAAATAGATCTAGATTTCAGCTGTTCTCAGCATTTTAGAGTGTGCAAATCCTAGAACCATAGAATATTACAGAAGAGAAGGAGGCCATTCTTCAAATTGTGCTTGTACCAGCTCTTTGGAAGTGCTACCCATTAAGTCCAACTCCCCTGATCATTCCCAAAACCTCACAATTTTTTCAGCTTCAAGTACCTATCCAATTTGCTTTTGAAAGTTGAATTTCTTTCCACTACCATTTTGGGCAGTGCATTCCAGACCGTAACAAGTCTCTGCATAATATAATTTCTTCTCATCTGGTTATTTTGCCAATTATTTTTTAAATCTATACCTCTTGAATACTGACCCACCTGCCAGTTGAAAGGGTGTCTCCCCATCTACTCTATCGAAACCTCCAATAATAACCTTATAACAAGATCGGGAAAATGGCATAAAAATTAAGTAAGTTTTGATATTGCCAAAACGATTTTGATACAACAAATCCTGCATGTTCTTGGATGTGTCTCATTGGACTTTTTTTTTCAGATTTCAATTTTAAGTTTGACTTTGTCTGTTGCTTCGCTATCAATTTCAGTTTTGAACTATTGATTTTTGAATGGTCGCTTTTCCATCAATTTTATTTGGAATAGTTGTGCTTATCCAATTAATGTTTTCGAATTGTTTTGGAGGAGTAACTAAACATGACAGTGCCAGATAACCAAACTTATGTGCACAGTTTAATTGATGACTATTTTTGCTGATGTTAGTGTATGGTTCCTTACACTCCCATACTCAATGCATACTTCAAGGCAGTACTTTCAATAGTGTCATCTGTAGTTGGAAAAAAATCTTGAAACATCATTGAACCAGATGCCAAATATAAAACCATGTTATGTTCACACTGACCCTTCGTACCCATTTGACTTTCAAGCTTTGTTTCAAGATCATGTTTTGTGGTAGATAGCAATATCAATGGCAAGCTGTGTGGTTTAACTGTTGCCAATCTGCGAGTAATCATTTCTGGAATTAGGTAAATAAAACAGGATGCAACTCTCCAGGGAGAGAGTAAACATCCATTCCAACAATCTATCGCTGGCATTTACATGTGTAGGTCAGATGCATGGAATTCTCAGTTTTGTTTGGATAGTCTTATCCTTAACACCTAGGTGATGGATTCCCGCATGTGTCAGAAACCTGGCTGACCCCCCAAAAAAAAAGTCACCACTCTTTTCCACAGTGTTCCTCTGTGAAGCAGGCAGCTTAAATTTGAGGTAAAGGCATCACAGACATACTGAAACCTTTCCCCCTATATACCAATAATAATCCTTGAATTTGATAAAGCGCCATATCACGTCTTCGAGCCATCAGTTATGGATTGAGTGACCAAATTATTATTATTTTTTAATGGATTATTACCCCGGAAAAGAAATCCATCAATTGAGTAACAGTGCGGTTCCTACTTACCGCAAGATGTGTGGAGTGAGTAAACTTCCCCAACGTTTCTCTCTGCCTGGAAACAAACCCAGGTCCTCTTGCTTGCAAGACTTTACTAAGAAAGCTACAGGACTCTACTCCCACCCATCTTTGGAAAATCAACATCCACACAGATTTCTAAAGGACGTTTAACACCAATCAAAAAACAGTGCCTCACTCTAACTTAGTAATTGTGTGGGATCAGATTATAAAATGTTTCAATGATGTTGATTTAAAAAATCCAATTAGTTATTTATTTTCCGGAACAGGACACTTTTAATGTGGTTCTACTTATGTCCACATTATCTGGTTTCTGAATTCAAAATCAGTATAGTTTGAGAAAAACAAGATTGGGGGACAAAACACGAATATCACAATTTTACTACAGTGTTCAATGTTGTTAGTTTCATCTTCTGTGTTCTGTTTCAACCGTATTACATGTTTTGTCAGCATGGGCTATGAGTTCAAAAGATTAGATGGTTTCAAGTGAAGTTTCTAGAATCAGGTGTAATTGTCTTTGTTGTGTGCTTCTCTCTTATTCTGTAACTGAAACCACAAGGGATTTGTGTCTTTTATTTCTAAAGAACAGTGTGATTTAAAAAGAAAAGAAAATTTGTGAGCTGCAGCCATAGTTTTTTTGTTTTTTTATCTGCCACAAATTAGATGAGATATAAGTTGACAAGCGATTCAGGAACAAGGTGATGTCTTCAGATAAGAACGGAATTTTCAGACCATACTGAAAGTACTTTGATAATAGAATTTCTCAACATCCTTTCAGAATTCCTTGACCTGTTGTTTCATTGCCCTTTTGGAAGATCATAGAGCATAAGTAAATGTTAAAGACATATGGAAGTACTTTGAAAATACCAACCACCGTAGTGAGTGGGAAACAGCGCCGTTTGATTGCAGCAATTACCAAACAGACCCGAAAGTCACAGGCTTGATTTCAACCGGTGCTGGGTTATCTGATTTCAAGAGCGCAAGATGTTACAACTGACCTCAGGATCAGGAAAATGGAAATAAAGTTCATAACCTTAATAGATATACATGGGAAATTCCACATTTCTGACCTAACTATTGTTTATTATAGGTAAGAACACAATTAGGCTTAGTTCTGACGTTCTCCTCCCACTCAGCCCAACCCCAACTACTCTGAGATGCCACCCTTGGTGAAGATATGTAAAATCAAGTTGTTTTTGTTGTAGATGAAGGGTCGTGGACCTGAAACGTTGATTCACTTTTCCTTTCACCATAGATGCTGCCTGACCTGTTGAGTGTTCCCAGCGATTTCTTGTTTTTGTTTTAGATTTCCAGCATCTGCAGTATTTTTCGTTTTTGTTGTTGGCTGAATAAACCGCCGACACCCACTGCCATACCTTACTTATGAAGAATAAACATTTGGATATGTTAATAACATTTTGGAGTGAGAGACTGGTGCCTGTAGAACTGTAGCACAGCAGGAGACAGTGCCTTCATGAGAACAAATAAAACAAATTATACAATGTTGCCTCATTGTAACATGAGGTTGGGATCCATAAAATCTCAGCCCTCCAAAGGCCACATAGTTAGCTTCACTGTACGTGCAAAACCAACCAGTTCCTGTGCTTTAAAAATTGCCAATTGCTATGTTAGAAAGCAACTTAATGACCCAAACGTTGGCCATTTTAGAGCAACATTTGGCATATGAGAATCGAGCGAGTTGGTTGCACCCACGCACAACAACAACTTGCTTTGATATTGTGCCCTTCATGCAGGGTAGTGTCCCAGAGTGCTCCAAGCGACGTGCACTGAGTGGGGTGCACAGTATCTGGATGATACAAACTTTTTTATCATTATAGATGCAAGGAATAGATTGTGGGAGGCTTTGACATTTAAAAATCCGGTGGAGGTAACTAAAATGATTTTAAAATAGGGTGGAGGAAGTTGCCATCGTGGTCCAGTGGGTAAAGGCACAGTTGAGTGCAACATTTATGATCTGAGCCTGCAAACTAGTTGCTGCCTCCTACTTGTTCTTGTTTAAACGTGTGAGGTCAAGGAGCAGACTCCTGAGTTTCTGAATGTTTTATTTAATGCAATGGAGGATGACCTCTTCCTTTATTGGTTACCCTGTGGAGAATCATGCAAGGTGAACTGTTGATCTTCACGTTACTCTTATGTTGCCTATGTTGTGCTGCTTGAATGTTTAATATGATTCCCATAGGGTCTCCCCCCTAGTGTTTCTCTGTTTCTGCTTCCTAACCTAGATCTTGGTCCAAGTCATGATAACAGCAATTTATTGAGATGCATCACGTGTGTTTTCAAATGTGAATGAATCATTCATGCAGGTGTGAAATACGTTTAAATAAAGAACATCTAGAAGAATTGCAGGACAGATGTATATTTACGAATGGGCCATCAGATAAAAGTGGGGAGTGGATATTGTATTTTGTACATTAGAGTCTCAAAATCCTTGGCACTATTCATAAAATAAGGAAGTTTTTCATGGTGTCCTCACCAACAACAGTCCCCAAATATAATTAGTTACTCACTTCATAGCTGTTTGTGGGACATTGTGATGCATAAATGTGACTGTTGTGTTCACCTACAAAATACACAGATTACACTTTAACTAAAACCCTGGGAAGTATTTGAGACCACTCGACGACTGCATCGAATACAAGGATTATTACAATTCATAGATTGCAAATTTTTTAAACCAGGAAATCTAAGATGAATCATAATATATTCCTGAAATTGATGCAGTGCTTTATTACCCTACCAAAACATCTCACATAATATTAATATTATACACTGTAAACAAAACACATGTACCAGATTCATCATTCTGTGCATGTGCCATTCTTATCTTCTCACAGTGTTTAAAAATGCGGATGTTTTTTTTTTCTGTTGACAGAAATGAACATTGGGTGTGTTGTCAGCTCTCGTTCTGCATTTGTGCTCAGTCCCTTAATCACTTGGGAGCTGACAGCTCTAAGGAAACACCTGTCTCTGAATGTTTATCCTCTTCGCATGTTGTCAACTTACAAACTTTGACTGAAGTTAACAGTCTACACTGACTCTCCAGTGCAGCGTTGAATTACTGTATTACTGAATACAGAATCAACGTTGCAAGCAAGAGTGAAAAACACTCATTTCTCCTTTGTGGACTGTCTGCTTCGAGGTGAGGATAGCCTTTAGCCTTTCATGGAGCCCCGCTGTCCAACTGACTTCAACTCCACATCTAATTTCAGATCTACACTTCTGCTGCAGGTCTTTTGAGTCACTGCCAATCCTAGCTCAATTTTCTTCAGATGTGACTGCTATATGAGTATAAAAGCTCTCCATTCCCAACACTGAATGTTGTTCAGGAGTTCTTCAACTTCAAAAGGATAGGCCATAGCATATATACATTTTGCACCACACCATTTTCATAAAACTTCATGTACCAGATTGCTCTGAGGATAAATCCAATAATCCGATATTTTTCAGTTTATCAGGATCTCTTGGGGCTTCAGATCTGAACATTGAGGTTGATGCCTCAAATTATCTTATTGTTGAAGTGCTGGAATGAAGAAACCTAGAGACACATTAAAGAAACCAATAATCACCCAATTCAGTTAAGTCTTCTTGTGTAATAATAATAAATGAAATAAAATAAAATATTATTACAGTATTATTATTACTAGTGTACCATACTGTCATGTCTATGTGTCCTTTGATATCAATCACAGTAAACATAGAGTTCTTATACAGAAATATATGCTACAATTTACAATTCTATAATATGTTTCTGCTATCAATTCAGTTTATAAATATATAGTTTATCAATATATAAATTTCAGTTTAACAGTCTTTCAAGGAAAGTGTTTGAATATTGCCTGTTTGTTTAGATTCTGGGTCTAAAATACAAACGTAAAATATGTATCACTTATACAGCCACCACAAAGCAATAACCAGGTATTATTAGATTGATACTATTACAATACAGGTCATTGGATACAACAGACAGATGAAATGCTATTCTTTCAACAACTGAAGGAATAGCACTCTATCCTGTTGTAAACTCCAATGACCTGTGAAGTGAAGAGGATCATTCTGATAACGCCATAGTGGACTACTTAGTTCAGTGGGTTGGAATACAATCCAATCGCCTCAAGAGACCAGAATTTGAATTCTGCTTGGGTAGATGAGATTAATGTCTCTTTTTAATAACTGTTAAGAGGTTCAAGCAAAATACATTTGGACAGTCTCTGACTAATTTAAAACAACAACAACAACAAATTACATTTATAGAGCGCCTTTCACGTCGGGAGGACATCCCAAGGCGCTGCACAGGAGGCGTGTGACCCGAGCTGAGAGCGGAGTGTTTGGGAAGGGGTGAAACACGAAGGGGAGGTAAAAAAATTTGGGGTGGAACAAAAGGCACGATCGAAGAGGAAAGTCTTCAAACCGGCCTTGAAAGAGGAAAGGGAAGAAATGAGATGGAGGGATTGAGGGATGGCATTCCATAGGGTGGGAGCGGAGAAACTGAAGGCCCGGCCTCCGATGGTGGGGCAGTTCGGGCGGGGGGCATGGAGCAGGCCAAGTCCTGTTGAACGGAGGGTCCGGGTGGGCTTGTAGGGGGAGAGTAGATCGGTTAAATAGGGCGGGGCAAGGCCGTGTAAGGCCTTGTAGGTGAGGACGAGGATCTTGAACTCGATCCTCTGGAGGATGGGGAGCCAGTGGAGACGGGCGAGGATGGGGGTTATGTGGTCGCGGAGGCGGGTGCGGGATAGTACACGGGCTGCAGAGTTTTGGATGACCTGCAGCCTGTGAATGGAGGAACTGGGGAGGCCGACGAGGAGAGAGTTTCCGTAGTCCAGCCGTGAGGTGATGTATGCGTGCACGAGTGTTTCGGCAGCGCTGGGGGTAAGATAGTTGCGGAGCCTGGCAATATTGTGCAGGTGGAAATAAGCGGTGCCGGTCAAGGCATGGATGTGGGGGAGGAAGGAAAGTTTTTGATCGAACATGATGCCGAGGTTCCTGATTGGCTTTGTGAGGTGGAGAGTGCAGCCTTGGATGTTGAGGCTGGCAGCGCCCGATGTGCGGAGGCGCTGGCTTGAGCCAATCAGGAGGGCCTCGGTCTTACTCACATTCAATTGCAAAAAGTTGTCCTTCGTCCAAGACTCGATGTCGGACAGACATGCTGTCAGAACATCGATGGTCTGGGGGTTGAGGGATGAGGCAGAAAGGTACAACTGGGTGTCGTCCGCATATATGTGGAAATTTACCCCATGTTTGCGGAAGACGTCGCCCAGAGGGAGCGTGTAAAGGGTGAAAAGGAGGGGGCCTAAAACAGAGCCCTGAGGGACGCCGTGAGGAACTGTGCGGGGATTTGAAGAAAAACCATTGGAAGAAACAAAATGTAAATGGTGGGTCAAATAAGAATGGAACCAGTCAAGGACTGGGCCTTGAAGGTTGAGGTGGGAGGAAAGACGTTGAAGGAGGATGGTGTGATCGACTGTGTCGAACGCAGCAGACAGGTCAAGGAGGACGAGGAGGCAGAGGGAGCCCTGGTCACAGGCGGTTAGGATGTCATTTGTAACCTTGACCAGGGCAGTTTCTGTGCTATGGATTGGGCGGAAACCTGATTGGAGGGGTTCAAAAAGTGAATGAGTTGAAAGGAAAGAGCGGAGCTAGGAGGCAACCACTCTTTCAAGGACCTTGGATAAAATCGGGAGGTTGGAGATGGGTCGATAACTTGAAAACAAATCCAATAGTCATGTGGAGAGAACCCATTAAGTATAGATTTACTGGGAAATGGAAATGTCAGCACAGGATTTTCAAAATAAAAGTATTTTGAATTTCTTTTTTTTTAGCTGCAATTGTGTAAGGCCTTGGTGAGACACCTCCTGGGATATTGTGTGCAGTTGTAGTCTCCTTATTTAAAAAAAGGCATGCTCACCTTAGCATGGCGTGCAGCATAGATTCATTAGGTTGATTTCTGGGATGAGTGGGTTGACCTATGAGGATAGGTTGAGTAATCTGGGCATGTATTCTCGAGAATATAGAAAAATTAGAGGTGACTTTATAGATACTTATACGATTCTTAAGGGGATAGACAGTTTGGGACTGTTTCCCCTGATTGGAGAATCCAAAACTAGGGTTCATAGTCTCAAGATTAAGGGTCAGCCTTTTCAAACAGAGTTGAGGAAACATTTCTTCACTCAGAAGGTAGTGAGATGCCATCCGGCGTGGAGGGCGCTATATAAATCAATGTTGTTGTTGTGAATTTATGGAATTCTCTACCCCAGAAGGCTTTGGATGCTCAGTCGTTGAACACATTCAAGACTGAGATTAATAGATTTCTAATGGATAGAGAGATTAAAGGATATGGGGATAGGGCGGGTAAGTGGAATTAGGTAAGAAGATCAGCCATGATCTTATTAAATGGCGGAGCAGGCTCGAAGGGCCTACACTTGCTCCTTTTTCTTATGTTCTTTCTTATGTTCTTATGTATTCCTTTCATTTGAATATTTAAAAATCTAAAACCAGTGTTTCAGGGTTGTTCAGTATTGTATGACCTTGGACTTCTAGCTGTTCAGTGGTTTGTTGATTTCCTGAGTAATATAGCTGGCAAGATTCAATTCTCTTAGTCACCTAAAAATTATATTTATCATAGTTTTAGCTGTAATCAGCTGTTCGATTTAATCTATTTCAGACACATCTGTAAAACATGGTGGATTCTATAATGCAGTACCTTAAACTGCATTTTAAAGGAATTGGAATGACAACATCGATTTTCAAAGTCATTCAGGTGTTAATGTGAAGATTTGACTATTGGTACACGTAGTCATTTATTTGCAGGGAAATCATACATTTAATTGTGTCACATACTGCATAATACCAAATTACTCTAGTTGTATTGCTCTGACTATATATCAGCTCACTGGTTTGAACAAAAAGTATGTCATAAATAATTAAACAAAAATCTCTGCTGACAGATCCGTTTTTTTCCTCTGTGGATCTAAATTTTCTTAAGTGAACAATCCCATCAAAATCCATGTCATAATGATTGATGTAACAAGTGTATAAATGACATGCCAATAACCAATTAAAAACAAATAAAATATATACATAAAAAATAGTTCTACACTCAAAGCAAATTGATTTCATTGATTCACCACATTTGTTCTCTCAAAACAGCATCATTCATTTCAACCTCCCATTAATATAGCCCTCATTCAGACTATTTTTCATACGGTAAAGGCCAGTTTTCTCTGTTTCTATACCTCACTCAGGATGATCTCAGATCAATGATCAACCGGCATTATACAGACTTCAAGCACACAAATCTAGTTTTGAAAAATAAGGAAATTATGCAGCTATAAATGACTAGAATAAATATATATAATACACAACCACCTCAATTCTCAATACATTCCTGCAAAAGTGCTTTGAGTTGTCTCGATGATGTGATAAGTCGCTTTATCAAATGTCAGGATTATTATATCATAGTGTTTAAAGAAATTGTAATTTTTTATTTCTGAGGAAATGTCATTGAAATTTTTAGATTGTATTTCTTTGATTTCCATTCTTTTTCACCTAAGCGACCTACAGAATCTTTCGATACAATTTCCATATAAACCATATAGCGTTAATCTTGTATTGGAGTTGGTTTCTTTCAAGCCTTGTTGATTCTCATCAAGAATCTCTACGTGAGTAATTGTACTGATACATGATGCAACCTGCATCATCATAATTTCACAGGTTCTCATCCAAAGCACAATATTTCAATGCTGGAGGACACATGCAAAAACTTTGTTTGCAATTGGTATCCAGTATCATTTCAGATAGAATGTTAAAACACAGTCTTGCCTGCTGTTCTGGTTCAAGATCCCACCCATAACAGCATTTGAAAAGAAACTGATATCTCTCCTGGCGTCTTGGCTAACAATCCGTCAGATAAAATCGGTCAATCAATTCATGGCTGTTTGTGAGACACTGCTGTGCTCAGAGAGGCCGTCCGACTTGAAAGGCGATATACTGTATAAACAATGTTGTTCCTGAACTATAATTGGCTGTCTTGCTCCTTCTCCTACTGCTTTTAAAATACTTTAAGCATCTATCTCTTTGATTAGCATCCTCAAAATTCCCCTTCTTTCCCACCATGCTTTCCATCACTTTTACGAAGCTCTTTGTGACAATGTCTTATGTGAAAGTAGCTGCATGAGCTAATATTGTTACTGTTGTCGTCCAGATGACTTCAGTCAGATTGGAAATGTGTGTATATTTGTATAAGAGGTGTAAGCAAGGGTAACGCTCTTTCTGTAATATGCAAATATCAATGCTTATTGACACAGTTTATGTACCAATCTTCACAATAAATAGCTGAATCAATTAAAGATCAATTGTAACATCAAATTATATTTAAAGTTATCACGCAGTTTGTATATATTTGAGTAATTTAATTGAATTTGCACCATAGTATTGAAGGCAATCCTAATACCAAATATCTCAGTGTATGTGCAATTGAGTGTATATGTAGAACAGACAGATGTAGAAGCGATAGCTTTCATTTTCACTTATGTACCCTTGGCTCATTAATAATGTATTTTTTCTTAAATTTTGCATTTACTCCAGCTCTGCTCCATTGCACGTTTGGTGTTTTATACAGGGTGACAGAAAGTTGTGATACCACTACAATGTCTAATAAGTCTTACAGAAATTATGTTTTTTTTACATAATAGGGCAGTTATCACGACTTTTTGGTCATCCTGTATAAATGTATAAATCTCAATTATATTTGTAAGTAAAAACTCAAAGAATCTTTAGTTACTAATCTTCAGAAAGTATTTCCTGGTTAATTTTAAACATGTAACAGTCTTAAAGGTAACATTCCATATCATATCATGTCCTCATCAGTTTTCTTCATACTCACAGTCTCCAGATATCAAAGAGATATGCTTTTTAGAAGAACAATAATAATAATCCTTGCATTTGATATAGTGCCTTGTCACATCTTCAAGTCATCTCAAAGCAACTCACAGAATATACTGTAAAGTTAATTGACTGCATACAGTTTGTGGGTGATACACGGCAGCCAATTGCACACAGCAATGTTCAACAAACAATTGTGAATTGAGTGGCAAAAATTTTTTTTCTGAAGGTACTATTACCCTCAGAAAAGTGATCTGCCAAACAACTGATAAGTCAGTTCCTAGGTATTGCTGAGTAAACAAAGATCTGTTGAGTAAGAAAACTTGCCAAACATATTGCCCTACCCAAAAATATAATCCAGGTCCTCTCACTTATGAGGCTAACACTTCAACCAATAAGTTATAGGACTCCATAAATGGTGGATCTTCTGCAATGGACTAATAGATAAATTCATCACCCAGTGAGTCGTGGGACACACATTGGGCTCAAATCCTGTTGAGTACAATAAGCAATGTCCGATTGTCAGGTACGTATAAATGTTGATCCAATTTTCTCTGAGGCTAATGCAACTCTTGTGCCATGTTACACACAGATGCTCCTTTTTTTATGGAATCATGCAGAATAATAACATTCTTCCTAAAACACAGGACAGTAATAGCCTTTGCTGCTGATGATCCTTATCATTGTATCTGAGCTACAAACTATGACCAGTTTGAATGGGTTGCAATCGTTTATGTGTTTCTCTGTTCCCTCCAGCGCTTAATTATTTGCAACTTATTCTTACATGAGCAAATTCTAAGGTCATTTCAACAATTGTCAGTATAGTTTCCAGGGAAACAATTTTCATGAGTGCCATATCAAGGGTTTCCATTATTTCTACTTTGCAGCATCAATCTGAGGAAGATGATTTTTTGTTTCCTAAGCGAGTCCTCTACTGCTTTCCCTGCTATTTTACTGATACTCAAATTTAGTGTTAGGAGTTCTTGCATTGAGAGTTTTCTTTCAAGCGTAACATTTGGCTTAGGGCTGTTGTCTTGAGATACCTTGATTTAATTATTTCTACAAGTTTCGGCTTTTGAAACTAAATGTTTGAAGATGATAAATGTTATCCTTAACACCTTCACTTTCCTTTGGATATATTAACGGGACTTAATGCTAGGAAGCAGAACACTTTATGATTTCAGACAGCTTGTCCAATCAGTAAATCAGTTTCAGGCCTGGTACAGCATGGTTAACCATAGACCAAAGCTACCTTTATTTGGCCCCCCAAAATTTACTACTGATCTGTTGATTCTCCATTTTCCATGGAATATGTATACATATAAATGACCACACATTGTATTGAGTAATACATTTGCCAGTATACAATGCTGGCATGACTAAACTATTGGTCTTCCACCCATTTTGGTATCTATTTTGTTTCTACCTGAGATGGCACTTGACACAAAGTCAGAATAAGAGAACTATCCACTGGAAAAGAAGGTTCCTCAACATCTGCAGTCTCTCCACATTTACTCGCTTTCTGCCAATAGTGTTTAATAATAATAATTCTTGCATTTGACTGGGCACCTTATTGCATGTTTGAGATATCTCAAAGCGCTTCACAGAATATATTGTAAAGTGAGTTGACTGTATTTTTGTGGGCAAAGCGTGGTAGCCAACTCGGCATAGCTGTGCCCAACAAACATTCTCAAGAACATAAGAACATAATAGGAATAGAAGTAGGTCATTCGGCCCCTCGAACTTGCCTCACCATTTAAATATACAGTGAAAGCTTTTTTATCTGGCACCCTCAGGACCTGACCAGTGCCAGTTAATTAAATATGCCGGATATTCGAGTGGCAAGTTGCTGAAAATCCTACATAGAGAATTAACTTATTTTAAAACATACTATATTAATAATAGACTAAATAATAACCAAATATTGTATGGATACTTTCCAATAAAGCATTCCAGCACACACAGTAAAATGATCGGTAAAAAAGTATTCCAGCGTTTGGTAAGTTTAATAAGTGTGCATGCATATGTATGCGCAAAGTGAACATACCGGGAGTGTCCCAGGTGGCTACGGTATGAGATCCGGTTGCTGGAATGGTGAATTATATTGGGAGATATCGGTTGGTTGATTGTTCCGGTTGGTTGGGTCTGGATAACCAAGCTTTTAACTGTATCATGGCTGATCTAATTACATTTACTTGCCCTATCCCCATATCCCTTAATCCCTTAAACTTTTTTTTAAAAACTGTTGATCTCAGTCTTGAATATATTCAATAACTGAGCACCCACAGCCTTCAGGGGTAGGAAATTCCATAAATTCACTAACCTCTGAGTGAAGAAATGTTTTCTCAACTCAGATTTGAAAGGCTGGCCCTCAATCTTGAGACTATGACCCCTTGTTTTAGATTCTCCAACCAGGGGAAATAGTCTCACAACATCTACCCTGTCAAGGCCCTTAAGAATCTTATAGTTTTCTATAAGATCACCTATAATTCTTCTATATTCTGGAGTTTATAGACCTTGTTTACTCACTCATGGATTGAGTGACCACATTTTGTTTGGGGGGGATTATTAGCAATCTGCCAATTGACGAACAATCTGGTTCCTATTTACTGCTAAGTAAACAGAGATGTGTGGAGTAAGGCAACATGCCTAACCATAGGCCCTGCCTGGGAATCGAAACCGGGTGCTCTTGCGAGGTGAGCTCATTAATCACGATTCTACAGGAATCTGTAAGAGGTAACATTCAGCCATGAGGGCTTTGCTTACATGTTATTTAATTATTGAAAATAGCCGTTGAACTTGAAACAGGATCACTTGACACACGCTAAATATTATTATGTCCCATTTCAGCCTTTGGACATCCTCCCAACATGAAAGACATATGTAATTTTGATGTTGTTGTTACACAGTTATTATTAAACAAAATATTGCGAGCATTTTGCAACTGCAATACTCCCCACTGAACATTAATGCAGTCGAAATGTACAAACATGTTAATCAACATCTTATTATTTTAAATTGTTCGATTGTTTTAAAAATTTCCAAAGAATTCCTACAGATCTCACACCATTGTTGACTTGGAGATCACCTCCTGCTATGCTTCTTGTACCTTCAGCTCCAACTGTACAATTACTTCAGCTGTTCCGATGCTAACCATAAAAATCAATTGTAGGTCTGGAAAATAAATATTTTTGACTGTGATGTTGTTATTTCCATTTTAAACAAAAATTCTCACACTCCTTAACTGGATAAATGCATTCAGAATTTTTGTTAGATTTAAATGCACTTGTTAAAGTGCTCGAAAGTACCTTCAGATAGAACTTGGAATAAACTTCTGTGTGAGTTTTTAATCTCACTCAATATTGAGGAATTTCAGTGCTGAAGCAATAACTTTTAATGTGGGTTTTCAGGAGATTCCTGTCTCCCCGGGTTCAACAACAAGCATTTCCTGACTTGGCATCAAACGCTGCCACTGTTAATTGCTCCAAGATGCTACGCCATGTAAAGGGTGTTATATAAATATTCTTAGAAATGATTATCTTAGAATCATAGAATTATAAAACACAGAAAGAGGCCATTCAACCCATCCTTTCTGTGGCAGCACTTTGAAAAGAGCTGTCCAAATCAATCCCATTCCCCCACTCTCTCTCCCATAGCGCTGAAAACCTGTCCTTCCCAAATAACTATCTAAAACTATCAAATTGGCCTCAATGCCCTTTCAGGCAATCCATTCCAAATCCGAACAACTCATCCCCTCTGTTTCTTTTAACAACCAATTTAAATTAATGTCCTCGGGTTACCCCATAAATTGCAGCATTTTTATTGCAAGTACAGTAAAAGCCTGGTTATCCGGCAACCAACCAACTAGCACTGTCATCTAACCAGTATCTCGCAATACAAGTAAAATTTGAGTATACGCTGTTTTCTCCACACATATGCTCACATTCCGCATGCGTGTGCACGCGCACTTATTAAACTTACCGAACGCGATTTTACCGAGTGCGCTGTTTGCCAGGAACGGAACCCCCGCCTTCGGCAAGGGTTGACTGTACTATTTATGTATGCTTTATTGGTAAATATCATACAATATTCTGTTATTATTTAGTTTATTATTATTATGGTATGTTTTAAAATAAGTTAATTTTTTGTGCAGGATTTTCGGCGACCTGCCGCTGGAATATCTGGCATATTTGATTAGCTGGCATCGGTCAGGTCTCGAGTGTACAGGATAACAGAGCTTTTACTGCAGTTAGCTTTCTGAATCAAAGTAGCTGCCTACATTCTCATTAGATAACAATAATAACAACAATTGAATTTTGTCAAGTGCATTTCATGTTGGGAGGAAGTCCCAAAGCATTGCACAGTCAGCGATTTTGAACTGAAGCAGTGGGTTGGGACCAGGGTGTGTGCAGGGCAGGGTGAGTAGAGGTTAAGAGGGTGGCCGAATGCACGGTCGAAGAGGAGGGTCATGAGACATGAATAATAATAATAATCCTTGCATTGTGATATAGCGCTTTTCACATCTTCTAGACGTGTCAAATCACTTCTCTAAAATTAATTGACTATTTATGTGGGCGAAACGCAGCAGTTAATTGCACACAGCAGTGTCCCACAAAGGCTCATGGATTCAAATTATCCATTTTTTTTGAGGGATTATTATTTGGCATGTGGAGTAAGGGAACATGCCCAGTTTCACCCTGCATGGAATTGAACCCAGGTTTTTTGTTGTGAGGCGAGTGCTTTAATCACTGAGCTACAGGACTTCACATGCTTTGAAGGAGGCAAGGGAGGAAGTATTACAAAGGGATTGTGGGACATCCTAAACCACTGAATAGTCAGGGATCAAGACTCTCGGATGTGTTGGGCAGGTTTGGCATGAGAGCTTTGAAGATATGAATTCTATCCTCTGAGGGATGGGGAGCCAGTGCAGCCAGTAGAGGGTTGGGTCACGTAGCCTGGTGCGGGAAAGGACACAAGCTGCAGGGTTATGGATGTATTTGTAATTTGTGGAGGGAAGAGTTAGGGAGGCCGACAAGGAGGGAGTTTCCGTAAGAGAGCCTTGAGGTTATGAATGCATGCCTGAGGGTTTCAGCAGCCTGAGCGAGGCAGTTGTGGAGTCAGGCAATGTTGTGGAGATGGGGAATGGCAGAGCGGATCATGGCATGGATATGGGGGAGAAAGTATTATTGAGGGGAAGAATAAGAAGAAATTTACAGTACTAACACATTTAATATCAAACAGGAAGAATAGAGATGGCAAATATCTGGTTGATTATCTCCTGGATTTCAATATATTTTGTCGTGTGGGAACAGACCACAAATAATAAAGCAATCTTACTTTGTTTTGCAACAATTATTTTGGTTGGATATTCAGCAATTGATGTTTGCAAGCATAATTACCAAAATACTGTATAATGCTTTACAAACCAGTGCCAACGCAGTTGCCCGCCAACTAAAATTCCTGCTCTCTAATTGAAAATACTTCTCCTCAAGTTTGGTGAGTTTACATTCATTGTAAAGGAGCAGCTGTTTTTCTTCCCTTTTAGAAACTGTTTTTTCAATACTTAAACCACTGGCTATAGTTGCATCATCTGGGAGTGCAAGATCAAATCACAAAGATGCGTTTCTGAAGGTCATGTCATAATAAATATAGTAATATATTCTAGGATTCTCAAAGTGCTTCACACAATGCAATGAAAGTGAATTTACTGTATGTTTTGTGGGCGAAATAAAGGGCCTTGATGTCTTATGAAAAATTTGTATAAATGGATAAAGTTGCTGAGTCTCATTTGATGCAGGCCCACACCGCAGCTTTATTATGCTACTTGTTTAGATGCCACAGAAAGGTGCTTTTGTTTGAAAGACAGCAGAATTTTAAAAAAAGTAAACACATTTATGGAAGAAATAGAAGTCTTTCAATCTTTTATTATTGTTATTATTAACCTTGAGGCTACTGAAGTGCATACTGTACAGCAACAGGACAGCAGTGATCACTAATGTTCTGCAGATCTTTAAAACCGTTTCTTTCTTTCTTTCTTTCTTTCTTTCTTTCTTTCTTTCTTTCTTTCTTTCTTTCTTTCTTTCTTTCTTTCTTTCTTTCTTTCTTTCTTTCTTTCTTTCTTTCTTTCTTTCTTTCTTTCTTGTTTGCTTCCATCCTTGCTTCCATCCTTCCTTCTTCCTTGCTTCCTTCCTTCCTTTTTCTCTCTTTTTCAACATTTTGGAAACTTACCTTTGGAATGATATAAACTCAAAACCTTGTGCTACAGTATCGATTGTATTTTTTATAGCCATGACTGGATTCCCCACAGACCTCTGACTAGATTTGCTATATTTAGTATCTCTTCCATCTGTTTGCTTGGGCTGTATTTATTTCTCACAGATCAATGTGTTGCAAGAGATTCAAATTTTTTTTTTTAACCTCAGCTTTTATGCATTCTTGTTTATGTTGTTTCTGGATTGTGTTATCCATATCAGTAGGGGAGGGAAACTTTATCATGCTGTAGCAATTCCAAGTCTTTTTTCATCAAACATCGAGGGCTTTTTTGTGCAGTCAAAAGCTTAAGATGTTTGAAGCCAGCACACAACATTGATTATGAAACAAAACTTGAGATCAAATAAGGCAAAAAATTTAGATCAACTAAGGCAAAAGTTCTATCTCATCCAAACCTCTCTTACGATCCTGCCAGTTGACCTGCTGAGTGTTCCCAGCGATTTCTGCTTTTGTTTCAGATTTCCAGCATCTGCAGTATTTTACATTTTTGCTAATAATCCTTGCGTTTGATCCGGAGCCTTATCAGGTCTTTGAATGTAATGTAAAATGAATCGACTCTATTTTGTGGGTGAAGCACAGCGGCAAATTGTACATAGCAGTGTCCCACAAACAGTTATAGATTCTTAAGGTGAGAGAATTTCATTGGAAGTTAGAGAAAACTGAGCGAGTCAGAGCATTGAAGCTGTATTTATTACACAGCCAGCCTCTCATAATCATTGCAGGAGGTGGCAGATGGAAAATGGGGGCAAGGCCCTGGAGGGATTTGAATTAAACTCAAGATTTGGATTGGATTTGGATCTTGAGTTTAATTCTGGTGGCATTCTCATCACTGGTAGCCACACCAAGGAAACAGGAAGATCTCCAATTGTGGCAATGTTTATGTTTATTGGAGGTGATGGTATGAAACATATTAGCAATACATAAGTTCACAAACGCTTCTCCTTTCAGGCAACTGATTTGCCCAGCATCTTAAATATCGATAAATGCCATTCTTCGTTGCACCTTTGCTTAAGGAACTAACTATTGATGGGAAGAGCAACCTTTTGCACATTGGATGTGAAATGATTAACCTCTGTTTCATAGAAACAAGAAGAACCACCTGAACTTCTATAATTCCTTTAACATGGATTATGTCTCAAAGTGCTATGTCTCAAATGATCCCCTATGACTAAGGTTCAACGTGTGAATGGTGATCTATTTCGTAAAGGTTTTTTCAGTATAACTAGAGTCCTGTAGCTCAATTTTGTTATGGAGATTTCAAATGATCATATTCAGGTGATCAGGTAAGTGCTCTGAGACGCCATCCAGCGTGGAGGCCACTATATAAATCGAAGTTGTTATATGATAGTATAACCATATGATAATATGGTTGAGTACATCCCTGCTGGTAGAATTGCTTGCCTCTTCCTTCCTCTCTCCAAAGTGTGTTTGTTCTAAACTTTACAAATGTTATAGTAATAATGATCCTTGCATTTGATATAGGGCTTTTCACATCTTATCGACGTCTCAAAGTGCCTCACAGAATATACTGTAAAATGAATTGACTGTATATTTGTGGGTGAAATGCGACAACCAATTGTGCATAACAGTGTCCCACAAACAGTTGTGGATTGAAATGACTAATTTTGATTATTGTGGGTTTTTGGGGGGCAGATTACTATTAGGCATGTGGAGTAAGGAAACTTGCCCAAGGTTTCACCCTGATCTGCCTGGATTCGAACACAAGTCTAATGCTTGTAAAGCGAGTGCTCTAATCACTGAGTTACAAATGTTGTGCATGTTGCACTCTGAGTGAGCTGTATAAAGATCTGAGTGTTTTAGTAATTTGCTGCCACTTGCAATTTTATTTTTCAAGCAAAAAAGATTTTTAACTTTATGTTACATTACAATGTGTCAGCCTGGCTCAGTTGGTAGTATTTTGTCTCTGAGTCAGAAGGTTGTGGAGGCCTGAAATGTAATGCTTGGAGTACTGGCCTCGCTAGGGAGAGACCTGGGTTCGATTTCCAGCAGGGCAAAATGGTAGGCAAGTTTCCTTACTCCATACTGTTTCACTAACAGCGACAAGGGAAGCCCTCACTTTCAAATTCCTCCATGGCCTTGCCCCACCTTACCTCTGCGACCTCCTAACCTCCTACCAGCCCGCCTGCTCCCTCCACTCAGTAGGCTCCAGCCTGCTCCATGTCCGCGACTCACCCGCCCCACTATCGGCGGGCGAGCCTTCACCCACACTATCCCCAACCTCTGGAATTCCATCCCACAGTCCCTCCACCTTCAAGTCCCGCCTTAAGAAGTTCCTCTTCGATTGTCCCATCGGTCACCGCAGGTCCCAAAATTGACTGTCCAGCACCTTAGAACGTCCTCCCGATGTGAAAGTCGCTATATAAATGAAAAGCTGTTGTCAGAAACTGGTTAATCGATTGGCAGGACACATTTCTGGGTGTAAACATTCCTTCAAAAAAAATTGGTCACTTCAATCCATAACTATTTGTGGAACACTGCTGCGCACAATTGACTGCTGCATTTCGCCCACAAAATATACAGTCAATTGACAATGCAGTATATTCTGTGAAGCACTTTGAGGCATCTCGAAGGCATGATAAAGCTCTATATCAAATGCAATAATTAATAATTATTATTATTCATCTGCTATTATTTAGGATTGTTAATGAAAAGCCAAATAATTCTTGCACTAATTCCTAGTCAAGGACATATTGCAAAGTGACAGAGAAAATTGAAACAAAATAGTCCAAGTGTCATGCCATCAAAGGATCGAGTCAGATCAGATGATTTAAAAAAAAATAAAGTCACCTTTTTCCTAATACAGTTACATTTCCAGAGGCTAAGGAATGTGCATGCCATTCCATTTGTTCAAGAGGTTTGCTCCATCAAGGGTTTCAGATGGATCTAATATGTACAACACATGGATGGGATTAGCAAACCTTCACATTTTGTCTCACGTTGTAATAAAACCCACCGGGTCTGATGAATCAAATTTCAACAAATTAATTAAATATTTTCATCCTGGATCTGTGCACAATTTGCAGCATTCAACAAGAGAAAGAATATCGACCTGTAATCTGTACATGGCCCTGGACACTTATAATCTTTTATTATTATTTTATTATTCTTTTATTCTTATATTCTCTTACATAAAATATACAGTCAATTCACTTTACAGTGTATTCTGTGAAGCACTTTGAGACATCTTGAAGACGTGATAATGCCCTATATCAAATGCAAGGATTATAATTTTTATTATTATACTTTACAGATGAACATCAATATCAAAGGTATTGTCCCATCAATCTGCTGAAAGCAGTGCCCAAACAGCGGCCAATTGATTGCATTGCACTCTGTAAACCTTTCCTCAGAATCCTTCTTACAGACAAAGTTACCACCAGAATACTGTATATACCATTTAAAATAATGATTTCCTTCTGCTCAATTGATGTTTCTTTATTTGCTCCACCTGGAGCAGTGACTTCAGTGTCAGTATTTCAAGGAAATTAGTCCAGTTCATCTTCAAAAGACCTGATATTTCTACTAATAATAATCCTTATTTTATTTGATATAACGCCCAATTGACCTTTCTCTTTGACCGCACCTTTGGTCACCTTTCTACCCCTGCCCCTGGCTTGGTCCTAGGATCCGCTACTGTGAAGCGCTCTGAGATGCCGTCCGGCATGGAGGGCGCTATATAAATCGAAGTTGTTGTTGTTGTAATCATAACATAGAGATGTCTCAAAGCGTTTAACAGAATATATTACAGTGGATTGACTGTATATTTTGTGGGCAAACCACAGCAGCTGGTTTATGTACACAATTCGCCCTTAATCCAAACATTTTATATGGACAATTATCAACTTTTTAATACATTAGGACACCAAACTGCATGGCCCCACCCTCACCAACTATCATTTTATTTTATTCTTCAGCAATTATTTCTATTCAAAATCCCTGCACTTTTAATCTACAGTCCTACTTTTCAAGGGATGTCAAATATCGCACAGTAGATTTTATTCCTGCTCCCGCATTTGCATTTGCAAGATGGTGAGATGGGCCATCCTTTTAAATGTATCCTACACTATTGTGTGATTTTAGTGAACAGTATTTTATTGTGCATGCCATATTAGGAGAAAAAAGAAGTCAAAACAAAACACTTGAGACATTGAATAAGACTAACTTCAGTTTCCTTGCTCATTAGTAAACCATAATCCTTTTGAAATTAGTGATATTTTTGGATGTTAGAATGCTGTTTTAATTATGTTAGAATCCTGTTGTGGTAATTAAAATAAAAAGACAGTTAATGTGACTTGTTCTGGACATGTCAATCAAAGTGTTAGTACAATTTTTATTGCCACTATCCTTTGGATCCACCTAATAGTCCGCTCCCTCCCTTGCCCTGTTCAAGGCACACCTCAACACCCTCCTTATTGACCACACCCTTCCTATCCCTACTATCTCTGTACTCCAGCCGAGCTGATCCCAACCCCCAGTGCTGACCCAAACTGCTGACTTTCCCGCACCTTGGGAACTCCTCCTGAAAACAAGGATAAATTATACATTATACAAAGATCATTTGTTGTTATCTTTGTTCCACTGTTTTGCTTTTGTAGTCTGGGCGATGGTTCAAATTCAGCCAAAGAACCAAGTGGAAAATCAACTTGTATTAAAGTCACTGTCGCATTATTGCTCCATGCTGAGAAAAGGCGAGTACTCCCTTTAATGAGCATTAGTGAGATCATTATTCATCTGCATTTTCTGGGCATTCCAATTCCGGAGCAAGGAATTGTAAGATTCTAAAAAGTTTCAACACATGTTGTCATGACCTCCTTACCTTACCTTATCTTTTATTCGCAAGTCAATTCCCAACAGTGTAATTTACTTTATCTGGAAATACATAGCTTGTGAAGGTGAAAGCAGCTTGTGCGATTGTTTGAAATATTTATATGATGTGCAATGCATATTAATAAATAAAGGATGTTTACAGAGACTGACATTTCCTCCAATATATGTTTCTCAAATGCACAGAGAATCATAGCTGAGCGTAGTAAATGTAATTGTTTCTGACAGTGGTTATTTCTGCTTGTCTTAATTCCTGGTTTGCCCACATAAATAAAAAATGTTTCAAATGCTGATACTGTATGTGGTTTTGACTAGAATGTTATCAACTTTAACAATACATTAATTTAGTGTGATTTGACCCTGCTGTGAATACAGATCTGTACTTGCAAGCCCAGAGAGCTGATGTTGTGATACTTGTGTTCAAATAAAGAAACATTTATCTTCTCAAGGTCCATGTTCCTGCAATTGATTAAGCTAACTCCAGCCAGGATAACAAATTGGGTGATGGAAATTAGCCTTTGCTTCCCAAGGTAGCTTAGGCTGTCTCTTCATATCACTATCGATTGATCCATGCTAGAAAAGGCATACACGTTGATTTTGGTGAGGATGAGTTTGGTTTTACTGTAATGAAATCCAAGGGATAATAACCTACTCATTTTCTTTGTCAAGGTTATTATTCAGTATCAACAATAATGATTATTTGGGTAAAGACCCAGTGGTTGAACTTATACAGTACAATTTGCATTTGTATAGCGCCTTTCACATTGGGAGGGAGGCTCAAAGTTCCTTTGCAGTAAGTCTACATCCACGTAGAAGTAGAGAAGGGAGAAAGAGTGAAAGAAATAGTAATAATACTGTACTTGTATTTGATAAAACACTTTATCAAGACTTCAAAATGCTTCACAGGATATACTGTAAAGTGTATTGACTACATTCTGTGAGAGAAATGCAGCAGCCAATTGCACACAGCAGTGTCCCACAACTGTCGTGGATCGAGCAAACAGTTGTTTTTTGTTTGCTGGAATTATCATCCCAGAAAGTGATCCACCAATCAAACAAAAACCAGGTTCCTAATTATTTGGAGTAAGGAAACTTAACTAAGGGTTTTGCCTTGCCTGGGAATCAATCCTCGATCCTCTCGCTTGCAAGGCGAGTGCTCTAACTTATATGCTACAGGACTCCTGTCAAAACAAGGTTGCTAAATTAATTGAAAGTGTTGCGTCAAAATTCGCCTCATCAACTACAATAATGGCCTTCATTTGTAATTCTCCCATAAACTGCGATAGAGGTAGCAAATCATGTTTTACTTTTTTTCCCTCTATTTGTGTTCTCTTTGTTACCTGGGCACCAGATAGGGCTTGCTATGGTACTCAAATATGTGCTGGAAAATTGCTGTTCATAACGATGACAGTATTCCAGACAGAAATTCACAAAAATGGAACCAAACCAACAAAAATAAGGCTTCAATTTACTTTTGCCAGTCTAGCTTTGCTGCATGATTGACATACACAACCTTGATCTCATCCTTTGTTTGTCCATCCAATATTCAGTTTGGCAAGGCGGTAGACACGCATGTCTGTTATGGTTTAAATACTTTACGCTTCAGTTCAATCAACCTTCTGCCTTTTAAGTACAACATGTGTTGGAAATCTGCCTGCTTGATATTGGCATTACCAAGTAAAAATTGACGACAGCTGTTTTGATATTAATGTACATCTGTTTTGGCTTAAATATATAATTTTTCATCGATTGCCACAAATCTTGCATTTCAATGAATAAATGGTAGTTGTTGCTTCAAAGCTGTTGGAGGTACGATACCTGACATTGAATCACACCACAAATCCAATCACATTCAATACTATATTGGTGATATCTGCTTCTGTATCAGCAACATATACTTTTTCAAGTATATATCTCTGTCGAAAAGTGGAGCATGTGTGTGTCATTATAATAATCCCTCAAAAATAAACAATAATAAATTGGTCATTTTGATTCCATGGCTATTTGTGGAACACTGCTGTGTGCAATTGGCTGCTGCATTTTGCCCACATGTATACAGTCAATTAATTTTACATTATATTCTGTGAAGCATTTTGAGACACCTAAAAGACGTGAAAAGCGCTATATCAAATGCAAGGATTATTATGGTGGGTCAGGTTGTTCTGATGATGAAGAAACCACCATTTATATTGAATCTGCTACACATGTTAGGTATATGAGACACTGACATTCTTCACGGGATAAACCGTAAAGTGTAATGTCTGTGTGTTTTGTGAAGATTTGAAGAACTGTAATATATTGTTTTGATTCGCCTAACAACAGAGTAAAATTATTCATAATGGTGTGAGGAAAGGAAACCAGCAGCAGGCATGCCTCTCCACACCTGTGGTTTGCTGGTATTGCAGTCCTATGAGCTGGGCAATCCTATTTTGGAAATTGTAGGTCCTGCATTGTGCTCTTGATTTTCTTTTGATCATGATTACTTATTAGGTTTTATCTGCAAACGTGTGTGTTCTCCTAGGCAACCCCCAAAAAACTTCCAGCAATTGGTCTTGCTTGTCAGATTGCTAAAGGATTAATGGCCTCTAAGAGGCCATGAATCCATCTTGACAACATTGCACACTTCTGTCACTTCCTCACCCCCAACACAGCTAATAACCTCATCTATGCCTTTGTTAGGTTCAGAGTTGACTTGTCAATGCCTGCATCTCTGCCTTGCACAATATTCAGACCATCTAGAACCCTGCACCTAGGACTAGGCTCCATGACAATGGGGAGGGAATGGGGAGGGTGGAGGGCAGGGAGGGAGGAAGTCAATGTCAGTAACAAGCTAGCTAACAAGCTAGCAGAAAGAAAACAGTGTTTGGGTGCACAATACTATATACCTGTATTGTGATTACTGATTGGTGTTTACTGTCTTGTGAAGTTCCTATACCTCGTCACCCCAGACCATCACAAGGGAGATTCACATCTGTGAATTACTACCTTTGTAATCTATTACGATGTTTCTCCACTGGACACTCTGGTCCATGTCATGTCTCCATCCTTACCCACGCTGCTCCTTATACCCAACAATTGCAGAGCAAACATTCAGACATATTTGCTCCTCAGAAATTCTCTTCCAAAATTCCCCCATCTCACCCACCCCCGCTCTCTTATTCCCATCTGAAGACTCTTTGACAATGTTTTCAAAACCTGTCTAAAGACTTTATGACAGTGCCTTCAGCCACTCTCCCCAGCCCTCCTGGATCCCTCCCAGTTTGTCTCTGTAATATAGCAGTTCAAAACATTAAATTCTCCCAATGTGAAAAGTACTTTAGAAGTGTAAATTATCAAAGTGTAAATTGTTGTTATTGTTGCTAAGTAATGATAAAGGCATGCTGGTTCGTAATTAGGAAGTTATTGAAGCACACTTTGTTAATTGAATTAAAGTATCTGTTGTTTAGTTTCAAGCAAACCGTCCATTATTGTTAGTGCCACCTACAACTCTGTACTTTCATTCTGAATCTTAAATGGCAATTTAAATAACACTGTCTTTAGTCTTGTCACATTGTACAAGTGTCTTATTATTAATTTAGTTCCTCGGTCTGTAGAGAGGATTCTGTCTCATGGGTATGGAGCTTTTTTTAAAACATTTAAATTTTCACTCGTTCATTTAGCTCCGTATTACAGATGGAAAACAAAATAATGTGTGGACTCTTCAGTACCAGTTTCTTTCATTCAGATGGAAACCCATTATTTATGCATGACTTTAAAAGACAAATGAGAAATTATGAAAACCAGGCCAGATTAATTGAATCCTGATTAAATTAAGCTTCCTAATTATCTTACAATGAAGATGAATTTAGAAAATATCATTGATCAATTAGGACACTGAACTGCTGAACTTTGAGAAGATAATAGCTTAAGCATCTTGTCACCTGTCAACTGATTGCATTACCAATGCCACTAACAAATGAAGAAAGAAACAAAATTACAGTTGTTCAGCACCTTTCACATCGGGAGGATGTCCCAAGGTGCTGGACAATCAGTGTTTTAGACCCATGCTGGGGGTTGGGATTGGGGAAGGTGGAGGGCAGTGTGGAGGTGGAGGGAGGAGATAAAATCAGTAACAAGCTAGCAGAAAGAAAACAGAGTTTGGGTGCACAATACAAAATATTGTGATTACCGACTGCAGTCCTGTAAAGCTCCTATACCTTGTTGCCCAGATTATCACAAGTGAGATTCAGATACCAAACTGTGTTTGGACCATTTAATCTTGATCTATCAGAATGCCCACCCAAATATCCTCCTATTACAATGTCAGATTTTAAGTCCCATGGCATGGCCTCTATTTTTTACCTTTTCCATTTGTGTGTCAGTCAGCAAGAAATGCATTGATTTGACAATTTAAATTTGACTTTCAGTCAGACCGATCAGATCGACGTGAAAGACGCTATATACGGTAAATGTAAGTTTTGATTGATTGATCAGAATTCAATAACACAGAAATTTGACTTGTTTAGATGGTCAACTGAAAACATCAATGTCAAGCATCTAACAGAAATCAATAGTCAAAGGTTGCAGTAGCCAAATATTCATATGACCAAAAGTTATTTTTAATAGGGAAGTTTGAAGGTTCTAGCTGTTACCTGCTGCTGCCTTTGAAACCGGTCTTCAGTGGGTTTCAGAGAAGAGTTCTTAGAAGTAAGGCTGTTAAAAAAGCATATGGGATACTAGGCTTTATAAATAGGGGCATAGAGTACAAAAGTCAGGAAGTTCTGACTAACCTCTATAAAACTTTGGTTAGGATCCGTTAGAGCACTGTGTTCAATTCTGGTCACCACACTTCAAGGCATTGGAAAGGGTGCAGAGGAGATTTACCAGGATGTTACCAGGAATGAGGGACTTCAGCTATGAGGAAGGACTAGAGAGGCTTGGTTTATTCTCATTGGAGCAGAAAAGGTTACGAGGAGACCTAATAGAGGTTTTTAAGGTCATGAGGGGATTCGATAGGGTAAACAGGGAAAAACTGTTTCCACTGGTAGGTGTATTAGTGACTCGTGGTCAAAGATTTAAAATAGTTTCAAAAAGAAGCAGAGTGGAGGTCAGGAGAAATGTTTTCACTCAGCGAGTTGTTCGAATCTGGAATGCACTGCCTGAAAAGGTGGTGGAGGCCGATTCGATAACAACTTTTAAAAGAGAGGTAGACATTTATTTGGGAGGACGGGTTTGCATGGTTATGGAAAGAGAGCTGGGAAATGGGATTGAATTGCTCTTTTCAAAGAGCCAGCACAGACACGATGGACCGAATGGCCGGCCTCCTTTTGTGCCGTACGATTCTATGATTCTAAGTAGGCATTTGACATTCTGTATCTGTTGCTGATATTGACATATTGCATGGATACTACAGGGTCAATCAATGTTCCAATATTTTTTGTGACTGTGCTACTTCAATTCTATTCAGTTTCAATGTTCAACTGAACTTCCATTCAGTTGAAGTGACATGTGCGATGAGCTTCCAGTTACTGGAAAGATACCCCACAGGGAATTCTTAAATTCTGCTAGCTTGTTACTGATATTAGCTCCTACCCCACCTTCCCACAATTCTGTTGGGAGATTACACTGACACATTGATCCAGTTTTAACAAAATATTGGATATACAATGAAGGGTTCTATGTGGAGATTTGTGTGAACGACTGTGTAGTTACAAGTCATTCTTAATTCTCCTTAGTTAGCAGGGTGTCAAATGGTAAGGGGTAAAATATATGAATCTGCTGCTTAAAAAGATCATTTGGGATTAATTTTAATCATGAGTCTATATAGGATTTCATAACAACAACAACATCACATTTGTATAGCACCTTTCAGGTCAGGAGGACCTAACTGTACATTGGCCACTTGCAATTATCTAGCTTGCAACATACAGAATTATTATGTAGTCATGGTAAATTATTGGGTTATGGGGAATATTTAAATCTGTTCTTATAGGAATTCACAAGAAATATAAGTATGGATCTAATGCTATAAAGTGATGTCCCTTTTGCTGAATTTCTTTGTACTTCATGGCATTCAATAATATTCTATTCTGCCCTAAATTAATTAATCATCACAGGTCAAATATCTGATTCTTAAATGATTGGTTGCCGTGCATTATTATTCAGTTACACCTCCATCAATTATTGAGGTAAGGTGCTGTGAGAATATTCGATAGCCTGGTTGAATGTAAAGAGGATACAGCTGAAGTTTGGACAGAAGTTTGAAGCTATTTGATTCTCTCTGCACCAATGTGGTGATGAATAGAGTTATCGGCTTCTTTTGTACTAAACCTACGTAGAATAAAAAGTAATAAAGTATGGTAAAAGGTACTAAAATTGATTAATACATTGTTAAAATAATAATTATCCTGATATTTTTAGGGTACCTTATCATGTCTGTGTTGAGTGTATATTTTATAACAATAATAATCCTCACATTTGAGACATCAGAATATATTGTGAAGCGTTGTCTGTGCACAAAATTCCAACAATGGCCTTAATCCCATGATCTTCTAACTCAGAAGTAAGTGTATTACCAACTGAGCTTGCTGGATACCCTTTTTTTCCGTCGGTAGCTGGTTCCAAATCCTAAATACACAAAAGATAAAAGTCTGTTTGTAACCAACAGTAACCCTGTTGAATACAGAAGTCCTAGAAATGAATCTGGAACATCTTTAACTCAGGTTAAAATGGATGAAAGAACACAGCATAAAGTTGCCAATGATGTGCCATTATTTTATTTAGATGCAAGAAGGATAACTGGTGTGCTAATAGGAAAGATTGGCCTTTTGAATATAGTATTCAGATTATGACAGGGAAGGTTTATATTGAGCTATAATGTACCTTAGGCCTAGCCATTGTCTATTCTTGAAGGTTCTGATGTTAGCTTGATGTATCCTTCAATTTAAAATCTTCCTGCAGAGAATAACAAGAATCTGGATGCACTGCCACAGAAAGACAAAGATGAGTAATCGCTTGAGGGATTTAAGAGAGAGAGCAGAGAGGTGGAAAGATAGTTGATGAGTAAGTATATCAAGAAATATGTCAGGATTAAAATGGAAGTGATTGTGATTGTAAGGGCAGCACAAGTATGTGGGCTATCGTATCATCTGTGCAGCGTGGGATTGATAGTCCGATCGACCTTCTGTTCCTAATTTGTTGAAGACAGAAAGTTCACCAGATAAAGTACTATGAGAGAGAACATTGCAATAAATACTATTAACCCTCAGTACGATGTGAATACGTTTACTCATTCAAACATTGTTCAGATGATGGACTGTTGAGAATAAACCTCGGAGTTGCTTTCCCAATTTTTACACATATTTGGACATGTAAGATTGATTTAATTACACTTGTCAGCTCATATTTTGTTACAGCA
This sequence comes from Hydrolagus colliei, assembly GCA_035084275.1. Classification (NCBI taxonomy): domain Eukaryota; kingdom Metazoa; phylum Chordata; class Chondrichthyes; order Chimaeriformes; family Chimaeridae; genus Hydrolagus; species Hydrolagus colliei. The sequence goes on along the minus strand of CM068747.1, from coordinate 15,917,664 downwards.
CAAATATGAGAATAGAACTCTCTTTGTTAGGTTAACAAGGAAGAAATATACCGAGGTCACCTCTGAAATCATTTGTATTCATGTCGATTTGTGTGTTTGCCTGTGAATAATTTTGTGACGGTTAAGTTAAGGAATACTGATTTAGAGATGACATGCTGAGACTGCACTGGAATTCTACTTTAATGCAAAATATTATGTTACATCAGAAACTTTGTTTGAAGCTACAATTGAATAAGCATCTAACTTGCTGCTCTGGAGCTCCTATAAAGAATCAGTACTGGGCTCAGAAAAAACTGACTACACGTAGCTAGGTGTCAGCAACATTGCCCTTGAAATTTAGAAGAAAATGGCTGACATTGGTAAAAACACTCAAAGCAAACAGCTGCCATTCAGTCGGTGCAAGACTCAGGAGTCATTGTGACATATTGCTTCTCTGAAGGCAATATATTGAAACTTTGGCATGAAACCAGAGGAGAATCATTTTATTACCAGTCAACTTCCTCTATTTTCGGGCCCCTCATGGTAATCCAGCTGGATTGAGTGAATCTCTCTATGCTTCCTATAAAATAATGGTAATGGAAATGATAATGATAATAATAACAATAATAGTAATATTAATAACCCTTGCCTTTTATGCAGCACATTATCACATCTTTGGACATCTAAAAGCGCTTCACAGAATATACTGTAGTGTAGTGACTATGTGTTTTGTGGGCAAAATGTGGCAGCCAATTGTGCACAGCAGTGTCCAACAAACAATCGTGGATTGAATGACCAATTTATTATTATTATAGTTTTAGCATTTGAAATGGATTTGAATAAGATCACCTCAGATCTTGGATAGGTGCTGATTCACAGGATGAGGTTCAGCATAATGTGATACAAAATGGCATGACGTTTCAATGACGTTGCAATTTCAGGGAACTCACCTGGATGGTTGGTGTCAACAGCAATGTGCACACACACACGTGTATGTATATGTATATACAGTATTATATATGTCATATATATTATATTATATCACTCCATGCAGGGTAACATCTCAGAGCACTTAACAGTAGCGGAATCCAACTCATTTGGGGAGAGAGAGGGCAAGGAGGAGGGATTGAGGGAGAGTGTTTCAGAATTTAATAATAATAATAATTCTTGTATTTGATACTGCGCTTTTCACGTCTTCTAGACGTCTCAAAGCATGTTTGAATGCGTAAGCCTATTGAGCACAGCAGTGTCCCACAAGAGTCATGGATTGACTTGACAATTTTTTTAAAAAAAATTTGAGGAATTATTTTCAGGTATGTGAGTAAGGAAACTCGCCAAAGGTTTTGCCCTGCCTGGAATTGAACTCAGGTCTACCGCTTACAAGGCGAGTGCTCTAACCACTGAGCTACAGTTTGGGGGCATATTGCCCTTTTCCCCCTCCTCCACACACACTGGAAAATGTCATCAATGTTATATCAGAACATTGATATGACACTTGACTAAACTCTTTTTCCTGCTTCCATCAACCAATATTTCCAAAGAATGCTTTTTCAAAGTTATTCAGGTCCTCTTGAAAAAAAAACTGGGATCATGAGTGCAAAAAGTGCTTATCTTTCCTTGTTTCCAGGTTCAGAGTTAAAATTACAAACATAGCCAGGAAATAAAGACAGCATATCCTTCTAACCACCCGCCTGAAGGAGTGTTCAATAGATATCTTTGTAATGGATTGTGAATTGGCGAATGCCTGGTTTTCAGTAATCAATAGCTCATGCCCAAGGGAACATTGCAAATGCCTCTAACCTGCTATTCTCAGTAAGGGCAATCCCCGTGTGAGTACTTCATTGAACAAAATGTCACAATTTCTGGGGTTAATGAGTGTGTGAGGTATAAAAGAAGAAAGTTACAATCGCAAGGGAGCAGAGTTCTCATATATGTATGTTTATTTATTCTTTCCTCTTTAAAAACGATTTTAGATGAATTCAGCACAGAAAATGTTATGTGGTCATTCAGACTGTTATTGAGTTTGCGACAGTTTCATAACTATTGCATTTTCTTTCTCATAAGAACAATTGATGGATATGTTTACATTTTTTTTTAATGACAATGGATAATAGGAACTGGAGTGGGAAAGCATAAAAACAGACACGATTGATTATCAGAATCAAATTGGTTATCAATATCAGAATGCTTCCGAATAACTTTCACTTTGTTAGTACAAACAATAATTCAACACAGTTTCTTCTGCCTTATGAATGCTGCACTTTTTATTGCCAATTTACTGACAAACAATTGGCCAATTCAAGCAAACATTAATCAGTGGTATCTCTTTTGTCTTTTGACCTATGGCGGAATTTTGAAAACTTTACAAGGTTTCAACCAACAGATGTTATTATATCAAATCAAATAAGAAACAGAGCATTTTTTACCCTCCAAATGTGTCTGGAAATAGAATAATAATCCTTGCATTTGATGTAGCACCTTTCATGTTGGGAAAATGTCCCAAAGCGACTTTCACAGGCTGTGAAGCGTAGCGACTGTGTATTTTGTAGGTGATCACAGAAGCCAATTTGTGCATAGTAATGTCCCACAAAACAGCCATTCAGTGAGTGATCAATTTTTTGGGAGGATTGTACTGAAGTGTCAGCCTTGACTGCAAACTTAAAATCCCAACTTTGGTCTGAACCCACAATTTTCTGATTCAAAATGAGAGTGTTGCTATGTCATAGCTATATTGTAACTGATTGTGGATCCATTGATGATAATACTGTCCTCTGTTGAACTTTTCTTTTAGTTCATAGAAAAATAAGAGATTAGTTATTCTCAAAGTTAGCTTTTAAGAGAAAGAGCAGGGTGGGGAGAGTGGGGAGAGCAAGGAGAGAGAGAGAAATGTAGACTTATAATGAAAGTAAACAGTAACTCACATGAAGAAAAGTGGAGAAAATATTTTTAATCTGTTAGGATCAATTAACTTCCATATTAAGTGAAGACCCTAGATTTACAGCATGATTTTTTGTGCAGAAAATGGCCTTCCTGCTCATATGTATGGAATATAATTATTTCAAGAGGTTAAGGAAGGACAACCACACTCAGATTCACCCCAAAGATATCTAGAAAGCCAATGTTCAAATATATTGTATCGCTGGAACCAGTGAAGAAAGCTCCCCCTGCCCCTACCACCCTCCCACCATGTCAAGGTAATGTCAGGTTCCATCTACTTTAACTTTAAATTCCAAACAATCTGCACATCACAAAAGCAATGCATACCACGAGGCATCAAGCAGACTTTTTTTTAAGGTGGAAGGAGAGTCTATTTTGGCACACAGGTTTTGGCACTGTTTCAGTTTGCAACTGTTTCAAAAGAAGATGGATTAATCCAAGCAATATCATTGGGTGCATTTAGCTCCAAGCCATTCAGCTTCCTGGAGCTCCAGCCCCAACTTAAAACTAATAATAGCAACCCTTGCATATGATATAATGCATTATCACATCTTTGTGAATTGACTGTATATATTTTGCAGGCAAAATGTGTCAGCCAGTTGCACACAGCAGTGTCCCACAAAAAGTCATGGATTAAGGGACCAAATTATTATTTTTTTAAAGGGATTATTATCCCTGGAAAGCGATCTGCCAATCGACTAATAATTGGATTCCTCTTGCTTGCAAGGCAAATCCTCTAACCATTATACTGGAGGACTCCATGTTCACCTGACTGTAAAATTCAAAGAACATTGCTGGTTCTGCTGATGGAAAAGATAAACGTGCACTGTTCTGGGGACAGTGTTCAAAATGTGGGGACATTCAGGTATCAACTAGTGAGAGCATTATAGCAAACATAAACCGCATCTCAGGCAGAACAAGCTGTCATCTACGATCCAAAACGTCTTGCTGAGACTTTATAGCACATCAAACGTGTGCTAATTAAAGACGAAAAAGATTAAATTGGAGAGGTAAGCATTGTGATTAGTAAGAGCCAAATAACAGGAAACATCACAGCCTAAACTTTGATGTTGCTGAAACAAGTTTCTTAATAAGAAATATCACATTCCTATTGCACCGATTGGTCTGATGAATGCTAAGAATACAACTCTAAAAATCAAAGAATATTTAAGAGTGGTGAGGAGCCTGTTTGGCCCATAACCTATACTCCCATTGTCCACTCTCATCTACTGTAATCACATTTCCTTGCTATAGCTTTTATTGTTATTTTCTTTCAATATTTCAGCAATTCTCTTTTAATTGCCTTCATGTACTTAGTCTTCGACTAATGGTTATTCGGGTAAGGAATTCCATATACTAAACACTACAACTTCTTCTTATGCGATCATTGGTCTGCTTCCTTTGAACATATGATTCTATAAATTCTCATATGTAACAAACTGTGATACATCTGTGCGAGTGAATGGAGGAGAGTAAAAGTCAACACCCAAACCATAAAATAGTGCAACAGCAAAAAATATAAAGATATAACCTCTAGCAAGAACGGCGCAAGGGTATTTGGTGCCCTACGCGAGCCTTCAGATATGCGCTCCCCAGTAACTTTTAATAAGCTAATGTTAATACTATATTACTTACTGCTGTTCACTGCTTGTTCACTGCACTTATGTTTGTGTAGTCCGTTTAAAATCACACCATCCTGCATATGTGTATGTCGTGCACTTTAAACGATGTGTGTGTTCTGCTGACTCCCACACCTCCGTCACTATACACCAACAGAAGACAGCAGTAATTTTCACCATTCGCGGCAAACCGTACATGCTCAGTAACCAGGGCTGACGCCCCCCAAATTTTGGCGCCCCAGGCAACCGCCTAGTTCACTTAAAGGTAGCGCCAGTCCTGACCCCAAGATCTATTGTTATATAGTTTCCAAAGATATCAGGTAACTAATAAAACATTTATTGGTTCAAGTGGCAAATCTGGGCTGATTCTTGGTTTTCCTGAGTTGAAGATTGGGTATAAATCTATTAAAGTAATAACAACAACAACAATTTACATTTATAGAGCGCCTTTCACGTCGGGAGGACGTCCCAAGGCGCTGAACAGGAGGCGTGTGACCCGAGCTGGGAGGGGAGTGTTTGGGAAGGGGTGAAACACGAAGGGGAGGTAAAAGAGTTCGGGGTGGAACAAAAGGCACGATCGAAGAGGAAAGTCTTCAAACCGGCCTTGAAAGAGGAAAGGGAAGAGACGAAACGGAGGGATTAATACCAGCCAATCTGAGCCCAAGGAGCCCTGCAGCTCAGTGCTTAGAGCACTAGCCTCTCAAGCGAGAACAGGACGAAACTTTGGTCGAGTTTTCTTACCTAAAAATAATCCCTCACTAGAGAAAAAAAATTGGTCACTTCAATCCAAGGCTGTTTGTGGTTCACTGCTGTGCGCAATTGGCTGTCATGTTTTGGTTACAAATATACAATCAATTCACTTTACAGTCAGTATATTCTGTAAAGCACTTTAAAACATCTAGAAGACATAAACAGCACTATATCGAATGCAAGGGTTATTATTATTCTTATTAAGGGCCTTCTGCTGAAATAAACTTGTTAAAAAAAACATAGTTTTCACTTAGTTGCCTATATGCGTTTTGGTCTATTTCTGTGCTTTTTCTCATTTTCCTTCAACCTCAAATTCTGAATGTCAAAGACAGTAAAACCCTGTATAGTTCTTTGATATTCTCGGTGAAGTGATGATACACAATACCAAATGCAAGGATTATTATAACTGCTGCTTGAAGTGAAACTTGTAGCCTAGGGGAACATCTCACTTTATGTTCATTTCACTATTGAAGGAAATGAGACGGCTAACATGCCTCCACAAAAAATGGTTAAATTGTTACATTAAGTTGGTTTAAAATGTCTGTTAAGTGAAGGACAACAACAGGGGAAAAAGATTCAATCTTGTGCAGAGGACAGCAGAAAGAAAATGTCAAACATCCATTCCATTTTTATTGTAATTTACTTGGAAAATGAATGCATACCTTTGTTTTTTTAAAACAAAAAGTACTTTTCTGCTTTGGATTACTGCTAAAACAACCACAATGAGTGAACAAATAAGTCTTGTAATTACCCAAATGATAATAAAGCAATTGTAGCCGCTTTCTTTTTTCTGCTCTGCACTTTTCTGTTTTAAACGTCGATCTTGCTAACCACTGTTGCAGTTGTCACTCAGAAGTTCCACTCCAGCACTGAACCATCTGCTTCTGTTTCCCTGAACTTCCACCCCCCCACCTCCCCACCACCCGAAACGCAAAGTGTGTTTGAGTGCTTTCTCTAATTATAGCCAGTGTTGCCACAAATTGTGCTTCACATTGCAGGCCGTTCAAATCCGTTTCCCCAAACCGTTCCCACTAAGTTTTTTGAAGCATTGAATTATTATACAAATACATTTGGTAACCGTGCCTTTCGCATCAGGAGGATGTCTCAAAGAAGTAATGTTGTGTAAAGATTGGTGACGGGAACAAAAACAGAAATCGCTACGAACACTCAGCAGCTCAGGCAGCATCTTTGGAGAAAGGAAAGTGAGTCAACGTTTCGTTAGTGAATGGAAATGTTTGTAGGTGAAAGTGACAAATTTTTCATAGCAATATCCCACAAACAGCCGTGAAGTGAGTGACAAATTTTTATTTGGTGGTAATTGGTGACCATGGCACTGAGAGAAACTCCCTTCTCTTTTCTTAAAAGCGAAGGGAGTTTTGTGGAGCTCCTGTGGCTCAGTGGTTAGAGCACTTGTCTTGCAAGCTGGGGAGACCAAGACTCTGTTCGAATCCAGGCAGGTCAGGTCGAAACCTTGGGCAAGTTTCCTTACTCCACACGCCTAATAATAATCCATCCAAAAAAAACACAATAATAAAATTGGTCATTTCAATCCACGACTGTGTGTGGGACACTGCTGTGCGCAATTGGCTGCTGCAATTTGCCCACAAATATATACAGTCAATTCACTTTACAGTATATTCTGTGAAGCGCTTTGGGACGTTGATAAGATGTGGAAAGCGCTATATCAAATGCAAGGATTATTATTATTATGAAACAGTGCCACGGGATCTTTAACATCCACTTGAAAAGACAGTCAGAACTGAGTTTAATATCTCATCTAATGGGTGGTACCTGCAGCATTGCAGCACAATCCCATCACTGTATTTGAGGACCAGCCTCGACTGTATAAGATCAAGGTTGTGATGTGGATCTCAAACCTGCAACGTTTTGACTCAGAAGCGAGAGCCCTCCTAACCATATCAACACTGTTATTGCAGAATGATATTGACAAGGCCTACAAAATAACCAGGATATTCATGAAGTTCTTTTCTTATTGAGTTATATGGCTAAGACTGCAAATTCATCAGCAATATTCCATTGAAGAAATTATTCTGTTTTGCTCTTCCGTGTTATAAGGGTTAATTTAAATGTGTGACCCTGCTGTGAAGTAAGGAATGTTGTACAATTAGTCAAGGTTTATTACTTTAGATTAATACTGATTATAAGAAATTAAAAGAGTACATCCAATTATGCTCAAGTATAAACATATACTGTAGTTCATAACAATTCACGTACATCAAACCAAATGCTGTAGAAGATATAGAGGAACAGAATCAATTTAATCCAAATATATTTGATCCATCAAGAGGTATCCAAATATTGTTGTACAGTTTCCAGTTTGATATCGGACAAAAGTATCCAGGTATTATTGTGCGGTTCCCAGTTTGATATCAGGTACAAGTATCCAGGTATTATTGTATGTTGAGAATTGTTTAATTCGTAGTCTTGATCTTCCTTCTTTAGAAGCTGGAATATGGTTTGCGACTCCAAGTTCCAATTTCTTCCTTTCTCTCTTTCTTGAATCGATCTATGGTTACACTGTTGATTAGATGACCTTTCACCTATTGTCTTTTGCAAGATGGTTACTTTGTGAGAACAAATGCAACATAGCTTTCTCTCCAGCTGCAGACTGAGAAAATGACTGATACGGAATTAAAACAGGTTTTATTGTTTAAACAGTCTTTTGCTTCTCCTCGAGCAAGGATCTTCTTCGAAGCCAATCACACCCAGCTCCCCTCGTATGAGATTGAGAGTATGTCTCAAATATGTATAAGCATCGCAAATATCGTTTGAGATATTATTTAACACATTAATTACAGAAATCTTACAATGTGACCCCGATTTCTGCTTCTGTTACTCCACAAAGACAAACATTTCATTTCAGGAACTGAAAAGGATGCTTCCTTTACCAACCAGTTTGATTCAATTTCCCAGACAGTACGTAATTGAGGGTTAGTGTTAGCTGTGAACTGCAACCGGCCAGGATATAGAAGGGAGGAAAATAGTCCCAGCTGGATATAAAATGTAGTCCTGCACTTAGAATTTCAAAAAGATTATACTCTTGGTTATGAGGTGCCATTTGCTTGGAGAATATGAGTTATGAGAAAAAGTACAACTTTTATGATCTAAATAATTGTAACATAATGATCCTTGCATTTGGTATATGATGTGCTTAATCACATTGGCAAAGGACCTCAAGGCGCTTCACAGGATTTACTGTAAAATATGGGGAGAGATTGGAGGAGCAGGATTGATTTGGATGGCTCATCTGTACTCATCTAGAATAATAATTCTATCATTCTGTACAAGTGGTGACCGTATTTATAGGCAAATTCAGCAACCAATTTGTATACAGCAAAGTCCTGTAAACAGCCATGAAGTGAATGACCAAGTTTTTGTAAATTTATTGTTGCCCAGGACTCCAAGATCATTGAAGGGTTTGTGTGCATGCATAGTACCATACATATTTTTTAAATTATCAACAAAGTACAGGATATAATTTGAAGTACATTGGTATGCTGCCCTCATGAGGGACACTATATAAATGCAAGTTATTATTGTATACATTTTTTTCACAAAGTTATGTTGGAAAAAATTGATGTATTATATCTTGAGATTTAAAAGAGTCAGACAGATTCCAGTTGCCAAAAATTGTAATAATTTTTCATCGTAAACTTTATACTGTATTATTGAACAAAAATAGCTTAAAACCCCTAAAATTGTTTTCTTTTCTTCTTCAAGCTGAATTTCATTTGTTTCTTGTGATTTTGTATCACAATTGTCTAACCACAACAACAACAAAATTATACTTGTCTAGCGCCTTTCACGTCGGGAGGACTTCCCAACTAGCAATATTCATTTCATTTCTAATCAAATTATATTTTATAAAACTGGTGTGGACATTTAGGATGGAGTTCCAGTACCAATGGTGGGGTAGGAAGTGTGGGGTACCTGAAGTTGGCCAGTTTCTGCTTAGGGAGCTGACAAGCTGAAATGGGGGTTATAAGGTCGGAGAGGTAGAGGTGAGCAAGATCACTGAAGTCGTTGAAGGTGAGACCGAGGGTTTGTACTTGATTCTCTAAGGGATGGCGAGCCAGTGAAGCTGGGCAAGAATGGGGGTGATTGGTTTGTTGAGCCTGGTGTGGGAGAGGACACGAGCTGCAGAGTTCTGAATAATCTGCAGCTTGTGGTGGAAAGAGTTGGAAAGTCCAGCGAGCAGGCAGTTGCCATAGTCAAGGTGGGATTGGTGCCATAGTCAAGCCATACTGAAAGTGTGGATTGATGTGGTGACAGGCAGTGGTGAAGGTGAGCAATGTTGCGGAGGTGGGGAAAGGTGGAACCGGTCACGGCACGAATTTGGGGTTCGAAGGATAGCTGGGGGCGGGGTTGAACAGGACACTGAGGTATCATATTGGCTCAGTGAGTGCAGCTACAGGGAGCAAAATGGGTTGCATAACTGCACAACGCGCTTATGTGCACACTGCTTAGAATTCATGGCTATATTATACTTTTGAAGATTTACCTGTGATTACTGCTTACAAGTGTCATTAATTTTATATTTAATCACAAGTGTAGTAATAAAAGTCATTAAGCAAGTAAAAACAAGCAACATCTGTTGACTAGCCACTTCTTCGTGCCTTTTTAAGAAGTTTAACTGTGTTGTAATGACTTCCATATACAGTACTTAGAAAAGCACATGAGCCTATACCAGTTTATAGAAACAACTTCATTATTTTAGAGTGTGATAATGTTTCTGAGAACCATAAAACTAAAGCAGGGATGTATTTGTCAGTTCTCTGAAATACAACATGTGCTTATACATCACACGTACTCAGTTCTCTGACATAGAGGAACAGCAATACTAGTGATATGTCTTCTGATATTTGTTAAATGGATACATTTCTAAATGTCCAAAGGGCAAAAGACCATAATCTGATGCAAGCACAGAACAAATGCTGTTTAGTTATTTGTATAGCCAAGTCCATAGGTTTATTTTATTTTCCTGGCTCAAAACATAGTTGGTACAAGTTGTTATGATCTGAAATATACAGCCTGAATGGATATTCAAAGCAGATTTAATACTCTAACTTGAAATAACATTCAAAGGGATTCAGACATACGCTTGAAAGGGAAACATTTCCCTGAAAAACCCCTCTAGCTTCCCACTATAGGATGTGGTCGTGGTTGCTTCCTGCTTCTGGCTAACATGCAAAAACTTCCTTAGCTGTGCCACATTTTCCACACATCACCTCACTACCCCTTGTCTACAGGTTTCTTAATAAAGGCAGACAGAACTCGGTTGCAGCCTAATCCCTGACCACACCAGACTGAATGTGTTCAGATTTGTAATTTAGATGCATAACAGTCTCTATTGCTGATTATTTTACAATTGCGTGTGTTAAATGTCAGATGTGAAAAAAAATGCTTCATGCTGTGACAGATACACAGTAGAGTGGGTGTTCTGGATGGATGAGATCAAATGGGCCAAAGGACCTTTCTTCATCTAAACCAGTGGTTCCCAACCTTCTTTTGCTGCGACCCAAATTAACCACCAGCACGTCCTCACGACCCAAACTTTTTTTGCTGCAACCCAAATCAGCATCTAACCAGTCCTCCCACCACAAGGGTGCGATATCTCAGCTGAAGCTCAGCTCAGCCAAAATGTTATCTCCGTCTGTTTTGTGCATTCAGCTCAATTCGTAAGTACGCTCTTTATACAAATTCTTCGGCGGTCGCATTTCTTTTAGTGTTAACAGCTTTTTTTTAATTAAAAGCTTTTAGCGTTAAAAAGGCATTTTCAACATTAACAAAAGGAAAAGAAAAAAAATTCTAATGACCCTACTGAGGACCCCCACAAACCTGATTTGGCTCGGGACCCGAGGTTAGAAACCGCTGATCTAAACCATTCTTGTGATCCAGTTATTTCCCTTGATGGTATACTTCCAGCCACACCTCCAATTGGATGGTTTGAAGTTCAGTTGTGTTTCTTATCGTAGATTCAGTAAACGATGGATCGTGTTATCTGCTGTCAATCTACTTCTAGAAAGATACCATACATTAAGCATATACAGAGATCATGTTAAAATGGGTATTATAGCAGGCCTGTAGTTATTTCGAAGAACAGAATTGTTAGTAACAGTAACTGTATTTCTGCATCTCTAAAAATATATTCTCCATTTCCATGTAGACACTTCCTTGTGTAACAAATGTACAGTGCCTACTTATTATGCAAGAATACATGCATGTGCATCTGGTGATTTGGACTGAACTCTATTAGAAGATGCAGAAATGTACGTATAAAACAGTAGAATTATTGAGTGAGTTTGTGATAAATTGTTAATTTAATCTCAGGCAAACTGTAGATTTGCCCTCAAAGCTGATTAATATTTATAAGTAAAACATTGTTTGTTGGAAATATTGCATGCACATATAGAAAGGGTACAATAAACTAGAATGGAGGCCTGTCCCAAGGCAAGCATTATTACTGATGGCATATGTATGTAAAAAGAACAATGTAGGAATGAAGATATGTATCTCAGCATTAGTTGAAGGGTGATCGCAGTCTGTCTCTCTGCCAGTTTGGGTGATATTTATGATGAATTTTATTTGATAAAAAGTTTTGTTTGTTATAGGCGATGTGTTAATAATTGATGATGCCAGAAGAGAGTTTTTTCATTCAGAGTAAAACAGCACCGTGTAAGGCAACAGGCAGACAAAATGGTCACTACAACACAGTTTCCTGTGCATACAAGCACAGGAAGTAATGTTATGGCAACCATCTTGCAAGGTAGTCAGTTGACTTCACTTCATACCAGTAGATTTTGCCTCTATGCTCTCTTACAAAGTATTTTACAAATGGAAAACATTTTATTTCCAGTTGTTTAAATGTGATAGTGAAGTTTAATATTCAAAGTCAAGAGTGGAAGCACACAAAAAATTAGGAAATTAGGAGAGTTTTTTTAGGTGTTGGAAACAGTTTTTGTTGGTCTCTAAAGTTTGTGTATGTTTCTGTGAGTTTCAGAGATATACCGATGGCTGTCATTGAGGCTCAACTTATGAGCAGGATTGATTGACAGGAGTTATTTTGGTCTTCCTCTTGCAGATTCCAGGACAGAATGTTTTTATGGGTCAAATCACTAACAAATAAGGCCATGTTGTTTAAATTATGAATCTTGATACCCCTTTTGCTGATGGTGAAGAAAAAATGTGAAAAGTGAGTGTGGTCTCTATTGGAATTATACATAACCAGTTTTCAGCTGACGTTTTCTCATTTACCGCTCAGAAAATATAACTTCCATATTTATGGTCAGAGTAATCGGAAATATATTTTACCAGATTAACCAAAACATTAAGCAAATGCCTTAAATATGGGTTACGTGTATAAACAAGGATCGGGGAGTATGCTATAATCATTGTGTATGCAAAAAGTGTTGATTTTTGAACATATGCCTAATCAAAATTATTGAAATGGATGTTCTTAATTTAAGCCATCCTCTGTTTACAAGCTCTTCAATTATGTTAACTTTAGATCCTAAAACATGTATATTTGCATATAAAAGCTGTAACTTGCAGTATATACAGGAATCATGGGGCTTTGGGTATTGGTTCAGTAATTCATTGCTTAAAACTCTGGGATAGTTTAAGTTATACACAATCAGATTCATTTTTATTAGAAATGAATTGTCAGATGGAAAATGACATGGTACATTGCACTCTGCATTTTGTTGGTTCCTTTGTGTATTTTGCTAACATCTATTGTGGTTGATTGATCAGCATTCAGATAAATTAAAATCTAAAGCAGTGGTGAACCACCCATGGCAGACAGCCAGTAAGTGGCCACCTGAATATTCGCACTAGTCCAGCGGAGTCTGTTTTAAATGCTTTCTTCCAGTTTTCTCTTGATTGTATATTTCTTGATTTATGTTGTAAAAAAAAATTATTGGCAGACTAAAAAGGTTGGCCACCAGTGATCTAAAGACAATGTTATTTTCTTATTTCTTGCAATTTTCCTTTTGATATTTGTGTTGTGCAAGTCTATTATGTAAATGCTTTCCTCCAGCGAATGAACAGTTTCAGAGTGCCATCTATTGGATCTTTTAGACATGAAAATAAAGTTGCTGGATTTCAATATATACATGCACCAGTCCCCTGTGATATTGAATGACAGCAAGAAATTATCAATGCCTCAGAATGGCCTCACCAATCTTTTAGATTGTATATTCATTATTCACTCCGCGATAGAAGCGATATATTTTAAATGAAATAAAACTTTTTTTTTAAATTTACAACTGATCTTTTATTCCTTGAATTTTACTATCTACAGCAGCCTATTGCTTCCCATTATGAAATATGATAAGAAAATACCTGTCCTCCGATTAAAATTTGGAGCATCACCATCTGATATAAGAATGTGAGACTCACTTTTAGTGCCTGCAGTCAGTGCAAAATAATATTATGAATTCCAAGGGAATGAAAATAATGGAGTAAAGCTATTGAATTTATGGGGCTAGGAGATAAACACATCTCGAAAAGCAGACCCTGATGATTCATGAGACTCGCAAATATCACAAGATCATAAGAAAGGTTTGGATTGCCAAAGAAAATTTCAGGACAGAAACGACCAAATAATTGCTTTGTAATCGTTTTCCCAGCAACCAAGCCCCCCAATGTGAAAGCTGTTATATAAATACAATCAGAAGATAATTAATGACTATAACAACTGTTCAACATTCTAGCCCACATGTTCTCATTGTTGCAATCAAGAGGACCTGGGTTCAATTCCCAGCAGGGCGAAAGGTTGGCCAAGTTTCCTTACTCCACACACCACTGATAACCAAGCAGTAAGTAGACACCTGCTTGTTAGTCGATTGGTAGATTACTTTTCTGGGAGTAATAATTCCTTAACAAAATAAAGATAGTAAATTGGTCACTTCAATCCACGACTGTTTGTGGGACACTTCTGTGTCCAAATTGGCTGCCATTGTTTGCCTAAAAAATATACAATCAATTCACTTTCTATTATATTCCGTGAAGCACTTTGAGACATCTTAAAGACATAATGAAGTGCTATATGAAATGCAAGGATTATATATTATTATTATCCTTCCAGAGTACCCATCCTCCCATCTTCCCATCACAGTCACAGCATCAAACTTGTGTTTTTCTTTAATGAGACTGTTGTCCTCAACTTGATTATCCTTCTTGCCAAATGTATCTGTCATATATTGGGCCATGGAATCCAGCAGTAGAGTAATGGAATGTTATGCATTCTCAACTGTATTTGGAGGCTGGATGATTCAATCATAGCTGAGCAGGAAGCACGTTCAGTTGTAGTACACATCTATCAGTAAAGCCTCTTTTGTAAAAGGCATAAAATAAACCAAGTTATTGAGCAGCGAAAATTCTTCAACAATGGCTATCCTGCTTCAAAAAAAACTAACCAGAGGACAGATTATAATAATAATCCTTGCATTTGACATAGCACTTTTCACATCTTATCGATGTCCCAAAGCACTTCACAGAATATACTGTAAAGTGAATTGACTGTATATTTGTGGGCGAATCACGGCAGCCAATTGCGCACAGCAGTGTCCCACAAACAGTTGTGGATTGAAATGACCAATTTTATTATTGTTTTTTTTTGGACAGATTATTATTAGGTAAGGAAACTTGCCCAAGGTTTTGTCCTGACTTGCCTGGATTCGAACACAGGTCTCCCCAGCTTGCAAGACAAGTGCTCTAACCACTAAGCCACAGGAGCTCCAGATGTTAAATCTATTAGAAATTGGGCCTAACTAGTTGGGCCAAACAGTTTGTTTCCATGCAGTACAGTCTGTAATTCTATGAATTGTCAGTTCTCTAACCCATATTAAGGAACCAGCAGCCACGATTTTTCTGTTGTCCTGTCAGAGTATGATATTGTATCAACTTCTCAAGACTGTGTAAAGAGTCCAAATCATTCTCGAAAACAAACTTAACAATTTAAAAGCTGGGTTTATGAATGCACTGAGATAAAAGCTCGTCTGGAATACGTGGACAATTTCATCTAGATCAGTTGAATGTGATGGATCAGCAAAAGATCAAACTGTAATAAAAATTATAATCCTGGCATTTGATATATTACTTTATTAAATGGTTGAGATGTTTCAAAGGGCTTCACAAAATATACTGTAAAGTGGATTAATTTTGCAAGGCAGCAAATGAGGACCAGACTACTCCTAGATTAGGGTGTAGAAAATGTAACCAAAGCAATAATGGCTATGCGTAATGTACATTTAAGTGCACAGGGAAGGTTCAGCCCAGAAATCCATCCTCTATTGTGAAGTATTTCTCCAGAACAAGGTATAAGATTGGTTAGCCTATTGTCCATTGCCTATCACTATCACCCATTCCTTACTTTAAAGTATGTGTATGTAACAGGTCCTATTCTGCTGCTTGTGATACTAAGCCAGATCTCTAAGAAAGGCAAATCTTTTGTTATTCAAGGTCGTCTTATTGATCTCAATATTGATCTCCACTCATCTTTTTATTTTCTGAGCCAAACACGCTTGTTGCAGTTCAAGAAGCTTGACTTCTGTTACAAGATTATTCACCACAACCTGCCAACAGCATTCAGAGTTAGCAGAATGCAAAATAATCTTCTGTGATAGACTGGCCTTATGGGAATCCTACATGAAAATCATGGTAGAGTCAACCATCTCAATAATATTCAGTTCAGTGAAATATTGCCAAATATCAGCCAACAAGCTCTTGCATGTAAGATGGTAATTCAGGTGAAGGATCAACAGTGGCACAAAGGTGTGGCTGAAAGGGTTCCCTTCCAAATGGAAGGAAAATGTACCATCAGAAGAGGAGGATGAGAAAAAATAAATGTAGGGAAAACATTCCTTCCTTTCACAGGAAAAGAAGAAGCAAATCTATGATTGTTGAGCAAGGTGCTTCTGACAGATGCATCTTTTCCCATTTTGGGATTCATCGTAACAATTTTTATCTCCACTGATTGGGGAAAAACATCTGTAGAAACGAAACATAACTTTGATCTTCGCTTTAGCAGTCTAACACTGTGGCAACGAAATCCAGATTCAGATTCTCCAGCTATAAAATCCTTCCAAATACTAGATCCAATCTCCTGTGTCAAGCAGATTGGTAATTTCATCAAATTGTGTAGTAAGAGTGAAAAACATATTTCTTCATTTTAGTAGCTCTGCAATATCTGGCATTGATTTTGTTCTCTTTAGTTATTTTCAGCAAGGAAAGCATATTATATGCCAATAGATGAGCTCTCCACAAATTTAGAGAGTCTGACTCCAGCCACAATTGAACCGGTCATGAATTGTTTCTACAATGTTATAAATACTTGGCAAATTTTGAGATGTGTTAATTAATCCCTGTAGGCCACTAAGCCTGATAAACCCATTAGGAAATCTTTGGCACGGTATTACTTTACAGTATATAAAAATAATAATAATCCTTGCATTTGATATAGTCTTATCATTTCGTCAAGAAGTCTCAAAGCGGTTCTCAAAATATAGTGTAAAGTAAATTGACTGTATATTTTGTGGGCAAAACATGGCAGGCAATTTTGTTGAGGAATTATTACCCCTTGAAAAGCAATCTACCAATCAACAACTGGATTCCTGCTTACTGCTAGATCAACAGAGGTGAGTGAGGCAAGGACTCTTGCCCAGCGTTTTGCCCACCTGGGATTCAAACCCAGGTCTTCTCGCATGTGAGGCGAGTGCTCTAACCACTAAGCTACAGGACTCCATATTTTGTGACTTGCTTTGAGACATTTCAACAACATGAGGCACTATATCATATGCAACGATAATTATTATATTACCATTATGTACAATTCACTATCGAAGTGTTATATAGGAAATAGTACTATACAGTACCATACAGGAAAAGTGGCTTGACTGTGTGTTTTGCGAGTTAAATCAAATGTGCAGTGTGTGAGTCCTAAAATAAATAATCCTTGAACCAGAGGATCCGTGGACCAACCTTCAGTAATTTAGTGGTGTTTAAGTTAAAAATCTTGTAACTCACATTGACAGGACTACTAGCACATTGAAGGGTGAGACCTTTCACCCAAAAGAAACCTAAACATTTGCTCTGAGCAGACTACTTCCTGGATGTATATTTTCCATTAGTTGTGCAATGCAAAATATGTTACAACTTTATTCTATTCACGGCAGGCGAGCACTTTAAACCAAACACAGTTTGTAGATGACATGCTTAATGGGGAACTTGTCGGTTGCTTAATCAATTTGTGAATTGTCAGGAGTGGCGATGCCTCTCAATGTAGCTCTCGATCCTCTGCATGTTTTGGAGGATTTGTACTACAATCACCAAAATTACAGTGAAAAAACCTTAAATAATTGTCATCTAACCTCAGCCTGCCGCTGATTGAGAATGAAGCTCAGCTAAGTATAGTAGATTAATGTTAGTTAGTACTAAATGGACATGTGCGTGTACACATTCATGTCAAACTCACAAGGATAAACTGAAAGATGAGACCAAAGGATCAGTCTATCAGATTTCTTGTCTTACTTTAATATAGCCCAAAGCTGCACATGAAAGCCATTATTCTTCTTAATTTTACTACTCGTAAAGTGGCTTCTTCCCAGGGAGAATAATGATGTGGAACGTAAATTTATGCTGACAACTTCTGATGACTTTCAATTGGAACCAGGGAAAAACAAACAGAACAGCAAAGTAGTGCATAAAGCCAATTACATGATCAGCTATTCATCCAATCTACAGTTCTGTGCCTTCCCAGTGGGGCTGAGTGATTTTAGTGGGACTCAGGGAAGTGAGCCAAGTACAGTTTCCACCATTTATACTGTATGGTTGTGTATCACACTTCTCATCCAGATGATATCAAGAGCAGAACTGCAGCGCAATGCATACTGTATGAATATCACCCATTTAACAACAAATCCTGTCGAACTGAAACTTCTGCCACCCTCATCATAAAACAACAACAACAAAATTACATTTATACAGTGCGTTTCACGTCGGGAGGACTCCCCAAGGCGCTGAACAGTCAGGTTAAGACCTGAGCATGGAGGAGAGGCAGAGTAGGGGGTGGGGGAAAGGAGGAAGGGCGGCAGAAAGCACAATCGAAAAGACCGGCCTTGAAGGAGGCAAGGGAGGAAGCAAGGCAAAGGGACTGTGGGATGGAATGTCAGAGTATGGGGCTAGAGAGACTGAAAGCCCATCACTCAGGAGGGAGACTTGGAGCAGACCGGAGCCCGCTGAATGGAGGGGACGGTCAGGTTACTGGGGAGTCAGCAGGTCAGAGAAGTAGGAAGGGACACAGCTGTGAATGGCCTTGAAAGTGAGGACGAGGATGTTGAATTCGATGGAATTACGATAGAGCTGGGCGAGGGTGGGTGTGGTGGGGTCACAGAACCTGGTATGGAAGAGAACATGAGCGGCAGCTTGTGTAGGGAAGAGCTGGGAAGGTCGACGAGGAGGGAGTTTCCGTAGTCAAGTGCTGACGTGATGAATGCATGGGTGCGGGTATTGGCAGACTGAGGGGTAAGGGAGTGCCAGAGTTTGGCAATGTTATGGAGGTGATTGAAGGCAGTACTGGTCATGGCATATATGTGGGGGAGACAGGACAGAGACAAACAAAACTCCCAGGTTCCTAATTGACTTCATGAGATGGAGTGTGCAGCCTGAGGTACGGAGGCGCTGACACAAGCCTATCAGGAGAGCCTCAGTCTTGCTGATGTTCAGTTGGAGAAAGTTGTCCCTGGACCTATACACCTTGCACTTACAAAGCATCTCCCATGCTGGGTAGCTTTTCAGAGCACTTAACAGTGGCAGAGCCTGGATGGTGGTGGGTGGTGGGGGTTCAGGACATTTTCAATTCCATTTCTTTACAATGAATAATTGCTTTTATTTTATCTTTGACCACTTAGATCAAAATATCACACATCTTCTTCAGTTATATTTTCTAGGAACTGACTGTGCTGAACAGAGTGATCAGTTAGCCAGATATGGCCTCTGAAAATGATTATTGGAATTAAATGGTGAGTTATAGTCTTCCAGGCAGATCAGGGCAAAACCTTGGGCAAGTTTGCTTCTCCACGTGCCTAACAATAATCCCTCCAAAAAAAACACAAAAATAAAATTGGTCATTTCAATCCATGACTGTTTGTGGGACACTGCTGTGCGCAATTGGCTGCTGCGTTTCACCCACAAATATACAGTCAATTCACTTTACAGTATATTCTTTGAAGCGGTTTGAGATGTCAATAATTTATTTGATTAGTGCCTGACCAAGAGTTAAATTGTCAAATTGAAGATGTTTGTGGAGTCCTGTAGCTCAGTGGTTAGGATCACTCACCTTGCAAACGGGAGACACTGGGTTCACTTGCAGGCAGGGCAAGATTCTTTGCTCTACATGCCCGATAATAATCCCTTTAAAATAAACAATACAGGTACCGGTATTCCTCGCTTAATGTCGCAGTTTAGTTCGTGAAAAGCGGTTCTTTAAGCGAAACGACGTTAAGAAAACACATGTTTCCCGTAAGAATTAATGTATAAACAAGAATTAGGTTCTTTTGGATATTTTTCATCCAAATTTTCTAAAAAAAAATTAGACTCGCTCCCTGACTGCCCGCCCGGCTGACTCACTTGCTCCGTGACTGACTGCCCGGCTCACTCGCTACCAGCTGGCTGGTCTCACTCACTGCTGGTCTCACCCACTGCCGGCTGGCTGGTCTCACTTGCTGCCAGTCTCATTCGCTGCTGGCTATCTGGTCTCATTCGCTGCTGGCTGGCTGGTCTCACTCACTGTTGGTCTCACTTGCTGCCGGCTGGCTGGTTTCACTCACTGCCAACCTGCCTCTCTCTCTCTCGCTGCTGGCCTGGCTTACTCCCAGGTTCTAGCGCCATCATGCCCCCTTTCCACTCGCTGGCGAACGACGTAATAGCAAATGTCGCAACATTAAATGGATATATGTTCCCTATGTATCAGCAATGTAGTAATAAAACAACATTACCGGTAGCAATGTTACGTGGGGTCTACCTGTAATAAATTGGTCATTTCAATCTACGACTTTTTGTGGGACACCATGTTGTGCAATTGGCTGCCGTGTTTCGCCCATAAATATACAGTCAATTCGCTTTACAGTATATTTCTGTGAATCACTTTGGAACGTCAGGAAAAAAAGCGCAATATCAAATGAAGGGATTATCATTACAGTATTATGTTTGCAACAAAAACCTAAACAATTCTAATTCTAAGATGTGAATGATTATCTGGGTCATTCAAACATTTCCAGCAATGCCTGATGTTTTGTTTCTTGAGTTTGAAAATCTCAAGTGCTTGTAACAAGTTTCGGTCGGCAGTTAGCAATTCTGATCATCAAAAGGAGAAGTTACAACAGGTGGCAATGGGTTAAGGGAAAACTTGCAAGAACATAAACACAGGCCCTTCTCCACCACCAAGACCTGACAGAGAAGAATATATTTATGTATTCAGAAACAAAAATATTTTTTAATTTCTTATAATTGTATATTTGTTTCCATTCCATCAATATTCATTTTAAAACATTTTAACAATGTAAATCCTTTTTTTGAAACAGGATGTGGTTTAATTTGCATATTCTGCTGAAGGCATTGCATCTATCATGCACCATGTAAGATTAGTCGAAAAGATTGTGCGTTTCATACATGTGATTATCAGTGGGTTCCCTTATTTGGTGAACCGTTGAGAGACCTAATGGCAGTTTGATAGGCAAGAGGTGACGAGTAAACACCGGGTAAGGACACTCTGCTGTGACCAAGCTTTAACTAAAACTATTTAGCTCTTTTACTGTTAATTTATTGTAGTTTTCTCTTTTAGATAGCAATGGTTCCAGAAAATCTTTTTGTATTGCTTTCTTTTAACTTCTCCGACTTGAGGACAGACACATTAACGTTTCAGCCATGTGCTGCTCAATGTACTGTCTCCAAATCTGTTACTGTCTCAATTAAAACTGTGTTCTGAGAATAAATGTTAGCGTGTGCGTTAATTTGTATGATACAGCACCAATCTAAAGTTTATTGATCGACACAGATAAGTTGTGAAAGCTCTTGTTTCAATTTTGCCAAGGGTGCTTTCTACGGAGAAAATTATCTGTAAACAATATATCAAACGTTGACTGCATCACTGAACATGCAACAGTTTGATTTTGAGTAGTGTTCGCATTTAAATACTGTAGATGATTATCTGGTGGAAGCCTAAGGGGCTGCTTCTAATCTCTGTAAACCCAACGCATTTGTAAAGTGGAAGCAGAAGCGTAAGGATTATGGCAGTAAGACACGGAAGTTGGATCAGTGGAGGTAGGAGTTGATATTGGCACAAAATGGTTTATGCCTGAATATTCTCAATGGGCCTTTCTTTTCCTTTCCATAAAACGCTACGGGCGAAGTTTGGGCAAGTTTCCTTAACTCCACACTCCTCCGTTTACTTAACATTAAGTAAGAACCCAATTGATAGTCGATTTGTGGATCACTTTCCGGGGGTAATAATTCCTCCAAATAATAATAATAATTTGGTCACTCAAACTACCACTGTATGTGGGACACTGCTGTGCTCAATTGGCTGCTGTGTTATACCCATGAAACATACAGTTAATTTACTTTATGGTATATCCTTTGAAGCGCTTTCAGACGTCTCGCAGAGATGATCAGATGATACCAACTGCAAGGATTATTGTTATTATTATAACTTCCTGTAAAAGTCAACTGGTATAAATCAGCTCTTACGCCTTTGTTGCTCGCATTCTGCAAAGCTGCAATGTGCGGTCAGTTTCCCCCAACCCACCCCAACTGCTGTGTGCTCACATATAACAAGACCCCATATCAACACAAACTGGCCTGATGTATACCGAAAAGTTGAGTTTGGCAGCTCTGTCATATTGCTCTTGGTAAAGCTCCTACTGTTGCTGGCTATTGACCGAAAATATTTGGGCTCACCAACGATTAGGTCTTGTCCCAGAGCAAACTTGTCAATTTCTTTAAACAGCTAAAAATGCTCAAGAGATCAAAACAAATGAAGACTTCAATATAATGTCAGACTAGATTAATATAAAATTTGGTTGACACTCATATGCAGTGCTAAGGGGCATACTGTATTGTTGTTGGAGGTTCCGATATTATGTCTGCTTGCTTCAAGTGAATAATAAATATTCCATGGCTCTGTTTAGAAAGAGAAGGGAGTTTCTCCCTGTGACTTCTTCAACAATCCCACCAGATAAAACTGCTCATTCACTTCCTGGCTCTTTTTGCAAGATTGCATGCTGCGTTCAAATTGATTACCAGGTTTACCTATTAATTCAAAGTCACCAATCCTTACAGTAAATCCTTTGATTTACTGTATCACAAATCCTTGTGTGAAAGACACTGCATCAAATGCAAAGATTATTATGATTATTTCAATGATCTGGTAAGAACATAAGAATTAGCGACAGGAGTAGGCCATTTGGCCCCTCGAGCCTGCCCTGCCATTCGATAAGATCATGGCTGATATTCTGACCTAACTCTAATTACCTGCCCTATCCCCATATCCCCTAATCCCTTTATTTTTAAAAATTCTATCAGTCTCAGCCTTGAAAATATTCAAGGACTGAGCATCTGCAGCCTTCTGGGGTAGTGAATTCCATAAATTCTCTACCCTCTGAGTGAAGAAATGTTTCCTCAACTCTGTTCTAAAAGGCTGACCCTTAATTTTAAGACTGTGACCCCTGGTTATAGATTCTCCTACCATGGGAAACAGTTCCTCACTGTCTACTTTATCCAGCCCTTTATGAATCTTATATGTTTCAATAAGTTCTCCTCTAATTCTTCTGTACTCTAAAGAATACAACCTTAGTTTATTCAATCTATCCTCATAGGTTAGTCCCCTCATCCCAGGAACTAACCTAGTGAATCTTCACTGCACCAAGGCAAGTATGTCCTTTTTTTCAGTAGAGAGACCAAAACTGCACACAATACTCTAGATACGGTCTCACCAAGGCCCTATACAGTTGCAGCAAGACTTCCCTACTCAGTCTTTGTGAAATCCCTCTATACCTGCAATTTATATCCTAATGGCATTTGAGGAAGAGAAAAAAATAATTTGTAGAACTTTCGGTAAAGGGATTATATCAGTTGGTTAGAGTTTGCCCCCCCACGCTGCCGAAACACTCGTGCACGCGTACATCACCTCAAGGCTGGACTACGGAAACTCTCTCCTCGTCGGCCTCCCCAGTTCCTCCATTCACAGGCTGCAGGTCATCCAAAACTCTGCAGCCCGTGTACTATCCCGCACCCGCCTCCGCGACCATATAACCCCCACCCTCGCCCGTCTCCACTGGCTCCCCATCCTCCAAAGGATCGAGTTCAAGATCCTCGTCCTCACCTTCAAGGCCTTACATGGCCTTGCCCCGCCCTACTTAACCAATTTACTCTCCCCCTACAAGCCCACCCGGACCCTCCGTTCAGCAGGACTTGGCCTGCTCCAAGGCCCCCGCTCGAACCGCCCCACCATCGGAGGCCGGGCCTTCAGTTTTTCTGCTCCGACCTTATGGAATTCCATCCCCCAATCCCTCCATCTCGTTTCTTCCCTTTCCTCTTTCAAGGCCGGTTTGAAGACTTTCCTCTTCGACCGTGCCTTTTGTTCGACCCCGAATTTTTCGACCTCCCCTACTTGTTTCACCCCTTCCCGTACACTCCCCTCCCAGCTCGGGTCACACACCTCCTGTGCAGCGCCTTGGGACGTCCTCCCGACATGAATGGCGCTTTATAAGTGTAATTTGTTGTTGTTGTTGTTTGCGGTCTGTGGAGGGATTTGGCATGATGAGTCAAATGGCTTTTCTTGTCCCTTACTTCCTTATGTTAAGTAAACAGACAAACAAGATCAATGTTTATAGCATCTACAACTTCAAAACATCTCAAAGGATTTTACATGTAATTAACAACAACAAAAAATTACACTTGTATTGCGCCCCTCGCATCAGCAAGGGTGCTGAAATCATTGTCTAGTGTTGTGACTGTTGTTTTTAGGCAAAGGCGACAGCCATTTTATGCACAGCAAAATCCCACAAACAGCCATGAGAACGATTTATCTGGAGGGTAATTGTGATTCTGTGACTTTGAAGTGCCGGAATGTATCTGGAAAATATTGATTCACATTTGTGTCATTTTTTTGTTTGGACTTCTTGCCCCTTGTCCCCTGAACTTTATCGACATCCTGAATTGGAACTCAATAAGAGCATCTCTGATATTGCACCACATAAACGTTTGAAATAATTATTCCAAGGTGGAGCATCTGCATATAACCCTACCGATAATTAGTTTTGAGCTGAAACGGCGAACAAGCTCAGTTTGAGCAGGTGAGGAAATGCTCTGCCCCAGAACACTATACTGGTGGAATCAATGGAGATAATAATAATTGTACTAATTAATCATTTTGACATTTGCTTATAGCACCTTCCATACCAGGAGGATTTCTCAAAGTGCTCCACAGGAAATTCCTCGAATTATAGCCCCTGTGTGTTTTGCAGTCAAATGTTTAAAAGAAGCAGATGTTTAAAAGAGAGATAGACAGATGGAAAATCTACAGTCAATTCACTTTACCGTATATTCTGTGATACATTTTAAGGTGGTTCAATAACGTGATAAACAATAACAACAAAATTAGACTTGTATAGTGCCTTTCACGTCAGGAGGACGTCCCAAGGCACAGGTTAAAGTGCGATATCAAATGCATAGATTATTTGTTATTATTATTTATTGCTTGAGGTATAGATGAAAAAAGAGTATGGCAAAAGATCTATCAAGCTCTAATATTATAATAGAACAGGCTCAATAGGCTGAAAGGCCCTCCCTGTTTTCCTTCCTAAAATGGCACATTTGTTGCCAGCTAAGAAATGAGTAAACACTTTAAAGTATTCAACATTTTTAAATGAACTATAAAAATATAGCTGACTACATTACATAAACCAATTTGGGGTTTGTTTAAACTGCATAAAACATTATAAACAGCCAAACATAGTTGACTCACGTAACATAAAATACTAGGAATAATATCACTGAAGATTTTATTACAAAGAAGATTTCCAAATAAATTTTATTACATTTTGTTTTTAAATTGAATTCGACTCATGCTTTTCATGTCACTTCAGGTTTCAAGCCTTCACAGCAATAGATCACATCTTCAGTAAAAAAAAAATCAATTCAACAACAACTTGCATTTATACATTTATATAGTGCCTTTTGTGTCAGGAGGATGCCTCAAATTACTTCATACAGCTGACTGGGAGCCCAAGCTGTGGGTGGGAGTTGTTGATTTGGGTGGGGAGGAAAAAGTGACTGAAAGCACGGTTGAAGAGATAGGTCTTTGGTTGGGCTTTAGTGGTGGGGAGAGAGAAAATTAGACAGGTGACCCATGGAATGGAGTTCAAAAGAGCAGCAACAATATGATTAAAGCCAGTGATTATGAGTGGGGAGCATGGTTGAAGAGGAAGGTTTTCAGGTGGGACTTCAAAAGCGGGAGAGGGGCCGAGGCAGTGGGATTGAGGGAGAACGTTCCAGAGTTTCGGGGCATAGTGGCTGTAATCTCCAAAGGTGGAGCAGAGAGTGCGAGCTACGAGCAGGAGGCTGGTGCCACTCGAGCGGAAGCACCGGGTTGTAGATTGGGGAGTAAGGAGGTCAGAGAGATAGGGAGATGCCAGAGAGTGAAGGGATTTGAACACAAATGTGAGGATCTTGAAGTTGATCTGTTCGATCATGGGAAAACAATGGAGCCTGGCCAGATAGAGTGACTTGTGAGTACAAAAGTTGACGCTGGTAAGTATGTAGGTCGCAGAGTTTTGTATTAGCAGGATCTTTTGAATAGTGGAACTGGGGAGATCGGTTAGGTATGTATTTGAGTAATCCAGGCAGGAGGTGATGAATGAATGTGCAAGTATATTGGCTGCTTTGCAGGTAAGGTATAGTCGGATGTGTACAATGTAGAGGAGGTGGAAGAAGGCAGTTCTGGTAATGGACCAGATGGGGGAGTAGGAAGGACAGCTGGGGCTGAACCAGGCGACTAGATTGCACACTGATTTGGTGAGAGTGGGGGATAGTGCGGGGAAGTTGTGGAGTTCAGATCCACAAGAATGAAAACATTGATGGAAACCAAGGAGTATGGCTTCCATCTTGTGGGAAAATGTTACAAGTGCAATTCCCCTAATGTCTGTGTTGGGATATGTTTTGTTTAATATGTTTATAAATGATTTGGAGCCAGGAGTCACAAGCACAGTGGCTAAATTTGCAGATGACACTAAGCTAATGAAAATGGTAAATTGCAAAGCTGAACAAGATATGCTACAGAAGGATTTGAACATAAATGGGAATTGGGCAGATAAGTGGCAGATGAAATTCAAGGTGGATAAAATGTTCTGTGGCAATGAGTAAAGCAAACAAGATGTTGGAATGTATCAAAAGATCAATAGCAAGCTGAAATAATGGGGTAATCCTGCAAGTATAAACCATTGTTGAGAGCATACTTAGAGTTGTGTACAGTTCTGGTCATTGCAAGAAGGACATTGGAGAAATTGAGAAGATACAGAGCAGGGTAACTAACATGATTGTGGGAATGGGGGGACTGGACTATAAGGAGCAATTAAATAAATTGGGCAGACAAGCTGATAGAACATTGATAGACCTGGAGTTGGTATTAGATGAGGCAAAGTAGATTTGTCTGTCATCCATACACATGTAGAAGTTTACCCCATATCCCCAAGATGGAGGGATAGAGGGAGATTATTCCAGAATTTCTGAAAATAGTGTCTAAAAGCTCTGCACCAATGATAGGATGGATAGCACGAGTGACAAGAAGGAGGCTGGAGCTAGAGGCAATGAGGTGGGTTGGACAGTAAACTGGTTGGAGTGATGGTATGAAGGGTGAAACCGACTGTGAAGCTCTTGAAATCAAGTGCTCCTTCACCAATGCTGATTCAAATTGCAAGCGAACAATAAAACATATTGTAACTTGCTTGTTGCTTTCATTTTCAAGGAGAAGTTAAGTCTAAATAAAGGCAGTGGGGTACTGAATAGGTATAGGCCTGATATTAAATTTGCTTCTGGTTCTGGTTGTGTTACCAGCGATAACAATAATTTATATTTATACAGTATATATTTACATATTTATATATTTCACTTCAGGAAGACATGTCATCATGTGGAAAAGCAGAGGAGAGTACATCTCACCTCTAGAGATGAATTATTAAGGGAACTTTTCTCTGGAGTAACTACTGACACACCACAAACTAGAGACCAGAATTGGACCTAATCTGCAATATGGGTCCAGTTGCATTTAATGAAGGGAACCAAGCAGAATTTAGGAAGTGTAGGATAGAACTAAAAAAGGAAGTTAGAGGGGCAAAGAGACTGCATGAAAAACAATTAGCGAGTAAGATTAAGGGGAACCCTAAGGTTTTTTTACCAACATATTAAGAGTAAAAGGTTGGTCAAGGATAGGGTGGGGCCAATTAGGGACCTAGGAGGAAATCTCATTGTGGAGGCAGAGGGCATGGCTGATGTACTGAATGAGTACTTCGCCTCTGTCTTCACAAAAGAAAAGGATACAGCCAATGCCATGGTATTAGAGGAGAGGGTAGGAGAAATGGATAGAATAATTATAACCAGAGAGGAAGTTCTAAAAAGGTTGACGTTGCTCAAGGTGGATAAGTCACCTGGTCCGGATGGGATGCACCCTAGGTTACTAAGTGAGGCACGGGGGCAAATAGCAGGGACTCTGGCCACGATCTTTCAATCTTCCTTGGACACAGGGGTCGTGCCAGAGGACTGGAGGATAGCTAATGTTACTCCCTTGTATAAAAAGGGGCAGAAGGACAAGCCTGGTAACTACAGACCAGTCAGTCTAACGTCGGTAGTGGGCAAACTTCTAGAGTCCATAATCAGGGACAAGGTAGATCTTCACTTAGAAAGATATAGGCCAATAAAGGACAGTCAACATGGATTTGTTAAAGGCAAATCTTGCCTTACAAATCTGATAGAATTTTTTGATGAGGTAACGGAATGGGTGGATAATGGTAGCGCAGTTGATGTAGTTTACATGGACTTTCAAAAGGCATTTGACAAAGTGCCACATGAGAGACTTATTATGAAATTAAAGGCCCATGGCGTAAAAGGGACAGTGGCAGCGTGGATCCACAACTGGCTGCGAGACAGAAAGCAGAGAGTTGTAGTGAGCGGCTGTTTTTCAGATTGGAGGGAAGTGAGCAGTGGTGTGCCACAGGGATCGGTTTTGGGACCATTGCTGTTTGTAATCTACATCAATGATCTGGACTTGGGTGTACGGAGTACAGTTTCCAAGTTTGCAGATGACACTAAGTTAGAGAGAATAGTAAATAGTGAGGAGGATAGTAGCCATCTGCAAGAGGATATAGACAAATTGGTAAAGTGGGCAGACACATGGCAGATGAAGTTTAATGCAGAGAAGTGTGAGGTGATGCATTTTGGGAGAAGAAATGAAGGGAGGCAATATAGGCTAGATAGTACAATTTTAAATGGTGTGAAGGAACAGAGAGACCTGGGGATTTGTGTTAGTGACTTGTTGAAGGTGGCAGGACAGGTAGACAAGGCTGTTAAGAAGGCATATGGGATACTAGGCTTTATAAATAGGGGTATAGAGTTCAAAAGTCAGGAAGTGCTGACTAACCTCTATAAGACTTTGGTGAGGCCTCAGCTGGAATACTGTGTTCAATTCTGGTCACCACACTACAGAAAGGATGTGAAGGCATTGGAAAGAGTACAACAAAGATTTACTAGGATGGTGCCAGGATTGAGGGACTTCAGCTATGAGGAGAGGCTAGATAGGCTAGGGTTATTCTCTCTGGAGCAGAGAAGATTGAGGGGAGACCTAATAGAGGTTTATAAAATCATGAGGGGTTTCGACAGGGCAAATAGAGAAAAACTATTTCCACTCGTGGGTGAATCTGTGACTCATGGTCACAGATTTAAAATAGTTTCAAGGCGAAGTAGAGGGGAGCTGAGGAGAAATTTTTTCACTCAGCGAGTTGTTCGAATCTGGAATGCATTGCCTGAAAAGGTGGTGGAGGCTGATTCGATAACAACTTTTAAAAGGGAATTAGATCTTTATTTAGGGAGAACAGGTCTATTAGGCTATGGGGAGTGGGCAGGGCAGTGGGATTGAATCGCTCTTTTCAAAGAGCCGGCACAGACTAGATGGGCCGAATGGCCTCCTTTTGTGCCGTAAAATTCTATGAATCTATGAATCTATGAAATGCAAAATACTGCAGATGCTGAAAATCTGAAACAAAAACAGAAATTGCTGGGAACACTGATCAGGTCAGGCAGCATCTATGGAGAAAGGAAAATTAGACAACGTTTTGGGTGCTTCACCAGAACAGTTTGATTTATAACAATTTAACAAGTGCTTCTTTGCTGAAGTAAGTAAAACTGAGGTGGATCTTAACCTTTAGTCCAGTTTAACTATGTCCTGAAATGTTTATGTTTGGTGTTTTTTGTCAGAGGCAAGGGGTGTCTGGAGTGATGATTGTAATGGGGAAGGGGGAGCTCTTATGGTCTGAAGTGGCTGAAATCAATGTTGAGGCCAGAGGGCTGTAGGGTCCCCAGCAGATAGATAAGGTGCTGTTCTTCAAGCTTTCACTGTGGGTCACTGGAACAGTGCAGGAGACCATGGATGGAGAGATCAGCCTCTGAATGTGAGTGTAAGTTGAAATGGAGGGAGACCAGAAGATCAGGGTTGACATTGCACACAGAGCGAAGGTGCTCTGCAAAATGGTCTCCCAATTTGTGCTTAGTCTCCGGGATATAGAAGAGACCACACCGTGAGCAGTAAATACAGTGCACTACATTGGTGGTAGGACATGTGAACCACTGTCTTACATGGAAGCTATGTTTCGGTCCTTGGAGAGTGGTCTGTGTGGAGGTGAAAGAGCAGGTTTTACATCTCCTGCACTGGCACGGGAAGAGCCAGGGGAAGGAGAGCAGCTGGTGGTGCTGACAGTGGAATTGACCAAAGAATCCTGAAGGGAACTATCCCTTTGGAATGCGGAGAGGGGAGGGGAGGGAAATATATGTTTGGTGGATGGGTCACGTTGGAGGTGCTGGAAATGTGTCAGAAACTTGATTTCAAACTCTGTTTGTGTAAGGTTAATTGTGTACTGAGCTCTACCAACCAATGTCTACCACAGCTAACTTATCAGTGCTGTGCCCAGTGTTTCTAGTAATAATTCTTATGAATTGGAGGTTGATTTGTGCAGTACAAATTGATTTTCTAGCAAAATAACCCCTTCTATGTATGCGGATGACACCCAGTTGTACCTTTCTGCCTCATCCCTCAACCCCCAGACGATCGATGTTCTGACAGCATGTCTGTCCGACATCGAGTCGTGGACGAGCGACAACTTTTTGCAATTGAACGTGAATAAGACCAAGACCCTCCTGATTGGCTCAAGCCAGCGCCTCCGCACATCGGGCGCTGCCAGCCTCAATATCCAAGGTTGCACTCTCCACCTCACAAAGCCAATCAGGAACCTCGGCATCATGTTCGATCAAAAACTTTCCTTCCTCCCCCACATCCGCGCCTTGACCGGCACCGCCTATTTCCATCTGCGCAACATTGCCAGGCTCCGCAATTATCTTACCCCCCGCGCTGCCGAAACACTCGTGCATGCATACATGACCTCACGGCTGGACTACGGAAATTCTCTCCTCGTCGGCCTCCCCAGTTCCTCCATTCACAGGCTGCAGGCCATCCAAAACTCTGCAGCCCGTGTACTATCCCGCACCCGCCTCCGCGACCACCCTCGCCCATCTCCACTGGCTCCCCATCCTCCAGAGGATCGAGTTTAAGATCCTCGTCCTCACCTACAAGGCCTTGCACGGCCTTGCCCCATCCTACTTAACCGATCTACTCTCCCCCTACACGCCCACCCAGACCCTCCGTTCAACAGGACTTGGCCTGCTCCAAGCCCCCGCCCGAACCGCCCCACCATCGGAGGCCGGGCCTTCAGTTTCTCCGCTCCCATCTTATGGAATGCCATCCCTCAATCCCTCCGTTTCGCCTCTTCCCTTTCCTCTTTCAAGGCCGGTTTGAAGACTTTCCTCTTCGATCGTGCCTTTTGTTCCACCCCAAACTCTTTTACCTCCCCTTCGTGTTTCACCCCTTCCCAAACACTCCCCTCCCAGCTCGGGTCACACGCCTCCTGTGCAGCACCTTGGGACGTCCTCCCGATGTGAAAGGCGCTCTATAAATGTAAATTGTTGTTGTTGTTGTTGTTGTTCTAGTTGGCTTTGAAGAGCCAGATCACAGTGCAAATTGCTGCAAAAAGCAGAGTAAAAAGTGGGCATAAATCATATTCAATAAATTACCAGTGCCTGTGGGATGAGTATTTCATTATACAAAGGCAGGTGATTCTTGGTTCAATTCCTGTGTGTGGCCTATACACAAAACAAGATTTGTGATAATGATCTAAGGATCATGGAAATTATCTCTGTAATCTCCTTCACTTCAGTCTTCCAGTTAATGGAGGACGTAAAGGCTCTGGGTTATGTTCTGGGTTGGAATAATCAGATTACAAGCAATAAATATGTTTCCCACTTTTGGTCTGTACTATTGGGGTATCTGCTATCTGTCAATATGGCATTACCAGCCTGACAATACTCTTGAATTTCCAATGTGTAGGTGGAAGAAAAATCTGGTTTGGATTCTTTCAAGCATTATGATTGGTTTTCATGTCAAATACCCAACTGACAAAAAAAAGGTATTAAGGGCATTATTGCATTAATCACCAGTGATGTGAAAATGACACAAAATCTATGAGACAAGTGGATTGGATTGGTTGCAATTAACCAAGAATCAATCATGTTGCTCTTCCCAAATCAGATTTGAGCATCTAGGACTTGAGATTTCACATGGCTCCAACCTCCAGGCCATTGGGGTAACATTTCTGATGATTAAAGAATTTTTGAAAACTGTTAAATACAGTGATAATTTGAGAAGGATGAATTGCCACTGTTCCTTTGAAGATTTTTTTTTTTAAAAACTGCTTTTCAAGTGAAGACTGAATTGAAATGTTCTCCCAAATTCTGTACACCCTGACATTTTTAGTGAATAATCTACAGACAACAATCATGACGAGTTCTGTGTATCAGTCATTTCCTATCCTTCTTATCATAATTCTTTGACTTTGCTTTCAATCATCTTCCCCCTCATCACTGCTGTCAGTTTCCATCCCCAGCTCCACTGCCCAGTGAGCATACTTTGAAACATCCTCCTGACATGTAGGGCTCTCCTTCACCTCAGTACAAGTGTGAATTGTATTGTGTTATAATTCTCCCCAAGTATTTTAGAGGCAAAGTGAAAAATCATTCTGTTTAGTGATGGCGACTCATCTCAGGACTATATGTTTTGTAGCATGATACAATTTCCTTTAATAAGGTAATAGCAAGAATAGCAACTCGCACTTACCGGTATATAGCATATTTCATGCCGGATGGCATCTGGATTTATGTAGGACATTACAATCAAAGTAGTACCAATATTTTCTCTTATTTTTGTTCTGTTTATATATTTGTTGATCAGTGGTAATCTAATAAGGAATCACCGAGTGTATTTCTTCCCTCATGCATTTGATTTTGTGACTCTATACTAGAAAGTCCCTATGACAAACAGTGCATAACCTAGTTTCAGAATGTGTAGAACACAGAGAATTGGTGGGTGGGAAATACTTTTAGGATGAAATCATTATCAAGATAAACTATTGTTAGCACGAACAAAATTAGTGATAAACTAAAGCAATAGATAACTGGCATAGACCCTATGGTTAAACTGGTTCTTACTTTATGCATCTTCTGAATTGGCAAGATCCTCTTCCCTCTCGTTCTCCTCCCTACAAAAGAATGTTACTTTCTATTGTGTCTAATTGTCTGGTCTAGTTTCTATTTGGCTTATTCTTCATTGTCTGTAACACATGGTGATCCAATTGATGGTCCACAGGTGGGCCAAAACCTTAGACAAGTTTCCTTACTCCACATGCCTCTGTTTATCTAGCAGTGAGCAGGAACTCAGTTGTTAGTCGATTGGTAGATTGTTTTTTGGAGATAAAAATTGCTTAAAAAAAAATTTGGTTACACAATCCACGACATTGCTGTGTGCAACTGGCTGCTGTGTTTTGCCCACAAAATACACAGGCAATTCACTTTACAGTATATTCTGTGAAGCACTTTGGAGCATCTAATTAGTACAATATGGAGCTATATCAAATCATAGAATCTTACAGCACAAAAGGAGGCCATTCGGCCCATCGAGTCTGTGCCAGCTCTTTGAAAAGAGCAACTCAATCCAACTCCCCAGCTCTCTCCCCATAACCGCACAAACCTGTCCTCCCCAAATAAACGTCTACCTCTCTTTTAAAAGTTGTTATCGAATTGGCCTCCATCACCTTTTCAGGCAGTGCATTCCAGATTCAAATAACTCGCTGAGTGAAAAAAATTCTCCTCACTTCCCCTCTGCTTCTTTTGGAAACTATTTTAATCTGTGACCTCGGGTCACTGACACGCCTACCAGTGGAAACAGTTTTTCCCTGTTTACTCTATCGAATCCCCTCATGATCTTGAAAACCTCTATTGAGACTCCTCATCACCTTCTCTGCTCCAATTAGAATAAACCTAGCCTCTCTAGCCTTTTCTCATAACTTGAAATCCCTCATTCCTGGTACCATCCTGGTAAATTTCCTCTGCACCCTTTTCAAAGCCTTAACATTCTTCCTCAAGTGTGGTGACCAGAATTGAACACAGTACTCTGGCTGAGGCCTAACCAAAGTTTTATACAAATATTTTATGCAAGGATTATTACTATTATCCAATCCTGCCGATGATTTTGTCCGGCTGTTGAACCATAATATAAATATTCTGTAATTGTTTTAAGAAAGTATGGGCGGGTTTATTATCATGATGTATGCCCTATATCCAGACTTGCTCTGATTTGCTCTGGGGGAAACTCTTATGTCTCAATCATTTTGAGTTGTGTCTGATTTTGTTGAAATGGTTGCATGTATATATTTAGACCTGCCACAGCAAGTAAGAGGCACCATGCTGAAATGCAATTAGAGGAAGATTCAGATTAGGTCACAAACCTCAAGAGCAAAGACAACCAGTTTTATCCACATCAGTTGCACACATAATGGTTAAAAAGCAAAATCGACATACATTTTGATTTGTGTTTACATTTTTGGAGCAATGACAGCGAATACATCGCTACATCCCATTTGAGGCAAGAAAACACTCAATAGTGATTTACAGTGCTTTACTGTTACAGATGTATCCCTTGCACAAATATATGTTTGGCACCATTAGCTAAATGCCTAAACATATTTTTTTCTCTCTCTACTTGGTCATTTCAATCTGCGGCTGTTTGTGGGACACTGCTGTGCATAATTGGCTGCCGCATTTTGCCCACAAATATACAGTCAATCCACTTCACAGTATATTCTGTGAAGCGCTTTGAGACGTCTAGAAGATGTGAAAAGCGCTATATCAAATGCAAGGATTATTATTATTATTACGGTTTCATTTGGGCAAGTAGTGATACAAGTACAGTAGTAATAGTGGTTGGAGTGTAAGAGTCATAGAGAGGACAATTACTCACACTTTTATACTACAACCTGTTGGATACTCTGGAGAATCTCTGCAGTTAATGCAAATGAATTGCAGCAAACCTAACCCCAAGAACCACAATATATTTTCAAACGCCCTTTTTAGGATTTAATCCTACATCTCTGCTGCAGTTATCCAAATAATTTCCGAACACTCATTTTTCTCAACCCTTTTTTTTGCCTTAATACTGCATCTTTTAAATGCAAAAGAAATAACTGTTTTTATAGTTATTGTCAAATCAACACGATTTGCTTTCAAAACAACAAATTGTGAAATGTTTTAGTCAATATATTTAAATTTTGCTTTGTTCTCAAGAGAAGAGAATACTATTAAATTCAAATACATTTTGTTGAAAAATAACCTTATTGCTACAAGAGAATCCTATTACTTTTTACTTGACTTGAAATAATTGCTCAAGTGCGCTTTAGAGATCTCCTATTAATACAGATCTCCTATTAATAATGATCAGGCATTCCTCTGAACAATTTATAGATGAGGACAGCTCCAATAGTATTAGATCATGATATCATAGGTGTTGGAGACTTTTGGACACAGGTCTTCCTCGGTGACACAGCCCAAAGCATTCTCAAGATTAGACCATCTCATTTTCAACTTGCAAATTGTTGTCTGGGGAGTAATAATCCCTCCAATAATAATAACAATAAAACTACCAATAATAATTTGGTCACTCAACCCACGACTGTTTGTGGGACACTTCTGTGCACAAATGGCTGTCACATTTCGCTCACAAAAGCCATAGTCAGTTCAGTGTATTCTGTTGAAGCGCTTTGAGATGTCTCGAAGATGGATGTGATAAGGCACTATATCAAATAATAGTAATTATCCTTGCATCTGACGTAGCGCTTTTCATTATTATTATCTAGAAGTCTCAAAGCGCTTCACACAATATAC
The DNA here is from genome assembly GCA_035084275.1 of Hydrolagus colliei. Classification (NCBI taxonomy): domain Eukaryota; kingdom Metazoa; phylum Chordata; class Chondrichthyes; order Chimaeriformes; family Chimaeridae; genus Hydrolagus; species Hydrolagus colliei. Next base: position 15,881,773 of record CM068747.1, on the reverse strand, counting down.
AGTAAAAGCCTATTTGTCTGGCATGCTTGGGGGGGGGTCGACTAATTGACTGTGCCGGATATTCGGGCGGCAAGTTGCCGAAAACCCAACACAAAAAATTTACTTATTTTAAAACATATTATATTAATAATATGATAAATAGTAACAAAGTATTGTGTAGCTACTTACCAATAAAGATTTCAGTAAAGACACTCGGTAAAAAATCGGTAAAAAAGCAAATTGAGCATACTCGCGATTGCTGGAATGGGGAATTGCCCCGGGAGGGGGTCAAGCAATCCGTTTAATCGGGTCACGGATAAACAGGCTTTTACTGTACTGTAAAGTGAATTGACTGTAATTTTGTGGGAGAAACACGGCAGCCAATTGCACACAGCAGTGTCCCACAAACAGTCGTGGATTGAAATTACCAATTTTATTTTTTTCGAGGGATTATTGTCAGGCCTGAGGAGTAAGGAAACTTGCCCAAGGTTTGCCCTGCCTGGAATCGAATCCAGATCTCACCCTTGCAAAGTGAGTGGTCTAACCACTGAGCCACTGGACTCCACACAAGGATCATTATTGCTAAATGCAAGGATTATTATTATTATTATCTCAATTCACTTGAGGGAATGATATTTCAGCCTCAGGAAGAGAAGAACTAAAGAAGTATTTCATATGCTAAATGGATTGTTAAGGTAAACTCGGAGGAATGCTGTCAGGAATGCCAAAGCAGGAGGGAAATAGGGCACAGATGCAGAGTTGCTAAGGACAATATCAGGATGGATAACGGGAAGTGTTCCTTTATACAAAAGGTAATTGAGAGTTACAATCGTTTTCAGGAAAGAGTGGTAGAGATCAGGATACTCGACTCAGTTAAGAAACAACAATATTACATTGTATTTTTATTCAGCTCAATCTTGTAATGGGAGAAAATGTGGTTCCTTCTGATCCTTCATAGATGAAGGAAGATGGGCATGACTGCACCACTCTATCATCAAAATGTGATTTCAACACTGCGGTGGAATGCAAAATAGTTTTCAGTCTTTGCAGGCAAATGAGGCTTTGTTTTTTTTAAAAAATCTGTTATCAGAATCGTAAAATTTCTGATTGTATATTATCTCGATTTTACAGACAAAGCTTTCACATTTGAGGAAAGGCAAGCATTTCATAATTGTGGCTGAACATTTTTTGTAAAAAAAATGAGGATTAATCTGAGCAGTTTTTAAGCATTCTGTAGTAACAGAGAAAAGGCATTGCAGTCTATTACAACATTTGTTATGATGGATATGCTTGTCAGATGGTGAACTGTAATATCGGTTTGAGTTTGTGTTTATGGAACTCAACGTTAATAATTGCTGGCTTGCTTGAGTATTTTAATTTATTTTCTAGCTTTAAGTAGCTTGGAATTTCATTTTCATGACTGGGAAAGTTGATTTGTTTATCCACGGCTTTTTAGATCAAGTCAAGCTATTCCTGGAAGCGGATCATGTGATTTTTTAAGCTGTTTTGTGTGCTACGCTTCACAGTTCTCACTTAGGTGACATCCATGTGCTAAATGATTTATATTTTTACAATGGGCTTGTTTTTCAATTTAAATGAAATGTCAACGTGAAATCCTTGTGAAGCAAACCTCACTGATTGTGAAAGCTGCAACAAAGAGTTTAAATGACAGTAGTGCTGCATCATGAATTTCACATCATATGCTTCAGTTCCGCAAATATATCCTTAAAGAAATCCATCTAGCTTAGGTTGAATCGGTTCCAGAAAAACTCCCTTGGTAAAGTCTGGCAGGGCTACATTGAATCCAAGGCCATGGTCATATCAAATTAATAATCCTTGCATTTAATATAGCCCTTTAAGGCGCTTCACAGAATTGAAGTGACTCATTATTATATTTTTAAGGGTATTATTATCATAGAATCATACAAACTTAAGGCACAAAAGGAGGCCATTCACCCCATTGAGTCTGTGCCGGCTCTTTGAAAACAGCCATTCATTCCCACTCCCCAGTTCTCTCTTCATAACCACCCAAACCCATCCTCCCCAACTAAATGTCTACCTCTCTTTTAAAAATTACTTCAAGAAATATGATCCGCTGATCGACTAACAACCTGGTTGCTACTTACAGCTAGGTTAACAGAGGGGCATGGATTAAGGAAACCTGACAAACATTTCAGCCTGCCAGGAATCTAACCCAGGTCTCTCACTTGCCCGGCGAGTGCTCTAACCACTGAGGTACAGGACCCCTGATCACAGATTGCTTTACATCAAGAATACGCGTGACACCTCCTCTCTTTCCACCTTCAAGGCCGTTCTCAAGACCTTCCCCTTCGACCGTGCCTTCTGGTCCCCTCCTAACTCTTCCCACTCTCCTACTCTCCTTCCCCTTCCCCCGACCCGACCCTCCCCTCCTCGAGTCCCGACCTGACTGTTCAGCGCCTTGGGACGTCCTCCCGACGTGAAAAATGCTCAATAAATGCAATTTTGTGGTTATTGTTGTAATCCCTTCAAAAAAATGTAAATGATCATTTGGTCACTCAATCCACGACTGGGACACACCTGTTGTGTTTTGCCCACAAAATAGACAATTCCCTTCACATTTTATTCTGTGAGCGCTGCGAAGGTGACTCAAAGACATGATAAAACGGCATATCAAATGCAAGGATCATTACGATCATTATTTTTATTACCTTGCTACAATGGTAATCTATTTATTTGCTACCGTGGATGAGAGGACAATCAAGTGGTTAGACTTATTGGTGGCATTGAAGTCCTACCAGAAATCTATATTTATGTTACCATATTGTCACACTATAATATCCAAACTTCTAGGAATATATTAGCGTTCTTCTCAGGTCAAATGTTTTTATGCTTCACTCTATCATGAAATTCACCTTATCAGATATGTATCAAATTCCCTCCTAAAATCTAATATCGATTCTGCCTCATCCATGATTCCAGTAAGAGATTCCGAGGCTTATAATAATAATAATCATAATGATCACAATAATAATCCATGCATTTGACATAGCACCTGATCATGTTTTCAAGACTTCGCAAAGCACTTTGCAAAATATACTGTAAAGTGAACTGATTCTATATTTTGTGGACAAAAACGATCCTTCACAAAAATAAATAAATTCTCCTCACCTGTCTCTTTGGTTCTCTTTAGAAATTTTAAAACCTCCTTTTAAAATCAATGCTCTCTGATTCCTGATTCATCAAGAGGTGTGAGATGGAGTGCAGTGAAGAGGATTTTCATTTAAAGGGAATAGCTAACTTGCCTTGGTACCAGCTTCAATCAATGGTACCTAATCATTGACAGAGTGGCATCATTGACAGTGATTGTAGAGAGTGTTCACCTGATTTTCCAGACCGGACGAGGCGAATGGAGAAGAGGAACAAACTACTTTCCATTTATGTTATAGAAAGGATATTATCGGGAAGAATGGACTAACTCGCGATGTCCCAGCCAGTAGAGTGCTATATTGAATGCAAGGGTTATTGTTAAACACTTGGCAGTTTCTCATATATAATTTCTGTTCATTCACTGTTTTGTGTTATTCAAACTCTTATGTTGAATTTTTAAATAATTGGAATTGGTAAATCTATACATTGTCCAATTGCCAGCAACATTGTTTTAATTAAGATCAGTGGCAGAAAATGGATTTTGAACCCCCCATTTTCAGTCAGAACATGCTACTTTCAGCCATTAAGCAGTATGATAAAATATAACACAAAGTTACAGGTTACTGACAGGTTAAATTGCTATTTTTGAATTTAGTATTCCAAAGCGATAAACTAACCCACATGATTAAATAAACTAATCTGTATGATTTCAAAGTAGGAAAGATGTTCCCCTCCGTGAGTAAACGTTGTAAAGTTTTATCTTTCTGTGTGTGTGTTCGTCTCTCTATATATAAAATAGTAACATTCTGAAACAGTAAGCAATGAAAAGTGACTTTCTAGTTAAAAATTTAAATGAGGCAGACAATGAAAAAAACAGGATAATTTATAACTTCAAGGTAATGATGTATTCAAAAAAGAAAAAGTCTTGAGTTAAGACTGCATGAGAGACACACTTAAAGACTTGGAATTAAATTCAGGACACTCACATGAAGCTAGACGTAGTTAAGGATATACTGCTGTCAAAGGAAGAGCTTGAATTTGTTCTGCATTTATTTGAGGAATCAATGTAGTTGGTATTCTCTCCTATCAGCAGAAACATGACTGCATCCCTAAACTATAAACAAAACCTTGTTTACAACAAATCATTTTGCAATCTGGTTATTAGTGTTTTTGATATTCTCAACAAATTTATCCTGTGCAAGATTTTAGTTAATTAACTTTTAGTTTATATTTGCACCTCTTCTCCGCAGAAAGGCCCATGTTCAAGTAGATTACATTGAAATCTGTAGTTGCATTGAGTGCATGACTGGTCTCTAATCCATTTATACTGATTGCACAATACTGATTGTTCAATTTACTTGAGTCTGAGACACACACACACACCCTTTTGCTACTTCCTCCCATCCTGTTTTGATTGCTCTCAGAAGAAATCATAGCATGAGAGAGAAAACAAAATCCACCGTCAAGCTTGTTCCTTCCACCGAAACCTTACTACATCATCTACTTAATCATCTGTCAACATGTGTGGAAACATCTGTATCAGAATATCCAAAAATATAATGCAAAATATTTATTCATCATAAGCAGCATTCCAGTCATCCCACCAGCACAGAAACTATTGTGTTTTACAGACACAAGTTAGACGACCTGGATTCAGCAATGGAAAAACTTATGGGGAAGTTTCCTTAATCCTAATGCCTCTGTTTACCTAGCAGTAAGCAGGAACCCGGTTTTTAGCCCATTGACGGATCACTTTTCCAGGAGAAATAATCCCTTCAAAAATCTAATTGGGAGAAAAAAGAATAATTTGGTTACTCAATCTACAACTGTTTATAACACTGCTGTGTGCAATTGGCTGCACATTTTGGCCTCAAAATATACAGTCAATTTACTTTCAGTATATTCTGTGAAGTATTTTGAATCCTCCCAATGATGTTATAAGCAGCTATATCAAATGCAAGGATTATTATTAGAATTATTATTATACAGGACTGCTGAGATCAGTAGATTTGCTAAAACCTTCAAGTTTATAGTTAACCTATTCAGTTCTTTATTAACAGAGTCCATCTCAGGTATCCACTACTGTTTGTGTGTGTGTATGTGGAGGGAGATGCAGAGGAATGGAGTTCATTTTGATAGCATTTCATTTTACATCTGGCATGTGTGTGCTCTGCCTCATTAACCCTGCTTACGTTCTTGTAACCAAGATTAGCATCCCTCACCCTCAAAACCACTCACCATGAACAAATTTCAAAATGGACAATTCAGATAAGTGTATCAGAGGGGAATTGGCAAATCTGATTCATTTCCAATTTTAAACAGCTGCACATTTTTAAAGCGTATTAAATGTTGAACCTATCGATTCAAAAGTTTAACAAAGCTTCACAAAGCTTCCTGCGTTGCATTGTTTGAAAAATTCAGCCAAGTTAACTTTTGATAGACGTTGCAAATGAACAGAAACAATTAGTGGTAATTGTACCTCATAGAAAAGAAAAATTCAAAATAAAGTTACGGGTGGTGATTAGGCAGAGACGGGTGAAGTGTTGGTTGTGAAAAAGAACTTCTGCTATTTGAGCCTTTATGTCAAAGGCCCAATGGGCCTTCACTGACACATATCAGCCTGTTTAAATCAAGTTTGCATCATGCAAATGGACACAAAAATCTCACCACCACCCTGCTGTTATGCCACTAGATAATGTCAAATACTTTGTATGTTTGCCATCAATTGTTGCTTCTACAACAATAACCCAGATGGTGTGACTGATGCAGTAATGTCATAATAGCTCCCAATTTGAATGTGCTGTGATGTTTATGCCAAAACATGTCAGAACAAATCTTGCCTGCTGTGAACAGTCGGATTGAATTGTAAATTCATAACTAATAATTGCGATTAACAAATTGGTGTAATGGCATTTCAAAGCCTGCAGGGGCCTCCAGTATGTATGAAGAGTTTTTGGACTCTATATGTTGAGCACATCATTCATTGTTTGGTCAAAATTTACTACCAGCAGGTCAATTGAAGTGAACAAAATTGTGATTTGTGATCCAATTCCTAAACATTATATTAATACAGCTCTTTAATTTGTGCACAAACACATTAAAATAATAATCTGTGCGTTAGAAATCTCAAAGCACTTCACAGAATATAATGTAAAGTGAATTGACTGTACTGTATATTTTGTGAGCTGTACTTTTCACAAGAACACCAAAATGGTTCAAAAGAAGAAAGCCCTTCAGCCCATTTGATCTTATCCTTTACAGAATATCCACCCTCCCATCCTCCCATCACAGGATCACATTATGTTTTTCTTTCAAAATAAGACATCAAGAGAGATAATTTTTTCCTAAGCACATTAGCAACCCCTCTCCTTGTGTGGGTGGCAGTTGATCACAAGAACATATAAGAAGATAAGAATTGCTAGATGGAAGAAGACTAAAATCCATCCAGTTTGCCTTTCACCATCCTGGTAGTTACACATCATGTCCCAAACAATTCCCTGTATTCAACAATATTATTTCCTAAAATAACTCAACTTCTAATTTGTTATTGGAAAGATCAACACTTTCTTACAAACACGTATACCAGTTGACAGTTTGCAAGCAAAACGGATTCATAAAAAGTTAATTTATTCTGCTCAATGACAATGAAACGCGGTGATTGGGTTCATTAATCGTTGATAGAAATAATGATTTTTGTTAATAAACAGACACAAACAAAAAAAAGTTTGGAAAGATAAATGGTGATTTTTTGCCTCGAAGCAGTGACAAAGCGGAGTCCTGTTAGCTCAGTGGTTAGAGCATTTGCGCTGCAAGCAACAGACCTGTGTTCAATTCCAGGCAGGGCAAGACTTTGGGCAATTCACACCTAATAATAATCCCCCCCCCCAAAAAAAAATAATTGGTCATTTCAATCTACGACTGTTTGTGGGACACTGCTGTGTGAAATTGGCTGCCACAATTTGCCCATAAATATACAGTCCATTCACTTTACAATATATTCTGTGAAGTGCTTTCAGATGTGTAGAAGACGTGAAAAGTGCTATATCAAATGCAGGAATTATTCAAGTAAATCTATACTTTTCACCAGATCATCAAAATGGTTCAGAAGAAGAAAGCCCTTCAGCCCATTTGATCTTATCCTTACAGAGCATTACTATCCACCATTCCATCCTCCCATCACAGCATCACATTATGTTTTTCTTTCAAAATTAATCCAACATCTTGTTCTCAACGTTCCTGGTGACTTGTTCCAGGCATTATGGAACTTGTTCCTAACACTGAGTCCTGGACAAAAAATTTTTTTTTCTGCAGCTGAATGTCTGCAAAACTGAGGCCCTCCTGATTGGCTTGCGTCAGCGCCTCCGTACCTCAGGCACTGACACCATCAGCATCCAAGGTTGCACTCTCCACCTCTCTAAGCCAATCAGGAACCTAGGCGTCTTATTCGAACCTGAACTGTCCTTCCTCCCCCACATCCACGCCATGACTAGTACTGCCTTCCACCATCTTCACAACATCCCCAGACTCCGCCACTGCCTCACCCCTCAGGCTGCGAAACCCTCGTCCACGCATTCATCACATTGAGGCTCGACTATGGAAATTCTCTCCCCATTGGACTTTCTAGTTCTTCCCTTCACAAGCTGCAGATCATCCAGAACTCTGCAGCTCGTGTCACTCCCATCCTCGCCCGGCTCCATTAGCTCCCCATCCCCAAGAGGATCGAATTCAAGATCCTGATCCTCACCTTCAAGGCCATTCACAGCCTTGTCCCCCCAATCTCTCTGACCTGGTGACCCCTATGAACCTCTCTGCCCCCTCCGTTCAGCGGGCTCCGGCCTGCTCCATGTCCCCAGCTCGATCCACCCTTCCATCGGCGGATGGGCTTTCAGCCTCTCTGCCCCCACACTCTGGAACTCCATCCCACAGTCCCTTTGCTTCACTCCCTCCCTCGCCTCCTTGAAGGCTGGTCTCAAGACCCTCTTCTTTGACCGTGCTTTCTGCAATCCTCCCGCTTCTCTCCCTCCCCTCCTAACTCTCTCCCACCCTTCTCCCCTACCCTGCCCCTTTCCCTTGCTTGGGTCCCGCCCTGACTGTTCAGCGCCTTGGGAAGTCTTCCCGATGTGAAAGGCACTCTATAAATGTAATTTTGTTGTTGTTGTTTGTTGTTTTATGGAACAAATACTTCCTGGTGTGTGTACTAAAAGATCTGTAGAAAACAGAGTAGGTTTTCTTGATTGAATACGTCTCAATTAATTCCATAAATCTTCAATCAAGAAGGTCCTGGAAACACACTACCAATTGAAATGGACTTACCCAGACTAGTGTAAATATTCAGGATGCCGCTTCTTGACGGGCCATTTCAAGTCTTGGGTTAGCCACCACTTCCATAAAATATGATTTGGTAGTAACTACACCAGATCATTGCATTTCATTATCAGTGAGCAGAATACCACTCCCATTCACTTTTTGAAAACTGTGTTTCTACAAACTGTCAGTGAAACATCGCAATCACCAGAGCAGCAAATACATTTTTTTTTATCATTGGTACCTTGATAGCAAGAAAGGAGAAAGACTGCCAATGAAGTGATAATTTTCTCATCAAATCTGTTATTTTCACCCCACATTACAAGAACAACAATTTTGATTTATATAGCGTCCTCCACGCTGGACGGCGTCTCAGAATGCTATATTAACTATGAGGCAGAAGCAGACCATAAACTGAAAGAGCTTAACCTGTTCAATCTCCCACAAGATTCCTTAGCAGCATCTATCTCAATAAATAGTATGATTGCAATATATATTTCATAAGCCTTTTTTGTTATTTGATGGCCAACTCGAATCCACAGAGTTTAGTGTGCCCTAAAATAAGTCATCAAAATACTTTGTTGAATTTTAAAGCTTTAGCAAATGACTGTGAAATAGCAAGCTAAAACCACAGAGAATTTCCAGCCTTAAGTGTGAACATTAAAAATCTTATGAATAACGAGATACCGTTTTCACAGTCTTTGAGTGTATTTCAAAATACTGTACAGGAAACTGTGCAGCTTATAATGAAAGATAACTTGATCTATTTTATTTATAGATCGTGTCGACTGAACTTTGCTGCACACACACCAGCTCGTATTTGGATTCACAGTAAAAAGTGAGACTGGATCCTCCAAATCCTACTAGACCTCCGGTCCACTACATGGATATATGGGAGGTCCACTTAGATGAAAATTCAGGTCGTAAATTCTACATTAATACCACCACGAAGGAGAAGACATGGAAGCCACCAAGACATTTTCAGGAAACGAAAGACCAAAAGGTAGGAAGATTAACGTTTTTTGAAAGAAGAGTGAGAATGGTATGACTTAACCTATTCAGAAAGATAGGGTTTGTATCAGTGTAATGAAGTCTGACCAAATACCTTGTAAAATTGGACATTTTATCTGGTCTAAAGTCTTTGAGTAGTGCAATGGAATCTTTAACTGATTCCATTGCACTGATCAGTTAGACTTTGGTTTAATGTCTTGTCTGAAGGATGGATGTTTCTATTCGTCAATTTAATGGAATTCAACAGAAAACAACAACACCACATTACATTTGGGGAGGATGTCCCTAGGTGCTTAACAGTCAGGGATTTGGACCTGAGCTGGTGGTTGAGATCAGGAAGGGTGAAAGGCAAGGAGGGTAGGGCAAGGAGGATGACTGAAGGCACAGTTATAGAGACAGGTATTGAAGGAGGCCAAAATATGTTTTCCTCCTTTAAGATGCTTAATGATAATGATTGAATTCAAGCTTTCCAGGGCACTACCCTATGTGAAGGATGCTTTATAATTGCAATTTTTTGTTTTTTGTCGATTATATATGATTATGTTCCAAATTATACATGTATTGAGAGTTTAATAGCACATTGACGATTTTAGATAATCGACTTCAGTTAAAAAAAAGCTGATTGAAATTTTTGCCTCTCCTCATCCCAACCCATAGTTTGAGTGCTCATACTTGACTGTCCAGTGCTTTGGGACATCCTCCCGACATGAAAGGCGCTATCCAAGTGTAATCTATTGTAGTTGAATTAATTTACAAATTGAAAACAAACATCAAGCTCGTACCCTTTGCTGCACTGCTCCCCAGTGTTTAAAGGTGTTCCTACATTCTTTCCTCCTGCGTGTAACTTAATCCTTCTCGTAAAGCTTGCTTTCATTTCATAGCAAGTGCTCGACGGTGACATGTATCTTCTGAGTAGCTTATTAATGTGTAACATAGTTGATTCAAATATCATATTCAGTTGTTCTGCCTTGTAGACAACTCGAACAAGGGCTGATAGCTTCAAAATATGGACAATTAAATTGCATAGAAAGAGCAGTAAGAGCATAATTGGTATGCGGAACACATTTGCAAGCATAGATAATGCAACAAGGAACAAGTGCAACAAGGAGTGGAGTTCCACTCCGAAACACTACCATGCATGAAAGGCACTATATAACTGCAATTAATTCGCCCACTAATACAGTTACTTTTCCTACTATTCTTCATCCTGCCCTGATCCTTCCCACCCTGCTCTTGTCCTACCTGACTGTACAGCGCCTTGGGATGTCCTCTCGACGTGAAAGGCGCTATATAAATGTAAGTTTTGTTTGTTTGTTTGTTGTAAGTTGTTGCTATTTCAAAAAGGAACTGGACAAATTCCTGTAAATTACAACTATTGTTCAGATTTATAGATAGTGAAATTAATGGTTGTTTGTGAGCCCTCGCCTTGCAAAATGTTCCATAAGAGTAAATTCCTCATAACATCTTGCAGCACAGGAGGCCATTTGACCTATCGTGCTTATGAAAGAGTTGTCCAACTAGTCACACTCCACCACTCTTACCCCATAACCCTCAAAATGTTTCCTTTTCAACTGCCTATCCAATTCCCTTTTGGAAGCCAGTACTCCCCTTGATGATATTCGCTGTAAATGCTAGATGGATCCATGATTCACTTCACTGAAACTTTTACTGTTTATCTATCTCACTTCAAAGTCCACTAGAATCAAAGTGCCCAATGAACCTTCTTGCTCTCTGCAACGCTGATTGTAGCACAGGTAAGAAGACTGATGACAATCCTTGATGCTAACATCATTAATGTAACTAGTTGGAGACTGAAGATAGCTGCACAGTGATGACATTGTGTTAGAACTGTTCATCTCCTTTTCTATCCTCCTCAATGTGCTTGACGAGTGCTCTTGTAATCCAACGACAGAAGCAATCACTAAAAAAAAAAGTGAGTCCAATCGTTCATTTGGACTGTCAACAAATGTATTCAAGGAATTGGGAGTTAATATTGTTCTGATTTAAGGGTCTTCGTCTGACTCGCGCCCACTTTGGTAAAATAAGTGAGGTTTGGATCCGCATTGCTGATTGTTGCTCCTTATAGTCCTGCTTCAAATACAATCAAGGTTAAAATTGTCTCAGAGCTTTGTAATGTTGTTTAACCCACAAAACGCAATGTAGGTTCATTCACTCAGTCCTTAATTCAAACTTTATGAGTCACCCTCTTTCAAATCAACCTCTTTGAAATCTGCAAGCCACTCTTCCCAGAATCCTTTGACCATCAAGCCGATATCTTGCACCATCCATATCCAGTTGCCACTTATGTCGTTAAAGCAAATATGTAACAGACTTCATATGTTTCATTATGAACCTTAATGAATAATTCAGACAATACAATGAGAATCCTAGTCTTACTTTTGTGCGCACATATAAGATGTAGCAAGCATTAAAACAACTACTTGCATCCATATGGTGCCTTTCACAAGGCATAGTATCCATTAAATTAAGTGCTCAAATGTCGATTATACATAAGAACATAAGAAAGAGGAGCAGGAGAAGGCCATTCGATCCCTCGAGCCTGCCCTACCATTCAAAAAAAAATCTCCATCAAAACAAACATTTTTTACCAACTTTGTGGAAACACAATTCTATTCTCGTTACACACAGTCACCTATTATTCAATTTCCAGCACCGGGCCTCCTCGCTTCTCTACCCTGCTGCCTTCTAGATGTCATTATGTGAACAATATAAGCATTTGCCTTGAACATACAGAGTGACTAGACTTCAACTAAATCCTGAAGTGTTTTGAGGTGTCCTGTTTTAGTTAAAGGCAGTATTCTAAAAATAAGAATTATTCTTATAGTTCACAAATCTATTCTGCTAATTGTCTTCATTTGGAAAAATCCCCTTAGACTTTCCTTGATTGTTACATAAGCAGATTTCCGTGTGCTTGTGAATCCTCCTTATACATGCTTATCAGTAAGAAAATTAGACCTGAATAAGACCCATTAAAAGGTGTTCAGTTTCTCCACTCCCACCCTATGGAATGCCATCCCTCAATCCCTCCGTTTCGTTTCTTCCCTTTCCTCTTTCAAGGCCGGTTTGAAGACTTTCCTCTTCGATCGTGCCTTTTGTTCTACCCCGAACTCTTTTACCTCCCCTTCGTGTTTCACCCCTTCCCAAACACTCCCCTCCCAGCTCGGGTCACACGCCTCCTGTGCAGTGCCTTGGGACGTCCTCCCGACGTGAAAGGCGCTCTATAAATGTAATTTGTTGTTGTTGTTGTTCATATTATGATTATCTTCCTTTGTTTTGCAGTCCATTTGCTCCCTCTGCTGGTTATTTATAGATAGGAGTTCAGTTTGCAGCTTCCATCCTATACTGCCATCTCGTGATCTTTGTGATTATTGCATGAGAAAGAATGAAACAAGCTTTAATTCTTTTGAGCTGCATTCTTTATTGATTACTTGTGGAGAAATTCTGAGCTAAAAGTAATTCCTCAGCAATTCTACGTTATACTCGCAAAGAGGCAAACCATTACAAGCAGCAAATTGTTTTCATGCTTTGCATGAAAATACGAATAAAATATCCAAAGTTATCATTCTTGAGTCCTGTAGCTCAGTGATTAGAGCATTTGATTCCCAGCAGAGCGAAACATTTGATAAATTTCCTTATTCCACATGCTTCTGTTTACCCCGCAGAAGGTATGAACCCGGTTGTTAGTGGATTGGTAGAACACTTTTCTGGGGGATAATAATCCATTCAAACAAAATACATAATCTGGACACGACCGTTTGTGGGACAGTTGGCTGCCACATTTCATCCACAAAATATACAGTCAATTCAATTGATAGTATATTCTGTGAAGCACTTTGAGAAGTTTCGAAAACGTGGTCAATCTCTGTATCAATGCAAGGGTTGTTATTAGAGTAGAGAGGATATTGAGGGGTGAACAGTGCCTGGTTAGAACATAAGAATTAGATGCATGAGTAGGCCATTTGGCCCCTCAAGCCTGCCCCGCCATTCAATAAGATCATGGCTGATTTTCTAATCTAACTCCACTTACCCGTGTTATCCCCATGTCCCTTAATCCCTTTATCCATAAGAAATCTATCAATCTCAGTCTTGAATATTTTCAAACACTGAACATTTACAGCCTTTTGAGATAGAAAATTCTATAAATGCACTACCCTCTGAGTGAAGACGTTTATCCTCAACTCGGTGCGAAAAGGCTGACCCCTAATCTTAAGACTATAACCCCTAGTTATAATTTCTCCAACCAGAGGAAACAGTTTCCCACTGTCTACTCTCTCGTGCCCCTTAATAACCATAACGGCTTTTCCTCCAGCCCCCGCACAGTCACATGCGGCGTTCCCCAGGGTTCTGTCTTTGCCCCACTGCTCTTCACCCTCTACACTCTCCCCCTGGGCGACATCATCCGCAGACATGGGGTAAATTTTCACATGTATGCGGGTAACACCTAACTCTACCTCTCCACGTCCACCCTCAATTCCAGGACCACTGGCGTTCTGACTGCGTGTCTGTCCAACATTGAGTCCTGGATGAGGGCAAATTTCCTACAGCTCAATATCAACAAGACGGAGGCCCTCCTGATTGTCTTATGTCAGCGTCTCCGCACGTCAGGCACTGACAACATCAGCGTTCAGGGCTGCTCTCTTTACCTCTCAAAGCCAATCAGGGTGTCTTGTTCGACCCTGAACTATCCTTCCCTCACATCCACTCCAAGACCGGCACAGCCTTCCATCGCCTCTGCAATATTGCCAGACTCCGCCACTATCTCACCCCCATGCCGCCAACACTCTCATTCACACCTTTATCACTTCCAGGCTCGACTATAGGAACTCTTTCCTCGTCGGCCTCCCCAGCTCCTCCCTTCGCAGGCTGCAGATCATTCAGAACTCTGCAGCTCATGTACTCTCCCGCACCAGGCTTCGGGACCACATCACTCCCACCCTTTCCCGTCTCCACTGGCTCCCCATCCCCAGAGGATCGAATTCAAGATCCTCTTCCTCACTTTCAAGGCCATTCACAGCCTTGCCCCCGCCTATCTCTCTGCCCGCACCCTCCGTTCAGCAGACTCAGGCCAGCTGCATGTCCACCGCCCTAACCGTCCCACCATCGGCGACCGGGCTTTCAGCCTCTCTGCTCCCAAACTGTGGAACTCCATCCCACAGCCCCTCTGCCTCGCTTCCTCCCGTTCACAAAAACGGTGTATCAGAGTTCGCAGGGATTGTTCCTACTGTCATCCGGGTTGTCAGTCTTACTTATTTCTGATTATTTTTTCTCTGGTGGAAATCGAAATGTTCTCACGAGAGCTCTAGCCCTGGGAGCAAAAAAAAAGTGCACTGCCTCTGAAAAATATTAAATTTGAGGCCTGTCACAATACATAGGTATTTACGATTGTTATTAGTACAAAAGTTCAACTTTTGACCGCTGATTTGTACTAAAATATGCAGCTTGTGCTCTAAGATATATTTGACTTGTCCTTTGCTACTATTCTCCCAGCAGGTGATGATCTACCATAAATTGTGCCTCTACACAGTAAATTGTTTTGACTCAGTGAATAGAAGCCCAGTGTTTATTAACTAGCTGTTCAGTGCCAGCTAGGATTGTTCTGAAACCTTGGGTATTTGTTGGAAGTATTTTATTCTCTGTTTATTGAAGAATATATGGTTACATTTTTAGACACATTCACAATTCTGAAATAAATATTATCTAGCAAGGGTAATTCATGCTTTTTAATGTACTTTGTTTTTTTTAATGCTTTAATTACAAATTTTTAACTGGCTAATTCTATCAATTTCCATAATAATAATAATTCTTATATTTAGTATAGCACCTTTAACACAGTCAGGACATCACAGAGCGCTTTACAGGATATACTCTAAAAAGTAGTGACTGTTGGGGGGTTTTCGCGGCAACTGTGGCACTTAAATTGCATACAACAATGTTCTACAAATACCCAGGAAGTGAATGAGCAATATTTGAGGGGAGGGGTGTGTGTCGTTGGCCAGGACACAGTGAGAACCCCTGACCCCTAGTCTTTTCAAAAAGTGCGATAGGCTCTTTAACGTCACTGGAACAAGCAAAGATTATACGCACTGCCTTGGGTCTTTCTATAATCCAGAATACTGGTTGAGTTCTGCACGATTTGCAGATTAACACCAAGGCTGAAATACAATACAAATGTGATATGTGATGTGACAATTTTTTTTGCAACTGAATACCACATCCTCACAGGTTTGCGCTCTATTGTGAGTGTTGGAATTTTGTAAATTAGGTTTCAGTAAAGCTTTCAGGCTGCTCGTGTTCAGGGCTGGAGGGCTTGTTAACTGGGTGGGCTGTGCTAGCTGTTGGCAATTGGAAGGAAAGTGGTTATTTTTTTTCCGTTCTTCCACTTAAATTTTTTTTAAAAAAATTCATTTATTTCCCTTGCAGCAAAGTGAAATAGGGGAAGTCCTGCTTTCTCACTGCTCACTTTATGCTTTCTGTTGATGCTCGAAGACTGAAGAATACTCACGTTGAATCCAGCAACCTTTTTTTTTAATGATTTCTGGTTCATGTGCAGCAAAAGGCAATAACAGTCCTTAGCTTTTTCACTGCCACAAACAAATCTCCCCATCCCAACCTCAGACAATTCCCTTTTGCACAAGCTACATCCTTGAAGTGTTTAGTTTTGTTTCAGACACTACGTTAGTTAGTTCCACAGTAAAATTAAATGAAGGCTTGCAAAATTCACCCTGCTAAGTTCCGTAATATTACTTCCACTTTGCTCATAGGACTCCAGTTTAAATTTAAAAATGTGCTGTGTAATGATACTAAAATAGTGATAAAAAGCCTTCCATTTGATATCACACTTATCAGGTCCTTGAGATATCTCAAAGTGCTTCACAGAATATACAGTAAAGTTAATTGACTATAAAATACAAAGTATAATTTGGTCACTCAATCCACCAACCATTTGTGGAACACTAGTGTGTGCAATTGGTGGCGGTGTGTCGCACACAGCCAATCTACAGTGCAGACCCCATTAATACAATGCTTTACACAATAGAATTTGATTTTAAAAATGGATTTAGCAGTGATTTTGTGCTGATAGGGAAATTATTACCCAAAGCTAATCAGTTTTATCTGGGGCTCTCACCAGCAAGTGATTTCAAGAGGCTGCTCTCAGTCTGACAACAGTCCGGTGATGTTTGATGAAGAGTACAGATGTGTGGAGGAGATGACAGAGTTAGCTGTTCCAGGCTGTAATTAACTGCAATTAACAATTTACATTCACGTTATGAACATTAATACCTTCATGGAATCCTGATGCTCGGTGGTTAGAGCACTCACCTTACAAGTGAGAAGACCTGGGTTCGATTCCCGGCAGGGCAAGAACTTTCCTTGCTCCATATGCCTCTGTTTACTTAACAGTAAGAAGGAACCCATTTGTTAGTCGATTGGCGGATCACTTTTCCGGGGGTAATAATTCCTTCAAAAAAAAGTATAATCTGGTCACTCAATCCACGCCTGCTGTGCACAATTGACTACCATGTTTTGCTCACAAAATACACTGAATTAATTTTACAGTATATTCTGCGAAACGCTTTCAGACATCTCAACGACATAATAAGGCACGATAGCAAATGCAAGGATGCTTAGAATTATGATTATTATTATTATTTCCAGTTAGTGCGGGTGCTGAGAAAACCAAAGATCATTCTAATGGGGTTGCCCTGTATTTCTTTTATCGGATCAACATTGTGGTTCTTACCCACTTTATAGTGTTTGGGAAATCCCATCACTTCCACAAGAGAAAGATAGCTTAACATTACTACTGGTGGCCCTGTCATCAAAACTGGGTCATCTGAGTAAAGAGCAGTTTCACTTGTGATAAGAAGCTTGGTGAATGAGCCTTTCAACGTGTAGGCACTGTAAGAAACATCTATGGGTAATATTTGTTCTTTATCTATAGCTTAACTGTAGATAAATAACTTCTTTCCTATAGAAATAATATGGTGGGAAAGAAGTAGGTCACATTTCACAATGCACCACACTTCACCTGATACTCATCTGCCAGTATGATTGCAAAATCTGCGAGCTTGTCTTTACAGCGCTGAAACATGAATGGTATTCAGATAATCAGCCTGGCTCAGTTGGTAGCACTTTCACCTCAGAGTCCGAAAGTTGTGGGTTCAAACCCCAAGTTCGGTCTTTGAACTCACGATCTTGGCTGACATTTCAATGCAGTGCTGGGGCTGTGCTGTACTTTTGGAGGTGCAGTCAATCGGATGAGATGTTAAAGCAGAGGTCTCATCTATTCAGATGTACATTGAAGATCCCATGGCACTATTTGAAATGAGAATGGAGTTTCTATCAATATGTCCTGGCCAACACTAAATAAAATGTACAGTGCCGTATCTCCATTAAGCACTTTGGGACGTCTTGACCATGTGATAAGGTGTTGCATCAAATGCAAGTGATTATGATTATTGTATTATTGTTCAGATAATTACCTTATAAATGAAATTGATTACATCTTTTAAAGGAGTGCTGTAGCACAATGGTTAGGGCACTCGCCTCTCAACAACAATACAACAAAATTGTACTTATATCGCGCCTTTCACGTCGGGAGGATGTCCCAAAGCGCTGAACAGTCAGGTCGGGACCCGAGTGGGGTGGGGGAGGGTCGGGGTAGGGGAAAGGGGAAGGAGAGTGGGAGGGGGGAAAAGTTAGTGGGGCAGCCGAAGGGGAAGGTCTTGAGACCGGCCTTGAAGGAGGAAAAGGGAGGAAGCAATGCGGAGGGGCTGTGGGATGGAGTTCCACAGTGTGGGAGCAGAGAGGCTGAAAGTCCGGCTACCGATGGTTGGGCGGTTAAGGCAGTGGACGCGGTGCAGGCCTGAGTCTGCTGAACAGGCTGATAGGGAGACAGTAGGTCAGAGAGATAGGCGGAGGCAAGGCCGTGAATGGCCTTGAAAGTGAGGACGAGGATCTTGAATTCGATCCTCTGGGGGATGAGGAGCCAGTGGAGACGGGCGAGGGTGGGAGTGATATGGTCGCAAATTTGCCCTCGTCCAGGACTGAATGTCGGACAGGCGAGAGACCTGGGTTTGATTCCCGGTAGGGTGAAATGTTGGGCAGGTTTCCTTACTCCACAGATCTCTGTTTATCAGGCAGTATATAGAAACCTGGTTGTTAGTCGATTGATGGAGCGTTTTCCTAGGAGTAATAATTCTCAGATTAAAAAAATAATAAATCAGTCACTCAATCCATGACTGTTTGTGGGACACTGCCGTGCACAATTGGCTGTCACATTTCGCTCACAAAATATACAATCAATTCACTTTACAGTATATTCTGCAAAGTACCTGGGGACATCTCCAAGACGTGATAAGGCGCTGTTATATCCAATGCAAGGATCATTGTTATTAAAAAATAAATCTTTATTTTTGCAGCAACATTCTGCAGAAGAACCAAAATCAAACCTGCAGGCAACCTCCACCGGCAAATGTCTTTCCCCGTCCCAGATCACTCCCGTCCCTGTGCAGCGGAGAGTGAAAAGTGTGGCTGCTAACTGTGACCGTCTCATCCAGACAAAGTCAATGGTCCTTACTGATACGAGTCAGCTGAAAATAATGGTAAGTGCCTGCATTTTGCTATGCCTGTGGAGGGACCTTACAAAGTAGTTGTAGACAATGACTGTGCACTTTCTATGTTAAAATGCGGATGGAATTCCTTTTTTGCTGTTGTTGTCCGAAATAACATTCAGCTAAATCGCAGAAACGAATAAACAATTCAGAGCTAAAATCAATGAAGATGACATTCCAAGTTCTGTCATTTTGTGGGCGAAACGCAGCAAACAATCAAAGAAAGAGCACATCCTAAACTGCCAAAAATGCTTCCAGGGCTAGTTTACTCGTATTTTCCTACTTCAACTCTTTTTATAAAAAGGTTGCTAAATCCTGTTTGCAAACAAATGAATAACTTACACATTGAAAACTCTTTAGAAAATCTCGGCTACATAAATCACAGCTGGCTGAGTGTAATAAAAGTGTGTGTGTACCGATCATTGTGGGAGATGTGAATCCCATTGTGAGCTAAGCTGGCTGCTACCAATATATACTGTTGCATTAATTTCACATCATGACTGTTCCTTAGGATTGATATGTACAATTTATTTGAGAGTAGAATGAATGCAGAATCTGTGGGGGAAGGAAATCCAAATTATTTTGCCTTTGTCGTGGAAACAAATGGCTTTAGAAAGAGTCATGGTAATTCAAGAGTAGAAATTAGAGCTGCAATAGGAAGGGGGAATCCACTTTTAATTTAACTTTTAATATAAATCCACTTTTTTGCTGTGTGTCCCAAAATCAAATTACTTTAGATTTTTTTTTCATAAAGAATAATTGCTAGTTAAATGAGAAAACATTTCATTGCATCAATTTTTAATTTGTTTAATATTCACTTTCTAATAGAGATCTTTGTAATTGGTTCTCACGTTGTTTGGCTTATACACTGACTGTAATAGTGTGAGGGTATCAAATCCCTCAGTTCTGTCCTTTCCACTTCGTCTCACTGAATCAGGCATCTAAAGTCTGAATACAAAAAAAAAGCAAGAAGACCCTGGTTTGGATTCCCAGGCAAGGCAAAACCTTAGGCAAGTCTCCTCACACCACATACCTCTGTTCACCTAGCACCCTGGTTGTTAGTTGATTGGTGGATCATTTATCCGGGGGTAATGATCCTTTCAACATTTAAAAATAAAATGTGGTCACTCAATCTATGACTGTTTGTGAGACACTGCTATGCACAATTAACTGCCATGTTTCACCCACAAAAATACCAGTCCATCCAAGTTACAATAATAATAATCCTTGCATTTGAAACATCGCTTTTCATGTTTTCTAGATGACAACAACAACAAAATTACATTTATAGAGCACCTTAGACGTCTCAAAGCACTTCACAGCTTTCAGTGTAAATTGAATTGACGTGACATGAAAAGCGCACTATAAATGTAATTTTGTTGTTGTGGTATGTTTGTGGGTGAAATGTGGCAGCCAATTGCACTAAGCAGTGTCCCACAAACAGTCATGGAAGGAGTGACCAAATTATAATTTTTTTGAAGGATTATTATCAGTTATGTGGATTACGGAAACTTGCCCAAAGTTTCACCTGCCAGGAATCGAAGCAGGTCTCTCAGCATATCCTGTGAAGCATTTTCAGACATATCAAAGACCTGATGAGGGGCTATATCAAATGCAAGGATTATGATTATTATTATTATTACAAGGATGCTGATGCATTGGGCCTATATGCAAGATTCTCTTCAGTTAAGTGTTTGACGATATGTGCTCATCACTTGTAACTGATTTCCCTTCCTTTTTAGAGGTAAAGTATCTGACTTCCATTCGTTGGTTTAAAGCAGAGTTCCCTATGGGTATAACTGACTTGTTTCCGGTTGTATAGAGAAATCTCCATTTGCGTGACTCTGATTCCTTATTAAAGAATCACATTAAGGAAAACCGGGACGATTAGACCTTAATATCCCATGCAGAAGCATGGCTGAGATTGTTCACACCCTAAGCTGTGTTGGAACAGTGGTGGGGTGTTTGGACCATTGAACCTAAGCCATCATTTTATTAACTGATGCAAACTGTTCAATCCTTTTTGCCTCTGTATTGCTACGTTTTGCCTTCTCTCTCAAGTATTTATTTACCTTTTGAACACCTTAATTGATCCTGCAGTTATTAGTTGTCTAGAGCAGTGAACTCAATGGACTCACAGCCTTTTGCCTCTCACATTATTCAACCAGTTCATTTTTCATAACGTAAAGCCATTTTTTGCCATTTCTTTAATAATCTAATGCAATATTAAACCAATTATTGGAATTATGACTGTGCTTTTTCACAACTCCTATTAAGTGAATAATAATAATAATTCTCAGAGTCAGGAGATTGTGGCTTCTAACCCCATTTTGGAGTTTCAAACTCATACAATTTAGGCTGACACTCTATTATTGGGGGTGCTAATTTTGGATGAGGGCAATGTTAGACTTGTAAGGAACATTTTAGGTCTGCGGAACAGAAAGTGTAGCAGGAAGTTTTGCCAAAAAGCTTAGATTTCAATATGTAGAACTTTAATAAAGTTCAGCATTTGTTCATCTATATGAATAACCTTCAAGGAAACAGTAAGCTACCCCAGTAACTTTCATTACATTGTGACATTCCTACTTAAACAATGCAAAGAAGCCAGCAAGAAAATATGTTAAAATAGAATGCCAGGAATAGATCAGGATTGCTTTTGAAAACTAGTATCCAGTAATGTTTTTCCAACCGTCTATTTTAAAAGAGCAAAAGTGTTTTTAATTGGAATGTGCTATGATTATTCATAATAATAATCTTTGCACTTGATATAGTGCCTTACCACATCTTTGAGATGTCGCAAAGCGCTTCACAGAATATACTTTAAGGTGAGTTTGAATGTATATTTTGTGAGTAAAATGTGGCAGCCAATTTTCCACATAACAATGTCCCAACAAACAGTTGTGGTTTCAGTGACCAAATAATTTTTTTTTAATTCTGGAAAAGTGAACTTCCAATCAACTAACTAGGTTCCTACCTGATGCTAACTATACAGAGGCGTGTAGAGTAAAATGTTGCCAAATTTTTGACCTGCTTGGGAATCGCACCCAGGTCCTCTTGTTTGAGAATCGCATGCTCTACATGAAATGACACATTTGTATGCTTTGTAGGTAGATAAGTATAGGAAAATGATTTTTTTTCAATGGACTAATTAGACCTGTCAGCCAATTTTAGTATCACCTATGTAGTTTTTTATTATCAAATGAAAGGATTATTATTATTGTTCTTATTATTAGTTATAACTCTAACGAGTAATTTCTGTATGGGGTTGATTGCAAGTTTTGTAAACTATATGCAGAGTATTTGCAGATGCCTTTAATTACATAAGTATCAACCAATTACTGTAGAAAGGTAACAGAAACAACTGATATCCTGCTCGCTGGTGATATAATTTTCCCCTGTGCACTTGGATTATATAAATGTTTCCAAAAGAGTCACGTAATAGACACTACACAACACTAATGAATCAGTTAACTCTTTTACTTAAATTACGTTTGCAGATTTTAAGTTGGATTGGTTACAGTTTTATAGATTGGTGTTAGTTTTGAGTACTCTTACCAGCCAGCCTCACTTTGTTAGTCCAAATTCTGATAGTCCAGCACTTCCCGATATGAAAGGCGCTAAATAAATATAATTTGTTGTTGTTCATTCTGAGTTGACAAGAAAATATAGAATTATTGAAACACACACATGTTAGTTGTTGTCACTAATAAGAGCAGATTGGGTGTAGAACTTTCCCAAGTCTAAACCTTTGCAATGTTTCCCTGTTCTCGGTTGAATTTATCTTCTCACAGAAGTCCTTCCCTTGCATAATTGTATTAGATATAAAAACAAGTGTGGAGTTTAAATAGGGCTACAAGCAAGCAGCAGCTCTACAACTATGGATGACAGCAAAACATTATCAACTATGGTGCACAACATCTTTGGTTGAGAAGCATCATTAGTCAATTAACATCTAACATATTGAGTATCAGTGGGGGGAGTGGTAAAGCCATGGATGGGAAAAGATGTGATACCTTATGTTTTGGATTCCGGTCAAAAATTAAGTGGAGTTAAGATTGTTAAAAGATTTGGTGCAGTTTTGATGCCTTTTTTAAAAATAAAGTTGAGAAAGGCGCTATACAAGTGTAATTTTATTGTTGTTGTTGTTGTAATCTGTGAACAGATGGTGAAATCTATTCAATAGCCATGACAGTTCAAATGGCTACAAGAACTGACCTAATAACCATTGCAAGTGTCTTTGAGTGCTATTATTTTCATGGGGTCACGGCAATGTCTTAAATCGTCATTCACGGTACATCATCCAGATAATAATAATAATAATCCTTGCATATTAAATAATGCCTTATCACATCATTCAGATGTTTCAAAGGGCTACATGAAATAGTCTGTAAAGTGTACTGAATGAATATTTTGCAGATGAAAAGTTTATAGACAGGCCAAGAATGTGGCATAGCAGTTGCACTATCTCTGCAGAGCATTGGATGATGAGCGCAAAGAGAGTTACTCAGTCGCATGTGGGTGACCTTTACTTCATCTCAAATTCAGCCAGATTGCAAGCTGCCCTTGGAATAAAGCTGGCCTCAGACTAACTATGTTTCATGTTGGTCAAGTAGGTTGTTCACGTTAAAGTATGTGGGACATCACCGTGTGCAATTTGGCTCCCCATTTGCCTACAAGAGCAATTACTACACTGTACATTAAAACGTGTGGAGGGCTTTGAGACATCTTCCAGACATGGAAGATGCTTTATCAAATATAGGGCTTACTATCTTTTAGTTACTGATTTTGGATTCCATGTAAACAGAATTGTATTCTTCCATTGTCAATAGGTTTTGGTTTCCCAGATTCCCTTAGCGAGGTGACCAAGCAACAAATCAAACACTTTATGCCATCGCACTCCTAATTCCGACAAAATCTATTTGCTGAAAAGAAAAACTTATTGGTGACACTTGTCACCAGCAAATTTGTTGTTGTATGCCTGTATGTAAATGGATCTGTACACTACATTAAACTAGTCATGAGGATTTCAGGATTTAATTTTTCACTTTAGAGCAGATTTGGAGTAGCTGATGAATTAAGGTCTAGGCTGACAGTATAGCTGATAGGCTTACAGTGACTGAACCTGTCCGCATTGCTGTTTCCAGCGACGGATTTATTCCTCTCAATCTGTAGCAGAAAAGCTGGCCTCTAAAAGGTACATTACACATATAGTTTTAATGTTTGGCTGAATTAAAGGGAATTTTTTGGCAATTTAGAACGAATGTGACCAAGCAACTTTTTCATGTTATTATTTTTTTCATTGCCACAGCAACAAATTTGAATGACTAAAAGTAATTTCCCATTGAATATTTATTTGAAGAGACTATTTAAACTGAGTATTTTAAGACAATGTATATAATATTTCACTAATTAACACTTGACTGGGACCAAATACATTGGATCAATCAAGCCTCAACAATATGATATGGCACTCTATCAAATGCAAGGAGTATTATTATTATTACAATTCTATGGGTCCCAAGTGGACATTATTAAAATGCCAGCCTTGACAACAAGTCAGTAGGAGATTTTGACGTCTGTCATTGCAACCAAGATAGAGTCTGCATTCATCTGATGATCCCACAGATGTAGTTTCCATTAAGGATCTCTCATGCCCTAGCTCCCCTTTCCCTAATTGAAAGGTTCATTGGCTGACCTCAGCTAATTTAGTGTCGATAACTTTATGAACCTGCATCCTTGTAGTCTGCATCACATTCAATGCCTTTCCCTATTCATGAGATTTAATCCCAGCAATTTACCTCACCATCAACTGCCATGGCAATCATTATTCTGTTTATATACATTGACAATCATGAATTACCACTGTTAGTCTGTAGAAAAGAATAACAAGGAAACAAAATGAGCCAAGGAGAAACTTGCATTTACATAAAGCACCCTTCATATAAAAGAACTTCTCAAAGCTCTCGAAAATTTTGCAGTGAACAAGAGCAGGGACACAAGGCATTGAAAGATTTTATTAGAGAGGGAGGTCACAGGCTAAATTGGTGTTTGGTCCTGGTTTGGATTAGAATGATCTAATAAATTGGCCATTGTTTGTCATAAATATTCCAATATTTGTATCAAACCAACCTTCTGAGGGAAGTGGAAATGTTTCCTAAGTGTCCAGCACATGTTAAGCTTTCTTACTGAATTTTGATCTGTAGCTCTCAAGAATGAAAGGATTTATTGTAGTGTTGAACCATATGTGGGTAGCAATTTTTCAGAATTTTCTGTTTGAACCCTCAAGTCAATAAGTAGCTTTAATAATCATAAGGGGATATGTACTGAACAATTTTGAGAACTTTTACTGGGCATCCTCAGTCCATATGTCATCCCAAGGTGCAGTGGAGATACAGCTAATAATGGCTTGAGTGCATGATTTGTTGCAGAACTGTTGTTCATTTGTTTGTGCACAGCAAGCAGGTCTCGGATCGGCATCTCTGAAGCATGACTGTCTTTCCACAACAATGCTTTACAGGATATTAAAGCAAATGACACAAATTACAGGAGGAATAATTGCATTCTATCAATCTCGCTCCCCCTTCACATGTGCACACTCTTCTCTCTCAATTAGATCCATGCTGACTTCCTTTGCTCATTCTGAGAGATGCTCGCATATCCTCTGACTCCATTTGCCACACTCACTCTTTCCTTCGGTCAAAATCCTGATTCTTTGCATGCTGATAAATGAACCTAGGCATTCAAAGAAAAACACAGCTACTGTGGCATCCAACACCCTTGTAGCTTGAACCCATTTTCATAACAGCATTTGGCATGAGTTCAGGTCCCATGACTCAAATCACGTCTCAAAGGAGTTTTTACATTCAGTTGAGTATTCTCACTTTAGAACTCAATTTAGATCAAAGAAAGACTTGTGCTGAAACATGTATGTGTAGCATTTGATTTTAAACATATTTTCCCTTTGAGATGTGTGTTCCCTTCCTAAATATTGAGTTGCACATTTGTATTATATCACCCACTAATTATACTTCACTTTATTACTAATCAAATCGGAGAAAAGATTTGCCCCATTTATGATTTTTTTTAAATGGGGCAGAATGGTTAAAGGGGCCATCAAAATGCATGTTAAAACTTTGCCTGACCTCACTTGTGTACTGCTTTTTGCCGAGTGAAATTCTTGTCATAGCATCATTGTCCATTCAAAGGGATTCATCCATCTATAAGGCGTTCTGAGCCGTTCTCCTGACGTGAAAGGCACTCTATGAATGTAATTTTGCTGTTGTTGTTGAGTACAGTACGTTTTAAAACAATACTCTTTCAATTCCTGCTAGGAACAAGGAGTTAAATGGCAGTGCACACTTTGCATTTGCACGCAGAACAGCTTTAGATAAAATAATACAGAATGAAATTACAGAACTACACTGGGATGGTCATACGTAACTACTAATTTTTAGTGCACTTCACAACACGATGAAATAAAACACAAAAATATTAAAAACTGCGATAGAAATGAATGCCTGGAAATAACAAGAACGGCCTATCTAATCTGAGGTACCGGAAAAGTTGTTCACTTTCCCCTTTAAAACCTCTATTGTTTGATTTGACCTTGATGTACAAGATGTGAAAGGCAGCAACAGAGCACCTTCCCATAGTAATTTACATCAGTTGTCACATTATAGCACACTCATTTCTTACAGAGTCGTGTCTCTCTGTAACTTTTAATTGGGAGTAGAGTATGATAAAATTTTACTTTGTTTTCTAATGATGTTTTTATGCCTTTATGGAACACATATGGCAAAAGGTATTAGACTGTAGATGGTTTTGACAAGCATGAAAGCTGCACAGCGTGTGGCTGCAAATGGAATTATGTGGAAAAAAATTCTAGTGATCCATCTCTCACCAGATTATCCACCTCAATACCCTGAAGAACTCGGCTACCAATTAACACCTACTTTATTACATGTTGGGATATACTTAATAACTTTCATATGTTTATGCACTATTACCTTGAGTGATGACTTTTATACAATTAGACATAATTGGGATATCAATATGCAACAGCTAAATATATTAACCCTCTTAAAACTAATGAGCATTTCTGCACCCAGCTGCTAAATATGACAAGGTAAGCATCTTTCATTTTTGACAGAACGTCATTCATCAAACAATTTTCTGACTGTTTGTGCCTTCTCTTCCTTGTTGACAATTGTATATTTATTTCAGATTCAGGAATCGGCAGCAGATGAAACATATAACTTTGTATTATTAATTCAAGTTCACAAACTAGCATTCAGAACAATATCAAGCTACTTCACATCAGCATTCTGCCATTCTGTGGAGCCAGTGGTTTTCTGTTCTGCATTTTACACTGGGGTTGTTATTGTTCCAAAGCACAAGCCTTCAATAATCTAAAATCTATTCTCAGTGCAGTGAAGTGTTCAGGGATCATACTGAATGCACCAAGAGGGAGAAAAGGCGAGGAAGCATAATCTTTAAAAGAAACTAGATTTACTTGTACACTGTACAACAATGAACAAGTAGGTGATGATTTCTGCAGAGTAGAGGAAACACACAGGGGATTCCTATCTGCATGTGAAGATTAATGCCAGTGAAGGAGATTAAAGGTACTTATTATCATAGGAGCAGTTAAAAAAAAGTTTCTCATCGTAACGTACTGAATTAAATCATTACAGTAGCACATTAGTTGGAGCTCTCTGCTCACAAGTGAAGGGACCCAGGTTCAGTTCCCAGACAGGGCAAAACGTTAGGCAAGCTTCCTTACTCCACACGCCTCTGTTTACCTAGCAGTAAGTGGAATCCTGGTTGTTAGCCAATTGAATCTTAGAATCACAGAATTGTACAGCACAAAATGAGTCCATTCAGCCAATTGAGTCTGTGCCGGCTCTTTCAAAAGGACTATTCAAAGTCAATTCCACTCTTCGTCTCTCTCTCCATAACCCCACAAACCCGTCTTCCCCAAATAACCATCCACCTCTCTTTTAAAAGTTGTTATCGAATCAGCCTCTACTACCCATTCAGCAATGCATTCCAGAATCAAACAACTCGCTGTGTGAAAACATTTCTCCTCACCTCCCCTCTGCTTCTTTTAGAAACTATTTTAAATCTGTGACCTCGAGTCACTGACACACCCACAAGTGGAAACAGTTTTTCTCTGGTTACCCTATCGAATCCCCTCATGAATTTGAAAACTTCTATTAGGTCTCCTCGTAATCTTTTCTGCTCCAATGAGAATAATCCTAGCCTCTCTAGCCTTTCTTCTTATCCAAATTCCCTCATTCCTGGTACCATCCTGATAAATGTCCTCTGCACTCTTTCCAATGCCTTAACATCCTAAAGTTTGGTGCCCAGAACTGATCATAACTTCCTGACTTTTGTACTGTATGCCCCTATTTATAAAGCTTTGTATCCCATATGCTTTTTGAACAGCCTTATCTATCTGTGCTGCCACCTTCAAAGATTTACTAACATGAACCTTCAGGTTTCTCTATTCCTTCACCCCTCTTAAGATAGTACTATTTCGCCAATATTGCCAATCCTCATTCTTCCTCCCAAAATGCATCACCTCGCATTTCTCCACTTAAACTTCACCTGCCTTATGTCTGCCCATTTTACCATTCTGTCTATGATTGGTGGATTTGTTTTTCCAGGGATAATAATCCCTTCTAAATAAATACATTAACAGTAGGTTCATTGATTGGATGTTTTGTGGGACCCTGCTTTGCGTAATTAGCTTCCACATTTCACCCACAAAGTATACACTTTTCAATACATTCTGCGACACGCTTTGAGATGTTACAATGAAGTGATGAAGCACTCTATCAAATGGAAGGATTATTATTATTGCAAAGTATTGGCTGGTGTAGGACAAAGCTGTGAATAAGTGCAGTTGTGAAGAGGCTGTGGTGCCAATGTCAGTTAGGACTGAAGTTAGAAATAACTATAGATGCATCTGAAGCAGCCCTCAGGTAAAATATAACAAGTACAGCAAAATTGATTTGAGTGTTCACTTTGGGTTTCTTTTGCCTCTGAGTCAATGCAAAATGTTCTTACAATAACAATGGTGCTCTTGTACAAAGAGAGCTGTACAAAGTGTGCTGACAAGTTGTTGTTGAAAGAAAAATGATGTGCTAAAATCCTGTATTTAACCTTAATCTCGAGAGTCTTGCTGCCTTGACTACTTCCGTGTTCAATCTAATGTTATTCCAATACTGCAAAGAAGTTCAGAATACAGAAAATATTTTAATTAATGAACTAAATATAAAACAATAAATTTATGGGAGAATGGTGGGGTAGGTGGGGGATTTGGTGTGATAATTATTGCATTTCCTCTCTTAAAATAGATGCAAAATATTATTATAGCTATTCAGGGTTTCAGTTTCAGTATGTCTCCAGCCAACCCCCCACCCCCACCACCACCTTTCAGTTTACTCCCCTCCAACAAAGCTGTTTGCAAATGCCCTGCTTGTCAGCCTTCTCAATTCCTCCCTCCACAGATTGCAGATAATCCAGAACTCTGTGGTCCATGTCCTCCACCATTCCAAGCTTTGTGATCCCATCTCCCCCATCCTTGTCCAACTCCATTGGTTCCCTATCACCCAGATCCAATTCAAGATCCTGGTCCTCACATTCAAAGCTCTCCACGGCCTCATCCCATCCCACCCTTCATCTGCAACCTCCTAACCTCTACCAACCTGCCCGGCCCTTCCGTTAAGCAGACTCCAGCCTGCTCCAAATCCACCATTAGTGGGCAAACCTTTAGCCACTCTGCCACCAACCTCCTGAACTCCATCCCGCAGTCACTCTGCCTCATCCCCTCCCTGGCCTCCTTCAAGTCCCACCTCAAGACCCTCCGCTTCAATGCTCTCATCAGTCACCCGATGTCCCACTTTCCCTCCACCCTTCCCATCCCTGACCCCAGCTCGGGTCTGAAACAATGACTGTCCAGTAACTTGGGACATCCTCCTGATGTGAAAGGTGCTATACAAATGCAATTTTGTTGTTGTTGTACACAGCATTCCATCTAACAAGGTATGTAGAACTGGCATGAGTTGACTGATCCTTTGAGTGGCTCACCAAATATAATTTAGAGATTACATATTACTATGATGGATTTCCCTCAGCGGCTCAGATAATGTTTATTTCATATACAATATGATTGTTCATAAACATGCTATATATGTAAATTTTTAGCCAACTGCCAATGCATGCAGGAAAGTTGCCCATCTTTGGCATGAGTTGAATACCAAGGCTTTGGGTATTGCCAGAGGCTTGAATTTATATCCAGTCTAAGCTTGATCATACAGAATCTTGATAGATTCTTAGATTAAGGCATGTGTACATTAGACTTTTTATGGGACATTATTTTGCACAAAATGGCTGCCACATTCACCTAAAAGATATGCAGTTCCCTATGGGTTACATAAATTCTGTGAAGCACTTTGAGACTTCTTCGTGACATGAAAGGCACTTTACAAATGCAACAAAATATAATTTTTTTTAAAGTGATATTGCCATGAAATTCCATTTTCTTTTCAAATAGAGTGGGATTTTACCATCCATCTGAACAGGACGGAAAACTTAGCTTGATACTACATTTAACAGACCCCACCTTCTTAAATCCACAATTGTGTGACTCAGAGCCAAGAGTGCTACCAAACTTACAAAATTACTGTTACTACTAGCTCAGGGTAAATTAGCAATATAGACATATTTTTGCTATTTATTTGTAAATTCGATGGAAGTTAAATATAAACTTTTATTTCACTATTTTTTAGTTCTATATTATCGCGCTTTTAATGAGAAAAGCACTGCTCACCATCGATTTATTTTATTCAGTTCTTCACAAAGCAGAGAACTTTAGTTGCCTCTCCTTGTTAACAATGTTCATTTGCGGTAATACAATTAAATCTTCATTCACACTTTTCATAACATTTTTCACTTTTCATCAGATTTCGCCTTGTATTTAATTAATGCATTTCAATATTCGGTCCATTTAATTTGACAAAAACATGACATAGCAAGTGCTGCTCCTTAACAATGTGAATCATACAGTCACAGAACGTGGACATGTGTGAATGTCTTATCGATTGAAAACTGTTCACGTTGACTGTTTATTAAAAGAAAACCGTATCCATCTACCCTGACTCCTACTGTGGCTGATGATCTGCCTAGTCAGCATTGCCTGATCATTTGTAACACACCCTAGTAAAACAGTTATATACCACACAGATGCTGCTTCTGTTAGATTTCAACAGGCTCTGATTTGGCAGACAAGTCTCTAGGCTGACAATGCCTTTGTCCCTAAAAGCAATTCCATAATGAAGCTTTTGAAGAACTTTACAGTGACATATTACTAAGAAAGTTGACTAGCCAGTCTCCCAAAGTACACAAAATTTGTTTAATGAATAAACCAGTTTGCATCGCCATAGCTTGTAGTCATGACTGCCAATGTCTTGAGAGGAGGCCAGTGTCTGTTTTATTAATACCATGTGTCTACCTTGTTAAAGGTCCATTTTGATTAAGATTTTTGATTAGAAATAAATATGGAAAATGTCCCACTTCTCTGCTCAGTGAATTGAAAGGCTCCCTTGATTTTTAAGAATTCTGTGAGTTTTACCAAGATGTATATTAAACAGAAACTTCTATCTGAGCACTGCATTAGTGAAGCTATTTTTGTGTAACCATTTGCAAAGACTGTGTGATTTGCTGTGATATGAATTTACCTTAGGTAGTTATTTAGATATTTTTGTATTTCCAAACCCAAATGGCCATGTACGTTTAATAGTCTATTTTAATAACAATAGGGTTTGATTGTGGAATTATATTTGGCAAGTTCAGATTGCCAGAGAGTGATAGGTTACACACATTCTCCGCTAGTTCCCCCTTCCCCTCCGCCCCACCCCACACCCCGATACAGTGATACAGTCTAAAATGTATAGAGCAGTGGTACATTAGATAAAGCCGAGTGGACCATTGAGCCTAGACTCCTCTTATATATCTCCTGAAGATCAGTTTCAGAGAGATATCTGTGCAAGCTGGGATGCAAGCTAAACAGTTAAAAAGAAACTTTGTATTGTAAAAGACCTGTCCTGAGAATTATCTTCATGGAGTGAGAAAAGCAGAGATTTGCTGAAGGATTGAGTTATAGGCAGATGGTGGAATCAGTGAGACTTGTTAAGTATTATAGGACCACAGATTCCATATATGAAACAAACTTTCTCCGCTCTTCAAGCTTTGTAGTTACGATTTGACTGGTTATCAAAAATTGCAATTCTAATGCAACTGCTAAAGACATTTAGCTCTTTGTGCACCATTGAGATATATATACAGTGTTTAGAAATGCCACTGATTTCAAGTACGAGATCATGGAACCTGAACTACTATCATCTGATTAGCATCAGTGCATTTTACGAGCACGGCTGCTATGTAAGATCTGTCTCTCATGTAGAAAATTAAAATATCTTGAATAAAGAAAATGTGAGCGAGCATTGGTGGTTTATCAAAAAGGAAAGCATCAGACTCTTGTATGCCTTATGTTAACTGGGAATCAACTCATAACTGAATCATTATTTGGATAAACTACCAAATCCACGGTGTCAACCTGGATCAGTTGAAAGCAACTTCACCTTTGAGAAGGAAGGTTTTGAGTACCAAGCCTGCATTGGGACAATATAGGCTGACACGCACATACATTGCTAGGGGAGTGCTATATTGTCAGAAGTGCCATTTTTTGGTTGGGATGTTACCTTGAGATCCCATCTAGCTATTCAGCTTGACATTAAAGCAATTCAAATCCTTCATAAATGGCACAATTCGAAAAGAGAAGGGACTTTCTCCCGGTATCCAGATCAAATTTGTAATTTGCTATATGCTATATCAAAGTTGTTGTATCAAAGGCAAGAATTATTATGATTATATTTTATACAGCATCTTGAAATGATGCTGCCTAAGATTGTAAATTCAGCCTGAGAATAATGTTGCCTCTAAGCCAGTCATGTTGTAAACAACAGGAGCATCATTTACCTTAAAGAAAACTACGTAGAATTCAGATACAAATTACAAGGAACAACATGAGACAGAGTGGGTTACAAAGTAGAAACATTTAAATATCGTAATTCTTGCATTATCACGTTATCTATATTCTTGCAATATAGTAATTCTTGCATCTTATCACGTTATCGAAACCTTTCAAAGCTCGTCACAGTACTTACTGTAGCCTGTAGTGAGAGTGGTTGTAGGCGATTGGGTTTCAGTTGAGATACAAACTTAGTTCATATTTCTGAATCCCTCTCAATCCTTCAGTGGGTGAATAACCAAGCATTACGATGCATACCTTACCACTTAAAGAAAATAAAGATTATAAGAAAATCCATTAACCTTTTTGCCAAACAATTATTACTGTTATTAGTGGGCAAGTAAGTTTTGACTCAGAGTTAAGGACCATTTACTTTTTGGACAGGGAAATGTGAGGACCCGTCATGCAATAAGCTACTATGGAACACGTATATTTATGACATTTTATGGTTTGGATAGAATGAACCTCAGAAATTGACTGAATCAATTGAAGTACAGTGTAAAAGAATGCCTGACTCTACAGAAATAATAATAGTAATCCTTGCATGTGATATAGTGCCTTATCTTGTCATTGAGACATCTCAAACATTTCACAGAATATATTATAAACTGCATTGACTCTGTATTTTGCTGGCGAAACGTGGCAGTAATTGTGCACAGCAATGTCCCACAAACAGCTATGCATTAAGATATATACTGGACATCAATGATATTCAACTGAAGAAGAATAAGAGCATTTATCACCATTCACTGTTGTTCAGTTGATGAAGGCCTTAGATCACATTCTGAGCAGAGATAAGCCTTTGCTGTCAATTAGTCTACAATGGGAATGTAATTTTGTTAAGCTGATGGGACCTAAACTCATTTTCTCCTCACAAATTCACCAGGACCCTTGATACACATCCTGCAAACCGACCATTAAATCATCAACCAAGATGGATGAATGCCCATTACAGTAAAATGAAACAATAAACGGATGAAATAAATGTCTTAACTTTTAAGACCGCGGGCGGACGGGGGGGGGGTGTGGAGTCCACTGATTCCACCCCACCGGCCGGCCCGCCGACTGACTCCACCGGCTGGCTACCGGGTCGGGAGACTCGCGGCCAGGGGAGTGGAGCCGACTGACTGACCGATGCACGCACGCACGTACGCAACCTTTGCAGGCACCTTCACTCTCTCAGCACAAACTGTTGTAACAGTAATTATTAAACCTGATCTTACAGTGCCTACTACAGTGGATAACCTCAATGTCTGCGTTCCTACATTCCGTGCTCACCAACTCTATTGTCAATCCGTTCTGTGAGCTACACATTAATCTAATAACATCTCCCTCATCCTGTCCGCTTCAAACCTCAGCCTCTTTTGCTAATAACTTCCTGTCTCGACCTACAATGTGATCCAGAGATTGGCTCATATGTGTTCGGATGTCAGACATCCTGCATGGAGTCCACATAGTGTTGCCAAACCTCTGGACTGTAGAAAAATGCCAAAGAGAGAGAAAGAAAAGTGTAATAGCTTTAGTTGCCACTGTAGTTTCCACTATTACACTCACCTGATGTTCCACGAATC
Source organism: Hydrolagus colliei (assembly GCA_035084275.1). Classification (NCBI taxonomy): domain Eukaryota; kingdom Metazoa; phylum Chordata; class Chondrichthyes; order Chimaeriformes; family Chimaeridae; genus Hydrolagus; species Hydrolagus colliei. The sequence continues at coordinate 15,847,049 of CM068747.1, read as the reverse complement.
CCAAGGTGCTAGAAACACAGCGAAAGAAAAATGGCGCAAGTTTCAGTCATCATTGCACTGTTCCAACCAGCGCAGACTTACCTTCGGTTCACAGCTGAGCTGAAGCCCAGAGGTGACCAAGGTCACAGGCAATGACAGGCTCCAGGTCAATTTCTGAATAACTGAGGAGATCCCAGCCAAGCAAGAACCGACAGAAAGGAGCCTCCTCATCAAACCAGCAAATGATGAAATGGAGTGAGAAAAATCATCCATTAACTAGTTTAGATAATTGGCTGACTTATATTGAATAGTTTGGAGGGTTAGCCTGGTGTCCACTGCCCAACCATCAGTGGCCAGGCTTTCTGCCTCTCTGCTTTCACACTGTGGAACTCCATCCCACAGTCCTTCCGTCTTGCTTCCTCCCTTTCCTCCTTCAAAGCCGGTCTCAAGACCTTCCTCTTTGACCGCGCCTTCGGCTTCTCTCCTAACTCTTCCCCCTCCCCTACTCTCCTTCCTCTACCCCGACCCTCCCCCCCACCGCTTGGGTCCCGAACTAACTGTTCAGCACCTTGGGACGTCCTCCCGATATGAAAGGCACTAAACAAGTGTAATTTTGTTATTGTTGTTGTTTGAGTCCTTTTTTTTACTATATAAAGGTATTGATGGATGTGGGGCTAGAGTGGGTAAGTGGAATTAAGATAGAAGTTTGCGTTCATCCGTGGCTAACTCGAGCAGTTAGAGAAAGTATAAAACTAAAAGAAAAGGCCTATAAAACTGCCAAAAATAGCAGGAAACCTGAGCACTGGGAGTGTTTTTGGGACCAACAAAGAAAAACCCAAAAGCTCATTAAGAGTGAGAAAATGGATTTCGAGGGCAAACTACTTAGGAACATTAAATCAGATTGTAAGAGTTTTTATAAATACATGTACATTAAGAGGAATAGGCAGGCTAGCAAAAGTAAATGTGGGTCCATTATAGGCAGAGACAGGAGGAATTAGAATGCAGGATAAAGATATGTCAGAGTCCCTAAATAAATACAGTAAAAGCCTGTTTATCCGGCACCTGATCAACCTTAACTTCTGTATAACTGGCATTGCAAAAAAAAGGTCTGCATTTGATCAACCGGAATTTATCCGGAAAAATGCATTAAATGTTTTGGTGTTTTGGGGGGGTTTTCGGCTGAATATCCGGCACGCACTTTAACCAGCATTGGCCAGGTCCCAAGGGTGCTGGATAAATGGGCTTTTACTGTAGTAGCCCCCCAGCTGTCTCTCGATGATGGGAGTAAGAAGCTTTTAGCATGACACAAATGACACTGTGCATAACGGATTCTGTGCCTTGGTAGAAACCCCTGCTGGAGTGGTCAAAACAAACTCAATAAATGTTACCAAGAAAAAGATGGGCCTGAACATTTCAGAAATGTTTCACCTCATCAAAACAATTATGTCTGTCTAGCTGCGTAGAGGCTGTGCCTTCATATTGATTTATTATTGACTCTTAGTGCAACAGCAATGACTGTTCAACCATTATATGTCTCTGGTAATCTGAAAATTTATCAGTGAGAATACCCTTTAAGGAGTTCATTACCCAGTGCTAGTAGATTTGTGGGTTTTGAGATTTTGGTATTCCAAAACAAAAGAAGCTTCTTTGTAGCTTACATCTCCATCCTTGCTTCTTGATCTCTGAGACACTATTGCCTGCAATATTGATAAAAATTTGTATCAACAGGGAGAAGAAGGGCAGAGGGGTGCACTAGGGATTTCAGTAGATCGAGAATCTTAAGTAGCAAGTGGTACAACGTACAAAAGTATGTGGATTGGGCCTCCATGACACTTAACATCTTCACCTTCACATTTGTCTGATTGAAATTGTAAGTTTTTATAAGGTGAACATCTAGTTACCTACACTTCCTACTTATCCATCCTTCTCACTCCCTTTTACCATATTTTTCCTTCCTATTCAGTTATTTTTCTTTTTTGTTTTCACTCTATCTTTTTTGATGGTTTAGCAGATAGATTTCACCTCCACTATCTATTCCCTGCCTCCCCCAGGTTGAGTCCTGTAGCTCAGTGTTCAGAGCACTCGCCTCACAAGCCAGAGACCTGGGCTCGATTCCCGGAAGGGTGAATCCTTGGGCAAGGTTCCTTCATCCACACACCTGATAGTAATTCCTCCAAAAAAATCAATAATAATTTGGTCACTCAATCCACGACTGTTTGTGGGATATTGCTCTGCACAATTGGCTGCCACATTTCGCCCACAAATATACAGTCAATTCACTTTACGATAAATTCTGTGAAGGACTTTTAGATGTCTGGACGACATGAAAAACACTGTATCCAATGCAAGGATTATTATTATTATATAAAGATCAAGGATAGAGTTCATGTGATTTTTTTTTCCTTCTCCCAGAAGGTAAAGCTCTTTTCTTATCCCCAGACACTATCCCCCAACCAGCAGCACAATTAAGAAACAAAAAAGTGGTAAAATAGCAGTTGATTATTTTAGTTAGGCTTGGCCTTCAGTTTTTAATCAGTTTTGAATCCATTTTCCAGTGTATTCTACGAAGCATTTTGAGATGTCTCACAGACGTCATAAGGCGCTATATCAAATGCAAGGATTATTATTATGATTATTATTATGATTAACGTATGTAACTCAGCACTGGGCCTGTTGGTGACTCCAAAAGGTGAACTTGCAACTGCACAGAATTGATTAATTGTTGGTGAACTAAATCTCCATCGCTGTTCTTACAGAGCAGCCTAATATGTTTTCTGAATATGCCAAGCAATGCGTCAGTTCAAACAAGTAATTAGTTTCCCTTGATCTAATGAAATAAAATCGCCTTCCCTAGCATATTGCAGCTCTAACTTTTCTTTAATAAGTAAAGCTCTCCAGCATTCTTAAAATTCCCACTGTGACACGGTGAGCTTGGGTTGCGACTCTGTTCATGACATTTCAAGCTTACAGCACAGTTTGAGGCTTTCGTCTGTTCAGATGGCCCTACTCTAGAATCTGATGTTACACTTGCGTGACATTGAGTTGGCACAGATTGATAAGATTTGGCATCTAACAGGGAGATAATTGCCCGCTTTGTAGTCAACATTTTTTTTGCTTGCAAATCGTGATGTTTTCTAAATATACTGCCAATGAACGCTGTCAACCTTCATTTGAGGATCAATCTAAAAAGAGCATTGATCATCAGCCATTGTTATTTTTTCTCTCTCTCCATTGATGAAGAGATTAGTGCAATATTGTCAGATTCTGAGCTGTTAAATTTGGTTCTGTGATCGCTTTTTCAAATCATAAGTGTGACCTTGTTAGCATCTGGACGTATTTACATATTAAAAACCCCTTCAGAGCCTACAAGTGATGAATTATTGACAACAAATGAAATGTTTTGATAGTTAACGGCACAAAGCACGCTTAATGTTTTATGTGTTGCTTCCTAGCTAATTATGTAGATGACACATTTGTCAGACCTAGACTGCCATTATAAAACTGTTTCCAGAGGGGAGAAAAGTAGGCTATTCGTGGAGTAATTAACTAGAATGCTCAATGACCTGTGAGAGCTTAGAATGTCTGCCAATTCATGCATTGTTTTGCCACAGAAGCAGAGGAGTAATTAAATCCTGAATCATTCTGTTCCACTCAAGAGCTGTTTGTTAATAAATAGAGATGACATCGCTGATCTGGTGTTTGATGTTGGGGACATGACAGCGGCATGGAGTGAGCTCTGATTATCCTGAAGAATGTGTCAGCTGGGATTGATTTCCACTTTCTCATTTTATGTAACAGTTCCTGTAATGCAGCTGACCCGAGCTAGCATTACCTTGTCATTTCACTTCATGGATTGGGGAAGATGAGCTGAAAATAGCTAGGTTCTGACCTTGAACCTGCCAGGAAAGTGAGGATCTGTGCTTTATCTACTAAAAGCTTGAGATGTCACCACTACAGAAAGATATGGGTATTGCAGTAATAAACCTCTGTCTTTTCACGTTTATGTTAGTCCTTTTATATGGTAGCCCTGATAATTCCGACCACTGCCGAGATCTACCTGGTTAAAATACTGATACCACAGCAGCGTTTGGAAACCTCATTTCCTCACTCATTTACTGCGGATACATTTGTACTACAACATTATGAAAGCACAGAGAAAAAAAACACAGACATTTAAATATAAAAAAGTTGGAACTTGTAGACGTTTGCTAAGCTTTTTTTTAGTTGTACGTAAAATCTGTTTTTTGTGTGCAGATGCGAGGAAGACATTGTCATACTGGATGTTTCAGAGCATTTGATGATTAACAGCGAAGGTGTCAGATATTGGATTGCTGTTCAGTCCTGGAGAATAGGGACTGTCATATGGGTTAGAACTGCAATTAAAGCAATGTGCGAGTGAGTGAGCAGCATTGCCATGCATCTGACCAGCAGTGCTTAGCTGTCAGGAGATGCTAAGTAGAACAACCTTCATCTTTTCAACATCTTGTCTTCCTTTATTTATCTTGCCACTCATTTGCTTCAAGTTGCTACTTTTTACTTACAATATAGTTGGAGGAGGAATTGATTATATCAGAACGGGGAGGATAAAAGATGCCAACACAATAAAGCTTGAGTTATTTCCTCCCATTGTAGACTCTGTGTGGGCAGGAGAGGACAGCTCACACAATATTGTATGCAACAGTGCAGGTGGCACAGAATACCTCAAACAGTTTGGATTTTGGCCAGCAACAGAAAAATATTACCATAGATACACAGTCACCCCACTACACAGGTAGCTCATATGATTTTGACTGGACTGGGACTTGGAACTAGTAGATTCGGGGTTCAAATCCTTGTGGGTCCAATTAAAAATGTCATCCTTTTGAGGAGGATGAAGTGATCGAGAGCCTTGGGACGTCCTCCTGATATGAAAGGTGCTACAAAAGTGTATTGTTGTCGTTTTGTTGAATGCCATGAAGTGAATGCCATACTTTTTTTTAAACAAAAGACAAAAAAAGAAAAATCCTTCCAATCTTCCTGGAGTTGAACTGATTCGGAGGAAGTTTGCTTTTAAAAAAAACTGGGGTAATCCAGTTTCCAAATTAAGATGTTCCCACAATTCTGTGCAATCTTAAATCTCACACCAGAGTCATGCTTCAAAAAGCATTTCTTACAGACCAAGACAAGGTTGCATTTTGGTCTTAAGAACATTATTGAAAGCCATCAAATGTGAATGCCTAGGAATGAGTTCTTACAACTAGCAATGGGATTTTACACTTCCTTTGTTACCTTTTTGAGATGATGCATGAAATAGTTGGAGATGCAAGCCTGCATCTCCAACTATTGATGATACTTTTCTTATGAAATTAAAATGATAAATACATACAATAACTATATATTTTCCAGCCGGAGAGGTGATCACCAAATGGTGTCCTTTAACCTCTAAGGTGTCTGGTTGAATCCAGGCCATGCTGGTTTAAGCTCTTTGAGACATCCTCCCAATGTGAAAGAAACTATCTAAAATATGTAGATAGTATTGTATTGGCAGCTCACAAATTTTCTGTGTCTGCTTGTTGTAAGGGGCTGTGTCGAAATGAAAGGCACAACTTCATGGCACTAAACTGCCAGAAGGCAGAAAAAATTGGTACTGAATTGATCATCTCACTCAGAGAAACACAAGAAAGTCCCGCGTGGGGAGTGGAAACAGTGCTTTGGTGCATAGGGGTGCTTCGCAGAGGCTTCAGGGCACATTGTTGGAGTTGAATTGAGACAGTTGTTCACTGCCCAAGCGTTTTCTTTCACATGGAGAGCTAAGTGCGTGGAATGGTAATTAATGTTATGTGATTAATTCCTTTATTAACCCTTACACTGCATTTTTCACCCACAACAAATACTTTCTGTGAATCTCTTTGAAATGTTTCAAAGACGTGATAAGGCACGATATCAAATGCAAGAATTATCATTATTGTTTTTAATCTCAAGATTGTCAGTGAATCATCATGATTGTGAAAGCGATTCACTACACTCACCAAGCCAAAATGGGGTGTGTTTTTTTCTTTTCCACAAGCCCAGTTCAGAGCATTGTGAGGAGAAAGAAGCATAAAACTGGCTTCTGAGTACTAGTCCACTATCAATAATTCTAGTCTCTGGTGTATCTCTGTCTGCTTTCACAGTGCAATACTGAAATTTACTAATATTAGTTTAATATAATCACTGAAATATCAGGAAGAAAGATATGATTGTAATATTAACCTAAAATGAACAACAACAACCACTTGCACATATATATAGCACATGTCACACAGGATTGCTTCAAGATGCACTAACAAATCCTTTAAAATGCCTGTATTCTAGTGTCCTTCTTTATACTACTTTAACATAGTTATTATTTTCTACCTAGTGTAACTTTTTTTTACAGACTACTATTATCTTTAAACTTCATCTTTCCTTCAACTCCTGTCCACTTTGGAAGGCAGGAACAATGTTTATGTATTGAAGGCATTATCATTATTGGTTTAAACCCCAGGCTGACTGGGCATTTTTATAACTAATCTAATGGTTTTTATATTAAAAAAAACTTAAGATTGACAGCAGTGAGGCTGACAATCCTTGACCTGAAAGGACTTAATTCTGATAATGAGTGGGTAATGTGTATCAGTTGGAAGAGGGTTGGGGGAGTAGGGGAAGGATATATTCTCAGGATTTGAACTGAATCGAGTCAACTGAGTTAGCTGACCGTAAAGAATGCATCCCACAACTGTCCTACATTTTTCAATTGAGGGAGTGTGGCAATGGAACGGAGCCTAGGGGAGGGAGGGAGGGAGGGAAGAAGGGAGGGAGGGTTTGAGGGAGAGAGTGGAGGGGGAGGGGGTGGGTGGTGGCAGAGAATTTTAAAATGATAAATTTCAGAGATAGAAAAACAAAATATGATGGTAATGGGGGATAATCTAGATTATGTGAGCAGGGTAGGGGTTAATAAAAAAAGAACAAGTATATGGGACATGATAACATGCATCAAAGAGAGTAGATAACATATTTCATATTTATCTGTGTAAATTATGTAGTGAATATGGTATTAAGACAGTGAAGTGACACTTCAGTAAAAAGGTTTAGTATGTATAAAATTTAAACTGACAGATTTGCAATTCCCTGAAGGAGAGGCTGCCAAAAAATACACTATTTCTTTTGGAAGCTGTCTTGCTGAAGATACAGAAGAATAATGGGAAGAAGAAAACACTTGGGGGACAAAGCTATGTCACAAACTAAAATATAGCTGAAATGTTATAGTTGAATAATATTCAGCAAAATAGCTGTCAGGGAAAGGAATATTTTGTGCATGGTGAAAATAGTTCTTTTAAAAAGTGCCATTCATTTAATTATTAAGATGTGACATTACTTTGTGCTCATTTGCATGATAATTGTTCACTCGATGATAATTAAAACTGCAATACACCAAATAAAATTTGATTACCCAGTATTTAGCATTAAAACATACAATCAATTTTAATTTAACAACAGTTTACTGAGAACAATAAATGAGATGGTGAAGCAAAGGCTTTTAATGAAAGTGAGAAGGAATTTAACTTTCAACCATGGGTTCGATTACAATTTGTGAATGAAATTAATTGAGGAATAACATTAAACGTCAGAAAATGTATCTGAAAGGATCAAATTATTCACTGTCAGAGTACGTCTATTTCACCAACGATGGTAACTTGCACAGGCGCTAAACAAGAGGAAAGTAAAGGGGAAAATATAATCCGATAATCTGCTGTGGCATGGATTGTGTGTACTGTGTTGAGATGGATGTGCTGAGAAAAATGTTTAACCCAATTGTGTTACTACAAGAATACAGTGAACTCCTGGTTTATGGAATGTATTGAATCTAATGCGGCAATGTATTTAACTTGGATTGTCAAGGAAAATTAATGGGCCTTAACGTGTGTGCATCAGAATTGCTTTTTGGGAGTGGTAATCACTTTTTTTAAAAAAAGAATGGTAATTTGATAAATCAATCCTCAACTGTTGTGCCCGATTGGCTGCCAGCTTTCACCCACAAAATCAACAGTCAATTCACTTTACAATGCATTTTGTGAACTCTTTGAGACGTCTCAATGATGTGATCAGGCAACAAATCACAGTTGAACACAAAAAGGATGCTAAGGAAGAATGATTTTCCAAATCAGCAGTAAATATATTGACCAGTGCAGAATACGATATGATCAAAATCGCAGTAACTTTCTGATTTGCTGCCAAACCGTCTTATTTGTATTGTCCTTGACATTTCCATGTCAATTGCAATATATAGCAAGATATATCATTGGGGCAATTTTGGGATTTCTTAATGGATTTCTTAATTATCAAATGGGTTTCTTAATTAAGAAATCCATTTCAAGTGGGAACTCCTCTCAGTAACTGAAAGTGCGTGATACACATTTCTGTGGCTCAAGGGAACAATGGTTTGAAAATGGATTCTGGTGTTCCCTCAACTCAGAATGTAGCACTTACAGATTTCTTAATTGAATAAACCTGTTAAGAAATTTCACAAAATTGACCCAGTTGTAATTAAATGAGTTATTGAAAGTTGCTTATTTTGGCTTCAAAATCAAAATTATTGTTTGTTTTCCCTTATTTGTATCATATATTGTCTGTCACAGATAGACAGTCTCCATGGTCTACAAACTTTTGTTATGAGATTTTTGTTTATTTGTACCTTTCCTATTAAACTCGATAAAATAAAATTAATATCAGCATAAATGCTATTCCAGCTGGTTGATAGACGCATAATTTTTATGGTGGTTTATTGCTGTGTTAAAAGATGAAAATTATACACATTATTTGTTTTATGTGTTCACTTCAACTTTGTGTCTCTATCATATTTACACCCAATCGAATGATATAATTACGTTATTAAGCATAAATTAGTGTACCATTCAAAATGATTTGTGAGTAAATTCAGTGCAGAGATTTACTGGTCTAATACAGTACTAAGAAATCGATTTCAGGCTGAACCCTCTGTAATTAATCAAAGTTTACTCTCAGACTTCACAGCCTCACAAAGCACATTGCACAATTAAATGTTTGTTTCCTATACAATACACTTTCAATGTGAAATACTAAAAAAAATGTTTTGTCTGTGCTAGTGTTCCCCATAAAGTTGTCTTCGGCAACAAGAAAAGAGGAGCACATCCTCATCAAACCAGACCAATGTGTCCTTCCAACCCCAGTAAAATCAACATCTATGGATATCCAGAATGTCAAAAGTTATCAACTGCTTCTGCAGAGCAGCTGATGATTTCTGACACATATAATGACATGTACATTAATTGGCATAATACTAACATGACAGTCGTTAGTTTATCTCTTAAATTTTGCCTTAAAATGATTCCCCCCACCCCACCCCCCCACTCCCCCACCCCATCACACACTCCCCCATTGAAAACTCTTGACGATCGTTGGTGCATTCATATTGGGCAACAAGGGCAGCAAGCAGAGAGTGGAAAATCTTGGACTTAAACTTATCTTTTGGTTTATTTAGCAGATATCACGTCACAGAAGAAACCACTCTCAACACAACCTGGCTGAGATCACGGGGATGGTAGACCAGTCTGTAAGTGTTCTTCTACCGGCAGAGTTATTTTATATATTTTCTGGTTGAGTGTGCTTCCTATCCCATATGGCTGAACCAGAGGCTTATACTTGCTAAAACAAAATGAAAGGCTATAACCTGTGTTGGCATGTGTAAGTGCGGTTTGCTTGATAGAGATATATTTCCAGGCTAGTGCCTTGTCTGGAAGTAGGTAGAGTATAACACACACTAATCATGCTGTCTGGACTGTTACAGCTTCAATTTGCACTACCTGGATAATAGCCATAGAGTCGTGTTGACCTCAATATACCACCAGCACATTGCAAGTGACAAGGTTCCGTGTCACTTAGATTTCGTTGGAAATAGCCTGACAAAGGTACACTTAGGCATGTTTCCAGGGGGGTGCTTTTGACATGTTGTTTCCAGAGTGGACACACAGTATGACATGAAGTTTTGTCTATGGATATAATCAACTAAAATAGAATAGCTAACCTTAAGAAGCTGACAGTAGTATCTTCCCTCATATTCCAATTAATGATTTCCTGATGCTTCACCGCACGCTGCGGTTCCTTGAACTGACATCTTGTATTCTGTCTTTCTATATGTCCTTGCTAGGTTCCTTTTTTTTTACTTGCTTGCCTGTGCTACCCCTGCCTAAAAGCAGAGATCAACATCAGGAATGCCAAGAATTATCAGATACAACAAACTAATGTGCTTCTGTTACCTCTGGTCATTTCTCATTCCATCCCAAACCTGCCTGAAGCAGTTAAAAATATTTTGTAGCTGATTGGCTAACCACAGAAAGCAAAGTTACTTAAAGTTTTTCCAAAATGTGTGCTGCTGCAGCAAAGGATGACATTGATATAATATAATGTTCGGTAAAAAAAATTGCTTCAATACAAATGTATTCCCTATTGGTGACATTTAATGGGATGTGAAGTGAATTGCCTTTGATTTTTGTTCCCACAAACAATGGAGCCATGTTTCAACGAATGTTTTGTATAGTTTTTTTGAGGAGGGAAAACAAAAGCCTTCAGGATTCAATAGTAATAATAATCCTTGCATTTGATGTTTGAGAAACTTGAAGCACTTCCTAGAATATACTGTAAAGCGTAGTGACTGTATATTTTGTGGGAGAAACCCAGCAGCCAATTGCACACAGCAGTGTCCCACAAACAGGCGTGTCTTGAGTGACAAAATTATTATTATTTACCTGTGTAAATGTGCCCCAAAATCACATTTAGATGTGTAAATCTGCTGTCATTCGAGCAGGCAAATGATGTAACTTCTTCTAGGGACAACATTACATCAGGTCCTTTGCAAATCTTACTCGTCCTTATTATCTAAGTCCGCACCCTGAGCCATATTCCTGTAATCGTCAATAGTAATGCATTAAAGATACTCCTCACTGGTGTTGTGTGTTTTTTTCATAACAAAGCACTTTCTTACAGTCCCAAGAGTAACCTACCGGTAATTAAGTCATTCAGGTGTTGCATATGCCAGGCTGGTATAGCAGATCATTTAACCCCATTTCTCTGCCTTATCTCCATATCCCCTTTGTACCCTATTTCCCAAGTATAATACAATTTCCAGTGCAATTTATATTTTGATAGTACCTTTCTCATTGTCGGAGATGGGTGCTTTACACTGCTTTCTCTATCATCTTACGTTAATTGCAACTTGTGAATTGAAACCCTTGTGTTCAATGTCACAATGCTTCTCTGGTCACTAATATCAAATGACACAAGTTATGTGATGCCTTTCATGGTATAATTGACCCATTTCCCACTTGATTAGTGATAGAAGATTGAACAACCATCAATATTGCAGGTGCAAACTTTAGCAATGGCTTTGACTTCACCTATGGTGGGAGGAACTGCAAGTGATACCTCTGTCTCTGGTATTAAAATCATACAGGTTGCTCACTAATTTACCCACTCTGAAACAATGACTGTCCAGCGCCTTGGAATGTCCTTCTGATGTGAAAGATGCTATACAAGTGTAATTTTGTTGTTGTTGTTGTTGTTCCAACTGTGGATGATTGAAAACACATAATCTGAGTCACTGGCAACCTATGGGCTATATCAGCCCCTTGGGCCAATTTCAGCTGTTCCCTTCCACCCCCATCCCCCCAAATCCCCTCTATTTTATCTGGCCTATGTTCTCCCTCCATGACCGGTAAATTATATCTTATGTTTCTGGAAGGGAAACACAAAAATATTGCTTATGTGGCCCTCGCGTGTTTCTCAAATCGGGCACCTGTCCCTTGACAGCCAAAAGGTTGGGCCACCCAGATCTAAGTGGTTGAATGGAAAGTTCATTGCTATGTTTCCTTGGTTTCTTTTATTCATTTGTATCCTGTTTTGCTATTTCAGTATTTACAACCCCTGGAGAAAAGTGGATTCCTTAATAAAACAAAGATAACTGAGGGAGGCAAAAAGCTGAGGTATGTTTAACAGCTTCTATTTTATTAAATGTTTGCTATGCGTTGGCAGGAACTCAGTCCCAGTTTGGCAGTTACTAGGTTTGTAAAGGCACACTACCTATTTTTATGCTAAATGTTCCACTCTATTATGTTCCCTTATAATTTTCATAGTGATCTTCACTAATGCAATTAGCAAATGCAATCTTCAGTCCTCTGAGCTTTCCTGTGTATTATACTATTCAGCTCTTCCAGCTCCCTAGTGTAACGCAATGCTCAGTTTAGATCTGTCAGTAACTCGTGCTGACAATGTTTGTATGGAAATCATAATGGACTTTATGGTAATGCAGGCCAAAATTTTAAGATCACTAACCTTGAAGGGGCTTTGTGTCAATTTCAGGTCATACTTTGTACCATTCAGAATAAGTGCCAAGATGTGTGTGCATTTAGTAAAGTATTGAGATTAAAATTGAGAAGACATTTACAGTAAAGCACCCTTTACTGGAGTGTTTGCTATATTTTGGGACATAACGTGAGGAATGCCTTCTGTAAACTGATAATAATAATCCTTGCATTTGCTATAGCGCTTTATCGTGTCTTCTAGACGTTTCAAAGCGCTCACAGGATATATACTGTAAAGTGTATTGACTGCATATTTTGTGGGTGAAATGACACGTTATAAAACTTGCAAATATCCCGCCCCCTCCTTGCTGCTGAAGAGATTGTTATGCCTCTTGGGTGCTCCCAGAGGACCATTCAACAGCAGCAGGAGTGAAGCCATATCACGATTTTACAGTGGTCTATTTGGATAAGATGTTGGGGATGATTCTGCGACTGACGGTAAATATTCATACTAGCAGGAGAACAAATTGTGTTTACCCACCAAGGTCACTACATTTACTGAGAATCACTGCCCTTTTATTCATCGGAAAAAAAGAGTAATTGGACCAAAGCCAAACAGTGTGATACTTAGGGAAACTAAATAGGAAGTGGACCTGTTAGGTTAGCAGCACCTCCCTGCATCTGTGCGGGTAAGTGATTATGAGCATAATGACAGATGGTTCTATTCTGTTAGAGAGATAAAATAAATTGGGAGCCCATTTGAAGCACACTGTCATCATCCCTGTTAACAAGGAATTCTATCCCTCTCTCAACCTTTACATAAACTCCAAAACTGACTCCTGCCAGTTGGATGAATGGACCTTGATGTGACTTTTTTTTCACCACTGTGTTTACTATTGGATTAGATGAAAATGCATTGACACTGAACACTAGCCTCTATATGAAGTAAAACACCAAATCTTCATTGTTATTTTATTAAAAATATAATGTAATTTGTTATTTTAATTTTTTTGATTATTGCTCACTTCAGTTTGTGCGAGGATTAAAATCTGTCCCGGTACAGTATTTCATTTCCTTATCTTCAGACAATCAATATTGGATTAATCTAGCGCCATTCATGAACGATTGTGTCTCGGAGTGCTTTACTCAGATGGGGTTATTTTGAAAATGTTATACAATGATTATTTTTCCTACTATAATGAGGAAGAAAAATATCTCGGATCAGGAAACAGTGATTGTTTTGAAGGAGGAGAGAGGGATAAATGCATCAGTGAGACTGAATTATAGAGTTCCTTCAGAAGGGGATTCAGTAGTGGTGCCAAAGTGAACTGGCAAAAGATCAGACAGAAAGCAGGAGCAGGGTAACTCAAATGCACAACACGTAGTCTGATGAACAAGTCAGGTCAAAATAAGACAATATTAAGACTTCTATGCGTCTGTAGAGTCAGCTCCTTTTCTCCGCCAACTCTTCAGTAAACAACTCATCTTTCCTTTCCTTAATGTTTGTGCTCCTTTATTCTAGCTTTCTGGCTGTAATTTATAATCTTATTTAATGTAACTGCCTATTTCTGTTTGAGTTTTAAAGCAACAGTAGTTTGGTTCATACTTTTGAAGAAACCACACAGTACTTTTATTTTTATATACATATATAAACAATAATCCTTACATTTAATATAACATCTTATGGCATTTTTGAAATGTCTCAAAGCACTTCATAAAATATACTTGAAAATGAGTTGATCATATTCTGTGGGTGACACCCGGCAGCCAACTGCACACAGCAGAGTCCCACAAACAGTTGTGGATTGAAGTAACCAATTTTTTTGGGAAGGAATTATTACCCTCAGAAAGCAATCAGCCCATCGACTAATAACAGGGTTCCTACTTACTGCTAGGTAAACAGAAGCATGTGGAGTAAGGAAACTTGGCCAATGTTTTACCCTACCCCAGTCTTCAAACCCAGGTTGTCTCACTTGTGAGGCGAGTGCTCTAACCACTGAGCTCCACTCGTGTGTGTATATATATATGCATATATGTAGGTATTCATGTGGACGCAGTATGTGTTTACAGTAAGACACCTGGGCAAATTGGCTGCCGCGTTTCGCCCACAAAATACATGATTGCTAAACATTACAATGTATTTTGTGAAGCATTTTGAGACTCCTTGAAGACGTGATCAGGTTCTATACTCCGGCATTTGCATTTAAACACACCGAGATGCTACCCCACTTGAAGAGTACTATATATGTCTGTTGTTGTTGAATTTGTAGACCAAAATATCGCACGTTATAGATATGTGTTTTTTTTAATGGATTTGCTTAGTTGCTGAATTAATTATACCTTCAAAATAGGAATATAACAAAATGTTTGATTGCTCGATTCAATGTCTGTTCAATCCAAAAGTGAAGGGGACATGAGCATTATCGCAATTGAGAATACTCTGGGAGTAGGCATAAGCCTTCAGGGCAATTGAAGATGTTTGTCTTCACTCGCCTTTGACAGATGGGACACTTCCCCATCAACAACCTCCCATGGCCTAGGAGTTAGAATTTCATAACGTTTGCAATCACAACATGAATATTAAGTGCATCTTTTAAGTTGTGATAAATTTAGTATTCATGAGGCACCTCATCCATAATTTTCTAAATTTCATGGCAAAAACTTGTCCAAGTGATGAAATTTCACGTCCAAGGGAATTTCATTTAAAGCCCGATGCAATTCCGCCCACGTGTCATTTTCAAACCAACTTTTTTAAAATTTTGCTACCGACAATGAGGGTAAGAAAGTGAAAGGTTGCGTCAGTATTTTTAACGTTTTCAGAAATGCCAAACGGAACTTCGCACAGATTTAGAATTTTTGCTCCTGATGAAAGTCATTGAAGGAATGTTGTTGTGAAATAAATAATTTACATTGTTCCTGTTGTTTTGAGCAAGCATGGCAATTTCTCCTGCTGCTTTTTAGGACTAGCATCTGTTACATGATGGCAGCAAGAATGACATTATTCAGTGTTAGAATTCCTGCTCCAGCTGATGTGCGTCTGGCTCAGAAAAAATAGATAGTAACAGAGTCTTTTGAAGTGGTCTGCAGTGATCTGAAGATGAAGGTTCATAAATATATTGTTTGCTTGTTTGTGAGACTTGTAGCTGAAATGTTTTCTGTTCACAATGAATAGAGAAAAAAGAACAGCTCTGTTTGTTTTGGATGCACAGTGGTGAACAGGAATAAGGCGATACCCTGGAGGAGAAAGATGTTTATAGCCCACCTTGTATGTCATATTAAGTCAGTTTAGCAGTTGCGTTTGGTTGCTGTTTTATAATATTCCAGTCGCTTCACAGTTTGTTATTAATGTTTCAAAGCAATTTGTCTTTGTTATATTCCAAGTAATAATAATAATAATCCTTGCATTTGATAAAATGTGCATTTTTACCATCAGTATCAAAAACAACTAACATCTCAAAAAGTTGAAATCACTTTTCCAACCTACCATCTATATTTCATGCTCCCAGCTCGTTTTGACTAAGTCTAAAGATATGTGTTTTCCACAGCATTAATTCTGGAGACACAGGAGATATTTGAGACATTTGAGAAATGAAAGGTAACTTGGAGAATCTCTTTGGAAATGCTTACCTAATGACACAATGCTAAGAGTTTTGAAACGACATACTTAACCATACATGTTCGACTCAGAAATGTACCGCGGAGATCTGATGGGCAAGCTTCCAAATACTTAAAGCAAGGACTGTAGAAATATATTCATTTATGAGCAAAACCTTAAATAATCATCGAGGATTGAGGGAGAGAGTCCCAGGATTTCGGGGCGTAGTGACTAAATGCACGGCCACCGATGGTGGAACAATGGGCACACAGGACAAACAGGAAGCCAACACTATATGTTTTACATTCATACAGTGTCTGTCATACTAGTAGATGTTTCAATGCGCTTTAGCAATGCCAGATGGGCACCCCATTAGCTGAAAGTGTGCAGCGCAGGTTACCAGGCCTGAAAGGGTTGGGAAAGGGTGGGTAAACTTGAATTGTATTCCCTTGAGTTTAGAAGTTTGAAGAGTGATTTGATTGAGGTATTTAAGATGAGAAAGGGATTCGATAGGGTAGATAGAGAGAAGCTATTTCCTCTGGTGGGAGAATCCAAAACAAGGATGCAGAGTTTGAAAATCAGGATATTGAATAGTGAAATTAGGAAACATTTTTTCACTCAAACGGTGACAGAAATCTGGAATTCTCTCCCCCAAAAGGCTGTGGATGCTGGATCCATCCACACCTTCAAGAGTGAGGTTGATAAATTTTTGGTAGGCAGGCAGGGTAGGGGGGAGTGGAGGGAAGGGAGAAGTGGAGGGAAGGGAGAGAGTTAGGAGGGCAGCCGAAGGCATGAACGAAGAGGAGGCTCTTGAGACCAGCTTTGAAGGAAGCAAGGGAGAAAGTGAGGTGAAGGGACTATGGGATGGAGTTCCAGATAACCATATTTATGAAGGACTATTAACTAACACAGGTAGAAACATAGAAATCTATACCACAGAAGATGCCATTTGGCTCATCAAATCTTCACCAGCTCACAGGGCAAGGAGATAGCTTCAGTGCCACCTGCCTGCCTATTCGAATTCAAGATCCTTGTCGTCACTTTCAAGAACTCCACGGCCTTGCTCCCTCCTACCTCTTTAATTTGGTAACCCTCTATCAACATGTCTGCTCCCTCCGCTCAGCAGGTTCCGGCCTGCTCCATACCTCCTGCCCAACCCGCCTTACCATCAGTAGCCGAGCTTTCAGCCTCTTTGCCCCCATGCTTTGCAACTTCATCCGACAATCGCTTTGCCTTACTTCCTCCCTTGTTTCCTTCAAGACCGGTCTCAAGACCCTCCTCTTCAACCATGCTTTCAGTCACCCTCTTACCTCTCTACCTCTCTGCCCTCCCTTATCCCAACTATGCCCCCCCCCCCCCCCCCCACCCCCACCCACCGCTCGGTTCCCAACACCTAACTGTTCAGCATCGTAGGACGTCCTCCAATGTAATTGTGTTGTTGTTATTGTCCCTCATATCCCTTCAACCCCTCGCCATTGTGTCAGCTGATGATCCAATATAGTTGCATTGTTGGATGTACCGTCCTTCAGATGAAAAGTTAAACAAGGTCCCATCGGTCTGTTCAGGTGGACCTTAAAGATCCCATGGCACTATTGGAAAAGAGAAAGGAGTTTCTTCTAGTGTCCTGGCTAACAATCCCTCAAATAAAATTGTTCAGTCACTCCAGGGCTATTTGTGGGACATTGCTGTGTGCATTTGCCACATTTCACCTACAAAATATACAGTCAGTACACATTACAGTATATTCTGTGAAGTGCTTTGAGATGTCTTGGGAATATAAGAAGATGCTATATCAAATACAAGGATATTATATGCCTATCTACTTCTCATTTGAAGGTTACAATGGACTCTGTGTCTACCACCTTAATCAGCAGGGAATGCCACATCCCAACAACTCTCTAGGTGATTATCACATATTCCTCCCAAGTTCTTTCTCTGTTCCTGCTGCTATTTTATAACTGTGTCCCCTAGACACTGGTTCACCTTCAATGGAAATAACTTCTCCCTATTTACCATGATAAATCCCTGCATAATTTAGTACACTTTTGTCTGATCCACTCTAAACCCTCTTTGCTCAAATGAAAACACACCCAGCCTCTCCAATCTCTCAATATCACCATTTTCAACTGAATCAATGTATCCATGTGACCATTTCTCCCCCTACCTCCTTTTCCACCAACCACAACTCCACTGCCCTCCACCTCAGAGAAATGAACACCGATTTGATCAAACTCTTGTTTTACAGTGCATTGAGTCCCATGCTCTCACATATACTTTTTAACATGCAACTATTAAAACCTTCAGCTGAGCTTGCTGCCTGTCGAGCTATCTGCGTGTTGCCTCAAAAGCAGCTTCTTCGTGCTTTGCTCATTTTATGGACCGTTAACCACAGCCCAATGGTTAAGTCAGGACATTTTTCGAACTCCAAGGGTCTTGTCTTCTTATCTCCCTTGCATGACAGACTCAGTGCCAACTTGCTGTTTGTACTACCAGCATTGACACTAAATTTTAATCAGATGTAAATTAGCATGTGGCGCAGTAGGAAGGCAGTGGCACTTCTTCAGCAGGCATTTTGTTCTTTAATACTCCAGAAAATGAACACACCAGACACTGAACAGAGAAGTGCCCGACCTCCTGGCATTTTTACAATCTTGGTTTACCATTTCCCCCCTTTTAAAATAAATACTCTTGACGTGGTTTTCGATTCCTTCCTCAAAGAGAACAGGCATCCAAGTAATGTGAAAAGCGTCATTTCATGAAAAGTCAACTCGACTAGAAGACAAACCTATTGATTTTTCATGCATCCCGGCGCCTTGGGACGTCCTCCCGAAGTGCACCGTATTAAAGCAAACCAACCCTTTAATTGAGTTTTATTCAGCCTCGCTCACATCCCACTCCAAATGTTTTCCACCAACATTGGAGAAATTTTGTGCTTGTGCACGGGAGGAACCAATATTGTAAAATATTGTTACAATAAGAATCATTGCATTTCAAATTGTGCCTTTCGCAATCGAAGGACATCTCAAAGTGCTTCTCAGAATTTTACTACGAAGTGTAGTGACTGAGCTTTTTGGCCACAGTGCATCTCAAAAACTATCCGAAAGACAAAACATCCAACAATAACCCAACAGCAACACTTGCATTTATGTAGCGCCCCCTTCATGCAGGTAGTATCTCGGAAAGTGTAAACTAACTTGGTTTAGCAAATTTAGCAGCAATTAATTCAGTTTTCAACTTGAAGCTGAAACTTATCAAGAAACTACTTCACAAATGTGACAGCTTCACAACTGCAATGGTGCTGCCCCAACTGTGAAGTTGCTTTAACTCTGCATCCTCACAGTAATGTCACTTCATACAGATATAACAGGAAAGTGTGGCAAAGGGCCTTATTCAGCGCCTTGGGATGTCCTCCTGACGTGAAAGGCGCTCTATAAATGTAAATTGTTGTTGTTGTTATTTGTAAGAACAATCCTCAGTAACATGGCTCAGTTTGTAATACCAATTGCAATCATGATCTTTGGTTGAAAAATCATTGATGCTTGTAAATAACTAAAAGCATGACCTTTAACAAGGACGTTTGCTTCACACACACAGATATATATGGGATATATACATATATCTATCTCATACCAGATTTCATAATATCTCACTAGGACACCATGTGAGACTTCACAGAACTTACCTTGGGGAAAAATAATAGTGCCACAAAAAAAAACTGTTATGAGCACTTAGCAGTACTAGAGTTAGTGATAATGGAGGAGCCTTCAAGGTATTTAAAATCTCTCCAAATTGAAGCATGACGATATTGGCAGCAGAATCTAAAGAGCATTAGAGAAGAGATAGCAACTGAGAAAATGAAGCATCCTTTTAATCCCAGTCTTTCAATTTCACTGAAAAAAGCAAAACTGACCAATTTGACTGGGTAGGTTCACAGGGAATCGTTATAGATTGTAAGAAGCTGTGGAACAGTGTAGCTTATTATAGCTTCACAGAATACTAGGCAGAATATGGTTAATACATTTGTGATTTTTGGAACTTTTTGAGTGTGAAGATGTGGTTTAAAGCAAAAAGCATCAACGTATTTAAGTGGAAGTTTGGCTCATACATGAGGGAGAGCTGAATAGATGTTGTTTGGAGGGTTGGAGGCTCATGTGGAAAATAAACAATTACTCACTAAAATATTATATGCATTCACCTGCAAAATACACAGTTACTACACTTTACAGTACATAGTACGAGCTATCCTCCTGAGAAGCAATGCAATGTAAATTATAGACAAAGGGTTGAATTCAACAATAACTAAAGAACAATCATTATTCGTTCCCATCATTATGATGAATTACTGATCCAGACTTAATTCTGGTGCAAAGCAAAACAATTTTTTCTTAACAAACTTCACAACTTACTGATGTATCTGGATCTAGCTATGCTTATAATATGGTATATGTGTGTGTATATTTTCAGTGATTTCTGTCAGGAGCTCGTCTTATTATACCTGAAGGCATTTGAAATTGCATTGAAAAATAGGTCGTCTGGCTTTGATCTAGGTTGCTGTTGTCTGGCTTTCAGTTTTAGTGATGATTACGTTGATCTAGCTGCTGCAGAACAGATTAATGCATCAATAGTAACAGTCAGGAAGAGTAAGGAAAAAAGGCAAATGTAATAAATTCAACCTGGCTCACACCACAGGAAGACCTTTGCTATCACCCATCCTTTCAATCCATTTCATAAATCTGCTGCATCTAACGCAGTGGTCTGTGAAATCCTAAGAGTTCGCATGCTGGCCATTCTAATTATACAAATGTTTTTTTCACGGCAATGGATAAGGCATTAAAATAAAGCAACTCTTACTATGTATTTTTCCTCAACCCTTTTGTGTGGGTGATGCTGGTTTTGTTGCCATCTTGTGTCTGCTTTAGGAAATACCACATAGCAAAACTTGCAATTTGCACACACACACACGCTGTAGTCATACATCACTTGTGTCGCATTTCAACACTTAAGGTTTGCCACACCAGTTAATCTAATGACCCTCGAATAAGGATCAGATTATGTGAATAATCTCCAATAGTTTCTCTGATGCCTCAATTTGTGAAGCTTCAGTCCAGACTCAAATTGAGTTGCACAGACTCTGAAGATCCCAGACTGGGAACCACAGTCTGTGCTAAGTTTGTTGCTCTCAGCTACTAAATATGTTTGGAGTGATAGATTTCTCTCTGTCCTAGTAAGGGAACAAGGAAGCTTGTGTTTTTTATCTGGATCAATCTTTGACCATCCAGTGACTTCTGTTATAAAGTATGTGGGTACTTTAAGCAATATATTGCAATAAGGACAATTGGGTGTTACTGTGATGTTTTCTCTTCTCGCACACCTCTTCTCCCCACCTTCGATTCCTCCGGGTCAAAACGATGAACACTCTGTCCGCACTCTGTACGGCTCCACTGGCTCCATATCCCTCAGAGGATTGAGTTTAAAATAATTCTCGTATTCTCGTTCTGACTATTAAAGCCCTCCATGGTCTACCCCTGTGACCAGAGCAACCTGTCCGTTCCCTCCATCCAGCTGGCAATGGCCCAGGCATTCCATTTCCTCCTGCCCTGCCAGCCTCATCATTGGCGGGTCAGGTCTTCAACCATTCAGCCCTCACCTCGCAGCCCCTCTGAAACTCCATCTCTGCCTCGCCCCCTCTCTTAACTCCTTCAAGGCACATTTGCAAAACAAATGTCTTTGACCGTGGCTTCCTCCATCCTTCTTGATGCCTACCCCGGCTCAGGTGCAAACACTTAACAACAACAACTTTGATTTACACCGGACGTCGTCTCAGAGCGCTTCACAATAACGGATCCCGGGACAGAGATGGCAACAGGGGTAGAAAGGTGACCAAAGGCGCGGTCGAAGAGAAGGGTCTTCAGCTGGGACCAAAAGCTGAGAAAAGAGGGGGCGAGGCGAAGGTAGTGAGGAAGGGAATTCCAGGACATAGAGGCTGAAGGCACAGCCGACGAGGGTGGAGCGGAGGATTCGGGGGACATGGAGGAGGTCAGACCCAGTGGAGCAAAGGCAACGTGTGCTGGTTTGAGGAGAGAGGAGGTTGGAGAGTAGAG
The DNA here is from genome assembly GCA_035084275.1 of Hydrolagus colliei. Taxonomy (NCBI): domain Eukaryota; kingdom Metazoa; phylum Chordata; class Chondrichthyes; order Chimaeriformes; family Chimaeridae; genus Hydrolagus; species Hydrolagus colliei. The sequence continues at coordinate 15,825,042 of CM068747.1, read as the reverse complement.
GGGTGCAGAGGAGTGGAGGGATTTGAAGACAAGGTTGAGGATCTTGAAGTCGATCCTCTCTGGGATAGGGAGCTAGTGGAGTCTCTGGCAAGGACAGGGATAATGGGGGAGCGAAGTTTGGTGCAGGTGAGAATGCGAGCGGCAGAGTTCTGAATGAGCTGGATTCTGTGGACTTAACTGTCCAGTGACTTGGGACGTTGGCCCGATAGTGAAAGGCGCTATAGGAATTTTCTTGTGTTGTTGTTGTACACATAAAGTTCATATATAGAATGTCACATTGAAGTAGCACTAAGCTGCCAGCCCCACACAAGTCAGGAAGTTTGAGAGGATGAGGCAGGGGGTGAAGACGGAAGTCACTCACTGATCTTGTAGAACACAACTCTGGTCTGTTTAGGGTCTTGGCTCAATTTTTCAGCCATGAAATGGAATGTGATCAAAATGTGGCAGAGGGGAAATTCAAATAAGGTGTCAAGAAATGATCACAGCAGTATTTGTGCACTGCGGAAAAAGCGATTACAACACTGAATCAAAAATAAGATTTATCTGCATCTTAATATGTTCGCAGAGCTATTGTCTATAGACAGATCACACCTGGGCAAGGCATGACATGGATCACTTGAATTTTATATGTGGTTTTGGGGAGATGCGTTATTCTAAACTGATGACAAAGGATTCCCTGCAATGCATTTACAATAATAATTCTTGCATTTGATATAACGCTTTCTCACATTAGACGTCTCAAAACGCTTTACAGAATGTATTATAAAGTGAATTGACAGCATGTTTTGTGGACAAAACATATGTCATTTATGTTTGTTTCATAGGTATTATTGAGGAATGAAAATAAATTAGAATACGAGTACAAGAAGATGTGATAAGTGGGCATTATATGTAAATAGTTCCACAATTGGTATTGATTTTCAACACAATAGGAAAGATTTTATGAGAGTTTTTTTGACTGTGTTTATTGTATATGATTTTATTTACATTACAACTGCTGACTGACGGAAATATTTGTTTGCTTTATGGCAGAAAGAGCATGTTACATGTGTTTTTACATTTCTACAAATGGTATACGGAAGGTTTATCCTTCCTGTAAGGCTAAGTTCAACCTGATGGTACTTTTGTAGCTTGTACGTCCTATTTATTGTTTCCCAGTTGCCCATATTTAGAATCACACAATCCTTCGCTTTGCTTCTAAACTGGAATTGAAACAATCTAAAGAATAAGCTCAAAGAACAAACCAGATTTATGGCAGAAAGAGAGCACTGCAACGTTTGATGTGATTTTTATTCTGATTGCAAGGCAGGCCGTTAAACCTCCTGAATGATGAAGTTGTACATGAATTATGCAGTAAACCTCACTTGTAGAATAATAATAATTGCATGAAACACTTCAAAGGTACATTACTGTATAAGTTGCAACACGGAATCATAGTTGATAGTGAATGTGTCCGAAAAGGAATTCGTTAAAACGTTAAACTGTTGGCCAGTGTAGATGAAGGTGTAGATTCAATATGAATACTTACTCATATATTAGCCTAGCTCAGTTAGCACTCTCTCCTCTGAACTAGTAAGTTGTGGGTTGAAGCCTTGTGTTGGGAGTTTAAGATCATAGTCAGGGCACTTGTGAGGGAACTTTGATTGTCCTCAGAGGTTATCGCCGAGTTTCACCCACAATGTATTCTGTGAAGCACTTTGAGATTTGTCGGTGACTTGATAAGGCGCTACATCAAATGCATGGTTTATTATCATATTATTATTAAAATTCCAATAATTTCAAAAAAAAACCTTACTGGGAACCCCTATCTGTGCTGTTATTGGAATGTTTCCATGTTCACCATCTGTACATTTGCAGGTAACTGAGATCCAGATATTCACTGGAAGTATGAATATGTTATGTGTGTGTGTGTGTGTGTGAGAGTGTGTGTGTGTGTGTTAAAAGGGAATAACTGATTTGCATCAAAATTAATTTAATAAATAATTTAATAAATGGAAATGTAAATGTAGAAGATTTACAAGTAACGTTTCCTCCAAATTATTTTTGCCTTTATTACTTTTTCAGACAACTATTTAAATATGCAGCATATTCGACACTGGGGCATATTAATTAAATATGTGGAATTTGATTATTTGTTTTTTTTAAAAAAAGCAGCAAATGTTTTTATATTGTAAACTAATCATAATGAGTAGCTGCCCTGTAATTCCAGCCTCTTTTATTGGTTGTTCTGGTCATATTTTATTAAAACATTGTATTTAAACTGGCCACAGTAAATAAAAGTTACTAATATAAAATATACACTCTTATGCAATCATCAATTGCATTCATTGCCAACTACTCAATTCATTGACACCAGGCTCTAAGAGCTATCTACTCGTATAAGACCACATGTATATTGAGAATTTGACTTGCCCTCTCTCTTTCGCCCCCCTCCCCCCCACCCCCCACCAACCACCACACCAGACCACACCACACCCACAGAAAAAAATATTCATTCACTTCATGGCCGTTTGTCGGACATTGGAGTGCACAGATTGGCTGCTGGGTAACCTACCATATTCAGTCACTATATTCAATAGACCACAAATCCTGTGAAGCGCTTTGAGACATCCTCCTGATCTGAAAGGCGGTACATCAAATGCAAGGATTATTATTATTGTACAGCGAACAGGAACTATGATATTTAAATTGGCAAGATACATCCTACGTATTCTGCGATAGTAAAATGCATTGCTGGCACGATAGGGCTAACAATGTTGCAACAATAGCTCACTGTGTATTTATTTCTGTATAAAAGATAATAGTGGAGGTCTCTTTCTCTCTCTCGAGGTTGAACTGAAGGCTGACGTTTTATTTCAAAAGCAGTAAAAAAAACATTCCAAAGCACAGTGGTAGTGCGTGACATGAGCAAAGGTTTTTGAAAACTGAACATATGTTCTGTAAAATTTTGCCCGGCTGAGTACTTTGAAAATCACAAAGCCAGCTTGCTCAGATCCCAGCTAGGCAATCCATTCCAATCTTGGGAGAGCGCTGCACTGTCAGAGGTGCTGTTCCTCAGATGGGACGTTAAACCAAGTCCCGACTGTCCGTTCAGGTGGATGTTAAAGATCCCATGGTGTTATCTGAATAAAAAAGAGAGATTCTCCACATCATTTGATCATTCACCTCATGGCTCTGTAAAATGACTGTCATTGGTTGCATGCAGGGAACAATCATTGCAACTTGACAGTAATTACCATAAGGTGTTTTGAGGCATCTGAGGTGAAAAGGTACCATGAAAATGCAAGTTACTAGTACTCCTCAGACTGTTAGCAGGTCACCACGGATTCCAGCCTCTCAATGTAGTTACTGTACTTAGAGAAAAAAATAACATTACAGCAATAATACCAGTAAAAGTAATCAAACATCAGGTTTATTACTTCAAAGAAATATGATTGAAAGCAAAATATTTCAAAGATGCTACTTCACCTTGCCCGATTATCAGTTTTCTATTTTTTTTTCCCTTTTATAATAATAATCCTTGCATTTAATCCTTGTATTTGATATAGTGCTTTTTTCATGTCTTCTCGACATCTCAAAGCGCTTCACAGAATGTACTGTAAAGTGAATTGACTGTAAATATGTGGGCGAAGCGCGGCAGCCAATTGCACACAGCAGTGTCCCACAAACAATCGTGGATTGAAAAATGACCAATTTGTTTTTGAGGGATTATTATGAGGCATGTGGAGTAAATAAATTTGCCCATGGTTTTGCCCTGCCTGGAATTGAACCCAGGTCTCTCGCTTGTAAGGCAAGTGCTCTAACCACTGAGCTACCGGACTCCATCCATTTTATAGTCATTTTTTACATTTATTCATATTTGCCTACAATAATCTATATTTATCGCTTTAGAATCTTTCTGCATCCATCCAGCTCTATTTTTGGAGGCTTGGGAGCAGCTTTTTAATATTTTTCAATGAAAACATAAGAGATAGGTTGAAAATTGAATAAGCTTCACCATAGATTGGTCAACTTAATCTCTGACATGAATTTTATAGTCTAAATGGGGGAAATGTGGCGCCACAAATGAGTTGGCTTGTTGATGGGCACTGAGATCTAATAATATGCAAACAAATTAACTCCTCTTTGGCGCTTCAAACTTAAACAGAGATTAGTGAGGGAAGAAGTAATGTAATGGGTAATGCACTGGGCTTTCACAGCAGGGACCTGGATTCCAATCGAGCCCAGATTAATAGCATGTTTATTCAAGAGTCTTGAGTTTGGACAGTCACAACTCAGCATTGCACAGACTAGTTGGGTTGAATGGTCTGTTTCTGTACCGTATTGTTCTATGTAGCTCCTCAAGGCTATTGAAACACCCTTCAAACCAAATTACTAATCTTGTTCAGAGGATGGGACCATAGAACTCCTGGTGTACGGAATGGAAAATGTCACTCTGGTGAAGTAACAATCAATTGTCTGAGTTTAGTGGGAGATTGTTAATGGGCTATAATAATAATTCTTGCATTTGATATAGCGCTTTTTGTATTTTCTAGAGGTTTCAAAGCGCTTCACAGTATATACGTTAAAGTGAATTCACTGTATATTTGAGGGAGCAATGCGGCAGCCAGTTGCGCATAGCAGTGTCCCACAAACAGTCGTAGATTGAAATGACCAATTTAGTACTTTTTAAAAACATTTTTCTGGGGATTATTATCAGGTGTGGTGTAAGGAAACTTGCCCAAGATTTTGCTCTGCCTGGAATCAAATCCAGGTCTCTCGCTTGCGAGCCGAGTGCTCTAACCTACGAATTGCAGGACTGTGCACTCTCCATCTTGCATTTTTTTTAAGGAGAAGAGAGCTTTGGTGGCAAAGTCGTAGCAGCTCATTTTGTGTTCTAACCGTGACAAATATGGTCCTGATTGATCACCTCATTTATATCGCTGACGATGGTTTCGAAATGCAGTGGAAGCAAATTAAATTCAAGAATATAATTATCTTGTTATGAATATAATAACAAACCTCTTGTGAGAGTGATTATTAATGGATTAATTGATGAAGAACTGTGCCAGTATTGATGATTATAAATCTTCCCTGCTGCTAATACCCTATTGCATTTTTTTTCTGCCGTTGTGTGATTCAAAGACTGTGAATATCTCTTCTTTTTGCAGGAAAAACTGGACAAATTCCTGGGTTTGTCTTGAGGAAAACAAGCTGGAATTCTACAAGGAGCGAAAACAACAAACTTTAGCCAGTTTGGTAAGCTCATATGAAGATATGCATTGTGACATCTTGTTAAAGCAAGATCTGCCCTTGACAAGCAAGCTTTGATTTCCAGTTAAATGCCTCATGCTGTCTGTTAGTCAGTTTGAAGGTGAGATGGGAATAAACGCAATGTTGAATAAAGCCAAGCCTTAAGGGAGATGCAGGACCACTGATTTTCTTTCCCATTCACTAGGCATTAATAACTAACTGTGACAGACCTGGGTAAAAAAAAACATCAAGGACTTTGAGTGTGGCAGCTTTTGTTACCTTGCAGCTGAAAGATGCTCAGGGTAAAGTAAAATATGCACCTCTATGTGGGATCAAGGCCAGGGAGCAGCCAGTGACACAGTGTGTGTGGCAGCATGGGTAGAAGAGGCCTTGCCTTTGACAATAGCCCACTGCTAAGTTGTCTCAGGGGTGGGCAGGACCTGCCAGACCTCATTGATGTGATGTGTGGCTGGGAAGGTGCACTCTGTGCAGGAGTCAACATGAATAAACTCCTTTGATGTAGTAGTTGAGTAAAATCAGTTACTCAGTTTGCCGTGCAGGCATTTGGGCAATTTTAACATAGAGTTGCCATTATTAATTCTGACAAAATGACCAGGATTTTGATCAAAGAGACTGAAATATTAAGCACCATGGGAAATGTATACTGTATATCATAGCATCGGACAAGAATTTAGCCGGAAAAATGGGCAAACACATGGCAGATGAAGTTTAATATAGAGAAGTGTGAGGTGATACACTTTGGGAGCAGAAATGAGGGGAGGCAAGATAGGCTAGATAGTACAATTTTAAAGTGTGTGAAGGAACAGAGAGACCTGGAGATTTGTGTTAGTGACTCTTTGAAAGTGGCAGGACAGGTAGACAAAGCCGTTAAGAAGGCATATAGGAAACTAAGCTTTATAAATAGAGGTATAGAATACAAAAGTCAGGAAGTGCTGATTAACCTCTATAAGACTTTGGTTAGGCTTCAGTTGGAGTACTGTGTACAATTCTGGTCACCACACTTTAGGAAGGATATTAAGGCATTGGAAAGGGTGCAGAGGAGATTTACTAGGATGGTACCAGGAATGAGGGACTTCAGCTACGAGGAAAGGCTAGATAGCTAGGTTTATTCTCTCTAGAACAAAGAAGATTGAGAGGAGACCTAATAGAGGTTTACAAGATTATGAGAGGTTTCGACATGGTGAATAGGGAAAGACTGTTCCCACTGGTATGAGAATCAGTGACTCATGGTCACAGATTTAAAATAGTTTCAAAACGAAGCAGAGGGGAGCTGAGGAGAAATTGTTTCACTCAGCGGGTTGATCGAATCTGGAATGCATTGCCTGAAAAGGTGGTGGAGGCTGATTCCATAACAGCATTTAGAAGGGAACAAGATCTTTATTTAGGAAGAGCAGATCTGTCAGGTTATGGGGAGAAAGCTGGGCAGTGGGATTGAGTTGCTCTGTTCACAGAGCCGGCACAGACTAGACGGGCCGAATGGCCTCCTTTTGTGCCATATAATTCCATGATTCTATGAAAAGAGGGGGCCAACTCTCACAACAATTGCGAGCAATGGAAAGCAGCACATTTTGAAGCCAAAACTGTAATCTATTATGTGGACCGATTGATATGTGAAAGAGCGCTTTGTTGAATTCTCCTGTAAATTTCAACAAACGTGGGTGAGCTTCCAGTTATAGATGTGGGTTGGTGTTACTGGCTTTTCATGCGAGCAATGTTGATTCGGAAATGAAGGTCTAATTTGTGGTATTTGGAAAGCGAGTTTGGACATTCATTTAAACGAATCTCAGAATCTGTGTAATTACGATTCCTGAAAGACGTCAAAGTGCAAAAATAGGCCAGAATCTGACATGCCCTCAGCTGCAACCTCGAATTTGATCAGCTTTGCTGATCATGGTTCACGTTTTTTAAGCTGCAGCAAATGCAAGTATGCTATGAATAATTAAACGCCGTGCGCAAAGAAGGAATTACAGGTGCCTTTAATTATCTAAATAAGTACCAATGAAAACAATTTATTAATTATGTAATTAATACTCAGCCCTTTTCACGAAGCTAAATTTCAATCCAGTTAGTTATTTCCCATTGATTCCAATGACTGGATCTGAAATTTGACCACATTCTTCATTTGTAAACATTGATGAGAAAATCTATTTAGCGCGCCTGTCAGCCCCTGTTATTTTATAGTGTCTCTTCCTAACTTGTCCTTTAAAGGACCTATCTGGTCCTTAAAACTTATAAATTAATTGACAAAATATATCTAGTCCTCCAAATAAAACAGTTGCAAAATAAATACTGTAATATGATTTCCATTGATTTCTTAAATACTGTACAGTATACAATTGGAAATAAATATGACGTGGTTCCAATTTTGAGGAGCATCTGTTAAGAAAATTAAGGGCAGAACTTGGTCCCTTATTCTCAGTAATACCAGTGCTGCTTTATTCAGAATTCAATCAAAGTGATATCAGTTGCAAATGGGAAGGTTGCTACAGATCCTTTCCGTATGAATCTCGTGGCTTGAACCTAAGATCACAGATGTGTGAAGTAAGTGCTATATGTGTACTGCTTTTCCATGGGGCTCCTGTTCAACACATTTTTATTCAGAGCGAAACATTCTGTGTTGTTTACACCTCATCAATTTAATAATGTTTGATATTCAATAAAAAAAAGCTTCAGAATGACAGAAAGCCACTCGCATGCTGAAGTGTGCAAACGGTATGAAGGGACGTGATGTTAATGCACTCTTTCTGTCTTTTTAATTTAATGCATTTCTATCATTCAAATCAAATCAGACATCATCCAAGTGGTACTTTTAGACAGCTCGATTACATTCTTTGACAAAATGAATGTGGAGTTTGAAAACGCTTTCGCATCTGAAATTGTTTCTTCATCAATAGTTACGACATAATGGAAATGAAGCTGGATCAATGTCATAGCAATTCAAATCTGCACTTCATATATAAAAAAACTTCTTTGTTGGTTTTTGTTCATATGCACGCTTGTTTTAATGTTGCACAATAATAGTAAACCTTGTGTTTGAATTAGTGCATTATCACGTTGTCAAGGCATCACAGAATATACTTTTAAAGACTATTTTGTTTGGGCAAAATGCAATAGAGAATAATGATAATCCTTGCGTTTGATATATTATAATATCAGATTTTGCAATGTCTCAAAGCGCTTCACTGGATTTTACTATGAAGTGTAGCGACTATGTTTTGTAAACGCAGCAGCCAATTTGCACACAGCAATGTCCCACAAACCCTGCACTTGGAAAAGCAAGTCGAACAATGTATTTTTTTCTCTCCTCCTATCATCAAGCATACACACTTGCCAAACTGACAGCCTGGATTGCAATTGAGGCTGGCAGATTCATTTCCAATAATGCCCTGCTACAAATTGCAGCTAGGATCAGAAAATAGTTTATCCGTTGAACTCGTTTGAACTGCTATTAAGTGGAAATGGGAGAGGGCAGTTTATTGAGGTTTTGTTTAAAAGAAAAATAACACAGCAAACTTGACCAGCTCCAAGTCTGTAACCAATAAAGCTGACAAGGACTAGATAGATATATGCTGTTGTATCTGCCTGTGTAAGGATGTACAAGACCGAGATCTTAGATACACATCATCTCAGAGTGACTGTACAATCCGAGCAATTGGGCTTATCACAGTTTGTAGCTCAGGGGATATAAAGGCTAGCATTCACCAAGCTCAAACCTGTGACCTGCAAGTTGTGAAGCAAGTGTTTTTCCTGCTTGCACTACTACTGTGTCACCTCAGGCTAAACAATCTTTATATAATACAGTAATGCAAAAGAAAAATAACTGAAAGATCCAGATAAGGTATAATAAAAAGTGTATCCTATCTTGGAAAAGTTAATGGGAAATGTTTTGGGGTTAACAAAAAGTCATCAGCACTAAAACGAAACGCTGTCAGAAACTATCGATGTGGATTAAAATTAACCAGAACTGTGATGTAGTGCATTACTTGCAGTTAGCAATGCTGAGATCCTGAATTAAGATATGTATTCAAATGAGGTTTACCTTACAAGAGTATAATTTAACTAATCATTCGAAGCTTCAATGACAGCAAAGAGAAAGCTGTAACACAGACATATAAACAAATTAGACAGTAAACCTTAATTTATGTGATAAGTGGAATTTACTCAATCACTTAGGCCATTCTCGTGTTTACTAAAACATGGTAAAAAGAGCCTAAGTACTGCACTAAATGGACCTAACCCCATTATAAATGCTTTAGTTTACATACATTGAGGGAGTTATAGTCAAACACCACAAGCCATAAACCATAGACTCATAAACAAATTCAACCAATCAGTAAATTAATGAATCCATGAAAGGAATGTGTGATATCTGGCTGGTAATTGTCTTGAACTTGTTTACAACTGTATGTGCAATTCAGGATTGAGCAATTGCTACTTCATGCATTCAAATAGGATCACTTAACTCCTTTTAAAGAAGTGTAGCATATTATTATGATTATTTGATTTCAGACCAAATTAATTTGATTTCGTCTTCTGGGTGATTCCACGTTAACAGTGTTACAGTACACTGCCTGTATCATGGCTGATAGAGTTAATTTCACATCAAGCATCTGTGTCCATGCCTTGTTCATAGCACTGGTTTGATTACTTTTATTTAAGCCACACCTAGTTTTTCTATTCGTTTTTCGCTAACATTGCACTCTCGGTTGCCTAAAACTAACGCTAGAGGTTCACAGGATTTATCATGAAATGTAATGTGTATTTTGTAGGTGAATAGAACAGGCTATTGTGCATTTAGCAGTGTCCCACAAACAGCTATGAAGTGAATGACCAAATTTAATTGGGCAGGACACCGGAAGAAATTTCCTTTGGTTTTCAAATAGTACTGTGGGATCTTTAATGTCAATCTGAAGAGGCAGACAGCATCTCAATTTGGCATCTCATTCAAAAGACTGAATTTTTTCCCTGGCCAACTCTGGTCATACTGACACTCAAAGAACTATAAAACCTGTTTTTATTTCCCCCCTGTTTTATTTCCACATTACTCTATTATGAAACAATGCTTTGTTCCTCCAAAACGAACCACAGTCATTTCATGTATTAAAATCCTCACTGGGACAAGATTTGTCTTGTTCAGCCAGGGTACACAGCATGTTGGTGACCATTCACCTCTTGGCTATTTGTGTGAATTTATCTGCTGTGTACAAATTGGCTGCCACATTCCCGAACCAAATACACAGTCACTACACTTGACAGTAACTGCTGCAATGTACTTTGAGTTATTTTGATGTAGCAATATATAAAATGCACGGATTACTATTATATTATTCTCTAGAGCTTAATGAGCAGAGCTTCACATAGTGTAAAGTGAATTTACTATATATTTTGCGGGCAAAACAAGCAGACTGGAGCTGAATGAGACAATAGGTATAATTTTAAATCAGTACCATGTACTTAGACACCAAATCATGTAACGTAGCACACTTGGAAGCTGCATGGAAATCAAATGAATCTACTATCAAAAGGAATAATCATGTGTTTGCTTGCACGCACCTGCACCCACACGTGTACACAGCACATGCGCTCACAATTATGACATTCATTAAAAACCTAATGCCATTTTTGGATTGCCTTCTTTTATGGATATGAGTCTGTTCACATGAATTAGCAGTTAATAAATGATACAGTGCCCTTGTTAGACCTTAATAACCTGATTTAAACTGTATAATTGAACCATCTACTCAGCATCACCAAGGCAAAGAGAAAATAGCTGCCTGGAGGACCAATAGAACTCTACTCCCTGACTAGGCACTATATGTGAAAGGCACTATAATGTAAAGATTATTATGCGGACCACTCAAATGTAGAGCATCTCTGATTTTCCAGTCACAAGGAACTATCCTGGAACTTGAAAATCTTCAGCTTCTGATGATTTCTTTGCACACATCTCAAGATGGAATATGTGCCTTCTAGCAAATGGGACACTTACTTTCCAATAACAAATGTATTAATATCACTTGCATCCTCATCCCATAATGTAGCAATGCAATTTTACATACCTACATTGTTCAATCTTTATCTTGTTTATCATAGTTTTCTGGCCAATTGACCACTCATCTCTTGGCTATTTGTAAGAGTTTGCTGCCTGCCAATTAGCTGCCACATTTCCCTACCAAACCACAGTCACTACACTTAATGTTAATTGAGATGTTTTGACATGATCCAGTGCTATATCGAATCCAAAGATGATTAGAATACTATTCGCTATAGCTTTATGAGCAGCACCGATTGTTCATATTTGTGTACAGTCTTTTAGTATGAAATGATTGCCCATTGGGAACTCGTTGAATTTGCTGAAGCTAATTTCACTTTAGGGCCCTTAATGACCCTCAGAGGAAGAAAACGTTCATCCCATCTGTCTGCTTTGGAACATAGCCCAGATCCTGGAGGTGAAAGAGCAGTGTACAAACCACTGATCCATCTAGCACCGTAGTTACTCAACAACAGGTCCTTTTACAAGGGCAGTATATAAACCAAGCCAATTTGCATTTTTGCATTTTCTAACTCCCCATGTTTTTTCTCCTGGAGAGTGAATCTGAGGCATTTAAGCCTATTGCAGACTTTTATTTTTATATGGTGCAAGGGGTTTAAATGTTAATACATAGAGTTTTTTTTAATATTGGCATCATTATTGGAGTGAACAAATTCTTAGTTCTAGGCTGCTCTGCAGAAAGCCAATCACAAAACGTTCAACAGCTTCTAAATTTGTTTTCTACTGTTGCATTGTGCCCTGAGAGAATGGACTTGTGTTTTTGTTTCTCAGAAGATAGATGGGCAGTGAAAGGACTAGAAGAAGCTACCAACCACATCAGGACCTTAGGTTCATAGTCTAGGCCGAGACTCCAATGAGACTTTAAAATGAGGTCCCATCTGCCTTTCCAGGTGGACGTTTAAAGATCCCATGGCACTATTCGAAAGGAGAATCAAGTCTGTTCTGGTGTCTTGGCCAACAATTCCCTTACATTTTATACAAAAAAGATGTTCATACAGTCATTTGAAGGACGTTTTCTGGACATTTACAGGACATTGCTGTGACCAAATTGTTCCCTGTTGTTTTCTCTGACATGTACATAGACACTACACTTTACAGAAAAAGCTCTGTGAAGTGCTTTATGGCATATCAGCATGATCAGACTATATTAAATGCAAGGATTTCTAAATTGGCAGCAAACTACACCCATCTGACTCAATTTCCCCTATAACAGAGCATGCAATCTATCCTGATTGCATAAAAAAAGTAAACGCTGTAGCATTTGAAATATAGGTTTAAACTGTCCTGCAGACATCTTATTCAAATGTGTTTTTTAAATATCTATGTCTGTTGTTGGCGATACTTGCTTCCAGTTTGATGTCCTTTCAAGACTTCCTCCTCCATTCGAAAACTGAAAGGCATCAGCTGATATTACATCAGGCTCATGGTATCAAGAACAGAAATCAAAGTTTTTAAAAAAAATTCACCCGATACTTGTAACTTTGCTTTTTTTAAAAAAAAACCCTTATAAATGTTTGTGGATAACATTACATTTGGAGTTGACATCAAATTATTGGATATTTTCAAAATTACGGAATACAATTTTTTCCCTGTGTAATGATGTCAAACCAGTGGATTTTTCAAGTAGTCCCTCTGTTCCTTTTATAGCTGCCTGATTGTTCATTTCAAAATACAGGCAGCTGGTGTCTATTCTTAATGATAGTTCTGAAAAAGAGTGATTTGATTGAAAGCATGCTTGAAGAGGAGGGCCTTGAGGTGGGTCTTGAAGGAGGCAAGGAAAGGACGAGGCAGAGGGATATGGAGACGAACTCCACAACTTTTTAAATTATAATGATTGGCAAAAGCTTACTTTTTTCTTTGGCTGGATGCAACATCTAAAAGAAGCTTGCCTGACCTTAAGCTGAACCATCCAATATTAGGGCCCAAATGGCCAAGGTTGTTACCTGAAAGTGAGGGATTTGACGAGGGCCTGCAATGAATTTTAATCCACAAAACGCAATGTTGATTCTACCCAATCTTTAATACAACTTTACAATCCACTTCTTTCAAATCCCCTGGTTGTTTTTCTCTCTCAATCTCCCAAGACACTCTTCCCATAATCAGTTTGTACTTGCCCCATACTAAATTGCCACTTATGCTGTTAAAGCTAGTATGCAACACACCATACTGAATTGTCACTTATGTTTGTTAAAGTTAATATGCAACATGGCCGAAGGAAAATAATAATCTGGTAGCTATGTTTCTGGGCTGAATTTTAAGAACAACAAGTCAACAGCTTTGCTGCAAGTGGACTTCAGCTTTTACTTATAACGTAATGAAATCTCTTACTAATGTATGGGTGTCCCAGTAACTTCAAGAGCAGCAGAATTGGAGCAAAGCTGGAAAAGGTAATGGATTATTTAATATTGCACGGTCACTATAGATTGCTCAAATTTCTGACAATAGATGATTGGAGGAAACGTCTAGGTTCAGACATTTGTCTCACAAGCTTTTATCTACATTGGTGGTCAGAGGATGGTGCTAGAGGACTTGAATCTCATGCAACAATATAAAATGTGCAACAGTGTTAGTCCTCCCTCCTATGGTGCACTTCCAGTATGTGTTGAATGATAATTGAGCCATGCTTTCCATGTTAGTGTACTATTTTCTGGAACTCTGCGTCCAAGGTCCACAGGAATTGGTTGGGCATGTATGCTTAGGATGCATTTGGCAAGAACCTAAGGCACCATGGCTTGCTGCCACCAGCCAGCATTTGGGCTATGCACAAAGAAAAATTATTTATAAAGCATTTCAATAATGAAATGGTTTTACAATTTTTTTTTAAAAAAAAGTACATGAACTCTTTCAGAACCGCGTTGGCATTTCTACATTGAAATTAGAAGATGCCAAGCAGGCTTGAATTAGGAAATGTTAAAGAATTCTGCAAACCTCCTATTCTGCCCTTTTTTAAAAAAAAAATCAGTACATTTCTTGTGAGAGATGAAAAATCTGTGGTGTTGAATCGCAGAATTGACTAGGGAACAGAATTGATCTTGGGATTTGTGAAGTAACTGGATTCCAGTTTTGAAGAAAAACAAAAGATTAATTTCTAGAAATGGACTAGGTCAAAATAGCGCCTAATAGATGAAGGCAATGTTATTGTTCAAGTGGCAATTCACAGAGAGATCATAAAAAAAATGTGCATGGAAGTGGAACATTTTAAGCCATAGCAATGGGCAGGCGAGGTTTGGGGAGGAAGAGAAGCTTTTGCTTTTTATATACCTGACCTTGGTTGCGCACACAGGCTAGTAAAAATTTTAAGACGTGTTTTAATAATCAAAAAAATGTTATCGGCACTCGACAGTTAAAAATGAAGACATTTAAAAATGTCTTCATTAAGTAATGCTATGAACAAAATTACATTTTTATGTCTCATTTCTAAATGAAGCAATAAAATATATCGCATAAGAAGCAAGATATTAGAACTTTAGTTGCTAGAACCAAGAAATAAATGCTTGAACGTGTCCATAGAACAGTGTTTATATCCTATAGATTAAGTGGGTTAGCATTGGAATTGGGACACGAGTTTCTGAGTTTCAATACTGGTGGCTCCGCTAAGCCCCTCACACTTTCAGGTTTTTGATGTGAGCAGGGTTTCCCTGAGGTGCACAGGCTCTATTGAGGCGGACTTGGCAAGTGGAATGCATTTTGAAATATTAATCTCTCCAATTCCTGTTCATTTCCATTTTCTGGTACTCCTTGCGCTGATTTATAAGTGTTTCCTCCTCTAAGGACACATTGTGATATTCCCAGGTAGCTTTGTTCATTGGCGCAAGAAGTTTCTGAGTTGGAATCCTAAGTTGGGTTACTAAAGTTTGGAAAGATAAGTAGCATATCTCCCTTGGAGAGAGATTATCTGCTGCTGAAATCCTGAAGAGTTCTAGGACGCCACCCTGCATGAGGGAAGCTATGTCAATTGCAAGTTGTTGTTGTTGAATTCATTCTGAGGAGACTTGTCCAGCAGAGTCAAGCAGGCCTTCATCCTAGAGAGGATGACCAGACTATCTTTCTCATGTAAGAGACTTGACTTCTACACTGTGATCCAAGTGCCGCAATGGGTAAGGGAATGATGGGGTTTGGGATGGGGGTTGGGTGTGAGGGGGTGTGGGGGGATGGGGTGGAGCTGAACAGGTCCTGTGAAACTTATTGGAACATTGTATGGTTTAGTATAATAATGAGACAATGTAGTTCCACGATTTGGTAATGTTTTATCCTTTTTTAACATGCAGAAAATGTCCAATAAACCAGAGAGTGTGGAACTGTGTGGCGCTCAGATTGAATGGGCCAAAGACAAATCCAGCAGAAAGAACGTGCTTCAGGTAGGAAATGGTTTTGTTCATAGAGCAAATGTGACTCAAGACTGTCAGTCACCTCAAACAATTGTTCATATTCTTGTGGGGACAACTCTTTATACCAAAATATGGAGGGGAAAGAGCTTGATCTTTGAATAACATAGCAGAGTAGCACAATACTATGCATCTCACTGTGTTTTGTTAGAGTCTAACATGCATTGATTTCCAATAGGGTTTGAGGTAACTGGAGTCACCGTTTTCCACACTGGAACACCAACCTTCTGTTTACCCAAAGGAGTCACCACTTCATTCCAGATTAAGAAATCCTATTGGAAATCAATGCATTTATGATCTCATTGTAATGGGTTCTATTATGTTTCCATTTCTTTTCAATCTACCCTTGGAATATCCATCAACAATAACCTTGTACAATCTCATCAGCTCTAAAACATTTAAGATTGTTATTCTTGTAATATGATAAGATTTTGTATTTTTGTCTTCTCGCGTTGTTGATGGTTCAAAGCACCTCACAAAATTTACTGTAAAATTGAACAATTGTGTATCACAATGGAAAAGGAGCAGCTAGTTTGCGCACAGGAATGTCCAATCAACAGCCATGCAATAAATGACCCATTGTATTTGGGGGATTGTTGGACATGATACTTGAGAAACTTCCTTTTTCTTTCAAGTCATGCCATGGGATCCTTAACATCCACCAGAACAGGCAGGATGTTGGTTTAATGTCTCATCAGAAGGACATTGTTACCTTCAACAATGCAGCTCACCCCATGTACTGCGTTAGAGTGTCAGCCTCGTCTACAAGTTCAAAGTCCCAATGCAGGACTTGAATTCATAGCCTTCTGATCCAGAGATAAGAGCACAACCAACTGAGTCAAGATGACACAAGTGTTGAGTTTGAAGAGTTTAATAGAAAAAAGTGCAATGTTTACACAAGATCTTGTCCAAATGTTGGCGACCACCATGTTTGTTTTCATAACTTTGTATGGACAAGTACACACATATCCAAAGATTCTGTCCAATGATTAGTGACCTCAACTGACTGTGAGAAGTTTACTTTGCTGTGTTATGGAATGCATCAGCTTTACTCCTAACTGAACAATATTTTCTCAAATAACATCGGTTTTCTAGTTAACTGACGTGCTTAAAATGTTTTCAATGTTAGACAGTGCTCTAATGCTTTGCATGTGGTCCGAAACGTGAGGCGATGTGGATTGGAAAGGATTACGCTGTAAAACTAAATAATCCGAAGTGTCATCAACATAACTGTGGATGTAATGACTAAATAAAACCATCCTGAACGTGGACAATAATGTCAATCAGCAGCAGAGGGTTAAGGGCTTAAGGAAAGTGCCACAGACTGACACTCATTTATCAAGGATCATTGTGTGATCTGCTCAGGCAAAAGGTTTCACCAGAAATCAAGCGCTATTTTGCCACTTCCAATGATTGCACCGAGGTGATTGCAGGTTTAATTACGTAAAATGGACTTTTGAGAGGGGTGATTTAACATTTATACATCTTCTCTAATGGATTTTGAGGTGCTGCTTATCATACAGTGTCATACCATAAAATTCTATTGCTGCTTACCATACAGTATTTTCAAATATATATTTCTGTATCATGTGTAAAAAAAATTACTGCAGCAAATAGCTTACAATAACAATAATAATTCTTGCATTTGTTATAGCGCCTTATAAGAAGTCTCAAAGCTCCTCACAGAATATATTGTAAAGTGAATTTTAAGTGAAAGTGACTGTATTTTGTGGGAAAAACATAAACTTTTTTTACCATTAATTATTTCTTCACTTACTATTCACAATGTCCTCCTAATCTTTCAACATCAACGGCACCACCCTTTTGTCTGACAGGAGATGTGCT
The DNA here is from genome assembly GCA_035084275.1 of Hydrolagus colliei. Classification (NCBI taxonomy): domain Eukaryota; kingdom Metazoa; phylum Chordata; class Chondrichthyes; order Chimaeriformes; family Chimaeridae; genus Hydrolagus; species Hydrolagus colliei. Next base: position 15,807,507 of record CM068747.1, on the reverse strand, counting down.
TGAAGAGATACAATTCAGACAAAGGTGTCCTTTCATTTTCCTGGAGCAGGGCCATCCATCTGAGATCATGCTTTATTTTTGGGTTGATTGATGAAGCCTGCTCTGTCCTGAATACCAGATAAGTGTCACTCTAGGAACCTAGCATCAGCGCTGAAGGAGGAAGTAAACTGTTGCCAAGGTTGTATTTTTAGTGATAGCAAATTGGCATTTTTCACAAATATGATTTTCATTGTACAACAACAGGAGCGAGATATTCCGGGTTTAGTTTGCAGGGTGTGCTAAAGAAATGTCAAAAGACAGAGGGAAATGAAAAACATATTGGTTACTCAATCCATGAAAGTTTGTGGGACATTGCTATGCGCAACTGCCTGCCATGTTTCGCCCACAAAACATACAGTGAATCCACTTTACAGTATATTCTGTGAAGCACTTTGGGTTGTTTGGACATCAATGTTACATGAAATGTAAGAATTCTTATTATTATTATATTCTTAGTTATATTATTAGTACCCAATTCTTCTTTGATCCTTTTCATTGGTTGGGCACATAATTATGACTTTAGACACACATTGCACAACTGACAAACTAGATCCCACCATCACCATGGCATTGTACTGTCAGAAGTTGTAATTCCAAAGATAAGGCATAACATACGGCAACAAATTTACTACTTTTCACAATCAATTTATTTCAATTGGATGAATCTCAGCTCATATCATGAAAGAATCATGTTCTACCTTCCCTGGTTAGACTGGACTATGCAGATTCTTTTCTGTCAGTTTTCACCTTTTCAATTGATTTTAAAAAAATACTGGTGTTACAGTAATTAAAGCCATTCAAATGCCAGAAATCTGCCATCAAGTGCACAGTCACTACACTTCACAGAAATTCTGCAAATGTTTTGGTGGTTTGACAGAATGATAAGTAACTAAACATCAAATAGAAAAATATTTATATTATTGGGGCCTAATTTGCAATATGTAATGAGAATCTATAGTTGCATCTTTGCACTTGTTGCTATTTAATTTGTCTCTCAAAGTTTAGAAGTTTAGATTAGTTAGATTTGTTTTTCAATAACCTACAAGTTGCAAAAAAAAAAGACCAGAAAGTCAAATGGAGATATGAAGATAAAATGCCTTAAAACTTTGCTAATCTTCTCTTCTTTTTCCTTGTGGTAACTTTCAATGTTGCCCTTTTTATCATAACTTTTTTCTAACTTTGAACTTGTATTACTTATTTTTTTCTGCTTGTAGCTCTCAAGTTCATTTTGGAAAATGGAAGATTTTTTAAAATATGTTTATTTTAAAAGTTATTTTTCAAACTTATTGAAACTGAAACCTGTTTTACAGGACTTTGCTATTGTATCGTTTAGACTTCATCATGTCTTCGAGACGTCTCAAAACGCTTCACTGAATATACTGTGAATTGACTACATATTTTGTGTGAGAAAACTCGGCTATCAGTTGAGCACAGCAGCGTCCCCGCAAACAGTTGTGGATTGAAGTGATCAATTTATTATTTTTTGAAGGATAACCAGTAATGCCATGCTTAATGCTGAACTTTGCAGCATTAGAAACTGAAATCAGTGATGCCTTCACCTGTTCTGCAATTGTGGTCAGTGTACCTTGGTGTGACACTTCACTGATTGAAGCTTACAACACCAGTTGTTTGCTATCACCCCAAATTTAGCAGAAAGTGGCGATTACACTTTCCAATTGTTTCAGTGTTTGGTGCATTCCGTAAAATAACCAATACATTGGAGGCTGTAATTCAGCCTCGGGGTTCCACGGCATGCATAAACCTCGCTTAAGATTCTCTCTTTACTTCCTTAATCTATTGAACTGCTCAGTTGAATTATAGCTTTCTAACTCACTCCCAGATTAATCCATATACAATTGGCAGCACTGTAGTGTTTAAGCCATTAATCTGTTTTCTGTTTGTTAAACTTATTTCAAGGGTAATATGTTTCTTTCTAAGAACACAGAGATTACCCACGTCAGGTTTTGTATTTTCTTTAACATTAATTACTCTTCGACTCTGTTTCTCAACCACTATTTCTCTTTCACCAGACAAATTTGTTCATTCATTATCAGTTGAATCCACTGGAAGATGTATTTAGAATAACAGAAGGGAAGCCAAATCAGACAAGTTAGGAATGAGAAGTGGGAGACTGATTTGACAGGGTAGGAGTTAAAGGTGAAGACAGATTTCAAGTAGTTTTGTCTGAAACATTTTAGCCCTACTTTTAAGATTAGACAGAAAGTTATTGGAGCGGGTTAATCATTCATCCTAAATCTAGCCACAACAGAAATACCTTGAGCAACATCAAACATAAAATGTAGCTTGACGCATTTTTGCCTTGTACAAGGTCATAGCAGCACTCTCTGACAGATTACCAACTGTCTTTCTGTTTCCTTCCTTACCTTTTGCTTGCAAGACTTATCAGGGAAAAAAAGCTATTTTTACACATGACTTGCCAATTGAGTTTTCTCATCCCTGAGATCCCTCGCTGTTTTTTCACTGTAGTTCCTTCTCTAACCTATTTAAAGTGATACTTTTTTTTAAATTTGTTTTTTGTCAGTAATTACAATAAAACATTAACATTTTCACAACATATTGATTCCTCCGATTCTCTTACCAGCTCATGCCCCCTCTACGTAATTCGTTTTGTTTTAAAGCTGTGTTAATTGTCAGCTCAGTTGATAGAATTGATGGAAAATATTTCAGACACAGAGGCTGTGTTCTCAATTCATCTGAACTTTCTTTCCTGGATCGATTTAACTTTGCCCACAAAATACATAGGCAATCCACTTTACAGTATATTCTGAGATGCACTTTAAAATGTCTCAGTGACATGGTAAGGTACAACAACAACAACAAAATTTAATTTATAGAGCGCCTTTCATGTTGGGAGGACATCCCAAGGCACTGAACAGTTGGGTACCATTTCAAATGCAAGGATTATTATTAATATTAACTTGATCATTAAATATTTCCTTTAGGGAATAAAAATTAACTTCCTAGATTGAAAATGGAACATATTTCAGCAGCAAGTCATAGAACTAAGTTCAATGCTGTGACTAAACTTTGGGACAATATGAACTTGTATTTGACTTGTTTAGTACAATGTTTACCATTCTGCAAATTCCAAACAATCTCACCACAAAGCCAATGTAATCAAAACCAGCCTGAACATAGCTGGCACAGAAAACTGCAATCAATTGGTACAATTTTCAAGGAACTAAAATTCTGGAACAAAACATTATGCTGATTTATTAATACCATCAGAATTCAATCAAATTTTATCATTGAAGCATTGATATTTTAATGATCGAGAAACTCTTTGTTACAGGCCAGTAGAACAGCTGGAACAGCTGCACTTTTTTTAGTGCTGTAATGTCAGGAGCAAGTTCTTCCAAATACAGTACAATGAGGGCATCCTTAACGACTGCAAAGAAAAAGTGTGTTTGTGTGTGGGGAGGTCTGTTTGGAGAAATGTGAAACAAATGTGAGCCAAAACGTCCTGGATGCCTAAGTATTTGACTGTTAAGGCTATGTACATCTGTCAATTGGTTGCTAGTTCCACCTTCAAGCTACGAGACTGTTGCGCGCTTTGGTATGCTATATAAACGCAAGTTGTTGTTGTGAAAGTGTAAGATGAAGCCAAAAGTGCAAAGGGCACATATCCATTTCACACACGCAGCAGCACTCTGGAACACTCTGTCTTTCCAATTCACATTCGTGTCTATCTTGTGGAAGTTGTCCTGCTCGCAGTTTTGATTGACTTACATTTGAACCACAAAGGATCACTTTTTTTTATTTCTTAAGAAGTCGCTATCAGTCTGAACAGTGCTCACTTGCTTGAAAAGGCTGGTCAGATGCACAGAATCCATTCTGCTGCCATCTAGTGGTCACCATGCTCAGTGTTTGTTCAGGTTGCTGGATATAACAATAATAGTAATAATAGAGTCCCTGGGTCTGTGGGTCAAGATATCATCCATTGCCTCAAACTTAAGCTACATTTGCATTATCCCCACCACAGGTTGAACTAATAGGGAATAAAGCATTCAGGTTTAGTCACTGCAGGTGTGAACAACAATTTATTTTAAAAAACATTTTTTTTAATTACAAAATAAAACGAAATACTTTCGACCAACACAATGGTCAATGTGACTTCCTAATTTTCAATGCATGATATTGCACAAATTCTCACACTAGTGTTAACAAATTTAAAGGCAAGCATGTAGCAGCTAGAATGATATAGTTTTTCTTATACTGCCATAGTATTTATGGCAGACTTGAGCACAAATCCTGTTGGTTGTGATATCCAGGGGAAAATAACACATGCCCAATCAGTATAAGTCACTTATCATTTTACATCAAGACCAAAGAATTGAGATTCAAATACTGTTTGCTGTTACAAGCAAGTTTTCCACTTTCAAGTACTGGAGAGAATCAAAGCATTAATACAGGTAAAATTCCCTTGCAAAATGCACAATGTCTAATCAGCATGCATATGTTAACAGGCATTAGTAATGAGCTACACCGAGGGTATGATTTCAAGGTGAAAACTGCAATGAAAGATAATGTCACAAGAATGGAAACAGGTATTCAAACCAAATCAACTCTTGCTTTGGTTTCAGTTGACATTTTTCCATTTCTCACCTACACCATACTTTAACCTTGGGGGAAAATGTCTCTCACTTAATAAAATAATAAAGAAAACAAATCAATTTCCTACTCAAAATACAGCTATAAATGCACAGAGAGACACCAAAAGGAAAATGCTAACTTTCTGGGTGGGACGTGGGAGGAAAGGTTACATGAGATTTAATTCAAGTTTATTTCAGTTTTCTGGCTATCTTATAACACAAGTTTTAAGCCTGGCTCAATCACTTGGTAGCATTCTTGCCTCTGAGTCAGTAGTTTATGGGTTTAAGCCCCAAATCACACCTTTGTGCTAGTGCAGTCTAGGCTGACACTCCAGGACAGTGATGGGGTGCGCTGCATTGTTGAAGTTACTGTCCTTTGAATGCGACTTTAAACCAAGTTCAGTTGTTTGGCACTATTCAAAAAAGAGATGTGTTCCAGCCAACCATCTCTCAGATTGAATCGGACATTCTCTGCACGACTCTTTATGGGGCATTGCCTTTTGCAAATTGTCTGCCTTGTTCACCTACACCACAAATTGCACAGTCAACAACAACTTGTATTTATATAGCAGCTCACCCACACCGAGCGGCAATTCAGAGCACTTCATAATGGCGAAGCTCAAGGCCGATCCAGGGAGGGGGGGAAGGTGACCGTAAACACAGTCGAAAAGAAAGGTCTTCAGGCGCGACCTGAAGATGGGAAAGGAGGGGACAAGACACAGGTGTTGAGGGAGGGAGTTCCAAAGTTTCAGGACATAGTGGCAGAAAACACGGCTTCCGATGGTTGAGTGGAGGATTCAAGGGACAAGGAGGAGGCCAGACCCAGTAGAGCGGAGGAAGCGAGTAATTTCTGTGAGGAGAGATGAGATTAGAGAGGTAGGTGGGGTGCACAGAAGTGGAGGAATTTAAACACAAGAGTGAGGATCATGAAATCGATCCGCTCTGTGATGGGCAGCCAGTGCTGGGGTAAACTGGGTATAGAGTTTGGTGCGGGTGAGAATGCGGGCGGTGGAGTTTTGGATGCACTGAATTTTGCGGATGGTGGAGGAGGGGACACCGGTGTGGAGGGCTTTCGAGTAGTCCAGCCAACAGTTGTCTAAGGCATGGACCAGGGTTTTGACAGGTTTTGGGGTGAGGTATTAGCAGAATCGGGCAATGTGGCAGAGATGGAAGAAAGCGGTGCGGTTGAGGGACCGGATGTGGGGGAGGAAGGATAACTGGGGATTGAATTTATAACTATATTGCGCATGAGTTCGGAGAGTTTTAAGGACAGGTCGAATAGATTCAGTAGGTAAGAATCGTGGGATAGTCACTGCAGTTTGCAATAGGAGTCTCACGGTGTGAGAGACACTATATCATTTGAAACTATTATGATTATTAAAGTCCACGATCTCCTCAGTATACATAGGACTCAATAGTACCATCTCCCGTCACACTCTGCAGACAGACTGTAACAAACTGATCACAATACGTTAGCATGTGTCACTTACACTAAAACCCATTAACTAGCAGTAGGACTTCATGTGTCACTTTCATCTGTTCCTGCCTAAAGCTATAAATGTTTCATAACTGTCATTAATGCTTCCTGCATCTCCACGCTTTAACAATGAGATTCTACAACACATGCACAGTTTGACAGTTTGGGAGATGTACTCTGCAATTCTTGTTAAATGCGCCCTATTCTTTCCAGCTTTATATATTTCAAATATAACTTTTATGACTTATCCTTATCGGAAGCAACGTCTACCAAGTAACTTGTAACCAAGTATTAAAGCAAAAACAGGTAATTAGAAACCTTCTGTATAACCAAATTCAGGCCATCAGCAATGAAGGTTTAATTCTTGTTCTGACAGAATTGCAAATTCAAGAATTACAGGAGTTTAACCACATTTTAAGTTCCATTGGCAAATGCAAGATCTGTATGTTAAATGTAAGTAATATCAAATGTCTTTGTTCAGTTGTTCTTATAAAATATAATGATCTTTGTCGATCTCTAGGCATTCTGCAATTGTAAATTGCCTTTCACGACCACCTGATGTGAAAGGCGCAATACACGTATGATTTTGTTTTAGTTTTAATGTAAAGGAGAGAGCTTTGTAATATACAATACCTCTGCTATTATTGAAAACAGATGTAATCTCCAATTTATTTTCAAGCACATGTAGAGTTTGGCTAAAAAGAAAACTGTCTCTGTGTAGTATTCATTCCAAAACGTGGATGAACAGAAACATGTTCAGGTTACTTTCACTTTGTTTAAATCCTTATTCTAAAACAGAGGCATAGTGTATTATGCATTTGGGTGTACTTTGCATTGATGTGTCTTCAGAAAAATTCAATGCTTTGTGACTACTTTGCCCAGTTTGTTGACTCTCCAAGACAATATCATGCGTGAATTAAGGATCAAGAAGTAATGAAAGAATGCTATTCCTCAGAAATTCTATTTTATTCATTTTCCCATTACCGATGCTTCACTCATCCATGATATTCCATCACTATGGACAAGTGATCAGTTAAAACAATGGGATTGAGCAAAATACTGACATCAAAAAGCTTCCTTCGTCAATCAGTCACCTTGGGTGCAAATGTGGGTCAGTCCGCATTAACAGTGTTGAAAACAATCGAGTAAGAATAAAGTGAAGCAAGTTTAGTTTGAAAAGTTTTATGTAGTTTTATGTAGTTTGTCGGAACTTGGGGTTGGAATTTGAGAAGCCCTTAGAATTGCAATTGCTGTTTGCAGTTGTATCTCCCAGACTCTTGAACAGAAAGTACAGTACATTGGCAGCAGTGGTTAAGTGCACTACAATTTAGTGTAAATAAGAAAGGTGGTATCCAGTGCCTTTTAATTGCTTTGCAGCATCCAATAGAACTGCTAATGAAATCTAGTATCTTGCATTTCAACTTGGACCAGTACCATTGCCAACCCTAATATAACATATTGAAACATTTCCCCTTAAAATTAAGTTAAGATGTATGATATATGTGAAGGAAATCAGGACTGTAATGCAAGTTAGGCTGGGGATTTATGACTGTGATCTATGTACAGTATTTACAACATAACTTGTGGAAACTCTTTTTTTGTTTTTTTATGAAGTGTTACAGCAGTTCACTGCCCTATATATAGATCATGAGTGGAGCTCTTCTGGAATCTCAGTACTTTGTTAGATATTTTCACTGTCCGAAGGAAGGGGAAAAAATAGTAAGGCAGGAAAAAGATGTCAGAGTTGTTAGCAATGTTGATTCCCTTGGTTGGAAAATGTCCTGCTGGAAATCCAATAAAATATGATTTCCATTACAATATATGAAGGGTGAGAAAATAGCATAAATCCTGACACAGGGTTTATTGGGTGTGGTTACGAAAAGTGTGAAAGATGACTTTCTCATGCACTGTGAACTTGACATTTAATTGCTTTGACTTCGCTTTTCAGATTGTAGGCAAGTATGCAGAATGTTAGTTCTATTCCAGATGTTGCTGGTCTTTATTAGTGTGAATCTCCTGGTTTGTATATTGTTCTGCTCTTTCTGTCTCTCCAATGCCCGTGCTCCCACATCAAGCTTACCCGCGAACCACATCTGCTGTATATCATCGTTTACAGCTAAGGGACCATCCAGTCAGATTGCTAAAATGAGTTGTGCGCATGGGGTGTGTGCGAGTGTTTGTGTGCGAGCGTGCATGTGTGTGCGAGCCCTGGTGTGTGTGAATGCATTTTGCTGGCCTGTCCACACACTTTTTTTTGTATAACTTTCGCAAAACAATGAGGAAATTAGAAACTCATCTAGATAATCCCTCCAGACTGTTAGAGAAATGAACATCTCATATAGTTCACACACCCACAGATTGTCAGTGCTATTAATACCAGATGGATCGTTAACTGACTTTGGAATTTATATTTGGCAATATAGGCAAAAGGGGTGCAGTGTAGGAATAATGAAGATCTGCCAAGGTACAATAGACTGGTGAAACAAGCTCAATGGGCTGAATGGCTTCCTCCTGTTCATTTTTTCTGTGTTTCCAATCTTAACAACAACAGCATGCATTTATAAAGTGCCCCTTCTGCAAGATAGAGTCCTAGGGAACTTGTTTAAAGCAACTACCTAACATTGGTAGATACTATCTACAACAACAACAACTTGGATTCATATAGCACCCTCCATGCCGTCGGGCATCTCAGTGCGCTTTAACTACCTAACAATCCATAACTATTTATGGGGCACTGCTGTGCGCAATTGGCTGCTGCGTTTTGCCCACAAAATACAGTCACTACACTTTACAGTATATTCTGTGAAGCGCTTTGAGACAGTTCCAAGACATGTTAAGGCACTATATAAAAAAGCAAGGGTTATTATTATTATTGTTGTTTAGAAAGTGACAGCGTGAGCTGGAAAATTTGCATTTAATATAAAATAGACGGACAGGATTAGTGATGCACACATTTTGATTGATCTGTAAAGATATGCAAAAACAAGATTAGAATACAACACGCACCTCCAATGAATCTGTGTCATTCGGAAGGCAAATGTATTCCTATGATTCCTGATTGTATTCCTATGATTCCTGATTGTATTCAAGAAAAGGAAACTGGGACATTCTTCCGGGAATTCATTGAGTATTAATGAAGCCAGGTAGCAAACAGCAGAAAATTTGCAATATTTAGATTTTTTTATATAAAAGGCAATATTTAGCAGATTAACAAGACACAAATTGAGTAAAAGGTGAAAATTATAACCGAAACTATCATAAATTATTATGCCACAGTGAAGAGGAAGCAAAAATTAGCTATGAAAAGGCTATTTTCAAGCGTGTGTGAGAAATATCAAAATCTTTCTCAAGGTTTGCTGGATATTCATTGCAAACCTTTTCAAGCTCACAATCAATGTTGATGGCTCGACTAAGTTGCAGGAGGGAGTTTAAATAGAAGGAGGAAACAAGGTTTCCATTATTTTAGTGTGTGTGTGCATATCTGTTTATGTACATTCAATCTGACAAGAGGTGGAAAGTGAGAGGAATCTCTTGCTGCCTGAATGATCGGAAATAATATTTAAGGAAACCGGGGGTGAAGAGGGAGCTTGAGTATAAACACAGCATAAAACCGTGAGATAGATCACTTCCTTATTTCTTTTTTTGACATAGCAATGAGAACCTGGCGCAGGGCCTTACAGTGATGGGAAAGCCGGGCAGGAAGGACATGTTATTGCAGGAATACCAGTATTTTGGCAAAACCTTTTGAACTGTGTTTTGGGATTGGGCTCCCCAAAGGATATCTGCTAAAGTTTCACAGCTACTATCTGCGAGCTCTCCTGATTGGTGAAGAATTTCTGTTTCGTGAATAAGAATTGAAATGCAAAATTCAAAAAACATTTTCTATGACTGTTTTCACGTCTTTTAGGATTACATGTTTTACTTTGTGTTCACTGACTAAACCATTTACAAGTGAAGGTCTTTACATGCCTGAGCTGACATTAATGAGTCCAGTACTGTGTAAACATGAAACAATCCTGTCACTCCCAGGACCTATACAAATGTAATTTTGTTGTTGTTGGACCTGATAACAAATCACATTATTCTATATTTAAACTTGTAGAAACCTGTACTGTACTGTGAAAATATATTAGTACCTGAGTGGTGCTGACCAATATTTCCAGCACATTAAATTGTTAGCAGTGATAGTTATTTACAGTAAGTGACTGTGGATCATCACTTCATTGATTTTCAGTGACCATTCTTGTTGTTTCTTCACGGAGAATATTGCTGTGCTTCATTTTAATTTGGGGTCTCTTTGTACGGTGTGACACAAATCAACAACAACTTTGATTTATATAGCGCCCTCCATGCCGGATGGCGTGTCAGAGCGCTTCACAATAACAGATCCCGGGCCCGAGCCGTGGGCGGGGGCAAAAAGGTTACCGAAGGCACAGTCGAAAAGAAAGGTCTTTAGCTAAGAAATCACTGGCAACAGCAGATTCAAAGTGAATGCAAACCATCTGTACAAAAATTCTGGGAAATGATCTCTAAGTTAAACATCTTTCCTGAATGGAGTTTTAATATAAAACTCCGCTGCCCTTATCCTCACCAAACTGTATCAACCCATCACATCAGTCTTCCCCAGGCTCCACTGTCACTCCGAACGGAATGAGGTCAGGATCACCTCACTTATCTTTCCCTTCTCACTGTGTGGCTTAGTGGTTAGAGCCATTGTCTTGCAAGCTGGAGAGACCAAGCTGGGAAGACCTGTGTTCGAATCCAGGCAGGTCAGGGCCAAACCTTGGGCAAGTTTCCTTATTCCACAAGCCTAATAATAATCCATCCAAAAAAAACCACAATAATAAAATTGGTCATTTCAATCCACGACTGTTTGTGGGACACTGCTGTGTGCATTTGGCTGCCACGATTCGCCCACAAATATTCCGTCAATTCACTTTATAGTATATTCTGTGAAGCGCTTTGGGACGTTGATAAGATGTGATAAGCACTATGTCAAATGCAACGATTATTATTAGCACCCCTCTATTTCTGTGATCTATTCTTACTGCACTCTTCCTGACTTCATTACAATCTCTCTCACCATGGCCTCTTGTTCTCGTATCCATTTCCATATCAGAAATATTCCCCATTTCAATTATTTGCTTAGGTGGAACGCTTGGCATGTGAGTCACAAAGACGTGATATCAAATGCAAGCATTCTATTTTGTATCATGGAAGAACTCCTGATCTAGCCTGTTAGTCTCTTTTTATCTTAAGGGTTGGTGGAATACACAACTCGAGCAGTATTATTTGTGTGTCCCACGCAGCCGTTTACAAATTGAAAGCTGCTACTTTTTGTAGACTAAAGCTATTCTGAAACGCTGTGCTTGCTAGTAGTTTATTATTGATCAGAGAACTCTTAATATGTGTGTTTTTTTCCCTGAGAAATAACAAGTGCCAAGAAATACAACTCCCTATGTATAATGCATCAGTGACTCCTGGAAGTACACTTTGTTCACTTGCATTGATTTTTGAAAAGCAACACTAAAATGGTTAGAAATATTGTATCTGTGGTGGTTTCAGTGCCACTCAGCAAAAATGCAATAGGTTTGGTCAGCAGTTATCAGTAATAACTATATAATTCAAACCTTCTGTGGGCCCACGTTAGCAGGCACCTACAGGTACAGTTTTGTTGATTAATTGTACATTTTCAAAACTGCAACCTTTTTTGTTATGCTTTGTCAAGCTCAAAGCTCCCGTTAAAAGAAATTCATGATACGCAAGCGTTGTATTTTAGATAGTAAGCTATTATATTGCAGCAATTTGATTTAAGTATGTATTTTCCACTGTATCTAAGTACATGCAGTTCACGTATCATCTGTGCATTTTCTTATGAAACGATTGAAAAGTATTAGTATTCTTGAAGGATAAGATCAAAGGGACTGAAGGACCTTCATCATTTCAATTCTTCTTGTGATCCTTATTCTGAACCTTTTAGGACACTTAGATTGCTTGTCCTTGCAGAGTGGTTACCTTATATAAATATACAAGTTAACAGCAACCATTACAATTGAATTACATTGTGAGCTTCTAATATCTTTTTAAGAAAAAAAAGGTAAACAAATGTTAGGAATGGATGCACAAGAGCAGAGTAATAGCATAATGCATTATAATCCTTGCATTTGATATAGCGCCTTATCATATCCTTGAGCGGCTCAAAGCGCTTCGCAGAATATTTTCCAATCTTGGCATGTTCCAGAGAAGGAACGTGCCTTAATATAGTATTGAGATGTTTTAGACAAAATGAAAAGTGAACCTTACAGAGTAATTTTAATCCCTTTTAATATTAATAGTAATAATAATCCCTCAAAAAATTAAAATGGTCATTTCAATCCACAACTGTGGGACACTGCTGTGCTCAACTGGCTGCTGGGTTTTGCCCACAAATATACAGTCAATTCACTTTACAGTAGATTCTGTGAAGCGCTTTGAAACGTCTAGAAGACATGAAAAGCTCTATATCAAATGCAAGGATTATTATTGATTTTCATAAACTAAAGCTAGATCTGTCAAAGGGATGGACGCATTTTGAGGTGGATGATTTGAAACATCTGTGGGAACAATGAATGCAAAGTTTTGATCAACAAATTCAATGGAGGCTAAAGCCAGCTGCATTTCTCAGAGAGAAAATGATAAGCAAACAGGGTATGCATGTCTCCACACATGAATTAACTTCCTCAAGGATTACAGCTTGTCCTCCTTATAGTTTTCTCTGATCCGCACACATTTTTATTCAGAAGTCTCTTCCTGCCACTCCCTGTGACCTCTCTGCCCCAGTGCTAACACTGATAGGATGAGATGGTGGCTTGCTATTAATGACTTGCACTTCTTGATGAAGTGGTGATCTATAGGATACAGGTGAGTATGAAGCAAAACAGTACTTTAATTCTCGGGACATAGCAGGAATCCACCCTCCCATCCCCCCCAAAATAAGCAAAGTTTTTGTTGATACTGTACTTATTATCAGGCCAGTGACATTCATTCAGGCACAACTGTATAATCTATCCAAAACATATTGTTGTGGAGTCCTGTAGCTCTATAGCTCAGTGGTTAGAGCACTCGCCTTACAAGTGAGAGACCCGGGTTCGATTCTCAGCAGGGCAAAACATTGCAAGTTTCCTTACTCCACACGCCTAATAATAATCTCTCAAAAAAGTAATAATGTGGTCTCTCAATCCACGACTGTTTATGGTAGACTGCTGTACGCGATCGGCTGCTGCATTTCTCCTATAAATATACAGTCAATTCACTTTACAGTATATTTTGTGAAGTGCTTTGAAAAGTACTATTTCCAATGCAAGGATTACTATTATTGAACAAATTATTGCTTGCAAGAAGCTGAATAATGTTCTGTATTGTGTTTTCCAAACAATACAACACTATGATAACAACCCGTGTGATAATAAGTGCCCAGTTATGGCAATTTAAAAAAAACTTATTCTGATTCTTCATTGTGAAATGGTAATGATTTCAGATCAGGTGCTTTATATCCCCCTGTTTTGCCAACCCCGTGTCCAAGGTTTACCTATCTGACTGCAACTAGCATTAGCGTGTGGATCCAATTAGTAGGTTCCCATGAGCTTTAGCGGTGAAAGTGTTAATGAATGTGAACAAACAAAAGTCAAATTCTACCTAGCACCTTGCCCCACTGAAGCTTGTTAAAAAGTAGCAGATTTTTATCTTTTTTTTATTAAAAAATCACTTTTTTTTTCACACAACTTAGTAGCAGAAAGTAGATTATAGGTTTTAGCTGCAAGAATGCTATTAGCCCACACACAATAGGAAAGGAATCCCTTTAGGTGCTGAACTCAAATCAGTTCCACCTTACAAAAAGCCTTATTTGTTAATATGTTCACCTTGACAGTTTAATCGTCCAGCTGTTGCATTGTAAGAATATGAAGGCTAAGGCCAAGGCTCTCTGCCATTCTTTGCAAAATTACTCCTGTCCAACAGAAGCCTATTACGGAATTTCCCACTAAACATATCCACATTAATAATAATAATACTAACAATAATCGTTGCTTTTTTTTTTAGGGTTTAGTATCAGGCTTGTGGAGTAAGGAAACCTGCTCAAGATTTCGCCCTGCTTGGAATCAAACTTTGGTCTCTCTCTTGCACAGCATGTGCTCTAACAACTTAGCTATTTTTCCACAAATTGTTGGCTTGCTATCATATTGATGGATTGTTCTGAGATGCTACCCTGGAACAATACTCTGTGTGAGAGAGGCTATATAAATGCAAGTTGGTGTTGTCAATTGTAATTCTGGATTATGCAATAAGTGATCTAAGCAGCTAACGGAAGTGGGGCTTACTTTAAAATTTAAAGTATTTCCCTCCAGTGGTGTTCCTTTCAAAGAGTTGGAGAGTACATTGAAAAGAATTACAAGAAGGTATCCATTTGTGAATGATTATAATTGTAACATGTGTTATTGCCTTTCTGGGAAATTAGATTGTGGATTGGCAATATTCAGTGTGCAGGAACTGAAGATATGGAAGTAATGGAGGTGGAAGAGTTATAGTTGCATCAGAGGCATCTAGATTAGAAAGCCTAAGTGATTTGACACAAGGGATTTTATGCCTTGATTAAGGATACATGCTTCTTGATTCAACTGTATTAGACGAAGTAACGAGAAGTAACTATATATGGTTCAATTTCTTATGAACACTCATTATAGTCACGGCATTGGAACACCGGCCACTCCTGTCAAAGAGTAGATCTTACATGAGCAACCTCCTCTTGCTGTTGTGAGATCTACAGTTAATTATGCTGCTGCCAGCAAACACCTAGCCAGCCAGGATCCCTTTGGTTTTCTCAACATTGCAGCAAAGAGCTTTTAGCTTGTCACAGCTGACAAGAATGCCCAGTGGTCAGGTACCTTGCATACTGATAGAGAGAGAGAGGAAAGCGGGCTAAGAACACTGGCACTGGATGCCTTCAGTGAGGAGTGAACATGTACCTTGGCTGTTTGCAAAAGAGCATTTTTATCACTTTTCTTGTGGCAGCAGAGTTCAATGGAAAATATTTGGAGCATGCAAAAACAGAGTGGTAGTAAGTTAGACTTGCATGACATGATGGAATTCAGCTATGACAAACAGAATTGGAAAAGCTTCCCCTGGGTCCAGCTACCAGCTATATGCTGTGTGTTTCGTGATTTCTTACTGTGCAAGAATGCTTTTCAGTATGAGGGCTCCACTTTTCAAAATTATTATTGAAACTGTACAAGCCAAAAGCTATGTAGCTAGTAAATGAAAGATAGAAAATCGTTAGGAGTTAAACACATCAAAAGATGTTTCATATTCCCTCACAGATTCCTCCAGGTTAGCTGTGTCCATATCATCAATTCAGCTTTTTGGGTCTATAAAAAAATCAGCTCAAATAATAAGTTGTTAGGGTTCATTGAACCTATTCACAATTTGCCTATGTGTATGTTTGGGGGCAGTCAGCCCACTTCTGGTTAATGGTCCTAATTCAGATATGGTATGCCATCGGAGACTATCACAATAGGATTGAATGTAGCTAACATGAGCGCATTGTAATTTGATTTCTTTTCCATTCCCTCAAATAAAACACTTGAATACATGAAATGCTTTGACTGCTGATACTCGCTACATGCTAGAAATTGAACACCGGGGATTATTTGTGCTGTACATTTTGTGTGAGGAGCAAACTCTGTGATGTGTTATGCCGTGCTTCACTTTTATTGATCCTATTTTTAAGAACTGGAAAGTTACCTAATATTCCACAGTTCATTTAAAAATGTAGCATTTTCTAATTGTATTCAAAACATCTCCTAGAAAATGCATAATTTGTGAATTGAATGCAATGTGGTTAATGGGGTTTCTGTGCACTATGTCAAGCTAAAAGCTATTTGGTGCAAAATCTCGATGGGCTGAATGGCCTCCTTTTGTGCGTAAGACTCTATGATTCTACGATTGCTGGATCAATGCCTTGGGACGACCTCCTGAATAACGCTATGCAAATGCAAAGTTGTTGTTGTAGATATGGCACAATCAAGGTAGTCTGGTAATTTCACCCACAAAATATACAGTCAACGATCGCCATTTGGAGAAGTATCCTACCTTCAAAGATTGACTTGTCTGATGTTTATACCGGAGTCCATAATGGGGACCACCATACTGGATCATCCACTCCTTCTGCTCAGGCCAACACCAACCCGTCTGTTTCATGTTCCTTGTCCCGTGGGATTCAACTTCCCAACGTGATGGCACTACAGAAATCTTAATTGTTCATCACTAAAATTAGTTTCAACTGAAAATTAGTTTCAGCACCTTGGGACGTCCTCCCGACGTGAAAGGAGTTCTTAAAAATTTAATTTTGTTGTTGTTGTTGTTATCGTTGTAGTTCTTTTTTCTAATGGAGGTTCCCATTGTAGAACAAAAATTCTGAAAGAAAATGTCTCTTTACTCAATGCATAGCATGACAGATCCTATTAAAATATAAAAATTCATTGAGTTAAGTAAAAGAATACATAAAATCATAAGTCTCTAGGTTGGACCAGTTGGGACAATATAATTTATACAACCAGTCATTTTACATTAGCTTAGACATCATTGTATTCAGCATGGGTGTAGTTGCAATTATACTTTCAAAGAGGAAGATTTCATGAAATCATTACCTTAGCAACATGAAATGCACTGTTATTGCATTGTCATCTTAGCAACTAGCTTCACTGTGATTGAAAATGCAATATATTATTGTTAAAATATATATACCAGGTATTACATTATATTCTGTAAAGCGCTTTGAGACGTCTCAACAACATGATAAGGCATTATGTCAAAGGCAAGGATTATTATGATTAAAAATAATAAATTATGTGGAAACTTAGTCCTTAGTGGTTACAGAATCCACTACAATGCAGCACAGATTTAAATACTAAAGCCGCACCTGATAGTTGTGAAATCACAAGACATTTCTTTCCTCAGAGAGCTGCACGATCGATTTCTTCAAAGGACTGTTAAGGCAGAACTGTTAACTGTTCGGAATGTTTAAGAATGAGATAAATCCTTGGTTAACATGGGTACTAGGGGGTACAAAGAGAAGGCACACAAATGGTACCCACTTACAAAACAGCCGTGATATAAGAAAATGGCAGGACATTTTCAATGAACCAGGTGGTTTATTCCAGTTCCCGTGATCCTATGAAATCTGAAATGGTCTGCTCATTTATTTCTTCATTTATACAGGAAACAGGAGAATTATTTCTGCTCAGCTATGGCACAGTGCCCAAGTTGTACTGTTGCTTGTGGTATCTAAACAGCATTACACGTTGCAGCTGTATGTTGGAGTTGGTGCCATGTTCTTGGCTGCTTGCAGCGTGATCCTCAAAGTTAACCTCTTATCAGTGCATCTGTGTACCACATCAGGTGCCAAAACCTTATTCTATTTCTCCCAAAAAATACTTAGTCAATCCACGTCACAATATATGAAGTGAAGTGCTCTGAGATATCTTGACGATGCGATAAGGCGCAAAATCAATTACAAAGGTTATTATTCTTATTATTATGTAAAGAAAATAAAATTACTTCTGGCATTGTCACCAACAAAACCCACCATCAAGAAATGGTAATTCACTTCATTAAAGTATTTGTATAGGATAACCTGTATTACCCCTGTAATATCGATCCAACAATCGACAAACAATTGGGTTCTTACTTACTGGTAAATAAACAGAGACTTGTGGATTTAGGAAATTTTCCTAATGTTTTGTCCTGACGGGAATCGAACGCAGGTCCTCTCACTTGTGAGGTGAAGGCTCTAAACCACTAAGCTACAGAACTATTTTTATGTGTATATTACAGATATCCTTGCATTTGATATAACACCTCATCACATTCTCATATTGTCAAGATGTTTCAAAGCTTTTAAGCAGAATAGCTGTGAAGCCGGAGTGATTGTGTGCATATACAGGTAAAAGAGCCAAATTGCCCACAGCAATGTCACTGATTGTTGGCTGCCAGGACAATAATGTAACCAAATGATTTCTCGAGTGATCCAGATAAGGGTTATGATTCAGTAACTGAATTCTTGAGCTTGATAGAAGGACTCCCCATCCTCTTCTCACACATGAACACATATGTTACATGTAGGATCATTTGAATGTTCTTTGCATTGAGTCCAAAATAAATCTAACCCCCGCATCCCTGCGAAGCACACGCCAGCAAGTTTCTGCTGAGTAGCACGTGTGGAACTTTGTACACGATAACCCACTAAGATGCTAATCTCCTATTAGCTATTAAAATAAACTACAGCCTAATCCTAAAAAAGCCATCCAAACCATAACATTAATGCTGTGCTCCTTAACTAATCCTAACTCTAAGCATAGCACTAAAAAAATTAAAATGGAATGAGAACTCAGCAAAAGTGTAAGTGAAACTGCATTGCCCTGTGGCATCTTCAGAACATGGCTGAGACATTCAGGGTCACTCCCCATCAGTATTTTAATGACTTTCCACAATGCTCGATGCATTTCAGAGGAGCAAATTCAAGGTAGGATAAAAATATTTCCCCAAGTATCCATGATGTTTCACATTGCCCACTACTGAGAGTCGAAGTAGGGGGAAGGGGAAGGAGAGTGGGAGATGGGGGAGAGTTAGTGGGACAGCCGAAGGCGCAGTCGAAGAGGAAGATCTTGAGGCCGGCCATGAAGGAGGAAAGGGAGGAAGCAAGATGGGGGGGCTGCAGGATGGAGTTCCACAGTGTGGGAGCAGGCAGGCTGAAAGCCCGGCCGCCGATAGTTGGGCGGTTAAGGCGGTGGACGCAGAGCAGGCCCGAGTCTGCTGAACGGAGGGGATGGGCGGACTGATAGGGAGATTGTAGGTCAGAGAGATAGGCGGTGGCAAGGCCGAATGGCCTTGACAGTGAGGACAAGGATCTTGAATTCGATCCTCTGGGTGATGGGGAGCCAGTGGAGGCGGGCGAGAGTGGGAGTGATGTGGCCGCAAAGCCTGGTACGGGAGAGTACACAAGCTGCAGAGTTCTGAATGATCTTCAGCCTGTGAAGGGAGGAGCTGGGAGGCTGACAAGGAGAGAGTTCCCGTAGTCGAGCCTAGAAGTGATAAAGGGGTGGATGTATTACTCACAGAAAAGCGATTTGCCATTCGAATAACAACCGAGTTCCCATTTACTGCTTGTTAAACAGACACGTGTGAAGTAAGGAAACTCGGCCAAAGTTTTGCACTGCCAGGAATCGAACCCAGGTCTCTCGCTTACGAGGCGACCACTCAGCTGCAGGACTCCACATGTCGTGTTCCGACTCCCTACTCTATCTGTTCGTTTGGATTCATATACTTTCTCTCTCTTGACACACTAATTGGAACTCCTCTGGACAAGCACTCATACCTCTGACCCTCACTCTGTTCAACCCCTGGTCGCTGGCCTCTTTCATGAACAGATCAGAGTGGAGGACAGAAGGAGAGAAAACCTACACTGAATTTCC
The DNA here is from genome assembly GCA_035084275.1 of Hydrolagus colliei. Lineage (NCBI taxonomy): Eukaryota > Metazoa > Chordata > Chondrichthyes > Chimaeriformes > Chimaeridae > Hydrolagus > Hydrolagus colliei. Next base: position 15,787,876 of record CM068747.1, on the reverse strand, counting down.
ATCACTCCACACATTCTATCGGAGATTCTCCAAAGATTTGCCACAGGCACGATGGGCCGAATGGCCTCCTTCTGCTCTGTAATATTCAATGATTCTAATGATTTAATGTATCCAGACTACATTTCTTTATTGTTCCTCTTCTTCCACTAAATAGTAGTAATTTATCAGGCCGAATAAATGGAACAATACTGCTTTACATTGCAAACTTTTACTTATACTATGGAATTAACAATGACTGTTTGGTTTCTCATCTCTGTCCCTCCAGTCCAACCACAGCAATGCCCATAGCCAAATACTGTATGTACATGCCCCATGTCAGGCTTTTGAGTTCCCAGTCTAGGCTGGCATTCCAATGCAATGCTGGGGAGTCAACGGGCATAAACTGATTGCCATGTTCACTGACTAGATACAGAGAAGGAAAAATTTACAGTAACATCCTATGAAGTGCAGTGTCTCAGCATAAAGGGTAGAATATCAAATGCAAGGATTATTATTAAGGATTATTCTTGTATAGTTATAGGAGGAGAAGTGGGATTGCTTGAAGAGCTTAAAGTGGGATATTTACATGTCCTAACCTCCAGCAGATACAAAATAATGAGCGCATTAGCATTTCTAATTCAAGAGTGGGAAATCGAGAGGGTTAACCACTGTAGATTTTAAACAAAATTGCCATCATTATTTTACACTTAGCAGAGCAGCTTTTCATATTAAATTGAAAGTAGTGCATTTTTCCCCCTGTGAAAAAAGAAAGTTGATATCTATTATAATGGTCTTATTCTTTGTGTATGTGTGTGTATGCACGCTCATATATAGACCCATTCTCGCATACACTTTAGATAATCAGCACATATTTAGTCACCGCTCTGCAATTGGTTAAGGTGATCACTCAACACCTCTGGCCCACTGTAGTCCACGCGACACATGCTCAACTCAAAATAATTCAGAAATATGGAAACATGAACGGCCAAAACCTAGAGCTTTACATTCCTTGCATTACTGCAGTCTCCACGAGTGCCTTCTGCGCACGGTGAGGGACAAGTAAGCCAGTAATGCGAGAATTACAGTAAAGGCCAAAGCCTCAAGAAATGACTCCTCCACTATTTGAATGGAACATTTGTATTCACAGTAAACAAGTTGAGTGCAATTTTTAAAATATCAACAGCACTAAGTGCTGTGATTACCCCAGTCATCTCACAACAGTTGTCCTAATGCATAATACACGGACTGAATCAATGCACTAAGTGCCTCATTTGTACACTGTGCACACAGGGACGAGGAGTATTCGTGGGTTGTGGGGTTACCTTGATCAGATTTCAGCTGGTTTTGAGGGCAGGAGATATTTTTTTTCACAACCACCTGTTCATCCCCCATTGTTCGCAGATGCAAGCTGGTCAGGCCTACACACACGTGAGGCATTCAGGCAGGGGTGCTCTATGCTGTTGACAAGGCTGTACTTGTCTGCATATTTTAATATTTGTTCAAGTGATTCAACAGGAGACCCTCACGAGGATTGGGCACGGCAGCTGCTTCTATTGGAGCTCCAGACCAGGCTGAATGGTCGCTCTGTCCAGGCGTCATTGTGAGCTTTGCACTTCTTTAGGACTGAGTGGGGGTAGGCAAAGAGAGAGAGAGAGAGAGCAAGAGAGGAGAGTTAATCCTCCTTCACACAGGCAGCTGCAGTTGTTCCAGAAATGTTTAGAAAAGGGCAGAGCCGCAATTGACATTCATCTGTGTCAGAATCTTAATCAGTACCTTTCTTCGATTCCCCCACCCCATCCCGCCCCCAACTCGACCACAGAAAAAACAATGTAAGATTGATAAATGAGGTTCAGAGGCCACAGTCTATTCTCAGTCAGTAGTGACCATCACAGTGACCATTTTTTTTGCTGTTGACTGCAGATGATTCCAGCTGTGCATGATTGAGGGAGGTTGGGTGGGTAGTGAAGGGGGTGGGGGGGAGGAAATAAAGTTTGTAAGGCATCTACATTCCACTGCTGTTTGATAAGTCAAGCTGCAGCCGGTTAGTGAGAAAAGCAAGAGGTTAACATGGTGTGTGTTTTTGCGAGAGCTGGGTTGCGAGCTGGGTTGCGTCATTTCGGGGGCAAAGTAAGACTGCTGTTGTATGACTCGATCTGCACCTGTTCACACTTCCAACAACTCCAGCCACCTGCTCGGATTAACATTCCATTACTAGGATGGCTAATTATGACATGGGAAATTCACTTTCCAGAACACTTCTTGTGGGAATTTTTTTTTGTTGTTGTCAGCAATGGAGTGCTCTTTCTCTGAAAGAGTTGGCTCTATTTAAACATCTCATTGGAGCAAAGCTAGATTTGTCATCGACCGCCCACTTTTATTCAGAGCATTGGAGCTTTGTTGATTTCTACTTTATTTCTGTTGATTTTTTTTGTTGCTAACAATTTCATTCTGCAGTTGGTTCCAGTCGGTCTTGACAGTTCAAGCCCTTTGACTGTTCTGTACAAAGCCTCTTAATAAGGTCATGGTGCTTCGATAATTAAGAGTATGTCCTGGGCAACAAATCCCCCAAATAAAATTGGTCATTTGCTCCACGGCTGTTAAGTGGGACATTGCCGTGTGCAAATTGACTGCTACAGTCGCCTACAAATGCATAATCACTACACTTCACAGTAAAATCTTGAGATGTTTCAATGACTTGTATCAAATGCAAGGTTTATTATGATTATTATCATTAAAGTTTACTGCTATCTGTAGTTTAGCTATAAATGCTCTGGATTCCCACAATAAATGATTTTAGATTGCCTGCCCCAAAAAACATGTGAAACAAAGAAAAAGGTGGATTTTTTTCTACTTTGAGCGTATAACAATGTATTTGCGGTGGGTTAAAGTTATATAACTTTAGAATTTACAAGGTATATCACACAGAAAACTGTGATGCTGATACATTATTTTGTAAAAAGTGAATACAAGTGAAGCACATTTAAACTTGTAACAGTGCAGTAAACAGTATACTGTACCATAACAGGCTGACAAAATGAAACTAATTGAACACATTTAATGTTTTCTTTTCATTTATTTATCTTGCACAGTTAAAATATTAATTATGTCATTTAAGAATTACTTGGGTGAACTCTTAATTTCATTTATCTTGTTTAAATGTACAACATTTAATCTAACAGTAATGCAGATATACTTCATGTTTTTCACTATGTGCAGTGTATTATTTAATAAAGCAAATTAATTAAGATAACTACAAGTGACATTGACTGCAATCTACACACAATTTCATGTACATTTCCTTCATGAAAGATGACAATGAAGTTAAGAACTCGCTCAATGCTGCCAAGTATTATAAGGATCAGCCCAGGTTTAATTCATGATCTTCTACTATTTCATACAAAATATGGATGTTCATAGTAGTTTTCTGTCTGCAGATAGGCTGGTGTATTTGCCTACAAAATACACAGTCACTCACTTTGCAGTAAAATCCTGTGAAGCGCTTAGCGATGACCTCCTGACTTGAAAGGCAAATGCAACTTTTATGAAATCAAACAAAGAATAGAACTGCGTATAGAACAGTGAATACTGCGGGGAACATTTTATTTCAAAATCCTAATTTGCCTTATTTATTATCAAAATCCTAATTGAAAATCCCAATATTGTGTTGTTGGGGTCAAGGGAGTCTTGTGACACAATTACAATTTACAGTCATTTTGAGATTAAATGATTGTTGTAAACTTTTCACCCTCGCCCGTCTCCACTGGCTCCCCATCCTTCAGAGGATCGAGTTCAAGACCCTTGTCCTCACCTTCAAGGCCTTACATGGCCTTGCCCCGCCCTATTTAACCGATTTACTCTCCCCCTATAAGCCCACCCGGACCCTCCGTTCAGCAGGACTTGGCCTGCTCCAAGCCCCCCGCCCGAACCGCCCCACCATCGGAGGCCGGGCCTTCAGTTTCTCCGCTCCCACCTTATGGAATGCCATCCCCCAATCCCTCCGTTTCGTCTCTTCCCTTTCCTCTTTCAAGGCCAGTTTGAAGACTTTCCTCTTCGACCATGCCTTTTGTTCCCCCCCGAACTTTTCGATCTCCCCTACGTGTATCACCCCTTCCCGAACACTCCCCTCCCAGCTCGGGTCACACGCCTCCTGTGCAGCACCTTGGGACGTCCTCCCGACATGAAAGGTGCTTTATAAGTTTAAGTTGTTCTTGTTTTTGTTTTCTCGTGAGTACCTGGGTTTGCGTGGATTGTACTGACTGTGAGCATCTTCCAAAGGATGGATGATTTGGGGTCACTTTTTAAGCACCTTCTTCAAAAATGATCATCTAGCTGAAGTGTAATTTCTTCCGAGTCCTGAAATTATGTTAAACCCTCATGGCCGCTTGAAATGGATGTGGGAATTTTATTATATCAAAGTCATTTTCTTCCCATTGTAATAGCTAACTATGAGCTCTTAATATGTGATGATTTATAATGTGATTCAACAACAACAACAACTTCGATTTATATAGCGCTCTCCACGCCAGAAGGCGTCTCAGAGCGCTTCAAAGATTCCTTAATGAGGAAACTGGGTGAAGAATTCAGTAATCAGAACAAGTACATCACAATGACTCATGGGAGCTCTGCTCCAAACACAGGTTGTGTAGGAGTTCCCATGGGTTGGTTTGACGTACTTGGGTTTTCTTATTAGGGAATTCCATTAGAAATTGTCGCACACCAGACCCACTTTGTCTAAAATTACTAATGCAAGTTAAATGTAGTTTTGTGGCCAAGACAGTCAAGATATGTCTAAAATCAAACTATTCTTGCAAGCATTTCCTTCACACTGGAAACTGAAATAAATTTTCTGATTGATGCCATGTAATACAACTACCTGTACTTTTTAAATTGAAGGAAGTTTGTAGGTGAAATGTGATAGTGAATGGTAGGGTCTTATGATAATGTTTTCACTAGGACTGTTCCTGCTCTTTGGAACTATTGTCCTTCCTGGATCATGCAAAGGAAGTGTTTTACTGGAAAATAATGCCCACTGGTACCAGTACAATGAATGATGTAATAATAATCATAATAATAACAATACTAATAATTCTTGCATTTGATATAGTGCATTTCACATCTTCTAAATGTCTCAATGCTCTGCATAGAACATACAACATAGAACTTCATAGAACTTCATAGAACAGTGAAGTGAGTTCACTGTATATATGTGGGTGAAACGCAGTAGCCAATTGTGCACAGCAGTGTCCCACAAACAGTTGTGGATTGAAATGATTGATTTGTTATTGTTTTTTTGAGGGATTATTTGAGGGAAACTTGCCCAAGTTTTCACCCTTCTGAGAATCGAATCCAGGTCTAACCACTGAGCTAAAGAGCTCCATGTGGGATTTGAACCAAACATTGAAATAAACATTGAATCATCTTATAAATGTTATTGAAGTTAATGGTAAAATTCTGATCGTTAACAGTTTGGCATATAATAAGGAGGTGTGAATTTCATCTCCTTGATCTATTGGATCTGGGCGCACAGTGTTTCATCTTTTTTAACTCATTGACTGAATTTTATGACTACACATTTTTAAAATGTTCCTTCCTATTTAACAACGGGAAGTCATAGGATCACTACTGTTGATTGAGCATTCTGAAGGTCTATTTATTTAGGATCTATGAGGATCCTAAACTAACATTAACTGCGTAACTAATCACAGTACAGTGATCCTGGAAAAGTCTTTTTTCCTGCAACTGAACTCAGTGCATTCAGTTCCCATTGAATTGTCGGTAACACTCAATCAGCCATCCCCCAATATAATGAAATATTCACAAGTCATCTCATTAATAATAACCCAGTGTGGTAAAGTAACACAAATGCCTAATATGTTGTGGATGTGGCTGGAGAAAGCTCCTTATCAGAGAATTATATTGATTGCAAAATAGCTGCTGAAAGTTTTACAATGTTTTAGAGCAAGGGTAAGTGTAAAAAGAACAATCACGACTTCAGAGCAAAACCTTTTCAAAGTGACCTTTGCAGCTAAATACAGCTCTTTTCTTTTTTAATGATTCATAAACTGATTCAACATTATCAGCGATGGGAGACCAGTATGAAACCATTTGCTGGTACTGTCCTTCAGAGAATTGTTTCCTTGAATATAGTTATTTTAGCCTGAAAGAATCCTTCAGGCTATATGACAAAGTAAACTGCTGTAATATATGGTCTCATCTGGAACTGTGCCACATAAAAATGATGGGGGGAAGGGAGGGGAGAAAGGGACGTGTAATGTTCCTCCTGTTGGGAAATGTCAGTGGCAATATGTATATTGCGAAATGTATCACTGATACTGGAAATAAATGCATACTGGCAATAATTGGTAAATTTATTGGAGAAACTTAAATGGAAAATAAGCATGATACTGTTCTAATTAAGATAGATTTTTTTTATTTATGACTTACTCCCCCCAACCCCACCCCTTCCCTTCCCACTCTGTTATGTGACCTTGTTTTCACTGGACAATAAGATATGTTTGTGATGCTTATGTGCGATAGAAATGCAGTAAACTGCAGGTAACTCATTACTCCAAGCAGTGATGATCAGTGGTGAATTAGGCATACGTATAAATGCATGAATAAATGGGATATTGATGGCATGATGAATTAAGTGGTAATGGCAAGTTAAGGCAGGGTCGAGTTATCAGGAGTTTACTGTGTATCCTTTATTCATGGATTTTTATTACTAATCTGTAATAATTACCCAGGCAGGATTGCTTTGTGAACCCATATGATGCAAAGATGGCATGTGGTTAATGTTGTATGGAGTCACATTCCTGAGTGAAGCTTAAATTATTTAATATATCTCTCGTCAAAGGTTTATATCAATAATGTGGGTAAAACTGGGGCATGTAATGTAGCCCATCTTTGGTACGTTAATTTGGCCTATAATAAGGAGGTGTGAATGATGGGTACTGTAACCCATCTTGGTTTGTTAATTAATATTAGAAAAGGGAAGGGATTAGTAAAGACATTAATTATTGCAAAGGAATGAACTTCATTTGTCAAAGAGATCAAAATATTTTGCTACCTACCAAGCACGGAAAAATACTTTGAGGTGAGAAGTACAGTAATAAGAAAACAAGAGAAGGGGAAGCATAGGTGGAAAAATAACTCATCCCAAAAAAATTTTTTTTTGGGATGAGTTATAACTAAATGACATTGGCAGGTTTGTAACGGTGTTTGTTTAGAAGATCAGCCTGAAACATTCAAGCACCAATGGTCACTCGTCAGAACCAATATTATCCTCTCATTCACAATGACTGCTTGAGATTTATGACATCTATTAATGGTGTGAAAATAATAATGGTTACAATACATTTCCAATGATACAATAAACTTCCAATAACATTGTGCTTCAATGTGTATACAATGGCAACAGTTCAAGTTTCGGGTAAAATGTTTGTCCTTGATCAAAATATTTATTGAGATCAAAAGTGCGATATGCGATGTGATATGCATCACATATTGTACTTTCCACTTCCTAATTTTCATTTAGTATTGAGTAAAATTTGTTCTTTTTAAAAAACAGCATTTATATCTGTTCACTGTGCAGCCAGAATATAAGACACTATAAACTTCTGAAATGAATAGGAATAATTTGGTAAGAACCGATATACAGTAGTAGAAATTAATATAATACAACATGCCCATCAACAATAGTGTTAACATCTTACTTTAAATAAAGGTATACCGGTTCAGACATAATTAAAGCCATACCCTCCTTTTGATCAATGTTGAAGCTGATTTTAATTGAATTTCTGAACAGATTAATTGGTATTAATTTGATTCTAAAAATGAACCAAGAAATGACGAGACGATTTCCACCTACCAAACGTGCCGAAATCAACAACACAATTGTTTATTTGTGAAAATAGACAATAACAACTATTTGGCGAAGCTTTGCATTGCATTGGCAGACCAGCTTGCAAAAGGCCATAAACCTGGTTGGTGCAGCAAATGGAAATGTCACACTGGGGTATAACGTGAGCTCTTATAAGGTTATTGGAGTTAAAGGACACTGTGAGGAGAGCTATATGTGTATGCTACACTTGTCCTCAAGTGTTTGACACTCACGATATAAAAATAGTGTTTCATTTCCCTGCTCTCATCTTTCATCTCTCTGAACACCACAATATCAATTCATTTGATATTAAAAAGCCATGCATAAAATCAGATTAATGGAAAATGGGATTCAATATTTTTTATATAACAAAATAGCCTTAGAATGGTTGATCTAATTTGATTCAGATTTTCCTTTAACCAATGTACTTTCCGTTTATGGAACATGGAGGCTTGATGAGAAATCAAAGTTTCTTTTAAAGCTTGAAAAGACTTCTACGGAATTGGAAGCAAATACTCTTGCAAATTTTTAATTGCGCACCAGTTATTTAAGGTTCAGGATGACAGCACATATTTTTCCAATATAAATCGGAGAGTATATGATACCACAGGAGAGTGAACTGAGCAAACAGGGCTCTGTTTTTCCTTTTCCTTTCTGTAATCATGTCACAGTTTTAGCAGCAGGGTGCAGAAAAGCCTAGTTCTGCAGGGCTCCCAGTTCAATAATTTATCAGAGTTTGTATATCACCTGCTGTTAACAAAAATCAGTGTGGTGCTTTGAACAAACTGCTGCTACATTACAGCATTAGGCACATTTACAAGAACACGATTCTGGAAATATAGATACAAAAAAACAAGAAGATGGATATGTTAGAGCAGTAAATAGTGCCTGAGGCTACAAAGTAATGAGCATTTTTCCACAGAGAATTTTGACCTGTTATTTGAACAAAAGTAGGCAGATGAAAAGAGAAATTACTAAATCTCAAGCCTGAGCAAGAAAACACAATTCTACTTTAATAAATGTTTCTTTTGTTAATAATTTACTGTAAGTTAGTATCCCTGAAAATAGAACAAACAACAAAAAAAATTCAGTCTTCTGATAACACGTTTGACTACCATTTAATGATATTTATTCGGGAGAATGTACAGTTAAAATTATTTCCGTTATTTATTTTGTCAACAATCGTATAGATTTATTCGAGCCAGTTATTAAAAACACCCCTTAATTGCTATTGATGTCTTTGATCACATCATCTTAATTTTTTCTTCCTCGCTTTATCTCCTCTCTGCTGGGAGACAATTTTTTTTTGCATGCTCCTTAACTGTTTTGATCCGTTAACATCAAATGTTTATAACTGGGGAAATGGGCTTCAGATTACTCACAGCATTAGATGTAATTAAGAGAATAAAGATGTGTCATGCTGACCAAAGATTTCCCTTAGTGTTGAAAATCCACTTAATTTCCCCCAAAATCTGAAATAGTTTATGCTCCACGGCAATGGCAACATTCATTTTCTATACTTTTCCAATTGTGATATAAAAAAATATTAAAGACAGGGAAACACTGTAAAGTTTTCACACAACAAACTAAGCAACTGATTGCTTTTGTCATTTAATTCTGGTACAAACATGTGACTACAGTCTTCACAGTGAATTGTGATCTACTGTTTCAGGATAGCTTGTCAACTATTTCAAAAACATTCTGGTTCTAAGGCAATAGATTTACAAAACAGTGCAAATGCCCAAGTACGGCATAACCCCGATGTCCTTGGCCAATGATTCCCTCCCCCAAATAAAATTGGTCATTCACATTATGGCTATTTGTGGAACATTGCTGTGCGCAAATTGACTGCTGCGTTTCTTATGAGATACACTTCCGTAAATTTTATATTAAGTCACGTGAGATGCTATGAGATATTTTCCAATATAAATGCGGTTAAAAAATAAAACCCTCATTCACGCCTTCGTCACATCCCGGCTCCACTACGCCAACGCTTTGCTTGTCGGCCTTCCCAATTCCTCCCTCCATAAACTACAGATAATCCAGAACTCTGCAGCCTGTGTCCTCTACCAATATAAGCTTTGTGACCCCATTTCCCTGTCCCATTGGCTCCCCATCACCCAGGATTCAATTCTAGATCCTGGTCCTCACATTCAAAGCCCTCCATCGCCTTATCCCATCCTGCCTTGCGACCTCCTATCCCCCTACCAACCTGCTCACCCCTCCGGCTCAGCAAGCTCCGGCCTGCTCCATGTCCCCCGATGCGTCCGCCCCACCATTGGTGGCCGAGCCCTCAGTCACTCTGCCTCCAACCTCTGGAACTCCACCCCACAGTCCCTTCACCTCGCACCCTCGCACCCTCCATGGCGTCCTTGAAGTCCCACCTCAAGATCCTCCTCTTTGACCCATCGGTCACCCAAATCCCTTCCTTTCCCTCCATCACCCCATCCCCGACTCCAGCTTGAAACAATGACTTCCAGCGCCTTGGGATATCCTCCTGTTGTGAAAGGCGCTATACAAGTATAATTTTGTTTTTGTTGTTTCTATTGCAAGGATATTATTATTTACGTACGCAGTCCTGTAATAGATTGTGAGCTCATTGCAATCTTTTTTTGCTAAGATGGATACTGTTAGGTTGAGTATACCTCACCAGTGGAATACGTGTCCTTGAATCTTTGCTCCAAGCGAAGCATTGAGCTCCTTAGCACTCATCTGTAATTTGTTCCTTTAACATCAATCCACGCAAGCTAATAACCAGACACTTCTGGATAATTACCCAAGAGAGATGAGTTTAGCAACTCTATTCAACTCAGTGTACCCAAATGAAGAGTATTGATTTAATCTCTCCATTGGATTCTAGTTAAGAACAACATAAAGTTGTGATTGTGCAGGGATTTTATTTGGTCAGCTGGCTGTCTGACACATCTGGAATCCCATCGCCATGCTTGAGAGTACAGTAAGGAAATATTGGGCAAATGTTTCCTTATTCCACACACCTCTGTTTACCTAGCAGTAAGTAGGAACCCATTAGATAGTCGATTGGTGGATCGCTAATCCGTGGGTAATAATTCCTTCTGATAAAAGATAATAATACTAATCTCGTCAATCAATCGACAACCGTTTGTGAGACTCTGCTGTGCGCAATTGACTGCCGCCCACAAAATATACAGTCAATTTACTTCACACTATAGTCTGTGAAGTGGTTTGAGATGCTTCAAAGACCTGATAAATCGTTATATCAAATGCAAGGAATATTATTATTATTAATAGTATTATTATTATCATCATTCAATTGATTGTTGAAAAGGGAAACCAAGGGAAATCCATGAACAACACTCAGTCCCTGAAGATTCCCTTTTATCATCATAACTGTCACTATTCAGGAAGTTTAATGTCATGGATGAATCATCCATAGGGTGAGTTAGCTCAGGTGAAGGTCAGTCACTGGTTTTCATCAGCAGTTATATCATATTGCTTGTTCACAGTAGGCTTTCTCGTTATGTCAATGGTCAGATTGGTAACTTGGGTACTTCAATTATAGACACAAAATCCATTTGTTTTCCCCCACAACTATATGATGCAAGACATCCAAATGTTTCCAGAATGTGCAGGAAGCTTGCAGTACCTTCTGCTAGTTTATTACTGCAGACTTTGCCCGATTGCATTAAGTATACATGAAAAAAATTGGTGCCTTAATAATTGACGGGATGTTTTCTGACTTGCGTATGCACAAATTAGTTACAGATGTTCTCTCCACACTCACGTTGTGATGAAGCTGTACACATGGTGATTTTCTTCGCTGCACTTTTCCCCGAGCAAAGTGGCTTCACTCCTGGTGATATATACAGTGAGGTGGAGTGGGATTCTTCAATCCAGAATAAACCTTCACGGTATCATGAGCCAACATTTACACTGCGCAATTATGGTGCAATACATCGCAGTGATTTTGCCATCAAACAATCCACTGTAAACGCAATGTTATAGTGAAGGATTTGAATACTTCATACACATTTCAATGGTTTGAAACTTACATTTACTTTCTGCAATCCCAGGAAGTATTATTAAAATAACAAAGCTCTCTGAAACACCCTGTTCAGTTTACAGTAGCTGTAAGTGAAACTAATAATAAGTCTGTTTTGATCAAAGTTTAGTCTTACACAGGCCCGAACTATTATGAGTCTTGAGCCAACACATTTATTTACAGTTACCCCACTAGAGCCAACTTGAAATAGAATAAAGCTTTAAATCCTCGGATTTCCAACTATAAACATGGCAAGCAGTGAGTGCAAAAGGAGACCAAACATGTCATTACTGCACTGTTGTACTACTGTGTTTTTTTATTTATCTTTGCGGCAACAACTTTTTCAGGTGTTCAGTGATCTATCTCATCCATTCATACTTACCTCACAGCAACGCCATGATGTTTCTGATAACAGACTGGCTAAAGGCAAATGAATACAATTATTCTTATCATAACTTGAATATTATCAGTTGTGTTTGTATCAGGCAATTCAGCTGTCAAAGCCATATTGATTCAATGGCGATAAGCACTTCAGCTGGTTTGATATGACACTTGAAAGGTCAGTGATAAGTTGAATGTTTAAGGAGAATACTTCAAGAACACACTTCCACTGTTAACCTAGCAGTGCCTTATCTAATCATCCAAAAGTAGTTCCCAGACAGTTTACAAAGGAAATACTGTCTCATGTTGATCTTAGAATAGTTTGCTGTTTCTCAATATACTTGTGCAAAAGGTATCAGAGTTGTTAGTCTTTCAGAGTGACATCAGTGATGAAGAGCACACTGACTATCAGTGCCTGCTCTGACAACCTCTATCAACGGAGCTAAGGACCCAATACTGGAGTGTAATGGGTAATGATAATACCTAACTGGAATTTACTGTGAGTGACCTTCCTTTGCCTCCTTCTTCAACCACTCCTTCAGCCATGCTCCTACCTCTACTTTCCCTGCCTTCCACCCTCCCTGATCCCAACCCCCCCACACCCCTCTCACTCCGCTTGGGTCCAAACTCCTGACTGTCCAGCAGCTTGGGACGTCCTCCCGACGTGAAAGGCACCATAAAAATGTAATTTGGAACTACACTGTATGGAGACTTCTTGCAGTAATCAAAAGGATGTTACATCAACCCACGGGAACTCTGCTGAGAGAATAGATTGTATTGAAGTGGAGCTCTGAGCCTGACTGGGTAAGTAAATAATCCCAGTCAAAATTGCCACATGTTAGACCTCATTTGGAACCTTAGAATTAACAGGGGACATTGTTGTGTGAACAAAAGTCTTAAGTCATTTCAAAGCAGTTGTGAATCCATGTCCAGTTGAGTTGTGAACTGTTTTGACTAAATCATCAGGCTTACAACATTATTATTAAACTGTGCGACAGCCAAGTTTAAACGTTAACTGAGGTAGATGTGTGAAAACTTTCTTCTTCCAAACACATAACCCCACGCTCACACTGTAAAGTCATAGTTCAGAAATTACAGTACTGCAGATCTGAATTATGCGCATTACCCTATTTATTCTGGTGAGTAATCTTTTCAAAGTGCAATGAGCCTTGTAGTCTTATCTGTCCACTATAGTTGGACTTGTGTGAATTATCCAAATGAGACAATGCAGAAATCAGAATTGAAAAGGAATAAAATGATGCAATAATCCAATCCAACATGACATTTTTTTTAACGAAACAGCCAACAGAACTCCTCATTGAATTTTAACACGTAGAGAAGTATTATTATTAAACCCCACTGTGCATACATGTATGCTGTTTTTGGCTAAGTGCGTGTAATAAAAAAAGACTTTGCAACAGTAATTCAACTTTATATCTTTAATCTGCAGTTGTCTTGCCAATATAGTGCAGAGGGAATACAAAGAGAGGAAAAGATAATTCAGTAACATTCAACGATGTGAAACTATATTATGAATCGTATATAACACAAAGATGTAAACATGGGCACTTTCTCCCTTGAGCCTTTTTTTACTGTAGGACATTATCTGGGTAGTTAGTGACCTTGTTTAAATGCTGTCAGACGATTCTGCAATGAGAAGGAGCCACTTTTCTCACACGAGGATCTTATGTACCCGACTGCATGCTGCATGAGTGTTTCACCTCCTACAGTCTCAATCTTTATGGCCACTCATAATTATACCCTGTTTGCACTAACAAATGGGTGTCAAAGCTGTCTGAAATTAGGCTGCCATTTCACATTGCAAACTCTTACAGGGTCAAAACCCCCAGCAGAGACTGTTCCCACAGAGCAAGTACAATTAGAAGGCATGTGGAGTATAGTGGGTAGAAACAGACAGGTAGACTCCACATTGCATTATTGCTGGCACCTCGAAAGTATGATTGCCATTAATTTCACTGCTCCCCGCCATGTGTAAACACCTCAAAATATTCCTTCACCACACAACTTGTTTGAACAGCTATTGAAGTTCATTTAAAAATTAAATTGACGTGAATAATGAAATCCAATCTGGACATGTGTTAGCACAATTGCACAATCGAAAACACTCACAATATACATGCCTCAGACAGAATCCTGTTGACTAGCTTCAGAGGCCTGCTCGATGAACATGCACACATGCAGTTTAACTTCAGTGCCTCACAAGCATAAATAGTGGCAAAGCTAACTGAAAGGAAACCTACATTTTTGGTTGTTATTTGTACACTCAACATCAACAAAAACTTGTATTGATACTGTGGCCTCTCAAGTGGGCCAGCGTCTCGTAGCACTTAAGAATGGCGGAGGCTGACACAGAACGATGCATTCATTCTTACAGTAAACTAGGAAAACAATAATAGCAATACTAAAAAAAAATCCCTGCATTTGATATAGCACCTTTTACATTGTGAGGGTGCCTCAAAGTGCTTCACAGAATTTACTGTAAAGTATAGCGACTGTATTTTGCAGTCAAACACAGCAGCCAATTTGTGCACAACAATGTCACACAAACAGCCAGTAAGTGAATGGCCAATTTCATCTAGGGTTTGTTGATCAGTACTCTGAGAGAAACTCCCTTCTCTTTTCAAATAGCTCCATGCGATCTTTAACGTTCACCTGACCAGACAGATGAGCCATTGATTGAACATTTCAATCCCAATTTTTTTTTTTAAAAACTGTACCTGTATATATATACATACTTAATCTGAAGGATTGTATCTCTGACAATACAATGTTAAGTCTTGTATCATATTGGTTAAAGCACTCGCCTTGCAATCAAGAGCACCAGGGTTTGATTGCCGGCAGGTAGAAATGTTGGGTAAATTTTCTTATTCCACTCGTTTCTGTTCACCTACCAGTTAAGTAAGAAATTTATTGTTAGTCAAATGATAGATTGCTTTTCCAGAGGTAATAAACCCTTCAAAATAAACAAATAATACAGTAATAATTTGTTCACTCAATCAACGATTGTTTGTGGGACACTGCTATCCACAATTGGCTGCACTCTAGCTCACAGGTCCCACATGGAACCAACAATCTTCTGGTTCAGAGGAGAGAGTACTACTAACTGAGCTAGGTTGATTCCCAGCATCTGTAGTATTTTGTGTTTTGTTTAAGTTGAAACCTTATATGGGTTTACCCATGCATAACTCAGTGGAAACAGTTTTCTCACACTATGCATTTATTGTTTAAATGTGGCTCATTACAACCGCAACAACAACAAAATGACATTTATAGAGCACCTTTCACGTCGGGAGGACGTAAGTATCTGGAGAAGATTTCCACATCATTTGTTTGGATTTAGCCATTTAATATACAAATCCAATTCTATTTAAAAACAGTAACTAAAGTGGGATTCGCAACAATCATATCTTTCAGATACAAACTGGTCACTCACTTCATGACTGGCTGTGAGAGATAGCTGTACGTAAATTGGTTGCCATGTTGACACTTTGCAGTAATTTTTTTAAAGTGTTTTGAAATGGCTCGTCGATGTGACAAGGCTTCATATCAAAATGCAAGCATTATTATATTATACGTTAATTCATTACAATAAATCTTACTTCCTGAACAATCTATCTTTGTGTTGTTTTATTGGCTTGGCTTTCGACCAGCTTTTTTGACAGCCTCTCCGAGCCATTATCTTAGCCGAGATGACCACTGGACGGAAAGAATGTTAGCCACACTGAACCCTAGTGAGACCTCTCCCATCCCAAGCACCATCTCCTGTTTGCTTCCTCTTGCGCTCATTGTGTGGGCTCTGGTCACACTAAGTGAAACCTTGTCACTGTGCCTGCTTTGGCTTTTGGCCTAGTAATGTGGGATTTATCACGGAAAATAGGTGAACATGGTGGGAGTTCTGCTCACTATCTTGTCGGAATCTTTGATCTTGAGCTGCTTCCTGGAACAAATCCTACTTATTGCCACAGCAACTGCAAATGGAAGATCAGGGTTGCTTTCCAGGTGAACTTGATACTTTCTGCCATTTCTATTGCAGGGTAGTGAGTGCCAGTTAATGGTGCATCATTAATGGGAACATTTCTTAGTATGAGACATTCCCTCAGGCATCAGTTGATTCCCGCTATATTTAAATCGACGCTGATAGCTGTTGCTTAATGGGGAATACTTTTACAAATGAATAAGTTCATTTCCACCAGGCTGTCCCAATTAAAAGGTGTCAGCCGTAATGATTGTTTTATGATTTTTCGTTAAAAAATGGGATTATTACAAAGGTTGCTGTATTTTGAGTTGTGATTATTAAGTAATCAAACTCCACATTCTCCAAACAATAGAAATCAAAGGATTGAAATTAGTGACACAGATAAGAAATGGTTAATCAAGTTATAAGCCCCGATTTTATGTTTCAGTTATCAACATTTGAGTTTCCTTTGACAATATCATGAGGGCAGAAAAAACAAAGCCACACTTTGAATATTACTTTTGTTGAGTAATTTTCTAATGGTCTGAAAAATGTCTACAGCTGGATGCACACATGTTCTTTTAACATTCAGACAGTAAATGCGGAGCCCCATGCTTAATGTATAGAATCAGACTTCTTTTAACCACTAAAATTACAGGTGATATACAGATTTAAATCATAGGGCTGGCTTGTAGAAGAAAATTGTTCTAATGATGGGTCTAGGATCGAGATGCAGCTTTCTGTATGATGGGTAGTTAAGGCATCGGAAGGCAGCTGCACCTGCTTCTGTGCAGCTACACAGCACTTAATGATATCTGATGATATCATTAGGCAAAGTGTTCATAAACAGATGTTGAGATGGTGCTTAAATGCTGTCAGCTGAGCTGATGTCTGCCTGAAACAGTATTATTTATATAGAACATTTACGTTTGTTATGTTAATAACCCTGCTATTAGCTGTTGTGATGTTGTGGTAGGAATATAAATGCAGTCAATGGGAACAGGAACATCTTTACTCCTGTTGGTGAAGTTTACTGTGCCATTAGGAGAGAAATTAACAACGAACTAATTACAATAAGCTTTTAAATGATGTCAAGGTTTGGAGTTAACTTTGGGGCTATTAGTAATTTGTGATTTCAAAAAAATTAACCAGAAGTTCAATTTGTAAAAATGCAAAACCACAGCTTATTATTTTACAGCATGTTATTTCAACATGAATGTCTTGGTGCGTTGACGATCAAATGTTTATTACAATGTACTTAATTATTTAATGTTCATTAGTATGTAATTTGAAATAAATCATAACCTTGGTAATGTGCAATGTTGCCACCAATCTTCTCATAGTGAATACTAATACAAAACTCCACCAGTTCACCAGATTTTAGTGGTTAAATAGATCAGTCAATAGTTCAGTGACATTTTTACACTTCGATATAAAAGCAAATCTAGTCAACGTGAAGCTGTTATCAACAAAAGGCTGTTTCTTCAAGGCAAGGTATCAGTCTGGCTCAGTTGGAAGCACTCCTGTCTCCGCGGCAGAGTTGTAGGTTCAGGCCTCGCGCCATGACTTTCACATTCACAATAGACCAGGCTGACACTCCAATGCAATGCTGAGGGAGCATTGCACTGTCAGAGGTGCCGCCCTCCAGATGAAGAAGGAAACCGGTGTCTTATCTGCAAGTGAAAGTTAAAGATCACATGCCACTATTCGAAAAGAGAAGGGAGTTTCTCACTGTAGTCCTAGCCAAGAATCCCCCACGTAAAATTGGTGATTTGCTTCATGGCTGTTTGTGGGACTTTACTCTCTGCAAATCAGT
The DNA here is from genome assembly GCA_035084275.1 of Hydrolagus colliei. Lineage (NCBI taxonomy): Eukaryota > Metazoa > Chordata > Chondrichthyes > Chimaeriformes > Chimaeridae > Hydrolagus > Hydrolagus colliei. The sequence goes on along the minus strand of CM068747.1, from coordinate 15,769,821 downwards.
TGTCAACAAAATACACACTTTGCCATGATTCCTGGGAAGTGCTTTGAGACATCCTCACAATGTGCTAAGCACGACATCAAATACAAAGATTATTAGACTGCTAAGTTGAACAAAGTTACTTAAACCTTTCATGGATCACTGCTGTTATAGGCCAAAGCTGTTAGATTATATACAGTTTGGGCACCATACTGCCAGAAGAAGATTAAAGTGTAGGATAGACATCAAATCAAAGCAGAATCATCCTTGAATGTACAGCTCTGACTTTATGAAAGAGGAGATGAACGTATTCATATTAGAAAATAAATGAATGGGAAGGAGAGTGTAACCCAGGTCTTCAAAATGGAGAAAGGCATTAATGAACAGATGCTTTTATAATTATTATTTCAGAACAATAGACAGTGACAATGATATTGTGGGAGAATACACAGTGAGTCCAAAAAAAAGAATTAATCTAAACTTCAGAGTTCGCTTGTAGCTCAAAACCCATCAGGTATGCAAATGTAGTAATGTAACAACAACTTGCATTTATATAGCTCCCTTCATGCGAGGTCTTGTAACGCTTAATGCAACTGGTTAGAATAGGATCTCAATGTTGCCTTTTGCAGGGTTCAAGTATCAGTATGATGCCTTAACTGCAATATTAACAGATAAACCCTCACAGTATTTAAATCAGAATATGACTTAAATATTAACAATTTGCAATATTAACAGCTGAAAAAAAGTGCCAAGCAATCTTGAACAGGGCAATTAATAAAGCACTGAGTAGTTAAGATTAGAATTGGGATTTGTACTCGACTCGAAGTCGGCAAAAAAATTGTCACTTTCAATTAATGTTCTATCCTCTGAGGAACATTTACTGTAAATGAAGAGAGTTACATTACGGTGGCTTTTTTTTCCCCAAATTCTCGTAAGAGATCTAATATGTCAAACTGCGCTTTCTGTATACTTAATAGAACTGCTTCACAGCATAGCAGTTATCATCATAATCCTTTACCAGCTGGTCTTTCTCCCATTGCTTACCTTATCTATCCAGTTCTCCCATGTATAGGAATACGTGGGTGTGCTAAGTCCATATCGTTTAGTCACATACAAACTGACTACCAAAGTCCTTTGATACTGTATTGTCGTGCTGCCTTGACAATATGTTATACCTGACTGAGCGCGTCAATTTTATCCACTTCTCCATGAGCATGTTAGCAAAATGTCTCCCAAATAGGTATTTCTAAGAAGAAAATCTTTTTTTTAAAAGGCTCAGTTAAATTGGTATTAGTACATTTATTTACAAATTCATACCTTTTAATCCACCACCTCCACACAGATATAAACACATGCAGACAGACATGCTGTGCTGAATGGCTGATAAGACTAGTGTTTAGCCTCCTGTTTTCAGGATGTTAAAGGACTGACTGCTGGCAAATAGCTCATGGTTTGAACACTGAACAAAACTATCTGTATTTTATGTGCAAACTACAGATAATAATAATAATAATTGTTGCACCTTATCACATCTTCAAGATGTTTCAAAGCGCTTCACAGAATGTACAGTAAAGTGGAATGGCTATATCTTTTGTGGGCAAAATGCAGCAGCCAATTGCACACAGTTGTGTTCCACAAATAGTCATGGATTGAGTGACCAAATTATTATTATTGTATTTATAACGCTTTATCATATCTTTTTTTTTTGGTGGGATTATTATCCCAGGATTGCGATCCGCCAATCGATTAACAAGACGTAAATCTAGTGACAGATGAATCACTTATAATTTGGATTTAAAAAATTGAATACCTTGTAGAAAGTCATATCCTTGACTACAGTTGACCACCATTAAGTGTCGTGCCCTTGATGAGTGGGTATTGCCTTCACCAATGCTTGAGCTGGATTGCTAAGTAAATTTGCAAAGATGAAGAGTGCTCCACTGTCTTTTAACAACTGTGCCATTTAGCCCTTGTTCAATGTTAATTACTTTAGCATGTAGTGGTGACAATAGCATAAGTTTGATAAATTTGTGTGAACTCACTTAAACTCATGCTATTAGATGTTTAAGAGAGGTATGAGGAGCAGAAGAAACATTTTAAAGAAAGCACTAAAGGTTGATAGATGAAATATACATTATCTAAAATTCAAAGTGGAAAAAAATTAGGGAATATATTTTATCTTTTTAATAAAATGATGCTACCTTTCCAATTAGGAGACATTAGACTATATCTTGTATAATATATTAATATATTATCTAAAGTGAATGGCATTGTTAATCACAGTCGCGCCCAGAATGACTTAGCTTCTGTGCGCTGAATGTTAATTTTGCAAAACATTAATTTCAAAAGATTTTACAGCAGTGAAATTGTAATTAAATATTAATGTCACATGTTATTGCAGTACCACGTTTATTAGACCTTTCCATACTTGGACCTCACTAATCTGTTTTCCTATTTGTCTGCTTGTCACCCATGCTAAAGACCTTAATATCTGAAACCAAACCCTTGTCCTTTGGCTGCCTCACAGCATAAAGACCTTTGTTCTTGGCCAGCTCTCTCTGGGAAATCTATTGCTGAGAAATTTATATGTAAAAACACAAAATTATTTGATTGACGAGTGAGATATATGTTTCTCACAGTGAATACTTTGTGGTCTGATTTTGGGGCTGCAGTTTAAGAACAGGCTGAAGATTTATTTTTTGGTTGCTTTTTAAAAAAAAAACAAGGATAAATCTGGATTGTCTGATTACGGTCAGCATCTCTTCACTTGCATCTTGTTTCAGGTTCTCGCTTGTATGTTCCCTGCTAGATAGTATATAGACTGTAGCATTTTATGGTAGAAAAGGTAGCTACAGTATTTAGTGCATTGTATATGTGCTGATTGTCTGGAAGAGCAATCCATTTAATAATAATAATCATAACAATAATAACAACAACAGTCCTTGCATTTGATATAGCACCTCATCACATCTTCAAGACATTTCAAAGCGCTTCACAGAATATACTATAAAGTGTAGTGACTGCGTATTTTGTGAGTGAACTGCCTGGTTTGTTATGCACACTCCCTGCACTTTCCCCACATCATTTTCCACTTCTTTTTCAATAATTTGTCTAAGTTGCTTTTCAATGTTTATGAATTCTGCTTCTATCACTGTATTTAGGTGGGCATTCCATGTCCTAACAATCCCCTGTGTGAAATATTTTCTTTTAACCCCTTTTGGGGGAATTTTGGTGACAATTTGTATTAAACGAGTACTTATTAGATACCACTCGTGTGGTAGTTTTTACCATTAACAATGCCTGAATTGGTAAAAAGCAGTGTTGGATAGATTTAGCAGATTTCATCTTGGATGGCAAATGGGGCACTATAGTTGGTCGCAACATCCCTGTACTAATGAAGGTAAAGATCAGTCAGAATTCCTGATCCTGAATAATATCCAGTTACCCATGCTGGAAAGTATGTGCGTATGGATGTCAAGCGAGACTAGGAATGAATTTGAACATGCTATTCCCTCAACACCTCTATGGCTGAGTAGCCTTCTGACACTCACCATCTGGGCTGACACATGAAGAATGACCACTTGGATGAGGTAGTGGGAGAGATAGTGGCATATGCAGAGTTTGTCCCAACGTGAGTAAATGCCTACAGCAGAAGGCAAAACTGAAATGGGATAGAAAAACAAATACTTTTTTTCGTGAGATAGTTTTGCAAACTATGTAAATAATAAGAGTAATCTTCTCTTCGGTCTGTAGTTTAGCATTACACACCTAAGCAGTAAATCAATGTCCATTTTCCCATCCACCAAGGTTAAATTAACTCTTCATCTGAAGGAACAGCTCATTGTAATAATTTTAAATTAACTTAAACACCTCTTGCAGTGTACATGTAAAGCAGCATCATAAAAATAATCATTTAAAAAATAATAATAATCACTGTATTTGATACAGAACTGTATCACGTCTTCGAGACATCCCAAAGCGCTTCACACAATATACTGTAAAGTGAATTGATTGTATACTTTGTGGGTGCAACACGGGAGCCAAAATATGGTAAGTATGCACAGCTAATCACATTCAAAGGTTGTGCAGGATCTAAGACTCACTTCACCGAGTCGCTCTGCACACTTTTGCATTTTGACAAGGTGACCGTTTCAGGACATCTGACTTTTTGATATTTTAACTATTCTTTTCATTTCATATTTGAGACACATAGTTTGAAACAAAAACGATGAAGGTAGAAAATGCTGGAGATATAAAAGAAGTCGGGATGAGTACATAAACAGTTTGGATAAGACCCTGCGATCAGGACTGAAATAATCTTTGCAGAATAGAGGAGGACTCAAAGGATCATGAAATTCTTACTCAGGCCTGGGTGTTAATCACTTCCTTTGCTACATTACTGATGGTGGTGCTGTTACTTTCAGCTCTCTCCAAGAGAGAGAGAGAGAGAGAGAAATCATTGATCTAAATGAATTATTTCAATTCCAAATGAAGGGTCATACCTGAAATGTTAATGGAATTGCTGTGGATATCTCATCTTTAGTTCAGCTTTCAGCATTGTTCTTTTTTTAATCTCTGAAACAGAATCATGTTTTCTGTGACCCCAAAATGTGGTAATGTATAAAGGCATAACTTGGAGCTTTTCACAAACAAATAATCGTATTATCTGTGTATATGAAACACTGATAACAAAACTTGTAGCAGATACTAATAAACCAAAAGAGAAGACATGCCCAGAGACATTAAAGTCTGCATTAAAGACTTAACTTTTTTTTAATCACTCATATATAAAACAAATCTTTCTCTGCATCTGTTTCAATTGGATTTCAAACAGCAAACAGATGTGACTCTTCTGTCTTGTGCAGAATAAGATGCCAGTAAGACATAGAATACAGCCCAATCCTCTTAGGATTTTTTTCCAGCTATAAATACTTGCTGTAAATTGAAATTGCTATTATAAGGTTTTCATCTTTCTACTCATTCAATTTGATGCCAATGTTACTTTCTGGGATAAATTGCTCTTAAGAGAAAGCATAGCTGTTTAATATCTTGCCCTTAACCCCCAACTGCAGTCAGTATGGAAATAGAAAATGACAACTCAATTTACTGTTTGGGTGTCTCACTTATTTCAATGTAACTTGGTTTTGCAAGACTATTTTTCAAAAATATTCTTCAAGAGTGGCGTGGGTCAGCTACAGAGATGTGTTGCTGTAAAGGTAAGCATCTCATCTGTTGGTTGGGTTCTGTCCACATTAACTGTGGTCCACATGTCTTCTTCATGGAGGTACATAGAGACTGTCACCCATGGTGGTCCATTATCTGTATCCCATTTTCATGGTGGTCCAGTGGTGGAGTGTCTGGTTTTGATAGTTCAGAGTTATATTGGTACCTCCCTCCCTTTCATACGGTTGTTGGGTGATTGTTTTCACTGCTGCTGTGGTGGCGATTCTTGTCTTGATGATTGTCTGCCGCGTTTCGCCCCCATAATATCCATTCAATGCACTTTACAGTATATTCTCTGAAGCGTTTTGAGACATATCAAAGCTATGAAAAGGCACAGTATCTATTGCAAGGAAATATTATTATTATTGGCCTTTTTTTTCAATGGTGGATCATCAATGGCTGACTGTCTGCAGGTTCAGTGTGTGCATTTGCTCTGGCAGGTTTAGTTGTTCTGATACTCGATGCAATAATATGAGGTTCCCTGATGAGATGTACTGGAGTCAGAGTTCCCTTGTACTGTAGTGAGTGAAAGCCAGCCCAGTGTTTGGGCAGCAATCTGGGGCATACATCCAAGATACCCTGGTGTACTGGGGCATGCACCTGAGTTTTCTGGCAGCCGGGTGCAGTGGCAGTTGGTATTGTCAGAAGAATGAAACCATGGGATTTTGAAAGAGCAGTAATTATTTATGTTTAATTCCCCTCCCCATTACATCTACGCTGTCAAAGTGGCACGATCTGGGCCGCTGACTTCACAGCTGCTGTCAATGGTGCTCTGACTCTGGTCAACAGGAGAGGTGCCATGGTGCACCAACCATCCAAGTTTCCACCCTCCCTGCTTTACTGCTCCACCTAGTGGTACAGCCACAGTTCCTTGTAAGGAGCCCAGGCCAGCAACTTAGAGCTAGGTTATCGACAGCTGAGGCGCTGTGTTCAAAATGCAGACTCTCCCTGATTTCAGCTATCAAATGCTCACCTTGTCTGAAATAACAGGCCGCTCATCATAATTAATAATGCAATAATAATAATAATAATCCTTGCATTTGATATAGCGCCTTATCAGGTCTTCTAGACGTCTCAAAGCACTTCACAGAATATACTGTGAAGTGAATTGACATGCACGTTTTGTGAGCAAAATGCGGCAGCAAATTGCACACAGGAATGTTCCATAAATGGTCATGGATTAAGTGACTAATTTACTATTATTTTTGAAGGAATTATTCCCCCCGGAAAAGTAATCCATCAATCGACTAAACAACCTGGTTCCTATTTACTGCTGGATGAACAGAGGCATGAGGAGTAAGGAAACTTGCTGTGTGGTTTCAAAAAAGGGATATGAAATGTAAACAAAAATATGCAGTACCAGGAAACACATTCTATGCTGAATGCTATTGACAAATATTGGAGGAAAGAAAGGCAGAATGAAGCTTAATTCTCCCGGGTTCTGTTTCAGTAACAATAAAGAGACACAAATCAAAGTTACAAGTTTTTAGTTTATTCAGTAGATTCTATTGCTCTGGCAGGTTTAAAAAAGGTTGCAGGTCTGTGCAATCCGTCCATTTTGTTTTGCCATCATATTTAGGATGTCGTCTTTAAATGCATTAGCTTCAGCGTATTGGTGTTGATAATAAAATCATAATTCTTGCATTTGATACAGTGCCTTATCACATCTTTGATGTGTCTCAAAACGCTTCACAGAATATACTGTGAAGTGAATTGACTGTATTTTGAGGACGAAACCCTTGTACTGCTGTGAGTGATCATAGTATGCTTGACGTTTTAGTCAGTTATTATTTTTCTGAATAATGCCAATGTTATCAATGTGGGAGGGGAATGGGGGAGCAGTGCATCAGTCTATAAACGGAGCTCAGTAATTTCCAAATTGGCACACAATGACATTTTCCAGCCCTGTTTTACCTTGATTTTATACCTTGTCACAACAGATGCATTATTTTCCCCCCATTCTCTCTATGACTGAACTCCAACTGATTGTTTCATCTGCACAGGTTCAGAATGAGCCCTGATTCCTTGGTAAGTTTGTTGGGCTGTATTACAAAGCAATGTTTGATATTAATGCATCAACAGTCTTCACAAATGAAATGCAAGATAAAATCATATTCTAATTTGCCATGTTTAAACATTAGCATGAATATTTTTAAATGTACTGCATTAATAATGCATCTGCTGTATAAATAGGACACACAACTCAAGACTGATACTTTATGAGATTAAACCCGTGAGCGAGGCCTATAACTCACTCACACTTGCACTGCTTGGTGATTTATTTCCCAGGAAACCACTGCTTTGCCATCATGTGTTGCACGCATATTCAATTGTGAATGAAATGGCCCAAATATATGTGTCAGGACACCAGCTTTACTCAGGCTCCAAGTTGAGGTTATCCTCGTACTCTTTAGTTCAAAAATGTTGTAAAAGGAAGACATCATTTAATAATCCCTTCAAAAAATAATAATTTGGTCACTCAATCCAATGTTTGTAGGACACTGGTTTGTGCATATGTGGCTGCCGCATTTTGCCCACAAAATATAGTCAATTCACGTTGCAGTATATTCTGTGAAGCGCTTTGAGACATGCTTTGAAGCATCCTGGCAGTATGATAACGCATTTCATCAATTGCAAAGAGTATTATTATTTATTATTATTATTAAAATGTATTCAGTGAAATTCTTGAACTCTTCTTAAACAAAGGTAAATGTAAATATGAACTTTGATTTTGGTGCGTTTCTGATTTGCTTCTGTCCAGTAGATTTTCACCATTTTAAAGTTAGTGACCAGAACAGATTGACCCTCCAAGATCAGTAAATTTACCACTGATCAGAGAGCATCATTCCTAGGGGCAAATCCTCAATCTAATCTTGTGATTATCCTGTAATATTTTCATCACATCACAAAGGCAAGACCAGCAAAACAAAATGTGCACTACAGCTGCATAGTGTGAAATCGGCGCAAAACAGAAATAAGGAAATAAATGTTAAGATGGTTGAAAAGAATACTTGCCAATGTTGAAAGTTGGGGCAGAGGAAGCAGCAAACTGAGGGTTAAACACGATGGCGGGTTAGATCTCGCCTTGATTTAAAAATACAATAGTTGTTTCTGTGGCTTCAGCTAAATGAATCCTGGCCCTTAAAGCCTTGCCATTTATGCTCATCTGTCCTGATCCCAGAAACCCTCCAGACAGGCTGCATGGCTCGCAAAGAGAAATGGTCATTAGGTACCAAGGCATCATCTTATTTGAAAACACGGATGTATTCTGGTGCCTCTAAAAGCCTGTAATTATTGTCATCAGAAGAGACAGCGGTGCTTTGCAAGGTAATTTAATAACCTTTAGCTTTCAACTAAGGGAATGCCTCCCCAGAGAACTAAGGTGCCTCTGTGCCATGCATTTGTCAAGCCCTGACCTTTAATGGTTTGGGAGAGAACAGTTGGCCACAGAGTGGTGTGCAGGAGGCATTGTTAATGTTGTTGCTTTGTTAATTGATGCTACACCTAGCATTTCAGCAGTGGGGCTGGGATATTGGAATACAGAAAAATGGCTTGAGGGAATTGAAAGAGGGATGACAAACAGAGCAGAGGTGCCTTACAGGAACCTTAAGCAGAAGGTAGAACCAATTTGATATTTGCTGGTTACCAACCTCAGTGTTTCCTTTCAATTTTAGTAACTGTCTGAGTGGTTATCAAGATCTTCAGTCCCCATTCTTAACTGATTGCAGGAAGGGGGAGGAGGTAGCAGCTTTGGGGGGATGGTGGGAGACAAAGGAAGTGTTGAGGTTGAGGTTACAGCTGTTTGTGTTTTAAATTTGTCTTCCCCCCAAAAAAAAGTACAGTCCATTTGCCTATCTATACTGTATATCGGCAAATTGACTATACTTTTATATACTGTATATGCCTCATGTGAATCAATCTATTGGATTTATTTATTTTGTTAACACTTTGAGGCCCACAAATAATTATTTAAATGTATATTTATGGTCGTGTATTATTTGATCCAAAACATCCTATCAAGTTATGAATATTAAAAAGGAGATTTCGAGACATGCTCAATTCCTCGTGGACATTTCTTAATTTGATACCTTCTTGGGTGGGTGCAGAGGGGCCAGGGAGGTAAGAGAAAAGTTGTGTTCCTGATCTAGTTTTGACATAGCTGATGATAATATTCCCCTTGTACCAGCAACACATACGTATGTATGCCCTGTGATACATTTCAGCCTACACCTATCCAAATAATCAACAACAAAATTACATTTGTAGAATGGCTTTCACGTCAGGAGAATGTCCCCATATGCCCAATCACACATATGGTGAAACAGATACCTGATATAATAATGCCCGGCAAGATCTTGAACAGAAAACTGTTCCTTTTTTAACTCCAGACTCCAGACTGCCCATTATCCTGTAACTCATAGTAATTACTTAGAGATCAGCATCAGTGAAGAATTCTGAGCTAGTTAAACAGCTGCCTTCTCAATCAGGGTATCCTATACATAATAGTAATCCTTGCATTTGATATAGTGCCTTATCACATCTTCGAGACGTCACAAAGCGCTTCACAGAACGTGAATTGACTGTATATTTTGTGGGAGAAATGCAGCGGCCAATTGCCACATCAGTTGTCCCACAGACAGTCATTCAAGGAATGGGATAGGTTTTAATTAAAAGGGAGATAATACCCTAAAACTATCAAGTGAATTAACGTGTTAAGCACACTGTCAAATAACTGAGTCTCGGTATAAGCTTGGATAAAATGCCTTTGGTGAATCAGTCGATGGGATTTGTCTTGGTAACTTTGAGTCACCTGCAAAAATCTATTCAATTTTTGAATTTTTTGAACATATATTCGGCAAAAATACATCATATCAAGTTATTAAGGCTGAATGACTCTCTAGCATCACTGTAACAAGAAGAGCATCTAAGAGCTCATTTGAGTACTGTATGTGGCTTTACATTTTTTTTTGGTATATACTTGGAGTCCTGTAGCTCAGTGGTTAGAGCACTCGCCTTGCAAGTGGGTGACCTGGGTTCAATTCCAGGCAGGCCGAAACCTTGGGCAAGTTTCCTTACTCCACACATCTGATAATAATCCTCGAAAAAAAATAAAACATTTGGTCGCTTCAATTCACGATTGTTTGTGGGACACTGATGTGCGCAATTGGCTGCCATATTTTGCCCACAAATATACAGTCAATTCACTTTACATTATATTCTGTGAAACGCTTTCAGACGTCTAGAAGACAACTGCACCCACATCAGTTACTTCCGACATGAAAGGCACTCTATAAATGTAATTTTGTTGTTGTTGTTGCAAAAGGTTTCAACCTGATCAGCAGATTCCAAAACAGTGGAATTGCTGTACAGCAATGTGTTGTGAAAATGAAAGTTATTCTGTGGCTCTTAAACTTTGAGTTGTTCATACTAATTAATTAATGCTCCAGTCACCTACCATTTCCGGTAATGGTTTGTCAAGGTAATATTTTCAAAGTAAAGAAACTAGGTACGAACCATATGAAATCAATTTTACTGTTAACTGTTGCATTGTCACACAGTTTCTGTAATCTTCGCTGTGTTGTTTAAAACAAAACTACCCGATGTTCCCAACAATGTTGTGATGAGCTCAATTGTAGTGCGCAATTGACTAGCGAGTTTTGTCCACAAAATATACAGTCAATTCATTCCACAGTTTTTGCATTTTTGTTCACTTTACATTATATTCTGTGAAGTGCTTTGAGTCATCTCAAAGACATGATTAGGACTACATCAAATGCAAAAATTCTTCTTATTATTATTAGAACCATTCCCACTCTGCAAAAGCTCTGAGTTGGATATGAATGTGTATCTTTGAATGGGACTCCAATTAACTTCTGGCATTGATTTTGCAATTGGGCATTGGAAACTAATCATCTGCACCTACATCAGTTACACTGATTCTTTCACTGGGTTTCAAATGCTTTGAATTTAAATGAAAGCAATCCATGCAATAACATTGATGCAGTAACGCATATGCCACTGACAGGATAGCGAGCGGAGGCAAAAGACAGCGTAACGATAAAAAAAAACTAACGGAACTGAGCAAAGATAAATCTAACCCACTACATAATTCCTGACCACTGTGTCGGAACCTTCACATCAGTGTGAGGACAGTGCACTTTGTAATGAACATGGCAGAAGCTTACCCTTTAGACTAAACATGCTGGCATTACTCCAGATAAATGCAGGAAGATTTCACAGGATTTATTTTCATTGGGGAAAACTCCTTGTAATAATCCTTGCTTTGGAAAGTAATTCTCTCCTTCCCCCACTTCCCACTAGACTGTATCATTTATTGGTTTAACCCTTTCACAACAACAACAACAACAACAACAACAAAGTTATATTTGTACAGCACCTTTCGCGTCGGCAGGATGTCCCAGGGCGCTGGACAGTCAGTGTTCTGGTCCCGAGCTGCAGGTTGGGATTGGGCAGAGTAGAGGGGGGGAAGTGGGGCACAAATATTCAGTGCATTTTGCCCACAAAATATACGGTCAATTCACTTTACAATATATTCTGTGAAGAGCTTTGGAACATCTCAAAGACGTGATAAGACGCTATATCAAACGCAAGGATTATTATATTATTATTGTTTAATTGAGTTTTGCTTTTGATTATATAAAGTACACATAACTCAGTGCAAAACTAACTTTAAATTGGGGCTGCACTAATCAGTGAGTTGTGAACAAAATGCATCCACTTAAATAGAAAACACATGAAAAAGATATACAGTACAAAACTATGCAGAATTCACTGTTGCTTATTTCTGCAAGATTTCGGAAAGGCTTTTCGGAAAGGCTTTTCGGAACTCTGTCAAAATTAATTTATGTAATGTTATGTGTCTAATCAGAGCACCAGCTTATAAACTTGACTATGCTTTGTTTGCTTAATATGACCTTCCAATGTAACAAAGCCCTCAACATAATAATAATCCTTACATTTATATAGCGCTTTCCACATCTTATCGACATCTCAAAGAGCTTCACAGAATACAACAACGTCTCAAGGTTGGGACCAGAGCAGGGGTGGAGGGAGAAGACAAGAGAAAAGAAAGTGGGGAGAAGTGGTAGGGATCAGATGATCTAATTCATGATCTAATTCATAGAATCACAGAATATTACAGCACAGAAGGCCATTCAGCCCATCGTGCCTGTGCCGGCTCTTTGGAAGAGCTAACCACAGAGTCCCACTCCCCCATTCTTTTCTCATATTCTTGCAAATTATTCCACTTCAAGTACCTGTCCAATTCCCTTTTGAAAGTTGTCATGGAATCTGTTTCCACCACCCTTTCAGGCAGTGCATTCCAGACTGTAAGAACTCTGGAATGTAATTGTGTGAACCTAAGTATTTTGAAATATTGCTATTAAGTCTTTACATTTGCATTTCAGTCTTGATTCAGATACAGCCGTTCTATTACTCTCTTGTGACAAGCTTTGGCCAATGAAAGCAAATATATTTATCCACAAAGACAGAATAATAAATACAAAGCTGGAAATGAATTGTGCACAAACCCAGAGACATTAACAAAAAAAAGGAGGTTTTGAATGAAATGTTACTGAAGGCCATTGGTAAATGAGGTGGAGTTAACCAGGGAGTTACAGTAATCTAGTTTAGACATTCATCAGTTAACTAAAGAATGATGAAATGTCCTGGAAATATAGAATGTCCTGGAAATATATCCTCAAAGTCTCTCTTTGATCTCTTATCCGCTACCCATTGCTTCATCTGTCTCTTAATTAGCCTTTGATATAGAATTAACTAAACTGTCTCTGGCAAACTTCAGCTGGATATTGTAATAAGAACCTGAACTTTCAATGCTTTGGAGCTTAAATACACTCAGGATGCAGTGCTTGTTGCAAATGCTGAGGTGCTTCACGCCACAAATCTCAGGCGTAGGTGTGCACCATTTGAGATTGTTTTGAAGCAGATCCCAGATGATCAGATTCTAGAAACTCAGACCTTTGATTAATCCCTTGATTAATCTAATAGTCATAAATGGCTTCACATTAGTGGAGTACTGTTTCTTCCCCCAACGTGTGCCCGATGCCGAAAGCAGACTTTCTTATACTCTGTGATGTTCCCGCTGTTCTTCATCTGCAATTCGAGTTTTCAGATGGGTCAAGATCCAGTCAGGCAATACATTTATTTTGTACCCAGTAAGTATCTCAAAGCCTCTTGTTTTCTATCTTAATCAATTGTATTTTGGAATAAATATTCTTTATTTAACTTATTTCAATTTTATTTTCACCTGTTTGTTTCACAGGGCAGTGCCAATAAAATATTTAACAAGAAGTGAAAATGCAATATAACAGGCAGTTGCAAGCAAAATAATAATAATTCCTGCATTTGATATAATTTATTTCCTTTTGGGAGGATATCACATATTCATATTCATGATGAGCCTCTATATCAAATACAAGGATTATTATTATTATTATGTCTCAAAGTGCTTCACAGGATTTACTATTTTGCAAGCAAACATGACTCAATTTTGCAAGCCAATTTGCACACAGGAGAATCCCACAAACAAACATGAGTCAAAATACTTTTTTTTTCGGTGGTGGGTGGGTGGGATTGGGATTGGGATTGTTGGGCAACACTTCAGAGGAAATGCTATTCTTTTTCCAACTAGTGCTGTTAGCATCCACCTGATGTCAAAGGCACCATACAAATGTATTTTCGTTGAGGGACCCTGGTTTAACATCTCGTGCAAAGGAGATCACATTCTGCCAGATTTATGTGATTCACTTTGAATGGTGGGAACTTTGCTCCGTCGAAAATGGGAGTAAGTCTCTCAACCAAGGTGTGAATGTCCCCCATCAATTCTGTGACACATTTGGTTATGAATTGCTCTGCCAATTGAGCTAATTCTGTAATCCTCCATGTGTGTTTGGCATTGTTTCGATAAACCTCTCTCTCTTGCATTATTTGATCTGCCTTCATTGCATCTGTCAAGTTCACTCCCCAGCTTTTTGCACATTTAGCTTGGTTGCTTTTATAAACTGCTTAGAGGGAGGGAGTGGAATGATCAGTGTCCCTCCACTATTCTCCCACCAAGCCCCCACACACCTCCCCACTCCCCTCTGCCCTTCATGAAAGAGCTATTGCAGGGCAGAGTGAAGAGCAGTGAATGAAGAGGTTTTTAAAAGAAGCAACTGTGTTTTTTGTCATCAATCCCTAATTCATGAATCTGCCATTTTGAGAACATTTCTACCTCTGGCTCATACAGATCTAAAGTGACATGGTGACTGAACCAGAATCCTTTGTCAGCACCTGTCCACAGTGTGTTCTGTGTAAAGATTGCACATAAACCCATTACCCCAACCCTTCTGACAGCTGCTCGGATCAGAACAGTGGGCGTAGAAATATCTGCATCCAGGATTTATTCTTTTAAAACAATTTTGTTCCAAACAAAATAGTCTTTTTTTAATATCATAATTCTCCCAGGCAAATCCAATACGATAAAAAATCAGTTGAGCTGCACAGGATAAAAGGAGTTGGTTCATTTTTTTTAACTCCCCCCCCCAAAAAAAAATCTGAATCACATAATGCAGCGGGTCACACGGGATTATACATGTCATAAAAAGTGACACGAGTACAATCCACATGTGATGGATTTGCACAGTTGTGCTGCCTTCCTTGATGAAAAACATTGAGCCTCTGCTTAGAGAGACAGCGGAAAAACAGCCTTATAAAACACAGATCATTAGAACCAGACTCCACATGGTGCAAAGTACAGATTTTATTCAATCTGTCCTATTTTGGATCAATTCAGATTTTGTTATTTGGTTCAGCAACTCATCCCTATGCTATATTACAAGCATAGCAATGCCAGGATAATAGGCATTTATGGTATTTACGTTATAAGGGGAAAGTCTCTTTACTAATCTCATTTCTATAAATCAGTTCTTGTTAACATAATGCATTTATCTGCCACCCTCAAGTACAGTAAAATAAGAAACTTACCCTGCAATTTCCACAAATATATTAAAATACAATTACTAATTTGCAAGATTCGTAAAAGGATTTGTAAAGTGGGAAACGTGGACATGTTATGACTTACTCTCTGGAACAGTGCTCGGATACGCAGTTGACAGAAGTTGAAACTAAGCACGAGCTGCAACACATCTGTAATTTGCTATTTCTAAGACAGTTTGCAAATTTTGCAAAGAATGCAAAATTTCCTCATTCCCAGTTTGGAGAAACTTTGCTTTAAATGTGCACCTTCATTCTTTTTTAGAGGGAGTGAAAATCTGTATATTTCCACATTCCTATCTTACAAATGCTCTTGCCACAAAGTTTAGTGCAAGTCACAAGTCACAGCAGTGCAAAGCAAGAAGAGTTTTGTTTCCATCATTTTTAAGTAGGAGGGAAAAGCTAATTGTGCAATTAGGCACATATTGTATGTGTACACATTGGTGCACTCCATTCATATGTTCTCCCTTCCCAGAGAAGGATTGTGTCTGTGTATTTCAGAAATGGTACACCTATTTACATCTATACGTCCTCTGAGAGGACCGGGAATCACTTCCTGGGCAGAGCGAAACATTGGGTATGTTTTCTTACTCCGCACACTTCTATCTACCTAGCAGGAAGTAGGAATGATCCCTTCAAAATAACAATAACCTGGTCACTCAATCCACGAATGTTTGCGAGACACTGCTGTGCACAATTGGCTGCCACATTTCGCCCACAAAATATACAGTCACTATACTATACAGCATTTCTTGTGAAGCGCTTTGAGACGTCTCGAAAATGTGATAATAATACAATAATTATCCTTGCATTTGATGTAGTACCTGATAACATTTTTGAGAAGTCTTAAAGCACTTCACTGTAAAGTGCGTTGACTATAAGGCGTAATGTGGAACCCAATTGCACACTTCAGTGTCCCACAAACAATCAGGGATTGAAAGCGCTATATCAATGCTAGGATTATTATTATTGTTATATACCAGTAATCTCCTTCTTCTACACCACTAAACCAAACTGTGGCAGCATCTTTTTTTGCTCAGTTGCTTCATTGATCACAACAAGACACGTCTTGGAAATATCTAACCTGCTTTTGTTTAACCTGGTTTTAATAGAAGTGGGGTTGCCTGCATTAGGAAGCAGACAGTTTATTAATACACTCTTGTCAGCCCAGATAAATGGCTAATGTGTATTCCTCTCCGCAATAATCTCATGTGTGGAAAGATAAAACAACCTGGAAGATTCAGAGCAAAGGTGGAAAATATATTAACTGGTGCAATTTCTGCCCCCGTGGACCCAGGAATGAATAAAATGCAATACACAGCTAGTAGCTGTGTAGATTTTTAGATTTTATGGAAAGACTGTATGAGGTATGAATATAGTAGGAGCTCACTGTTGACTTTTTTTTTCCTAGTTATCAAACGTGTGCAACTCAGGAAAAGAAACAAATACTGTATATTGATCTTGGATTATAACACACTGCTGAAATACTACAGTATCCGACCTCTGAAATTAAAGACATTGGTTATAGCTTCTTCACAAATAAAGAGCAGCATAAAACTGTTATCTAAAATGAGTATGCCCCTGATTACAGCAGGCTTTAGTCTGGCTCCCATGGACAGTATTATAAAAATAATCTACAGCATTTCTTTTAATGAAAAAATATATATTTTACGATTCTGCAGGTTCATTACCCTGGTTGTGAAAATTGTCTGATTTGTCAACTTAATAGAATCATAGAGTATTACAGCACAGAGGAGGTCATTCAGCCCATTGTGTCCGTACCTGCTCTTTGGAAGAGCCACCCAATCAGTCCCATGTCTCTGCTCTTTTGCTTCCTCTCGCTAAAGTATTTTGAGACATCCTCTCGACAGGAGGTGCGATATATACAGTAAATGTAAACTAGTGCAATCGCAAGATCACACCAGTAGTGGGTGCTATCAGGTTCAACAAATTTGGGGAAGGCAGAAGACATGGATCTGACCCCAAGAATAGTGTAAGGGAGAGTTATCTTACTATACCTGATTTGGGTCTAGCGGAGTGGGTCCATAACCAAGGAACTAATTAATGTCAGACCTGACCTGCTTGATCAGCAATATATTAGAACTTTCTTAAAGCGCTTCATAGGATATGCTGTAAAGTGGATTGACTGAGTATTTTATGGGCGAAACACGACAGCCTATTGCAAAGCACCAAACTGTCTACAGCATCAACATTATTTCAAAATATATTCTCAACTTTCAAATTCTTATTGAAGAAGTGGAAGCAACATTTATTGCTTTGGCTCCACAATCGCTCAGTTGGTAAAATCAGAAGGTGGGACCCACCCTTTGTAAAACAAGCCTCTGTTCTGCTGAACAGTGCTGAATTGCAGTTCATTATTTATGTAATGAAAGAGCTGGAAGTGTGGCAAGCTCCCCGGTAGCTTGAGCTGAGTTTGGAACTCTTAAGCATAATTTTACATTTAAGATTTAATAAATAGTTTTGAATGTGCTGTGTGAAGTGCAAAGGAACAATATCACTGTGGATGGGGGCACATAGTTTGGGAAATCACCTCCTAGATGTGATGTTTGCGAGCTGTACTACTCATTAAATGAATGTCAGTTTTTCCAACGTTAAATCCCAATCATACAACAAGTTTATCATTGCTTCATCGCAGCTACTTAAAACTTCTCCCATTGTGCTGGCCAACAATCCCCAAATAAAATTGTTTATTCACTTCACTGTGATGAACCAAACCAACCTGACTGCTCCCTATTCGCAGCAGGCACTAACCTGCTTCAGGTCCCTTCCTCAGCCCTCCCACCATTGATGGGAACACTTTCAGTGTATCTGCCTCCTCCCTGGAATGTTTCTTTGACTCGCCCCTTACCTCACTTCTTTCAAGATCTGCCTCAAGACTTTTCTCATTGACCACTTTTTCAACCAATTTCCTCATCTCCCTCAACCCCTCCCTCAGGGCAGGTGCAAACCTTGGACTGTCGACTAGTGAGATGTTCCCACTATTGAAAGGCACTGTATAACTGTACATGTGTAGAGCATTATGTTTATTGGACATTGCTTCCCACACATTGGCTGCACAATATGCTTCCAAATGCATAGTCACTAGATTTTAAGGTTAATGCTGTGAAAGGCATTAAATCAAATGCAAGGAGTATTATTATTATTTGATTACTATGTCGTGTTGAAAAAGAATGTTCAAGTGAATTAACATAGTATGATGAGGAGTGAGTATTTTACAGCAAAACAATCTGATTTACATAGATTTAACTCTTCTGCACATGACATCTTGTGATAGATACACTATCGTCCAGATTTTTGAATTGCATTATATATCACTACCGGTTACCATTTTTTCTTGTATTGCAAAATGCTAATGTTACGTGGGATTGCAATACAACAGCAATTTGCATTTATATAGCGCACCTCATGCCAGGTAGCATCCCGAAAGGGTATCCATTACAAGGCTGTAAATGTTCATTTACCCCTTACTTATTTATCGTCTGCTGAAAGCAGTGAATTCTGCTGATCTACATTTCCATGACCTCCAACATTTTGCCCCAGTGGGATATCATGTGTGAGTGTGAACAATGAGGGCTGGCAAGCAATACAACTGCAGGGACCAATGCAGCCAAGCCTTATCTTGTGCTTATTTGACATACACATAGGTGCTTCCAGTAGGGGTCATTGGATGACAATCAGATGGAGAAACTCTAGACTGTTTATCCCGAGGACACACCTAAGATTCTCTTATTAAGTATAATTTTTCTTATAATATTACGAGGTCTGATTTCAATGTCTATTTGTGATGAGGATAAAAGTTGTGCAGTGTTCCTTGGGTGTTACTCTTGGGACCTGTAGCCCCGTGAGACTTAATAATAGTAGTAATAATTATAATTTTCCTTGCATTTGTTATAGCACCTTAACACATTGATGAGACATCTAAAAGTGCTTCACTGAATACATTGTGAAGTGGATTGACTGTGTATCTTGTGGGGGAAATGAGACAGTCAATGACTTGTGACATTCAGATGCCTAAAATTGTACCTGCAAGACCATTTGAGGAAGTTGAAATTTATGATTGCACAGGTTTGTGAAAAGTTCTTGAATTCAGTTTTTAAATTTGGAAACCGATTCTTTTCAAGAACGTAAATTCCAAATTAGGACTCAATTCAAGAAGTTTCCAAGATTCTGCATAATGAAGTCCAAAATGACTTAAAGGTTAAGACTGGTGATCATTCTGTGGATCTGAAGATAATATATCAAGAAATTATTACAGCACAGTATTTAGTTGTGAATGCTTGACTGTGGAAAAATTCATTTAACTTTCCCTGCTTTTTGAGAAATATGCACATTTCTTAGTAACTAAAATATAAACTTGTTAAAAAGCTGGAGAAATCATACCTGGCTATAACGTGCTTTCCAGGCACTGACCCACTGATATGACACAAATATCCTTCCCGTTTCACCGTACTGCCGAGACATAAATCTTAGTTATGAGTTTAACTCTTTAATCCACAGAAGTATCATTTGACAACTTGCCAGCGTTTCCATAGAAACATTTGTAGATGCACCGTTTTGCATTTTTCAAAAACAAAATCAAACTCGAGAGTTTCTGCAGTTTTGTCCTTTGTATTTATGCAGATTGCTCAGATGTGCAGCCAAACACGCACTGAAATAGTCTTTACCTGTTGGCATAGAACACAAGTTACTGCATACAACGATATACAATGGAAAGTTATTCTTGCTCATGTGGAAATAGGCCGATATTAGCTGAGCAGTGCAGTGGGCTGAAATATCTGTGGTTAGGGGAGTTATTTAAAAGAAGCAATCCTTGGAAAAACCGCAATGCTAAAAACCGTTCATTTCCTTTTTCTCCCCCTCTAAAATTGTCATTTAAATTATAACGTACACAAGACATGGATATTTCCAGCAATCAATCGTGGATGATTTCCTGATGAATCTGCAGTAATGATGCCTCGATCGTTAGTTCCCCTTTTGTGAATGTCATTGCACACGAAGGAGGCGTCAATACTAGCAGCTGCTGCTGCTTGCACAGAAACTGACCACAATCAACAAAAAATGTCCCACATAACTGTATATTTCATAAATAAGGGGTTCAGGTAACTGTTGCTAATCACACAAGCCTCATCTTTGTGGTATATAATGTTATTTGACCCCCTTGCTGAGATTACAGACCTTAATCGCTTCTGCTTCTCTTTTTCTCTCTATTAAAACTGGCTGACATGCATTTCCAGACAGCAAACCATAGTAGAGACACAGCATTCAGAGACGTAAAGTATACAGGGTGGTTTCTGTTTACTGCAGTCCATTTTCCATATTTAGTTATCAGTCTTAATCCTCCATTCTTAGTTTCCTCGCCATCTCCTGGCTCTTTTAAGTTCTGTGTCAGTTTGAAGCAGTAACACGTTATATCAAACTCCAGTCCCACCCGAACATGGATTACAGAAATGGGCTTATAAATAATTTACGTCTGGGAAAATGATCTTAACATTAACCAGCACTGCAATCTAATCGGGAATATTAGGTTTCCTATTTTTTTTCCAGTTGCTCATTGTCCCCTCCACCCAAAAACGTGCAGGGCTGAGGTTACGAGAGAATGAACAAAGTGTTGTTTGTAATTTGCTGCCTGAGCCAGGTTGGAAAGGGTTCCAGGGAGAATGGCGCCCTGGTCCTTGCTGCAGGCTATGCAGGTTGGCCTAGACTCTGCTGGGGAGCAGATGGCGAGCCAAGGCTTGTGCTCACACTTACCTTACTCAGTAAATCCTAAATCCCTCAGTGCCTGCTCAGCCAAGGCAAGCTTTGTGGGGGAAGTAAAAAAAAGAGGGGGGGTAGGGAGGTGAGGGAGAGAGAGAAAAAAAAAGAGGCCACAATCTGGGTTTTTATACCAACACCAGCACATAGAGTGCACTCGGGAGGTGAAATGGAAATGAATGCAAAATAACTTGTCGGATGTGCTGTGAGATTTTGTGAACTTATTAGATGTTCTCATCTGGGCTTTTAGCCTATACAATATATATTTATTTAAAAAGCATGTGTGTGTGTGTGCGCGCGTAAACCTGGCACAGATGAAGGATTATTATCAAGTGGTGATGGCAGTGTTAAAAAGCAGAACAGCGATGCCCTAAAGCACACCTCTTGGTTCCTATAAAAATTTGAATATAAATTGATGCAGTGTAATTAGTGGCGGCAGCCGTACCTGGTGGTGCTTTGCAGCTTGACAGTACGAGATTCATCCCAGGAGACAAAGCCTGAAGACTATGTCACTGTCATAGGTTTTTCAGCCAAATAATGCGTGTGAGCCAACAGAAATACACAAACAGTAATTTTGTGAGGGTTGCATCGGGCACACTTTGTGCATTCAAGTTTCACAGAATTATAGTCAAATAAAGTTGTTAGCAGTTATTTTGTTCTGATTTACACAATAAATATACTCCTAATAACTTGATACGGCACTTTATGGATGCACCTTAACGCACTTCACAAGATTGACTGCAGAGTGTAGTGAGTGTGTATTTTATACCCAAAACGCAGCAACCAATCTGCACACAACAGTGTCCCACAAACATGCACACTGGGACAAATTCCCTCCTACTTTCGAATAGTGGAAAAGGGATCCTTAACATCCGCCTAAACAAATAGATGCAACCTTGACTTAATTTCTTATCCGAAAGATCACACCTCCAACAATAGAACACATCCCCAGGGCTGTATTGAATGAACTCACAGTCCAGACTCAAACATGATGGTCAACACTCAGGATCTCACGTGGTCTCTTTCTATCACTTATACCTATCAGGTAATAAAGTCATATATTACCTCCACTATGCAACTTGGGTTTATTGAAGAGAAATAATTAGATTTTCCTACATGGCACACACTTTCATACTTTGCTGACAAACAAAATCATCAGCCAAATATGCAACTTGCAACATTGCTTTTGCTTTGTCCCCAGCAGAGCGATTGCTACTGATTCCCCTTCTGGCAGTGTTTTCTTGGTAAACTGACATTCTTATGGGTTCTGTATCTTTGCACATAATATTGGGCTCATAAATCAGCAGCTTGTTTTTTGTAGTCCTAAACCAGGTAAGAAGAGGAAAATACAATGTTAATAATAATACTATAATAATTGATATAGCACCTTATCACATCGATGGGACATCTCAAAGCGCCTCACAGAATATACTGTAAAGATGCATTGACTGGTATTTTGTGGGTGAAAATATTTGGAGTTATCTTACAGGGATAATCCCTCAACCGTTTGTGTAAAGAAATACTTGTCTCACAGCCATTGAGAACAGCCTCAATCGGAACTTTCTTGGATGTACCTGGGGAACATTTCATTTCAATAAAATATCAAATGCATCACTGAATTGACCCCAATATTTTCAAGTTGAGATAAATGAACAAAATCTCAAAAGGGATTTACCATTGTGCTGAATTATCAATTAGCTACTTTCATTTAAAATCTTGCATTTGAGCTGTCTCAAGATGCTTAATAGGATTTTACTGCAAAGTGTAATGACAGTGCATTTGTGGGCGATCATGGCAGCCGATTTATGCACAGTAATGTCCCACAAACAGCAGTGGATGAACAATTATTGGTCAGAAAAGGGAGAAGCCCGATTTCTTTTTGAGTAGTGCCATGGGATCTTTGACATCCAACGGAACAGGCAGTTTGTTTAAAATCGCGTTTGGAAGAAGGCACCTCCGACACTATTGCGCTCCACCATCTCTGCACTTGAATGTCAGCCTCGATTGTGAATTCAAAGTTCCAACATTTAGCGTGAAACCTGTTCATGTCTTAGTTATACCTGGTATAGTGACTGTCATAGAATCATAGAGTTATACAGCTTAGAAGGAGGCTATTCAGCCCATCGTGCCCGTGCCGGATCTTTGAAAGAAGTGTCCAAATTAGTCCCACTACCTCCCTCTCTCTCCCCATAGCCCTGCAAAATTGTGGCACACACAGGTCAAACATGTCAATAGAGTTCGGATATATTTTCAGTCGGAACGTGTTTTTTTTCAGTTGCAAACTGTCTGCATAGTTATTCTGGTTAAACAAGTGATTATCACACTGTTGTAAGACCCCCAAGTATATTTCTTCACAACATTGATTTCAAAAAAATTTAATTGTGTCCTCTACAGGACTTTGCATAAATATTCTGCACTCTGCTGATAAGACAGACTGTCATTCTAAGTCTAAACTCCATTTAAAAGAAAAGGAGTTATGTCATTAGTAGCTTAGGCTACATGTATAGGGATTTTTTGAACTTTATTAACTTTTTTATTATCACTTGATAACCCAATCAGTAATATTACAAAAGGTTTGATTTATGCATTATTGCCTAATTTTTTTAAATTTCTTTTTTTTTAAGAAAAAGGATTAGAATAGAATCTAATCTGGATAGTTATGGGCATTAGTTTGAAGAGCAAGCTCGCTCCCATATATTTTGTTTTTCAGACAGAATTTGGTTGAATACCGAAACTTCTTTCTCTGGTTCCAATGAAGGTAGTTTTGCTGTGTTGAGGATTCTCCTGTGGTAAAGAGAAAGTGTATGTCACCCTAACCCATAAAATCCCTGTGACTACAGGGTCTGCTCTGCTTTCAAACATATTAGCTGAAGAGGATAATGATTTGAGAAAGCAAAGTTGGAAAGGCTGAAAGAATGGGTATGTCACACGAACCTGCACAATCTCTGTGACATCAGGCTCTGCTCTGCGTTCAAAGCAGAATCTCTACGTTGTCATAAGGAACCCCCAATCTTGTTTCCTTATTGAAGAATATGGAGAGAAATTCCAAGATGAAAGAAAACATATTAAGCAGCATTAACCTCACAAAATGGAATTGCAAGTTGGTTAGACACTGAACAAAACCACCATTTTTTAAAAAGATATAAAGTATATATAAAACTATATCTATGTGAGGGATGGACATTCAATTGGTTATTACTTCTGGGACATGCCACTAACAAAATGCTATCATTGAAGGTGCTGCAATTGGCATCAACTACCCACTCCCTCTTCAGATAGGGAAGAGAATTATAAGAAGAAGAAGAATCCTTGCTTGTGATGTATTGCCTTACATGTCGGTAAGACATCTCAAAGCATTTCACAGAATATACTGTAAAGTGAATTGACTGTAGTTTGTGAGTGAAATGCAGCAACCATTTGAGCACAAAAATGTCCCACGAACAGTCGTCGACTTTTTGATAAAATGATTACTAATTTATTGTGAAGGGATTAGTAACCTGGTTCCTAATTGCTGCTAAGAAAACAGTGGCGTGCGGTGGAAGGAAACTTTTTTTCCTTTTGTCGCTATGCCGGGGAATCGCTTATGAGGCAAGTGTGCTAAACAATACATTGCAGGACTCCACGTTATAAAATCACTTTGTTTCTGATTACTTTCCCAGTGAATGCTGAAAGTGTTCAAGTGTGGTGAAGAAGGGATCAGATTTGATAGTGAACCTTTCCCCAGGCTTGCACACTTGCCTTGCACACACGGTGAAAGAGGGTGGACCGATTCGAGTAAAGGTGACCGAAGGATCACAAAGGCATGGTACCACACAAGGATATGAATATTGGTCAATACAGGCACATTTGCGGTGTTAAAAGTTGGTGGATATCATTTCCGAGTAATTCATTTGCCAGGTGTTTGTGGAACAGGAAGCTGATCTGTAGACAACTTGCAGTTCTCTAGGTGTTTGGAACGATTCACAAACACAAGCTGTTTTTGCTGAATCTATTGAGACAGACCCCGAATTCAAAGTGGCAACACTTGCATTTTCAAATCGGTCTATATGTCAACAGCAACAATAATCCATTTATTAATTTTCCCTCCCTCCCTCACTCCCTCCCCACCGAATCCCAGAAGAAACAAACACAGGTCAACAAAAGAAACATATGTTATACAGCTAAATTCATTATTTTTCCAGGAAGATTAATGCTGGCAGTTGAAAACCCCTATTTAAACAGGAAGGTTTCCTCTAACAATTAGGGTCACAGAAGCATTCACCATTGAAGTTTCTCTCCTGTAAATTTTTTTTTATCTGCGACTCACTTTCTTTTTTCTATGCAAAGGCAGATTGGAGCTGACACAGGAGTTACATGGCTGGTTGCAGCCCCAGATTAATGTGAGGGCCCCAGTGATTCCTTTTAGACTTTATTTTATGAAATAATACCTGTCAGCTGCTGTCTGATCCCAGAAAAGGGGGCAGGTTTTCCAGGTCATCCTGCCATCTGTCAGATAAAGCTCATCTGTCCCTCCAAATTACCACCTGATCCACGCTAACAGGCCTCAGAGGGAGGGCTGTTTTATAGGCCTATTGGGAGCCCCTGGAAGAGACTGGGATAGGACATCACCTGTGATTCTGAGATTTAATTATCACTGAGTGGATGAAGATGTTGAACACAGTCTGTAAAATGCTGTTAACCCACGGTGTGACACAATTTTTTTCCAACCAGCTTTCAGCAGCTGAGGTTTTTCTTTTGCAAATAAAATCACAGACACAAAAAAAAACACAGTCGCAAAAGGTACACTTTTTTTCGCTCTCTCTTTCACCCACTCCCCCATTCCATCAAAGCTGCTTATGCTGCATGCATCATTAATCAAATCAGTTCTTTAAAAATGTACTTGCTAATCGCCAGGCTGAGAGAAGGATTTAGAGCCCTGGGAAGCAGA
Organism: Hydrolagus colliei; assembly: GCA_035084275.1. Taxonomy (NCBI): domain Eukaryota; kingdom Metazoa; phylum Chordata; class Chondrichthyes; order Chimaeriformes; family Chimaeridae; genus Hydrolagus; species Hydrolagus colliei. Next base: position 15,743,909 of record CM068747.1, on the reverse strand, counting down.
TTTCTTTACTGATTACAGTCTAAAAAACAGTTTCTCGGGCTAAATCAGGATAGTTAACCTTGCCCAAATCTGGTAAGTGTGTGTAAACCTAACTGACATGATTATTCGCCGATTACGTGAACTGATTTGGTCCAAGCTCGATTTGTAATCTCGTCCACCTGCAACTCATTGAAACTCAGTCTCTTCGGCGCGGAAACATGTGTGGCCACCATTTGACTGAAAAATGCTGGAATCCCACACGATTACATGAGATCTATCACAAATCCCCAGAACGGTAAGAGAACAGAATGGCCCTGCGCGCTGATCAGGTCGAGAGAGAAAAAAAAAACACAATTTACGACTATTACATTGTGCAGTATTTGAGAAGTGGCCAACATGGGGTTGGTGAAACTACAAATTGTTATTCATCCATTAACTGATTATTAGTTACAATTGACTGGTCGCAAAAATGTGTGATTGTTACACACATAATAAACCATGTAATCATGTTGGCAGTGAGAGTATTTCTCTCAAGTATCTTTATGACATTAGTTCAAGGGAGTTTTCTCACTATTGTGAGCCGTACAGTCTCCAGAATCTTTCAGCTGCTATTGAACTATGAGACACATATCTTGTTCTGTAACGGATGACCAAGCCAAGGACTGTGCTCTCACGACAGATTGCCCTCCCTCTGATCAGCATTGTAAAGACTTTTCTCTCTCTTTCTGGAAAGTAATCTTCCTATAAATTTGCTCAGAATATTCATCTCACCTCTCCCCCTCACAATAGCCGGCAGGTCTTTTCCACTGCTTTTCACCCAAGCTTAGCTTGCTGGCCACAGGCCAATCAATTGGACCTTGAAAAAGCACAAAGCCAATATCACTTTGGGTGTCCATTCCATTTAGTTTCGAAGTGCAAGTTAGGTGCAGATCTCCAAACCTTGGATTTTTTGGTGGCAAACAATGCTCTTGGTTGATCCAGATCTGTGGGAGGTTGCTGGCACAGATTAGCTACTATTTTTGCCTCCTTCATTCATTTTGTTTCTGATTAATCTAATTTGGTAAAACTCTTTGCGATATTTCTTTCGCATGAAAGGCCTTGTATAAATGCAAGATGTTGTTGTTGGATCGCTAAAAATGATTTATCAACGTTTTAAATCTAGTTCCTTGTTTCTTTTCTTTAATTTATACGCTCATAAAGAATAAAGACCCAAGCAAAACAAGTTTGATTCCCACATCCACACTGAGTATACGATCTCAGCTGAGGCAGAAATAGGAACATTGAAATCAACCTCTGTGTGTCTGGATCAGGAATGGGAAACATCAGGCAGAGTTGTTATTTCTAATAATTATTCTAATGACTTTTGTTGGAAAGCTTATCAGTGTCAATAATAATAAGAATAATTGTTGCATTTGATACAGCATTTGGAACTCTGAAGATACGGATAGGGCACTAAATTGTAAATGTTGCAATCTGGAGAACTGCATATTGAGGACAGGATTGCAGTATCCCATTATGGCATAGTATCATTTCGGTTTGGGATCAAGGTGATAACCACCATCTAAAGACATAATCTTTCTTGCTGGCCTTGTTTCAGACACGGGGAGAGCAATTCTACCTGGGTTTAGATCAATAGAATTGATTCTATTTTCCTATTACAGTTCATAGCACCCTGACAGAATTTGGCAAATTCTTAAACTTCGTTTTAACATTGAGAACGGTTTTTATGTGGTTTCTTAAAAGAACTTCCTGGAAAACAAACTCCTAAATTAAAGCCTGCTTTTAAGAATTTGTGAAATTCTGCAATGCTTGAAGTTTTAGGAATATGGAATAAATCTAGGCCCAGATGGAATTTTCACCATTCTACACCTGAGGATTTCACCCATTTGTGAATTTCACAATTAATATGATGTGTCCAGTTTGCAAATTTTGCATTTTCGACCCTATCATAATAATCATGAAAATAATCATCATCATAATCCTTTGTATTTGATATAGCACTTTTCACATCTTCCAGGCATCTCAAAGCACTATCATATGTAAATGACTCTCCCATTGATTGGCAGAGGCATTGTTTGGAACATTATTTGTGCAGATTTAATGGCCCTCGGGTAGACATATTGTACTGCAATTGAAACATTGCAAAATATTGGCACACTTGCCAAGGTCAGACTTTCGTAAAGAGTTGGAATACTTTTTTTCAAATCAAACCCAAATGTGAATCCAACAAATTGATTCAAGCTGGGTATATATCATTAGTGGGCGACAGATAAAGTACCATTTGAAACCAACGGAGCTGAGGTTATATATTTTTTTAATTATATATGTATATAAAAAAACAACCAAAGATGTAGGGAGAAAGAAACAAATTACCCTCTGACGCACAAGATAACCAGGTTCACTGTAAATGAGAACTGACTGGACCAAATTGGGTTTATGTCAAAATGGAGAGTGAACAAAGGCCATAATTTACCAGTGAGATGGGAGCAAGGGAATTCAGCTTTTTCTCCCAGGTGAAGTAAACCCAGGAGTTTACTGCTATTGGAGTAACAATTTACTTTTTTTATGACAGCTGTTCTAATTAAAGGAGCACTTTCTTGATGACAAAGTCTTCAGCTAGGGCTTTTTTTTAGCTTGGGGTGGAATGAATACACAGTGAAAACTATGCATAATTTTCTTCAGTGATAGAACTTGAGTTATGTTGTCAGTTTGGCACAGTCCATAGCACTCTCATCTCTGAGTAAGAAGGTCAATGGCGGTGCTTTTAGCTCATATTCTAAGATGACAGTCTAGAACCTTCAGTCCAGTCACCTTCAGGGCCATTTACGGCTTTGCCCCCCACTACCTCTCTGACCTGCTGTCCCCCTATGAGCCTCCCCACCCCCTCCTTCCAGTGGGCTCCCGCCTGCTCCATGTCCCATGACCGACCCGCCCTACCATCGGCGGACGGGCTTTCAGCCTATCTGCCCCAACGCTCTGGAACTCCATCCCACAGTCCTTCACCTCATTTCCTCCCTCGCCTTCTTCAAGGCCGGTCTCAAGACTCTCCTCTTTGGTGCCTTCTGCTGCCCTCCAACTCTCTCCCACTCCTCTAATCCTACCCTGGCCCTCTCACTTGCTTGTAGTTTTGTTGTTGTTGTTGTACATTGCTGGTCAGTGGGAGTGGATTGGTCACGTTGCATTGTCATAGGGGCTGTCCTTCACATGAGGCATTAAACCTATGTTCCATCTGCCTGTTAAGTTGGGTGTTAAGATCCCATGCCGCTATTTGAATTCTCCTGGTGCCCTGGCCAACAATCCCCCAAATAAGATTGGCTTGTTTACTTTGTGGGTGTTTGCAGAACTTTGCTGTGTGAAAACAAGCTGCCTACAACAATAAACAGTCACTACACTTTACAGTGAATGCTGTAGGAAGCAACTCCTCCAAACAATTATATATTTATTTATTTATTATAGAGTGCAAACTCTCGATGGTCCAGCAACTTGGGATATCCTCCCGACAAGAAAGGCACCAGTTAAATAATAATAATAATCTTTGGATTTGATGTAGCTCATTATTACATTTTTGAGACGTCTCAAAGCGCTTCACAGAATATATTGTAAAGTTGATTGACTGCCTTTTGGGGGTGAAACAGCATTCATTAGTGTTTCACAAGCAGTCGTGGATTGAGCGAACAATTTTTTTGAGGGATTATTACCCCCCGGAAAGCAATCCACCAATCGGCTTCCTAATCACTGCTAGGTAAACAGAGGTGTTTAGAGTAAGGAAACTTGCTGGAGGTTTCGTCCTGCCCGGGAATACAATTTGATTTAATTGTTTGTTTCTGCTAGAATGATTTATAAATCATTCTTCTGAGAATGAAAAAAAAACAAGCAAGAAAAGTTTGGAAATTGTAGCTTTGTTGATGGCGTACACTGACTGTTGATAGAATTACAAACACCGTTGGATGCTGAGGAGTGTGTTGTTGGCATCGTTCAGCTGCTGAAAGCAAAGAGAATTGGTGCGAATTTTCACGGCAAATGTGAGGCCGTGTCAAAAATACGTTTCTGCCATGCTTTCACCTCAGCATGGCACGAGTAGGTCACCGAGCTGGGGAAGATGTGATATGGTTTCCCATGGTATGAAAAGTTTTTTTTAACAAAAAGTATTGATTCTCCCCCCACACACCCACCATCCTCGTCCTCCTTCACCCTGTGGCAGGACAGAGCAGTAATTAACATGTGCTAAGGTCACTGGGAATCCCAGCCCTGTCAGCTGTGGAGCTTTGCCAGTGTAATTCAAAAAGCTCAGATCAATTTGTGGCTCAGTGTTTACTTACATTCAGCCCTGCAGAAGAAGATCTGGGCATTGAGGGCAGTGAACCCTCGAATTTTGATTAAGACTGCAGTATTGCTGGTGATCCTCGGGCAGTTGACTCACACCATCCAGCTAAACAACAACAACAAATTACATTTGTATAGCGCCTTCCACATCAGGAGGAAGTCCCAAAGTTCACAGCAGGCACGTATACATAATGCAGAGGAAGTTTAACTCAGATTAATTGCACAGTCACCCACTCCACTTTACAGTATATCTTGTGAAGTGTTGTGAGATGTTGCAAAGGCATGATAAGGCATTGCTAGGATATTTGCACTTGTTCAACCATTATTTGAGTCCAGCAACTTCTACGCAGTGTTTAATGACACATCCTCAGACTTTGGACTTAGATTAACTGTTAACTGAACCAGAATTGTTAAACACATACACATGGTAAATTGTACAATGTTGCCATGAGTGACTTGACATCTATTTGATATTTAAAAGTGATGATCAGTTCAGTAACCTTACAAAGTTAATGCGTCGATAGTTTCAGTAAAGCAAATAATTTGCCTCCCCCACCATCCCATAGTTGTACACAAGAAGTTTATGCTTGAGTTCTGTAGCCCTCAAGTCTTATGACATCCTTAAACAGCACTTTCCAACACTTTCTGCTGTCACAGGTCTCAAGGTATTGTGAACTACCATGAAACATGGTTTAAAATAATAAAATTGGTCATTTCAATCCACAGCTGTTTGTGGGACACTGCTGTGCGCAATTAGCTGCTGCGATCCGCCCACAAATATAGTCAATTCACTTTACAGTATATTCTGTTCAGCGCTTTGGGACGTCAATAAGTTGTGAAAAGCGCTATATCAAATGCAAGGATTATTATTATTATGAAATAGGATGTTATATAAAGGTTATGGTTATTTTTGTCACTTTTTATAGCTCAGGTGCTTGGTAACTAGACTATAAGAAATAATGATAATAAAGCTTGCATATATTATCAACAACAAAAACAAAATTACATTTATATAGTGCCTTTCATGCCGCAAAGACATCCCTATTTACTATAAACAATTATCATTATAATAAATAATTTCTGCTTGTGGAACACTGCTGTGCGCAATTGGCTGTTGTATTTCGCCCACCAAATATAAGGTCAATTCACTTTACAGAATATTCTGAAAAGTGAATTGAGACATCCCAATAATGTGATAAGGTGCAATATCACATGCAAAGATTTTTGTATTGCTATTATTATTTGATATAGCAACTTTCATTTTGTAGGATATCTCAAAGTGCTTCACAGAATTGGTTGTAAAGTGAAGTGACCACATCTTTTTGAGTGTGAAATATGAAATGCCTTCATATTTGCAAAATTGGTTATACAGTAAAAGCTTTGTTATCCGGCGCGGTTAATCAAATATGCCGGATATTCGAGCAGCAAGTTGCAGAAAATCCTACACACAAAAATTGATTATTTTAAAACATACCATATTGATAATAATTATATGGATACTTACCAATAAAGCATACATAAATAGTTCAGTCAACCCTTGCCGAACGCGGGGGTTATGTTCCTGGAAAACAGCACACTCGATAAAATCTCATTCTGTAAATTTAATAAATGTGCACGCACACGCATGCGCAAAGTAAGCATAAGTGCGGGAAAAACCGCGTATACTCAAATTTGACTTGTATTCGGAGATACCGGTTGGTTGAGTTGGTTGGTTGCCAGATAACCAAGCTTTTACTGTACTGTACATAATACTGAAAATCGCTAAACTCAACTAAATCTCTAACAGCTGGTTTAAGACCTGACATTTTCATTCTAGCACTACTGAGTGAAATCTTCCACCTGATGGCAGAGGCTGAGTTACACTGTAACAGACATTAGAGAAATGGTTAGACAGAAAAGCAAATGCTTGTTGTCAATATTTTTTATTAAATCTAGTAACTGAATTCTGGCTTTTCTGATGGCAAATGCTTTGGAAATTAAAGTTAAGAATGAATCATTAAAGTGCTGTGAAGTTTTTCTTTAAAATATCACAAGCCAAATAATAAATGAGTCAAGGTCCGTATACAGATTAAATCAATTGTAGTGCGATTAAAAGTCATTTAAAAATGGCTCATTTAGTTCACCTTCGTAAACATTTGCCTTATTCCCGTGAGGTTACATGTTGAACCCCGACTGCTGCTCAGGTTATGAACCTCATTCACTGCATATTTGGGGGTCTTCAAATCTGGTGAGATGGTATGTCAGTCATTCTGTCCAGATGACTCTGAATTGTATTATTACATATGACCATCACTATGGTGCATTATGATAGGAGTTACCTTATAACAAAATAATAATCTTTCCATTTGATATTACGCTTTCGCATTGGGAACAACAATAATTACACTTGTATAGCACCTTTCATGTTGGAAGGACATCCCAATGCGTTGGACAGACTGCATTTCACACCTGTGCTAGGGGTAGGGAGAGAGGAGGGTGAAGGGGCAAGGAGGTTGATCGAAAGCAACACCAACAAAATCAACAAAATTACAGTTATAGAGCGCCTTTCACGTCGGCAGGACCTCCCAAGGCACAGTCGAAGTTGAGGACTTTGAGGTGGGTCTTTAAGGGATGGGGCGAGGTGGAGGAACTGCGGGATAGAGTTTCAGAGGGTGGGGAGAGCGCGGTTGAAGGCTTCCCCCCAATGGTGGGACGTGCGAGGCAGGGGTCGTGAAGCAGGCTGGAGCCCACTAAGCAGAGGGACCCGATATGTTCGTAGGAGATTAGGAAGGTCACAGAGGTAAGGGAGAGTGAGGCCATGGAGGGCTATGAAGCTAAGGATCAGGATCTTTAACTACAACAACAACAACTTCGATTTATATCGCACCCTCAACGCCGGACGGCATCTCAGAGCGCTTCACAATAGCGGATCCCGGGACCGAGCCAGGGGCAGGGGTAGAAAGGTGACCAAAGGCACGGTCGAAGAGAAAGGTCTTCAGCTGGGACCTGACTATCCTTTGTGTGATGGGAAGCCATTGTAGTCGGCCAAGAGTGGGTGTGATATGGCCATGGAGCCTTTTGCGGGAGAGTACATGGGCTGCAGAGTTCTGGATAAACGTCAGCCTGGTTGGAGGGAGGAGTTGCGGAGGCCGACAAGCAAGGAGTTTGCATAGCCTGGATGTTATGAATGCATGTGTGAGAGTATTGGCGGTGTGAGACAGTGGCGGAGCCAGGCAATATTGCGGATATGGGGGAAGGCAGAGTGGGATGGGGGACAAATAAAGGATAGTTGAGGGTCGAACAGGATGCCAAGTTTTTGAACTTGCACAGTGAAATGGATTTACTGTAAAGTAACTGTGTGTTTGTAGTGTTTGCAGTGTTTGTAGGACATTGGCAATAATTTGCAATAGTAGGAATTATTAGGATTATTATTTATTATTCCATTATTCTGATAACTAGTTTGGAATAACGGCGTTGTTTTCATTGAGAATCATTATCTCCATTGGCACTGGCTCTGAGATAGGACCCTGCATGAATGTCAGAATATACATAAATGTAAGTTGTTGTATAAAACAGAAAAAAGTTTTTTCTTTTTTTTGTAAACCAAGCATTTATGTCAAAACTAATCCTTGTGTTCCTTTGAGCCCGAGTATGATTTTTCACACAAGAATGCAGAGGTTGGGATCCTGCCCTTCTTATCTCTAGTTCTGTGTTTAGTTTGTTTCTGATGTTGCACTAGACCTTGAAAGTGTAATCACCAATGCTCCATCCTGCCCTCATGCAGCGATCTTTGTCGGTTGGTTTCCCTGGCTCTGAGGTAGATTTCAGGGAAACTGTGCAGATGTTGTAACTGTGGAAGCAATTATTCTGCTTTGTTTCCAAACTGCCTTCGAGAGAAACAGGAAGAAGATCAGTCACCGACAGCATGTGGCTCCAAGATCAGAGGAATCTCAACCTCAGGCCTACCGGGGAAATAATGGGAGGAAGGGCTTCACTTGACATAGTTTCATTAAACTTGTAGGTTAACAAGTAGCAGCATTTAATGCCGACAACCTACCTTGATAAATAGCTCACTCAATTCCCCCTTGTGTCCAAACACATGGAAGAACATCCTTTCTTTGATTTACTATTTAGCTCTGGTTTGCACTCTAACTCGTGGGCATGTGTTGGATCTATGTATTTGCGAGGAGGAGGTGGGGCGGGGAGGGGGAGGAAGGAAGGAAGAGAGCAATTCTTCAATGGGAAAGGTACAGTGATGGTGCACAGCGCGTCCCATCGTATGCTGAGCCTGTTTAATAGCTGCTGACAGCTATTGCCATGATGGGTTGCATCTGCTGCCCTTGTATCCTAATCAGGGATGGTTACTTACCAGCTTGACCTCAGGCCATACATTAGTAGCCATTTTAAATACCATTAACCCATCGGAGGGAGTCTTCTCTAATAAGCTTACCTCACCTGACATATGACTTAAGCCCGGGATCCGTTATTGTGAAGGGCTCTGAGACGCCGTCCAGTGTGGCAGGCGCTATATAAATCAAAGTTGTTGTTATTGTTGTTAAGATCTTTCTTTTCAAATAGCTTTTGGTCACCTTCTCCACCACCTCACGTACCCTTCTCAGCTCCCCCTACTCCAACTTAGGCTCCCAGACAATTCTCTGAAGCACTATGAAACGTGTTTTGGTAAACAGGTAAATAGACATGTGTGGAGGAAGGAAAGTTGTCCACCTGGTTGGATCTGAAGACTCAAATGTTTTGACTTCTGCCATCTTTGTTCCTTGCCAATCAAAAATGCTTGTGAATTGGTGCCCATCGTGGAGGTATTTCAATAATAATGTAGTAATAATTTGCATTTATATAGACCCACCACTACCCCCTTTACACTGGTAGAGTCTCAGAGCACTTTTTGTTGTTGTTGTGTTTCTTCTTCCTAATTCCGATTCAATGATCCACCTGTATGTGTGGATATGTGAACGTATGTATGTGTGTGTATGCATCTCCCCCACCCCCTGCTCTGTTCCCAACCTTGGGACGTTGTTGTATTCTGTGAAATGCTTTGAGACGTCCATAAGACGTGGAAAGCGCTATATAAACTTAAGGATTATTCTTATTATTATGATCAGAGGACCATGAAGAGAGGAGGTTATGGGTGTGGCGGTGGAGGGGGGGATGTAAGGGTGGGGGGAAAGGGGCAACTGATGAGAGCAGAAAAAAAAGACGTTTGTGTGACATAATGTGATGCACTACAGGGAGCTCGGCTGCGATGTTGAATCAAGGCAATGCATGCCAAGTAGTGTGGAACATTACAAAAACAAATTTTTACTCCACTTGTTCTGAATCCAAGCATGTGGTATAAAACAACCTTCTGGCAGGCACACTCCTCGCTTTCTCAGGCTGGCATCACTCAGGTTGGCAAGAATATTCCCCTGAGAGGATTCGAATGTGACTGACAAAGGCCTTCGGATGACAGGTGTTGAAAAATTGACTACACGGATAAGGTCCTGACCCAATCCTCCCCCACCCCCCCCTCTCGCTTTAGTCTCACTACTGCTGAGCTGCCACCTGGCACTAAGGGCTACAGGTGCTGGAGATATAGAATTACAGGTAAACAAATGGCTTATGGATATGGGAGCTCTACTCCAGCTGTCTTCACATTTCTTGGTGGGAGAATATGGAATACTTTTCACATGCGTGACAACAACTGCTTACAGTGCTCTGTGTAATGCCCTTTCGAGCAGGCAATACTGCGCTCGCTTCTTGGGAGTACGATTGAGTTATTTGTCAAACCAACCGTGCTTTTTTAAGAAGTTGTTTCTCCTTTTGTATTTAACTGTACTTTTTTACTTCCCAGTCCAATCTCCTCCTTAATACTCCAGGCAGGGTATGTTCACTCATTTTTGCTGGTCTGCAAAACATACTTTTTTCACCTCTTTTCTGTTGAAATGCAGAACTTCATCGCTTTGCACTCAGTGACATTGTGATCAGAATGTCCGATTATCATTGTCCTGGCCCTTTCACTTTCTGAATCCCAGACAAACCAGCCCCAGCACTGCTTCCTCCGGCCAGGATTCCTGAACTCTCTAACCCTCGGCCTCATATCTTTTATCAGTACCTGCATCATATACACACTATGTATACACTATAGGAATGAATCGAGTTGGGGGAAAAAGGTGGGGTGGTTGGGGGCTGTGTTGCTGGTCGTGTGACTGTGACTGCATGTGTGTGTGTGTATGTGTGATCCTAAATTATATCCTGTCTCCATCTCCCCACAAACCTCTGAGGGCAGGTAACCACTGGCGCTCAGGTAACTGATGGTTTCGGATTCAAACTCGCAGTAAGATAAATTCAAATAATTGACTTTCAAGTGAAAGGACCTCGGTTTGATTCCTGGGCAGATCAGAACAGGGAGAAACCTTAGACAAGTTCCCTTATTCTACACACACGTACACACTCACATACACACACGCCTCTGTTACCAGCAGTCAGTAGGTACCTGGTTGTTAGTCAAATGCCAGATTGCTTTCCCGGGGTAATAATCCCTTCCTAAAAAAATACACCACAATAATTTGGACAGTTAATTCACGACTGTTTACGGGACACAGCTATGCGTAATTGGCTGCCATGTTTCGCCCACAAAATATACAGTCACTACACTTTACAGTATATTCTGTGAAGTGCTTTGAGGCGTCTAGAAATTGGATACAGCGCTATATCAAATGCAAGGATTATTATTATTATTAACAAGATTAAATAAGACTTTTTCCGTTGTGTTAGGATGCTGCCTCCTTAATGAAATGAATATTTAATACAACCCAGGCTCTTTCAGCAGGATTTGAAGAAGTATAATGATCACTAGGGCAGAAATTTGCCCCAATGTGCTTCTATAAATCCTACAAGCCAAATCATTTGAGGGCAGTGAAGCCTGATAGACTGTGTTCACATTGGTAAACTATGTGGTTTTAGCTGATAATCTCAATAATACCCCAACACACACTCCAGAGTCCCCTTGCTTTGACTCTGTGTCTAATACTTTCCAGATTTACATAAGCTTGATGTGTCCCTCCAAAGAGAAAGTCCATTCATCATCCTAGTCAAGGGGAACTTTCTATGTGTGGATGCTACATATAAATGTTTATATTAGAAACTCATAAGTGTGTTGATGGGGTTTCTATATACGTATGTTGGACACCAAAATAATGCAACAACATATAAAGCTTATAATAGTGTTGGCATAGTCCAGAATTGTACAGTGATCAAGATGATCCTCAATAGGAGATGTCATCAGTACAATAGCTCATCATCGAAAACAACATGTTCTTGTTGTTGATGTGTTTCTTGAAGTGCAGCAATGAATTATCAGATTATCTGCCTGTGGCTTTGTTTTTCAAAGTCCGTTTTTGACAGACACATCAATATCTAACAGCTTTGTGTGAAAACCATGTTTATTAAATGTTTGACAATCTGAGAAACTCATCTTTATGATCGTTTGTCAAACAGTCTAAATGCAGGAATTATCTTGATTGTAATAGGGTCACGTTTAGAAATGTCATAACAGTTTGCTACTGATGGGCAAAATTACATTCTTGGTACATGCATAGATGAACACTCGGGAACTGAAATGTTCATTTCAACCTATCCACTATCAAGTCATTATGACGGGAGTGCCCAATGGCTAACACATCTGTTGTAGAAACTGGAGACAATAGATACAACTATATGCCCAGTTTATATAAGATATAGAACATACGCCTCGCAAACGAGAGACCTGGGTTTAATTCCCGACAGGTCAAAATGTTGGGCACGAACACCCTTCACCCCATTTAATCTAATTTTTTCAGAATACCCATCCTATTTTACAATTTCAAGCATTTTCTTGAATAAGTCCACCTCCTTGGCCCAGGCACCCATCTTGATAACCGGTTAGTAATTGTGTGTTTAGAAATATTTCCTGGTGTCTAGTGTCTACCCTAAAATTGCCCTTTGCAATCCTGAATCTGTGCCTACTTGTTAAGATGCCCTGTTCTATCTGAAAGTGTTGTTCTGAGTTTACTTTCTCAATCCCATTTAGAATTATAGTATATATGCCTTATAAGGTCCCCTACTGAGATATTTCCATTCGAGACTGAAGAGTTGTAGCTTATTTAATCAATGCTCATTCCTCTAACACTGGGGCTTCATCCTTGCTACTTTTCTCTTCAATGTTTTGAACAGAAATTATGTATCAGCATCAGCATAGCTCAGTTGATAGCAATAAGAAAATGGTTTGACTGTTGTAAATGCAATGAGTAGAACACAAACCGATTTGTGGCCCACTAAAAAATAACGCCTTAAAGGCTCTTAGCCAATTTAAAGAACTATTTTTAATTATGCATGACTAGTTCTTTGGTAACAGTAACAAAACTGTGTTCATGCCCCAAGCCAATGTGATTTTGGGGCGTACAATATAAATCAACCTTCCAATACCATTCTTGCTGGAGGTGATTCAAAATTACTTCAAGTATTGTAAAATAGGCTTCACGTTTATTCACATCTCTCAAGCTATCTTTTTCTAGGAAACTGTCATAATGAATTTCTGCACGAATAACATAGGGACTCTTAGTAATCGTAATATTGTGGTTGAAATTTTTTATCCTTGCATACTGAACTACAAACATAGTGGATATCTCACTCAGCAGTCTCTGACAGATTTTATATTGATGGTGCATTATCGTTTGCAGAGTATGTTGCCCTGTAAGATCCATGGTAAAATATGTTGACCCATTCATGCCTACAGTGTCATTGTTGCTATTTGTCTCCTCTTGGAATATATTGTGTACTGTTTCACGTGATCATCTGAAGATTATAACTTGAAAGTCTGCCTTGTTTGTCACAATTGTTCATCCTCTTCGGTGACTCTAATCACCCTTCAAACCGATGCTCTGTGCTTCGAGACTGAGATCAAATTTCTGCAATGTGAATTTTACCTCACTACCTCTCCTGTCTTTTACATGCAACGCCCACGTGAAAATGCAACAAGAACACAGTCATGAGGATCACAGCGATTTGAAGAGATTCACGATAGTCAGAATATTTATGACTTTCATGATTCCTTTCCTTTCTATTTCTGTGAATACAACAGAATCCTTTCTTTCTGTTTTGATTTGATTCTGTCTTGTGCATTTGGTGGTGTGATAAAAGTGAGTAGTCAAAGAAAACTGTAGTAATAACTAGCCAAATTGATCCTGGTGTCTGCTGGCAGTGTAGAAAGGCTGGCTGAAATAACACATTTGTGGCCAGTGAGCAACTTATAGACATGCTGTAGCATGACACATGCTCACTGTGCTTGGTTCCGCAAGTGGTAGCCATCTTCACATTTATATGTTTGCATATAAAAAATAGCAATTTTTGACCCGTCACTTTTTGGGAGAGGGTCCCACAGGCAGACAGAAGAACCAATATGTCAAGCTTCACGATTTGAGCATATATGTGGAGCTGAGACAAGTCTTTGTTTCTACCATAACTCAACAAATTAACAACAAATTACATTTCTATAGCGCCTTTCATACCAGGAGGACGTCCCAAATCGCTGACCTCACAGTTTGACTGAAATACAAATAACAACTTTCAAGAGAGAAGTGGATAGATATTTGGGGAGGACAAATTTGCAAGACTATGGGGAGAGCACGGAAGAGTGGGATTAATTTAGACAGCTCTTTCAAAGAGTTAGCATGGGCATGATGGGCTGAATCTGTCCCTCCTTATGTCCTGTGTTGCTTGACTTGCCAAGCACCTCGAGACTTCCTCCCGACGTGAAAGGTGCTATCCAAATGTAATTTTGTTGTTGTATAATTTCATGATTCTATGGACTATGGTTCCGCTCCAGTCACAAGCTTGAAGAGTATAGTGTCAGGCTAGATCCATCTCCCATGTTAGAGAACATGGAGTGTGCCATCTTTGTCAAGTTCTCTATTTGGTGTGATTGTGTTTTTGCAAAAGAGATACAGTATGAAATGACAGCATAGATATAGATTATATAGAACAACAAAGGTGCTGACAATTATGAGTGGCATCAAGACAACCTAGGCTTTATATTCTCATATTGTCAGCCTGCTTTCCTAGCCATCTTGATAACTTAGTCGCAACATTACAAAATTCAAGTTGGCTAAATATTTGTAACTGAAGTGCATTGACAACCCTGTGGAATAGAAATTCATGGGCAATATCATGATACATCTTTATTGATTGAGAGGTTGAGCTGGTTTGCTCCATGCAGAAGTCAATGCACCATTTGTTCTTCACTGTTGAATGCTTTCTGTATCCTACCTGCAATCATTCGGCCATTGCTTAATTTACCCAAGGGGGACGTAACCACTCTGTAGAAATATAGACTGGGGATCATTGAGTGGCTATTGTAATAAAAAGACTGACACCTGTTTATCATGACCCAGTGTTTCGATCCATTGGAAAAGTCAAGCACTCAGTTCAGTAGCAGACCAGATATGCCACAGGAGGTCACATTCTGAATGAAATTGGAATGCATTACCATTCTGAAAGGCTTTATCAATGACTGTAACTTAAACCGGTCATGGGGAATGGTCCATTTAGGGAAGAACGAGATTTGAAGGTTTGCTAATTTCAGAGTTTGAAACTTCCAGATGTGCATATGGCAAATTGAGACACCTAAATCATCGATGCCTTGGGTCTTTTTTATTTTTGACTTTAGCAACTTGAAGTCTGCAACAGTCGCGATCTCATTTGTACAAACCTGAATTTGCAATTGCTGTGCAAACAATCCAACTGTGCAGATTCCTTTGTGTTTCCTCCAACAGGGAATGTGTCCCTTACCTGAGATCAGGTAGTGTGGTCAGACAGCCATTGGTGTTTCTTATAACAACGAAAACAATATAGAGTCCTTCATGCAGGGCAGCATCTCGGAGCGCTTAATTACTACTGACCCTGACAAGTAATCAAATCATCGACGAAAAATCCCAGCAGCTTTGTCATCTTTCCGTAGTGAAATACCAGGTTAGGGAAGTACCGTATATTTATTCTAACAAACAACAACAAACAACAACAAAATTACATTTATAGAGCATCTTTCACGTTGGGAGGACGTCCCAAGGCACTGGTCAGTAGCTGAATATGTGTAAAATAATAGCGAATAATCAGTGTGTTTGATATTGTGCCTTATCATGTCATTAAAACATCTCAAAGGGCTTCACAATGGTGACTTTTCAGGGTTAGCAACTTGTTGTAGGTGTATGTAGCAGCAAATTTGTGTGCTGTGATTCCCCACAAACAGCTATGAAGTAAGTGGCCATTTTATCTGATGCATTGTTGGCCAGTACACCAAGAGAAACTCTTGTCTTTTATCAAATGGTGCCATGGGACCTTTCATGTTCATATGAACAGACAGCTGGGAACTCATTTTATCAGTTCATCTGAAGGATGGTATCTCTGGCAATACAGTTCCCCCCCAGCAGTGCACTGGAATGTCAGTGTCAACCCACAACCTTCTGATACCAGTGTCCTGGCCAACAAATGCCCCAAATAAAATTGGTCATTTGTTTGATGGCTGTTTGTGGGACACTGTAAGACATTGTTGTGTGCAATTATGCTGTCATATTTGCCTACGGTTCTACAGTTATTCCATTTCATGGTCATTCCTGTGAAGCTTTGAGACGTCCTTTAGACGTGGTAAAGCGCTATACCAAATGCAAGGATTATTATATTATAAACACAAGAAGGTCTGTAATCGCCCCCAATGAACCTGCATTATCGAATTGAGCAATAAACCCCAACACATGCCTCCACTGAGATGCTGAAAAGATTTTGTGCAACGCAAGCAGCACAGGAAACGTAACGTCAAAGAGAGCTTTAAATAACAAAGTGCAGCGTGGCAGCATTGACATTCCATGTGCAGCATTTCTTAAAACACTCTTGACAGTCTGAGGATTAAATGATTATTTTATGATTATCCAATGACAGTGATGCCAGAAGACCTTTTATGTATGAATTTGATATGTGCAACCAGCACTTAAGGGGTTATCTGTAGTGTAAACACATATTAGTGCAGTGAATCAGAAGCTGTAAACCCTCCAACATACAACAGCTGGGCACAGACATTCCCAAGCTCCATCTTAGAAACCTCTTTTATTTACAAAAAAGGACAAAGCTGCTGAGCTTTTTGTTCATTGGTATCAGCGTATTGGGTTTACCTCCTGTTTATTCCAATATTACCAGCCCCATGAGCTTTAAGTTTCCATTTTGTTTTCTTATTTTGAAATCAAGTTCATTTCAGTGACTCTATCTATCAGGTTCACCATAACAATCCAGTTCAGAAGACTGTTTGGGAACTTGACCTCTTTTATTTTAAAACTTTAAGCCATCTGCACCCGATTCATTAGGTTTTTTTCAAATAAAAGTTAAACCGGTTGCAAATTAGTTTGTTGTGAAACTAGGTGTAAGGTCAACACTCATAGTTCAATGCAGCAAGAAACTTGATAATAGTTGAGAGACAGGGTGAGATAAATTTAGCAGTTAAAACAATGCCAAGCTTGGGATTTGCCAAGTCTGTAAATCGTAGGAGGAAAGCAAGATAGTGGGGTGACGGGAAGGAGGAGGGGGAATAGATAAGAAAGTTCTGCAGCTTTGAGATCCTGAGAAAGAATGAGTTAGAGGAGGAGACAGTGTGATGAATTTTGACATCAACATTTAACATGAATGTCCCTTCATTCCTCTCTCTTCCAGCTTTTCAGCAGTGAGTAGTATTGATACTGTGCGAACCGCAGAGACAAAGGAAATTTACTACCATATTTCTGGTGGCGGGAGGAAGCTGAAGTAACATATGTACTGTACTATTAAAGTTAAATTAACCTGGGCTGTGTTACTCCAGTTACCTGACATTATCAGCAGACAGAAACTCCTCTGGGATTAATTCCTTGTCTCACCGAAAATATCAGTAGTGCTTAATGTTTCAATTACAACTGTTTATGTAACTCATCTTTTAAGGGGATAGAAGTGGTGACACTTTCATTTTATGAGAAGGCAGTCTTTTGCTTAAACATCTTTTGTAAAATTATTTGTGGCTAATTGTGGTAGATACGCTTTTGTTTGTTTCTGCTTATTTTTCCCCTTGTAAAGTTCATTGTCCTAATTGAATCAGTGGAGGAATCTGAAGCAGGTAAAAAAGGTGTGAGAGTTGAAAGTTGATTGCATTTGGCATTCCCTCAACTATCCTTTCTAACTCACATCTGTGCCATTACATCCTCTGCTTTCCTACACCTCCGCAACATTGGCCGCCTCCACCACTGTCTCACACCACCGGCTGCCGAAACTCTCATATCATCCAAGCTTGACATGCAAACTCCTTGCTTGTCAACCTCCCCAACTCCTCCCTTCACAGGCTGCAAATCATCCAGAACTCAGAAGCAGCTTGTGTCCTCTCCCGCACAAGGCTCATGACCATATCACCCCCATCCGACTCCACCGGCTTCCCATTACACAGAGAATACAGTTCAACATCCTGGTCCTCACCTTCATAGCCCTCCATGGCCTCACTCCCCCTATCTCTGCAGCCTCCCAACCTCCTACCAACCTGCCCGCTCCCTCCACTCAGCCTGCCTCACATTCCCCACCTCGCCCGCTCCATCTTTACCCATTTTTTCTCCACCTTCTTGAATTCCATCCTGCAGTCTCTCTGCCTTGCCTCATCCCTTGCCTCCTTCAAGAACTGCCTCAAGGCCCTTCTTATCGACTGTGCTTCCGATTAACCTCCTTCCCCCACTGCTCTCTACCCTCCTCAATCTCTACCCCCAGCTCAGGTCCAGAATATTGCCTATCCAGCACCTTGGGACATCCTCCTGATGTGAAATACGCAATGCAAATATAATTTTCTGGTGGTTGATATCTACTTAGGAAATAAGTGTGTTTAAGGCATATGGAGAAAAGGCAGAGAAATAGGATTCAAAGATTTCTTGCTTTTTAGTCTGGCAAATACAGAGTATTGAAAGCAGACTGAGAGTTCTATATGCATCATTATCTAATAAACTGGTAGAACACACTCGATGGGCTGAATTGCCTCCTGCATTCCTGACACTCACACTTTCCATGGCTTGACCATTGAGTGAATCTTTGGAAGCATGTGATGTCGAGGTGAAAATATCAGGACGTCAAAATGAGGACGCCTTTACACTGCCATGATTCTGCTGTTTCAATGCAAATAATAATAATAATCATCCTTGCATTTCATCACTGAAACATCTCAAAGTGCTTTGCAGAATATATCGTACATTGCCGGTGTATTTTGTGGGTGAAGTGCAGCAGCCAATTTCACACAGCAGTGTCCCACAAAAAAAGTTTTTGAATGAGTAACTAATTATTTTTCTTTGTTTCAAATCACCTGTCATTTCTTTCTCACATGGCAGGAGCAGAATGACTTGTAAGCGGGATAAAATTATACAAATATAAGTGCACACACTCATCCCAGACGCCAATCTGAACCATTTTTGAATTTAAAAAAAGAATGAAATGGAAATCTAATGAGAATTTGAAATGTTGCAATATTCATTCACTCTCAGTAGATCCTGCTGGAGTGTTCACATATAGAGGCAAAAGATATATTTCACCCGTGCAATAATGAGAAGGCTGGACTATTGTAATGTCTTTGCGATCTGTCTAATAACAATAATAATATTCCTTACATTGATATAGCAGCTTTCACTCAGGAGGATGTCTCAAAGAGCTTCCCTCGATATCCTGGAAAGTGGAGTAACTGTATATTTTGTGGGCCAAAGTGGCAACCAATTTGGGTACTGTAATGTTTCACACCTGTGAAGAGCTTTGAGATGTTTTCCTGAACAAAAGGTGCTCAAATAAGTGAATCTTGTTGTTGCTGCTGCTGCTGCTGCTGCCCCACATGAAACATGGGAGAAATGTTTAGTGATCAGAACAATCTGTGCAAAGGCACGAGTAAATCTTTACAGGAATGGATGTAAATGATTTGCTGGTGCTGTGATGGAAGTGTATTTCCGTACTTGTCACTGGTCCAAATGGCCAGATGTATCAAATGTTAAAGAGCAGACATCATGCTCTTTGGCTTTCTCAAAGGTGTTTGCTGGGTGAAAATAGAATTGAACAGACAAGGATGGTGGCTTACTTTCTAGAATGTCATGTTTCCCTGAAACTGATGCGACAAAATCATAACCAAGATGAGAGCAGTGCGGAACTAACATTATCTCAGTGCAAAGATAAAATGGGAAATAACAGACCAAACATCAAAAGCTAAATTGGACTAATATCCTCCAGAGAGCGAGATGAACCTTTGCTCTGATGGAGGAAACCAAACTGCTTATTTCAAAATAGAAAACAGAAGGCTGGCATCCTGACTTTGCAAGTGCGCTTCTGTCCCTATCCTCCCATTGACCTTACATAGAAAGAAGCTCTGCTTCTGTGCTGCCACCTTACTGCATATAATTAAAGTTGGCAACGAGGGCTGATAGAGGGAAAGGGGGAATTGTGGAAATGCAATACAAATACAAATGGAACCCAATTTATCTCTTTGCAATTGTGACCTGCATCTTAAGTACAAAGGTTTATCTAGAACTAGAAGGTTAATTTCCAAACAAACCAAAGTGTGTTAATATATGAATCACTAATGTTATTGTCAAACGTATAGTGACATAGATGTTGATAACTTGGAAGCATTAATCAGAAAGCGTATCAATATTATACTAATAGATAAACCAAAAACAAAGTACGGGCCAGCCTTTTTACATTTCCACTGTTGATCCCCTTCTCTAGTAAAAGCACCAGGAAGCAATGAGATCTGATTGCAATAGCTTTCAATGTTCATGATGGGCTGGTTGTCGTTGCACTTCCAGTGTAAAAATGAACATTGAAATTGCATTCATCTGTGATACCGTGAATTTGTAATGATAATTGTAGCCCATAAATGTTCTGGGCCCAATAACAGTTTTAATTTTGTTTTGTTTTTATTGCTTATTAAACTTGCTACCCGTTGCTAAGGTGCAGCTTATGAACCAAATCTTTAAACACAATCTGTGACTCCTATTCATTTGTGGGTTCTTTTCTGTTAAATGCACTTCTTTAGCTGCTCTGGGAGCATGAGAGTAGTTAAAATACAGAAAAGATCCTGTTTTGTGTCTTGTTTCAGAGCCCGATGTAGATTTAATCTGGACGTGAAATTGTTCCAGTTTGATGGTATTTTAGAGGCGAATGACCCAACCCTAAGCAGCTAAATAGTATTTGTGTTCCATATGCCATATAGTTACTAAATGAGAATGATAATCACAAACATGCCACAGATTGAGCTTGAGTGAGCCAAGAACTGAGTGACATTGCAATAATGAATGATAGCACCAGATTCAGTGTCAATCTTCACAATCTGTGCAGTATTATAGTTTACAGGGGAACTATGCAGAGGCATATCTCCAATGCTTATTTTTACATTTTGGCTGAAAATACTGCATTTCCTTTTAATTATTATGCTTGCCTGAGTTTTTCTGACTAGTGCATGTATCTTATAGCAATATGTTCCTTTTACGTTCTTGTTAGACGGGATACTTTGCTGCAGGTTATCGCCTGTATTCTGATTCCTCGGACACCACTGACGGAAGCAAGGGTGCCACTTTGCCATTATTCCTGTAATAGAGCCTAAATAGATATCATCATTATAAATTATTTCTGTGATTTGATTTTACTCTGAATTCCACAACATTCAATTCAGTTCTTGATTCCACTTCATAATGGCGGAGATGAGAGTTAAAAACTTCTGTCTGATTTATTTTGTAATCTTGCTCTAACCTATGTTGAATCATTACTTTTGCATGAGCTAGTGTTAAACAAAGGAAACACTCGCCAAAGGAAAAGATGAGGAGAAGGTTTAACCTCTTGGCATGTCATCAATGGTTTCACGTGTGCTGTTCACTCCTTCAAGTTTCACAATGATTAGGATCTGTTCAGACTTTAGTTTTATTATATGCGGGGAATACAAAGATTTGGTTGTTTGCAGAGCAGTTTAACTATGAGTTTATACTCTTCAAGGCATTGCTCCAAAATAAACATGTTCACTCAAGAATGTTTGCAACAGATAGAGCAGATGAATTCCTGCTGATATTATCAGTGCCAAGAACCACGGCAGGATTTTGTAACAGTGAACTTCCAATTATTAAGTTCAGATATTTTGGGTGGTAATTTAGCAATTGTATTGTAATCCTAACTGCAAAGACATTACTATCCAATAATTAACTGGTTGTAACTACAACATTTAAGGGCATTTTGAACATATGAAAGCTTACATTTCCGTCATATAATGTTTCCTAATCCACCATGTTTGCAATTAATTTTACAAGAAAAAAAAGGTATGGATTTAAAATCATTTTCAAGACTCATTTGTCAAATTCATGTAAGCAGGAAGAATAGGAAATCTGCTTTAATGCAGAGATGAATATGATTAAAGGCTTCAGAATAACTTCTCTGGTTTGAATTCAGAAGATTCAGAGACACTTAATTTAGGGGGAAATGCAATATCATATCATACACCACATACTACTCTCATATTGTTAGGTGTTAGAATTCATTAGCACAAATGACCAATGTGTCTAGATCAATGGTTCTCAATCTTTTTCAGTAATGTACCCCTTGTTCATTTTCAACATTATCGGTGTACCCCCACCCAACCACATACACATACACCACCCCCCTCATTCCACTTGCATTTTATGACCACTTCTGTGTGAGAATGTCTGTATTCTGTTCCAATTATTTCAGTATAACAATGCTTTGCTAATCTGTATAAATCTTTTTCTTTGTAATACATAAATTTTAATGATCAGATGCAGTCCCTTACCTCGAAAAGGATGATTTAATTTGTTCATACAGATTACCTTACTGACCATCTGTACATCAACTATTATTCATTCCTAATTCCATTATCATAATACATTTTCAAAGAGCACCATTTGGATTTTGGAATTGGATTCAAATTTACCGCAAAGACTTCAATAAATGAGTTATGATGAGTTTTGTTCTTGCCAGATGGGAAGATAAAGAACCCATCCAGTGATGCTTCGAAACCCAAATCACAGTGTTTGATTGTCAAGGAAGCTTTATGACACAACTTTCTACTTAGATTTTTTAAAAGAAATGACCAATCACTCTATCTTGACCTTTTGCCTTGCATGCCAAATTCCCCTCTTGCGTTCTGATGTTGTAAATTGTAGTTTCCCAGCTTTGGTATGCGGGAACATCGGTAGGAGGCAAAGAGTTTTAACATGGCAGTACATATCCCCAGTGGACAAGTGGCTTCAATACGTAGTAGATTTCCTAATGTGTTAAATGCAGGACAATGTTGGGTGAAGTCCAGCAGTAGGTTATCTGGCTGCTCTCTTGGAATGTTCATGGAAAACTAGCACCACAGGGAAATAAAGGCAGGAAAATATATGAGTGGAAGTGGGAACAGTACTGCAGATAATGTACAGCAGGCACAAGGTTATAGATACTTGATACTGCAAGTGACTCCTATTGTACTGTGTTCTTTTTGAAGACTTTGCAGTTTATATATATAGCATATTTCATGGAGGTCTATCCGTGTAGTATGGCTTTTATTTCCATAAATGACTTATGATGAGCCTCACGAGTAGTAATGTAAATCATACTGTGTGGCCCTTTAATAAATTACTCGAGCTTTCAATGCATGTTGTGTTTTATACCGGAAAACAAAGAATAGGCCAGGAAAGTCCACTAATCCATTGGATGGCGTCATCATAACTTCAGTGCAACTTCATAAATGCGGAAATATGATTATTTTCCTCGCGGTGGGACAACATTTTGTCTTATAAATAATACAGGGTGGCGTGGAGGACAGCCACCAAGCATAATAAGATTGGTCTTCTGGTATCGAATCATTGATGTTGACACTACTTTGGCAGTCTAGTTAATTATGTATGGACATGTTAGCTTATTAACATCTGTAGGAGGGAAATAGTTTTATCACAGATTATTTGCCACTATGTTGGCTTCATCAAGTAAACACAGACAAATATGCAGACTTTTGCATGTGTCATACTGGCATCTACTTGTCATGATAATATACTATTATATATACCTATTGTCATGATTTTAGTAAGTCAACAATATACGTACAGGTACCCCTCCCCAACCGCGGAGGATGCATTCCTGAAAACCTCCGCGGTTAGTAAAACCGTGATTGGAAAATACAGGGACCTATAGGAAACATGGAGAAAGGGGGAGTACATTTGGAAGCATTGGTTGCCAGGATCTGTGGCAATCCACGAGGCTGGCTGGCTGGCTGGCTGACTGACTGACTGACTGATCGACATAGACAGAGAGAGAGAGAGAGAGAGAGAGAGAGAGAGAGAGAGATAAATCAATGGAGAAGGTGGTGTGGTGGGTGACACGGAGGGTGGGGGATGTGGAGAAGGTGGGTGACATGGAGGGGGGGGGATGCGAAGAAGCGACAATAAATTCCTGTTATTTACCTTACTCCTAAGAGAGAAGCGACATTGTCGCGGGTTGATTGCGACATCGCAACTGGGTCCTAGCGCTAAACGCTAGCGTGAAGCGACATCATGGCTGGTTGATGCAACTGGGTCCTAGCGCCAAACACTAGTGTTAGTGTTAAAACCCGTGGATAAGCAAAACCCATTGCCGTGGTTAGCAAGGGTTGTCGCAGCGAGCCAACCGTGGCTAAGTGAAATTAGCGGTAGAAAAAATCGCGGATGGGGCAGGTGTATCTGTATTGTCATGACGTTATTAAGCTAACCTGATCTTCTGTCATGTGCATCACCCATTGAGCAGTGTTTTAAAACAATGCTTTTGTTTATCTTCCCGCAGCTCACAACCATCGCAGGGAATGAATTTCTCCTCCACTGCGAAAATGACAAGATACATGAGTGGTATGAGGCCATCAAACACATGATTGACAAACTGGTACGTAAAATACTTTCAACTCTGTCAAACAATGACAACTGCAACAAAATTATATTTATGTAGCGCCTTTCACATCAGAGGATGTCCCAAGGCACTGGACAGTTAACGGTTCAGACCCGTTTTGGGGTTGGGATTGGGGAGGGTGGAGGTAAGGGAGATAACTGATGGAATGGTCGAAGAGGAGGCTCTTGAAGCAGGACTTGCAATAATATGTAAAATTTAAATTTAAAAATAACTTTGCTTGGAAGGAAATAAGAGGTCTTCACATATTTATCCAGTCTGTTGCTAAAGTTTCACAATAAACTTCTTCAGATATTTTTATGCCAAAAGAATACTTTCCCAGATATTTTGTAAACTTCTCAAGCTCGGAATGGCCCCTTTAGGCTGTGTTTCTTTGGTTTACAGCTCCCCGCGGCAATGTTAATCCTCCTTAGCATATTTTCCATGTAATGCTTTGGCATGACCATTTTTAAATTTAAAACAGGCTGAAAATTAGAAAAATATAAAATAGAATGTAATGTGGATGATGCTCCATGTGGCAGTATATTAGTGCAACTTGACGATAATAATAATCCTTCCACTGGTAGTGTTTATAATTTCTGTAAAGTGGAATGACTGGGTATTTGTAGGCAATCAAAGAATCTGATTTGCACACCATAATGTTCCACAAATAGCCATGAAATTAATGACCAATTTTATTAGGAGTATTGTTGGACAGAATACCGGGAGAAACTCTCCACTTTTCAAATCGTGCTGTAAGATTTTTAACATACACCCGAACAGTGAGAGGCTACCTCCGTTTTAACATTTCACATGAAGCGTGACACCTCTGATAGTGCAGCGCTGCCCCACCATTGCATTAAATAGACGTCCTCGACTCTGAGCTCAAAGTGCTCAAGTGGAGCCTGAAACCTCCAATTTTATGATCAGAGGTAAGAGTGCTACCAACTGAGCTAATCTGCATGTGGCCGTAGTGGAAAATGCCATTAACTATTCATTGTAGAAATGCTCTAAAATCACCAATGCAACAAGCATTATCTTCAATATGTAATGGAAGTCAGGTTGAATTATACTGAATGAAACACAAAAGTAGCCACTGAGTGAAATCCCAGCACCTTGGGACGTCCTTCCGATGTAAAAGGTGCTACACAAATGTTATTTTGTATTGTAAATTCATTTGTATCACAGATTATTTGCCAATGATGTTGGCTTCATCAAGTAAACAAAAGAAAATATGCAGAAATGTACATGTGTCAGACTGGCATCTACTTTATGATATTAATAAACTGGATTTGATGGGCCAATTTTAATCAGTTGTGAATAGCAAATCCAATTTCATTTGTGAGATTTATAAAATGGCGAATTATGAATCTCAATAACGCAAAGTCTGTAAAATTGACCAGAAAGCATTTTGCTGCATTTTGCCCACAAATATACGGTCAATTCACTTTACCGTATACATTTTGTGAAGTGCTTTGAGACGTTTAGAAGAATCCAAGGGTTATTATTATTCCACACACAAGCAATATAATTCAAAAGAGTGTGAAGTTAAGCTTTCTGTATCATGTACTGTATTTGTAGATGTTAGAGAGAAACATATGACTTTACAGCAGTTTCAGATTCATTTCACGCTGGAAATGTACTTGAGATTTTGTTTTCTGAATTGTGATACCGATATCTGAAGGTTGCCTGTTTTTTGGCTACTGCAGGTCACATTTGTACAGTACTATATGTGACAGAAGATATAACACAGTGCAATCTGACTTAGATCATCTAGCGGTTCTGTTCTAGTCTTATTCTACCATTCTACCAAACTTCTAAACTTAGCGTAGAACACAGAATGCCATTGACGTAAACAAAAAGAACGAAAACAACATCTATTTTGATAAAAAGAACTTCTAATTCCTACAGAGGATAACTCCTGCCAATTGTTTTTAGCTTGCCGAGTGTCTGACAAATGCATAAATCCATCACCATACTTAAAGGTATCCAAACCCAGACAGAGAGATTCTGCTAGCGAGTAATATAAACTACTGAGTGGTGTAGACTGCATAACTCCTGGGTACAGTGCCCTAGACAACATCTACAGTGATTTATTTTTCATAAACCATCTGCTCACCGAGATATATTCTGTCTTTCTAATACGTTTTCACTGAAAAGTATATATGTATTTTTTTAAATTTTCTTTGTGTGAAAACGGTTGGGAAAGTCACAGACACACACTATGACACCATTAGTTATTGCGTTCGCCTACAAATAAAATAATAACAATCATTGTATTTGATATTGCGCCTTAACACGTCGTTGAATTATCTCAGAGCATCTCACATAATATACTGTAAATTGTATACTGTAAATAGACTGTGTATTTTGTGGGCTAAACACTGAAACAACATTACAGTCACTGCATTTTGAGGTATATCCTGTGATGTTCTTTGAGATGTCCTCCCTGTGTGAAAGACACAACATCAAATGTACGGAATATTATTAATTATTGTAACTGACATTAAGCGTTGGCTAAGTTTCCTTACTCTACAGGCCTTTGTTTACCTAGCACTGAGGAGGAACCAAGTTGTTCGTCGATTGGCAGATTTCTTTTCTGGGGGTAAACACACTTTTTTAAAAAACAATTGGTCACTTAATCCACAACTGTTTGTGGGACACCTTTTGCACAATTGGCTACTATATTTTGCCCACACAATGTACAGTCAATTAAATTTATGGTATTTGCTGTAAGGCGCTTTGAGACATCTCAAAAACGTGATAAGGCACTATATCAAATGCAAGGATTATTATTATTAATAATCAAGCCTGACTATTGTCACGTAAACAGAATATTGAAAGTGTTTCTTAATGTAACTTGTTTTGTTTCCATTTCTGGCTTCACAGAAAAAGCAGGGAGGTGGACCAGCAATAACCCGCATCTGTAAGAGTTCCAGCAATGAGAACCTCCACAAATGTGTAAAAGAGGACAATAGCAAGTCAAATCCAAAAGAACAAAAATCCGAGCATAGGAAATCATTAAGTAAGTAATCAAAAACTATAGCAGAGTAATGCATATTGTTGTTATATAATCAGATTGAAATGAACATAACATGTTTGCAGCACACCATGTTGTTGGGGGGAAAGGGGTCAGAATATTATTCATGGAGAGAAGGCAGAGTTCACACACAGAGATATCCTGTGAACAAATATTCTGATGATCTTACTTAATTAGCTTTGACCATTAAAGAGGATCTGTTAATTGTAACTCTGATAACACTCTGAGACCATATTCTACCTGAAAAATGCAATATAAATGCAAAAGGCAAAATACTACAGATACCGTACACCTTAAGTTAAAATGCACCACTCAGCAGGTCAGGCAGCAGAACTGATAAAAAGGTCATTGACTTGAAATGATAACTCACTATCCTCTCTCCATAGATGCTGCCTGATCTGCTATATAAATGCAAGTTAGTGTTGTTAAGCACTCGGTTAGTTAAGCACTAACCCACGTGAAGGGTGCTATATGAATGCAACATGTCCTTGTTAGCTGTGAGGAATTCCCCCGAGGAAATAGAGGGCTTTTTGTGATGTCTAGGTCTGGTGTGGTCATCGAAGAAATTGACTTTGTGGGCTAAATGGCCTTTCTTTGTTCCATGCTTTTGGCATGTGAACCCCGCAATGAAATGTCGATTAATCTCCCTTTGTTTTTCCTGGTTTCTTTTTCACTGCGCTGTTTTGTTTCCCAAACATGCCGCTTGTACATGATTTCTCGGCATCAGCCTTGTGATGCACGTGAAAATACAGGAGTGTCTACCTTTTTCTGCCGCTGTTCATGTTTCTGAAATTTTAATCAAATGTTGACTTTTTTCACATTCTCTGAGAAATACTGTGACATAAGGTTGCTCACATGAGGGATGGTTCATATGCCAATGTTTAAAACACCACCATCACTGTGCCAAAGAATTTTAAAGAACTCAGCGCTAACATTGATCTGAAATAGCGTGCCCTTTGAGAGACTTGGAAAGACATTGGCATCTTGTGAACCTGAGCAATCGTTCCTTTCTATTGAATTACACATCATTGAATGTGCAGAGCATGTTGAAGGATTAATCAATTATAAATCTATAATCTACAAGGTATCAGGGTTTGTGCTATTTTTTTCCCCCACCAATTGTTTCCAACTCTCTCAGGTGCTGATTCATGGAGGGATACAGCTACTTAACGCCGTACATACTTTATTGCCTGGACCACACAGTCATTGTTCATTAATTGGCCATTGATAAAGACCAGGAAAGATGTAGGGGTCAAGACCAGATATACGCTCACCTGATGTTAGCGCACAGAGAGTATGCTCCTTCCACCAAACTAACCACAGACCATAGATTTTTTGCTCTATTGAGCTCAGTTGAGCTTCACTATGAGTGTCTTTACCAGCCGAACCATCACAGGGCAGGGGATTGGCTTTGATCATAGATGCGGGATTCTTAATTTTTGGCCTAATCTTTTATTTGACAGATCTGGGTGTGTGAAATTTTAAAGAAAAGAAAGGAGCAGCATGAGTCATGAAATGTGAAGTCAAATGATTTTGTAGTATATTACGTGAAACGCTTTGAGACGTCTCGAAGACATGATAAGGCATTATATCAAATGAAAGGATTATTCGTATTATTAATATTATTACTAGCGATTCCAGAGATTTCAAATGAAAACCTTCTTATCGCCTGAAGCAAGCCGCCTGCTGATGTAACACGTTGGTGCATCGAAACATGAGACATCGTCATAACTGTGGACCGGCCACCTTGTCTATCCAATGTCTTTGCCAAAGGTTGGGCTCTCTGCCCCCTGGCAGTGGCTTTGGGGGTTGTTGATGGCAGAGAAAAGGGTATGAGTCCACTTCATGGCTTAAATAATTTTTTGTGCACCAAATCTAAATTGATTTGGGGCCTGATCATTGTGCCAAAGTGGGAATGTGTCTGTGTGTGTGTAGTGGGGTTGGGGAAAGGTGGAAGGTGGTTAATACCCAAAGCTATTAATCACCGACTCATTCAGCTGAAATGTCCAATGCTGCGATGATTATCAAATCAAATGTTACATTTACATCCCGATACCCTCTAATAAAATGTTCACCCACAAAACACACAGGCAATCTAATTGACAGTATATCCTGTGAAGCACTTTGTGATGTCTCAATGACATGATAAGGAGCTATATCAAATGCAAGGATTATCATTATTAAAATAGGAGGATGGGCTTGGCTTCTTCCCAAGCTATTTTTCCACATGCTACAAATAGACAGTCACTACTCTTTACATTAAATCATGTAACGTACTTTGATAATTTCTGGATGTGAAAGTCGCAATATCAAATGCAAGGAATGTGATTATTATTCTTAGTATTAGTATGAGATGTGTTCATTTGAGGAGCTACCACGCAGAGGAGCATTGGGCACAGGGTGTAAGCTAATGAAGAAAAAAATTTGTTTAGTAAATTTAGTCACACCAACCTGTACTGTTCTCACAAGCTCTTGAGCATCAGGTTCTGGAGCAGCAACAGCAAAAGAGCATTTGAGCATCTTGCTTCCCACCCACAGAGTATACACCGGCAGAGCAAGGCAGGACATGCAAACGAATAGAAGATTTCAATGATAGAGAAAGCATAATTAAACAGAAAATTACAGTATTATTCTCCCCTTTATTTTAACAATTATAAATAAATTGGGAAGTAGAACGCATGTCAACAAGCTCTAAACTAGGAGATTATTCCTCCAACAATTGAAAGCCAAATGCCTGAACTGTTCCGCATGGTACCATCTGACCAACCTTGGCTCAGCATCCAGGACATGTCTGTGACTGATTCACGATTTTCGACTGAGATCTCAGCTTCATTGTGTGTATTTCTTAGTTCTTCCAACTGGTTTTGACACCTGTCGACAGGAACAACTTGATTATAATAGTAGAATTATTACCTAATCTAATGTATCAACATTTCTGTGCGCATCCCTTAACTGAGTTTAAACATTGCCAAACAGAAAATGAGAGTCTGGTGTTATGTTGATTGTTTTTGCCATACTTCAAAGAAATCCCCCAAAGTTTATTTTATTCCATGTTGTTATACTCATTTTTTCTCTCTCAAGTTGCTAGAGTGGATTAAATAGAAAGTTGGTTTGGTGTCATCTTGGAATATTAGCGACATTTTTAGATTTTTTTAATGCTGTTGTTTGGGAAAATTGCCAGCGAAATCAAACAAAAAAGAGTGCTACAGCTTTCAACTAAGTCCCCCTCATGGTTACATCAAGATTGAGCGCTTGGTTCAATATTGTTAACTTAAGACACTCGCAAAAGAAAGAAAAACCTGTAATTGTCAGCCAGATAGTTAATCCTTAGCCTTGTGTCACTTTTCTATGCATAGATTTTAAAACACTTCCTCTGTTACACAGGGGATCAGACTTTACAGACAGGTAGGCTATTCGGTAAATGCTGTCGATTGCAGTTATGTGGTACTGATGTTTGCTTTGAGAAAGGTTTCATCAAAGAAATCCTTTTGCAGCTCAAATCAGAAGTACTCCCTGTGGTGCTCTGTACTGTTCCTGCCCTCTTTGTTGTTGCTTTTTTCTCCCATCAGCTTATATTGAAACCTGGCATTTGAAATTAGACTGATATTTGATGATTAATCCTCTTTTCATCATGCTGAGAAAACCATGTTTAAATGCTGGAATAATTTGCACATCATTTAATGAATGTTTGCTTTGAAACACTTACCTTGGTCTTTTTATTCTTTCTTCTTTTCCCCTGTAGATTTGTACTGTTTGTTTTTGTTCTGTTGAAAACAGAATTGGCAAACATAGCTGTTGTCTTTGGATCATCACAAGTATTCAAAGGAAATCTGAATACAGTACTTGGAAATTCCATGCTGAATTCTGCATTGCCCTTGTAAAATAAAGTACCATGGTTATGGTGGTAGTACCACTACCCTGGTACTACCACCATTACCATGGTACTTTTTCACAAGGGTGGTTTGGGTTAATGATCATCTTTTTAAAGTTGAAACATATTGTCAAGCTTTCTTAATGGCCACATACATGCAATTGTCACCCCACGTTTTGCAGACTCCCAAGCTCAGCCTTGTTCATCTCTCAGCTATTACTAGAATTCAAAATGGGTACAAAACCATTCTGAAAAACACTTGATTGTAATAATCACAGCCATCATCTTTTGTGTCACTATTGCTTACTTCAACAGGCAGCAACTGTTATCAAATGGCTTTGTCTATTTACAATGGTCACGTAGTGCATTTAGTAGTTAAACAGTAATAGACTTGGGTTAGCATTGTCTCAGGCAATGAGACTTTAGTTGTTTTTCATATGTGCAGGGACCCCAATGCATTATATGCAGCTGTTGCTATGGAGGGAGCATATCTCCTATAAATGCATTCCAATTAAGCATGCTCAGTTGACTAGCAAGAGAGTCCCATTGAGGATAGGCTGAATGGTTGAAGAATGAGACAAAAGCTTTTCAATCATTTTGAGTATTTTCAATTCACCCAGACAGTATTCTCGCATGTCTTTTCCTATTCGATCAAACTTCACATGTTGTTATTTTTCAGCTTTCTTTTGAAATTAGTTACCAAACTCTGAGCTGTTTAAACCACAGATTAATACTATCACTGACTTCGACATGTGAACTCGAAATCATTGAAGAGCCCCATATGAGCACATTCTGAGGCACATCAGGGAAATTCTTTACCCACAGGCTAAAATGTAGAGAGGAAATTTAACCTCAGAAATATCACTTTTGTTAGAGAAGGCGTGAGACAACAACAACCAAATTACACTTGTAGAGCGCCTTTCACATTGGGAGGACGTCGCAAGGCATTGAACAATCAGGGGTCAAGACACGTAATTAATAAATAATAATAATAATCTTTGCATTTCATAGGACTTTTCGAGCGCCATGGGACGTCCTCCCGATGTGAAAGGCGCTATACAAATGTAATTTTGTTGTTGTTTTCACACCTTCTAGACATCACAAAGCGCTTCACAGAATTTACTGTAAAGTGAATTGACTGTATATTTGTGGGTGAAACGCGGCAGCCAATTGCATACAGTGTCCCACAAACAATCATGGATTGATGTGACCAATTTATTATTGTGGGGGGGTTTCTTGAGGGATTATAATCAGGCATGTGGAGTAAAGAAACTTACTACTGGGAATCAAACCCAGATTTTACCTAACTCCAGCAAGAAAATCATATTTTGAATTAATTTAATAAAATCTTTTGTTATCCAGAATAAGAAATACTTCTGTAATCTTGTTAATGTATATGATCTATATATTACTTTGAATGTGCCAATTTTTAATACACGCAACTTTTTTAATACACGCAACTTTTAATTGAAAGGTTCACAATTGTTAATAGCTAACTCAGATCAGTGTATGAAAGAATCACAAATGTTTCCACTCCAACTTTAGGCACCACAGATGGACAGATGCTCAATTGTATTGTTTGCTTGTGTAGCAATTCCCAGCTGTTTCACCTCCCCTCTTCCTACCCCCACTCAACCCTGCCCTCATAAAATGCTCCGAGACATTACCTTATGTGAAGTAGTTGTTTAGCCCAGATAACAGGTGGTATTTTAGAGAGGCCTAGGTATATATATGTACAGTTTAGCTCAGCGTCAGGCTTCACCACTGTCAAGCGCTCTGAGACACCACCCTGTGTGAGAGGCACTATATAAATGCAAGTTGTTTTTGATGTTGTAGTTTCAGCAGCCGCAGGCTTTGCTGCTTATCACAGTGAGACATCACAAAGTCCAGTTATAGTCTGTGCTCGTGCTCCAGTCTAGTATAGGGGGAGTGTTATATCAACAACAAAATTACATTACATTTGTAGAGCGCCTTTCACATCAGGAGGATGTCCCAAGGCGCTGAATTGCCATCCTTTCAATAAAATGTTGAACTGATGTCCCCTCTGCCCTTCAGATTAATCAGACATTCACCTTTTGGCTGTCTACGGAACCTTGCTGGCATAAATGGCTGCTACGTTTGCCTGCAAACAAGCATTCACTACACTTGACAGTAATTACTTTCAATGTGATAAGTCGTTGTAAAAAAAAATATGCAAGTTATTTTTCTCTATCTGTCGCTGAATGGAGATAAAAAGGAAAGCTGTAAGGGCTGGAAATCTGAAATAAAAATAGATGTTGCTGGAAATGCACAGCAGATCAATCAGCATCTGAAGGTGGAAAGTAGGCTAATGCTTTGGATATGAACCTACATCAAAACATAAAGGATACAACCTGAAACGTTTTCATTTTATTCTATTGCTTTGTGTTCCATTGAATTCCCATTCATTTCAATATAAACTTCATAAAGATACACTCTTAACTCCATTGTTTGGATGAATTAATACTGGATATTTAATAATTAATGCTCATTGTATTAACAGTACATGTCTTCAATAATAATCTTAAAAGCAAGGCATTTTATTCCCTGTCTTACCAGGGAGGGTGGGGGCAGGAGAGCTAAATTAAATATTGTATACCAGCTTTAATTCTTCCATTTCATTTCGATATGAATGGAAGCTGAGAGCAACGATAATATTGGGCAGTTTGTCTACCGGCACTTCTTCTGGTGCCACATTAGCCATAATGGGAGATATGCATTAAAGTTTTACAATTCTAAGTGGACTTTGTAAGAACGCATCTGAAATACTTGAGTGCATCTTTAAAACAAATCCATTTCAAACTCCTCAGAGTGCAAGGTTCATCTCGTAATTTCAGTATGCATCAATGTTTCTTCTATGAAAGTATAAGTGAAATATGGCAGGAAATCACTGATGTATAATAGTTCTGATCTCGGAAAATAATTTACTAATATATCAGCCTACTTCAGCATGCTCCATGAATACTTAATTAACTCCATTCATTATGTTTGCCCAAGATATGTAGTGCAACTGTACAAACTTATGTATATATCATGGTTTAGTTCTCCGATTCAGTCAATTTCAATGGCCATTTACTCCACATATAATCTCAATACTCTCCTTGTGTCTCCTAGTGGAGAAACAAGTACAGAGGTAAATTAATGCAAGATTATCTATGAGTTATGAGAAATGATAAGGCAAACTAGGGCTCTTCAGTATTGAGACTGAAGTTCAAGATGAGAACACAACTCAGTGGAGACTTAATACAGGTGTATAACAATTTAAATACAATTCAACAAGTAAACACTACAAATGTTCCGGTCTCTAAGAAACCTAAGAAACCGGAACAAAAGAACATAGCTTTCGAGCATAGACAGATATCGGGAAGGTTTTCTTTATCCAGAGGGTAATTAACAACTGGAACAGTTTGCTGGAAGAGTGCTTGAGGCCAGGACAATGGTCTGGTTTGTTGCTGTGGAACGATATGGGATGAGTACCATATTCTGGTTATGAATATCATTTTTCGACACCCACCCCCCCACCCCCCCACACCTACTCTCAGTTATATTCACTGAACAGAAGTTCACAAATTGGTTTAAATGGCCTCTTCATACACTGTACCTTTGGAAATTGTATGATTTTGCCCAACATAAATCAGACATTTTACAATGAGTATCAAATATATGGGTTTGAGTCCATTTGCTGAGACGTGGGAAGATTACACTTTCTGTTTTGCTTAACTTCCAGTACTTGAAACCCACAAATACTACCAAAATCAACATAAAAAGTTAAATATATGACTCCTTTGTGCTGGAACAAAAATGTACTCTTGGCACCAGTTTCGCTGCAGTGTTCAGTTGTGATGACTGCAATTTAATTGCTTTCTGCAGTGATTTTCATCCAGTTAGTAGTCTATCCCGATCCCTAATGTATCCTCATTAGGATCTGTAAATCGTAAATGATGTCACCACATAGATCACAATCAAATACGTTTACTCTATCTTGCTATTTGTTTAGTGACAACAAGGGAACACATAATTCTACTGCGGCAATAGGAAAACAAGCTCTTTCTTCACATCTCTAAACCAATTGTATGTCCGAGAACTTTCCTGTAAATTACAGATAAATTTCAAAAGAATCTCTCTCTCTCTAGCTCCATGATAGCTCTAACCATTATACCAATTTATCAAGAAGGCAGTGAGTGGTAAATTTGGATGAGGGAGAGCAGGAGAGTAGGAAGTCAGCTAGGGAATGGAAAAGTAGAAAGATACTGGGAAAAGCTCTTCACAAACTGTCTGCCTCTCTTAATACTATTTGACTTATTGAGGGCCTCCTGGGCCAATTTAAATGACATTGGCTGACACTATTAGGCAGAGTCTTACATGATTAAAGTGTGCCTACACAGTCACTACATTTCACAGGAAATCTTGTAGAGATATCCCCCGACATGAAAAGCGCTATATCAAATGCAAGGATGATTACCATTATTGTTTATTAATTAACTCAATGTTAAATCAAACATTGAACAAACACTCGTACCATTTGCCTGGGCCATCAGACATGTATAAGATTGAAGCAGCATCACTATGAAACAAGCATCCTAAAGGAACCAGTGTATGGAGTAAATTCCTTAGAACTGACAGAGATCCCCAGCACTGCAGAGAAGTGTTTATCATTGATGTTATTCGCTGCCTCTCGTGTTAATCGCACGTCAATTGAATCTGTGGAGAATGTGAATAGGTTGACTCACTTTGATATATTTTGGTAAAAGTGCTGACCCAGGAATAAAGAATGGATACGATTGAATTATTACATTTTGAGACACATCAGTGGTTTATATATCCAATGGTGACTTCTACCTCACCTGGTCAATGCGTTTTGGAGGAAAAGTAGTTAACTCCATCATTTTTGCACAATAAATCATATAATAACAACAGCTTGCATTTATATAAATAAGCAATAATAATTAATTGGTCACTTCAATCCACGACTGTTTATGGGACACTGGTGTTTGCAATTGGCTGCTGCGTATCTCCCACAAACATACAGTCAATACACGTTACAATATATTCTGTAAAGCACTTTGAGAGGTCTGGAAGGCATGGAAAGTGCTGTATCAAATGCAAGAATTATTATTATTGTTATTAGAATATAGCACCTTTCACGCAGGGTAGCATCACAGAGCGTTTAACAGTAGCGGAGCCTAATGCTGAGCTGGGGACAGGGCGGTGGTAACTGTGAACATGGTAAAAAGTGGAAGGTTTTTATTCGTGATCTGAAACAGGGGAAAGAGAGAGTAAGACGGAAAGATTGGGATACAATTTCGTGAGGTTGGATGTCAAGCAAGTGAGAAGCGATGATAATGAGGTGGTTCACCAAAATTACAGGTGGTTCAAAGTTTTGCAAATCTCATTTGACAAAGGTTTACCGTCCTCCCAAAAAGTTATGGTTTCTTAAGCTACGTTTTTTTTACTACTGACAGAAAATATTAATTCTGTGGCTCTAAAGTTGTACTGCTATGGCATAGAGCTGAAGTCTTGAAACCCCATCAGGAATCTATTACAAACTAATAAAAAACATGTTCACTTCATAATTTACTTCTTTAAGTCACTGAACTTACTTCTTCAGGTCACTGAAATTATTATTGATTTTAATCAGGATTGCACTGGCAGCCAAAATACTATACAGAAGTTCTGTTGTGGTGATTGTAATACCTTTTATTCAGCTATTAGATGCCAGATTTGTTTTTCGCAACCTTTTGGTCTTTGCGGGTCCCTTCATAAGGTGAGGAATGGAATTTTAATGAAGAACAAAACATTGCCAGGGATTAGTCTTCTGAATCAAAGTTATCAGTTTCAATATTACAAATGTCTGAAATTATTCAATGTTTGGTTGACTTTAAACACGTTTTGTTTCTGCATTTAAAGACTACTGCTTTCTGAAAGAAAATGTCTTTGGTTTAAAAGGAATTAGTAAAAAACACAATCTATTCCGCTTAAGTGTATGTCTGTCAAACAGATTAAACAACACATTTGGCCTCTAAAGGGGTGAGACTGGCAGATTAGTAGTAGAGGATAAGGACATTGCTGCACTTCTAAATGAGTTCATCACAATAGTTTTCATAAAGGAGGATTGCAGCTCTGATCCCTGATCCTGCAATCAAGGTGACTGAGCCACATAGAGACCTCATAATACAATGATTATTTTAATAAAAACCCGAGTCCCACAGCATAGAAGAGGAGCGGGACCAGACCGCATTCGACTCAGAGATTCTCAATTAAATACAGGAAGAAGCAAGGGGAGCTTACTTTGACCTAATTATTCAGCATCCCTTACAAATCATGGAAACACCTCAGAATTGGAGGGCAGCTAATGTAATGAGAAACGGGATTGTGGTTTTGAGGGAAAAGAAAGCTGAGTGTTTCTACTGCAGAAGAGAGGAGTGGGAGGCAGCTTCACTAATGTGGGTCAGATCAACTCGATGGATTCAACTGCGCTTTGGGTCAGCTTTCCTCTCCCCCCTCACTTTTCTCAGCTCCTTCACACCAAGCTCAGGCTCCCAGCCACCTCTATGAAGCACTTTGAGACGTCTTCTTTATGTATAGAGAGCACTGTGTAAATGTAAAACCTTCTGTTTGTATTGTTGGATAGAATTGTCTTAATCTTCAAAGAATCTGGCCAGTTCAAATCTGTCAAGTTATTTTTTGACTCTTAAATAAAACGGGACATTTCCATTGTTGTAAGAAAATTCCCGCAGAAATTGCTGGGTCACATTCTCGTCTTGAATGTTTTTAAAACACTTCAATCAAATCCAAATTTGGGCTTTGCAAAATGATAATTTCTCTGTAACAAATATTTCTTAAAACAAATGTTTGACATTCTATATCACTCAAATGTCCCCAATGGCAATGAGAGCCCAATTATCTTGCTCAATAAAATCCATGCAGAAAAACATTGAAAAATAGCAGTGTTATTGTCTGCTTTGAAATCATGCCCCACACCAAGGCTTGTCCAGATCCTTTTGCTTCTAACCTTGCAAGTTCGATGTTTTTCATGTTGCTTTAATCATCAAACGGCAAAAATTGGAAATGCTTTGAAATAAGAAACCCCATTAATAATACTGAATATAGCACTCAAGTAGCCAGAACAGTTAAAGCCTGATTATACAACACTAAATACTTGAAGTACAACTCTTTATTTATTCAGCTGTCTGAGACGAGAAACAAAATGCCTGATAACTTGATGAAATCTGGTCACGCCTTTCTATATTTTTCGCACTTTTCCCAATAATTTTGCACCCTGCAGAAAATCCCATCCCACATCCCTCCCCTGCCACCCTCCCACCCCACCCACCCATATCTTGTTGGACTGGTTAAATATTCCAATTCGCAGATTTATCCACAGTCTCCACAAAGCCTTGCTCTGAGATTGACCCAACATAGGAAAATAATCTCTCGCCAGCTCGTATAAAGGAGTTAGTGCCAACACAAATAAAATGAAACATGCGGTCCCTTTAATGCTGTGTTCCTGCTGTTGACAGCAAAGTCTCTTCGCTCCCAGCAATAGTGTGCTGTGGAGTAGGAAGCCTGAGTATACTTCCTGCTCCACATTGTGTTGAATCAGGTCCATGCAAAAACACACACACACACAGACTGACTTTGGTCTTTTGCAAATGCAGGAATGGCGTACTTGTTTGGTGGTGCTATTAAGGAACCAGATGTGCAATCAACTCTAATCAATATTAAAAATTGGTCTATTAAAATCATTGGACCACCTGGAGAGCTGTGAACAGATGACATGGGAAGCGAGCCCACTTACGGTTGCAGCCACAACAACTACAACAAATTACGCTTGTGTGGCACTTTTCACGTCAAGAGCACGTCGCAAGGCGCTAGACAGTCAAGGATCCACTCAGTGTTCATACTGCACCAGGTGCAAATTACACTGTTTCTGAATCCATCTCCTTCAGGTGCGATCAAAAGAAAGGCTGCAGCGGGATTGACACTGGCAAAATTCACTCAATTTATATTGCACCTTAGAGGTTGAATCATTGCCCCATGA
Organism: Hydrolagus colliei; assembly: GCA_035084275.1. Classification (NCBI taxonomy): domain Eukaryota; kingdom Metazoa; phylum Chordata; class Chondrichthyes; order Chimaeriformes; family Chimaeridae; genus Hydrolagus; species Hydrolagus colliei. The sequence continues at coordinate 15,704,711 of CM068747.1, read as the reverse complement.
TAAATGGCAGCAATCTCCACTAAACATGTAGTAAACATTAAATGCGATATGCCAACAGGCATTGATAAACATACGTATTAATTCAATTAATATAACACTTTCTTGTTACATCTAATAAATGATACGCAGAATGTCAAAATATTGTCACTAAAATAATTAACTTCTTCTGTAGAATATATTAGAAATCCATGTTTCTTTAACTTTTTCTTCATTTACAGATGCTACAATGTATACCAATATATAACCAATATATAATACAGTATATATTATATATATGATATAGATATTGTACTAGTTTTAGAATCAAACCCTAAATCCATACGTCTAGAAGGCACAACAAAGGCTGTTGATAAAGTTTTGACTTTTATATGGTGAAGAGTAGAGTTTCTTCCGATAGGGCAGCAAAGAGAGAGTTTTATTTTCCTTTTCCATGTACAGTACTATAGCTGGTCTGGTTGTACTTGATGCCGAGACTGGTTTCCCAAAGTGAAAACAAATGCTACCTTCCTTAGCGCTGAGATCCTTTAACTTTACAACAAAAATATTCTGATCAGCTTTACTTTGATACTATTCATGAACAGATCAGATGCATCTGAGCCTGAAGTTAAATGTGTTCCTTAACCGTACAGTGCACATGGTAATGCAGCTACAAGAGTAACATTCCCTGTCCTCAGGAGATGTTTATAGCGAGTGAGAGGTGAAGACTGAATTTTGATTAATTTAAACAGCGAAAGTTCTGAAAATGATTCAAACTGTTTAAGATGGTTCAACTCCAATCCTTTGGATTTGGAGACACAATAACTTCAAAACTTATCCCCAGAAAATCATGTCTGCTAACAGCAGCTACATCCTGCAAGGTCTGTTGTCTTCCTATTAAACAGAAATATTAATACCGGAATCCTTTATTCTTTTTGAAACTTCTTAAAGGATACTACATGTGTAATGTGTCTTAGGGCTTGTATTTCATGAATGAGGCTGTCAACCTAACTCATGAGTAACAAAGTACAGTAACATGATATCAAACACGAACATATCCAGTATTCTGTTTCTAGGTTTTATCCTCTCCGAATATTCCATTTTGTGTTCTAGGTTTTCTATCAAGCTTTCATTGTGTTACCGGTATGGAAAGAGAACAAGCCTTAAGTACAGAGAAGGCTAAGTGATTTCATATTAGTTAAGATAATGGTAGTCTAAATGAACAAGCTTATGTCCACCAACATGCCTGTAAGAAGGTATATGTCACTTTGGTATTCTCTTTGTATGCATTCCATTATTAGAAGATGTTCATGCTTCCTTTCTGTCTGATTTGGTCACTGGAGGGTTTATTCTGAAAAGATGGGACTCATCACTCTGAGAGGTGTGAACTATAGCTGGGAGTTAGATGTGAGATTTATTTCACATTTTCACAAGGAACTGCATTATAATTGTAATAATAATTGTCTTTGCATTTGATCTAGTGCCTTATCATGTCTTTGAGATGTCTCAAAGCACTTAACAGCATATACTGCGAAGTGAATTGACTGTATATTTTGTGGGCGCAAAACACGGCAGCCAATTGTGCACAGCAGTGACCCACAAACAGTTGTGGATTTAAATGACCAATTTTGTATTTCATTTGGAAAGAATTATTACCCCCAGAAAAGCGATCCACCAATCGACTAACAACCGAGTTCCTACTTACTGCTGGGTAAATAGAGGCGTGTGGAGTAAGGAAACTTGCTGAACATTTCGTCCTGCAGTGAATCAAACCCAGGTCTCTCTCTTGCGAGATGAGTGCTCTTGTGACTGAGCGACAAGACTCCATGATTATTATTAATATTAATATCCCCCAATTGAACTTGTAGTATTGTGTGATTTCAAAATCTTTTGGCCTTTAGTGGCTAAAATTACAAAAAAAAAGATTTGTGGGAAGAAATTGTGGTACCATTTGTAATGTTTCATAACACAATAAAAAATAGCTTTTTAGGAATAAATGTCAGCTTGTTAACTACACAGAGCGATGAATAGAACCTTTAACACAGGGTCACCAAACTTGGTATAAAATATATCCCCCAAACTTTCACTTGCATGAACCATAAAGATCGTTGGGGAAATTTCCACAGTAATTAATTGCAAACTGATACTTGTGGGAAAGTTACATTTCCTTGCCCTCCTGTGGTATTCAGAAATATTTGCAAAAGATTTATTCCTTATTGGCCTGGACCTTTGCAAAGACTTAAAAGGTTGAAAATGCTTCTTATTTCATTTTAATTGTGGAATGAATTTAAGGAGCTAAGCAGCCCAGCAAGATTGTGGGAACTATACAATGACTGTTTGCATATCCTGAGAGCAAACAAAAGAAATACCTACCTGAATTATGGGAATTCGTGAGCTAATAACTAATGCAAACATTTTGTGTGAACAGCTTCAGGCCATATTCCTGCTCTTTTGTAATTGATTGGAAGTTAAAATAGTAATTTTGTTTCTAATTAATTTTTAACAAGAGGAGACCATTCAGTGAGAGCAGCCCATTAATTCAAGCAGTTGAGTGCTTGATTCACAACCAGAAGATTACTTATTCAAGTTCCAGGGCTACCTGTTGCCTGCACTCACCTACCTTGATGCGTTGTTTCACAGAAGTTAATTCATTCTAGTTTACAACACAAACAATGTCGTTGATTGGTTTTCTCATAGTTTTAATTACCTGCCATCATGTGAGTGTCTTCTCTTTCGCTCTATTGTGTGTCAGTGACCGGCTCTGTAAGCAGTATGCTCATTCCACTTTTTGGGTTTGTTTCAGTGTCCAGAACACGAATGTTATATACAGTGCATATGACTAAGAAACAGCTCAAGATACACATGTGCTTACACTCCATGGCTGTTTGTGGGATACTACAACAAAATTACATTTGTATAGCCCCTTTCACGTCAGGAGGATGTCCCGAAGCACTGGACAGACAGTATTTCGGACGTGAGCTGGGGGTAGGGATTGGGGAGGATGGAGTGCAGGTGGGGAAGGAGGGTTGATTTAAAACAAGTCAAAAAGGAGGGCCTTGCAGTGGTCTTGAAAAAGGCAAGGGATGGGGCGATACTGCTATGCATAACTGGCTGCTGCATTTTACCCACAAAATGTACAGTCACTACACTTTCCAGTATATCCTATGAAGCACTTTGAGACATCTTGCCAACGTGGTAAAGCAATTTATCAAATACAAGGATTATTATCATTATCCATCGACAATATTCTTTTATTTTCAATACTCTCTCCAATTTTACATCTAGTGTTATTATACAATTCTTGTATTTGACATGGCACCTTATCAAATTGTGGAGACTTCTCAAAGTGCAGTGAACCACTCATCTTTTTAATAATAATATCAAAAGGATTATTTGGTGCAATGCTTTATTACATCTTTGTGACATCTCAAAACACTGCACAGAATATATTACAAAGTGAATTGTCTGTATATTTTGTGGGCAAAACGCAGAGGCCAATTAAGCGCCTTTTTTTTTAAAGGATTATTAATCACCCCCAGAAAAGCGATCTGCCAATTGATGTACAACCAGCTTCCTACTTATTGCTAGGTGAGTAGAGGTGTATGGAGTAAGGAAACTTGCCCAATGTTTTGCCCTGCTGGGTATTTGTGTAACCAATTAGCTACAGGACTCCTCTTTTTTGTCGACTAATTAAGGAGGCTAAACATTAGACTGGTTTTTGAATCTTATCTCTAACGTACAATTGGGGAGAGAATTGGAAAATCAAGAATTTAGTGGATGGGTGGCAGGTAATTAAAACACCAAGTGATTATTGGTGGAAATATACAAAGGCCACAAACCGTTTCACTGCAAAATGCTCTTTTTTCGATTTAAGCCACAAGTTCTCACACTGGAACTTTTTTTGAATCCATTCAGTTTGTGCCAATAACACTGAGCTTTGAGTAATTGCTCAAATCAGGCCTAATGCTTTCATTAGCTTCTTATGAACTGCAATCGTATTTCAGCAACAATATCAAAAGAACTACAGCCGGAATTGCAACATCATGAAGTTTATCAAGAACTTCCACATTCAGAAACGCTCTGTGCCCTTTAGAATTGTTCTCATGCAACGTACGGTGGAAAAGAAATACTGCGTTCATTACTTGAGGGAAACGGTTGTGTGTTCTGACAGCTGGGAGAGTTTTTCACTGGGAGCTGGGAGCATATGTCTAAGTCCGTATGCTCCCAGCTCCCAGTTCCCAGTGAATTGTGAATGACATGCACAACCATATCTCTACTTTCTGTTTCTTCCTGTCTCCTCCCAGACAGATTGTGATCTCAACTTTTGCTAATCAGGAGGAACAACGACGTGCATCATGCTCAAATCCATTCACTACCTGGCTCCTACCTCCCTCACCGACCTCCTCACTCCCCAATCCACCACCCGACACTTCCGCTCGACTGACACTGGCCTCCTGCTCGTGCCTCGTACCCTCAGCCCCACTGTTGGAGGTCGGGCTTTCAGCCAATACAGCCCCAAACACTGAAACACTCTTCCTCAATCCCTCAGCCTTGCCCCCTCTCTTCCCCTCTTCAACTCCCATCTGAAAACCACTTTACTCTAGGCTGGAACACCAGTGCAGTAACAGGGAGAGCACTGCATTGCTGGAGCTGTCAGTTGAGTCATTATAACAATGACATAAGAGATCCCCTGATGCGATCCATCAAGAGAAGTAAATTTCTCCCGGTAACGTGGTCAATGAGCTTGCAGATTGTTTCCTCGTTCCCTCGTGACTGTTTGCGAGACCTTGCTAGTGCAAAATGGCTCGCGTGTTTGCAAACCAAAACAATCACTGCACTTGACAGTAATTACCTGTGAAGCTCTTTTGAGGGCTTTATCATTTTAAGGCGCTCTAAAAAGCAATTTCTTTCTTACATCTCGAGCAGCATGTTGCTACATCTAAGTGCCACACTGCTGCTCTGCCTGTCATAACTGTTATAATAGTGTGATTTATCCTGCACGGGATTAGTTTCAGTTACATATCTTCACTCCAATGCCGTACGTTAGATAGACGACCCAGGAAATTACAGAATGATGTGAATTGATACCATTTTGCAGGGTCTGTATCTTGTGTTTATTTCAAGACGGGGCCGTTGGACATCAACGGTACTCCACGCAGTATGTGTGGTGTCTTGACGACTTTACGGTGCATAATAGCGTCATTAGATGGGTCCCACGAGGAGCAAAAAATGTCAAATGGTGGGGGACAAACAAGTATCAGCCACGTTGGTATCATCATGGCAATCAACTCTCTATCTAATTATAATGTCACAAAGTGAATGAGAAAGTATCCATGGATGAAAGCATTGCTTATTTGGTCGACATCCAGGTTGAAATTCACCCGTTGCATTTTTTGCAGTCTTTTCAGCACAGCTGAGCTTTTCCAATGGCTGTAAAGAATGTGCTCTGAAGAAAGCCACATATTATTAAAGGGATATCCTGTTGTTCAGTGACATTTGGGTATAATGGTGGATTAGACTAGACAGATTACACAAATAAACAGAGATAATGTTGCTTGTCAGTTTGATTAATCTCCTTTCAGTCTGGTGTGTAAAAAGGTAGTATGACTGGCATTTGCTGGTTAATTTCGAATATACGTCTGGAAATTTAGCAAATACAGATGTTTTTATCAGAAACCATTATTATTTATTGTTACAATTTACACATGTCAGACTACCTTTTTCTGGAACTATCTAAGGATAATGTTGTAATGTGGTCATGTCCCCCAGCTCCCCACCACCCCCAGGCCGACCATTTCATAGAGTTCTCACACAACAAATTGTTCGGATCTGGAATGCGTTGGCCTGAAAAGGTGGTGGAAGCCAATTCGATAACAATCTTTAAGAGAGAAGTAGAAATTATTTGATGAGGACAAGTTTGCAGGGCTGTGGTGAGAGGGGGGTGCGAGGTGGGATTGATTTGGAAAGCTCTTTTGAAAGAGCCGGCACAGACACGTCTCCTTCTGTGCTGTATAATTCCACAGGCACTAATAGACCTAAGAATGTAAAAACATGAGGATTGCTAGACAAAAGATGTCCATCCGGTTTGCCTTCCATATCCCACAATATTATTTCCTAAATTAATTCGATCAAATTTTTCTTTTGAAAGAATTGACCCTTCTGCTCCCACTGTCTCCCTCGGGGGCCTGTTTCATACATTTACTACTTGTTTGTTGAAATTGTGTTTCCGCAGATTTGTTTTGAATGTATCCCGTTCTCAATCACAGTCCATGTCCTCTGGTTCTCCTGGTTCCGGACATGATGAAACAGCTTCTCACGTTCTCTCTTGTATTGGCCGAAATAACCATTCATCATGTGTGAGCACTCAAGTCTCTGCAGCGTACTTAACTAGAGAGAACACCATAACCCGCCCCATTCTCCACATTCATGCACGTGTATTCGAGGATGAGTTACTGGCTAATGATCAGAAATGTTTCCTCCAGAGAAGGGAGTGATTCCAAGTTCTCTGATAAACAACCGCATCCCACCCCCACCCCACACCCCTCTCACCTGCTAATTTTAAAAAATGGGCATTCACTTCTTCCTTGTTTGTAGGATATTATTGTGTGAAAATTATTGTGTGAAAATTATTGTGTGAAAATTCACTGCATTCAAATGTTTTGACGTGATAAGGCATTGTTTCAAATGCAAGGATTATTATGTGGAAACCTGGCAGATATTATTTTCGCCTCCTTGCCTTAGGGGCACAGAGGCTAATTTCCCCTCCAACTGTTGTCCCAGCTGAGTTCAGCTAACAGTGCATCCTGAGGTTTGAACTTATAACTTTTAGCTCTGTATGGGATTTTGATGCACCAGTCTGTACCTTTACCTATTAGCACATGGGAGGTGCCTTCCTATTTCTTAAAAGGAAGAAAAACAAATTTGCAAAATGTTTTGTATGCTCTGATGTTCTACATTTTGATCTGCACGGAACAGATAGAAACAAAATCAGTTTTGGGCCAAGAGTTTAAGCACTCCACCCTCCCAGCAATCATTTTATGCCATGGGATTCCGCATGAGTAATTTTCTGAAAACCTATAAGTTTATAAAGGATTTTTCAATAAGATGTAATTTCAGAAATATTTGGCTTTTGCCTGCAATATTAATAACAGGAGTTGCTTTTTGTAACTCAAAGTTGATATGAATCTTGCAATTTAAAACAACTTGCGTTTATACAGCGCCTTTCATGCAGGAAAATGTCTCAAAGACTTTCACAAGATTTACTGTAAAGTGTAGTTGTAAGCAAAATGGCAGTCATTTTTTGCACACAGCAATGTTCGACAAACAGCCATGAAGTGCGTAACCAATTTTATTCAGGGAATGGTTGGACAGGATACCAGGAGAAACTGCATTCTCTTTGTCACTTGTGCCAAGCATTTTTTAACATCCATCTGAACAGCCAGACATTGTACAGTATAATGTCTTAATAGATTTAGTTATTTGTGTACAAATGCAATGGGTGCTTGCTGTAGCTGCGCAGTTTAAAACTGTGCAAACTGGCTGAAATAATAAAATTCATTTTTATACCAAATACATCCAATAATTGTGATGTGTCAGTCTTCATAATTCTAACGGAAATTACTTTCATGAATGGGAAACACATGTATATTCCCCACTTCAATGACAAATTCAGCAGTCAACGATTAAATAACCTATTCTCTTAGTCGTAAATTATTATCTGGCATATGAAAATCCCTTGCCCACTTGTCTCAAACTGGCATGTACGAGAGTTAGTTGTTGGGGCTACATCTCATATGGAAAATTTGCTGGTGGTTTTCTTGTTATTAATGTGTGCAAAGCAGGCTTATTGCTGTCCTGGTTCAGTCATTACAGCCTTTAGCGAATAGATTGTACTCTTCATGTCAAGACAGACAGGCAGACAATGACACTGTACTTCAGAAAAGTGCAGACATTATTTCTGCACTTCAGATTAATAGGTTTTGTCATACTCATGAAGCAAAGCAATCAATAGCACTTTACTCTGACATCTACTGTCAATACCCATTGTTCCCATTACAAGGGGTGCTTAATAAATAGTTCTTCAAAATCCTTTTTGTTACACATAATATGCTGGAAGTAATTGCTAAAGATATCACTGCACAAGCGAACTAACAACTGTAAATGTTTATTGTTTTATCGGGTGATTCATACTATTCATTTTGACATTTTCCTGCTCTTTTGTTTAATGCCTGTGATCATGCCACGATTGCTTTGTTCGTTCCATGTAGGCGAGAAAAAGCAGGCTTAATTCAGCAGTTATTATTTACAATAATGGGTCTTGTTGCTTGTTTGCAAATGCAATGGGTGTTATATGCCTTCTTCTGAAGCTGTATAGTACAAACTTAGTTGAAAGTTTACAACCAAATAGGAGCGTTCCCAGTTTAGTGCATTTGATTTAAATATAATTCCGACAATGGGTCATTGATCTGAAATGTTAACTCGCTTTCCGCTCTCTATAGATGCTAACTGACCTGCTGAGTGTTCCCAGCCATTTCAGATTTCCAGCATTTGCAGTATTTTGCCTATTGGGCAAACACATTGACGTTTTGTCTCATATTGAACTTATTGTATCAAAAGGGATAAATCGTGCCAACCTTGTTCATAATTGTCATTCTGCAATTTTAGTATTGGTTTGATTTCCACAGTATTTAACTTTTTTTTCAAAAACTAGATTTTTGTTCTTGTCATGGAACTGTGGAGAAAGCGATTTTAGAGAAGACAGGCCTGTCTTTAATAAAGCTTCTCTTTATTGCATTAAAAAACTGTGCACAAAGGAAATATTTACAAAGGAGTGTTGCTTCTTAAAGCCATTGCCTCCAATGAAACTGACACAAAAGACCAGGAAGATTTCAAGTTCAATCTCCAGTGCGAGTTGCTTTGATGTTTACCCACAAAATATACAGTCAATTCACTTTGCAGTATACAGTATTTTGTGAAGAGCTTTCAGATGTCTCGAAGATGTGATAAGGCACAATATCATTATTATATCATATAATATACGGTATATAAATATTATTATTTGTGACTGCTATGGTGATTAACAGAAATGTTACAGCTCTATTATTGTCTCAGCTGTGAAGGGGAAAAATCAGACAGATTTTCCATTCCTGGTTGCGATCCAGTATCTTTTCATTGGAAAACATGCACCAGTCAGTGTTGGATGAGGATAGGATTTGGTTAAACTCTGATGTCCTCCATGTTAGTATTCTGCCAACAAGCACTGCCTGGTTGTAGGCATTGCAGTCTCGCAAGTCAAGTCTAGAATGTACAGTCAATCAAGGAAGGTTGACTTGAAATGTGCCAAAAAAGGAATGTTGATGCCAGATCACTGTGGACTGGGGGAGGAGCTTACCCAGTTTGGAGAAGAGGAGGCAGAAGGTTTTTCTGCCTACGGTGGAATATAAACATTCAGGAATCATTTTACATATGGCAGGACAGGCTTACTCATAGCATGGTATCATGTTCTGAACCATGGCTTCATTATGGTCAGATAGTTACATGCATGGAATCAATTGAATCTAGAGCCTGGCTGTCATTTAATGATTCAGGGCAGGAGATCCATGTTACATGGGATAAAATCAATGGCAATGCAGGCCACCACTCAGGCTGCAAAACAGAACATTTCAATTCAGCAAAGTTCTAAATGCTTAATGCGTTCAGGAAATATTCAGTTTGTAGGCATTGGCCTCAGCTGCAGTCAGGAGCTGAGCTCAATAAGGCAAAATGTAATACAGTTTACAATAAAATCCTGTGAAGCGCTTTGAGACGTTTTGATGGCTTTATAAGACACTATATCAAATGCAAGTATTATTTGTATTATATCAAGATTTCTGAAATTTACAAATATTATGATCCAAGACCACAGGATGAATTCAGGAAACATATTCAAGTGATGCATTTGACCAAATATTTGTGAGCAATGACAGCAGGCCAGCCTGACTGTCCTCCTGTTTGAAGGAAACAATATAATTCAGAGTATTGTTCCCCCAAAAAACTGTGGTTAAATCAGATTGCAAAATACATTGGAATCCAATTGATGAAAATGGTGCAATTTCATTATTTAGTGTGGAAGTCCTAATCTCTGCCAGAGTTCTGAGGAACTAGTTTTGATTTCCAAATCATATGATACGCATTTTTTAAATATCAAATAATTAATGTTCAGAGGATAGGTTGCACACATGAACATACTTGAGCTCAATAAGGCAAAATGCAAGCAATAGCCAAAGCGTTTATTTTTGCACCTTTCAGAATCTCTTGAAGGGATAAGGCATAAGGAAGGGCTAGATTAACTGGGGCTCTTCATCCTTGAGAAGAGACATCTCAGAGGGGATTGTACAGAGGTACAGTACTTTATATAAAAAATTGAATTAGATTGACCTCTTAAACATAGGACAATGTTTTCAGCTATATTAAGGTAGAAGGGCTGGGGGACTCAGTTCGGATGTGTGAGGGACTGGGAGAATGGATTACAAGGAAAGGTGGTTGAGGACGTTTAAGAAGCAGCTCAAATGCTGTAGTGGGAAAGAATGTACCGTTTTTGATATTTGGAACAATCAAATGGACTAAAAAACCTTTTTTGCAACTTCTCATGGTATCTCAGAATCCAATGAACTACATTTACAGATGTTTATCAAGTCCATTGTAATGTTAGCCTGATTTAGCACCACTAGATGCCACTAGCGTACTTTTATACCTATAAAATATGGTAACGCCAAATTGACACGGCTTTACATTTGTAGTCTAAGGGGAAAAAACTCTTGGCCATCTTACTTTGTATCTCGTGGCTGATAATTTTGGCAAGTGTTAGCGTGTACCTGGCATTAATTTTGAACTAGTTAAAGCTGTTAGATTATAGGTAGTCTTCCTGTTTCATTAATATTTTCCTGTGTTAATTGGCTGGAACAAAACATTCATTTGCCACAAGTTTTATCCTGATTTCTTGGCTATCAGGACATAGACTTCTGATTCCATACTCAAACTGCACCAGTATTTATGAGAATACTTGTTCAAAATTGTAGTATTTCTAGATTAAATTAACTTTATTTTGGGAATAGTATTGAAATATGTTTAGAACCTCCCTCCCCAGTCTGTTACTAGAATTGTGAACAATATAATAGGGCCAAAAAATATGAATAGGCTTTTTTCCGAACCTACAGATAGATCTCATTGGGCTTATTCATGGAAACCTACTTAACTCAAATTGAGTTAGGCCTTTATCCCCTAATTAACCTTGGAAACGCTATTTTTAGCATTGAAATAATACCAGCTAAGATGAAATGTAACACAGTCCAGAACTTTACATCCTGCTTTGGGTGCTATCATCATTTATTAGTCAAAGATGGTGCTTCAATATACTTTGACATTCGTTTAATTAACTTTGTTTCCTTAACAAAAAGACCAAGGTCAACCTGTAATCCTGACTCAGTGTTGAAAAGATTGTGGGTTTAAATTAGAACTCAGTTCAGCCTGGCACCCAACGCAAGGCTGGTGGAGCCTTGCTTTGTTGGAGGGGTCATCCTTCACAGATGAGACTTTAAACTGAGGTCCCATCTCTCCATTCAATTGGACATTAACAATCCCTTTATTCAAAGAAAAGAGAGTTTCTCCCGGTGTTTGGGTTATAAATTCTCCAGATAAAATCAGCCGTTCACTTCATGGCTATCTTTGTGACATCACTATATGCAGATTGACAGCCTTCAAAATCTACTAACATTAGCCAATATAAATCTTTTGCAGCTTTGAGACTTCCTCCCAGTGTGAAAGAGCCTAATTCAAATGAAATTATTATTACTTTATATTACACGTAAGTGTGAAATGCTTTGCTTTTGTCACAGATGTTTTCCTCTTTTATTTTCTAGTTCTACGATTGAACCACAGTCCATCAGATACCTCAGAGAAGAAACGAGTTAAGAGCAGGCTAAAGAAATTTATATCGAGACGACCCTCACTGAAAACTTTGCAAGAAAAAGGGCTGATTAAAGGTAAGGTAATTGATTCCTAAGTGCAGTGCAACATTCCCTCACTATAAATCTCTGAGGCAACAGTCTCTCTCATATAACATACATTGTTTATGCATCATGAGTGCTTTGCTAATGGACAAGCCGTAGAGAACCTGTTTAAAAACTGCACAATGTTTTTATTACATTTGTCTTATGAAAAAAAATGCATTTGCATTTCTGTTTTTTTTCCATCCTTCCATTTGCAGAAGTAATTTCCTTTGCAATTTACCGTGTAGAAGGGAATGGAGACAGACAGAATGTAATGTCCAGGCACTGTCGTATCAATTTTAGTTCTTTGCAAGCAGTATATCATGACCACAAGATGCTTATAGTACTCTTTTAGTGAATGCACGCACACTTATATATTTGAGGGCATGTAACTAGGTGGGCACAAACAGTGTTTCTTCACCTCAAGGACCTTGGTTTGGATCCAACTAAGACGGATGGGATGAGCATTTCTTCTCTCTGACAGCTGACCCACAGGGTCAAAGTCCATAGCACAAAGTGAACAAAGGTCTACACTGGCTGTCACTAAATTGGCAGACAGCATATAGTTGGTTCCAGTAGGATACTGGTTCAGTAACGGCTGCTCCTCTGGTAGAAAAGGCACTTTATTTGGGCATTGCAAAAGGAGCTTTTCTATGATTCTACAGTACTGAGACAGCTCTGGTCAAGGCGACTCACAAAATCCTCTATCTGTAACCAAATTCTCTGGTGCCTCTTTGTGATCTTTGATCTCTTTGCTGCTTCTCCACCATCTTTCTTCCCTAAAACGCCTTCAAGTCTCTGCACTTTCCTGATTTCACTCAAACCGATCCCATAGACTTATGTTTCCTTTCATGCCTTTGCCATCTCATCCTGTCTTGATTACATGCAGGAGGACATCCGAAGGAATGGATAATCAAGAATATACACCAGGGCTTGGGGGTTGGGATCAGGAGGGGTGGAAGGCAGGGAGGGTGTGAGTAGGAGGTTACAGAAGATACAGTTGAAGAAGAGGGTCTTGTGATTGGATTTGAAGGAGGCAAGGGATGGGGTAAGCTGAAGGGACTGTGGGACAGAGTATCATAGGGTACTCAAGGTTGCAATCCTGATATGAAAGTCCAAGTTCTACAGCCCAGCCTCGCAGACTTCATCATTGAAACATCCAGCAGTCCACCTCTAGCCATATTAACATGATAAAGCGCCGTCAATATCTTTCCTTGGATGTGATATCTTTTTGTACGCACTCATTGTTTCCAGTGGGAGAAGGAAGTATCAAATGACTTCCTTTTTCCACCATTTCACTTTACACACCGAATAACTCTGTTTATTTTTTTATATGAGGTACATAAATTTTACACAGAGAAATGCCATGCTTCATGTAAAAATAAATAGGATATGTTACTGCAATATACAGTGCTTCAATACCTCAGGCGTATCCAGACCTCCCTGTTCACAACCTTATGCCTATAATCTGTTCTGAGTCCCACAATAACATACATTGCAGTAACTTTTAATATTCACTTGCAACCTTTAGAGGAACTATGATGATATTATTCAGCTGCTCATGTGACAATAATAATGCACAACACATATCTATCCATTCTGTTTAGATTGCTCCGCACATTAATGGAGACAGAATCTATGTGTTCAGAGATTTGATCTCATTCCCTTATTGAAGCATTGGAGAGGGTTCAATTCAATAAATTTAAAATCATAACAGCATTTGAAAGGGAATTGGATAAATATTTGAAGAGGAAACAATATAAAAGGTTACGGGAAAAGAGCAAGGGAATTGGGATTAGAGTAAATGGCTCCTTTGGACGAGCTAACATTAGCATGGACTGTTATTTTGAAGGAGTGAAAAATTCCAGTGTGCAATGTGATAATTATCACTGACAACAATTATCACACATCTCAAATTATCAAATTTTTCCCTCTCCAAATTCTGTAGAGTATTATTTCCACAGGAATGATGGAGCATTGGGAGAGAGACAGGGCAGTCTAGATTTATGAGGATGTTACCAGGGATGAGTGGATACAGATATAAAGTAAGATTAGATGGGTTGAAGCTATCCTCTCTGGAGATTAGATGATTGAGGGGGCAACTGATGGGGGTGTTTAAAACTATGAAAAAATTTGATGAAGTGGATGTTATTAAGCTATTCCACTTATCAGTTAGTCCAAAATGAAGGAGCATAAATAAAATACAATACAAAATTACATTTGTAAAGCACCTTTCGCGTAGGGAGGACGTCCCAATGTGCTCAACAATCAGGAATTAGGACTTTAGCGGGGACTGGAGGGTGGGAATAGGAGGGTGGTCAAAGGCACGGTCAAGAGGAGCTTCTGGAGTCGTGTCTTAAAGGAAGCAAGGGAGAGAGCGAGGCAAAGGGAAAATGTGAGATAGAGTTCCAGATAGTGGGGGAAGAAAAGCTGAAAGCCCGAGAGCCAATGGTGGGGTAAGCCGGGTGGGGATATGAAGCAGGCCGGAACCTGCTGAGCAAAGGGAGGGGATAGCAGGGATTGATAAGGGGTTAGCAGGTTAGAGGGGTAGGAGCGGGCAAGGCCATGGAGGGTCTTGAAGGTGAGGATGAGAAGTTTGAATCCAGTGGAGCCAGACTAGGGTGAAGGAGTCAGCCCCTGAGGGATGGCAAAATTGGGCAATGTTGCAGAGATGAGGGGAAGGTAGAGTGGGTTATGGCATGGACGCGGGGGAGAAAGGACAGTGGAGGGTCCTGACTGGCTTGATGAGGGGAGTGTACATCCGTGGATACCGTTGCTACCAGCGACTGTGTAGAGACACTGGCACAAGCCTATCAGAACAGCCTTGGTCTAAAAATACAATAGCTGGCAGCAGGTCTAATAAGGGAGTTTATGGAAAACTTATTTATACAGAGGGTGGTGAGAATGTAGATCTTACTGCCAGGAAGCCGCAGTTGAAGAAAATGCATCAACATATTTAAGCATAAAATTGATGCATTCATGAGTAAGAAGGGAATAGAGGAGTCAAAGAGCGATGGAGGCTTGTGTGAACTTGTATGAACACAAGCACAGACTAGATGGACCAATTGCTATTTTCATCCTGTAACATTCTATGGGTAGCCAAAGTCACTGCTGTAGTTTCTGATCTGTGGAGCATAGAAATTGAGAGTTGCATCATGAGATACCAGATTAAACCAAAAGACTAAATAAGGACTCTCTTGGCCACAAGATTTGTAGTTGTGATGCTTCGTAGCTCCTAATTTTCACCCTTATTGAGTGGAAGAGAATTTCTTCTGGTGTCTTGGACAACAATCCCCAAAATAAAAATTGGTCATTCACTTCATATCTGTTTTGGGGGATACTGCAATGCGTACATTAGTTGTGCGTTTGACTACAAGATACACTGTCACAACATGTTACAGTAACCCTAATACAGCACAAGGATTATTATGGTTAATATGATTCTATGATAATTAGTAAGCCCAATGGTCACTGTCTCCTCTAATTGACTGAGGGATACAGGGGGTGTCAGTTCATAATTGACAATGATAAAATACACCAAGCATTTGAAATAGAAAAAATATGAATATTTTATTGCAGAAGTACAAATGGAAGCAATATTCTGTCTTTTGTGGATATAAATATGGGCCTATAAAGATCTGCCGATGCAAAGGTCCATCTTAAGAAATCTGATTCTAAATACAAGCTCAATAAAGGCTCCCACCATCTGCAGTGTTTTGCGTTTTGTTTTTATTCTCAATAAAGACTCAATCTGTTGCCAATATGGGTCCACTGGTAGATTGTGAATGATGTCAGGTGACATATATGTACAGCTATTAGTGACAGGTCAGATACCATCACTGCACGGTAAGATATATTAGCGTAAAATCAGAGATGATTTAGTTTAGTTTGTCCTCAGTTTTGTATTAATGCTATAACCGTATCAATCATCTCATTCTCTCTTAATGAATAACAGCCACAAAATAAACTGCTGCGGGATTATTTCCTTTAAAATGCCTGTTGATTTTCCATACTCAAATATTGACTAACTGTCTGCACTCGATGATTGATTTACTGTGTTGATGTGGCCTACTGTTAGTCTTTAAATATGAATTTTACTTTTTCAGCCAATTTCGAATAACTGCACATGCCATGATATATTAAAATTGACTGCTTAAATGGACTCAGAGTGGGAGTTTCATTGGGTTTAAATTGATAACAGCTGGGCAGCCAAACAGATTAAGCATGTACGAACTGAGAATAAATCCTCTCCCTCTGCAAACAGTACCCTTGTTTAACGTTGTCACATGCAAAGAGGGTGAGCTGCCTCCGAACAAAGCCGGAATTAAGGACATTTTTCCCGATTAATCAGAAACACTGACTTGTCCGTTCGGTTACCAGACATCCAGTTGAGTGGGAGCACATTGAAAGAATGGCTTTTGAATGACCAGATATTGACAGTGGAAATACCTTCAACAGGCATGAGGATGCTCAACATCCAAAATCGCTTGTAATGTTATTGGTATAACTGGTGCAATGATTTGACCAAAGCAAAGGAAGTAAATCTATGCTTGTTTCCTGAATATATAGACGAAGATTGTGACCTGTAATGTGTTAATTCTAACTGGTGTTAACTTACAAATCGTTGAAAATTCTTCACCATTTTGTAACTAAGGACATCAACTAGTTTGTGAGGTTTTCCCCTACCCCTAACCGAAATACCTGATGCAATACCTAATTTGGGGCTTGAAGTCTCCCACTGTGTGGGTGGAACCTGTGATTTTATGGAAATTTATGACACTGCAGTTAAAGCTGTTGAAGATAAGGTGTTAAGACCAGGTTCAAACATTAGAAATTTAGGGCTGAATGAAAAGATTCCTTTCATTCAATATGTTGGGGCGACGTCTCAAGGCACTTCAAGTAAAATGTAGTCACTGTGTTTTTGTAGGCAAATGAGACGCCCAATATTTGCATGTCATCAGCCAACAAACAGCCGTGAAGTAAATGACCACATTTTTATTTGGGGGGCTTGTTTTCCAGGACCTCAGGAAACACCCCCTTCTCTTTTTGAAAGGTGCCATGGGACCCATAAGTACACATGTGATAGAGGGAACATTGGCATATTGCCTATTTCTCATTGAGAACAAAAGGTCATCCTGGAGTTAGTTTGAGTTTCGACAACCTAACATTCTCAAGTGTTACGTGTCTTGCCTATTTGGGACTTTTATCTTAAATAACCTCTTACATTACCCTTTCCTTTCAAGTTGTGAGTGCCCACACTTGTATGTTTTCCTGTCTGGTGTTAGCACCAGTAACCAAATACATAATTTGCAGAATGAACATGAAACAAAACACACAATTTGCTCTTCTTTCTTGAGAATACTGCCCCTGGGGGTAAGTTCCAACCCAGCCATGTTCCTCCCTTTAAATTAACAGTTAAATCTAGACCATTACATCGACACAAAAGGTTAAGAGATATGCTTCACGCCGGTGAGGGAGTCCCAGAGGTGCCAGATATTTATGCATTATCCATGCATGATGAATTTCCTTAGTACTGTTATAGAACACTAGTTGGGACATCCTAGTTGAGTAAAAGCAGATGCTTCATTCATTCCCCTGTAGCTTGCAGTTAGTACAGTAGATCCCTTCTTAGCTATACTTCAGCAATGATGCAGAGAAAGTAACTTATCCACCTGTTCTCTCCGCTGAAGGAAAAATGCATGAAACTGATCAACTCCTGCCTGTCTCCTCAACCCCACCCCTCTCCTCTCCCTATCCCAGAGTTCAAGGTCTAATTGTAAATCCTCTACTCCTGCCCTACTTGAGTCACATAGAAACATAAAAAGAAACATAGGGACAGGAGTAGGCCAATCAGCCCCTCAAGCTAGTTCCACCATTTTGTAAGATCATGGCACATCTGTACCTCAAGTACATTTAACCACCCTTGGCCCATATCCCTTAATACCCAGATCTAACAAATATCTATCTAGCTCAGCCTTGAAAATGTGAACGGATCCACTGCGTCTTTAGGAAGAGAATTCCAGATTTCAGCTAGCTTACAAAATATTTTTGCCCACAAAATATACAGTCAATTCTACAGTATATTCTGTGAAGTGCTTTCAGATGTCTCAAAGACTTCATCGGGCACTATATCAAATGCAAGGATTATTATTATTTTTAACTCAGTTCAGACCAGCGCTATCAAATGTGAAACTTCCTCTGTTCTGTATGGCTCAGTACTACACTGGATCATACCATCAAATGTCCTTAAGGTTGAGTTTTCGTGAAGATTTGGCATACTGCATAGGTATTCCAACTTCCTTGCTTGGAGTTGGCAACACCCAAAGTCTCCATCAGTGAGTTATAGAATTGTAATGGTGGCAGGTGTAGAATAAATCCATGGCTCAATCTGGCCCACTCTGCTGAGTAGAAGAAGCAGCAACCACAACTTGAATTTATTTCAGGCAGGGTAGCATCCCAGAGCACAGAGGTAGAATAGAGGATATCAAAGGAACCAATGTAAGGTTTAACCTGAGGTAATCTTAAAGTAACACAGATGGCACCACTTTGTCGGTGATGGTGTTACCTCTTGGCAGCGAGGACATATCTATACCTTCAAGCAGGAGAGTCTACTATCAACAATTGTTGGATTGTGGAGTTCTGTAGTTCAGTGGTTAGAGCACTCGCCTTGCAAGAGAGAGACCTGGGTTTGATTCCCAGCACAACAAAACCTTAGGTAAGTTTCCTTATTCTAAACGCCTGATAATAATTCCCCTAGAAACAAAATAATGTATTGGTCATTTCAATCCACGACTGTTTGTGGGACACTGCTGTACGGAATTGGCTGCCCACAAATGTGCAGTTAATTCACTTTACAGTATTTTCTGTGCAGTACATCTGAGATGGCTAGAAGACGTGAAAAGCACTATATCAAATGCAAGGGTTATATCATCGTAGACCTTTCTGGTTTTGAAAGGCTCTTTGCTCTTAGTCATTTGAAGCAAACACTTACCTTCCTTCTCCTCCAATGAAGGTTTTATCTTGCACATTTTATGGACTTCACAGGGATGAAAATCTGAGTAGATTGAAACTCCAAATCTTTGTTTTTCTTGGGTCCAATAGCTAAGTACTGTACTTGCAATGCCTGGGATTTTGGGGTAAAAAATAAAAGCAGTTGCATTGCCATCGTATTACCTTTGTAAGGTATGAGCTAGAATTGACTCACTGAGAATTATTGTAATACTTAGCTGGATAATAGAAACAGCTACAAATCTAAAGAAAACGTTGCCTCAAAACAGCAAAACATCTGTGTATTTCTAGAGGACAGCAGGCATAGTGGTTGAAGATGATGTATTCTAGTAATGCACAAAAAAAGCATTTTACATCCCCCCTCACCATCCCCCCTAGTTGATACAGCATGTTGGATGTTTTGTCTAAGAAGATTAGGTTTAGCAGCAAACCATATGGAATCTCAGAAACTCTGTTGACATTGATGTACTTACTAGGGGGAAATGCTCAACTTATTGGTTCTGTTTTTGTCAGTACAATGTATATGTTCTGGTCAACAAAATCTTCACTATTTGACCAGGTGAGATGCATTTAAAAGTGTAATACCAATGAAGGATGAGATAGACAAAAACTGTTTAAACACATTTTCATGACTTTGCATCCATTCGCCCACAAAATATACAATTAATCACTTTCTATTAGCTTCTGTAAAGCGCTTTGAGACAAGGATAAGGCTCTATATCCAATGCTAAGATTATTAATGCTATTATTCCTTCTTACCCTCACTTCCCCCATTTGCAAATTGCACCTGAAGACTTTCCTCTTTGACAGTGTTTAAGGCCACCTCCCCTTTTTCCCAGCTCAGTGTCAGACTCTGCCATTGTTCAGTGCTTTGAAACACCACATCATGTGAAGGGCGCTATGTAAATTCAAGTTGATGTTGTGGTTATCGCATTTGTAAATTTGTGATTTAAGCTGTACTGCTGTTGAAAAGCACTGTGTGGAGGTCAAGTACATTGCCAGAGGAGGGAGGGAAGGAGAAAATATCAGGATGAGGCTCAGCCAGGCTTGCACATTTTCCAGTGATTTCTTACAAACTGGCAGAGAGTGAAGCAGTAGGTCCTCTCACTGACACATTAGTTAGGGCAGAAGAATTCAGTGAGACCTGTGGCTGCCTAGTAGGAACACAGTAAATGTTCTCTTGGGGTGTATACATGGGATGCTGGCTTATACCGTGCAACTAAAGCGTAATGATATCAAGCCTATTAACTAAAAAGAAACATAATTTATTTTAAGATTGATCAGACATTGTAATGGTATCACAGCTTTTTGGTCACCCTGTATTTGAGTTGACGTCTAAACCTTGGATAATCTCAGAAATTGATACGTGCTTTCCAGAATTTTTTTGAGATGACTTGGGGTAACACCATTATTCGGAAGTTTTGGGAGGTTGTTTGGAGCGAGGGAGATGGGAGACTTTCACTGCATTCCAACAATGCTTTCACTATGAAATGAACAGTGTTTAGGAATATTGTAATTTTGGTCTTCAAATCACTAGAGAGTTTGAGTTGAAGAAGGCCCTTCAGTTCATTGCATCTCAGTCTTCCAGAATATTAAGCAAAGCGTCTTCTCATCAAGGCTTCACCCACAAAATCCACAGTCACTTTACAATATATTCTGTGAAGCGCTTTGAGACATTTCAAGATTTGCTAAGGTGCTGTTTCAAATGGAAGAATTATTATTATTATGGCATCAAACCGCTTTTGAAATGAGTCCTTTGCCATGGCGCCTACCACCCTTGTTGGTAATCCATTCCTCTGTGCGTGTGTGCGTGCATGAAAAAATAACGCTTCCTGGTGTCTGCCAATAATTGTTTTCATCAGCCTGAATCTTTACCGTCTTGTCCCACTACTTTAGGAATCTGAAACTAAATGTACACAAACCCCCACCTTTTTATATTTGTGCCTCTTTATTTTCTTTCCAGAGAGCCGTTGAACAGAATACCTTTTTATTTCGTGAAAAGACCTTTTGACCACTTCACACTTAATAAACATAGGTCCTCCAAAAAACAGCCCACCTTTAAATGTGTGTACATTTGCCTAATCATCCTTTATTCTGATCTTGTTAGTGATGTGATGAGGTGACAGTGTGCAATTATAACTTTTGTGTAGGCCATTTATCAGCTGCTACTGATTATTGGTAAATTAACAGTTTTATTGCTGCATTTTTCTATCTCAAAACTCCACACTGTTTTGGCACTATTTCCTGTCTCCTATTGCCAGTTTCTGATTTAAGTAATTTAACAAGATTATAGCATTTATGCTCCAAAATGTCAGCTGTGCTTATGACATAAATTGAGTAAAGTGTTGTGTCAGCAGGAAAATGACATCAATATGCAGGTTTTAAGGTTTGAACTGGTCTATGATATATGTTTCATAATTAATATACTATAAACCATATTAAACAGCTGTGGTTGTTTAAATGATTCATCTTCATAATGCTATGCTGGAAATTTCTCTCTCTTTATTTTCCCTTGGCCAATCTTCTTCCCTCTTCTTATATGCCAAAGGGATTCAGATAAACAAACAAACAAACAAAACTTACATTTATATAGCGCCTTTCACGTCGAGAGGACGTTCCAAGGCGCTGTACAGTCAGGTAGGACAAGAGCAGGGTGGGAAGGATCAGGGCAGGATGAAGAATAGTAGGAAAAGTAACTGTATATTAGTGGGCGAAATGTGGCAGCCAAATTGCGCACAGCAGTGTCCCACAATCAGTCATGGAAGTGGGACTAAGGGCAAAAGGGGGTAAAGAAGCAAAAGGGGAGGGGTCGAGGCAGGGGGAAGAAAAGCAGGAAAGTCGACTGTATACTTGTGGGCGAAACGCGGCAGCCAAATTGCGCACAGCAGTGTCCCCACAAACAATCGCGAAAATGGAGCCAGGGGAGAAAGGGGGAAAAGAGGGTAAGGGGGGAGAGGGAGGGAAAGGTGGGATGGGTTAGGGAGGAAGAGGGGGGAGAAAGGGGGGTAAGGAAGAGAGGGAGGGAAAGATGGGTGGGGGCAAGATCAGGAAGAGGGAAGAGGGAGGGAAGGGGAAAAGGGAGGAGAGAAAGTGGGGAAAGGGAGTGAGGGAAGAAGAAGATGGGGGCAGGGGTGGGGGGAATCAAACAACAATAATAAACAACAAAAACAATAATATTAACAACAAAAACAGCAACAAACAACAACCAACAATTGTCCAGCAACCACTCCTTGTCCTCGCCGCCCGCCTGGATGATCCCTGAGATGGCGCGGAAAAAAGGGCCCAGTGTGGTGTCAGGCCCCAAAACCGACCAGCTCCTCAGTCGGTGAACCCGGGGACTCGGTGATGATAAAATGATTATTGTTCATGTATGAGCTGACATAGGTACATTTTGGCAGACTGCTCAACTGTAGAGTCACAGGTCAGAACAATCTTGTCAAAAGACTTACGACCACTGTCTTTCTTTAAGAACTGCAAGAAAAAGAAACAGCTTTTCTTAATGACTGAATTGAAGAATTCTCCACAATTCTGCCTTAAATTTTTAGACAATGTTGTAAAAGGCAAAGCCCCTGAATGTATGATGTCTTAGGTAGCCACGTGTGAGTTCTTCACTGAATAGTGATGAAGGGGCAAACAATCTGGCTGAATTTACTCTCTCTCATTTGGCAGTGTTTAGTTCATTTGTAACACCCTGTTGTTGCCTCAACTGTGATAAGCTAACTCAGCACAGACCGGGAATTAATGCAGATTTTCTAGGCTACATGACTTAATTATGATGTCAGTTTGGCTGAGTCGGTAGCATTCTCGTCTCTGTGTTAGAAAGTTGTGGATTTAAGCCCTATGTCGGAATTATGAGCTCCTCGTTCGGTGCAGGGCTGGGGGAGTATTACATTGCTGGAAAATTGCTATCCTTTGGATAAAACTGAGGGCTCGTCTGTTGGTACAAATGGACTTTGAAGATCCCATGCAACAACTTGAAAAGAGAAGAGACTTTTCTCCCAGTTTCCTGGCTAACAAACTCACAAATAAAACTGGTTTGGATACTGTAAGCGTGGTGATGATATTCTGCATGTGTCAGGCTGCCCCCAATATTTTTAAAATATAAAAATGGTCATTCAATTCACTTCACTGTTGTTTATAGATCATGGCTGTGTGTAAATTGGCAGTCAGTTTCACCTACGCAGTCACATTCACTACTCTTTACAGTGAATCCTATGAAGCCCTTCAACGACAAAATAATCTGTTATTTCAAGAATGTAGAAGTTATTATTATTTTAGGACCAAACTAAGTCATGCTGTTAGGTACTATTAGTGGAGCCCTTCCAAACCTCCTGTGTCTGGTGGATTCATTAAGCAGACTATGGTGTTATCATTTATATTAAATTGATAAATGTATAAATGGAAAATAGGCAAACACGTGTGTGAGTGACTCACGTCAATAGCAGAGACTGTTTCAATGAAACAAGGTTTTCTCTAAAAACAACACACAGTAATTACTTGGATAATAGGGACAGACAGTACCTCCAGTAGTTTCGACTCAGCAGATAAAGTTTCACTGACGTGCCTCATGTTTTTCCAAAGGGATTTGGGATTCTATTGTGTAGCTTTTACATTCCTTGCCAGTAGCAGCGCAAGTGACTGCTCTATTCGCAAACAATTCCATTATCAGTCTCCCGTGTTCAGATGTATCCAGCAGATTACAGCTGGTCAGAGATGTAGACAATGTAATCATTCATTGTTAGGTTCTTGCAACACTGCCAGTCTCCGTCATGAATTCAATAGGATGTTTGATGGGAAAGCCATGGGAAGAGAAGTGGTGAGGGAACAATTTTTTATCTGGTAGGTGTCAAATCACCTTCATCATTGCCTCAGACTTCAGCTGTGCAGTCAAGGCATTATACATCATCAGTACTAGGTTCTCTAATTAGAAAATATTTCAGATATTTTTATTTCTTGCTAGGGAAACTTGGGACCTGAAACTTCTCATGATCTTATCCTTAAGACAATTATCTATAATCAGTCTTTATTTGCAGGCTAGTTTTCCACTTTTCTTAAATGTAATGGAAAATAAACTTCCAATTTCAACCAAATATAAAAGTTTTGCAAAGTTCTTTCGATTCTACTGGAAATACTTGGAGGTATGCCATCAATTTGAATTTTTGTTTCACCTCCACTTAAATTCAAATTCACTTTGCTTTTCACTGCTGCTTCTTTTCTGCCATGGTGATTAGGCGTGTGAAATGCTTTAATAATAATAATCCTTACATTTGATATAGCACTTTTCACGTCTTCCGGACTTCTCAAAGTGCTTCAAGGAATATACTGTAAAGTGAATTGACTGCATATTTGTGGGTGAACGCAGCAGCCAATTGCGCACAGCAGTGTCCCACAAACAGTCGTGGATTGAATTGACCAATTTATTATTGTGTTTTGTGGGATTATTATTAGGGATGTGGACTAAGGAAACTTGCCCTAGGTTTCGCCCTGCCTGGAATCGAACCCAGGTTTCTCACTTGTAAGATGAGTACTCGAATCACTGAGCTATAGGTCTCCACAGTTTTATTCTGAATTGTGAAACATCTAAAACTTCTCAAGGTGGGAAAGCATGTGCTATGATGATCCACACCTCAGGCACTAACGGCATCACCGTCCAAAGATGCACATTCCACCTTACTAAGCCAGTCCAGAACTTTGTTTTTTTTGGCCCTCAACTATCCTTCCTACCCCACATGTCCCATTCTGACTTTCTCCACCTTTACAACATCGCCCAGCTCACACTGCGGGCCATCGAGATCCTCATACATGCATTCATAACATCCAGGCTTGACTACACAAACTCCCTGCTCATTGGTCTCACCAACTCCTCCCTCAATAGGCTACAGATCGCCCAGAACTTCCACGACCCTATCACTCCCTATCACGCCCAACTCCACTGGCTTCCCATCACATAAGAATACAGTTCAAGATCCTGGCCTGGCCCTCACCTTAGAAGCCCTCCATTGCCTTGCCTCCACTACCCCTGCAACCTACTAACTTGCCCGCTACTAACTTACCCGCTCTGTCTGCTCAGCAGGCTCCGGTCTCCTTTACATCCACCGTTGGGGAACGGGCCTTTAGCCACTCTGCCCCCACCCTCTAGAACTCCATCCCACAGTCCCTCCACCTCACCCCCTCGCTTACCTCCTTCAAGACCCATGTCAGCACTTTGGGATGTCCTCCTGGCATGAAAGGAGCTATATAAGTGCAATTTTGTTGTTGTTGTTGTTGTCCTTCCTCCCCTGCCCTCCATTCTCCTTGATCATGACCCCCAGCTCAGGACCAAAACACTGATTGTTCAGTGCCTTGAGACATCCTACCCACACTAGACAAAAGTAATTTTTTCTTGTGGTTCAAATGACTCTATAATGTACCTTTGCTAGGATCTGAAAACAATGGAATTATTTTTAAGAAAATTGCTGGCAATGCAATAAATACACAGGCAAAAGGTAATTTGCTGAACAATCTATTAAGACACCCACCAGATTTAAGCAAAACTGCTTCCTCTTCCTATTTCGCATTTTCCCAGGAAATTCTGCGCTATAAGACATTAGGATTCATTTAGAATTTGCTTTTGATTTTTTTAATGTTTTGCTGAGTTTTATTTGGAAAAACTTGGTACATTCAATGAATGATGAAATAGATCTTTTTTGTTGCAATTGCTGGAACATTTTGTAAAGGGGAAAGAAAAAGTTCAGTAAATATTTGTGTTACCGAATCAACGGAGATGGTTATCTTCACTAATTGGCTCAAAAATGTTCAGAGCTTACTAGAGTTTGTTAGAACTTGATTTAAATGGTCCTCAATTACCCTCAGGATAGACAGAAACATTTCTTTGTCCTCTGAGCAGTGCTGTGGCACATTCAATATCTACCTGAACAGGCGAACAGGACTTTAGTTTAACAAATTTAGCAATGTAGACCTCCATTGGAGTGGCAGCCTAGACTGTGAGTTCACAAACTCGACATGGAGCTTGAACGCACACTATTCTGACTTGGATGCAATAGAGCTACAAACTAAACCAGACTGACATCCTAGAAATCAAACCTTTTACCCAGTGGAAGCTCATTTGGGATGGATGGACCACGATTTGCTCAAGTTCCATAAATTTACATAGAATTTTGAGAGCAATATAACTATGAGCAGTACTGGCTTCATTACAATAAACATCCCAACAATTATTTCACACCAGTGTGAATACAGCTTTAGTGGTGTCAACACTGACAAATAGGCAGGATGAACTTGGAAGTCTTGATAGCATTGCTTGATGAAACTTCCGGCCTTCCATTAAAGCTGTCACTTAATTCACATGGGATTGGTCCAATAAATATTTTCGGAGGGATATTAGACTCCTGTTCAAAGAATGTTCAGACTCTTGATTCTTCTGCTGTATTGGAGAAGTTCACTTGGACCGTTTTATCTGCCAACCCCAAACAGGAAGATCATGCAGAGTTAAATACTAAAATGAACAAAGGAAGCCGGAAGAACATAGTAAAATCAGTTTAAGTTCTGCACTTGAAAACTCTTTTCTTTACTTCTAGTCCTCCCTTGATGTCAAACAACTTTGGTAATTTCCATTCTTTCAGCTTCCGCTGCCTTTATTTAAGTAACAATTTAGTTGGATAAAGGTTACACTCATTCCTGCCCCTTAAAGCAAATGCAATACCATTTGTATGTGTGTGACATTATCACAGCCATTATCAACCCCAGATGTCAATCACCAATAGTGGAGGCCGAAGAGGCATCTCAAGTCAAACTCTTCCAGCTATTTACTAAGGTTGACCTGTGATGGCTAACAAGGGTCAAGATGCAAATTATATCTGAATAAAGACCTGGATAACACATACAAACATTAACGTGAAAATCTATTTAATCCAGCACGATAAGTGAAACAATTGCTAATAGAAATATTTGAAACCCTCTAATTATTTTCCAAAATCCATTTCAAGTGGCTTCTTTTGCAGTCAAATCGTCAAAGGAAGCTTGAAAGTGTTTCTGAAATATTCTTCATTCTGCCTCAAAGAATTTTCTGGCCAGATTTCTATTGTGATCCTCCCGACGTGAAAGTTGTTATACATATGTAATTTTGTTGTTGTTGTTGTTGCAGCTAACTGAGAAAAGTGGCAGATAATTTTTCTCCTCCAGAAATGTGCAGTTTTATTTATCTCTGAACATTTTGATATTACGATTGGTCTCATGATGAAACTGAAGGTCCTTATTTCTCCTGCAATCACATGATGATACTGAGGCATACAGATAAGCAAGGTCCCTGGTTCAATTCATGGTATCAATGTCCATGAACAAGTTATCTGATGTTAGCAGTGACAGCTGTGGAAACACACAACAATTGGACTCAATGTACAAAGTTATGGAGGAGAAAATACACATAGGGTGACACCATTTCACTAATTAAGATAATCAAGAAAAAATGCAATTCGAGAAAGACCAATACTGACAGCACAAACACCAAAAGGAATTCAGGATTAGAAGCATTAACAGAAAGACAGCTAAAGAAAAGCAAAACTTTTTGTAGGCAATTTGCAGCAATCAGTTATGTTCACAAGATCCTCCAAAAGAACAATTTAATCTGGAGGATTTTTGCCCAAACCTTTGTTTAAATTGTGTCATGGAATCTTTAACGTCCACCTGATCAGGCATATAGGACCTCGGTTTCACGTCTCTTCCAACAAACTACACTCGATAAAGGCAATAATGAATTCAACGGCATGTGTTTTATTGGTGGGGATTCATGCCTGTTTTATCACCTGAAGCCAAAATGTCATGGTGTGATAAATCACTCAATATGCGATGTCTTCAATGTTATTGTGACATAATTTCATTTGAGGTAATGATATAGGAGGGATCTGATTCACTGAGAACTATTGTAAGCCTGAGATACATTTACAGTTTCATTCGGTCGCTGGGATTTTTTCATTATTCGGTGCTGAAGAGTTACTGCCGCAAAGTCAAAAGAATCAAAGAGAGCAAGTGAAAATCAATTCAAAACATTAATTAAAACTGAACAAAAAAATGCTAAAAATGAACTCACTGCAGAATTTCATCACACAACATTAAACTTTGTGCTGAGGCTTCACCTCAAATTCAAAATTAAATCTAAACATGTAATGAAATATACAGTCAATTCACTTTACAGTATATTCTGTGAAGCGTCTTGAGACGTCTTGAAGAAGTGATAAGGTGCTATCTATATCAAAGGCATGGATTATTATTATTAATATTACTCTCCCCATCCCAATACTCAACCTCTCTCAACTTAACATTCCCATACCATTTATTTTGTTCAATATTGTCCTATTCTGTTATGCTTCTGAGTTAGAGCTCTGTACACAGCTGCATGGCAGAGCTATCATGATGGCATGCAATCATTATGTTCAGATTTTATTATACGAAGGAAGCACCACAGGCACGTAGCATACAAATGAAATGTTGTGAAGTTAGATTGCTCAATAAACATTGTGAACAAATACAGGTAATTGAAGAGAAATCAACAGTAAGATACATTGGAGAGTAATGTATCTATATTTAACACGTAATACATTAATATATTTATTTTTAAATCAACAGGCTGAAAGTTGACTTTTGCAATCTGCAAAATATGCGTGGATCAAAATGGGAGGATGTCAAGGGAGATAATAGATATACACTGTCATTTCACAGATTGTTCCCGTGATTTTCAGATCATTAAATCAATAGATGAAATGTGCAGCTTTAGCTAATCTAAGTTAATCGCAATCATTTTAAGGGTATCAGCTTCACATCCTGTCAAAATAACCATGGCTGGCTGAAATCTCCCATAACCATTATTGCACGTTATGGAGCGTTAACACTTTATTATTGTTCAATTAGAATAGTCCTTAAAATTCCATAAAAAATGAAACTTCCTCACTCAACTTTTTTATGATCGTCCCCATTCACATTCCATAAAGCTTCACGTTCACCTTCCTCTCACTGTAAACCTGATTCATCTCAAATACTGCTTAATGGAGTTCCTCTTTAATTTTGCTCCCAGAATGGGAAATTTTCATTAAAACAGAATGTTCTGAGCATCAGTAACCAAATATTGTATTAAGTCCTAATGCAATTTCTAATTTGCCATTGGTATTAAGTAAATGCAGTGATCGGGAAAGAGAATTGGAGTGGTGCGATGTTTGATAGTTGTAAGATTAGTGCCTGATAAAATAATTTTCCTTTTCCTTGATATTCATTGAAATTACTGTTGCAGGCAATTCTGTTTTGTTCTTGCTTTAACTTGTAGTTCAAGATTGAAAAATAACACTTAAGGTTTCCTGAAATAGCAGCAATTGTAACTTCCTGAGTAAACTTGTCTTCGCAATGTAGGCCAGGATGAAACTACTATTTTGTATAATAATAAATAACTTGAGCACCAGCACACACATCATATAAAATACTATGCAAATAATAGTAATCTCAAAGCCCTTCATTGGATTTACTGTAAAGCCCAGTGATTGCGTATTTTAATAAGCAAACATAGAAGTCAATTTACACACAGCAATGTTCTCACAAACAGGCAAGAAATGCATGGCCAATTTTGGTTGGTTGGGTTTGGATGGGCTGGGTTGGTTGGTTCATTTAATAATAATATAGATTGGGGAGGAATAACTGTAGTTTTATTTTTCAATGTGAAACTGTACATATGTACCTAAACATTTGTGATACTTCTAAGTCAAACAGATTTTTATTAAGTTAAAATATGATTTATTATACAACTGATTAACTTTATTGAACGTTATGTTAATGATACAGTGGTTACATTTGTGACCCTAACATTTTTAAAGTGAATCTTCAACAAGATATTTAAAGTCAACTCACCAATCTGATTAAACAATATTATGCATAGTGTACACAAACAAAAACAAGTTCTGACGAAGCATTGTGGACCCAAAACGTTGACTCACTTTCCTTTCTCCATAAATGCTGCCTGACCTGCTGAGT
Source organism: Hydrolagus colliei (assembly GCA_035084275.1). Lineage (NCBI taxonomy): Eukaryota > Metazoa > Chordata > Chondrichthyes > Chimaeriformes > Chimaeridae > Hydrolagus > Hydrolagus colliei. Next base: position 15,674,691 of record CM068747.1, on the reverse strand, counting down.
GTTCCCAGTGATTTTTGTTTTTGTTGCACATATTATACTGTAACAGAGTAAACAAAAAGGGGGAGGGGGGAGAGCATTGTCCTCACCAACAAGTCTGATGCTTGAGGTTGCAATAGCTTAGAGACAGAGTACAGAAAGAACTTTGAAAACTAAGAGCAATCATCAATATGGTTATTTCTAAAACACTTACAACTTCAGCAAAACAACTGGAAATGAAAACCTTAACCTTGCCTCTTGAAGCGACAGAGGAGGCTATCCCTCAATGGTCAGTAAATTTGTCAATCTTGGCATTGGGCGCTTGAAATGTCCATTATAATCGCAAAGTGACAAGGTCGCTGCAACTGGAGGATAACCTTCAAATCTTTCACCAAAGAGTGCTGAATGATAGACACAGCCATGTGCTGCTATAGATCAGCAATAACAACAATTTACATTTAGCAACTTTCACATCTCAAAGTGTTTCATACAGCTGTCTGAGAGCCATGTTTTGGGAGGGGAGGCAGGGGAGAACGCGGAAAGGCTTGTGGTTGATGTGGAGAAAGAATAGGTGGAAGGGTAGGAGTTCATGGCCCAACTATATCAAAGCATGCCACTGTCACAAAGTAATAATCCTTGCATTTGATATAGCGCTTTTTTACGTCTTCTAGATGTCTCAAAGCACTTCACAGAATATACTGTAAAGTGAATTGACTGTATATTTTTTGGGGAAACCAGCCAGCAAATTGCACACAGCACTATATAAATGCAATTTGTTGTTGTTGTAGCAGTGTCCCACAAAATATTCATGGATTGAAAAGGCCAACGTATTATTGTTTGTTTTGTTGAGGGATTATTATCAGGTGTGTAAAGTAAGGAAACTTGCCCAAGATTTTGCCCTGCCTGGAATCGAATCCAGGTCTCTCGCTTGTAAGGCGAGTGCTCTAACCACTGAGCTACAGGACTTCACGTCCATCATAACTAATAATACAATTCTTCTGATACATCTCTAACCCAGGAAAAAAGACTACACAGAATCTAATTGGAAACTACACTGGATTTGTTCCAATGATTGTGAATACAATGGCCACATCAACAACCACTTAAAATATTTATATATAAACACTCTCCATTGTGATTGTCTTTTGAGGAAGCATTAACAATTTGTATTTCTAATGGTGGGTTGCCCTGGAGTTGTCAGATGAATGAATTCTTCCAGTCTGTTGTGCACAACTTGAGTAGGTAACGATGTGCATCTGGAAGGAGTTTCATCAAGGTTTCCCAGAAGTGCATGTTAACACTTTTCAAGCCCATTACACACTGTTTCATTCAATTCACTTGAGCAATAAACAATGGAGCCCTGGGAAGATATGGAATAACTCAACACAACTAGAAAAACACTGAGACTGGCTGGTTGGACATTGTTGACCTTACATTGATTTGTTACAGCAATCTGGTTACTTCAACCCCAGATTGTTTAACAGCATAATAGATATTATTTACTGCTCACGTTTTTAGCAACTGTCATTAAGTAGATGCCATGAACTTCCAGAATGATGTCTTGAAGTGCTATGAGTAAGTCTGATACTTTGTATGATTCACCCACAATTTTCTGTTGTAACGAATGCCTTGAAAAAAAACTTATTTTACCGTGTAAAGCAACAGCATTTGTTGGCCCAAAATTGACGCGGGAAATCAATCTTTTTAAAATAATGGTAAAGTTAGGATATGCAGGGCCTGAAATTCCACTGAGTCTTAGCCTATAAGACTATTTTGACTTGAGTATAAAAAGGGACAGAATTGTGGAATTTGTTCAATTGAGAAGTTGATTTTTTTTAAAATCTCTTTTAAATTAAGGCTGAATCTTAAGAGTTTGTCTCCATTCTGTGTTGTTTCAATTTTAAGAATAAATCTACACCAACCTGTGCTGGCGTAGATCAATAATAATAACAATAATTTATATAACATTTAAAAACAAGCTGATTAACACAACTATCTGGGAGTCTGTGTGTAATGGGTAATCTAACACATATAGTTGCTTTAAATGTTATAATCTACAGCTACTGCAAAATTGTTTGATCACATTCAAAGACTGATTCCGGGTGGAGTTTAGGGGACTGTCATTTTAAGTACAGAGTTAATAATTGTCTCTTCCAGTTTGCTTTTAAGAAGCGATAAACGTTTGAGTGCCGCACTTATTAAAATATGTGTTCCAAAGACGTGTCGGAAACCACACATTTAACTTATCATTAATTCACAAGGGGTTATCCATCTGATTTGATTGAATGACACTTGGTAGATATGAGAAATAGTCGTGTTGCAATGTCTCATTTTTATCTCATCAACTGAATTATGTGGCGACTGCTAGTGTTTAATAGACTACCTTTCGCTTGTTGCACTTTGAGCTCTGCTATTCAGTGTGAATTAAATTTAAGTCCACTTTTGCTATTGTAAGCTATCACATCTTTGTCCGTACTTTCTGCAAAAATTGTTTGTTGGTATTCAAAGTAGTTGAACTTGTTCTAAGCAAGTCCTTCATTGCAAGCCAGGAAATGCACCCAGTCAATAATATCCAATGCAACAACCAACCCCACTCCCCCTACAAATCTTTTCAGCAAGAGAATTGGTGAAGTCTTTAAAGTTTAAACAGTAATACAAATGGTGTCGCTAATTTTTACTTAATTCTTTGGCCAGGTGTCTGACACATGCGGAAACCCATCTCCATGCTTAAGAGTATCCAAACTAAGCTGAGATTTCCATACATCCCACCTACACATGGAAATCTGAGAGATAGATTGTTGGAAAGGAATGCGCTCTCTCTGTCTGGGTAGAGGCATTCTGCTTACCTAAATCCAGAAAGTATTTGTTGCAGTTTGGCAAGAGCCAAGAGTTGGGGATCCCAGAGTGGGTTACTCATCTAACCAACTGAAACTGTTTAGCTTGCTGTAGTCAAGTTTTCTCAAGGCTTGTCCAGCTAGGACCACCCAAGGGCTTTCACTTGCAGGGTTAACAAGAGTTGAGTGGGATTATTCCCTGGCCCCAGTGACTGGTCAGCTCTTCCAGGTCCTGCCAATGAGACAGCCTGGCTGTGCTGTCATCACCAGTGCCCTGGAATACTGCAGACCCGCCTGCCTCAGAAATTGGACTACCAATAGCCAGGTCCGCAGTATTCATGCTGTTCATAGATCATACTCCTCAGCAACAGCGCTGTTGAAAAGACTGTAGCAGATTCTCAGTTGGTTGCCCCGTTAGATCATGTTGTTAGTATTGAGAACAGCTTAGGATTTTTTGAAGTGTCACAGTAAACACTCACTTCCAAACTCCCACCAGTGAGACAGCAATACACCTCTTCGAGTTATTTGTTTGTTCACACAGTATAGATACTTTAAGTTGACCGCGTTGGTTACAAACGTATGTTTATTTTCTAAGCGCTTAAACTGCAGTATCTGTGCATTTCCCATACTGATGCAGTCTGCTTCACTGTTCGACTTGACCACGATTGGAAAATGTGTCCGCTGTTTCCTTACATAGTCTAATTGAATTGAGTTTGGTTTGAAGTCAATTGTATCTATTGATTGTAAATGCTTGTTATAGAGTACTCGATAACCTTAATCAAATTTTAGACAAGTACTCCAAAAGGAAGGATACTTTCTAATTTGCTTCTGTATGTACCTTATGTTGTCCTTGCATTCTTATCCCGACATAACATTATATTTTGGATAGCTTTTGACTTATATTTCAGCCATACTGCGCTCTCACGGTGGGTTAGATCCCCCAGGTGAATTCAGTTGCAAATATGCACAATTTCAATTGCCTCTCTTCATGGTTGTCACCATTTATTTTCAATGCTGCAAAAGAATCAAATTCCATTCACCGCATTTAAGCCAAGATGTTCAAGCTCGTAATATTCAGCAGCAAAATCCAATTTAAAAAACAATCCGAATTAATTTGCTAAATACTCATAGTTTAACCTGCAAAGTACACAGTCATTACACACTTTACATTGTAATCTGTGACCAATTGTGAGGTGCCCTCCCAATACGAAACAAGTTCTACCAAATGCAAAATAAATTATTATTATGATTCACCGTACATACTGTTTCCCTGACATCAAATCCAGTCATAAATGCTGATAAAATGTTGGGTGAAAATGTGTAACAAACTCCAAATTCCGAATTGTCAACAAAATACAGTACATGATTTTGTCACCTTGTGGTTTTCTCTTTGTATCTTTGTCTCTGTTATCCCTGACAAATCTGATTAACCCTAATTGTGTCTCCGCTATATTGCAGAACAAGTTTTCGGCTGCCAGTTGGAGACTCTGTGCAAACGGGAGGAAAGCACTGTTCCACAATTTGTGAAGATTTGCATCGAAGCTGTGGAAAAAAGAGGTACACAGTTCCCTGTCATGCAACGTTTCTCTGCATTTTCGACGGAATTGCTTATCAGTCACTTCATTAAACCTCACCTACGTGTACAATGCTTCTAAAATGACTCAATTGTTGACAAGAAATGCTAATACAAAGCTTCATTTATCTGTATCCAATTGATTGTTGTGGTCTTGTTCCAATTTTGATTGCAAGAGCATAAAGAGGATGTTCTAGACTGGGATGAAAAATGAGCACAGCAACAGTTGTACAGTGCTTTATTGTTCATGCTCATGATAAGCACAGAAACAGGGTCATTTAAAACTTTGGTACGCAGTTCAAATGACTAATTCTGCTACACTGTGAGATTTATTTTCTAGCACTGTCCATCTGTTTATTCATCTGCAAACTACAAAACTTGTCAAATAACAATAACATTCATGTGGCGTCTCAGATTTTAAGCAAAATTTAGAGATGACAAGCATGCAGTGTACAGTGTCAGCCTGGTCACATTGAGCTTCAGTCAGAAGGAGCCTCCGTGAATGCCTTTGGGTTACACCTAGAGTTGCCAGGAGTCAGTGCATGTGACAGGACAGTGAGAAGTTACCAGGGAATCTTGCTGACTGCTGGATTTTGCAATGTGAAATCAGTCCTGAGATTCATGTGTTAGGATTTATCTGAAAACCAAGACAAGACATGACCTTCATGTTGCTTTATGTGAGCCAAGTTAACAACTACTCCACATCGTGAAGCACATCACTTGTAAATTGGGTAACAAGTTCAAATCTTCAACGATTGTACAATTTGGATTTTTTTTCTCCACATACACGAAATGTTTTCCTCGAGTGCTCGTGCTGAGTGCATGTACAAAAACAAATCAAATTGGTCATTTCAATCCAAGACTGTTTGTGGGACACTGCTGTGCAATTGGCTGCTGCATTTCGCCCACAAATATACAGTCAATTCACTTTACAGTATATTCTGTGAAGCGCTTTGAGACATCGATACGATAATCAAATGCAAGGATTATTATTATTCTTATGTATGGATTGTCCAGTCCTTTCTCTTCTATCATCTAGTTTTGAAACCAGCCCATAAGAATGGGATAAAAGGCAACCTCTCTCTCTCTCTCTCTCTCTCTGGCTGTAAGGGTCCATCCGAAAAGTAAAATCAGTTGAGGAACTGATGCTAATGCGCACAAGTCCATAATATGAAACCTCGCATAATTCAGCACTAATTATGCCCAAACAAGCAATCTCACTGGGAACACAATACAATGCACTAGAGAAAGGAAATGACACGAAGGAGATGCTATCCTCTGGCTGGAGTAAACGCACATCTTGACAATGTAGATCAGGTTTCACTCTGCCTCTGACCTCTTATCTGTGATTTGAACGTACTTAATGTTAGCACAGCAGGTAGAAGAAATAAGCACTTGGGTCCCCTGGGTTGATATCCCAGACTTTCATCAGCACAAACTCACCAGAAATATATCAAGAAATGTGATTAGATTCACAACAAAACGTTAGAAAGCGGGTTCCACTTGCTTGTTTCAAGATTCCTTTAACAGATGGACCTGCTGGGAAATCTCTGTGTATTCATATGCTTGCCACTTCAGTCATTTAAAAATGGTTTACTGTGACTGTAGGGGGGCAGACAGCTGATTAATGTAGGAGATAATGGTAGGTGTGTACTTTATTCAACTCAACAGATTCAATTCAAGATCAGTTCCTGTCATACTTTAAGTATGAGCAGATTTGTGGCTGATAACCCCTATATTTCGAAACCTAAAAGAGCAATTCAAGAATTTGTAACTAGCGTGATGTTTGAAATTAATAATCTATAGCCATCCTTTCATTAGATGTATTGCCTTTGATGTCTCAAAGCACTTCAAATGCAATTGTGGTCAACTGTAGAGGCTTCAAATTCGAAAGTGTTTGTATGCAAAAAGCAGGCATTCAGCCCCAAATAGCCACAAATGCAGTACTCACAAACATAGAAATATAAAAACAGGAGTACGTCATTCAGCCCCGCAAGCCTGTTCCATCATTCTATCAGTTTAACAGCACTAATGAATTGTGAAATACTTTACTAAATAAATGTTTCACGTTTTGGTAAAATCTATTGCTTTTAGAAAAGTCTCCAGTAATCACTTTTTAATCCTGGATATGGTTTGAGTTTCATTTCCGTTTTGTTTTTGGAACATTCCAAAATTAATCGAGGTTTAATTAATTTCACCAGCCCCTGTGTACACTTCCAGTTTAGGGTTGCACCTGATTTTCTTGGTGTATTTAAGCAGCCTGCTTTGCAATGAACTAGTCAGAAGTAATCCCATAGGAACAGAGGGCTTAAAACGGTATCTCACATTATTAGACCTAGACCATGAGCACCGTGGGTTCACCCAAATTCAATCCACATTGGTTTACCATAATCCTTCTGGTTCTGAATTTCCTTTGTAGCTCTGTCTCTCTGAGCTCGGCATCTATCTATGACATCTAGAAAGCTGATATTCTCTAATGCTCCATTTATACAGACAATTGAAAGCCACAATGAATCCAGCACGGATTGTATCTCTGGTGTGAACCTTACACTGGAAAAACGTTTTGAATATTGCCATGATTCTCTCCCACTGCCCAGCACCACCACCAGTTGAGATAATAATGAATCCACATTGAAGCTTCTTTGAATTAATTGCAAACAGGTACAAATTTCCAGAGTTTGATTTTGGATCTTGGAAGGGTTTTCCTGGCCCCTTTAAATCCAATGATAGCACATATCTTCAATTCCTGACTGTTTGTGGGACATTTACGGTGTGCAAACTGGCTGCAACGTTTTGCCCATGAAATACAGTCAATTCACTTTACAATATATTCTGTGAAGCGCCATGAGACGTCTCATCAAAGTGATAAGGCACTATATTAAATGCAAGGATGTTATTTCAGTATTTATATATGGCAATATTCCCTTTGCACTTGTATGATGCTATTCAGATGAATAATTTTTGTTTCATTGATATGGTCAGGAATGGCCAAAAAAAATAATTCCTTCTGTCTTCAGATTTAAACAATTAGTTCAGGTGTTGAACTAGTATCTATTTTCCTCCATGTCGGGAATGTGTTACCAGAAATAACACTTGGCCTCCTGCAATTGATACCATCCACAGTTCCTCCCAGGAAGGTCTGTGATAGTTTGGTGAACTTCCTGTTTTCAGGAGAGAGTCAGTGAACTGACATTCAAGAGCTCTGCAAGTCTCTTGCAGCAAGTGCTCATCCTGCTTACCTTCCAAACAGCAGCAGCCTTCCTTCCAAACAAACACAGTGAATAAATCACTTAAGGGATCCTGTATCCTGCTTTCTGTCGTTACACAGTGCACTCCAGCAGGCTACATTTATCCCACAGTTGAAGGAATGGTGGGCATTTGAGGTTTCCCATGAAGGAATCCAGACAAAAGCACTAAAGGAAGAGGAAAGGGGAATGACCTGTACCGTTAGCCATCATATTAATTGGCTTTGCTGCTTTACAGACTCAGCAATCAGTTTATCCTGTTTTGGGCTGCAGTTGTACCTTCCTGTAGGTGTGTCATGTAATGCTAGGCTTTGATAATGTTATTATTAACATATACAATCTAAAAATTGTCCTGGCTCAGACATTGCTCTCAAAACCTCAAGTCAGCAATTAGCTTTACCAGGGCAAATCCAGTGAATCAATAAAAACAGTTCAGCTTTTAATGATCTGAAACATATTGTAGAACAAGATCCAGCAAAATCTGCTTTTAAATTTTTTTAAAAATCTACACTAACTACAAAGCTATGCTCCTCAAGATCAGCTTAAAATAGGTTTAGAAACAAAGGAGTTTTCTTTTTATACACTTTTTATAGTTTTCTTATACACCTTCTCTTTACATTTTTGCCAAAGAGATTTTTAAAAAAATCATATTAACTCCAATATTTATCTACTATACCTCCTCACTGGTGCTGAAAGCGGCAAAATTGGCACTTGCCATAATTTAGAAATGTGATTCTAATACTCAAAAGACACTACAAGCCCTCCCTTATTCTAAGTGAATTTTTGATAATAATCCCTGACAAAAACAATAATAATCTGATCATTTCAAACCACGACTGTTTGTGGGACACTGCTGTGCGCAATTAGCTGTCACGTTTTGCCCACATATATACAGTCAATTCACTTTGCAGTATATTCTGTGAAGTTCTTTTAAACGCCTAGAAGACGTAAAAAGCGCTATATCAAATGCAAGGATTACTATTAATTGGGAGAGTGAATGTATTTCCGTGCAAAATACACCAAATAAAGGTAATTCCACACATCTTCAATTGAATGTGAAGCATGTTAATCCCAAATGAAACTTTCTTCTCTGAGCCAGTTGTAGCTTTGGTTATAGCCGGTTGATCCTTATTCAGTAAGATCCATTCCAACTAAATTTCAACCACTCAGGTTTACTTACTTTTTAAATAGCCATTGCTTTTTTGTAATTTTGATGCCAAGTCTATCCCATTAACCTTTTCCCCCTTGTTTGGAGAAACAGCATATTTAGTAACTCCAAATCTACACGGAATGTATCACTAAACAGAGACTCTTGTCTGCCTACAATCCAATTACTATTAATTATTCCAATCCCACTTGCATTGCCCATTCATTGTTATTTTTTGCTGGGAATCTAAGGTTAAAATGCAGTAAACTTTTTTAAAGAAAAATAATTAACAGGATGGATGCAATTAATAAATAGAATTGAATTTGAAAAGGAATTGAATAGTTTGCTTATTTTATTCTTGGTAAAGCTCCAGCCACATTAACATCCGATAATGTTACACATGGGCAGGAACAATTAATGGTAATTGCACACTTTAGGAGAGAAATGCTGTCTCAGCTATATCCTAAATGGCAAATAGGATTCAGTTACTACCTTAAAATCATCCATGGTGCTAGATTTCGTACCATACTTTGCTTTTATTCTGCTAAAATGCAGTGGTCTTGGGTTAATTACTGTTAAATAAATGGAATAAATTGACCTTAAACTGCTTTTTTTAGAGATGGCTTCACTACTTGTTTTAGATTTGCTTTGTGAGTAAAGTGGGAATCCATGCATGGATAAAAAACCCAGGACAGTACCTAGACCATCAGCTAGGTACTGTTCAGCTCAGTTTCAAGAACCTATTGTGGTGCTACTCCATATCCAGTCATATCTACCTTTACTCATTAAACTGCAAAGATAGGAACTGTCGTTATCCTTCATCTGTTAGTCACCAACATTAGATATCTATTACTGATAGTAATACTATTACTAACAATAATATCAGTAATACTATTAGTAATACTATTACCAATAGTATTACAGCTCACAGACATTATTTATGTATGTGAACACATATGTTTATAGGTTCGATTCCCGGCCAGAGAAAAACCTGGGGCAAGTTTCCTTACTCCACACGCCTAACGATAATCCCTCAAAAAAATGTGGTCACTCTACGACTGTTTGTGGGACACTACTGTGCGAAATTGGCTGCCATGTTTTGCCCACAAATATACAGTTAATTCACTGTACAGTATATTCTGTAAAGCACTTTGAGACATCCAGAAGATGTGAAAAGCACTATATCAAATGAAAGAATTATTATATTATTATTATTATAATGATCCTTGCATTTGATATAGTACTTTATCATGTACGTGAGATGTCTCAGAGCGCTTCACAGATTATATTGTAAAGTTGATTGACTTTTTTTGTGGGCGAAACATGGCAGTATATTTTGTGAGTACAGTACTCTGTTTCATGTGTACATTGGGTTTTCTAACCAATTATAAAGTGATAACACATTGAAAACGTTGTGCAATATTGTATTTTCCATCCATTCTTAAAGACTGTTTGTGCAACTATATATTCCTTTCCTCCAGTCTCTAACCCCTCATCACCCATCCAAATTCACCACAAATGTTTATTGTCCCAAACTATTATGTGGAGTCCTGTGGCTCAGTGGTTAGAGCATTCGCCATGCATGTGAGAGACCTGGGTTTGATTCCAGGCAAGGCAATACACTGGGCAAGTGTCCTGACCAATAGTAATCCAAAATGAAAAAAAAATTATTTGGTCACTCCATCTACGACAGTTTGTGGGACACTGCTGTGTGCCACGTTTTGTTGCCACATTTTTCAATTTTTCACAAATATAGTCAATTCACTTAACATATATTCTGTGAGGTGCTCTGAGACATCTGGAAGATGTGAGAAGCGCTATATCAAATGCGAGGATTATTTATTATTATTATGAAACATCACATATTTCACCCCCAATAGTGTTAGTGATCAACAGGGGATGGAACCCAAAGTCTGGCGCTGAAGAGTCTGGTGTTCATGCTGTAAATCAGGAAACCTTTGGAGTAGAACGTGTTGACAACACTCTAATAACATTTTGTCCACAATCATTTAACACTGCGATATGAGGAGCAATGGCTTAGTTTCTGGCTCTCCCGCCTCTGAATCACTCCCATTGGGACTTCGAACACGTACAGTGTAAGAAGTATTAGAGGAGCACTGCCTTGTTGGAAGAACAGTGGTTCAGATGAGATGTTAAGCGGATGAGACTTTAAACTAACAATTATAATCAAATAAAATCTCTGATTATTTACTGAAAGATAATTGCTGAGTAAATAAATAAGATTTGGTTTATAATCTGGAATAGAAGTTGCTGTGCCACAATATTTTTAATATTTAATTTAGTTTAATTTTTGACCAGGCCTTTGATTACCTTCCCTCCTTCATAATCCCTTGCCCTGCAGTCTCTCTGATCCCATCCCATTGATTCATCACACATCCAATGATCTTGAATGCTCCATCAAAGAAAAGAATGAAACAGAGGCAAGGCTATCCTTGAATCGTCGAATCTTCGAGACACCTCAAAGCACTTCACAGAAAATACTGTGAAGTACAATCAGTATGGGGTTGGGTTAGTGGTGTTGTGGAGGTGGGGGGAAGGGGAGTTATTTCCTCCCTCGAAAACATATGGAAAAATTAGAAAGAGAAATTTCAAAACATCTATTTAAATCTGGTGGTGACTGGAATCTTGATCCAAATGTGAATACTGTTTTGGTAACTGATTCTGTCTTTAGCAAAGTTGGCCAGCATCTATCATAACTCCTAGTTCCTTCTTCCAAATCAAGCAGCTGTTATTCACTTGTTTGGGACAATTGTGAATGCTGCAGTTCATGTGCAGAATGTAATGTAGACACAGAAGTTTAAGTCTACAGTTTTGAGATTGCCATGTAATGCATAGAAAGTGCTTCCCGTTATTCCACTCCTGATAGTAACTCAATCATTGGTGCCTTGAACCACATGTCTGACAGCCCACAATATGTGTTCTATTGTGGTACTCAAACAGGCAAACAAGCCATTTGCAGAGACTTAACAAAGTGGGGAATTTTTTATGCAATAGTAAAGCTATTCTAGATAAGTAAGAGCTTTTTGTTTGCTTCAACAATTGATATTAAGGATGAAGGAACTGTCTTGCCAACAGCAAAAGGACATCTAAAACAGCACTAGAATTTCTTCTCTTGAAATGCACCCAGAGAAGGGTTAAGTTATATCTGGGACAGCTTGTAAATCGGCAAACTGTTTCCTGACGTTACATAAAAAAAGTTAATAGAACATTTTAGTGAACTGTAATTGTTTGAGCTAATCATGCAAAATGCCTATTTTTTTGAGGAACATAAGGTGCTTTGACAGAAAGGATATACAAGAAAGTTTGAAGTTCAGTTCTCTGCCAGAAAGTCACATCGGGGCCCATAACACTATCCCATCTCTGTTTCAGCCTTTGGCAGGTTCCTGAAACTTTTTCAAGAATATCCAGTCATATGTAACCATTATCTCTCGGCAGCATTTGCCCAGCAGCTGTTGTGTTTTTGCTGTCTTTGTTTGACAGTATCCAGTGGTAGTTTTAGATGTGTGTTTAAAGAAATGGGGAGGTTATTGGCATTAACTATGCTGGCTGTACGTGTGATCAGCATTTTCCCAGGCTTTTTTCACAGAGTTCGCCAGGCAAGAGAGTGACCTTTGTAACAAACGCTTTTCATCATAAGCTCTCACTTTGATTCTTTTCCCGCTGATTCACTTTCCAAACAGTTAAGAAACCACTAAGATGATTATTAATTATACCTTTGGGTCTTGACTTCTCTTTCATTGGCTTTGGACATGTTTACTAGATTTAATAATTACATTTTTTGTTGCTGAGGAATTGGGTTCTGTGATTGCTTATTATCCATATAATCCTAATTATTGCTCCTTTTTGTCTCTTTTTGCACATTTTATCTTTGCCTAATATGGACTGGAGTGTTTTATGCTGCAAGCATGAGGTAATCATATGTTGTCTGCAGAGTGCTCTCACTTTCAGGGTTGAGATGGGTTGCAAATTATCTTTGAGAAGAATGGGTGATTCAGTTCACGCACAAATCGGCCAAAGTACAGCTAGAGTTTCCCCGATGAACATTACTGAACATTTGCTGGCTTGCCAAGTATTACATTGACACAAATTTCAGTCCTTAGCATTTTATTCCTTAGCGTTTTGCCCACAAAATACACAGTCAATTTACTATATACTGTATTATATTCTGTGAAGTGTTTTGTAATATCTCAAAGACATAATAAGGTGCAACGACTATTATTATTATTCTTGAGTGCCGCTCACTGGGTTAGCTAGTGCAAGGAATGATTTAAAGATTTCAATATCAGCAGGTCCGAAGCTGGCTTTAAAGACCTCATGATTGACCAAAGATCAACCCAAAATGCAATCGGATCACTTGTGGAAGCAGCTGTGAATAGATCATTGCAGACTTTCTACTCTATTTACCTTTCACTTCGACATTTTATAGTCAGTAATTTGCCCAGGTCAGGTCATTTTCTTTCTTTTATAGGCGGACAAGTGGCTCATTATGTCTGTGCAATGCTCGCTCCGCAAAGGAGCTGTCTCCCCTAATCCCATTTCCATCCTCTTTCCATTCACGCTTCTATTTAATTTTCATGTGTTTGGCTATTTCTCTTTTAAGTGAAATTGACTCTGCTCAAACAGACATGTGTAATCAATATGTTTCACATCCCAATACTCTTTGTCTAAATATTCTGGTGATAATCTTGAGTCTATACTTTTACTACCAATTCACCAACAATGAAAAAGTGAACAAATTGAAACGTGAATTAAATCGATTTACAGAGAATAGTGGGCCAAGGAGTCTATGGCACCAATAAACAAAACTTAGAACATAAGTTATTATTATAAATGATATTAAACCTCTAAAAATAATATTTCATGTTAAAATAATGGGGCAAAGTTTGTGATAATTTCTTAACCCATTTATTGTGTTACCACAAAACACAATTTAATGATTTGCCCTAGGTTTGTGATTGTTTCTTAACTATTTACTAATCAATGCTTTAACTGCACTCTGCATGACGCTCACAGTCTCTAATTACCCCAGCTAATTTCTACCTATCAGGTGGCTGCTCAGAAAGTACAGGATCTGACTTTATATGGTTAGTTTCACAAGAACATAAGAAGAAGGATTAGGCCATTCGGCTCCTCGAGCTGGCCCTGCTATTCAATAAGATCATGGCTGATCTTCTATCCTAATTCAATTTACCCGCCCTATCCCCATATCCCTTAATCACTTTATCTTTTAAAAAAAATATCGATCTCAGTGTTGGTGTAATATAATAACAATTGTTGAATTTGATATTGTGCCTTATCATGTTATTGAGACTTCTCACAGCATTTGTCAGGATTTACTGGAATCATATTCCTTAGGTACTCATGGCAGACAAGTTGCGCATAGCAATGCCCACAAACAGCCATGAAGTGAGTGACCAATTTTGTAATTAGGGGGTTGTTGGGTGTATGGCAGGTGAAACTCCCTTTGTGTTTTGAAATAGTACAGTGGGATCTTTAACATGTACCCAAACAAGGACACACAACCTTTTTAATGTTTCATCCAAAGGACAGTAACTCCAACAAAGCAGTATTCCCCCAGCACACTTGGGAGTGCCAGCTGAGACTAGAGTTCAAAGACCCAATTTGTGGCTCAATAGATCAACCTTCTGGCTCGTAGGCGACTCAGAAGGTTGAGCCAGGCAGACACTCTGATTCAGTATCTAGTATCCAGTTTCTCTTAGTCTGATCTCTTCCTTCATCAGTTGAAGACAGAATCTTTTCTTACAACACAAGATTTGCAGCTGAAGTTCTTATTCAAATGTTAATTGAAAACACATCAAGAGAAAATTACTTTGCAAGAATTGCTTCAAGTGGTCTTTCGCATTCAACAGATATCTTAGATTTCCATTGTAAGGTGGATCTGTCTAACACACGGGCATCAGTGTTTTAGGCAATACACACAGAAAAACAGTGTAATTTAATTTTTAAATTGACGCATTTTAAGGCAGAATGCACCCTCATCTGTCTCTTGTGTCTGGCACTAATTCATTTCTCACAGAGACTACAAAGAGTTAAAAGTCATGCAAGTTTGTGCTAGTTTAAATCCTATACATCTTATTGGGCAGATATCCATTAAAATAAGCAGTGCCCATGTGGACCCGTTGAGTTATCAACTGCTGTAAAATAGATTAAAGATGAAGTTAGGATATAAGCCGAAGGCTACTTGCGACGTGGTTTCCCTCAGAAACAATTGGGAAAATGAACAGTACATAGGAGACCCAAGCAAAACTTTTCTTCAAATAAAACGCTTACCATTGTTGCTTGGCAAGAAAATGCTTATAACAGTAACGAGAAGCAGAACTGTGTTTAATAGAAATAGATTTAACTCATGGTGCACAGATGACAGGAAGTGCCATCATGTGGAAAAAGTTCCTTGATTGTTAAGCAGGTTTTTTTTCCACAGGAAATCGATCTCTCGTGACTTGGAAAGCATTTGTAAGTGTGCTGCTGAAAGACTTGGTACCAGAGGTCTGTTTGTCTTACTGATGGCCCGGTGACCACTGAGGGACAGGCTTAAGAAAGTTATTCTTTGCTGAAGACTCGAGCTGAGATGTTGAGTTCAGGATTGACACTTGCCCAGAAACAGCTTCCTGGAATTAGTTTCAATGGATAGGGTTTCAAAATAGAATTACTTACATTCCAGCGTTGAATGGACTCTTCTCTTATTCGCATGAATTCTCCAAAATAGCGATGTCAAACTAAACATTGCTGAAAAATGAATGATGAGTCTGAAGAACTATCTCTTTAATTGTGCTTTTGGTTACTTTTCCCTTCCCCTCCTCTGCTCCCCAACAACAACAAAATTACACTTGCATAGCGCCTTTCACAACAGGAGGACATCTCCACTGACACAACTAAGTCAGAGTCTCAATCAGTTGTACTGAAGTGGCTTGAGATGCCCCCCTGACGTAAAAGGCATTTCAGTAGTACACGTTTTGCTTGTGTTTCCAGTTGAGAAAAGGGCGTATTCTAACCCTTTCACCACTAGAAGCTACGGGTTCCTGGGGCTTATGCTGCGTATGCCCGATTATAATAATCCTTGCATTTCAAATAGTGCCTTATCACGTTTTCAAGACCTCTTAAACCAAGTCATAGGATATGCTCTAAAGTGAATTGACTGTATATTTTGTGGGCGAAACCCTGCAGCCAATTGTGCGCAGCAGTGTCCTATAAACAATCATGGATTGAAGTGACCAATTTGTTTTAAGGAACTATTACCCACGGAAAAGTGATCTACCAATTGACTAACAACCAGGTTCCTATTTACTGCTGGGTTAACAGAGGCATGTGGAGTAAGGAAACCTGCCCAACATTTCACCCTGCCGAGAACCAAACCCAGGTCTCTTGCTTGCGAGGCGAGTGCTCTCACCACTGAGCTACAGGACTGATGTAAGTGCATATTATGTATTTCTGTGAAGTGAAATAAAGCCACCAGAACAAGCCAACATCATAATATGATACAATCTCACTGGTGTAAATACTGCTTCCATATGGGACCGTTTCTCACCAAGATACCACAGAAGTTTGCCATAAGTGCACCTATTAAGTTGTGATTTCAATATTTATCCATCGCAGCACAGGTCCCATTCTGGCGATTAAATACTGTAGATGACTTTAGTGCCGCAATGCTAAGAAGCTGTCTCAGCACAAGCATACTTGGTGTACTGGTAATAGCATCTTAGCATGAAAATTCATTACATGGGCCCTGGCTGCACTCTGGTATCTTACTCAGCACATCCTCCTGACGTGAAAGGCGCTATACACAGAGGCGGTTTTAACGCATATTGCGGGCCCCCAAAGTATTTTTTAAATATAGTGAAAACCAGAGCTCTCCCCAGCCCAGCGGAGCAGGCGGTCCACCTAAAGAGGCAAAAGTTAATTTTTGCATAAAATAAAATTGCACATGCGCTTATTAAAGTGCACATGCGCACTTATTAAACTTACCGTCAGTGACGGGCCCCCTAAGAAAATTGCACCGAGTAGTTTGAAGTCTTATAAATGCCTCTGGCTATACAAGTGTAATTTTGTTGTTGTTGTTGTTACTCCAGTGGGATTCAAGTGTGACCAAAAAACAATACATTAGTTCAACAATATTGTGAGGGGGATGGTGGTGGGGTGAACTATAGAGAGAGAGCAAGCAAGACCAAGACAGATCCATCTCTCGCTTGTTGACCACATACATCAAGGTTCCAGCTTGGGTCACGAGATGGTAATCGGCAGTGAGATTTCTGTTTGACTTGTTCCCAGCTCAAAGCCTGGCAGAAGCTTCCTCAAAACGCACAGCAGGCAAACTTGATCAGAAAAAGGGCCTAGAGGCAATTATTACAAGGAAAAAAATTGCAAGGATATGGGGTGTGCGACTGATTGGATAACTCTTCCAAAGAGCTAGCACAGGCACAATGGGCTGAATGGCCTCCTTCTGTGCTGTAATATTCTATGATTCTATAGACCATGTTGAACCCATGATTGTGGGTTGGCAGCAAATTATCCGGAGTTTATTGTGCCCATGGTTGGACAGGTCTCTGCTAATATGTGGTGTATGTGTGTGTGGGGGTAGGGGGCGGGAGAGGAAGGAGGAAGAGAAGCGGAATATTTCAGACTAGATTGTTGGCCTCCTGTGTTAGATTGTAAGTCACAGCCTTGTCAAACAGAAGCAAGTGGCGCTTAAGAATTTCCATTTGAACACAGACGTTTATTCCACCAATTCAGTTGCGAAGAATGACATTTTTATCTGATCGTATCATGGGTTCAGCCATAGCAGCACATTAGAAAAGAAAACATGTTAATTCACCCGTGCCTTTATTTGTGACATCATTTTATACAAAGCAGCCAGCTGTAAAACAAATTGTCAAGATCGTCTTTCTGTGTTTTTTCAATCATTGTACACAGTGCCTTTAGAGGGACTGCGGTTGCTATTGTCTACTCTGTACAACAGTACACTTTTTTTTCGTTCCCCCACCACATATGTTTGTCCTTAATCAAGTCACCGTAATAATTTGGAATGCTCATTTTTTCTCTACGTCCCAAAGAAATTACCAGTTCTTCTTTCCTTCGTCACGTTTCATTCATTCAGAGTTTATTTTTAAAGAGGAGGTAGCAATATGTTAATTGGATTTAGGATTTGGTGTATTACTTTTAAACCGCATAAATCATCAAAAGGAATGCTCTCCGTTGAAGATAGTCGCTACATGCACACTTCAATATCTTCCAAAACTTCCTGGTAGCAGAATTATGCCAAAGGCAAATTCTTTTCAGGACGCTAAATAAGTCATCATAGGTCACGATTAGACACAAAGGATGTGTAAATGTAAAATGAGGCATAAGAAGGTAAATCACTCTTACAGCAGGGGAAATGGAATGCTTGATACAGCTGTTCTCAACAAAGCAAACTTTGGGATTAATCTCAGAGTTTGGATCAGGTTTTTACAAGGATCTGTGTAAATGTCGGCCATCCAGGCAAGATAACTGTAAAAGGGAGCAGCTTTCAGTCAGTGGGTTTAGCCTTGGCCAGCTATGTCTTGGATAAATTTGCGTTCATGCGTTTGATAAACATTGACAAATGTTTCAAATTAGACGGGAAATTGGATTAAAGCGACAATTGAGAATGTCATGGTTTAAGAAAACAAGGTCATAGAAATGAGTTAAATGTCTGCCAACTTTTGTGGTGGTTTGTATGAAAATTCCGAAATAGTGCTGTATTATAGCCAGGTTAGTGACGGGCACCGGTTCCCAATCACTTACACCAACAACAGCAAAATTACATTTGTAGAGCGCCTTTCATGTCAGCAGGACGTGAAAGTGGATTACTACTTAGCTTGGTAGCAACCATAAAAAACATCGTACAGCAAGGCAAAAGAATGCTTTGGAATGAGAAACTGGCACCTATTGCCTGCAAAACAGGGCTGGGTTCCAGGAAGGTGAATCCCTACAGAATTGCAGGTCTATCATGGATTAAGCACAACAGTACAATATAATACAAAAGCTCTTGTTAATATTTTAAAGTTATTAAGAGTTGGGGTGCGGTGGGGAAGGTGGAGGGAGAATGTCCAGTTTTCTTATAACATCTTCATGAACTTTGGTTTGAGTTCCATTATTTTCATCACTATGCCCTGTACCTGAGATGAATGTTCCTTCACAAGAGAGCCATAAAACAGTTCTTGGAGGTTTATATACTGACTCGGAAGTGTCCAGTGTCAGAGGTCATTTTGCTTTTGCCATAATCTTGTTCGACTGATCATAGGTGATACTAAAATTCAAAGGGAAGAGAGGAACAGATAGAAATTGTTGACCTGAAAGTGGATTACATTGAAACAAACAACCAACAACAACAAAAATTACATTTATATAGCGGCTTTCACGTCTGGAGGACGTCCCAAGTCACTGGACAGTCAATGTTTCAGACCTGAGCTAGAGTCGGGATCAGGGAGGATGGAGGGAAAGGAGGGGATTAGGGATGACCAATGGGACCATCAAAAAGGAGTGTCTTGAGGTGGGACTTGGAGGGATGAAGAGGGACTGGAGAGGTTAGGGGCAGAGTGGCTGATGGCTCGCCCGCCGATCGTGCGGCCGGTAGGTCTGCGGACATGAAACAGGCCGGAGCACGCTGAGAGGAGGGAGCGGGCGGATTGATAGGGGGTTTGGAGGTTGCAGAGATAGGGTGGGGCAAGGCCGTGGAGGGCTTTGAAGGTGAACCAATATTAATGTTGCAGCCTTTCACAATACAGTATTGTGCATGATTGTTTCACTATAGTGGAGGATATTTTCACCTTCATAAGCCCCAAACTTTAAACATTCACAAAATCAATGGAACCTAAGCAGAACTAAATGCGAAGAAGAACTGAAGAATATTGGAGTGCATTTAAAATAGTTACTGCTTCTGAACTAAATTTGAGCAACTCTTCGACAAATGAAAATGCGATGGAAATTCACGTAGTCCACCATGTTTGCAAACAATTTAAGATGCAGTTGATGAACGGTACTGCCAAATGTGTTGTGGACATCTTTGACTCTGTAACACTTGCAACTTGAAAGAACTTTGTCAACTACTCGAACTAACTGTGGTACATGACATTCTTTTGTGTGTGTCCCTGTAGATGCCCTTTTGAGATTCAAGTACACATTATTCTGGAGACCTGCAGCTCAGTGGTTAGGGCACATGCCTTGCAAGCGAGAGACCTGGGTTCAATTCCCATGTAGGGCAAAACTTTGGGTTAGTTTCCCTCCATCTCTGTTTACCTAGCAGTTAGTTGATTAGGGGATTGCTTTTCCAGGGATAATAATTCCTTTAAAAAAATTTGAATAATTTGTCACTGAATAATTTGGTCACTCAATGTTTGTGGCACCCTGTTGTGCACAATTGGCTGTGGTATTTTGCCCACAAAATATGCAGTCAATTCACTTTACCGCATATTCTGTGAATATTTCTGTGAAGACGTGTTAAGGCACTATATCAAATGCAAGGTTTATTATAATTATTATTCATTCAAAAGCCCTTTTGACATTCAAGTGCAAACTATTCTGCAATTTATTAGCATCATATTGAGTAAAATTTCAAGAGTGCTGTTCAAGTGATTTTTTTGCCAATTGACTTATTGAAAATCTCAGGAATTATAAGTAAGGTCTGATGCAACCAGTGAACAGTGATCGAAACCAGGAATTTTATGCTGTGAATGTGCTAATCCCATGCTACTCATGCCATATGCCTGACACTTCCTTATCCAAAACAAATCTCTTTAAAGACGATATTGGAAATATTTAAACAAGAAAAAAAATTATTCAACGAGCAGTGCAAAGTAGCGTGCTGTTATTGAAAATAACATTAAAATATTGGCCCTTTTAAAGAAATATTAACAGCTAAGTAGAGTAATACTGGCATACTTTTATTCCCTGCTTTCTAGTGCTTCAATGCCTTTTACAAATCAGGGATTGCTTTAAATCTTATCTCCATATCCACCAAGGAACTGACCTATCTCTCACACAAAGCTGTCAAGAAACCTGAACACATCCACAAATTCTTCTTCACAAGACTACAAGGAATCTGGATAGATCGCTCTCTCTCTCCCACGCTACCTCACTCTCCTTCCCCCAAAGGGACAGAATGATTTTCCTTTGGGGAGGATATCCCAAATTGTTTCACAGAATACAGTATACTGTAAAGTGAACTGACTGTATATTTTGTGGGTGAAATGGTGGCAGCCAATTGCGCAGAGCAGTGTCCCATAATTATTTATGGATTGAGTGGTCAAATTGCTATTATTTGGTGGTGGGGGGGGGATTTTTTTTTGAAAGGGGTTACAATGTGGGAACAGTGTGTATTTTGCAGGAAAACATGGTAGTAAATTTACATGTAGCAATGTCTCACAACCAGCCATGAAGTGAGTGACTAATTTTATTTGGGGCATTTTTGGCCAGGACACCGAGAGACACTCCTTTCTCATTAGGCGTATTGCCATGGGATATTTAACATCCCATTCAAAGAGATGATGGAGCCTTGGTTTGACGTCTGATCCAAAGGATGGCACAGCCAACAATGCACAAGGCAGCACACACTGAGCTTAAATGTGCAACATGGTGGAACTTAAACCGATAGATATCTAAGGTGGAGAGTGGATATGTGGAGAGTACTACCAACAGAGCCAAACCTTTGGTGATGTATCAAATGCAAGGTTATTAGTTTCATTTTTTTAAATAATGGGGTCAGGATATGATCGACTCCAACATTTAGTTACTGTTGGTCCAGTCGTACGCTCTCCAGAAAACACACTAACAGACTCTGTGCATACCCCAAACCTCAGGGAACACAGAGGATTTTTTGTGTCGGAAAAGTGGTATTGCATCCAGAAAACAATAGTAGTTTCAGTCCCCTCACTCTGTTGAGTTCAGTCATTGTTCACAGATGATGTAATTAGCATTCGCTGCTTAAACATTTTCTTGTCAAAAATGAAGTGCACAAAAAAGACACAATGTCAGGGTTGATCAGTCATTTTTTTTAACTGTTTGAATTTTCTTAAATGGGTCCAATTACATAATAACAAGGCTCTCTCATTAATTACACAGAAAAGGTTATTGGTATTTAAAGAAATCCTGTTACAAGCAGCAACAATGAGCCGGGCAAGTTTCTTCAAATGATTTTTCCTTTTATTGGAGATGAAATTTCATCTTTTACAGCACTCCTGTAAATCTTGTTATCAGATCAGTCCATCTGTGCAATAACCTATACTTTAACAAGAGAATTGAAACCAAACATAACAGAAAATCATGTGGTTGTCAATTCCTTGTCACACCTGTATCTTGCAAAGGAAACGTGTACTAGTAAGGACAGCAGGAATTGATGACCTGAAAACCTGACCTTATGCCAAATATTAAACATAGTGATTTTGTTTGACAAAATCTTTATATGGTAGAAATTCTACCTTGACTTCAATTTACTTTTAACATACTGTTTGAGTGAGTCCAACATTTGTCAATTCAGTATTTAAATTTGCTTTGCAAAACGTCGGTTTAATACTACTACTAATAATAATTCTTTAATTTGATATAGTGCCTTAACACGCCTTTGAGACATCTCAAAACGGTTCATAGAATGTAATAATAATAATCCTTACATTTGATATAGAGCTTTTCATGTCTTCTGGATGTCTCAAAGCACTTCACAGAACGTACTGAAAAGTCAACTGACTTGTATGTTTTGTGGGCGAAACACAGCTGCCAATTGCGCACAGCATTGTCCCACAAGCAATCGTGCATTGAGTCACCTAACAGAATTTGCAGCCTGGAATCGTAAATGTAGAAATCTCAAAGTAATGACATTGCTGATGGTGTGCTTGTGACATTGGTGACATTGTTAAAGATGTTGTCCTTCAGATGAGATGTTAACTGAGGTCCTATCTGTCCTATACTTGATTTGCGCCTTATATTTCACTCATAAATGCACATTCACTAAGCTTTACAGTAACATCCTGTGACGCGTTTAAAGATCTTTTGACAATATGATACAGCACTATATCGAATTCAAGGATTATTATAATAACAATCATATTATTGTAATTATAATTGAATAATTCTTGCATTTCATACAGAACATTATCATGTTGTTGAGACATCTGAAAGCAATTCACAGAATATATCGTATATTTTGTGGGTGAAACACGGCAGCCAATTGCACACAGCACTGTGTCCCACAGACAGTCGTGAATTTAATGGTTATATATGTGGGGAATGGATGTACATAAAAAGGAGAGTGCAGATAATTTTATAAAACATTTAGCATGGTGCTCAATCCATAATTCAGTCTCAGAAAATAAGGTTGCTGCACACAGATCACAGGCAGCTAATACCTGATTTGTGAAACTGAAGAAAGCCCCACAAAAAAATTTAGAGAGAACTATTTTGAGTGAGAACTCATGATTATTTTTTTAAACCGGTCAGTTTCATGCATGCATAATTGGTCAATCTTCAGGAAGCAAAGAAAAACTAGCAAACTGGGGAGAAGCATTATTTACATATGTTTTTATTTGTGATGCCAATGCTCAATAATTAATTTTTAATTGTGGGGATAAAAGCTAAGCACAGGGATAAAAGCTAACCACAGGGATATGTAAAGGATATACATGAGGCAGAGTAATCAATTTATGCAGCTCAAAACACAATTTAGGAACCAAACATTCTGGTTAAGTATTCACATAATGAATGTTCACCTAGTCTACCCCTTATTTTTCCCTCAAAGTTAGCTGTAGTGATTATTAAATACAAGGATTGTTATATTTATGTATATGGTTTGTAAAGAGTACCTGTGCTTCACATTCATCGAGGCAAATTAAGTATAGGAGTGGAGGAGAGATAGCAGGGCACACAGTGAGACTGCTTTAAATCAGTGAAAGCCAAGCAATGGGCAATGACTGTGACTGTGGTCCTAGATCTTACCGCAGTCACAAGTAGGGGCATAATGTCTGGAACTAGTTAATTCTCTAATTAATCCTCTACCTGAACTAAAATAATTTGAGACTTACATGCAACCCTTGAAACAACAACAATAATAATCCTTGCTTTTCATATTGTTCCTTACAATGTCGTTGAAACACTCAATGTGTTTCACAGAATATGCTGTAAAATGTAACGACCGGGTGTTTTGTGTGGGAAACAGGGTAGAGTACAGTACCAGATGGAACAAAAAAGGGAGACTTGGAGATTGTATTGAAGTTGAATTTTCATATCTGATGATCATGTGTGACCTTCCAAATCAGGTGAATTTAGGTTCACCCTGAAACCACACGTTTCAGTTAGGTGAAGATAATTTTATTGTTGCATGGATGTTAGCATCTGTCCAGCAGTGTACATTCACCCCACCATTTGTGGCTGAGCTACCAGACATTGTGCCCCTGATCTTGGACATGGATTGCATGTCCCCTGTTGAGATTTTGAGCACATATAGTCTAGGCCAACATGTCAATATAGTGTTAGGTTGAAAAAGAAATCTAAATTCCAAGATCCAGGTTTTACATATGGAAAATCAGTCAGAATAGAAATGGTCGATCTCGCAGAATAAATCCTTTATGTGTTTAATGAAGCAGAAGCAGGTGATGAAAAGAAATGCGCTGGTAACGTTCAGTTTCTCTCTGCCAGGAAGCTGTTGGCAGGAGTTGAAGAACTCGCTCTGAAACCATTCCTGACAAATAGTTTGGCCACTTGGAGAAGAATTTGGAAAAATCCCACCAAACTCCATTTCCATCAAAAGTGATTATATAATGTACACGGCTCAAGTTAGCAAGGATTTCACCTAAGAGCATCATATTGCTAGGAAAGACCCATTGCTACACATTGACATGTGTCTCTCTGGCATTAATATTATATGTATTTCATTTTTACTTGGAAACCATTTTCATGTAAAAATGCTGAAATCCAACTTCATTACTAAGATTTAATTTCATGATTTTCCATAGTTAAACAACAACAACAACAACAACACATATTTATATATCGTCCTTCATCTGGTATAGCAATTTGGAGTGTTTCATTATGTGCGATGTCAAATTGCAAGACAAAATGACTAAGACGAGGTAGAACTTTGAGGCTCTTATATATTTTGTCTTTATTTGGGAGCCAGTTCCATTTAAATCCAGCAACTAAACCTATCTAGAATTGGAGAATTTTCCACAATCCTGCTCAATCTTAAATTATGAAACAAAATAGCTGATGAAGTGGAATTTGAAATTGAGGGATCCAGTAATTAGTGATTGCAAGCTTCGCAAAAACATACAGTGGTTGGTAGGTGTTGGGGATCAAATTTTTATTTAAAATGATGATTTGTCAGTGTCATCTGTGTCACACAAGTGAAGTCGTTGACTAAATACCATAAAACACCCAAATTAAGAATATAGCAGACAGACATGAGAAGGAAAATGACTGTCTACAAGCCAGTACTTATCTATAAGATGTGTGAAGCCAACAACAACAAAATTACATTTGCATAGCTCCTTTCATGTCAGGAAGACGTCCCAAGGTGCTGGACAGTTATTGCTTCAGACCTGAGCTGAGGAAAGGGGGTGGGGGAAGGAGTTGCCGATGGGTCCATCGAAAAGGAGAGTATTGAGGTGAGACTTGAAGGAGGCCGGGGAGGGGATGAGGCAGAGGGACTTCGAGATGGAGTTCCAGAGGTTGGGGGCAGAGTGACTGAAGGCTCGCCTGCCAATGGTTGAGCAAATGGTCGGGGGATGTAGAGCAGACCAGAGCCTGCTGAACGGAGGGGACGGGTAGGTTGATAAGGGGATAGGTGGTCACAGATGTAGGGTGGGGGAAGGCTTTGGAGGGCTTTACTCTTTGATAGAGGAGCCCTTTGTATATGTGTACTTAAATGATACCTAAATGATATACCTTGTGTACATAAATAATAATAATCCTTGCATATGATACAGCACAATTCACTTTTGGAGGATGTCTCAGAGCTCGCTAGGATTTATTCTATCATGTGTAGTGATAGAGTAAACAAAACAAGAATAAATTGGTCACAACTGCATGTGGGGACACTGCTGTGTTTAATTGGCTGTTTTGTTTCACCCACAAATATACAGTCAATTCAATTTACCAATGTATTTCATGAAGCAATGTGAGATGTTTAGAAGATGTGATAAAGCACTATATCAAATGCAAGGATTATTATTATGCTATTATAGTGCCTGTATATTTTGTAGATGATCGCAGCAGCTAACTTGTGCACAGCAATGTCCCAGAAAAAGTCAGGAAGTGAATGACTGATTTTAACTTGTGGAATGTTGGCTTGGACACTGGGAGAAACTCTCTTCTCTTTTCAAGTAAGGCAACGGGATCTTTAATGTCCACTTGAATAAGCAGATAGGACCTTAGTTTAATGTCCGTCTCAAGTACAGACCTCGAACAATTCAGCACATCGCACAGCACTGCGATGGAATGTCAGCCTAGACTGTGAGTTGAAAATTCCAACAAAATTGGTCACTCAGTCCACAACTGTTTGTGGGACAATGCTGTGTGGAATTGACTGCCGCGTTTCACCCACAAAATTTACAGTCAATTCACTTCACGGTATATCCCGTGAAGCATATTTCGAGGCATCTCAAGGGCACGATAAAGCTCTATATCAAATGCAAGGATTATCACAATTATTATTTTGTTGGGGGTAGAGCCTGCATATCAGTCTAACCCAACACCGATCACTAATGGCTGAGATTGGGAACTCAATGTTGTGTGGAAAAAGAGCCTGTTTACAAACAGTGGCATGGCATTAAATGCCTGGGGTATACCCTCCAGGCATCTGTTATACTATGTGTATCTGATTGATGGATCCTCTGTACTTGTGGTATATGAATCTTTTATTTATGCATATTCATTTAAATACACAAACCACGTTTAACAACACGGACAGGAAATCATCAGTTTCACTTTGAAAGAACTCATGCTGCTCACAACTTCCAGATTCATGTAATGATATATATTTTTTTAAAAAGTCACTTAAGATCTTCATTTAAACCACTAATCAACATAGATCTAGATTCTAAAAAGTTATGGTATTAAATAATTAATTTTGTTTCCCTGACTAATTAGATTTCAAAAGCCTGCATGCATGTCAGTGAAACGATTATATTAAATGAATGACCTCTGAACTCAAAAAGTCACAACTAGTTGAGAAATAAGAGAGACTTGGATTCTTTGTTTAGGAAAAAGCACATTTGGTAATCATACAAATTACAAGCCGCAACTGCGGATATTTGGTATATAATGTACAAGACTGGAAAAGACAGGCCATTTAATTGGCCATCCATCTGATTTAATTTTCTAAACACCATCATTTTATCTTGGAAAGATATTTTCCGATCCCCATCATAAAAGTTCTTTGTGAAAACCGATGAAGCTTGGATTGTGCATGTTGCACACCTTTAAATTAAATATCCTTAGTCGAATGACCCTCTGCTGCCTGATCTCGTAAGAGTGCATCCTGTCCATTATGTTTGCCTATAAAATAGTCAGTGCACTTCACAGTAAATCCTGTGAAGCGCTTTGAGAAATTTGGCGTCACACTAAATGCAAGGATTATTTATTGAGTATGTCCTTTCCAGCCAGGAACAACCCACGTTGTTTCAATTTGTGTCCACGTCTAAACACCATCAGCACTGCAGGACAAGTGGCCTCAATGGGTTTGAAGTCTGTCCTTTCAATCTTCTCCCACCCTAACCCTCCCCCCACTCCCTTCACCTTGTATTAAAACCCTGTTCCTTGTGCCTCTAAAGGTTTGATAAGAAATGAGTTTGGCCAGTCTCCATGCAGCTTCTGAGCCGCAGTATATTAAGGGAAGACATCAATGTTTTTATTAGCTTTCACTTGGGATGGAATTTTATTGTCCATTTTACAATTGCCGGGCCGCTAAATGCCACCACTTTCATTGATTGCCTGAACTACTTTGCCTTCTATTACTTTCCTTTATTTACGGGATCGTTCCTGGATGACTGACTTTCTTCATCCCCAAGAAGAGACTATTTGTGCGCATGAATTCTGCGTTCTGAATTAGAGTTAGAGATTTCACACTGATCCCTTTGAACACAAAGTGCACTTACAGTCCCCTCCCTCCTCCTCTCCCCCCCCCCCGGTGTGGTGTCAGACTTCGCTACTGTCAAGCACTCCGGGACGCTACCCCACGTGAAAGGTGCTAGCTGTAGTTGTTGCAAATGAATGCAATGTGGTCACATTCCATGAACAAACATTTCTAATATGAACGAATGCATGTGGTTTGGCAATGAATGACCTGTTACACGTAACAACAATCTTGCACGTGCATCTTCCCACTTCTTAAAAGATCGACCTGCATTCGGTTAATCACAGAATAAAGTGTTGGTAGATTGATGATTTACAATAATATCGCAATTGTCTGCAATAATATGATTGCAGACAATTTAGGGACTTTGCAAATTTGATGACACCTTCATTCCCTCCCACCACCCCCCCCCCCCCCCCCCCCCCAATAAAAAGATAGCTTTATTGTTCTTTGTGAGGTAAGAGAGGATTTATTGTATCACTGCAGGGACCCGTCTATTTGACTGCACAAGAAGTTTGTTTAATGACTGCTATGGAGTCTCTTCAGTGTGGACACATTTTCAGAAAAGTGTGTCACTAACAGAAATTTAAGATTGCATGTTAATACGATTTCTTTTCAATGTTTCATCTTTTTTCTTAGCTCCAATTAGAAATTGGAATTGAAAGGATTGGTAGAGATTCAGATCAGCCATGATCCAATTAAATGGCAGAACAGGCTCAACGGGCTGAATGGCCTACTCCTGCTTTTATGTTCCCTCCTCTGAATCATAAATAACTACATTACAAAGTATTAATCACTCCATTGTGATATGAGTCGCACAGTGGTTAGCAGTTATTAGTAAAGTGTATCAAATATGATCCAGAATTATTTTCCTTTATGGGGCAGCTCCAAGTACTTCCTTGAATTGAGCTTATGTGTTTTATACCTAAGGATAGATTTGCCTTTTCTACGTCGGAGACCTTGGTCAGGTAAAATTAACAGTATTAGATTGATTCGGTGTAAATAGACTATGAGATAGGCATTTGTAGGTGACTGAACAGCTGAACATGTATATGCAATGTCAGACAGCAAGTTTGGGAAGATGTAATTGCTCTAATAAGGCTGCAAGTTCAAAGACCACATAGGAGAAAATATTGTAGAATTGTAATTTAATCATGTATCAACGCTTCTTTTGTCAGGTTTGGATGCTGATGGCATTTACAGAGTAAGCGGCAATCTGGCTACGATACAGAAACTGCGATTTGTGGTGAATCAGGGTGAGTATTGACTGATGCAAGTGTGCAATTGCATTCTCGTCATCCTATCCAAATGAAACTAGGGAGGACTTCTTTCAAGTGGGCTCCAATACCATTTTCTCTAATTACAGCGAGCATGTTGTGTTTAGTATTGGATTCAAAATGCTTTGGACATTGTTTCAGACTTTCAAAATGATCCTTTGTTGCTGTCTGGGGATATAACAAAAATAATAATAATAATCCTTGCATTTGATGCAGCACCTTATGATGTTTTTGAGACGTGTCAAAGCACTTCACAGAATATACTATAAAGTGTAGTGACTAGGTGCATTGTGGGCGAAACGCAGTAGCCAATTGGGCAGAGTAGTGTCCCACAAACAGCCATGGATTTAGTGACCAAATTTCTTATTTTATTTTGAGGGATTATTACCTGCGGAATGCAATCCGCCAATCGACTAACGAGCAGGTTCCTACTTACTGCTGGATAAAGCAGATGTGTGTGTGTGCGGGTGTGTGGAGTAGGGAAACTTGCCTAAGGTTTTGCCCTGCCCAGGAATCAAATACCCAGGTACTCACTGTGCTGCAGGACTATATGCCTTTTTCTCCAGCACTGAGGAAAAGTGCTGCACGCTAATTGTTTGCTCATTTGTTTGTTTTGTTTTGTTTTACACACTTTAGTCACTTGGCATTTCGCCACATGTAATTTTCCATGCCTGTATACTCACAGGGTCTTGCAGAGGCACAGTTGCGCTCTTCATGAAATTTACCAAACCGCAACGACAACAACTTGCATTTATGTGGGATCTTTTGTTTAGGAGAGTTTCTCAAAGCACGTTTACAATTGGAAGGTGGGGGTAGAAGGGAAGGAGTGGAGGGCTAGGCGAGAAGTGGTTAAAAAAAGAAAGAGGTTTTCACTTATGTTTTATAGGTAGAGCAGCAAGGTATTCCACAAATTGGGGTCTAAATTGGTTCATTGTGTTTTCATTTGTTATTTCTTGAATGTTTCAGTTTCTCTCATTTGAGTTCTCATTTCCTGTATATAACTGTTTTAAAAGGCCTGATATTCTCTAAAAAATACGTTTACAGTCAAACAGGTACTGAAACCAGTCCAACTCCTCAGAAGAGTTTATTCATATCAGCAGAGTCTAGAATCTATTTCCTGTAGTTAATTTCTTCCATTTACATGAAGCCTTATTCAGAAATCTTTAGGAATGCAATATATATCTGTCACATACTTACGTGCTGGATTAGGGAAAAGCACCTGGATGTGCTATATCAGGCTCTCCCTTTGGAATTCTGCTGGACTGATGATCTCTGGTGCCATTCCATGAAATTGGATTGCACGCACAGAGAAACCCAGACAAAGATGAGGAAATGGTAACTGAGTGGTGTTCTGAGAGGTTAGCCTGATGTGTATACTGTATATAAAAAAAACCTTGCATTTGATCTAGCACCCTAACACATCTTCGAGACTTCTCAAAGCACTTCACTGAATATTCTATAAAGTGAGTTGACTGTATATTTGTGGGTGAAACAAAGCAAGCAATTGCGCAGAGCAATGTCTCACAAATAGTTTTGGATTGAGTGACCCCATTTATTATTATCTTTTGAAGGAATTATTAACCCAGAAAAATGATCCGCCAATCGACAAACAGCCAGGTTCCTCCATATTGCTAGGTAAACAGAGGTGTGTAGAGTAAGGAAACTTCCCCAACGTTTCGCCCTGCTCAGGAATCAAGCCCAGGTCGCTTGCTTGCGAGGCAAGTGCTCTACCTACTGAGCTACAATACTCCATTTGCAGCTGGATTTAAACCAATGCCAGTAATCTGTCACCCAATTTGTAGCACAACAACAGAATCAATTGCTGAGGTCAGCTTTTGCTGGGTGAACGAGCAGGGAGTTAAAATGAGATGCAACTCACTGAGGATGTAAGTGACAGGGGTTAGCATAACCAGTAGTGCTAAAGCCCTTCCATTTGCTTCTGTTTCCTGTAGTAAATATCTGTTCTGCTTTGTTGCACTGTCAAACATAGTTACACAGTACCCGTGAGTAATGGTGGATGGAAGTCTGAATGGACTCTGTCTTCTATATAGATGCATGAGTTTAAGAGTGAAGGAGACATACTCTTTCCCAAGTCACAACATACTATTAGATGGTAATCTGTTCTTCAAACAGAGATTATTTTATTTATCACTGCATTCTATTTGCCAGACGTCCTGTTTCCTTCCTCCTTCCCACTGCCCCCTCTCCCCCTCATATCACCAGTGAACCCAACATAGCATAGAGCCATCATGGCAGAAGCACATGCATTTTCTTTCTGACAGCCACATGTTAAAAGATTAGATGGATACAAGAGCATTGCACCTTTTAATGCTCTCATTTTCTAACTGTGTTTGGACATTGTTTGACATGATGGTCTCCAGACCACGCCACAAATCCCGTTGTTTGCTGAAGCAATCAGTAGGTAATATTTCACTGCGAAAGGAAGTCCTCTTTAATTGTCTCTGCATGCGTCTGGTTTCAACCAGATTATTTAATGAATCTATCACAGGCAAGCAATTCTTTTTGGATACCATTATGTACTTTTAAAGTGTTTACTGCCAATACTAATTTATTTCCCCATATGCAGAGTAGCACATCAATTATTTCATCATCTGTTTCCACAGCACCATGTATAAAACGGTTGCCTATGTTGAACTGTTTAACTCAACTACCTGATAATTGCAGTGATCAAGGAAGTATGACACAAGAAAACCTACTTATGGTGACTTATTGGGAATCTGGCAGCTGGGTAACATAAAGAAGGGGGTTATTATAAACTTTATAAACTATATATTTTTCTCTTAAGATAATATCTTAATGAATACTTGAGCAATAGAAAAAGCACAACAAGCACACTTTAGAACTTTACTCTTTGTAGCGGAATTCTAAATATGCATTTGGAAAAAAATATTCCCCAGATAGTGACAGACTGCTTG
Source organism: Hydrolagus colliei (assembly GCA_035084275.1). Lineage (NCBI taxonomy): Eukaryota > Metazoa > Chordata > Chondrichthyes > Chimaeriformes > Chimaeridae > Hydrolagus > Hydrolagus colliei. Next base: position 15,642,586 of record CM068747.1, on the reverse strand, counting down.
CTTTAACACTTTGCAGTGCAATCATTTCCTGCAGCGAATTTATTCGAGAATATCAGATATCGTAGAGTGAGATACCTCCTCTGATCTATTCCAGGGTCAGATTGTGTCGTGGAGTCGTGTAGGTCAGCGGTTAGAGCACTCGCCTCCCAAGCGATAAACCTGGGGTCGATTCCAGGTGGGGTAAAACCTTGAGCAGGTGTCCTTACTCCACATGCCTGATAGATTAAAAAAATTGGTCATTTTAATTCACGACTGTTTGCGGATCACTGCTATGCATAATTGACTGCCATGTTCCATTCACATATATACAGTCAATTCACTTTACACTATATTCTGTGTAATTTGAGATATCTAGAAGGCATGAAAAGCACTATATCAAATGCAAGGATTATTATAGTTCCTATGCTCTTGGTGGTGAATCACCCTAATTTTCACAGCGAACTATTTTGCAATTTGCATTTGACATAGCCTCTCATCACTTCATCGAGACATGTCAAAACGCTTCACAGGATAAACTGTAAAGTGAATTGACTGTATATTTTGTGCCGTGAAATACAAGGGTAAATCTGACTGAAGCCCATTTACATAGTAAATATTTTGGGGACTGATCCTCAAGTAAACTGTAGCAATGTAACACAACATCCTCTCACCCGCTGTGAGCTAGCCCTCATGTTCTAACACACCTATGAATCGGAACACAGATTGTTTGCCAATCTGTTACCAAGTAATGACAAAATGGCATTTGTAAAACGCCTTTCACGCAGGACAATGTACCAAGGTGCTGAACAGTCAGCGGTCAGATCCCAAGCGTGGGTAAAGCACTCTACTGGAAAAAATAATTGATTGTACATTTTGTGCAATAATAGACCAGGGTCTTACTCTCCATTCTGATATTTCCTATTACAGGTTAATATTTTAATTGGATATGGTTGTATAATTATTAAGTTTTGTTCCAAAGCTATCAATCATTTTCAATTTCTATTTCAATCATTTTTTGAAAAATAGCTTAACCACCTCTCAATGGTTAAAGCACTCACCTTACAAACGTGAGACCTGTATTCAAATCCAAGCAGATCAGGGCGAAACCTTGGGCAACTTTCCTTACTCCACATGCCTAATAATAGTCCATCAAAAAAAACACAATAATAAAAATTGGTCATTTCAGTCCACGACTGTTTGTGGGACACTGCAGTGCGCAATTGGCTGCCGCATTTCGCCCACAAATGTGCGGTCAATTCACTTTTCAGTGCATTCCGTGAAGCGCTTTGAGATGTCGATAAGATGTGAAAAGCGCTATATCAAATACGATGATTATTATTATTATAGTGGGAACAAATTAGTATTGTTTATTTTCTAAAATGGTCCCTTAACAACTCTTGAGTGATTGACTGAGATGATCCCTGACATTTAAGATGTAATTTCTGAAATGCTTACCTCAAACCCAATAGATATGGAAACGGATACAGTTCAAACATTTAGAAATCAATTTGACTTACGGTTCTGATTAACAGTTCATCCTAGCATTGTTCTTTAGGCTCTAGCAATAATAATAATCCTTGCATTTGATATAGAACCTTCTCATGTCTTATTTTTATTATGATTATTATTTTCATGATCCTGACCCCAACTCAGGTCCGAAACACTGACTGTCCAGCTCCTTGTAATGTCCTCCAAACATGAAAAGCGCTATACAAATGTAATTTTGTTGTTTTTGCTATTGGCTTCAATAATTCTTCCACATTCTTATAGCGCTTCACAGTATATAGTTTCAAGTGAATTGACTGTATATTTTGCAGCCAATTGCACAAAGCAGTGAGCTACATACATTCGTGGATTGAGTGACCCAAATATTAATATTTTATTTATTTTCTAGAAGGGTTTATATATATTACCAAGAGCAGTGAGGCAGAGCAAGTAGCAAGGGGCCTGGCTGATCCATCACACACAAACACACAGTTACACATTGGGTTGCTACACACAAGATAGCAAATCAGTGCAGGGAGAGAAGTGGGGAAAAGTGCAATGGGGACAACTCCACTGGTTTACAGCGAATGAGACAGCACACAGGCAAAGAAACAAAACACACAAAAAAGATGATCCCACGACATAAGTGTTGACACAAATAATAATGACGGAAATGAAAATGGGTTGTGCTGTGCAGCCCCTACAGTGAAGATGTTGGTCAGTTTGAAGTGTGTTCAGACCGATTGATACCAAACATGTTTCTGAATTGTTTGTTTGGAGTATTGTAGGCACTCTTGTGTCCAACCAACTGGGTTAAAGTGATTTCAGTTCTTATTACGGACTTGATGGTTTTAATCTCTGATCAGACAAAAAAAACATTCCAATACAATTACTTTAAATGCTCGCCATCCTTGCGATTGAGAAAGCAATCACTGTAGTTTAAGTGGAGTCCTGTAATTTAGTAGTTAGAGTACTTGCCTTGCAAGCCAGAAAACTTAAATTCCCAGGCAGTGCAAAATATTGTGCAATTTTCCTTACTCCACACACATTTCTGTTTACCTAGCAGTGAGTAAGAACCCGGTTGTTGGTTGATTGGTGGATCACTTTTCCAGGGGAAATAATCCCTCTAAAAATAAATAAATAAATGATCACTCAATCCAGAACAGGAGGAACGTTTTGACAAAGTAGTGGGATTGTGGAATTGTCTGTCACAGTCAGTTGTTGAGTGGCATCTATGTGCACATTGTAAAAGAAGGCTAGACATGTGGTGAACAATAATAATAATAATTGAGAGAATAGTTGAGGGTTATGGGGAAAAGCACAGGATATGGGACTAGAGATAGGATCTAGGATAAGCAGCCGTGCGGAGTAACAATCCCAGCCAAACAGGATGGACTGATTGGCTTGTTTTTGAACTGTACCTTCTCGGAATCTATGAACCTAAAAGATGGGATCTAGTTGGAGGACTAAACCCTAGTTTTGCTAAATCATAAGCAAAGCATCATGTGGCTGAGGATGGGAATATAAAGCTACTAGGCACAAATTGACAATCTTAATAGGGTTTTACGAACCACAATCTGACCTCTAGGAGCAGCTGCTAATAAAGCGGCCGTAGAAAAATATTTACACCGATCGTAATCCTAAATATCAGATCTTTGCAATGGGGAGTTTCGAAAATGTCAAAAGATCAGCTCTCAGCTGTAATCTCAACTCCTGAAACAATGGACAGCAGAGAATGAAACTCAACAGTTTTAAATCCACTCGTCCTGGTTGAAAGAAAATGCGATGAATTGCAAAAATAAAATGACTCATTGGCCTAACAAGTTAAATAGGAAACAGATAAAATCGACTCAGTAACTGACTGGAGATAACTATTTAAATGAATTGAGTCAATGAAATGAATTGACTAGCTAGACCACAATTAAGCATAGCAAGGTGATGACAGGAGATAAATTGTGATTGATGCCATGCAGCAATATATATTTTTTTTAAAAGTTAGAACATGAGGGTTAAGGTTAGACATTAGAAGGTAAAGGTGACATAAGACCAAGCTGTTAACTAAATCATTCATGAAATGGGAAAAAAAAACTACAGGTACAGGCAGGATAGGTAAAAGGTAATGTATAAGGTACATCTCACAACTTATGGCTCCTTTTCATCTAGACAGCAGGACAAGTTTTATTCATTGGAAAGGTCCAAACTTTTGGTGCGATTTCTAAAACGGCATGAGGTATACATAGAAGGAACATGATGCCAAATTGCTTTCCTCTACAAGTGTGGTGCCAATTTAATTTGGGGGGGATTGAACAATAAATGTGATTGTTCTTCTCCTATCCTCCTACCCCATCACCAACATATACGTTTACATATACGTAATATACGTAATACCTCCAATTCCAACCAACTGTAGTCACTCTTAATGTTCTTCACTCAAATAAACTCCAGAAACCATAAACAAATGAATGCACTGCATCAACAAAATGACAGCATGAAATGTTGTAAATGAGTCCATCAAATATTGTCCCATTTATTGTGAAAATGGTAGATTAATTAGGTAGGAGCCAATTACATTATTTGAAAACGGTAATTACACAATGTTTAATTATTCATTCAAATAACAATTTAAACTTCATTAAATAATCTAATAATGAATAAAATGTTTTGTCAATTAATTGTTTTTTGGGGAGTAGGGGGGTGGGGGAAGAGAGAGAGAGAACGTTAGGGAGAATGACAGAAAGTCAAAAGTCTCTTAAGTGCTATTAAAGCCCATGTGGTGTGTTTAACAAGGATTTAATTACACAGATAAGTGAATACACATGCAAAAGTATTGGTATTTTAAGTAATATTGATGCTATCTTTCAAACTACCGACAGCAGTAAAACTGAAATCCATTTGTTTCATTTTCTTTTGGTGTAATATTTTACAATTATAATACTTTGGAGAAGTGAAACACAGTGAATTAAGTGAGCAATAATAAACATGAAAATGTATGAATCCCAGCACACTTTTGGTTCAATTTTAAGATTTTAGCATCAATTTAATCAACAACTGTGGTGATGAGATCACTTCTGTACTTTTAATTTAGTGGATTCTTCTCCAGCCCCCACATGTCCCTCCCCCCTACTACCTCACCACCCAAAAAGAACAGACTATGTTAACACTCCAACTCACGTTAAAGAGAAATGTCTTGAGCATAAATGTAGGAATAACAGATTTTTGTCAGCAAACTTGTTCAGAAGAACATTAAAGATCCCATGAAACTATTCAAAAAGAGAGGCATGTTTCTTCTGAATGTCGTGGCGAACAATCATTCCGACAAACTGATCAAAATGCCTAGTCCCTATTCACTAAAATAACTCCTGTTAACGTGCTTTGAGATGTCTTCCCAACTTGAATGGAGCTATATAAGATTCAAGGATTGGTCACTCAATCTGCTACTGTTTGTGGAACACTGCTGTGCGTAACTGACTGCCATGTTTTCCCCACAAATTAGACAGTCACTCCACTTTGTAATATATCCTGTGAAGTGCTTTGAGATGTCTCAGCAACATGATAAGGTGCTATATCAAATGCAAGGATTACTATTGACTTTGTGGTTGATTGGCAAATTGGTTGCCGCGTTTCGCCCACAAATATATAGTTTATTCACTTTACAGTATGTTCTGTGAAGCGCTTTGAGACATCTGGAATACATGAAAAGTGCTATATCAAATGCAAGGATTATTATTATACTCTATATTAAATGCAAGGATTATTATGTGTATACCAAATACACACTAAAGTTATCGACCTAGCTACTGTTTTGCTGTTTTGGTAGTAATTACAGTGGGTCATATTCTTGTGGGAAAAATAAACCAATGTGTTTTCATGCATTAATCTGCATTTATTTCACAACATGAAAAGTCAGTATCCTTCTGTTGCCTCCTAGATATTTCAACATTGAATAACCTGAGATCTTACATATTGTAATATTTCTGAAAATAGGTCGTAAAGAACAGAAGGTAGCTAAAGGCAACAATTTTACAATGGTTTCAAAATTTCATAAATGACCATTTATTCATATAAATCATTATTGCAAATGTTTAAATATGGACAAGGGAGAAGTAATTGTAGAATTTCAGAAGGAAACTCGGTATCAAAGTCTTTCGCTTGAACTTAGAAACGTAGAAATTTACAGCTCTGAAAAAGGCCATTTGCCCAGTTGCTGGCTCATTGAAACAGCAATCCATTCGGCTGCCTTTGCAACATGCTCCAAGTGATAATTATCACATCAAATCTATTCTGAAATGCTAGAATTTCAATCCATGATACTTGACTGGTTTTAGCTCTCAACGTCTGAAAAGAAATAGCAATCTTTGAATTTTACACAGCACCTTTTATGTTGGGATGACATCTCAAAGCATTTTGTAGGATTTACTGTAAAAGTATATTGACTGTGTATTTGTAGATGAATGTGGTAACACAGAAATGACCTTTCCACAAACAGTCATGGAGTGAATGACTGTTTTTCTCTCTCTGGGGAACAGTTAGCCAGGACACTGGGAGAAAATCTCTTTTGCTTTTGAATAGAGGGATCTCTCATATCCACTTGAACAGGCAGATGGGATCTCGGGTTTATGTTCCATTCAAAGGACGGCACCAACAACAGCAAAATTATATTTGTATAGTGCCTTTCATGTCAGGAGGACATCCCAAAGCACCACCTACAATCTAGCATTTCCCCAGCACTGATTTGGAGTATGAGTAAACAGTGTGTTCAAAATGTTGTCATATTGTCTGAACCCACAAGTTTCTGACTCAGAGGCTGTTATTGAATTTATACAAAACTGCGATTAGACCACATACTCTTACAGTGCTTTGTGTCCAATTCTGGTCTCCATACTGTAGAAAAGTATAGCAGCTATAAAATTAGTACAATGCAGATTTGCAAGCTTGATACGAATGTGAAGAGTGCTACCAACTGAGTCTGGCAGACACCTGGTCTGGTAGTGTGACTGCTGTATGGCACTCTGCGTGCTGTGGATCTAGCCCAAATGGTAGAGCCAATTCATCTCACAGGTGGGACATAGTTTGTAACTGACATGTATGCAATGATGCCTCATAAGTCCCATATAGAAATCAACAGCAGCTGAATCACTGAGAATGTGAAGAGATGATGAATGCCTGTGGGTGTGAAGGCCATTGACCAACCAATGGTATATGTAGATCTGTGGCTGAGCAAATAACCGCACAAGTTCAAACCACACAAAGAGCATCAGATAGGCTACAGTTGCTTCAGAGCATGTAATGTAATGTACATTTAAAGATGTTCCCTTTCCCCCATGTTGTTCCCCTCTGAGGAACATACATGCAAATATGCTTGGTTGTAGGGATAAACACAACAATATGAAAGGTGCAGTATCTATTTGACCAGGAAATTTTGCAATAATGTTTTGCAAATACCTTTAGTATATTGCAGAATGCATAAATCATTTTGCGTCATGGAAATAGTGGTCATCTGATACAGTCAAGACCTCATGTTATCCTTGCAATCAACCCTATTCACCTTGCGTTCAAGCGCTCTAGGACAAAAACACAACGAAAACAAAATTACATTTGTACAGCCCGGCCGCCGATATTAGGGTGGATTGGGTGGGAGACATGGAGCAGGGCAGAGCCTGCTGAATGGATGGAGTGGACAAGTTGATGGGAGGTCAGCCGGTTAGAGAGATAGGAGGGGGCAAGGCTGTGGAGGACCTTGAAAGTGAGGATGAGGATCTTGAATTCTATCCTCTGTGAATGCCGTTGTATAAATGCTGTTGTTGTTGTTCATATGACAGCATGTTTTACCTTGCATAGACCAGGTTACTAATTTTATTTGGCTTTAATTAACTGGGGCTTGAAATCATAAGAGCTACTCTAATTGAAAATTAGCAGCTGTGACGTCTCAAAGCGCTTCAAAGCACTTAATTGCGAATTGCAATGACTGCGTATTTGTAAGTGATTGCGGCAGCCAATTTGCACACAGCAATGTCCCACAAACAGACATGAAGCGAATGACCCATTTTAGCTGGAGGATTGTTGGCCAGAATACCAATTGAAACTCCCTTCTGTTTTGGAGCAGTCCAGTGATATCTTCAGTGACTACCAGATAAAATTGGTCACTCACTTCGCGTGGGAACTTCACTCTAACCCTACCGACTTCTGGAGCAGAGTGCCAAGAATGCTAACAGGATTTGTTTTGAAGGAATACTATTAAGAAATACTGCAAGTTAGACCCCAGCCACAACATTCATCTTCCAGCTGCCAGATCAAGAATCTGAACATTCCTTAAATAGTTAAAAATATATATTTTTTTACATCTGATATTGGGCCTTTCATATCAGGTGGACAACTCATACGATTTCACTGTAAAGTGACTGTGTAATTTGTGGCTTTCTGAACCTAACACACCCAAAAGTAGTGACTCGTGTGTGTTTGGGTGGGAGGGGCCTGAAATCATAACATTCTAAGCAAAAATTAGCAGCTGCAATATGTCAAAGCGCTTCAAAGGATTTTATTGTGTTAAAAAATCTGTGTGTCAGTGTGTGTTTAACCTGCAGCCAGACAATTGGAAGTATACTGTATATATATATATTACCCAAATATAATTCTGTACCTTCAAATAAATGCCTACATTCCATTGAAATGATTGCAATGGGTTCCACATAGATTCCAATTGCTGCTACATCTGCTTAGGATGCTTTGCTGCTATTTTCTTCTGCTTTTCAATGAAAGTATTATTAATACGATGTTTTTTCTTCTGCCTTTTTAAATCATTTTAAATGCTTTATCACTAGCTCACCCATGGGAACTTTTTTTGGGGGGGGTTTAATGGCATCTCCTCTCATTTGCCTCCTGCATTCTAAGGCTACCCAAGCAATACCTCCCTGTTCCAGAGATCGGGAGAGAGATGAGACAAAACGCTATGCAATCGGAGGTAGAAGACTCTACTAGGACAGAGTCTGTCAACTCACATTCTGAGTTCTAAATAGAAAAGATTCTCATATAAGCCATCTTCAAACTCCCATGGACCAGTAATAAAAAACTGTTAAGCTTAGGGTAAGATGGAGGGAGGTGTCTGAATTTACCTTGAGGCTCACAAGACTCCAGTACCTGACAATAAAATGGAGTGTCAACCTGGACTGTGAACTCAATGTCCTAACGTGGGGATTGAACCCACAACTTTTTGACTTTGAGGTGAGTCTGCTACATATTCAGCTGGCTGGCATCTGCAAGAGCAGGCCAACTGAGTTGTGCAAACTTTGTGGTCCTATTACTTCTAGACTAGTAGATTGTAGGTTAGAGTCCCATATTGGGACTTGAGTTTATAGTCTAAGATGAAAATCAAATGGAGCCTCTTTCAGTTATGACTTTAAACCCCAGTTTAATCCTCTTGTTTGATGGGCCTTAAAGATCCTAGGTTACTGTTCAAAAAGAAAATAGTGTCTTCTGGTGAGCTGACCTGGAGGGGGCAGTGGAAATCCACACCAGTTGTCAGTGTTTAGTTACCAACTGGGTCGAATACATGTAATGATTATCACTCATGCTAATTATCACATCACGTGTACCTTGGTTTATCAGGTTAATGGTCCTTTAGTCTGGGAATGAACGAGAATTGGCTGGGATAATTAACAGAACAAAGCTCAGATGGTATATTAATAACTACATGAACTGATATGTTGCATTATATTATGGAAGGTTATTGTGAAATATTACACTGACTCTCTCCCAACATAGAGTATGTATGAGCACATAGGGAATGAGTTGATATGTTGATAGATATCCAGGAATGAAACTTAATATAACACTGCACTCCGTTGTCCAGCTTTGAGTGGTTCACAGCAAAATATGTCTCTCAATGTTCATATGCATTGACACATTTCAGGACATATTTCAGGATATATTGTGGAGTCCTGTACTTTAGTGATCAGAGCACTTGCCTTGCAAGCAAAAGGATCCGGGTTCAATTCCCAGGCAGAGTGAATCGTTGGGCAAATTTTCTTACTCCATAAGCCTGTTTATCTAGCAGTAAGTGAGAAAACCGATTTGTTAGGCAATTGGTGGATCGCTTTTCCAGGGGTAATAATCCCTTAAAAAAAATACTAATTTGTTTACCCAATCCATGTCTCTTTGACGGACACTGCTGTTCGCAATTGGCCGCTGTGTTCCACTCACAAAATATACTGTCAATTCACTTTGCAGTATATTCTGTGAAGTGCTTTGAGACGTCTCAAATATGTGATAAGGCGCTATATCAAATGCAAGGATTATTATCTTTTATTCCTTGAGAAAGGCTATGTACATCTTTTACTGTGAATCACTCAAAGCTGGACAGCTGAGAGCAGTGTGATATTAAGTTTCATTACTGGATATCTACCAACATATCAACTCATTCCCTATATGCTCATACCCCATGTTGGAAGAGTGTCAGTGTAATATTTCACAATAACCTTCTGCTCATTGTAAGTTAAGAATGTAGACTCATTTCTGCTCATGTCGCCACACAAAACATCTTTCTTAAATAGGAAAGTGGATAACCGAGGTTTAACAGAACATTTCAGCTTTTAGTGCAACATTTAATTTCATGATAATTTGCATAAAATTTGTTAAGAAAGGCACAGTTTTCACCCCCAATAGCACACTCAAATAAAGTCAGATGTCAGTGCAATATTTCACAGAAATCTTCTGTATAATGCCACAGGATATATTTGTTCCATGCCTTTCATTCACCTTCTTAAAGCGTTCAGAAAACATTTGCAAATCTACACGGTGAACCTATTACATTTTGTTCCTTTAGTGCTCCTTGCTCACCGGGAAATTGATAAAAACAAAGCCATTTATAAAGGCAGTAAATGATGTCGGAGGAAGATACTTACAATGTAAAGCTTAACCGGTCCTGTATAAAACCTCAAGCTGTTACTACTAAACTGTCACCTTAAAATAGACATTTATTATCATATAAATATAATTGTTTTTTGTAATCTAATCTTATCAGTAAAACTGAATTCATATGTTAACTGTCAGAGCAGATCTTTTGTGTGAGATATATTAATTCTGCTGTAGAACTAATTCCCATTTCCACTGTAACAGCACAGCTGCAATTTATTCCATCACTCTGTCATTTGTTTATTCTGCCTGTTCCCACTGGTAGTTTTAATAGTTTTTCAGTTACGCGCACAAAAAAGGGTCATGACAACTGATGGACACTATTTGTTTTCAGAGAAGAGGTGCCAAGATTGGGAGAGGGAGCCATATGTATAGTACACCCCTCTGCTAAGTCTGTCTCCTTCATTTGTTTTCAAGCAAACGTGTCAGACTTCCTGTCAGTTTAACTTTCAAGTTAAGCACCATTCCTGTACTCCAGACTGGGATCCCATCTTTATCATAATTCAGGAGACTGCTGCAAATAAGAAACACACCATAATTAGCAATTGGCAGCGCACACTGTAAATCTGTGTGAGTGCGGAACGATTTGCTTACATTGTTGCTTTGTTGACAAATGACGCTGTACATGTTAATGTTCTTGAAATGTCCCCATTGCACCTGATGTGACAATAAATGTCAGCCAGCTGTATGAATTATGGAAATAAGATTCTTGTTTATGAAGGTATCTGGGAAATTTATTTTCCTGCACGTCTGCTGATGGATTTAATGTTCGGAGCTGAATTGAAAGGATTTGTAGTCATTTTTTGTGACAGATAGAAACATTCAATAAAAAAACTTCCTTTATTTAAACAAAAGGACATTATCCTTGGGATACTTTTAACTCTTTTAATACTGATTTATTTTCCGTCGTGCTTTCAAGCTAATTAGGCTGGCTTCTTCCTCGTCATTAAATATTGACAGAAATCTGGACTTGCGCGAATGCCAACGATATTCCTTCGGATGAGATGGTAAACTGAGGTCCCCATCTGCCTCCTCTTCAACTGAACATTAAGTATCCCATGCCACTGTTCGAAAAGAGAAGGGAGTTTCTCTCATAGTCCAGGCCAACGAGCCTCCAGATAAATTGATCATTCATTTCATTTTCTGGTCTGTTTGCAAGAACTTATGTGCAAAATTTGTAGGCATTTGCTACAAACACAGTCACTTTCTGAGTTAGGGAATACTATGATGTACTTAGAGATGTTTCAGTGGTATAGGTATGACAAGAATACAAGTCTTTATTTGTCTTCTTGGTTGAGTCAGTTCTCCCCTAGTTGCTTTCTTGGCCACAAACAATGTGGGAAACAATGCTATTAGCCCCCCAATACCTGCTTGTCTGCACGTTTACATGTTGCCGCAATAAAGGGGCCAATTCATTTTATTAATGAAAGAACGGTGAAGAATAGTGGTAACAAATAAAACTTATCAATAGTTTTAATTTAATTTTTGTAATTTTTGTAACCTAGAGGCAGGAGTTTATAATATTAATAATCATTGCATTTGATATAGCACCTTACCACAGTAGAAGCCCATGCATGCTCGGGGGGGGTCGACTAATTGACTGTGCCAGATAACGGGGCGGCAAGTTGCCGAAAACCCAACACAAAAAATGTACTTATTTTAAAACATACTGTATTAATAATATACTGAATAGTAACAAAATATTATATAGCTACTTACCAATAAAGATTTCAGCACACTCGGTAAAAAAAAATCGGTAAAAATGCATGTGCAAATTGAGCATACTCGCGATTGCTGGAATGGGGAATTGCCCCGGGAGAGGGTCGAGCAATCCGGTTTATTGGGTCACGGATAAACGGGCTTTTACTGTGCATTGTTGAGACCTCTCAAAGCGCTTTACAGAACTTATTTGCTTGGTAATGCAACAGTTTGGGTGGGTTTTTCTTTCGGTGAGCAGTCATCTTCAAGGTGAGTCAGTTTGTGTGTCAGTTTGGCACTTTCGGTGTTTGACTCATTGAAACAGCAGGGGAACCCTGTTGCTTTGTTTTGGAAACTGCCGATCGGTGTTGGGGAGATGCACAAAATGAAGTCATCCTAGGATTTGAATTGATGTATCAACAAAAGGAAAAAACATTTTTGGAATTTCATTATTACAGTGTGAAATCCCACAAATTTCACCCTATAAATCACTGGACCTGCGTCTTTCTCTTCATGATGTCTTCAGCAATTTCAGATCCTCATATGTCATTGTGATATATTAAGACATATTCTAATTTATTTATATATACAGTACATCTATCAAAAAACAAAAGATGATTTCTCACAGGGCAAAACAATAATGCAAACGAAAGTGAGAAATAGGAAATGTGGAAATCGTGAATGAGAGCTATTTTGTTTCATAATTCCTTCAGAAACTTCAAAATTACTTGACCTGAATTTAAACTCCCTCGAAGGTCTTGTTATCATGCAGTGCTCTCGTCATGTTGCTGACAGGCAGTTAACTTCTTGTTCTTTTGATTAGATTAGATGTTAAACCGAGGTCTAGCCTGTTTATGTTAAAGATTCCATGGTACGGTTCATCAACAGGAGTTTCTCCCAGTGTCCTGGCCAATAAATCCACCAACTGAAATTGTTCCCTCACTCCATGGCTGTATAATGGGACATCGCTGTGCACAAATTGGCTGCCTCATTCGGCACACAGAATACACAGTCACTCCATTTTACAATATGTGCTGTGAAACAATTTGAGGCATCTTGATGATGTGATAAGGCCGTACTTTAAACACAAAGATTATTATCATAATTAAACCAGAGACCTGAAATTCCATTTGGTCTCAGAATGCAATAATAAACTTCCATATTGAGACTTAAGCATTTTCCATTTTTCAGAGAAAATCTCAGAAACTTGAGGAAAAATAGCCCCATATAAGTTTTGTCACAAGTCAAAACTCAGTGGAATTTTGGGTTGCAAAGCACATGTGTGACGTTGCCATCTTTACTCACCATTTGATTCAGCAAGGGGCTGTTTAGAAACTGGATTTGTGATTAGTAGAACAGATTCGCAAATTGGATTAATCATCAGAAGTGAAGATATTCAGTAAAAAGTCTATATTTGAGACAGAAAATTACTCAGTCATCATGCAGTTTGGCTCATCACGAAATAAGGGACATTTCCAAGCAATGCAGAGGAAAGCAATGTGTAGGATCCCCAGTGTTACAGAACTGAACTATGAGTAATGACTAGATCCTTCAATCATGAAAGAAAAAGATTCAGAGGGGACCTCATAGAGGTTTATAAAAAATGTAATGGCGGTGGTAAAGTAAAACCCAGAACAATATGTTCAGATGTACGAAAACAATGCAATAAGAAGATATAGGTTTAGAGCTGTAAGTGCCAATTAGAGAACAGATTCCAGAAAGTTTTCCATTACTCAAACAGTAATTAACGACTGGAATAGGTTGCCACAAAATTCAATGTATCCATTTAAAAGGAGCTTGATTGCAGTGATTGGGGGGATGGTAGGATGGATATTCTGGAAAAATGAGGTCAGATTGTCTGAAGGATCTTCTTCTTCTGAGTTATCTAGGCATCATAGGTCAGTCAATAGTGCAAGTACTCTGGCTTTGGAACAATAGAAGTTGGGATTCCATCCCAGGGAGCTACTAATTGATCATAATTTCAGCTTTTAGTCATCTTTGCAAAGTCTGGCCTCACAGGGCAAGTTTCACCTGCTCTGTCCCATATAATGCTTACTAATCAAGAATCAACAATAGGGCAAAGCAGTGACTTTTCCTGTCATGTGGACATTTACTATCTGTTCACTCTTGGTGTGAAGAAGTCCAAAACTGTTTTACTCTGCCCATCCGCATGGTAGTTTGGGAGAGTAGCGCAGAACCTTCAAGGAGAAGACAAGTCAGAGATTCCTGATCTGCTGCACTGTAGCTTGTAGTGAATTTCCAGACAAAGTTCAGATCAGCAAGTTAAGCAGAAAACCTTGTGGAAGTAATGTATTCCACCACCCTACCCACCGAATGATATTACTCAGAAAAAGTCCCAACTCACGCATTTGATTTCATTAGAAATCAAACTCATTTGATTTCTAATCACAATAGGTTCCTGCATCATTCACAACCTTTTTTTTCCCCAATTCTTTCAGAATCAGTACAATTTACGTCATCCATTATCTCCAGGAAGTTCACTCCAAACCTCACGTATATATCTTTCCTGCTAACTGATATTTATATATATATGTCAAGTTGGCATTGCTATACAGCATTTCGCCCACATATATATTCAGTCAATTCATTTTGCAGTATATTCTGTGAAGCTCTGAGACATCTAGAAGATGTGAAAGGCGTTATATCAAATGCAAGGATTATTATTACTATTGAGAGGCAGTACAGTGCAAAACCCTGAGCACCATGTTCCAGATATCCCTTATCATTAAAGCTATGGCTTCTCTTTCTCAGGGGACCTCTAACCAGTTTCAGGTTGAAAAAAATCATTAAAATATCAATAAAAGAGACATTAATTCAGTTTCTACTGAGGCGTAATAATTCCACTTAGAATTGAAAATAAATTCTGAGCACACTAAGGATGTGTGGATTTGACTCAAGCCTATAATAGACGGGTTCCACCTCTACTCCTTTCGTTCATTATATTTTTCTCTCTTAAATGGAAATTAATTAATGCTTTTTATTTCCATCGGGGAGGTGCTATTTCTTCACACAAGGTAACTCCCCTTCCTCTGAAAGATTAACTTGAGAAAAATATCAGAGGTTCAATATCAAAACAAAAATTATAATTATCCCCACATCTGACATAGTGCTTCGAGGACGTCTCAAAGTGCTTCACAGGATTTTCTGTGAAACAATTGTAATTGTAGGTAAACAAATCCGATTTGAACACAGCCGTGTCCCACAACCAACAATGTAGTGAAAGACCATTTTTTGTTTGTCTGAGTGATTGTTGGCCTGGACACCAGGGGAAACTCCCTTCTCTTTTTGAATAGTGCAATGGAATCCTCAACGTTCATCTTAAAAGCAGACTTGACTTCACTTTAACATTTCATCCTGAAGAATGGCACCACCAAATAAGCAACACCACCACCCCCAAACACAGTCAATCCTTTTCACACCCTATGAACACACACACACACACACCTTCCTGTAAGGGTCTCTTAATCAATAGCAGGAACCTGAGCTGATTTCTCCCATAAGTAACCCAGGGCTCTAAGGTCAATTTCTTAGCCCCCACTTAGATCAACTAACTCAGCACAGACCAGCATTTGAACCTGTGACCTTCTGGCTTGTGTGGCCTATTGTTGTAGGTGTTACTTCTGCTAACCACTAGATAAGTTGAAGAGTTCGACTAGCTGCACACAGGCTAAATAGCTACCTGGTAAATAGGGAGGTAATTAGAGTTACTACAAGAGTTTCTTTAATCTTATCCAATAAGATCAGAAACGTAGACAGTTCATTCAATAAATAGCTAAATGAAAACCCAAGGGGCTGCATAGATTTCCCCTTTGCCTCTCGATTGTCAAACTGATTCCTAATGTGTAAGTTGTGAGTGCATGAAAACCTTTACAACTTTCTTTTTTTGCGAGAAAAAAACTTTGAAACTCTAAAAGATTTCAAGAACGTTTCTAAGTTCTGCAACGGAACCCTTATTGAATGGAACAAAAGCTAAACCATGACAAGTGGTGGGAAACCTCTTATTTCAATGGACCTGAAGTGTAACTCAGAAGGGATCACTCTTGTCTGGAGAGAAAGTCTTTAACAACAACAACAAATTATGCACCTATCATCTCAGGAAAACAAGTGGCAGCCAAATATTAAAGTAATTCAAAAGAGATTTTCTAATCCACTTTCATATTCTTCTGCACGTCCTTGCATTTTAGTCTTCTGTGGTAGCTTTATTCATTTCCAGTGAGATAAGAACTCGTTGCCAACCAGTCATAAACTCGGCATTAAGGATAAAAAAAAAAGTTTCTTCGGGTCATGTGTACCGACCGGCATTTCCTGACAGCCTTTATCTCTTTACATAGACAGCGAAACAAGAGCATTACTGTCTGTGCCCGGCATTGGGAGTCTCCTCGGGCAATGAAGAAAAATGCTTTTCTTATTATAGACCAAACTCATTGCGCATCAGTAAATATATTCTGTGGAGCACAGGCAGCACTTTGTTACAGCACAACTGACCGGCAGTGAAATAACCTGCTCTGAGGCAGCTGCGTACCACCTGTAGGGAAAGTCAAATTAGGAAGACGTCTTGCTGCTCTGCCACTAATGCTTTTTGTATTGTTGTTTGACTTTTCTTTTCTCTTTCCCCCCTGACCCCCACCTCCCTCTCTTCCTTTCTCCTTCTTTGTATCTTTGTTAACTGTAGGGGAGTTTGGAAGTGCATTTCTTTTCTCGTACGTTAAGAGAAAATAATAATAATCCTTGCGTACCATACCAAATGTAGGGATTATTAGTTGTATTATTATTACAGTATTATTATTATCTCCTCACATTTCTGACAGCAAAAACAGGGAAAGAAAAATGCTCAGGTTGAAAGAGTTTTTTTTCCAACAAAAAAATTGCTTCTTTCGACATTCGAAACGGAGTCAGTGTGAAGCAAATGGAAACCGTTTGAAATTGACACCTCTCTTATTAGTTTTCAAAAGGAATATTTATCATCCAAAGCGAATTAGGTCGCTTCACGAGCAAAAAGGATACAGTTCTTTCTGCAGTTTAGGTGTAGAATCCGTAATACTGTAAATAGTTTTTACAATGGTGCACAGCAATAGAACACCTTTGATAACTGAGCAGAATTTAACACTTATCCAGCTGAGACCTCCATACCTGTTCAGAGGTTTGCTTGGGCCTTCAGGATATGTGTGGAGGCTTCAATAAACAGTCAGATATGCTGTTCATCCATCAATACTGCCTTAGCCATCAAGTATAACAAGGCTTTGCTACTGAGCAAATATAGTGGAGCTTTGTTATAATGAGGTAGTTGGAAGTCCATAATATTCAATTTTGTGCAGGGCACAATCGCACAATTGCACAATCGCACAATTGCACAATCGCTGATTATTGCTTCTGCAAATGCTCACAGAAATGTAGCCCGTTCCATCAGCTTCAAAATAGTAACTGGAACCCAGGAAAACAAAGTGACTGGGACATCAGGGTGGCTTCTACCATCAACAC
Source organism: Hydrolagus colliei (assembly GCA_035084275.1). Lineage (NCBI taxonomy): Eukaryota > Metazoa > Chordata > Chondrichthyes > Chimaeriformes > Chimaeridae > Hydrolagus > Hydrolagus colliei. Next base: position 15,625,018 of record CM068747.1, on the reverse strand, counting down.
ACATGTGCTGTGTTTGTCCTGAAAAGGACTGTTTCTCAGCTCTGTCTGAGAGGTACAGCAGATTGCAATGATGAATGAATGCTCCTGATATACGTGTGCAGTAATGCTATGTTCTGTGGTTGTAGCTATCTGGGCCAGTGAGCGTAGTTACTTTTGGCACTGCGCAGGTAGATTTGAGAACTGCTGAAGTAGCCGTCATTTTTTATTAGCAAATCACTGCATACGCTATAATCATAATCCATGCATTCAATACATCTTTCACATCAAGGGGATGTCTCAAAGCATTTCTCACAATTTTACTGTGAAGTGCAGTGACTGTATTTATGGATGAAGCCGACAGCCAATTTGCACACAGCAATGTGTCATGAACAGCCATGAAGTGAATGATCAATTTTCTTTAGGCTGCCTGTTCAGGTGGACATTAAAGATCCCATAGCACTATTCGAAAAAGAAAAGAGAGTTTCTCCCAGTGTTCTGGCCATCAAGCCCCCAAATAAAATTGATCACTCACTCCATGTCTCTTTGTGGGGCATTGCTGTACACAAATTGGCTGTTGCAATCGCTTTCAAAATGCACACAATCATATCACTTTATGATATCAGCTGTGAAGCAATTTGAGACATCTTGACAACTTGATAAGGTGCTGTTTCAAATGCAAGGACTTTTGTAAATACACTCTAAGACAAAAACATTGCAATTGGCTATTTGTATCTATGCTGGAAAGAAATCATCATATAAAAAAGAGCATTTATTGGCAAATTAGTTGTGCATTTATCAGGTTTCAAGTTTACGTTTATAATAATAATCCTTGGATTTGATATAGCGCTTTTCACGTCATCTAGAATTGACAGCACATTTGTGGGTGAAAAACAGCAGCAAATTGCGTACAGCACTGTGTGACAAACAGTCATAGATTGAGTGACCAAATTATTATCGTTTTTTTCTTCTTGGAGCATTATTATTAGGCATATGGAGTAAGGAAACTGCCCAAGGTTTCGCCCTGCTGGGAATCGAACCAAGGTGTCTCGCTTGCAAGCATATTTATTGCTTGTAATGAAATAAAACTAAGGATTGATATTGAAATGCATAATGAACCCTAAGATATTTTCCAGAAGCTGAGACTGGTGAGATGGACCTCTTGCTTTAACACAGAAGCGTTCAATTATTCACTCCTTGATCCCGAATGTTAGTTTTTGCAATATTTCAGCACATTTTGCCACAGCCTGGCTGTTAAATACAGTATGCATCAGCTCCCATTTTAAAATGGGATTCTCCATCAATATTTCACTTCGAAACAGCCATGGCCCCATTTGGAGTCTGAAAAAGAAGCAGCATTGAAGCATTCAGAGTTAAGTAGGCCCATCAAATTGTTCCCTTAGCATTCTGGTCAAATTCGCTATTCTCTTTTTTTAAAAAAAACAGAAAGAATGTGTTTCAAAGTTCACTTTTCGAGGAAACTTGGAATATGTTTTCCCATTGACTCCAGGCAAATTATCTGATTTGGCCCTTCTCTAGCCTCGAGGTTACCATGTGAAGAAACACTGCTCTTGTTGACAGTACTAACGCAGGGAAACTTGCAACAAAACAAGATAGTAGCCCAACATAAATCATGATTAAGGAGCACAAAAACCTGCTTTCAGTCAAGCGGTAATTCATTTACAGCCAGAATGGATATGACTTATCCACCCATTTTATGAGTTTAGGAATGCAGTAGTCTTGTGATTCTCTGGGTTATGGCAGCTGACTTCACTGAATTTGCACGCACCAGAATTCTGACACTGGGGCACCTTGTTTTTTTGTGGTTCATTCCTCATAGAGAGCGAATTGTACTCCTTGCCTTGTACTGTTAAAGAATACCTTTTTTCTTCCTAGCAGCTGCTTTATGAAGTGGAGAAATGCCACTTTAGCTAATGATGAATGATGCTTGACCCCAGACCTGTGGCGCTGAATTTCATGCAATGCTAAATTAACATGAAAGGCCCGAGACGTGCTATTTCCATTATGCATGCAGCAAAATAGAATCTTGTTTTGCCATCCGATAGTGTTAAAGTCTGTTCATTTCATTTACCGCTTGAGGTAATGCACTGGAAAGCTGTGATACAGTACGTCATGTGCTGGATTTCTATTTAGTCAGTGCATAATAACTAATTTTTTTGCAGGAATCGGTGTGGTAGCATCTTCCTTTCACCAAACCTGTTGCTAACGGAATATTCTGAATTGGGCAATTTGCCCTGCGTCTGACATTTTTTTTTGTTGTTGATGAAAAATGATGAATTATACAAAGCAACAGTAACTGGAGGTGCCAACACTATTGTAATCTGTATTCAAATAGTCAGGATTATAATCGCTTACTAATTGATTTGCTGGTTCCCTCTTATATTGAATAGAATGATTATTTTATCCCTCGATTACACTGTTGCTTTCTCTTGTCATAATGGTATAATGCAGAAAGGATGAGGAATTTAAAGGGGCATAAAAGATAGCTAAGACAGCATTCTACAATGCACTGCTTGTGAAAAACAAAGATCTCTTCTGCTGTACACCAGTACAATCCCATGCCATTTCTTTTTTGAGGGTTATGTAACCTTCTGAGATACCAAGTAGTATTTCCATACAAAAATGTAAAATTGTTGTACGTTGCAAGAATATTCTGAATTAAGAAAGACGTTCAATTCTGTATAGTTCTGCAACTTTGGCTCATAACACACATTTTAAAATGATTGTTGCAATCCACTTTAAAGATGTGCGAGAAATCATTTAATTATTCGCTCGCTGGTACACACATTCCAATTTAATAGCCCTACCTAAGTGAAGGCATCAACTGTTGAAACATACCTGCCATGGGATATCCTCCTGACAAGAAAGGCACAATACAAATGTAATGGACTGTTGTTGTTGCCTGATCGAATGATTCGAATGCAGGTCATTTTGAAACATTAACGCTTTACTTTCAGCTGTTCCCCCTTTTTGTTGGCCACTATAAAATTTGACAGTAGGTCTGCCTAGGAGGCAACGCAGGCACCTGAGCAAAATTTTGGATGATCTGAAAGACTAAACACAAGAAGTAACCAACATTGTTTCAGTTAGCAGTCGTGGATCTCTTACTTAGGAGGAGCTGCTGGAGGCATGTAGGCCTTCTCCCTCAGAATGGGAATTGAAGAGTAATTTAACGAATGAAATCGAAGATCATACATATCTGTGGCTTAGCATGACTTTCTGAAAAATGCCCTTATTGCGAGCAGAGGTGATTTGGGAGGGAGCTATGTGTGTGCACGTAATTATGCTCTGGAGATTTGAGAATGGCTGCAACTGGGTGCAAGTGGTGTTTCACTTTCTGTCCTTGTTACACTGAACCCAGGAAACCAGATACTAGACATGTTCACCTGACAAGAGTATCTGTCACCTGAGACACATAACATGCTTGGATGAGCCTGGCTAAGTCCCCAGCTGCTGTCTAAAATTGAACCAGACGCAAAGGAGATTAATGTGGCTGTGACCTTTACATGGACAGGCAGTGCATAATTTCTAGCAGTGCTAGACTCAAGGTCCCCAGTGAGATCATGACCGAACTCTGTCTCTGCATGGTTATTGAAACTCTACCTTTCAATGGCTCGTGTGTATATTTTAACTGGAAAGTTATTTGGAAATAGGTGGCCGTTTCTCATAGGAGAAGGAGAAGGAAAGGAATATCTTGCACCTTCCCTAGGAGGGGACCTAGCCATGATATAAAACAAAAGCCCCCATGGTGGAGTTGGCATTCATCTTATTTGTAGCCAAATAACAGTGGTTCGACCTGCTTACTGGTTCGATCTCATGAAAAAATTTAATTTGCAAATCAGCAGTGTTCAACTTCAGGAAACAAATTACAAATGAATGGATCACTTTCTCTGTTTGTGCCACAGCAACTTGCATTTATATAGCACCCAACACATAGGGTTTGTCTGCATTCGAAGAGATCATCGGGTAGAAATTCCACCTGCGTCCTGATTTGCTCTATTCACGTAGCATTTTTAAAAGAAAGTACAGAAATAAACGGTTTCAAAATTAAAGACAGCTTTTAAGACTTCGACAAATTCTCGACCTCTGAAATGCGTTACATTAATAGAATAAGTCTAGACCCAAGAGGAATTTCCACCCACATATGTTCAGTAGAATCTTAGCAGGTCATTTTATACCAACACCCACAACCCATGATCAAGTTTCCATAAATATATACAGCTCAAAAGTAAGAGTCTAGGAAGCCAAAACAAGAAGAAATTGCATCTGTATCGAGCCTTTCACATCAACAGGACGTCTCAAGGCAATCGACAATGAGGGCTTTCCATCAGACAGGGGGTGGAGGAGGGAAGATGACCGAAGGCACAATTGAAATGGAAGGTCTCGATGGTATTAAAAGGTTTCCTGTGCCGATACATGTGTCTTGGTATAATCCCAAGGGTTTGCATTCTCTCCACTGTCCAGGTGGTGCGAGCTAGCAGAAATCAAAATCTGGAGCGTGCATGCCAATTATACCAGAGCACGTGATGCCACCTTCATCATGTGTACCATCTGCTGTGTCTCGTCTGAATGAAGTACCTCAGCGCATGTTGGGCTTGGTAATGTCAGATAGCGTTTTGCCCACAAAATACACAGTCAATTCACTTTACTGTAAATTCAGTGAAGCGCTTTGAGACGTCTCAAAGACATGGTAAGGCGCTAGCTATATTAAATGCAAGGATTATTATTATATCAATGCAAAGTTTATTATTATTATACCATTCTAAAATGTGGTCAACAACACTGCTCTTGACTCGACTTTCCATTGCTGCGGACTCTAGGCAGGAAATAGCATTAATTCTATGCTTCAACGCACAATATGTGCTGACCCTCAGATCCAATGCGGTTACGAATCCTTGCATTCTTACACAAGTACTGGATGATCTGGTGCATCATTTTCAATATTTTCTAAAAGGTTTGGAAGCGCTAATCCTAGTCTATCTCAGTCGGAGAACCTCTTGACACTTGTCTCATTGGTATCTGTACAGTGTCTGCCACGCACCTGGTCAGGTGCAGGATAAGTCAGCGCATTTCCTCCCAGCATGTTATTGACTGCGTGCGATTCACCGCCTAACGGGATTTCTCCCCACTCCACCATCTCTTTATAATATTGAAACCAGAATCAACATTCAGTTTAGAATCGGGTTTCCACAACCGTCACGCAGCCCATCTAAAGGAATAATAAAGCACAAGTGTTTCACACTGCAGTGAAGTGGAAAGGATTCATCTAATGGTTTGAAACAGAATCAGAGTCCACATGAAAAGTCTGGTTGGGGGAGCCGGTCTAAAGGGGGTAAGTTTTAAATTGACTGAGGAGAAAATGAAACAGATTGTTTCAAAAGAGATGTGTAGGGGGTGTGACACCATGGTGAGAATAAACAGCTCAAAGTAGTTGACAGACTTCAACAAACTGAAAACCCCTGTTCTTTAAAGCGACTGTACGCCACATTAGGCCTCAGGCTCTTGATGTCATTGTTCAGCATTGACTGTTCTGAACAGACCCACTAGGCTATAGTCAATTTAAATTAAAACCATGTAATGTAATAAAGGAATACTCCTGAAGTGTTTTCAATCAAACAGATGGGGATCTGGAATAGGACAGCGTGTGAATGGTTCAGTTCAATGATTTAAAAAGCTATATTTAAACAAGGGGTGAGGGTGGCGGGGGGGAGAGGGGGGGGGGGGGGGGGGAGCTGTGGGGAGAGGGGGGTATTATGGTTCAACAGTTTTGTAATTGGCTGTCTTATTCAAGTTCTCCTAAACACTGAAAACAATTTGCAACCATCAGTTTCAAAAATGGATGAGATCATTCTGCGGAGTGGGGCTTTACTTCTTTTATGTCATTGTACAGAATGCTACTTGCAATAATACTACTTATTGCCCTGATAGCTTGAATTAACATTAGATTTTCCATGCTGGCATTGCACATGCAAGTTAGTGCTGGTTTGAAGGTTCAATGCATATTCAGTGGTCAGAGCACTCACCTTGCAAGCGAGAAGCCTGAGTTTGATTCCCAGCAGGGCAAAACTCTGGGCAAGATTCCTTATTCCACATGCTTGATAATAATCCCCCAGGAGAAAAAATAAAAATAAACTGGTCACTTCAATCCATGATTGTTCGTGGGGCACTACTGTGCGCAATCGACTGCCGCATTTTGCCCACAAATATACAATCGATTCACTTTACAGTTCTGTATATTCTGTAAAGCGCTTTGAAATGAGAAAAGTGGCACAGTGTATCAAATGCAAGGGTTATTATTATTTACTATTACATTGTTCCCATTTTAAAATCTGACTGAATTTGTCAGAAAAGTGTGAAAGTATGAAAGGCAAATTGGGGAGAAATCGTTGCATTTTTAATAAATTTGGTAAATCTGAATTGAACAGAAACAAAAATGTCATGGTTTTATTGATTTATTTATTCAGCACCTTTCGGACATCTGCCCGGCATGAAATGCTGTATACAAATGTAATTTTGTTGTTGTTGTTACAAAAAGTTGAGGCCTCTGAAAAGATCACAAATAAACACTGTATATGGTTTCCACTTTAATGCTCCAGAGTTAAAGAGAATTTAAACAAATCAATCTTTGTGTTGGTAGACATTGTTGGCAACATGTGTGCACTGATTTCAACCTGAGATAGCATTATCGAATTAATCATGGAGCTATTACTAGCTTACTAGCACAACCTAGTTTGCCTACAAAATACACTGTCACAACACTTTACAGTAAAATCCTGCAAAGCACCTCGAGACTTCATTCTGTTGAGAACAACAACAACAAACTGACATTTATAGAGAGCCTTTCATGTGGGGAGGATGTCCCATGACACTGAACAGTTATGGGTCAGGATCCAGGCAAGGGGAGAGGTGGTGGGGGGGACAGGGTTGGCATGAGGGAGGGCAGAGTGGTAGGACAGCGATTTGAAGGCATGGTTGAAGAGGAGGAATGGTTAGGGGGTCAGCAGGTCAGAGAAATAGGAGGGGGCAAGGCTGTGGAGGACCTTGAAAGTGAAGACAAGGATCTTGAGTTCGATCCTCTGAGGAATGGGGAGGCAGTGGAGCCGAGCGAGGATGGGGGTGATGGGGTCACCGAGCCTGGTGTGGGACAGGACATGAGCTGCAGAGTTTTGGATGATTTGCAGCTTGTGCGGGGCAGAGTTGGGGAGGCCGACAAGGAGGGAGAATAGCACTACATCAAATGCAAGTATTATTATTATTATAACTATTGCCAAGTGAATCATATCTAATACAAATTATGGTAACATTAAGAGAATAATATACAGTACATCAAGAAATGTTGGTTTAAGCATGTCAAGTGCCAAGCCAGGACTGTCAAGTGCCTTTGGATGGCCTCTTAATGTGAACGGTGCTATATAACTGTAAATTTGTATTATAAGTTAGACTATGAGTTTGAGAATTCTGATTTATTTTAATCTACGGGGCAAATTATCACATTACGGCGGAGGGCTTTTTCACCTCCAAAGTGTGACATTTGTGTTTCTGTTTCCCCACAATTTTCTTTGGATCTGTTGTTATATCTGCGCTCAACAATCTGACATTGTGCTTACTACAAACCACCACATGTGCCATCCAAATACAAAACAATCCAATTTTCTCAAACTGGATTTCAAATTTGCTTTGTTTGGATTGATGTCAGGCCAAGATTCGGTTGTCTCTACTCCGGATATTATTAATCATTGTATCTCAGGACTAGAAAAGGAACTGCTGTTAATAGAAAACAGCCAAACAGAATAAACAGTTTTTTTGTTTAAAAAAAACTGCCTCAATATTCTGACCTATTCTTTCACATCCACTGGTTTCTCTACGATCCTCTCACTCAAAGGCTTTAGTTTAGTTCTCTAGTAAATACGGTATTCTATGGTATTGATAAGAGCTCTCTATTATCAGAGCAGAAGAAATCATCCAAAGGATTCCACCTCCGAAAATTGTGTGCTCCCCCAGCACTGTATTGAAGTGTCAGCCTAAACCATGACATCAAAGTCCCAAAGTGGGGGTTAAAACCCATAACTTCTGACTTGAGAAACGAGAGTGCTATTATATGAGCTAAGCTGACACCAAGAAAATTGTCTGTACTGCGTATTTCAATCTTTTAACCTTGGACCCCATCTATGTCTAAGTATTAAGACAGGAATCCTCTTGAGAACAATGTGAAAGAAGAGTGTAACAAGGTAGTAATTGTGTGAAAATCTAGTCAAGTGATTGGGTAGTTGAGATATGTAAAGTCAAACGAACAATCAGAACTATAATGACAACTATCTGCCTGACAACTTTCAAACATCAAAGGGTTTCTCACTGCCAGGTTAAGTTCATGTAAGAAAATGCACAAAATACAATGCAAACTCGAAAGCTTTCTCCTGTCTCTTTAGGCCCTCTACAATCCGTCACGCCACACATTCTTTTCACTCTAATACATTTTGCTGAAATCCTCAAAACCTCTGTATGGTGTATTAGTTCAAGATATATTATTGTACCACTATACCGAGATCAACACAGGATGCAATTGCACTGAATATAAAGCAATAACAAAGAGGTTACTGATACAGATTTGCCTCAAGACAGGACTGATATATTTACAGGTTCAGTAGCACTGCAACGGCACTTGAGAAGCTCACAACTGCACTCGGCTATAGAAGCACTTGATACAGCTACAAGTTTCAGGCTATTAACTACAGAGAGGGCACTTCCAAACCAGAGAGATGTAATTGGTCTGGGACAGGGAGCGGGACATGGGCTGGGACTGTTCGTTATTTATATTGGCTGACATCTTCCAAACCCTTAACAACATCAGCCTGAAAATCTCCCCTGATTGCCTGCTTTTAAATGCACGCAGCGCCGAGGTTATCTCGACTGCTATTCAGAAACCGTCATTCAATTTCAGAACAGTCTCTGTTTGGAGATTTCTCCCAGTTGACACTCCAGACTTTGATAATTTGTACGAGTGGGTGCTGAAAACTTCCTCCTCAGTGAGACACATTTTACACCAATTATGCAATGGGTTCAATTTCTAAGCAACAGGCCACAATAGACCAGGAAAACCCACAAGGAAAAAATAACAGGCTTGGTTTAAGAAGGAGCGGCTCAAATTATGTCAGGAATCAACTGTTTTTCAAAAATAAATTATTTTGGATTTGCATATATTGTACTTGTATTTCATTGCCACTTGAATTCATTCCTTCTATTGTTTCTTTTCACATTGTAAGAAAGGGAAACTCTTGCGATTCCAGAGGGAGAGTCATGTTTTGGGGCTTTGAGGAAGAGAAGGGGTGGGGGCTTGACATTGGTCAAGCGCTCTGAGACATTACCCTGTGTGAGGGGTGCTGTATAAATGCAGGTTGTTGTCGTCGTCGTTTGTGTGTGTGTGTGTGTGTGTGTGTGTGTGTAAGAGAGAGAGAGAAATAAGGCTGTTCGTCTCCCACCCACACATTCCTAAACGGCACCAAATTCAAGTGAAAAGAGAAGAGTTCCGGGGAGTTATCTTTAATTCCCTTGTATGTGGCAGAGTTGACACATGTAAAGTAATAGCTCATTTTCAATTGCCATGTTTAGCATATGTCTCGTGTTGGCTGCGCAAGGCCTGCAGGCCAGTCCCATGAGTTCAGCTCAGTCAGCAGTTGCTACTACTGCACAGCTATCCCCCTCCCCACCCCACTCCCACAACCCCCCCCCCCACCCCACCCCCACCCCCCACACCCGTCCAAATACTAATAGCTGTGAATCTCATTCAACACTATGTTCATTCTCCAGCAAAACCATTATGGATATACCTGACATCAGTGAATGTGTGTCAGTGTGTGCATGCGTGTGTGTGCATCTCTTATTTTTTTTGGTGGGGGTTGGTTTGTGTGTTACATTCCTGCAGATGGTATCCCACTGAATATGTTCTTCTCTGGAAAATTGCACAGTCCTAAACCTCTAGGTGCAGGAGGCTGTTAACGGTTGCTGATGATAGTAGGCAAACATTAACATAATAATTAGTGTCTTGTAATTGTTTCATTAAAACCAGTTGTTCCATTTCTCCTCATGTTTTCCCAGAAGAGAAACTGAATTTGGATGACAGCCAGTGGGAGGACATTCATGTCGTCACCGGAGCACTAAAGATGTTTTTCAGAGAGCTGCCTGAGCCACTTTTTCCATACAGCTTTTTTGATCAATTTGTAGACGCCATAAGTAAGTACAATACAATGTTAATTTAACCCTCAGAGCACTAAAGGAGCAATTCGCTACTCTGCACTCAAGCACTTAACAGGATGAGGTTAATATATTTTTTAATTTGCAAGCGGAATGGCGTTCATAAATCAGTGCCTTGAATGCAGTTCTTTTTTTTTCAGTTCCTGTTTCTTAATATTCATGACAGCAATTTGTTTTAATAGTACTCTTTCACAGTTACTTTATGCACTGTTGTAATACTGAAAAATACAAGCTGTCCCAGTTAAATTTACAGCCAATTTTTAGCCGTACCTGATTGTTGCTCACTAAGTCAAACAGATTTTCAACGAGAACGTACAGAGGAATGATAAACTATTGATTTAATTACTGCGTGTTCCCAAGCTTCATTATTTGGCGACATAGTGGGATTTTATTGCTGAAAGTCTCATTGGTACAAATACCAAAGCATAGCAGTCGGCTTGGTACGGTTTGGTTTGATTCAAGCGTTTTACTATCAAGTAGTTTATGCAAAGTAAAGTCTAACGTTGATGAAATGCTGAGCTTTAACGACGAAGGCTTGAATCAAATATCACATAGAATAGTATAGCACCAAAACAGGCCATTCGGCCTAAGTGGTTACATTCTATAGGAACCTCCACCCCTCCCATCTCTCCAAACCTCTTCCCATACTCTTGTATTCTCTTCTCATCTACCCCTCTGTGCACTCAGTGTTAGAAACATGAGGCATCCTTCAGAATCCACTTTATTTATATCACTGTGCAAAGACTATGTGTGTGCAGGGGGGTGGGTGAGAGTGAGAGTGGTGGTGGGAGTGGAGGGGTAATTCTGTTCTACTTCGGTTTCTATTGCTATATCTAACCATTTCTGTCGATAAAAGCGTTGAAGTAATGCAAAACATCTGATTTCAACTCGGTTAAAATGCCCCAGTTCATAATCTTGTCCACGCAATTTACAGTGAGAAGGTGGTTCAAGCTCTCTGAGATGCTGCCCTGCATAAGGGAGGGACAACAGCCACAAAATTACATTTCTGAAGCACCTTCACGTCGGGAGGACATCGCAAGGCACAAGTTGTTGTTGTTGGAATAACATTTATCGAGAGCTTAAATTATTAGCTGATGTCAGCAGCACAACCAAAGCGGTAAAGGCACAAATCTGTTATTCTCCGTACTTCAGGAGTGAATCTCCCTGGTTTCAGGACACATCTGGAATGCCGATTTCAGCTCAGACTTCCAAGAAGTTGCAAGCTGGGTCGACTGCGACAGATCCAGGAATTGCTATTGACTCGCTGTCTACTTTGCCATTAGGATCTGCAAATCGTTATGTGAATTGCCACAATTTTATCCGCGTGCTATTTCTGGCGTCCACTTTTTCAGCTCATGGTATTGTGGGTTTGCGTCTGGCTTCATGGAGGTCTGGGTACTTTAGGTAGAGATCTCTTTAGGTAGCGATCTCGCATCACATTTCCTTGTGGTTTGGTGGTCTGTGCACATTCGATCCCCAGAGAGTCGAAGCGAATGTGAGTTCATTGGTGGTCTAGTGGGGCACATATCTGATTTTCCTGCTGGTAGTTGAGTACAGGAAATTACCTGCATTTTTTGGTAGTCCAATGTCAATTCTGCAGTCGTCAAGAATTGGGTTTGCTACTAATTCTCTGGTTTATTGAGAGATGCAGTAAGTTTCCGAGAGGTTCTCTTAGGGTTTACTGTGCGCAATTGGCAGCCGCGTTTCGCCCACAAATAAGCAGTCAATTCACTCTATAGTATATTCTGTGAAGCGCTTTGAGATGTTTAGAAGACGTGAAAAGCGCTATCTCAAATTCAAGGATTATTATAATAATTATTATTAATAGCGATGAATTTGAGATTTTGCCCACAAAATTTCCAGTCAATTCATTTTACAGTATATTATGTGAAGCACTTTCAGACATCTCAATGACGTGATGTCATGTGCTATATCGAATGAAACAATTATTACTAGTATTATTAATTTAGGCTACAGGATGACATGTGAGAATTTCCCGAGCAGTATAAATGGAAGGAATGCTGAAACTCCCTTGTCAACCGACTGAGAGTCTTTGTCTATTATGCATACAACCTTTCAGACTTTGGATGACAAATAAAATCTCCTGTGCAGTCTGTATTTTTCCAGGCTCTCCTGTGTTTTGTTTTCTCAAAGACGTTGATCAAAATCTGCACCAGCTTTTGCTTTCAGAGTAACTAGAGTCAAACATTATCATAGAACCAATCATGTAATTCCATTTATCCCCGGTATTTTACTGAGACGAACAATTAAACATGCTAATGTGCTGTGTGCTAAAAGCAAAACATTAAAAGTGCTATCAATTGTTTTGCATTATCTCTGCCAGAGATGCTTTGTTAAGACTTTCCTGTCAAGTCTTTTTTTTTGGCTTTCATTGTGTTCTGCTTCTTGCCGTTTCCTAATGCTGCCTTACACTCAAATGCTCTGGGACACTACCCTGCGTGAAGCCCGCTGGACAAATGCAAGTTGTTGTTGTAGTATTACCCATCCGCAACCCATTCCCTTCATTCTCCCAACAGAGAGCGGCACTGAAATTTTAAAATATTTCTCTGCCTGTTTATGCCACACTTGAATTATGCCTAAATTTTCATAATGGATTTTGGTGCTTAAATGCAATGCTTAAATAACTGTATAGTTTCAACATTGCATACTCGGCGTGCAGTTTAAAATAAAGCCTAGTAATTAAATTGACAACTAAAATGACAATAAATTAAACCAGTGCAGTATGTCTTTATAGCTTCCTGCCCTATCTGTAGATGTATCTGATTAATCAGAGTACGGCAGACTCATTTTATTATAAATGGTTCAACAGCTGTTTTACAGAGGCTATAATTATGTCACAATCCAGGTAAACCTTATCCAATGGCTGCATAACAAATTATATTGGGCATGCTAATATCTTTTTCTTTTCCCTTCTTCTTAAGCATTTCATTTTTGATTCTGTTAATTCGGGAGGGATTTTAGATTGTTAAACAATGGTTCTGCTCCATAGAGCATTGCTAATATCCGTGTGATAGCACTATTGCACGGAATTCATTCTCATTAGCTAACAATCACAGGTAGATCTCAAGACCATTGATGAGTTCCACTTTGGTCACAGTGTTCTTGGATCGAAATTACTCATCCATGTCTCTCTCTCTCTCTCTCTCTCTCTCTTCTCTCTCTCTCTCACTCGCTCGTGCTTGCGCTCTCACTCACCCATGTAACATACTCACCAGATAGACCTTACAGAATTAAATGATGCAGACTTAGGGCAAAAATAAACTAGGACTTGTTCCTTCATTCCTCATGACTGAGGAATAATCCCTTTGTTACAAACCTAACTACAGGCAGTAACTCATCTTACTAATAATATTTCTATTGCTAAGTGCTCCAATGCCAAGTTATTGGGCAATCAACAGTAATCTCCATTTGTTCCACTACTACCTTTATTGCTTTATTGTTCACAATTTAGCTTTAAAATACAAATGTTACTAAACATTAATTCTGAAACACCATAACAATCAGGATCTCTGGCATTTTTCCTTTTCTGGAATAGTGTCTTCCCTTGTGAGATGAACAGATGTGCATCATTGGAGAGGGAAATATCCCTCAAACAAAAAAAAAGTTGTGGAAATATCTGCTTGGGAAATGTTTTCTCCCAAATAAAGCTAAACCCAACATTGTGCTGTTCATCTAATTGTCAAGGAATTGATGTGGGATCTCCAAAGCTAAAACATGCTCTTGTTGATAATGACAATGATAGCTACCCTATTTGATTAAATGTAAAACTAAAAAAGGTACATACAATAATTGACATACAATTGATGGTTTCGCTTCAAAGTAAGAGGATTTGCTTGCTGGGTAAAAGGTTCTGATCTTTGTAGCTCTTCATCTTTGTAGATCATTTGAAGGGACTTGTTGCTTAATGTCTTGCTGACACATTTGGTGGCGAGTTCAGCAATTGTTTAATAATAGATTTCAAGACAATAGAATTCTTCTAGAAAGCTTCTCTCACATTACCTTAAACATTAATCTGTTGTTCTATATTTTCTTTTATTTTCAGTGGTGGGGGTAGGATGGGGGTAATGTTAAAAGCAATCTGCATTCCAAATTAAAGTCAAACAATATTTCAGCAATGCAAATGTACAAAAGATGTATTGACCATTGGAGCAGGACAGTGGGCCTTAGAGGGTTAAATGACTATTGCAACAATATATCTGCAGCACAAGCCAAACGAGAACGTTAGAAAAGATGACTAATTAATGTAAGTGATTTCAGCAGATATTTTATTGACTTTCGATCCTTAATTAGGTAGACATATTTCAGTCCAGGTGAAAATTGTCTTTTGAATTCACAGTCTGTGGATATATCACAGTTTATGGATGCCACATTTTAATTGGTTTTCCTTATACATTTGCTTAATAAATCTTAACCGCACATTTTTTAACCATTTCGGGTCTTTTCAAAGCACATGGTGATTTACTGCGCAGTAAAAATGAATAAGCTGCTGCATAGTATTGATTTCTGAGTAACCCATGTGCTGAAATTGTTGTTGAATAACTACAATCAGTGCAACAATGTTGAACTAATAAACATTCAGATCGCTTTGAGTTAGCAGTTAGCTCTTTACACATGACACAATTCCTAGAATAATGCAGCTCTTATTCTATTTATACTCTTCACTGTACCTCCAAGAAGGTATCCATTCAGCTCTATTTTTCCACGCATAGCATTGGTCTCCCAAGTACAAGCGGGTCTCACTGTGTGTTACAGTGACAGCAGGTTATTAGTGCTGAATAGAAGAATATTTCTGTTAATGCTTTGGAAACCGCGTTATGCTGTTTAGCACAGGAATGTACCCAAACACCCATACCCCAAACCAGAAGATGTCCCATTACATCAAGTCATGTGTCCATTCTCCAGATGTTCACCCTTGATCTGGTGTTGCCAAACCAGCTAAATCTAATACTAGAGACTCCCATTCCTGTAAGAGGATACTCAAGTTGCCAAAACTCTATTTAGTTACAGTTTCTGAACACCACCAGCAAGGCGGATTTTGTCATTTATATGACGGCTTGATTGGAAGCATGATTTTTCTAAGCAAAAGATCTGGCCTTTGACCAGTGTCTTAGTCCACCACATTATCCAGCCATCAACAAGCTGCCATTATTTTGTTTATAGGCCGGGTCCTCAGGTGGATTTAGAGAACTCCTCCATGTCTTTCCAAGCTGTTATTCTGGAAGAGAATCAAGGCAGCTGTGTTTACTGCCTGGATCTTGGCATAAATTTACAAAAAAACTAGAATTTATATCATTCGGTATCACTGAGAGATCTCAAACCACCTGCCTATGTGACAAATTCACCCTATTGTGAGCTCGTTGTTAATGACATCATGCAATAAAGTCAACAATTCATGTTGATGAATTGAGTTTTTATGAGCATTGCTAAAAGATATACCCATAAAGGCAACACCAGAGTGCAGTGCTTTCACCAATGAATCAGTTTTTTTTAGAGAATAGAATATGTGAATTCTGACCTGCAAACCTGGAAATGCATCTGAAAGAACAGAAGCTTGCGACTTATTAACCCTTATCTTCCGAATCAACATAAGCTTGGCACAACAAATTATGCGCACAACATTAAAGGGAGGAAAAAAGGTTCATCCATTTGTTAACTGCTGTAACTCAATTCTGTTGCTACTTGCACAGCCTTGGCTCCCGTAGGAAAAGCAAAAATTTGTACTTTTGTTGTATTGTTGTATCGTTTAATCTATTTCTCCGCAAGGTGGTGAAACGAGTGTATAAATAAGACACATTGCACATGTGTGTTGCATCCTCTTTCCACCTTAGACGACTGCAGCCCTTTTTGTTTCTCTCTGTCCCCCACCACCCCCACCATGCTCGATGCTCAGATGCTGACCCTTGACTGTTCAGCGCCTTGGGATATCCTCCCGACGTGAAAGCGCTCTACAAATGTAATATTGTTGTTGTGTGTCCTTAGTCTGAGGGGCGCTATCTCAATGCAATTTGTCGTTGATATAGAATCATAGTATCTTACAGCACAGTAGGAAGTCCACTCAGTCTGTACTAGCTCAACAACTAGTCCCACTCCCTCACTCGTACCCCCTAGCCCTGCATTTTTCCTTTCCTTTTCAGGTATCTATCTAGCCCTGGCTCGGTCCCGGGATCCAATACTGTCAAGCGTTCTGAGACGCCGTCTGGCGTGGAGGGCGCTATATAAATCAAAGTTGTTGTCGTTGTTGTTGTTATTGTATCTAGTTCCCTTTTGAAAGCTACGATCACATCTGCTTCTACCAGCTTTTCAGGTAGTGTATTCCATGCAGATTAAGGCAGACAATCAGACTTAAAGATTACAGTTGACCATTTGTAAAAGCTTCAAATGTGTGTTTGCTGCATCAGTGAATTTCAGTTAACTAGTTTATTTGACATGCTCTCCTGACATTTAAGGTGCTATATCATTGTAAATTGTTGGTAATGAACTAAATGTATGTCGATGTATCACTAAAGAACTCCAAGAAAATACTCTGTGTGAATGGTTCTTTAAGCGCTCTGAGATGCTGTCCAGTGTGGAGGGCGCTTTATAAATCAAAGTTGTTGTTGCTGTAGCTCTTCTTGAGTCGAAATTAACATCACAATATTATCACATTTAATCTTATCAGTTTTGCTGAACTAACCTTTAAGTCTGCTTTCAATAAAAAAAATGTGTACAATGTTTTGCACATCCTCCATGTGAATGTCAGTGGGTTTTGTGGCTTGAAGGACTGATGAATGTATTTTCACATGCTATGGGATTTGAGAGTGGTCAAATATATCTATTGCCGAGGCTACTTCTGGCATGTGTTTTAAAGTAATGATCTTCCTATCTCCAAAAATACAGAGTAAAGGAAATGATTCCAGACAGTTTACCAAGAAATACTGCTTTGCAATCAACACTAAGCTACAGGGATGGAGAGTCCTGTGGCTCTATAGATAGAACACTCGCCTCGCAAGCGAGCGACCTGGGTTGAATTCCTGGACAGGGCGAAATGTTGGGCTCCCACAGCTTTCTGTTCCACACGTCTCTGCTTACCCAGCAGTAAGTAGGAACCTGATTGTTAATCAATTGGCTGATTGCTTCTCCAGGGTTAATAATCGCTTCAAAATTAGTAAATAAATAACTGAATAAAAATGTAGTCACTCAATCCATGATTGCTTGTGGGACACTGTGGTGTGCAATTGGCTGCCATGTTTCGCCCACAAAATATACAGTCAATTCACTTGACAGTATAATCTGTGAAGCGCTTTGAGACGTTTTGAAGACTTGAAAAGGCACTTTGCCAAATGCATGTCTTATTATTATGGAACTGGTTACTAGGAAGGGTGCTAGCATTCAGGAATCATTTAAGAAACAGCTGTAATGAGAGGACATGAATCGTGAGACTTGCATCTAGCTTTGCTCAAATCATTTTAGAGCATCCAGGATTTGGTGAATTCTTAAATACAGCCTTAGTGTTCAAGATATTTTTCCGCGTGTTCTGTAAAATGCTGCATAAGTAGAGTATATCTTAGAATTTCTCCCCAATGGATGGCTTCAAATGTGTCAAAGAGCCATTTCTATCTGTACCTCTCACATGATCTTTTGGTGAAAATAAATTGGTGTTGCTTGACTAAAATATTTGCGGTTCAAAATCTACATTGGAGCTCCTGTAGCTCAGTGGTTAGAGCACTCGCCTTCTAAGCATGAGACATGTGTTCAAATTCAGAGAGATCAGGGCAAAACCTTGGGCAAGTTTCCTTACTCCACATGCCGAATAATAATTTGTCAAAAAAACCCACAATAATAAAAATTGGTCATTTCAATCCACGACTGTTTGTGGGACATTGTTGTGCGCATTTGGCTGCTGCATTTCGCCTACAAATATACAGTCAATTCATTTTACAGTATACTCTGTGAAGCGCTTTGAGACGTCGATAAGATGTGAAAAGCGCTATATTAAGGATTATTATTATTATATTACATTCTAATATTAATATCTGTATTAGAACCATAGAATCCTACAAATCAGAAGGAGTCCATTCATCCCATCATGCCTACGCCAGCTCTTTGAAATAGCTATTCAATTAGTCCCACTCCCTCACTCTATCCCAAATTGTTTTTGCAATTTTTCTTCACTGAAGGCATGATGTTATATTATGTTATATGTGCGGAATGATATTCAGATTGCAGTATCAATGTATTTCTCATTTTGGAGGCAAAGGTCACATCAAACATTTTTACGGCAGTTCTACTACAACAACAACATGCATTTATATAGTGTCCTTCATGCAGGTTAGAGTCCCACAGAGACAGAGTCTGACAACAAGCAAGAGAGGGGAGGTGACCATAATATTGAGGTCTTCCAACATCTTCCACTTTCAATATGGGCTCAGCAGATAAACCTTTTCAACTGGCTTCACTTTCTGTCCTGTGGACTTTGTAACTAAAACCACCGAATGAATGTGCTATGGTTTTAAGCAGCGTTTTGCTTGTGCTTAGAACTCTTATTCTCTGAGAATGTTGCTGAGAATATATTTCCCTTGCGATTTTCAACAGCTGTCAGTGAATTACAACATTTTGAATGTATTTACATACACATAACAAACCTTCTTGCAAAACTTCTGTTACTGTGCGCTCCTTGTGTGCTTGCTCATGGCTTCTGTTGCCCGTTACAACATCATGTAACGCACAATGGCTCTTACAGAAATATATTCATACCAATGCAGCTCCCATCAGTACAGTACTATGGCATCTCGGGGGATTGTTAAAAAGGAAAGAAAGATCACAACCATATTGTACAGGAAGCAAAATACCGGTATTATTAAAATATGAACAGTACAATATATACTGTTTAATAGATCTGTTTTCAGTAATAAACTTTTTAACATTTTTATTCACAATCCTCATATTTACTTTATTTGCTGAAAAAAGTAGCACATTATTGTCCCCATAGGGGCATAACTTATAGAAATCTGGCGCTTAAATTGGGAAACAGCTGTTCCCTGACTAATGGCAGGTGTGCTGTTTGTTATTACCTACATACTGTTCTTCTGTAATAATCTGTTGTCCTTTAATAAGACAGTTTCATTTTTGCAGCTTGTATCAGCTATATATTAAAACTGTCAGAATGTGAGCATCCCTTTAAAGAAACGGTGTGCTTTTTTATTATCCTTGTCCAGGCTACAAATATAAATATAGTACATATATGCATGTACAATATAAAGTCTACTTGCATTCAATCAGAAAGCCATTGAGTCTCTCCTGTTTGATTTTCTTTGTATAACATGTAAGTCATCATTAATGCACAGAACAAAGAACAGTTAATCAGGAATGTACTGTGAAACTGCTTGCACTTCAATTCGGGCTGTTAGCTGCACAGTGAAGGGATGCAAATTCAGGAGAAATAATAACGAAACATCAAATAGTCCCTGTCCTGTCACAAAGTCATAACACTGCTATATCTATGAAAGATCTAGTCAGGTAGAGTGATACATTGCAGATCCTGAGTCAGCCAGGTCTGTAGTACGCCAGGGTACTGCTGATGACAGGATAGCCAGCCAGTCAGTTGGCAGGACTTGGAGGGGCAGACGAGTCACTGGGGGCAAGGACACTTTGCCCTCAACTGCTGTTAACCCTGTAAGCCAAAGCTTTAACGGGTAGAGTATTCCTAGTTGTACAAGCGCGGAAAAGCTTGCCCGCAGTGTTCTGATGGCAAGCGATGTGGTTTTAGCTGATTAGACTCCAGCAGTTATCCCCAAAGCACATTTTTGGGTTCCCAAGCCTTGGCCGTTGCCAACCAGCACCTAATATTTTTCGGAATTGAGTAAACAGGATGTGTCACACCAGGGAGAGATTGCGCATTCTATTCTAACAAATATTTCTGGAATTTTCATGTATGTTTTGGATGCATGGAATTCTCAGTTTGGTTTGGATACAATGACAACAACAACAACAAATTACACTTGTATAGTGCCCACCACATCAGAAAGACCATAGTGTGCAGGGTGCTGGAGATTGTTTTCAGGGATACTCAGGGACAGCTTTTCACATGTTTTTCACATATTACCTGGCTAACCAAAAATAATATGTGATATACTTGTAGAGGACTGATCTTCAGACCTGAACTCCCTTCACTTTTCTTGGGGGCCACCATATTTTTCAATAAGGTCTATCACGTCCATCCTTTTCATACAATATCACACTTCTGATCTAACAGGGAGTTTAGAGGGTGGTGAGCATGTAGAACTCACTGCCAGAAGCGGATGTTGAATCGGTAAGCATCAATGCATTTAAGAGGAAGAAAGGCATCGAGGAGGTATGAGAGGGAGGGATGGAAGGGAGATTAGGATGTGTGGAATATAAACATTGGCACAGACTAAATCGACTGAACATCCTGAATGTCCTGTTTTCTTGCCCTGCAGTCTGTGTAATTCTTTGTAACTCAGATAGGATCTGGAAAGCTCGATGAAAATTTATTGTGTCGCCCTGCAGTCTATTTTCTTGTGTGTAACTACAACACTTAGGAAAACACACAACACTACATAGCAATGGACCTCTACATTATCATGTGTGGTTCGACGGTTCCCTTCACGTACACTGACTCTAACTTTAATGATGCCACAAACACTGCAGGCATTAGCATCATGTTAAACAAGCATTGTTTTGGAAAACAGGACTATTAGACAAATCTGTATTTTTACTGTTGGTGTTCATTATGTAAAAACATCAAATATGTATCATTGTTGAAGGTAAGTGACTCTGTCATTTCTAAACAGCAGTACCACAGTGTGCACACAGATAGATTTTAGATAGATTTTAACAATCTATCCATAATTTATAGCAGTTTTTCTTTCATGTGCATGGTAGTTTGCATAAAATTAATGAGTGAATAAATGTTATTCATCTTTAAAACATGCAACGATCAGCACGAAAACTCAAACTAAAGTCTAATCTTAGTATTCTGACTTCTAATTGTAAATACAGTATAAAAATCACAAAGTGGTTTAATTGAAGCCAGAGTCATGGATTTGATATGCTAGCCAGGTGTTATTATGGGAAACAAAACAAGCTAGGATTTGGAATTTGAAAAATGATTTGAAAGTGTGGAAAATACATTGAGTTTAAATATATGTGGGATCAACCAAATATGTTTTGTATCATAATTTTCATCATTTATTCCCTGGGTAAAAAAAGATAATGATAATCCTTGCATTTTATATATCCCTTATCACAATGATACAATGTCTCTGAACACTTTGAAAGATTTTACTGTGAAGTGTACTGAAATTGGATTGTATGAAATCTACAAACTGCTATTTTCTCTGTACTATGTCAGTACAAAAATGGGGAAAAGGGGAGATATTACAACATTTTACATCAATGTGATTAAACATAAATAATCACAATGCATGTCATATAATTGTTCCATTGAATGCATTATTATCCCTCTGCTTTGCCCCTTTCTTTCCCATCATTAGATCATGCCTGAAGACCATCCTATTTGACCATGCCTTCGGTTACCTCTCCTCCCCCTGGCTTAGTGTCATGCTCCATGCTCCACTGCCAAGCGCTCTGGGACGCTGCCCTGCACGAGGGGCATTATATAGATAGAAATTAAAATCGCTGAATTTAGGTAGTGCTGCAAATTGCATCTTTGCACTGCAACAATTTTACTGTAATCGTGTGCTATCACTTGTATGATGCCAGTTTACTATTTAGCCGATACATTCAAGTATTCTGCACTGAAAAGCACATCCCCAATCTCAACTACCAACATATTCTTTCTGCTAGCAAAAATACATGTAAGATGCAGAATTTGCATTTGGCGTATGTCCTAAGACTTTCAATTTGTGCAGTGCTTGCTTTAAATATGAAATTTTAGCCCAAATTAACCACAGATTCTATCAACGATGTCTAAAAATCAAACATGCATTAATCAGGGAACCTAAAAAAAAACATGCTTCAAATTGTCCACATTGTTTGAAATGAATTTCTTTCCATATTCTAAAATATTGGTGTTGTCCTATAACAAAAGGTTGAAAGGTTGTAAATCAATTTGGATGGATGACCTTTGTGGCTCATGTCTATGACCCAACTGATCTGTCAACCATGGCAACCTTAAACAGATTTTGATAGAGCCAGTCATATACTTCATTTAAATTGCAGTTTCAAAGCACTTAGATTGGTCTTATTTGCATTCGACAAATGGGAATGTGATGAGCAAAATGATAAAATATATGTCATATTGCATATCTGATTTTTGCAAGCAAATAAAGAACTCTGGAATGTGTTGAACTGAGGGAATTTTAAAGTAGGTTGCGTCAAGTTAAGCAACCGATCAAAAGTTGCATTAACAAACCTACTTTTGAAAACATACTGGAAAAACAACAGAGTTGCACTACCTAAATATGTAATTAACAAATTTATTACAAATTCTTTGCACTTCTTGCATATTCAGCTTCCTGGCAGATGAACATTAATTCACAATGGCAGAATGAAGCTAATTTCAACACTTTGGAGAAATGAATGCCTTTTTGTGCAGCATGTTACACTTATCTACATGCAGCATTATTGTAATAAGTACATTCAAGAATAATTTCTTTTCAAATATTTTTACAAATCCCTGCCTCATTTGCATGCAAGTAAGTTGTCAGCTTAAATCTTTGAAATGCAAAATGTATCTCATTTCTATATTTCATCAAGGAGTCTTTCATGTTTAATAAATTACAACTTAGATCCACAAAGACTTTGTTTTTCCTCTCTTAAAAGCAAAAGGATACGGTTAAAATCTTAATCAGAACCTGCAAGGTTATTTGCATGTTGCTGATACTTGGCTTGATGAAGTTTAATTCTAGCAAGCAGATTCTAATGACAAGGTTATACTGTTAAGTTGCTTAGAGGAGTAGGTATGTATTCGAAAGAAATTCACTTTAAGTTTGGTTTTGTTGGAATGATAGTAATCAACGTCATTCTATTGCACACAAAGAAGTAACTACATCTAACACAGGGGAGTAGAGGGTGGGAGCTGAAACATTAACCTGGAAAATTGCTGTTGGAAAAGAATATACAGTATGTGTTTGGATAAAACATTGGAATATAGTTGATGCAAAATAATTATAATACTATCCTCACATTTCAAGGAGTGCTTTCAAAATGTCTCTTTAACTATTTCACAGGATTAACAGTAGAGTGTAGTGACTGTGTAATTTATAGGCAAACACGGCAATTAATTTGCACATAGTTATGTTCCACAAACAGTCAATCGTCAATTTTATTTGGAGGATTGCAGGGCAGGATACTGGGAGAAATTCTATACCTAAACCTGCTTGTACACAACTCCTCTATCTGCTCCCTTTCGCTCAGCTGACTTCAGCCTTCTGGACGCTCCCTGACCCTTCTTCAGCCAAACCTTCAGCCACCACACCTTGAATCTATGGAACCCCTGCTGGAATCACTTCACATTTCTGACTCTTTACTTGTCTTCAGATGGCACCTGAAGAATTTCTTCTTTGAATGTGCTTATGGCCCTTTTCTCCGTCTCGGCTTCAAACTTTGCCATTATTCAGTGCTCCAAGGCACTATTCCCCCATGAAAGGTGCAATATAAATGCAAGTTGTTGTTGTAGCTCGGGCTGTAACAAAAAATACTAATCTTTTGTCAGTATTCCGTATGTATTCAATGAGGCGGAGGGTCAGAACTCTTTTTTCAAGGATTTTGCCACCCATGCATTTGCTTTCTTCATTTATTTTCTGTAAATTTCAGTGTTGCCATGCAGATTAAAAGAATTATTTTTCTCCCAAAAGGAAGCTTAGTTTCCTGTATTTTGTCAGCAGGTTACTCCAACCTCAAATCACTGTTAATCTGGCTTTACAAAGTCTTTTTGTAGTATGTTGCATTCAGTTCACCACAAGAGAGAATACCAGAATCATTTTCATGGTAAGGACTATGGACATACAAACATATTATTTGCCTAGAAAAGTATTTACTTTACCAGACTCCAAATAAAGAAGCCTTGAGTGGTGCTTACTGAAATCGTTTTTGTTGTCTCTTTGGTACAATATTGCCGTGATTCCTACTTGTACTGAAAATCTCAGTTCCTACAATGGAGAGAGGGTTTAGGGTGTGTAAGGTAAAATGAAATAAATCATTGTAGTCACAGAAACAGTAATCCTTGTTGAGCATTTCAAACTGATTGATATAAATAACATCTTTGCAGCCATCTGTCCAAAGAGAGACCTTTCCAGGCAGTGTTAAGCTGCACAGCAGAATAATTAATGAATAGTGTCCTTTGTGCTGGTAATAAAGACAAGACAAATTATGTTATAATCCAACCACTAGTCATTTTTCAAAGCCAAATAAAATGTCAAATAAAAGTTTAGTGTACTGTGTCTGGTAAATGGATTGTGATCTACCTGCTTGACTATACACGTAGAATTTTTGTACCAAGTTTTACTGTTGTTGCCAATAATAAGTTGCTTGAAATAAAATCGCAATTATGGAATGAAGAACGTTGATGCTTGTAAATAGTAAATCATCTGCAGAATTAGCACCGTCGAGTGTGGGCCCAAGGTTGGCAAACTGAAGGGAGATATCATCCAGGCCTGGAGCGTGTTCAGCAAGTCCCAGTGTGCATGGGTTTATAAGGGCAGATCTCTGCTGTGTGCCTGGAGAATACATTAGCCTCTTGGGTCGATGGGTAGGGTTGTTTTATGCCTATCTGCAGACAGAGTGAGACACATGTTGAGAAAACAGCTGAAAATACTGCGCGAGCTGTTTTCAGTCAGTACCTTTTGTTACTGTATCTGCTCTAAAGCTGCAACGTATTACAGGAAATGTTACATGTTGTTAGATCAGATTGGGAATTTGCACTGTTGCCAAAATGTCATTCAAAGACCGAGTACCATTAGCTTCTGATGCTGCCAATGGTGACTATGCATGCCATCTTCCAACCGGCTAGTTTTGAAAAGAGGAATTACACAATTAGTGTAACATCACACCAACAGAGCACTCTCTACCAGCTCAGGCTATTCTGTTACCCCTCTACAAAGCATTTATGTATGAAATACAGTTTTTTTGGGGGGTCAGCCGGGTATCTGATGCCTGCGGAAACCCATCACCATGCTTAAGAGTATCCAAACCAAGCTGAGAATTCCATGCTTCCAATTTATACATGGGAATTCCAGAGATAGATTGTTAGAATTGAATGTGTGCTCGCTCCATGGAGGGTCGCATCCTGCTTACAAAATACAGTATATCCTGTGACGTGCTTTGAGATGTGTAAGGCGCTATATCAAATGGAAGTGTTATTATTATGACTGTGAGCAAATGCTCCCAATGCCATTACCTGGTGAAAACTGGAGGCAGATATGAAACCTGAAATGATTCAGATTCTATCAGAGCATGTTAGTGTTGAGATGATTTTCACATTTGTTTCTTCGACAATACTTGTGGGGAACTAAATGTACAGGGTCTCGGGAATAAACTATGTTCCTTGTGTGCATTTATTGTGTGAGTACACGCAAATCTTGATCTTCACTCCTTACAGGAGGGTTACATCCTGCTTACAAAATACAGTATATCCTGTGACCGTGTTTTGAGCTGTGAAACGCCCTATATCAAATGCAAGTGTTATTAATATTATGATGACAATGAGCAAATGTTCCTAAGTCTTTACCTGGGTAAAAGTAGCTGCAAATTCAAATCCTAAAATGATTCAAATTCAATCAGTTCAAGCTTGTGACTCACTCCAGCAGTTAATCACTTTTGGACCCAGTAATTTATTAAAAAGCTATATTATGTTATAACTATCTGTTGATTGATCTAAACTTCTAAAGCATGCCTGTGTTATAGCTCTATAGGGTGGAGTAAAGCAGTTGTGCGAGTATGGAACAATGTCCCTGTTAATCTAGTGGTAGACGCTTGTCCATTTTTCCTGGTGCATTTGACACATTCAGGATGTTTGGTCTGCATTTGACTCTGAATGGAATTCAGGAAGAACACATTCATTTCCTCTTACAATGTAATTTCGATTAGGAATGCCTCAACATTCCTAATCAACATGCCCCGAGGAGCTGCTCATTAGCTGGCAAGATCGAGATCAGATCTTCGGTTTCAGTTTAACAAATATCCACATTTCAGAAGCCAAATAGTCAAATCCCACTGAAAATTTAATTCATATCCCTTAACAATCAGTTGAAGTCCCATAGATTTGGGAGTGATGGGTTAATTATCACTGGTAATAACATTACAACATACATTTGAAACTTTTGCCCAAATACCCTATTTTATATGGATTTATATCTCGGAATAAGTTAAGCGATAATGTTAAAATTTTTAGAATGTAAAACACATCAGTAAAGATGGATAATGGATCATTGTATTCAATACGTACATAAATAAAACAAACCTCCGCCACAGATCTTGTTCTGCAGATGGTTTCACATACACAAATGACAATGTAGTTTATTCCACGTTGGAACTTAGAAGTCAAATATTAATCCCTCTATTGCATACTAAAGTATTACATTTAATACTGGTGTGGGGTGGGGGTGGGTGGTTCATTCCTTTTGAGACAGATCTTGCTGTCAATTTTGTAATTTTTAATGAGATTTAGATCTATTTCCCACTATGTACTGCTTGGTGGGTGTTCCATCCACACTTATATATATAACTCCTTAATATATCAGAGGAGGAATCCACAGGCTGAACCACAGACCTCCCAATGGCGTTTTATGATAAGACAACTGGAGGTATGGTTTGAGCACAGTAAATTGGATTATGCCAGTTTCCATAGCAATGATCCTTTGACCAGATACAAAATGACAAAACTGGGTCAATTTAGGACACATTAATTCTAATGGCTGCCCTATGACCCCCCAACTCCTGGATTGCTGAACGGCTATGTCGTTCTCATTGGTTTGAGCTATTGGGCTTTTGCTGGCATTTCACAACAATGAAAATCAACTAACCTTTATCCCCTCAAGACTCACCTTTCAATTAACTGAAATTCCCACAAATTGTCGTTTAGATAATGGAAAGTTTGTCAGGGCCACATAACCTTATTATTCATAATACAATACATTGCAATTGATAGTAATAATAAACCTTGCATTTGATGTAGTACTTTTTTACCTCTTCGAAATGTGTTAAAGTGTTTTACAGAATATGCTTTACAGAATATGCTGTAAAGTGAATTGATTGTATATTTGTGGGCGAAATACATTCATTTAATGCCTTTGGAATAATCCACGCAGATCGTCAATAAGCCAAAGTATTGTTGATTGTCCTTCAGCCTGTCTCGTTTATCAGTGATTGGGCAGATTGGGCAGCCCAAGCTTGATTGGTACCACATCAGCCCTTGGCTCCTTATTCCTACCAGTCGCAGAACTAGGAACCAAAGTTAAAATAAACAAAGTCAGTGTATTTTAAATACAAAGTGATTGTTTATTTACCCAACGTTTTTTTGTAAGAAACATTATATCAATTCATCATTATAATCCAATATTTTCTGAATTGGAAATGTTAATCTCGATCTTCAAATATGATCAATCAAGCCAATCAATCAACTTTGTAGTTTTGCCATGAATTTCTGCTCAGAAATTGGAATGGGGTTGAGATAACCACAGCAGCAGTGTTCTTTGAAGAGGTCTTGCCAGTGCAGCGGCTATTTGTGCCCATGTGGGATGGAGCCAGTAGGCACAACAGCTGCACCCAAGGTTGGCAGCAGGCAGCCAGCAGCCAGGCTGTCAATGCTGGAGGATATCGGGAGGGAAGGGAAGGGAAGGAGGGAGACGAGGTTGGTTGATGTGTTCCAAATGTCCTTCGAAGTTGCGAGTTGGTTCAAGGTATATGATGTCTCAGGCAGTGTTCCGGAGGAGTTTAACACAAATGCTCATTCCATTGAAATGTATTATTATGAACCGCTTTCCTGATCTGCACATTTTGCCGGCAAGCTGAACAAATTCATTGACAAACTCAACAGCTGCTATCATCAGCTGTTATTATTCTACATTAAGCTGCCTTTTTTTTGCTATTTTTGTCAATTTTAATTGTACGTAGTCAGGGATGGTGCCCGTAAGTAGCACCATAACAATGTAACATTTCTTGTGTACATTGAACGTGATTGGCACATTTATAAATAGCAATTTTAAAATATAAGCAGAGTGCGTGTGAAACACGTAAATTGAGTTAATCCTGTTCACCTGGTAGTTTTACAGTCTCAGGTAAACTATTTAATCTTTCCCCTGTCTTACTTGACTGAATGTTGAATCAAAAATATGTCCACTTCCTTTTTGAATCTGGGTCGTTATTCATTGCACTTGTTGGCAGTAAATTCCAAATATTTCAATCCCTAAAGTATTAATCTCTAAGACTAATCATTGCATTGAGACATTTGTGACAGATAGAGTACATGAGTCTGCCCTCAATACATTTAGGAGATTTGATTCCCCAAGGCAGCCCAGTTAACAAAACAACAGCTAAACCATTACTTTTCATAATAATAAGTATCCTTGCCTTCGATGTAATGCCTTATCACGTCATCGAGACATCTCAAAGGGCTTCACATTGTAATATCATTGTGTATTTTGTGGGTGAAACTAGGCTGCACTTAGTTTAGTCACAAACAGTCATGGATTGAGTGACCACATATTTTAGGGGAGAAATATTAGAAAGTGAGAAAGTGATCTGCCAATTGACTTACAACCAGGTTCTTACTTACTGCTAGGTAAACAGGCATGTGGAGTAAGGAAACTTGTGAGATGAACACACTAACTCACTGCACCAATGGACTCCATTGAACTTCTTTTTTAAAACCTGAAGTCATTCATATTTCCCTTCAATAGAGCAAATCTTGAATTCTCATAGCAAGGTTTACCTGTGGATTGTGACTCATTTCCTCTTAAGAAAAATATGAGTGTCCCTAGTATCTCATGATATATTCAACAAGACATCCTTGATTGTTAACTATGCCATTATCTCTCCTTGCCGTCCAATTGCAGGATGACGACAATTCCACACAAGGCATCAGGCAAGAAAGTATGTGCTGACCTTGTAGATGTGTATCAGAATCTGCCCTTGTTTTGACCAGACATCATTATTTCACGTCCAGAATATGCATCTTTAGAAAGATCCCTGTAATATAATAATAAATATAAGCTTGCATTTCATATTGCGCCTCATCATATCTACAAGATGTCTCAAAGTGCTTCACATGACATACTGTAAAGTTAAATGACTATATGTTTGTTGTTTTTCAGCATCATATCATACTTCTGTGCATTGCTAGAGCCACTTGGTACTGGAATCTTGAAGCAGTATTTCACATTAGCATAGCTTCTGTTACCTGTACCAGTGGAAATGCCAATGGATTAAAATAATGACAGAAATCACATATACTATGAGAGAACTGTAGCTTCACACCTAACAAAGCCAGTACACCAGTCAGTGTTCTTTGCCCTGCCCCATATTAATAAGAATAAAATAATAAGAATAAAATAATAAGAATAAATAAAGAATGGGTCCTGCATTTTGCACACAAAAGGTGCTAAACATATCCATAATGATCTTCTCAGCAATACATTCCACCTGCACATTAACAGGCTGCAAACCTTTCTGGTTAGTGTCGACTCACATATTCTCAGCAGGTTAATAGCTCCTAAGTCATTAGGGAAGTCAACACCAGTGAAGCATTCTTCTGTAGGTCCCTTGTTGCTGCAGGGACACAAAGGTAATGATTTGTCCTCCTGAACACAGCAATGACGCTTTGAGAAATTGTTCCAGACTGTTGCTGACTGACTGGAGCCCAAGGTGGATGAAGCAATGGTTTGAAAGGTGCCTGTGGCACAGAAGGTGAATTCAGCAGAGTTGCTCTGGCGCTGATAGAGTAGAGCTAATTGATCTTGGCACTTCAAATCCTCCTTTTAACTCTTCATGAAGATGACCTCAATCTCATTACTCATCAAACTTTAATCTCTAAAATACTAGCTGCCCAATCAACGAGCCCAGTTCCCTCGTCTGTAAATTTGAAGGGGTTTAGTTTCCAGTATGCTGAAACCAATATAATAATAACCCTTGCATTTGATATCGCGCCATATCATATCTTAGAAATGTCTCAAAGCGCTTCATACATTATACCGTAGACTGGATTGACTGTATATTTTTGGAGACAAAATGTGCATTAACCCTTAACTGAAATTGGCAATGACATCCAAATGACAGGTATTGTATCCTCTGTCTCATCAATTATTTGCTGCCAGAGTGAAGAATCAGGCAGAGAAAATTATAATTTTCATGACAAACTATCAAAGCATGGCCAAATTTACGTATTCAGTAAATTTAAGTAAAGCTGACTAAATTATGTTTATTTGGGATTTGGAACAACAACAAAATTACACTTGTATAGCACCTTTCGCATAACTTACACAATATCTTAACTATTCCTCACGATATTGAACATGATATCCTCTCTGCCATTCCTTTTTGTCTGATCACCCTATCCTAGTATCTTGTTCCTTATTGTACTTAAGGGAAGTTTTAAGGAGAGAGTATATTCAGTCAACAATTGTAAGTCTTAAGCAAATATTAACATGGTGGTGATTAGTACGTTATTGCAGAGTAGCTCAATAGAGGATTTCTTCTTTATTTGTTTCAATCTTAAAGTTAATGTATTCCTAAGTTGCAGTCTAGGCTGACACTCCGATGCACTGTTGGCGTTTGCCTGCAAAACATACATTTACTGCAGTTACAGTAAATCCCATGAAGCATTTTCATACATCCTTGCAACTTGAAAGGCGCTATATTAAATACAGAGATTTGAATGTGAGGTGCAACCCATAAACAAGAGAATTCCTAAAAAAAAACAGTGAAGTGGCAATTAATAAGTGCCAGAATTGCAAGTAGGTAGGATTAAGAAAATTTCAAATTAATAAAATTTTGTAATAATTCTGAAAGCTCACCCATCAAAGCATTTATAAACATTTCAGCCCCACGTACAGCACCACCATTCCCAGCTCCTATGTTTGGTATTACTTCCAATGGGTTTAGAGATCATGTTTATTTTTCTTAGATTGCAGCTAAAAATCCTTTGTGAAATAAAAAATAGATCTCAATCTTCATCATAAACAATCCTTGCATTTGCTTTAGAGCCTTTCATATTTGGAGGACATCTCCAAGCACTTCATGGGATTTACTATGATGTGTACTTTGTGGGGTGAATCAGCCAGTTTGCATACAGCAATATCCCACAAACAGCCATGAAGTGAATGATTGATTTTATTTGGGGATTTGTTGGCCAGGATACACTGGGAGAAATGTAACAAACTCCCCGAATTAGAGTTGTAGATAAATGAAAAGATTGCTTCCTTTTCAAATGACTTTGATTATTTTCCAGCTGAAGGTCAGAATTTACTCCTTAGGGTTTTGGAACTTTTGTAAAAAAAACGATTTGGCTTTGCCCTTGCAGAGATGTTAGTAGGAACTTCCTTTAGGCCACTTGGGAACAAATCAACCCAAAACATAAAAAGGACATATTAAGATAAGACTTGCTCTTTGAACGTTAGTATTTATAGTGGCAGGCGATCCTTCAGCCACTCTGCCCCCAAACCCTGGAACTCCATCCCACAGTCCCTCCGCCTCACCCCCCCTCCCTGGCCTCCATCAACTCCTGCCTCAAGACCCTCTTCTTCGATGGCCCCATTGGCCGCTCCAAATCCCTCCCTTTCCCTCCACCCTCCCTGTCCCCAGCTCGGGTCTGAAACAATGACTGTCCAGCGCCTTGTGAGGTCCTCCCTTTATGAATGGTGCTATACGTGTAATTTTGTTGTTGGTGATTGCATATGTAGATTATCCCAGAAGTAACCTGTAGCCTAATGAAATACGAGATTCTGAGTATAACTCTGAACATATATAATACTAATATTGGAGCTCCTGTAGCTCAGTAGTTAGAGCACTCGCCTTACAAGCATGAGACCTATGTTCGAATCCAGACAGATCAGGGAGTAAACTTTGGGCAAGTTTTCTTACTCCACACGCCTAAAACACAATAATAAAATTAGTCATTTCAATCCATGACTGTTTGTGGGAGACTGCTGTGCACAATTGGCTATCGTGTTTCACCCAGAAATAGACAGTCAATTCACTTTGCAGTATATTCTGTGAAGCGCTTTGAGACGTCGACAAGATGTGAAAAAGCACTCTATCAAAATAATATAATATATAATAATATAATAATCCTTGCATTTGATATATTGCCTTATCACATCGTTGAGAACAACAACAAAATTAGATTTATAGAGAAATGTCTCAAAGCGCTTCACAGAAGATACAGTAAATTAATTGACTGTATATTTTGCGGGTGAAACATGGTACAGCAGTGTCCTACAAACAGTCATGGAGTGACCAAATTATTATTTTAAAAAATATTATTTTGTAGGGATTATTACCCCCAAGAAGCGATCCGTCAATCGATTAAAAACTGAGTTCCTACTTATTGCTACGTAAACAGAAGCATGTGGAGTAAGGAAACTTGCCTAACATTTCACCCTGCCAGGTCCTCTCACTTGGAAGGCGAGTGCTCTAACAATATATTACAGGACTCCACCCGAATAGTGGATCCTGAGCACAACTCTGAATAGAAAGGAAACCTAAGTGAGCGCTGAAGAGTTTCTAATACAAATTGTTTTTTTGTTCACATTCAAACAAAAACATGACTGTAATGCTGGAGTTTATTATTCAAGAATGAGCAACTTTGTTGTTTTATTTCTGTAAAACCGGCACAATCAAATCTAAAGGTCTTGTGTTGCCCTCCAAGCTGCTTAGGGCCAAAGCACAATGGGGTTGATTTTACTCAACGACTCTGCAAGATCAGAATCAGGTGCAGTGTTATAATAACAAACAGTTATTTTAATCTTGGCACAAACACAGCAGAGAACAGCTCTGAAGTCATATGCAAATTAGATATCAAATCCACCACCATTCTGTAGTCACTGCTGGGTGCAATTGCTTCAGTGAGTACCATGTGATTGCAGGATATATTACTCCCTCGATTTATTTGTTTTCAACAGCTCTTTTCTTTCCGTCCATTAATGTAAGTTTTCCCTTTAGAAACCTATTCCCTGTCAAGGAAACAAGCCCATTTCCTTGCATCTTGCTACATAGTTTCATATTTAATGGCTAAAAAAACATAGGACACAACCTAAATTGTGGTCGGTTGTATTACGTACATAAGCAATTATTAAAATAGCTGTAAACAAGGTTCTCGTGACACAGTGTCATGTCTTGATTCAAGCCTATGTGCTCCCATCAGTTTAGCTTTGCAGCACTGCTGATCCATTAACCCTTTGCTTGCTAGCAGAATAATAGTAACAATCCTTGCATTTGATTTAGAACCTTGCTGAGATGTCTCAAGGTGCTTCACAGGATTTACTGTAAAGTGATTTTTACTGTATTTTGCTTACAAAATAACCTCCTGAGTTGGATACTTTACTTTCTTGTTCTTCTGCGTGTTGCTCCGACCCCATTTTTCATGGGTGCAGCTCTGGCTTGTCTCTAGTTAAAACAGAATTACTAGAAGCAAAAGTGGACTCACTTACAGCAGCAAACGATGTGGAATGAAAAAGAACGATTTAGATATCCTACTCTCAATGGGCCCATGGGACTGATAAGGTAGTTCTTCCAAAGAACCGGCACAGGCACGATGGGTTGAATGGCTTCCTTCTGTGCTATAATATTGTATGATTCTATGACTTTTTTTTTTGTCTATTTGGTCCTGCTTGCCAGTGTTTCTAACTCTAGTCCTCCTTGTAGCTGAAGCTTTCTTCTATCAAGTATGAGATTCCCCGGTTTCTCGATCCTGCTTTCCAATTCTTTCCCATTATCTCTTAATGTTTTTACTGATCCATTGCTTATTTGGTTCCCTTCTGAATCATTCTATTGATCCAGCCTCAATATCCTTCCCAGGAATGTATGGCACAGTTGCTGGTTAAGAATCCTTCCATCGTAAGCTTCACTTGATTTAGAAACTGAAGGAAAACTACATTGAGCTAAAATCATACACAGATGAATAGAAAATCTAGATTTATTGCATTAACATAACATTTCAGAATTTGGCAAGTCACCGAATTCTGTTTTAACGGAAGCATGTTTTCTGTTGGTTTTAAAAGAAACTTACGGAAAACTGGCTTCAAAATTAAAGACGAATAATGAAGAATTTGACAAACTCTGAATTGTTGTGTCTCCAAACTCCTGATTGTCCAGCGCCCTGGAATATTTTTCTGACATGAAGGATGTTATACAAGTGTAATTTGTTGTAACTGTTGTTATGTTAATAAACATTGAGTAAATCTCAATTCAGGTGGATTCTCCAGCCAGGCATATTATATATCCTGGTAACAGAATTCTTGTAAAAAAAAGTATTCCTTCCTGGTACCTGACTCGATATACAATAATTATTTTAATCACAGAGCTTGTGTTATTTGCCCTCTGCTTCCTCCACCCCACAGATATTGACCCAGTGAGGTAAACAAAAATCCATAACAAAGCTAAAATCTTAAAGAGCAAAGTAAAACTTGGCACAGTAATCTGACACAATGGAGAGACATCACAAGGGACATTTGTAAAATAATTGGTTTTGAGTGAGTCTGAAAGTTGCTATATAATCTCCAGGGTTTACTGAGTGGATAAATGTCCCTCTCCATCACCTGAACCTCTTGCAATATTCTCACAGGTATCTATTATAGTATGTTTAACACACACTAACAGGTTGTGTTATCTCACTTGCAGTGAAAGTAATATGAGCCTATTAGAGATTAAAGGATAAGGGCAGGTGGTTCTCTGTAGACACAGTGCCCAGACAGCGATGTTGGCAGTACAACTACATTAAATGGCTTATCCATTTCTCTTTTTTTTTGAAGGAGTTAATCGACAGATCATCAGCTTCTTTTCGGGAGTCAGTTCCGCATACCAACTATTCTGTGAGAGAGAATAATTCTCTCTAGTTCTGCTTGAGTCTTTGGGAGTCCTGTAGCTCAATGGTTAGAGAACTCGCCTCACAAGTGAGATGACCTGGGTTTGATTCCCGGTAGGGCAAAACGTTGGTCAAGTTTCCTTATTCCATAAACCTCTGTTAACCTGGCAGTAAGTAGCATCCCAGTTGTTAGCCAATTGGCGGATCGCTTTTCTGGGGTAACAATTCCTTCAAAATAAATTTTTAAAATTTGGTGACTCAATCCACGACAGTTTGTGGAACACTGCTGTTTGCAATTGGCTGCCGCATTTCACCCACAAAATATACAGACAATTCACTTTATAGTATATTCCATGAGGCGCTTTGAGACGTCTCAAAGACATGATAGGCACTATATTAAATGTAAGGATTATTATGGAAAAAAGAAAAGTGAGTCAACATTTCGGGTTCACGACCCTTCGTCAGAACTGAACTGGGTTCTGACAAAGGGTTGTGGACCCGAAACATTGACTCACTTTTCCTT
The DNA here is from genome assembly GCA_035084275.1 of Hydrolagus colliei. Taxonomy (NCBI): domain Eukaryota; kingdom Metazoa; phylum Chordata; class Chondrichthyes; order Chimaeriformes; family Chimaeridae; genus Hydrolagus; species Hydrolagus colliei. The sequence continues at coordinate 15,589,253 of CM068747.1, read as the reverse complement.
TCTCTATAGATGCCTCCTGACCTGCTGAGTGTTCCCAACGATTTCTGTTTTTGTTTCAGATTCCCAGCTTCTGCAGTATTTTGCATTTTTGTAAGGATTATTGTGATTATTTCATTTGAAACCAATGACATCTAGTTCTATTCTCATGGTCTAAATTACCGAACCTGCTTTCAATCACTTCATCCATGGTGTATTTGTGGAGGCCAATTTGCTGCCACCTCTAGTTTGTTGACGAGTTTGATCATTTAATCGACTGGATCATGAAGGAAAATTGTCATTAAACTCTGAAATGCAGTAAATCAAATAGTCTTAAACTTCTACTGTAATAATAATAATTAGCATTCATACAACAGCCTTTTGTGTAAAATAAATATCTCAGAGCACATTACCAAATAAATTTGGGTAGAAATGAAAATGGAAAGTGTTATGGAGGCTGCTAATCTGTGCCACAAATATCAGCGTCAGATTAAAGTAGGGATTAATTTAGATGGAAGGGAAAGTATAAAGCCAGATAATAGGGAGGACAGCTCCACGTTTCTTTGAAGTAGCAAAGGGAAGGGTTGTACTTTCGCCTGTATCACAAACGTCAACAAATTGACTGTACTGGAGTCTGACGCCACTTCACATAAACAAAAAACTTATCAAAACACAAAAGAAAATAGAGATATATATTGGCATATTTTCCAGGATTGGAAGCTATTGACGAGGTGGTAGTAGTTGGGGAGGCAAAAAAGTGGAGTGTGGGGTCACAAATAAGCTAAGTGCTCAAAGCTTCAGGTGTGTTCTGAGGTACAGTATATTGGAGAACTTCGAACAGAAACTGGAGCAGTGAGGTGGGAAATATCAACACGCCTCCATCCCTCTGAGATATTAGCAAAGTTTGAACAGAGCAGCCCCTGCCCAGAACACCACATGCACATCTCATGAAATTTAAAAACCTGGCACCCTCACAGGCATCTGCCACTCGGTGTAATGCCAGTCTATAGTATACTTAGAAACATCTGCTTCCCTGCACAAAAGGGACAGAGTGCGCTTGACAGGTCTGTGTTAGTAAGGCGAGCTCTGCCAGTTTTTTTTATACGGAATAAAAAAAACCTTTAATGTTTCCCGGCAAACCATTAGCAGTGATACAATCAGCGCAGAACATTAAAGCAGGACCAGTGTCCACCTGTGATGAAGAAAGCTATTTGTTTTCTTAAAGCTCGTGCTTAATGTCTGCTTAACTCAATTTGCCAGGAAATGCAGAACAATTTCCTCTCTCTCGGCCTGAAATTTGGTCGCAGATCTCTGGAGTCAAAGGGATGGATGGCGGAGGCAAGGCAGCGTTCGAGAGTCAGGGCTGAAATGGGGCTGAGTGCGATTGTTGACATCTGCTGAGGTGGGAGAGATCAGTAAGCAGGAAATGGGGTGTCACTCTGAGTGGTAGTTTGCCATTATCTTGCCATTCTAATGAAGTGTCTGCAGCTCAGAGGCTCTGGATGGCATCTTAACGCACGGCTAAGCAAAAGCACTTCTCCCCCTTGTCACTGTCATCCATCTGCATGCACCCCTACTGCAACCAATGGGATGGAACCGTGCTACAACATTCAGTAAGCCATTTAGACTTTATGCATCACATGTTTGGTCATACCAAATATGAAAAAAATTGTCTTTTATCGGTCATTCTGCTGTAACACTGGCACCTACAGTTTGATATGCTGCTGCTGGCCTCAAAAGTGCTTCTGGTAATGATTCTGAATAAATTCTGTGTGAAACCAGTGCCGGAGAGCTTTAGTGACTGCTGGCAAAGACACAAATTGACTGCAGTAATTTTACAAAACATGACAACTGTCTCGTCTATAGACAGAGTATTAAATTATTCAATTAATAATGTACTACAACAAAAATACCTTAATATTCTGTTTGAATAATTTATTATGGCTAATTTTTCTCCTACCATACATACCGCCTATTATTATCAGGGAAATCTGATGCAAACTCTCAACACCCAAATCTGAGTAGCTAGGTGGCGCAGTTGTCTAGGACCTAGGTGTAAATCCAGCCCAGGGTATGCTGTTGGAGCTCAAGCTTCTTGGAGTCGAGCTGTTGGCCTCGAGACAACCAGGTTTTGTTACATTGTGTTCAGAAAGGATTTGGGGCCAGATTCAAACAGAATTGCTCGATCTCATGCAGGGCAGAAAATTAGCAACACCTCCATTGCATAGAAGTCAACGCCCAACAGTTTCATGGTTAGATACCATTACTTGTGTGACACCCAACAGTGCGTGCCACACAGATTCACATGTACAGTGGCACAATTAGCCTCTCAATGCACTTTCCAGCAGGGTTACTTATCCGTTTTCTGGCGCAAATGAGTCCTGGCTGGTGCTCAATAGTTCTTTTCAGTGCCCATTGTCTAAACTGATCTCAAACCTTTCCTGCTCTGTAATTAGAGCACTTGCAAGGGGCCTTTCGATCACAGAATCTCAAGCAAGTGCAAGTGGTGGGCACAAATCCAAAGTCACTGAGAATCGCAGAGATTTGCTTCGTCTCCCAGGTTAGCAGGAACCAGAGTTCTGGTATTGATTGAATCATGTGGAGTTAAAAATTTCGATTAAGGTATTGGTTTCTTTCTCATTTAACAAACCCAAGTTCAACTCATGATTGCAGAACCTCATTGCTCCCATTCCCCTGCCCTCCACACACTGTCAGATTAACCTTTTATGGGCAGTATGGGGTGGGGAGGTATTTTTGAATAAACAGCTAAAACAAAATTACATTTATAAAGCGCCTTTCACGTCGGGAGGACGTCCCAAAACAAGCAAAACAAATCTTGCTCCCACATTGAGTGAAGTGGATGGTGCTTGGACAGATGCTAATGTTATTGTCGTGCTGCCTGAATCTCTAGACCAGACCGGCCAGACACCAACTCTCTAATTCCCAACCCTAACCCGAAGGAGGCTAATGATAAATAATTCCTAAGGCAAGGGGTAGGCTTAGATATGGGCAGGCCATCACACTCCCAGGAGGGAAGGTCAAACGTAAGAAGAGAGAGCTGTGGGCCATTGGGTGAACTGGTTGAGGAGGGTAGTGGTAGGAATACGGGGTGAGAATGATAGTGTGACTGGAGGCAATAATAGGCATATAGCTACAGATGGACATAGTGGACAATATAATAATAATAATCCTAGCATTTGATATAGTGTCTTATCACAACTTTGAGAAGTCCAAAAGAGCTTCACAGAATACACCGTAAAATGAATTGACTGTACAATTTGTGGGAAAAACACAACAGCCGATCGATCACAGCAATATAAGTGTAAAGGCAAGAATACACGAGGTGTAATTACTAGCAAAGGATGTGGTGTATGTGTTCAAGAGAAACTCCTAAAGTGCATATGGAATTGAGGCTCAGCATACATGACAGGGGGGACCAAAGAGATTGACAGTGTCTGTCAAAAAGAGAGGAGACCCTGCCCTCCGCCATCCCCTTACTGTTGGTTTGGTTCTGACCCCATTCCCTGACTAGTTGGTCCTGATTCATCCTTGCTACCACTCCCTATTCCCTCTCTAGCCATTTTCGTTCATTGCAGAAAAAGCAACCCTGGGGGTATTTCATCTATCAGCTGTGCCGGGCTGAATAAATAATGCTGCGTATATCTTTACACTATTGCATACCTCAGCTACAAGCGGAGAACTATCAATTAGGGAATAGTTCAGTTAAAAAACAATCTTTGATTTATTTACCTACAGCGAATATGGCGAATGATTAACTAATCGCGTCAAGCAGTGTTTTACTGCTTTTGTGATGGAGGATGTCACTGATTCCTGGCAGTAGGAAATATAGTTAAGCGGATTATTAAATGTGAAATGCTGTAGTTAACAGCCTTAGGTCAGATCAAAGGTCATGCATCGCTTCCCTAAAAGAAGACTGATGAATGACAGGATTGTGACATGCTCCTCACCCTGCAAACAGTGGGCTCAGTCAGAGAAATAGATGTCTTTTCCTGTTTTTCGAATACTTAAGCATGGAAAAAATGCAGTATTCTACAAAAATTAAACATAATGATAATTCTGTCATTCAATCCATGACTGTTCATGGGACCTTGCAGTGCGCAAATTGCTACATTTTGCCCACAAAATCTAAAGTCAATTCACTGTGCAGCATATTCTGTGAAGTGCTTTGAGACGTCTCAAAGACGTGATGAGGCGCTACATCAAATGCAAGCATTGTTGTTATTATTATTATTATTAAAATGAACGCAAAAGTTATGTTTTCAAATAAACTTGTATGAACTATGTTCACATTCCTGGTGTCCTGGCCAACAATTCCCCCAAATAAAATCCGTCATTGACTCCACATCTGTTTGTGGGACATTAGTGAATGTAAACTGGCTTCTGCACTCACCTACAAATAAATAACAGTCACTGCACTTCACAGTGAATCGTTTTTGAAGCGCTTGGAGATGCCCTTCTGATGTAGAAGGAGGATACTGTACTTCCTATCGGCCCATCAACTGCTTGTTGTTTTCAATCGTGGAGAAGGTTTCACTGATGCTTAGCAGAAAACAAGCATGACTGGTTACGCCAGCGATCTGTGAAGTGGCCATGAAACACAATAATCTGTGATCAGGAACAGCAATGGCAGCTAAGAAATTTAACCAATTCTCAACCGAAACTCACAATCGATCTTACCTACCAAATTGATGTGATAATTATTGCATGGAATCTGTTTAATGTTTGCCTTATAATGTTTGCGTTATCTTATATAACCAAACAGCTGTTGATTTCCATATTATAACATGTTCTTAATAATTAGAATTGCAGAGACCACCTCACTTGTGAATTTCAGCTCTGTTATTTTGCAACATGTAAATACAATCTATTAATAAGCTTTTCTTGGTTTTCACCAGCACATTTTAAACGTTAACAAGCTGCTACTTTGGGAAAATAATAATGAGCAAATGGTAGCATACTGCTGTGACCTTGGCCACTCACATTAGTCACCCAGCAAAACCTTAACACAGTGTTGATGCCATTGCTATCTAACATGTGGGTTTTAGAAAATTTGTCATGTATCAAATCGGAATTACCCAAGGAAAAAAGGGTGTCCTGGCTTGTGCCAGAGGCACACTGCCCCATCCCTAGATAGTTTTAAATACTACTCTTTTTGATGGTATAAAGCTGCTCATTGGGGAAGGGGAGGCATGTGGATGATTTTTGAAACATCTGGATACATTTCCTATTTGTTATCATTGTTATTTTCTACTTGGGTTATATCCTATGGAGCAGAGGAGGTTAAGGAGTGATTCGGTCAAGGTGTTTCAAATAATGAAAACAAGTGACCGATTAGACAGTGGATGACTTTATCCTCTGGTAGTGATGTTGATTATATAGGGGTGGTGGGGGAGTTGCATTTGGCCTCAACATCACACAAAGGTTTAGAAATAGTGGGAATATTCAGACCCAGAAAGTTTAGATGCAGAATCAATCAGGATGTTTCAAAAACAGATGGACAGTTACCTAGAGCACTGGGATTCAAAGATCTGTCCAGATCTAATATACTGGTGGATTGTGAAACAGGCTTGATGGGCTGGATGGCCTCTCCCTATCATTGTTTCCTTTCTTCCAATGTTAAACCCCACTTTATTGTTCATACAGCCTCTTCAGTAATCCTGTAGCATCCAAGGGGCTAGATTTGCCATGATTAATAATGTATTCCTTGTAATGAAAAGTCATAGTTTTTACCCATCATCCAAAAACTTCATTCAGATTGTTTGACTTACTGATGGAGCTCTTCCTTATTGAAATGCAAAATTGCTTTGCGATTCTGGAATTGGAGTAATTGGTTTGTGCTTAACTAGCAGGACTGAAGGCTGAACACTCAATGTAGTACAAGCTATCTGAAGAATTAATGCTTCATGACACATTCAACAATACAAATCCAAACTAAATTAAGTTGAATATATGCCACTATTGGAATGGGATGCTCTGTTCCTTTTCCATTATTGTAAAATGATTAAAGCACACAATGTCTCAGTTCTCCTGTTCTGGTTTTGAGATTGAATAATTGAGAATGAGCCTTTCCCTTACGACTGGGAAAAATACTTTGGCAGCAGGAATGTTTAATGGTGGTAGTAACCAAGTTAGTATTATTTCCAGTTGTTAGCAATCAACTCTTGAAAGGAGCAAGTGGATCAAAGGAGACGCTTTAAAATCTAGATTATGAATCCCACTTGAACATAAATCAAAACCCTATTTTTAGAATTGTCATTGCACGATAACAATTACTGTATTCTCTTTCACACATGTATAAGGAAATATTTTTGGAACAAAATGAGAGGGGGAAGAGGGATACTGCATTTGATGCGATAATTATCACTGGTGATAATCATCATGTCACACTCTGCGTTTTGCATTCTCAAATGCATATCTGAAAGTGCAGCCTGTGTGTGTCCTTGTGCAGTGCGTTTGCAACTTTTTCAAGTGGATTCATATTGTAAGCACAGTGACTAATAGAATCAGATTCCATCTCTTCCTCGTTTTCTACGCACTGCCAGCATCTAATCATAATACCAATAGAATCTCAGTTCTGTAAATTAATCAAATTACCCTTGTGGGAATCCAACTCCGGGAGAGTCAGGTCAACTGCATGATCTGTACATCTTTGATGCTTATTTATGCCATAGAATCTTCACTCATGTCTTTGCATACTTTGCTATCAGTAGACCCCAATTATAACACTGCCCTCCCATTCCTTCTGTTATAACTGAAAGACAGACCTCTTCTGTTGAGATTCTTCTCAAAAAACGCTTGAAATGTTTTCAGATGACCTCTACCAAGATCACTGATTTGATCTACAATATTTCGGTTCACAGGTCTTTTTTTTAACCCTCTCTTGAATTAATGGTATCTCTCATTCTGGCTCCTCACTGCCAAGTTGTCTTCATCAATCTTTGTTCTATCCAAAAGCCGGTCCCTCAAGATATGCCTTTCTTTATTCCAATCTATTTATTCCAATTCATTCTTCTATGATGCATTGTTACTATTCTCCCACAGCTATTATGATTTGACTTTTAAATCAGATTTAATTTGTTAATTTTATTGTTAGAATTTTTTCCTAATGATTAATTTATTGTTTGTTTTTAGACGTAGAGCGACTTTTCTTTATTGTGCATTTATTTCATGTACTTTAGCCATCAAGATGCCAAAATGTACTTTAGTAATTGCTAATAAATCCCAATCTCCTTCCCCACTTGAGCACAAAGTTGACTGACTGACAAATACAAGTATACGTGTGCTCTGATGCATCTGAATCAGAAAGGCTAAAGGCTCAAAAGTGTCTACCCTAACAGATGACACTTGGGCTTTACATTGTCCTGCTTGGACCAATAAGTATCAAGTCACAACTGTAATCACTGGAGAGCTTTGTATTCATCCCATGAACAATGGCATCCAGTTCAATTCACTCCACCACCTGATGTAGCAGAATTAGAGCTTTTGTGAAAATGAAATAATGAGCTCTCTTCCTTCAAAAAAATTTAAACACAATTTCTATTAATATTTTGTGCAGTAACCATACACAGTAAACACATAACAGCTATCTGACTGTGATATCCAACTGTAATGTTAGCATATTCTCAGATATGTTACGTTCTTCCAGTGCCGAAATATGTCATAAACCTCAAAGGTCCTGGTTGTCACAATAACATAAAACAATGTGTGTTTCATGTTCACTGTACTCCTTGGGGAGAGAGGTTATTCAATGTTTGTTTTGCAAGGGTCCATGAGACCAAACTTCCCAAAATAGAAGCCATAGAAGATTTCACTGACCAGAACTTAGATGCATACAAACACTGCCACCAGACAATAATATATGAACTGTAACAACAACACCAAATTATATTTGTATAGCGTGTTTCAAATTGGCAGGCACAGGACAGTCAGGGATTTGGAACAGACTCGAAACTTCTGAGGGGAGAGAGTGGGCAGATCTGTATGGAGTTAGCAGGTCACAGAGGTAGGGAGGAGCAAGGCCATGGAGGTCTTGAAGGCTAAGTTGACGATTGTGAAATAGAGTTCCAGGTCCACCACTATTTCGCCATTTCGCCATTTTAATCACACATTGTCAAAGCAGATTTCAGTCAAGGAAAGATCTGTTTTCTGTGTTTTTTTTTAATAAAAATTAACTGACATCATCAATTCTAAAGCAATTTGATCACACTCCAAGTCTTGATAAGCAGGTTCCAATGCAGGGACATTTTGTTTGAGATTCAATTAAGAATTGCTCCTTCCTAGGAAATAAGTTTGTCAATAAGTTTGAAGCAACTTGGGGGTAAGATGCGGAATTATATGTGACTCATTACAATCACAAATTGAACTCTTCTTTTGTATTTTCCTTCTCTTCAAAATTCATATTTTTGAAACTTTCAGTCCAAATTTGCATGTTAAAGTTAAATCAAGCAAAAGTTTCTGTGTCGTCGGGTTAAAGGCTCCCTGAAAAAAAGAAGGAAAGGCAGTAGATGTGAACTAAGCTTCCTTCTGATACTGAATAGGAAGCCCAAAGTGCTCTCGCCTCCAACACAAGCGCTTCATTATATTCAGCGGTGAGCTGCTGATGTAAGATCTTTAAAATAATGGTCTACTTATCATTAGCTGCAGTAGTTGAAAGTTTTCCAAGGAAGCTAGAGAATGGTGCAGGATTGTGATAGAAAAACTGGTCTCAGCAGGTTTGTGTGGGAGAGCCAAGCAATATGACTGGGTGATTTATAACAAAAAAAGGTATCTAGAAAGTACAATTTTCTACCAAGCAGTAAACCATAATTCATACTGATCCCTTATCAAGATAAAGTACCTTTTCTGTGAATGACCTGTGTGGTTAAATGATCTTGATGAATGCCAGTACATAACAGGTAACTTGCTTTACAAACGACCAAGATAAACCAGGCTTATCACTAGATGAGTAGCAAACCACTTTCTGTGTGGACATTCGTTCTCTTCAGCATCCAGCCCCCTTTGTCTCATGTATTCCATTAACTTCTGCCTATGCTCTTAAAAGATCAGAACATCCCTGCTTGTACTGCATTCAGGAAGAAAATAAATGACTTGTGAGCAGTTCTATATCCATTCACATTGCTTTTTTTTTGCCGTCACAAATACACCCAAGGAGCCCATCAACCTAATAATAATCAGGGAAGTATTAATACTTACGATGGCCATCATCGGAATTTCATCCCAAATGAATTTGTACACCAGAAAAACAATGAATGTGGCACCAAACATCCAGGCCTATATTTTCAGTGATATTGAGATTCAGTAATGAATGGGGATCATTCTATAGATATTAATTGCTTCATTGATATCAATGTAGAGTAATTAATCATTATTCCCGTTTACTTACACACAGTCATTTTGGTGACGTTTGTTTAGAGCATGTCATTACCAAAGGCGATAAGCGCCCCCAAAATGCACTTTGTGAAACATGCATAGATGTGAAACTCCGCATAGAATGAAATCAGATAAATAGAACGTTTGTTCTAATATTTAGCAAATTAAAATGGAATAGTTCGAATGATATGAAATTGTCAGTCATCTTTTGATAAAATAAAAATATTCCTCTCTGGGGGAATATTGGAGGAATTTTTTTTAGAGAGGGTAATCAACAACTGGAACTGGTTGGCAGGAAAGGTGGTTAAAGTCAGCACCCTAAACTCATTTAAAAAGGAGCTTGATGCTGTGCTGGGGTGGGGTGATGTTATAGTGAATGGTCTGGAAGTATGAGACTCGATGGGTCAAAGGGCCATCTTCACCCAAACCTGTTTTGTAATCTTATGAATCTACTAAGATTTCCAATTTGGGACATGCATATTCTTGCAGCTCAAAGAAATGCATCCAGAGAAGGCAATCTTTCCCCAGTGTTCTCCTCATTATGTTAGCCAACAACCCCCCAATCATTAAGTCACTTCATGGCCATTTATGGAACCTTGCTGTGTGTGAATTGGCTACTGTGCTCACCTACAAAATAACCACTTTCCATTAAATTCTGTGAAGCACTTTGAGACATCCTCCCGAGGTAAAAGACACTAAATCAAATGCAAGGATTATCATTATCCATAATTCAACTTGATGTTGTATAAATTCATACATGCAGTGAGATAGCCACACAGAAGATCATAAACATTATCTGCAATAAAATCACCGAGACCTAGGGCAACAATTGGCTCAAAGGTCAAGGATTAAGTATTCCCACTTTCCTGTTTTCTTTTCATTTTACATATTTTATCACTTTACCACATAAACCTTTAAGTATTATTGTATGATATTAAATTATATTTATAACACTGAGTCCAATTACCATAATGTTTGAGGTAATGTTTTAAAATCTGATGAGTTACTGTTCGTTGCTTCAACTTGTAGGTTTTGCAGTTTGATACAAACAAGAATATGAAACAAGTTAAATCAGCCTTGTGTTAGACACCCCCATTCGAAGCATAAGGTTCTCTATAAAGCAACATCTCTGAAGCAAATGTGCATCAAGGCACCTTTCAATTTTATTAAAAGAGAAAACAGTAACATAATAGAATACAGGACACTTGTAAGTTAACTACAAGTCAGTGATCCAATTAGGGAGTTCAAAAGGTACCATAAACCCAGAGTGTTTCACCCACTTGTTCCTGTGCATTATCTGGACTCCCGATTGGATTCCATACCTTTATTCCGATTTTTACCTGTAAAAGGCACTAAATCAAATCAAATTTCACCTTCTTAATAATATTCAAGCATCTCTCTGCTTCTCATTTGCCATTCCCAACATTGCTTTCTGCCCATTTTGTAATAAACCCTGACAATATCAGAAACACTGAAAATCCACCCTGTCTTAGCCTGTTAGACTGTTTTGTCTTAAAATGTAAGATCGCAAAGGATTGCGCAAAATTATAAAAATTGGACTGAATTTTATCCTCGGTTCTTAAAAATAATCAGCTTCTAAATTAAGTCCCAAGATAAGAATTTTCCCTATTCTTTGCAATTTTAAATTGGATGAAAAACATAGTTTCAGAGGTTAAGACTAGGCTAAGAATTTCAAGACAATGATGATGTGGTAGAAAGGTTGTGATGGTTTTAAAAGATGACTTGGTTTCTTGTAATTTTTTTTCACTTCCAAACTTCAAGGTATTGTAGATTTGTTTTCTTTCTAATCAGATATTTTAGTTCTTTAAGTTTGGAAGGTTCTGATGCACAACAGTCTGAGTCTTAGCTGGATGGGCTTAGCGTGTTGTGCCTTCCATCACTGCCACATGTGTGTCTGATACTAAGAGAACAATTGTTCAGTTGAAAGAATCCAGCTTTTCTCTTACTTGTAGCATCTTCGCTCAACTGTCACAGTGACACATATGTCAGAACACAATAAATGTGTCACAAGGGAACCACTGATAACAGCATCCAACTATTTTTCTCCCACAGAAATTCAGGATTTCAGTCAACGTACGCAGTTTGTGAAGAGACTGGTGGCGAAACTTCCTCAACCTAATCATGACACCATGATGGTTCTCTTTAAACACCTACAAAAGTAAGCTTTGAAATATCTTCATGTATTTTTAACGTGTTGTTTTCTTCCAGTTAACTATGGGCTGAGAGCCCAGTGCAGTGCTTGGGGAGCGTTTAGTTTTAGGAGGTGCTGTCCTTCAAATGAGACATTAACCCTAGGCCCTTTCTGCCTACCAGGGAATTATTCAAAAAGAGAGGAATTTTTCATCTGTGCCCTGGCCAACAATCCCTCAGATAAAAATTGGTCATTCACTTCATGGCTGTTTGGAGGACATTAGTAAGCGATTAAATAGTAAAACATTACCCAATATTGTGTAAGATCATTTTAACATTACCTTTCTTTATCTAATGATTTTAGCACACTTTCATCCGCAACAAAGTGATTGAATTCACAACTTTTTGTGGGACACTGCTGTGCGCAATTGGCTGCCGCGTTTCCCCCACAAAAAATATACGGTCAATCCACTACAGTATATTCTGTGAAGCGCTTTGAGATGTATCAAAGACTTGATAAGGAGCTATATAAAATGTAAAGATTATTGTTATTGTCCTTGTTGTCATGATAGAATGGTATAATGATTCCTGTCTGTAGCTGCTGGGATGCCACATTTGTAGAATCCATCAACAACTTGCATTTATATAGTGCCCTTCACGCAAGGTAGTATCACTTCACAGTGGAGGAGTCTGACGGTGGTTTGATCTGCATTTGGTGCATCGCTATACACAAATTTGCTGCTTCATTTCGCCTACAAAATTCCACAATACAGGTATCCCCCACTTAACGAAGGGGTTAGGGATTTCAAAACTCCTCGTTAAGCGAAAATTGCGTTAAGCGAGCAGGATGGAGATCCCTACTGTGTTTCCGTATATGAAAAAAATTGTTCCCAGTAATGCCTTGCGCCTAGCCTAGCGCCTAACGCTAACATTTACAGTGTATCAGCAACAGTATAAGGTAGGTAGCAATGCTATTGAAGGCGGGGAGAGAGAGTTAAAGAGAAAGAGATTGAGACAGAGAGAGGCAGAGAGAGACTGTGAGTGAGATTGTGACAGCCAGAGACTCAAACAGAGAGAGAGAAAGAGATACAGCAAGAGAGAGAGACACCGAGAGGGACAGAGAGAGAGAAAGAGAGAGTGCGACCGAGACAGACAGAGAGAGGGAAAGAGACACGGAGAGAGAGAGAGACAGAGAGAGAGAGAGAAAGAGACACACAGAGAGAGAGAGAGAGAGAGAGAGAGACAGGGGGAGACTGAGACAGAGAGAGACTGAGAAAGAGAGAGACAGAGAGGAGAGACAGGCAGACAGAGCATCCTACCGCTTAAGCTCCTCCCATACCGCAGCGCTTTCTCTTGGATTAGTTGGCGCTGAAATAAGTGTGTGTATGTATGTGCGCTTGTGTCGCGGAGGCTGCCGGGAGACAAGAAGCGTGCGAGATTTAAACTTTCGTTATAGCGAGCACAGCCTTCGCTAAGCACATAGGGGGGTACAAATAGAAACCCTCGTTATAGTGAAGTTTCGTTAACAGGGCGTTCGGTAAGCGGGGGCTACCTTATATCCTGTGAAGCATTTGAGACGTCTCAACGTGTGATACGGGGCTACATCAAATGCAAGAATTATTGTGATATTAAGCTTCGATTGCATTTTAGAAGATGATAAAACAGCAAGGGTTTTGTAACTGAGCTTGCTCGCTCCCGTGTTACTCAGATGGTACTTTACTCAGGAAATAGTGAAGTTGTTTTGTCAGGAAAGTTACAGGAATGAGCAAGTCTGTGGTTCCAAAGGAGCAGCAGTAATTACTGCAAGCCACCGATTAACTTTGAAATCAGAGATCAAATATTCTATGATTACTTTCAAGAGCAAACAAACACAATTATTTTTGTTGCTTTTTTAAGGCAATTCTGCTACAGTATGCGATTAAATAGCAAAACCTTATGAGAAGTCATGTAATATCCTTTTAACATTATCTTTCTTTATCTAATGATTTTAGCAGTTTTATCCACAACAAAGTAGTTTTATTTTGAACCTAAGTCCACACATAATCTGCAGAACCTTTCAGTCTCCTCATTTTCATGCTTTATAAAAGCCAAGCTTGATGCAAAAACAAATTCGACAACTTCTGCTTGCCTTGTTTCTCGGTGATTGTTTTCAACATTACTGGCGAGTGTGCTCACGGGACAAATTTCACCCGGGTCTACATATGTATGAACACAGAACACAGAACATGCAGAATTTGTCAACTTCTTAAATACAGCCTCAATTTTGAAGCTGGCTTCATGTAACAGAAATCTCAGGAGGTCAGGCAGCATCTATGGAGAAAGGAAAAGTGGGTCAACATTTCGGGGCCACAAATCTGGAGAGAAGATTACCCCTTCCCGCTCCCCCTCTTCTTTGACCATCTGGTCTGCCTGCTCTTTTGCAATTTCACCCCCTCTATGTTTAACATTATTACCACCTCTTCTCTCCATTTTGTTGCAATCCTTTTGATTCACAACATTAACACCTCTTTAACCCATCATCTCCTGTCCTCTAAACCATTTTCTCCTTTGTCTTCCTTGCCCAGCCTCTCCCTTTCTGTTACTCCTCAAAAGCCTCTCCCTCTCAACATGCCCCAGTCTGATGAGGGGTCGTAGACTCAAAACATTGATTCACATTTCCTTTCTCCATAGATGCTGCCTGACCTGCTGAGTATTCCCAGTGATTTCTGTTTTTGTTTCAGATTTTGCAGCATCTGCAGTATTTTGCATTTTTGTTCTGTCTTTATGTAAGTTCTTTTAAGAACCACCAAAGCCTGTAACAGTGAAACATCTCAAAGTGCTTATGGTGTGGTAATTGTGTATTTGTAGGCAAACACTGCAGCCAATTTGCGCACAGCAGATCTCAATTTATCTGGAGGATTGCTGTGGCCAGGATCGCACTATGTTTTCTATTATTGTGATGTTGTTTGCATTAGAAAATGCAAAGGTGAAACGTGCATCAGAAGATATTCGAGATCAACAACTTTGCAATAAAAAACTATCACTTGCTTACAATATCCATCAGGAAGCATATTTTCAACCTATTAAATTGGCATCTTCAGTGTTGATTAGCTGGGTTGCTACATCGGCTTGACACTGTTCGCCCACAAAATATACAAACAATTCACTTTACAATATATCCTGTGAAGCGCTTTGAGACGCCTCAAGGACGTGATAAGAAGTTGTATTAAATGCAAGGATTATTAGTATTATTATTATTTATTCAGCTGATGCTCTAAGTTAATGGTTGTTAAATTTTCCTCCTTCTGTTCACTACTGCAGTTATTGCAGTGGTCCTTGAGAGGAAGCTCTGAGCACCTGCTTGTTACTGTACAAAACAGTCGGTTTGTACAGAAAATCTTTGAGCAAAGTAGAAACAACAGGCCAGAATAATTATTAGAAATTAACTTTGATATTGTATAAAGCTTTAGAATTTCCTAATAAGCACTGATCTCTAAGAAAAATCCAAGAAATCAGTGGACAGGATTGTTACTACTTAATGCAAACAGGATAAATTGCATGTAAAGCAGCATGTTTACAACAACCACAAAAAACAATGACAACAACAACAAAATTACATTTGTAAAGTGCCTTTTCATGTTGGGAGGATGTTTAAGTGGTTTCTGATTAATATCATAGGTGCTTTTTTGATCTAGATAGGTGAAAACATTGGTAGTGTAAAATATAATATAATAATAATAATCCTTGCATTTGATATAGTGCCTCAATGCATCCTTGAAATGTCTCAAAGGTACTTTGCAGGATATACTGTAAAGTGGATTGAGTGTATATTATTATCGGCAATAAGTGGCAGCCAATCACGCACAGCAGTATCCCGCAAATAGTTTGTGGATTGAGTGACTAAGTTATTATTATTATTTTGGACGAGATTATTATAAAAGAAGAATTTTTGAAAAGAGAAACATTATATGCGCAATCATGCTGTACCCATGATATAATAATAATACTAATCCTTGCATTTTATATAGCATTTTTCGTCTCAAAGTGCTTCACGGAATACACTGTAAAGTGCTTTGACTGTATATTTGTGGGCTAAACGCGGCAGCCAATTGCGCACAGTAGTGTCCCACATACAGTCATGGATTGAAATACCAATTTATTGTTGTTTTTTTGAGGGATTATTATTAGGCATGTGGAGTAAGGAAACTTGCCCAAAGTTTTGCCTTGCGTGGAATCAAACACAGGTCTCACGCTTGTAAGTAGAGTGCTCTGATCACTGAGCTACAGTACTCCACATATATAATTATGCATTTGCAGTAGGTAATGTCAAATATTCAGAGACATACAAGACTTTGTACTTACTACAAGATAAGAGAGGTTCCAATGAATAAGGCATTTCCAATCCATTTAATCAAATCCATCCAGGATACCAATTTACCAATTCTACCCTTTTCCATCCTTTTTTTTTGTGTCCTGGCTCTAAGTAAATAGTTCAAAGTGTGGAGCAAACTAAAACTAAACAGTCTGGGTAGCATTGTGGGGGACAGATATATGGCAGTTAGGAATTTGGTATTTTGTGAAACTTAAAGGTTGGCATTAAAAGAAATGTGCATGTAACTAGAGGTATTTTTTTAACATCATAACTACAGATGTATGACCATGCCAGTAATTGTCTCCATCGATAGTTTCTCATAATCTTGAAAAGCCATCAAAGTGGTGGTCTCAAGCCATATACGTATCATTAATTAGACTTTAATCACTCAATTTCCTTTACAGATAGAGCCCTTGTAGTTGTCCAATTAGGAGTGTAGGTGGGCAAACTATAGGTTAAAGGTTTTTGATGAGTGGAAGCATTCAGATATGATCACACTCATTTCAACATCCGTTTCTTTGTATAGTCTATCCTTGAAATCTTTCAAACACACAAGGTGTTATTGAGAAGTCATCGGGTTGATGATAAAAATCAGTTCCTCCTTGTACTATGCAAAGCAGATAGATAGTTAATTCTTCACTTCTCAAACTTCCTTTGCCACAATCTTTACTTTATCGCTGTTTTCTAATACACTTGCAGTCTCTCATGTTTCATGTTTCAACACTATTAGACCTAAAAAGTGGTGACACGCAATTAAGATTAGGTGTGCTGATAAGGTTGCCTTTAGAGGAAATCGGCTAAAATGTGTTAGACTTAAGCACTATTTCACTTCCCTTCTACTTCATGTCCACTGTTTTTAAGTCTGTAAAAATTGCAACAGTTTTCTTGTTGCAATTAACTTCCATAATGCAAAAGACTGGTTCAATCTCAGCGCACTAATTTGATTTAGGTTAACAGCCATTAGAAGACCTTTTGCAAAGTTTGGAGCCATCTTTGCATATGGTCTATAAATGGTTTCTTAGGAAATTGATTGATTTGGCAGATCAGAACAGAAGCACCAGCCACAAACTTTCAGGCTTGAAGTTCTCAGTAGTTGCTAAGCCTCAAGATCTCAAAATTGTACCAGTGCTAAATTTGAAATAAACTGGTTGAGCACTTATTCTTACTGTCCAGAACCACAATAGCAAATGCTTATCTGCAATGCAAACAAGTGTAGGCTGAAATATGTCACCTTAATATATCAATTATTATATGGGTCATTGTGGAGTCCTAATAGATTAGAAGTTAGAGCACTCGCCTTACAAGTAAAAGGATTTGATTCCAGGTAGGGGGTGAAACCTTGGGCAAATTTCCTTACCTGATAATAATCCCTGAAAAAAAACAATAATAAACTGGTAATTTCAATCCACGACTGTTTCTGCTGGGACATTCAGTGCGCAATTGGCTGCCAAGTTTCGCCCACAAATAATAATAATAATAATCCTTGCATTTGATATAGCGCTTTTCACGTATTTCAGACGTCTCAAAGCACTTCACAGAATATACTCTCAAATTAATTGACTATATATTTGTGGGCAAAACGTGTCGGCCAATTGCACACAGCAGTGTCCCACAAACAGTTGTGGATTCAAAATGAACCTTTATTTTTTCAGGGATTATTATTAGGCATGTGGAGTAAGGAAACTTGCCCAAGGTTTCATCCTTCCTGGAATTGAAACAAGGTCTCTTGGTTGAAAGGCGAGTGCTCTAACCACTGAGCTACAGGACTCCAGATAGGTTATGCTTGTAGGCTTAGTTGAGGAGAGGCAGGAGGAGGCCCATGTGGAGCGTAAACACTGGTATAGACCAGATGGACAGAATGGCTTATTTCTGTGCTGTATACTCCAATGTTTTCTAAACATTGGGCAATGGGGGAGAAGATGGCTGTGAGCACAGTCAAAGACGACGGTTTTAAGGCAGGACTTGAAAAAGGGGGGAGAAAGTAAATATACAGTCACTTCACTTTACAATATATTCTGTGAAGAGCCTCACATTACAATGTATTCTGTGAAGTGCTGTGAGATATCTAGAAGATGTGAAAAGCGCTATATCAAATGCAAGGATTATTATTATTGCTAAATGATCATTTTGGTAAGGTGCTAGGTAGTGGCAGAAGAACATGGAACTGATTGAGTTTCATGAAAGGAAGAAACTGGACAAAACATTTTTGAAAGGAAACATAAGTGTGATGTAGAATTATTGAAGTGCTTCCTAATAAAAACTGCGAGGAATTTATTCTACCTTGGCACAGTGTTGGGAAATCATTATTCATCAAAGCTGTTATACTTTGAGGAACATGTCGTCCTATAGGTTCAGATGTTGGTATGATTAGATTTGGGGCTAACCCTAAAAAAAGTACGCGTCAACAGCACCTAAATACAGTTGACATTAAAACTAGCAAATTCTCTAACAACAACGACGACAACAAATTAGACTTATAGAGCGCCTTTCACGTCGGGAGGACATCCCAAGGCGCTGCACAGGAGGCGTGTGACCCGAGCTGGGAGGGGAGTGTTCGGGAAGGGGTGAAACACGTAGGGAAGGTCGAAAAATTCGGGGGAGAACAAAAGGCACAGTCGAAGAGGAAAGTCTTCAAACCGGCCTTGAAAGAGGAAAGGGAAGAAACAAGGCGGAGGGATTGGGGGATGGAATTGCATAGGGTGGGAGCGGAGAAACTGAAGGCCCGGCCTCCGATGGTGGGGCGGTTCGGGCGGGGGGCTTGGAGCAACCCAAGTCCTGCTGAACAGAGGGTCCGGGTGGGCTTATATGTGGAGAGTAGATCGGATAGATAGGGCGGGGCAAGGCCGTGTAAGGCCTTGAAAACGAGGACAAGGATCTTGAATTCAATCCTCTGGGGGATGGGGAGCCAGTGGAGACGGGCGAGGGTGGGGGTTATGTGGTCATGGAGGCGGGTGCGGGATAGTACACGGGCTGCAGAGTTTTGGATGACCTGCAGCCTGTAAATGGAGGAGCTGGGGAGGCCGACAAGGAGAGAGTTTCCGTAGTCCAGCCGTGAGGTGATGTACGCGTGCATGAGTGTTTCGGCAGCGTGGGGGGTGAGATAGTTGCGGAGCCTGGCAATGTTGCCCAGGTGGAAATAAGCGGTGCCAGTCAAGGCACGGATGTGGGGGAGGAAGGAGAATTTATGGTCGAATGTGATGCCGAGGTTCCTGACTGGCTTTGTAAGGTGAAGAGTACAGCCTTAGATGTTGAGGCTGGCAGCGCCCGATGTGCGGAGGCGCTGGCTTGAGCCAATCAGGAGGGCCTCGGTCTTGCTCACGTTCAATTGGAGGAAGTTGTCCCTCATCCAGGACTCGATGTCGGACAGACATGCTGTCAGAACATCGATGGTCTGGGGGTTGAGGGATGAGGCTGAGAGGTACAGTTGGGTGTTGTCCGCATACATGTGGAAATTTACCCCATGTTTGCGGATGACATCGCCCAGAGGGAGCGTGTAAATGGTGAAAAGGAGGGTCCAAGGACAGAGCCCTGGGGGACGCCATGAGAAACTGTGCGGGGGTTTGAGGAGAAACCGTTAGAAGATACAAAATGTAGGCGGTGGGTCAGGTAGGAATGGAACCAGTCAAGGACTGTGCCTTGAAGGTTGAGGTGGGAGGAAAGATGTTGGAGGAGGATGGTGTGATCGACTGTGTCGAACGCAGCAGACAGGTCAAGGAGGATGAGGAGGCAGAGGGAGCCTTGATCGCAGGCGGTTAGGATGCCGTTTGTAACCTTGACCAGGGCAGTTTCCGTGCTGTGAGCAGGGCGGAAACCTGATTGGAGGGGTTCAAGGAGTGAGTGAGTTGAAAGGAAGGTGTGGAGCTGGGAGGCAACCACTCTTTCAAGGACCTTAGAAAGGAACGGGAGGTTGGAGATGGGTCGGTAGCTTGATGGCTGCGACGCATCAAGGGAGGGTTTTTTCAGGATAGGGGTGATGGTGGCTGTTTTAAGGGAGGTAGGGACGGTGCCTACTGGCAAAACGAAAATGAATTGTTCAATGTGGTGGATCTACAACAACAACAAAATTACATTTGCATAGTCCATTTCACCTCAGGAGGATGTCCCAAGGTACTGGACAGTGAGTGTTTCAGACCCGAGCTGGAGGTCTGCGTTGGTGAAGGTGGAGGATGGGGAGGAAAGGAGAGTGTTCAAAAGAGGAGGGTTTTGAGAAGGCAAGGGAGGGGGCAAGATGGAGGGACTGCAAGGTGGAGTTCTAGAGGGTGGAGGCGGGGTGACAGAAGGCCTACTTGCCAATGGTGGGGCGGGCAAGGCGGGGGATATGCAGCACGCCAGAGTCCACTGAGTGGAGGGAGAAGGCAGGTTGGTAGATGGTTAGGAGGTTGCTGGATGTTATGAATGCACATATGAGGGTTTCGGGACATCATTGGAATCTATCCAATATTAATATTTTAAAAGATTCAGAAAGTCATTTCAACAAGAACTTGCATTTATATAGCACCTTTCCAGTGGTTTGATTATTGAACTTGCTATGTTATATATTAGCAAGATTCCCCATTTTGTTTAATCACTATTAATTTCTTAGGAGAAGTTGTTTATAGGCAGGAAATAACTGCATTGATTCACAATGACATATTGCTAAGCATCTAGGAATGACTCGGACTCTTCAATGAAGGTCTGGTGTGTCTTTTTTTAATGCTCACAGTTGATCTCAGTGCAAAAGCAGCATTTTTTGTATCCTAAAATCACCACATATGAATAGTCGAAGGAGACAAAGTCAACAAAGCTACTTTGAACTCATTACTTTAGAGTGATTTCATGTATTTCTGTTTACCTCTCAAATAGAAATGGAGCATCTGAGACGACACATTCCTCTTAACCGCCGCTTTGGCTTTATAGGGGCAGATGTACTGTGATGTCTGCCCCAAATCACTAAGGATAAGAATTTGGGAGTGCCTCCAGTATTGTGGGCGTCACACCCACACCTACTGATGTGGTTCAACTTTTACCCTGGAGAGGCACCAAATTAAGCAATCCTGAATCATTTACATGGATACGTTTGATCTAAATTGCATTCAAACCACTCCAAATTAAAAGCATCTGTACAAATGTGAAATGTTTGTTTCCTACGTCTGGTCGAAATAGGACCAGTTCTGGTGGGCATATGTCTATGTGCTGAGAAAGACTCTCTATTCACACAACCCTCTGGAGACTTTCCTTTTTATGTTTGCAGTGATATTCGACCAGTTGTCCTAAGATTATGTCCCGTGATTTAGTTAGTTTGATTTTCGTCATGGGTTAACTTTCTTTAAATCTCACCATCAAAGTATGGGGTTCTTAAGGAAAAACATTCATGCCTGATAAAGCATTCCCTTTCTACAGGATTCTTCAAACTCCTCGAAAGGTTTTGAAATTAAAACTGGTGCAGTCCCTCTTTAATGTAAACACACAAAGCAGCCAATTTATTTGATGTAACGCAACAAATGGTAACACCAGTTACCAGTTGTTTGGTACTTGGAACAAACCTATTGTTTAATTTGTGGGTGAGGGATTGCTTAGATGTTTGGAGTTTCTGCGCAGAAAAAGCAAAGGGCTTACTTGCATACCACTCACTCTTTGTAAATCTGCTTATTTGAGAGAAATGTTGCCTGAGCAATAAGAATGTACACCACAAGATCACTTTGTCCATTGTACATCTGCCACAGTGTCCTAACTATCAGTTGCCAGAGGCAGTGAAAAGGGTGATAGAGATCTTCCCTGTGTGTGTCTGTGTGTGTTAAAAAAAATCCTGCGTCAAAAGTGGTCCTAAATTTATCTAGTGACCTTCAACATCGTTGCTGTACTTCTGACCCTAATGAGTTGAGCCTAAGGGAAAAAAAGCATCAGTAACTAACTGCTATATCCTGTTGTACTATGGTTCAAATTAGATGGTAATTAATTACTCACAGAATCTTCAGTAATGCCTGATAACATAGATTGGAATATTGCCCACTGGTTTATGCTTCTCTTGATTCCCTCACAATCTCAATGCTTTTTTTTGCTGCATCATTTCTTTTGCATGCTTCTCTCCCACCAAGCGTCCTCAAATTCTTAATATCTATGTCCTTTCATTTTATGCCTTCTAGATTTGTCTATTTTAACCATTGTCAATCTTGATTAATGAACCTTCGTTAATAAACATCCTGCTTTTTGGTTTCCACCTACAATTGCTGATGATGCATGGAATCAATTAGGCTGCACAATGTGATTTATTCTGCTAAGATCTTTAGAGCAGGTCAGAGTTCGTTGGCACTAATTGTAGCAGTTGTGGTTTCGTACTGGGAATGATGCTGAGGTTATATTGGTGGCTTCTCGCATATTCTCAGAACTTCAAAGTTGTGTCATTAAACAAACCGAAATCCTGAGTAATTTTGATTTTTTTTAAATGTCTTTGTTCCATGGCTGCTTCCAGTTTTGTAAAATCATCTGTAATTTATCCCACTGAAATAGACAGAAACATGAAATCGACAAAGTAACTGCACATTGAGCAGAGAGAATTTATTTATAGAAATAATTTTATTGCATTGTCTAAAGGCAAATCTAGCTAGAATTCTAGCTGTTTTCTCTCTCAAAATGATGTCAAAGTAAAATGTTTTACCAAATATTTGAAATTTTCCAAACTTTGTTTGCACCAATTCTATGCCATGCAATAATGTATGATACCTCCTGCAGAGTATGCTTGTATGTGTATGTGAGAGAGACAGAGAATTCAAGCATAGACACAATGTAAAGTGTCTTAATATGTAAAGGAAATACTGTAAGTAAAAAATGAATGGCAGGCAATACATGTTGTCCTGACCACCCCATGTCAATCATTCTATCATCATAAGATGCAGAGTGAGTCAGGTACTTCCTCGTGCAGGAGGAAGTGGGAGGTGGAGGAGTGGTATTTACCTCCTGGCCATTCAAGGTATCCAGCAGAGAGCAACTTTGACCTGGAAGTCTACCCCAGCCTTGAGGTGCATGGTCCAGGGGCAACAGTCAGAAGAGAAAATGGCACATGAAGCCCTCCAGTAAGAGTACAACTTCTACAACACATTTTAACAATTTAAATTATCCAGCGGGGATTTCCTTCATGATGATGGGAAATTGAGAGTCCACTGTGTTTGTTTTCCAAAGAGCCAGCTAAAATCAGAATGTGGTTAGAATCTCCACAGGTACGAGTCAAAAACTGAATAGGTTGAATGCAACGATACGTAAAGTGGTTTGAAATTAAAGCTTGGCTGAGGTTTTCAAAGCATAGTTTGATATCAGGTGGTAACGGTGGTTAAATTAATACACTATCAGTTCCATAAGCATCATATAACTATAAATTGTTTCCAGATATGCTTTCTGCTTCTTCTACCCACTCCAAGAATCCAGTCCTCAAACATTAACCTGCTGACTTTAATACAGTATTAAATGAATACATGTTGAGATGTTTTTGCCTTGAAACATCCTGTTTATGTAACTTTCATAGTAGATTTATTCCTGATTTTGCTTAAAACCTTCCATAGTTGAGTTTCTTCAGTGTAGGATTTAGCTCCATTGAAAAGAAAGGATTCAGATTTGATTCTACTCTGTGCTTCTCTACTCCTCTAGGTGAGCATTCTAGACTGAAACAACAAACAATTATTTCGGATGCACTAAGGCGGTAGAACAAGAGAACAATGGTTTAAAGTTGCGAAGGGCAATTTCAGGACAGACACGAGGAAGATTTTTTTTACCCATTAATTAATTAACAACTAAAACAGGTTGCCAGGTAGAGTGGTGGAGACCGGGATCCCAAACTTGATGCTGTCATAGAGGAATGGTAGAGTGCGTGTTCTGAAACAATGAGATCAAATGGGCTACAATGCTTTCATTATCCAAACCAGTCTCGTTAGTTATAAGGGCGCTAGAATTGATCTCTCTGCCCACAGGCTGGAGGATAGGACAATGTTACAGCCCGGGTTCCATCTCCTGATACGTAACCATTAATTCCTGATGTAAAGATCCACT
Organism: Hydrolagus colliei; assembly: GCA_035084275.1. NCBI lineage: Eukaryota > Metazoa > Chordata > Chondrichthyes > Chimaeriformes > Chimaeridae > Hydrolagus > Hydrolagus colliei. The sequence continues at coordinate 15,565,369 of CM068747.1, read as the reverse complement.
ACATGCACAATTTGGAAAAGAAACAAAATCAGTCATGGCTGTTAATACCCCTACTTGAAGCAAGGCCACACACATGAAGCATCAGTGAACTCCCAATTCCCAAATTCTCCCAAAGCTCGAGCCACCATTTCCAAGCGAAGATGGGGAAAGAACATTTTGGCAGCAACCATCAGTTATTACACCAGCAACAAATTACATTTGCATAGCACCTCTTACGTCGGGAAAATGTCCCAAGGAACGCAACAGTCATGGATTTGGACCTAAGAAGTGGGTTGGGATCAGGAAGGGTGGAGGGCAGGGAGGGTAAGGGTAGGACTGACCAAAGGTGTAGTTGAAGAGGAGGGTCTTGAAATTTGCCTTGAAGGAGGCAAGGGAGGGAGCAAGGCAAATAGACTGTGGGATGGAGTTACAAAGGGTGGGAATAGAAAGGCCCAACTGCTGATGCACAAGTCAAGATAAATTGACATGTAGTTTTCTGCTAAGAAATTTCTTAACAGAAATCTACATGTCAATTTCCCATTTACATTCCTCTGTAATACATTGATGAACACTTGATCACTGCCATTTAAGAAATGAGCTGCACACCGAATGTCCAAACTATACACTGGATGCTATTGTCTTACGTACATAATCTACTGAATTTTAGCGGGTCAAGATTGTTCCATTTCTAAAAACACATTCTGTTCCTTAATTATCAATAGTGAAATTTGAGGAAGGGGATGCGTTTAGGAACACCGCAATTTTGATCCCATTATATCTTGAGAATCAATTATCAAAGTTTCAAGCAAATCTTTCAACTTTTTCAGTTGCATTTGATCTCTTTTTTGTTTAATCTCATTGCCGTTCCATTCAACATCCACTTGAAGCCAGGTGAGGTGTTAATCCAATTGGATGGCGAGTGATCTGAAGCGGATGCTTTGCTTGATCATTCACTCGGTCGCTCCACGGGCCAGGCAGTAAGCAGCACATGCCACCTGACGATGGATAATGCTTGATTCATGCCCCCATCTACATGGCAGCTGCTAACTCAGGCTCCTGCACAAAGTGCAGCTGCTCCATATCAAAAGGCATCACGTGGTCTGTACAAAAGTGATTATTCTGCTTTTCCTACAAAGTAAAAAAAAAAGTTCTGCTGCTGGTGTTAATCTGGCCGAGAATCAAAATCAGACTCTCAAAAGCAGACTGAAATGAATTGAATAGCCACTGGATTTCAACCCCCAAGTTCAATCCAGCACATACAGCAAATAGTCATTTAATAGCTCCTGACATCCATAATGCTTCAATGGCAAGGTGCTGTGTAAATGCTGAGGAAAGCGGATGTCAGTTTCAATCCACCGAACAAAAGTGGATTAAATTCTACACGCAATGGAAGCTATCCAGATTGCCTTATTTCTTTGCTTTTTTTTTGTTACTTTCAATTATGCTTCCACTCATCTGCACCAACCTGGACTGCTGTCATTGTTGAACAGGAAGAATGCTTGAAGTCAGAACATTGGACTCATTTTAAAAAGCTTACCCAGTTCAAATGGGCCGAATGGCCTTCTTCATCCAAACCAATCTTGAACTACATCCAATGATGCTGTAATGGAAGGGACGTTAGAGATTCTGGAAGGGTTTTCATCTAAACCATTCTTGTGATCAAAGAACCATTCCACAATGCAAAGCATGACTTGTTCCCAGCCAACGTTTGATGCTGTCCTGAAAGCAACCATTATGGGATAGACGAGAAAATCTCAGTTTAACACTCTCTCCCTTTTGGGAACCATCTCCACTGGAATTCACGCTCAAATCAAAAGCTGTCATGTGTAGAATCTCATGTACAAGCACTGTGCTCTGTGAATGGAATATTAAGATGTTATTGGCCTGAGCAAAAAGTATCCTGCATGAAAATTGAGTTGAATAGTCTCACCTACAGATGAAGTTGTGAAGTTTTTAGCCTTTCTTCAGCATATAGAATGGCACTAACTCCACAAGTATGAAATTGTTCCCTACTAATTCCAGTGGCAATTGATTCCATTTTGTCCAAAATACTTCAACATGAACAAATGTCCATAGAATGTAAAACATTTTTATTGGAAGTTAACCCAGCTAATTGGGTTTGGGTTGGAATTTAGGTTAAGTATCTAATTCCAAAGGATAAAATACTATTAAAATGATAATGAAAATAACACATTTTAGAGGGAAAACGCACCATCGGTAGGAAAGTGCAGTCAGAGAAAGCAGTCATCGGAAGGCAGTAGTGAGCTTCATTTATTCGCGCGCTTTGGTTTAGTCGATGGGATGTCAAGGGAGAGAAAGAACGAGACCACTACTTAATTGGACGAATAGACTAGTAGAGGATAACCTTGTAGACCATCAAAGCAATCTCATTCATTTGAAAAGATCCAACATGTAGACCATTGGACACATGAGCCATGTTAAATCTGATGGTGATTAAACACATTATCTTTCAACTTACTAGGATCATTGGATGGGCCAAACAAAGAGCCAATTGCTCAGACAACTACATTGGCAATAAAATTGGTTCATGAACCACTACTGAAAATTGGATGTATAAACTTCTAGATCACTGTGGAGATCTGCTGCTTTGAATGCATAGCATCTAACCCATAATGTAGATGAGACACACAAAAACCTACGAGCATGACACAGAGATTCTTATGCGTGTTTTCTGGTGGATCTCCAGGGAGATCTAACACACACTCACAGTAGATCTGAGACCCACAAATCACTAGAATAATGCAAAATTTTATATGCATGTTGCTGCAACTAACAAGGTCTACGATAAGACATGAAGTTACAGTGACTTTTACTGTGCTTTCTGACAATATGGTGTAGTCAGAAATTGGCTAAAGTGTGGGATTATGGTGTTACATTTCACAAAACAGATTCCGAATTGCAAGATGGCGTTCAATGTGCGCAATGGGACATTCTGATTAAAGGAAGAAATGTCCAAACCTAAATCACCCAAACTGGTTGAAAAATGTTATTTGGATTTTTGATTTAAAGCAAATTAATCTGATTTTCTGTTGATTTAGATTGGCACTCACCCCTGCTTTTCAACACACCTACATATTAGTTCACTTAGTACAGTAACTTTAAGTAGGTACACTGCAGAACAGTAATTACATTTCATGCTGGGACTAGTTCAGTTCTTGACACTGGGTTAAAGTAAAGCACATAAAAATAACCAAGTTGGACACTAAATTTGGCCAATTTGGGCTGATACAGCTGAACTGATGCTGACTAAACATGAAGACCAAATATGCACAGATGTAGCATAAGAACATCAAAGGCTGTATGTCTAAATTTAGTCCACTGGAAGTGATGCCATGTGTACAATTTAAGTAGAGACTGGAGTTAGGTTTGGCACTTGATGCACTTCCTAATGCACTACAGAGTCAGGTCTGCCGTCCAAATGTTAGGACAATCTTTTCCAAGAATGAAAGAACATTACACAGCAGCACATTTCAGTCCTGCACCTATGTTATGCCCCTACCTGAAGCTGTCATTTTGCCAATCCATAGGGTTTAATTTGGAAATTCAGAACCTTTGAAATGTCTAATTTGTTCCTTGTGATTCCAATAAAAAAAAACTAACTGTATCAAACACTGGCTTTTTATGGCATTACAGAGCACCAAAGGTATGCCAATGGGATATAATTAGCAGTGGTTCTCATTGGGATTCCTTAATAACATATATGATTCTTGCAAATAAAAAACTGGTTCCAGTAACCAAGAGCGGTTCATACCTTCTCATGGGAACTTTGCTTCAATATGATCAACTTGTGTCAGTTTATATGTCTTTTTGGAAAACACAGAGAGTTTGCATGACGTTGGGAAGCTGAATTAACAGAGCAGCTGAATGCTTTACTGACAGCCTCAATTATCTCCTGCTGCATAGCAAGTTTGTCAAACAATAACAAGTGTAAGCAGAAATATTCAGAAACTCAGACAACCAATACACCTATGTGCTGAATGTGTATCAAATGCTCAATTAAATATTATGAGTCTGGAATATAATCAAATTGAAAATCTCTGTGATGGAAATCAACTGTAGTTTGAAGTGCTCTGAGGAAATCAATCAATCAATCAATCAATCAATACTTATGTGTATTTAGCACTTTTCACATCGAGAGGATGTCCCAACGTGCTGGGGGAGGGGTGATAGGTGGAAGATGAAAGATGAAGCAAGCAACTAAGAGATAGAAGATAGTATGTGCTTCTAAATCAGTGATCAAATGCTTTAACCTATACTTGCTTGACATGTGAATTGCAACCCTGCCTATGTAAACTGCTCGATCGATCGATTGATTGATCGATTGATCGATTGATTGATGCCCATTCCATCTCTTGGTATTATTTTACAGAGCTTCACTTGAACCTCACACTTTGATTTACAAAAAACTGATATTTGATTTGTTAACCACTTAACTCTCAATGGCTTTATTTCCTCTGTCTGTCCCTCCATCCCACAAAGAAGCTTTTCTTCCCCATCTGTTTTCAGGGTTGCACCCAGAATGTTAATTGGTCAATCTGTCAGATACTGGTTGCGATGTTCTGTTTCATGTTTTCATGACGGTCCACACAATTCAATCCCACATTATTAGAAATTTTAGTGCAATGCCTTTTTTGTTCACAAATACAGTAGAAGATCCCAGGCTTATATTTAGGGCAATGAGCAATCCCAGTATAACGCCCTTGGTATAGCACTGCCTCTCTTGTCGCTCCAGTGTCTAATTGAAAGTGTAGTACACGTGGCTTCTTACGATGGTAATATGGGGCAAGGACTTGAGGTACACATCAGGTCATAATCTTAGAAAGTGGTAGAACAGGTTTGATGGGCTGAATAGCCTACTCCTGTTTCTATGGTTCTATGTTTACTACACAATAAAATTTCCGACTTCCAAATCAATCACCAGATTGCCAGTGATGTTATTTCCAGCTCATGCACTGCATTTGGAAGCATTTTTGCTGTCATTTCCCACATGCTACAACTGTAGGGTTATTGAAGGAATCCTAAGACAGGAATTCATTGACCCACACAAACATTTTGATTACCAGTCATGGAACCAGTGAGGTATTAATGCCGGCATTCTCCATGTTTGAACCTAATCCTGAGCAGTGAGTATCAGCAGGATTGTTGTCTCTGAAGGTGCTATTGTATCAAAGCCTTTTGTTCTTCTCACCCAATGTCCACTTAGTCACACTTTCCATCTCATGATCAGGAGCAGGAGTCATGGCTGACTGCCTCCCAAATCTAGTGGTGCAAATGATAATTGTAGGGTTAACAACCGGTTCAGGGAATTAAAACTGCAGTCTTCTGTTCCGCATGGTTTCATGCTACATAAATTTGGTTGGGAACCTGCAAACCTTCTTTCAATGATTGGCGTAAATCCAATGCGATCAAAGGGAAGCCGCTGTGCGCCATTCTTATTTGTACACATCACCAACGTGCTTCTATTGTATTCTGTTCATGGACAAAGTGTGATTCTTCTTTGAATTCCAAGAAGAAGAACTTGCATTTGTGTAGCGCCCTTCACACAGTGTAGCGTCTCAGAAAGCTTAACAACCTGATTGGGTATTTCTTCAGGTGTCACCTGAAAAGTGCAAACTCTAAAATCATTGTTTAGTCAGACATGAAAAACGTAGCACTACATCAAACTCGTTATTCCTTTCTAAAATTCAGTCACTAATAGGCACAATCTTATGGTTCAACCATGATTTTAAATACTGTAAGACTCAAACAATTGTTCACCACATTGAGCAAAGATTTTCAAGCTCGCGATATTCAGCAGGACATTCCACTTTAAAAAACTATGTTTAGCCAGAATTTATTTCCCAACAACAACAACTTGCATTATATAGCGCCCTCCACACCAGACGTCATCTCAGAGCGCTTCATAATAGTGGAGCCCATGGCTGAGACAGTGGGGAAGGTGACCGTAGGCGTGGTCGAACAGACAGGCGCGACCTGAAAATGGAAAAGGAGGGGATGAGGTGAAGGGATTGAGAGAGGGAGTTCCAGACTTTTGGGGCATAGTGGCTGAAAGTATAGCCACTGATGGTGGAGGTATCAGGGGACAAGGAGGAGGCCAGACTCAGTAGAGCAGAGGCAACGGGTACTGCCGCGAGGAGAGAGGTGGTTAAAGAGGTAGGCAGGTGTGGAGGAGTTGCACACGAGTGAGGACCTTGAAGTTGATCCGCTCTGTGACAAGGAGCTAGTGAAGTCTGACGAAGACTGGGGTAATCTGGGAGCAAAGTTTGGTTTGGGTGAGAATGCGAGCGGCAGAGTTCTGTATGAGCTGGATTTTGTGAATGGTGGCGGAGGGAAGGCCATTGGGGAGGGTGATGGAGTAATTCAGCCGAGAGGTGGCAAAGGAATGTATCAGGATTTTAGCAGTTTTTGGGTGAGATATTGCCGGAGATGAGCAATGAGGTGGTACCAGCGGTACTGGTGAGGGATCAGTACCGCTGGTCCCTCACCAGTGGGGGATGAAGGATAATTGGGGGTCAAATAAGCCTACAAAATGCAGTCACTGCACAACACTGTAGATCGTGTGAAGCGATTTGTGAAAAGCCACTATATAAAACGCAATAAATATTATTGTTATTTTTATTGTAAAATAACGAGTGCCAGATTCTGGGTTCCAAAGCACAAGGCATGGTGGTACACAGCACAGCTTACAAGCAGAATGATCTAGTGACAGGAACTCACAGGGCGGCATTTATCTCTCAACTAGAAACTCTTTTGTGTCCAGTCTGCGGGTTTGAAAGAATCACTCATTCCCACTAACTGCTGACATACGTCTGAGAAGCAGGAGCCTTTGGTCTCCAGCAGCAGGCTGTGGCAGTTCAATTTCCTATAAGATGAACGCATGACTTATGCAAGCAAGCGCTTCTCCGAATTAGCAACTCTGTTTCAACCGAGTTCGGAAAATATTGTACATAGCAAGCAACCACGTTTCTATGTTCCAGCATCTTTAGCCTCAGATTATAGATTGTCTCTGTAAATTGATGGATCACCGTTCTTTCCAGTTGTGTTTGACAAGGAATTGCTTTGGCATTTCCTTTCCCCTCTTTTATGTTATTAAATTTATATTACTTTTCTGTCTGTTGCCAAAAGACTAATGGGTGTACAAAGCCTCTCTCTCTCTCCGTAAAGATGAATTCTTGCTTAGTGCTATTAGGCCATAATTTTTAAGAAGCAGTATCCTGTTTGTGTTTAATTTGGCTGCATTTTTCATGGGATTCATATACAGTTCACAACCGCGCACCCCACATATTTTACCTTTGACAAATGACTTTGTTTCTGACTTGTATGTTTATCCTCCTGCAAAGTTGCAAGCGGTGCGTGCCAGCGACGTCATCCAATTCATTTGCACAAGTTTTTATTTTCAGTTACCTTGGATTTTTAAAAATATGTACTGGTGTTTTTTGTTAGTTCCTTCTCATATATTTATTTTAACTCCATAATTATTGACCTTCGCTAACAATGCGTAATTCTTTTTTTTACCAACTATTCATCTGCCCCCCCACTCACCCCCCCAAAGCATGCCATACTTGTATCCCTGCAGTATCCAAGGATACCGCGGTAGTTTTGCTCCAGGCTTGCTGTTAAGGTGCTCGCTCTACCTCACTGTTGTTGCACATTCCTGTTTCAGGGCTGTTAGCCCACACATGTGGCAAGGTTTGGCAAGCATTAGATAGAGAGTAACATGATTTGATCAGAGTGCAGCTTTCACACTATTAAAAAAATAAGAGGAAAGGCTATTTTATTTTAATTAAAATAAATTCAAAGGGAAGACCCAGGAAAGACTCCAAAAGGAGAATAGTTAAAAACCTCTCTCAAGGATTGAGTGTCAATTAATGCTGTGTCGTACTGCAAGCTTGGCTGTGAATATAACCAGCGATGCAAGGGCAAACGTGTAGGCTAGCCGGGCGCTCAGAGAGTGCCAATTCCGCTGGAGTCCTGTTCCTGACACCAGGAGGTATGCGGAGCAATGCGATTGGAACGCATCCACCAGTATAAACGTGATGAGTTGCATGTGTTCACTCTTCCTGCTCTCTCAAAGATCTCCAGATGACGTCGGACAGCTCGGGAACTTTGAACTGCTTTTATTTTTTAATAACAAGGCCAGTTGTTAATAACAATAAAAGCAGACACTCAATTTCAATGCTTCTGTGTATGTGCCAAGGCACATGTGGATAGGGTGCTGAAATCCGGTGTTTTGTGGTATTTTCAGCCCTCAATTTCGAGTATAAAGGGGCATAAATTGAGCTTCCTGTTCCACATCACTGTATTGACAACAGCAAAGTGCATTTGCAGTATCAAAGCAAAATAAAATCCACCCAATTTTCAAATAGAAAATGGGCCTTGCACTTCCAGTGTGTTCAAGTCCAAGCGGAGGCAGGGCTGTACAGGACTGAAGACCCCAAACTGCACAACTTTTAAGGATTGCTGGGTGCAATGAGCAGCCTGCCCGAATACTGACTAGATTGTGTTCACATCACTATCTCTTGGGCTGTCAGGCAAGCTCCAACTTCTCCTTATGTAAAGGGTTTTGGAGCGTTCTCCTAACGTGAGAGGCCATTATATAGAATCATAGAATTATACAGCACAGTAGGCGGCCATTTATCCCATCATGTCTGTGCCGGCTATCCAAATCAATCCCACTCTCCCCTTAACTCAGGAAACTTGTCCCCTCCAAATAATTATCTACTTCTCTCTTAAAAGTTGTTATCAAATTATCATTCTGCTGTGCTCAATTTGCTGCCGTGCATCACCCACAAAATACACAGTAAATTATCTTTACAGTATATCCTGCTTTAACACGTCTCAAAGACATGATGAGGAGTTATATCAAAATGTAAGCATTATTATAATTATTATTATGGCGTTCTCCCACACACATGCAAAAGCATCAGCCACTTGCTCATTGCTCGCATTTCAAAGATTGTCTTTTGGTATAAGGAAATGACCAGATGGATAGGAGGGAAAGCAGAAGGTCTGACTCGAAACTAAGTAAACCTTTACTGTTTGTTTCAGACATCTGGCCGACCCCACCCAAAAAAGCAACTCTTTTTTCTTTGTGAAAAACACTGAAGATGTACAAAATTAGAGAAGGCCAACATGATCCTATAAAAAGAGATAACCTTTTCTAATCAGCACCATTGAATAATCTCTTCTAAGTGTAAAACAATGCCGCATTCAACCATAGTGAACCCCCGCCTTTCTATTGGTAATCAGCATTTGGGCCACACACTCACAGCTATGTTCCTGGCTCCGTAGTTTTGCTGTCATCACACCTTCTAAATTGGTCAGGTTTCACTTTTCCTGCTTTTGTGTTTCCTCGGACCATTGTTTTCAAAGTTCCCAAGTCTTGTTTTCATTATCATTAGCCAATAAATGCCACATGGAACATTCTGTGCAGCTAACAACAGCTTGTTATTCTATTCTTTAGAAAACACATCTGGTCCTCTTAAAACTTGTTTATAACTTAAAATCGCTAAAGTGTTTTCTTTATTAATGTTTTGTTTTCTCATTACAAATGTTTGTTATAATTCACCGATCTAATGCATCATCCTATTTTTACAAAAGGAATTTTGACGTCATCATTCTTTTTTCATTTTAACCCATTTTGTTCCACGCAAAAGCCACTTGTCAAAAGGTAGCTTCCTCCATTTGAGGAAATTGCTGTGTTCTTACAAGCGTTACATCCATAAGTAATGGCAGAGTGTCGAATGTATATGATGAAAGTTCCTTGCCTTCATGATGGAGAATAAAACAGTATAAACCAACAAGCATCTCAGAATATCTATAATCTCCCAAATGTGTTTGGCTGTCTTGTTCACCTTTCCCCATTCATTTAACATTAGTGGGATGTGTATAGTCTCAATTACACTGGTACCTTCTCTTTGGTCCTGGTTGGAATTCGGAAGATAAGTGAACAATAATCCTTGCATTTATTTTACATGTATATTATATATATATTGACTGTATATATAATATATATTATATATATACAGTCAATTCACTTTACAGTATATTCTGTGAAATGCTTTGAGACATCTAGAAGACATGCAAAGTACTATATCAAATGCAAGGATTATTATTATCAATTGATATGGCATCTTTCATACCAGGACGATGTATCAAAGCGCTTCTTAGGGATTTGCTGTGAAGTTTAGTCACTGCGGATTTTGTAGGCGAATGCCACAGCCAATTTGTACAGGCCAATGTTCCATACATAACCATGAACTAAATGATCAATTTTATTGGATGAGATGGATTGTTGGGTAGGACTCTAGGAAAAATCTCCCAAATGCAGTGTGCATTCTGCTTTAATGCCCACCTGAGCAAGCAGATGGGATCTCGGTTTCATGTCTCATCCGAAGGACGGCATCTCCCGTAATCCAACTTTGAAGGCAACATTTTGCTTACATCCAAAAAGGAGAGGAGAGGATTTGCATAATGGAGGCTTCAGCCTGGATCTCACTGATCCTTTGCTATTTTTTCAGTCAACAGTCTCGCGATGCCAGGTACAACTAAGACATGGCCAGATCTTGAAATTCGAACATCAGTACCCATCAGGAGGCCTGCTCTAAGCTTTGAACAGTTCCCTAGTGTTGTAATCAATGGCCTTGCTGGATATGCATAATAGGGACTAATAACCTTAGCCTGTTGTATGTGCATACAAGTGCTCCGTTATTTAAGACATAGCTTTCGTTTTTTCTTGGTCTGTTCAACATTTCTATCAATATATTTTTTCTTTGCAGTGTTTCTCCATTAATCTTTTCCAGAGTCAGAAATGGTCTATAAATTTTGCTGATAAGAAAAAAATATAATGTTTAAAAGGCACAAATGTGTTTTTGCATTTCCGAAGTAAAACATTGTGACTTATTAGTATAGGAATGCTTTTTTTTTTTTGTGTAGACTTAAATTAATTTAAATTGGCTGATCTTGGCACAGACCAGAAAATGAATAGAATACTTGTATGCACGGTGCAGTCTGATAAATTAATTCTTTATTCCTTATATTTGATGTCGTGACTTTCACATTGGGTGGACATCTCAAAGCGCTTGAAATGATATACTGTGAAGTATCGTGACTGTGTATTTTGCAGGTGGATTTTGTGGCACAAACTATTTTGATAGTTTTCTGGTTGTTATTTTGATAGTTTTCTGGTTGTTATTTTGATAGTTTAATTACATGCTTAAAATGCCACTGATGTCACTTCAGAGGAATCCAGTCGAACAGTGCTCACAAATGCTCGCCTTGCAAATGATCGGACCCAGGTTTAATTCCCGGCTGGGGTGAAACCTTAGGAATTCCGCTACGCCATCCGAAAGGTGCTATATAAGTGCAAGTTGTTGTTGATGTTGTTGTTAGTTACTTATTCGACATGTGTCTGTTTACAGAACAGTAAGTAGGAACCCAGTTGTTAGTCAATTAGTGGATCACGTTTCCAGGGGACGTATTCCCAGAAAAAATTTGCTCCTTCAATTCACGACTGTTTGTAGGATACAATTGGACACAATTGTAGGATACAATTGGACACTATTGTAGGATACAATTGGCTGCTGCGTTTTTCACCCACAAAAAACAGCCAATCCACTTCATATAGATTCATAGAATCATAGAATTTTACGGCACAAAAGGAGGCCATTCGGCCCATCTAGTCTGTGCCGGCTCTTTGAAAAGAGCGATTCAATCCCACTGCCCTGCCCGCTCCCCATAGCCTAATAGACCTGTTCTCCCTAAATAAAGATCTAATTCCATTTTAAAAGTTGTTATCGAATCAGCCTCCACCACCTTTTCAGGCAATGCATTCCAGATTCGAACAACTCGCTGAGTGAAAACATTTCTCCTCAGCTCCCCTCTATATATCCACAATATATTCTGTGAAGAGCTTTGAGACATCTCGACGATGTTAGAGGGCACTGCTGTATATCAAATGCAAGGATTAGCAATAGTAGTAGCAGCAATTAAATAGTCAGCATCACTTGTTGCACAAAGTATGCCTGCAAATTATGTACACAAAGTGACCAGGCGATTAATTTTTGGGGATGCTTCGCTTATAATGCAGCCACTGAGATATTAGTCCCAGAGAAACAAGTGTTTTAATGAAGTTTCCCTGTAGTTATGGCCAAAGGCATTTAGTATGTATAATACAGTATATATATTTATGTCTATTAATGGGGGGGGGGGGGGGTTCAATCCAGTGGAGGCCTTATATATCTTATGCATCTAACTGCAATGGAAATGAAGATGAATGCAGTGAAATCCAGTTTCTCAAACTGTTCCAAAAATGATCCAAGAAAAGTTCAAAAGAATTACTTTTAAGAATTTCTGTTCTTAAAAATATCTCAGATGTTACGATTCATCAGGATTTTGAACAAAGCTACAGTGGAATGGCATTGGAAGTGGTGCCATCACTGGGTACCATCATTGAAAACCTAGTGCCATAGAAATATACAGCACAAGAGCATATCAAGTTAAACTAAGAACCAGCATTAAAAATGAACAAACCGCATTGCACAAGTGTTTGAGGCCACTGATACTAAGTTCAATTTTAGAATAGGCGATTTGTGGCTTGTGCACAAGAAGCTGACCCAAGGGGTGGCATTTGAATGTCACAGTGAGTTCGAACGCTGCTTTCTCAGGTGGGTGTGAGTGAGTTCATGGTCAGTTAGTCTTACCCTCCACCTCTGGGCCTGTGAAGCAAATTCAGTCCAAACAAGTAGGGCAGCGTGTAAAATGCAGAGGTTCCTAGGTGAAATTGGTGTGGGTCACCTGAAGCCCGTACACACTTCCACAGCAGAACCATGTGATAATTTAGCACTTGACTAGCTGCAACCTGCATAACAAAAGCTGATGCAGGCAATGACCTCTGTTACAATAAGGAAAAGTTCTTCTATGAAGTCGACCGAAGGATCTCTCTCTGATGCAGCTCTGAGGTAGCTCTGATCTGCAGCTACCCAGGGAATAAAACATTACATGTTTTACATTACATTACATCTCCTTCAGCCTGATGAGGTTGACCATCATACTTTGAAACTCATCAACAAAGGGGCGCTACCCGTTTGCTTCTGCATACAACTTATTATTGAAGCACAGTGGTTAAGGCAAGAGTATAGTATGGTCAACTCCAAGTTTCTAGTATAATTACAATCCATGAATTTGATATAGCCTCTTATCAGACCTCTCAAAGCTTTTCTGAGAATATACTGCAAAGTGAATTTGTACATAATGTGGGCGAAACATGGCAGCCAATTGTGCGCAGCAGGGTCCCACAAACCATTGTGGATTGAGTGACCACGTTTTTTTTTCAGGGATTTATTACCACCAGAAATCAATCCGCTAATCGAATGACAACCGGGTTCCTATATACTCCTAAGTAAATCGAGGCGTGTGGAGTAAGGAAACTTGCCTAAGGTTTCGCCTCTGCCTGGGAATTGAACCCAGGTCCTTCTGCTTGTGAGGCGAGTGCTATAACCAATATGCTACAAGATTCCCAATAATGATGTTTGTCTTTGTCCCTTTCTATTTCTTCTTGATTCCAGGATCATAGCGAAAGCATCAGTGAACTTGATGTCATCCCAGTGTCTGGGCATCGTGTTTGGACCAACCCTTCTGAGGCCTGAAGAGGAGACCGCAAACATGGCAGTGTACATGATGTACCAAAACCAGATAGTGGAGCTGTTACTCGTAAAGTTTGCCGAGATCTTCAGCCCTCAGGGGAAGTGACGATTCCCTCCTTTATTGGGGTGTATGTGATCTCAATTGACTTGGGTGTTGCGAATATTTTGATAGGGCTGTAGTCCTGCTGGTTGCACAGGGTCCTCATCACTGCCTTTGTTTGCTTCTCATATTCTCCTTCACTGGGTTTTCATCTTTATCAACCTATCTAGGTGATGTTTGCCTGAGGCTAGGTTATTATTGCTCAGTTTTATAATCACTGATTTCAAGCTGCAATGCTCCAGACTTTCACAACTAATCCTAAATTACAAAACCAAATTGGCCTGCACTTCCATTGAGCTACTGTTTTTTTTTCCCCTGTGCTGTTATAGCTTGTGAATTGTTGGTCAATCACCCAGTTGACCTGAAGATAGTCTTCAGTTCCTGCCAGACTGTGGTTATACACACTTAGTTCGCTAACAGATCCAAAGTTAACCGATCCACGCAAACTAGAATTTACTGTATCTTAAGGCGTAATGAATAGTTGTGTTTTCTTTTAAACAAAAAATTCTCCCAAATAATAGTACAAGAAACGTTTCAAAAACACTTTTTTTAGTTGCAAAAACTTCCTCATATTCACTTGAAATAAAACATTGATTTCCTTTGGCAATGTTGTTTTAATGAAGAAATAAGAACTTGAATTTTTATATCACCTTATCAGGTCAAAATATTTCAAAGCAGTTCAAGTTAATTACAGTCGTGTCAAACAGTGAGTTGGTTCTGAAAGCACAGACAGCTTCTATTAGAACTATTAAGAAAAAAGTCTTCCAAACAGTATATGTTTTGTCAGACAGGATCACCATTGTTTAACAGTATCCTACACAAACTATTCAAAGCCTACAATTACATGGAAATTTCTCTTTGTGTGTAACAGAGTGTGCACTCTCTCCTTGGATAAAAAAACCTCTGCTCACTTAATCCCAACACCAACAACAAATTACACACATGGGGGGCAAGATGCAGGATATCAGAACACTGATTGATTCAAAACTTTTTTTTAAAAATCCAATAAACGTAAGCAAGAATTTGCTTATGTAGATCAATGGAATGTGCAGGTAACTACAAATAAGTTGTTTTAATTCTGGGGATTCCCTTTTCCTGAATGCAGCTGTTCCTTAACCCACAATTAACACAAGGAATAGGTAAAGAAAGTACTTCAAATTTTACACCAAGGTTACATAAAGCAAACATACATCTCAATTGAATGTATCTGGCATCGACAGATACCATCACATCTACAGATTCTCTGGAACTGTACAAAAAACAAATGATATATCACTCGAATATTCAGTATTTCCGAATCTGACTCAGATACAAGTTCCTGGTGTAGATGGAATTGTAAAATACACTTAGTTTCCAGCAATTAACTGATTTAGCTGTGATAAGAGACTGGGTATAAGTCAGTCATGTTCCCAGTAGCTAAAGGAGGTATAGGAATGATCATCAAAATAATTAAGAGAATTGACAAGGTAGATACAAGTAATGGTTCCTCTTTTCTGTTTGGGGAATCCAGAACAGTGGGACACTTAATCTAACAGTTAAAGCTCAAATGGTTAAAAGTTAATCAAAAACACATTTTGTCACGCAAAATGTGCAATGCACAGTCCCAGAGGGCTACAAATGCAGAATCAAGCAGAGTACTTAAAAGGGAGAAAGCTAGAATGGATTCTTGGGATATGAGGGTATTATTACATATAGGGAGAAAAGATGGGGGGATGAGATTAAAAATACAAAGGACACCTATAAAATTCTGAAATGGCAAAGCAGGCGCGATTGGCCAAATGGCCTGCATTTCTTTCAAACATCTTGTGATACATCAAGACTTTGTAAGCCTTGACGCACCTGAAAATGATCTAAAAATACTGTTTACACTGCAGGGTGGAGCGGAAAAATAGATGTCTACTTTGTGCGTTATCTTGTCTATTTACCTGGCCCAATTCCACAGAGAACCTGCCAAAAATCACCATGATTTATTTTCAAACATGTGGTAGCCAAAATGCAGTCTACACCAAAGCATATGTGCAGATAGGTCACTTTAATGCAGTTGTTTTCATATTTGTTTGTGTAGAGATAGGAGCACAATAGGCACAAAGAGTTCAAGAGATACCATGTCTATTCTTGATTGCTATTTCATCCTGGACTCTGTGTACCATACAGCCCAAATTACCACGGGAAATGTTTTGTTTTGGATTAATTTCTATGAAATCTGGTTTCATAAGGTGGCGTGATGAAGGAGGTGGTAATGTATTGCTAGTTTGATTAACAGGACCAAACTGGGACTGGTCTTAATCTTGCCATACAAAAGTAAGTTTTTTAACATGCAATTGCATATCCTTGAATACCAAAAAATGCCTTACTTGTGATGCCTAACCTTGGGCTACATGTAACTATTATAAATAAATGATACCCATTGCCTTTACCAGAGTTTATCTTTCTTTCTAAGAATTTGCAGTGAAAAACAACACCTACAGTGCCCTTCTTATATTCCTATCCCAGAAAACAATCATAGTAAGAGTTTTACTACTTTTTTTGTAATCCAGTTGGGTGTCTCCATTTTTATGTTGCAGTCATTTGCTTGAGGATAGGGGAGGGGGATGTATTACATCCAGCAAGCAGTCAATGGGAATATATAATAAATACATAACAAACCGATTGACAGCTTTAGTGAGTAGAGTATGACACCGCTAATAATAATAATAATCCTTGCATTTGATGTAGCGCCTTATCACGTAATTCAGACGTCTCAACGCACTTCACAGAATATACTGTGAAGTGAATTGGCTACATATTTTGTGGGCAATTTATCCCCACAAAAGGCAGAAAAGCATTCAGAAAAGATTTACAGAAACATGTTTGGAAAAATGTGACTTTTATTGGCCTTTGAAGCCCTCACTAAAGAGTTTATTTGTGTTCTGTTTTGTTATAACTATATATAACTATGCTTTCTACCCCACATCCGTGCAATGACCTCTCTGCCTTCCCCTACCTCCACAGCTCTGCAACATCGCCACTGTATCACTCCCTGCTTGTGGGCCTCCCTAACTCATCCTTCCATAGGGTGCAGATCATCCAGAACTCTGAAGCCCATGTCCCACATTAGTCTCCGTGACCATATCACCCCTACCCGACTCCATTTCCCATCACATGAAGGATAGAGTTCAAGATCCTCGCCTTCAAAGATCTCCATGGCCTCGCTCCTTGCAAACTGTGCAACCCTCTAACCCCCTATTAAACCTACCAATTCCCTCCGCTCAGTGGGCTTAAGCCCTGTTTCACATCCCAAATCTTGCCTGCCCCACCATTGGTGGACCAGCCTTCTGCAGCTCTACTCCTATTATGCGGAACCCCACAGTCCCTCCACCTCATCCCCTCCCTTGCCTCCTCCAGATCCTCCTCTTCAACCAGTCACCCACCTTCCCCCACCGCGCTCCATGCTCCATGAACCCTAGCTCAGATTGTAAACACTGATTGTCCAGCAACTTGGGACATCCACCCAACGTGAAAGGTGCAACACAAATTTCATGGTTATTGTTATAATCATACGGGTTTTGTTCAATGGATAAATAATTATCATTCGCAATAGTGGAAGCAGTGGAATGTGAATAGCAATACTGTACATTTTGGAGGAAGATGAACAATAACAACAAAATTATATTTATAGAGCGCTTTTTACATCGGAAGAACATCCCAAGGCATTGAATAGTCAGGGGTCAGAAACCGAGCACGGGGGAGGGGCAGGGTATGGGGGAGGGGAGGGAGAGAAGTGGGAAGGCGGCTGAAGGCACGATTGTAAAGGTGGGTCTTGAGACTGGCCTTGATGGAGGCAAGGGAGGAAATGAGGCAAAGGGACTGTGAGATGGAATTCCAGAGTATGGGGGCAGAGAGGCTGAAAGCCCAGCCACCGATGGTAGGGGTGGGTTGGGCAAGAGACATAGAGCAGACTGGAGCCCACTGAACAGAGGAGGCAGGCAGGTTGGTAGGGTCATCAGATCGGAGAGATAGTAAGGGGCAATGCCGAGGAAGGCATTGAAAGTAGGGACAAGGATCTTGAATTTGATCCTCTGGGGATGGGGAGTCAATGAAGCTGGCCGAGGGTGGCAGTGATGGGGTAGTGGAGCCTGTTGGGGGAGAGGACATGAGCTGCAGTATTTTGGGTGATCTGCTGATCTTGTAAAGAGAAGAGCTGGTAAGGCTGATGAGGAGGGAGTTTCTATAGTCAAGCCTCGATGTGATGAATGCATGGGTGAGAGTTTCGGCAGTCTGAGGGGTGAGGCAGTGGCGTAGTCTGGCAATGTTACGGAGGTGGTGGAAGGCATTGGTGGTCTTGGCACAGATGTAGAGGAGAAAGGACAGTTCAGGGTCAAACAAGCCACCCAGGTTCCTGACTGGCTTCGTGAGATGGAGTGTACAGCCATGGCTGCTGATGCTGCCAGCGCTCAAGGTGCAGAGCTGCTGACGCACGCCAATCAAGAGAGCTTCAGTCTTGCTGACATTCAGCTGAAACCTTGGGACTGCTGTTATATGGAAATCAGAAGAGTTATTGGGGTGAAATTTGCATTATCACCGGTGCTAAATCTAGTGGACAGCTTCTTGCTCAACAATTGGGAAGGTGTTGGAGATAAGTTCAGGACATTGCTGCCACGTCTTTATTTATCATGTGTCTTTAGTCACTGACTGTCTGCATTGATCATATATATCAACAATATGCTATTTATCACCATAGTACTCACCTCACAAATGAGTGGACCTGGGTTCAGTCACCAGGCAGGGCAAAACCTTAGCCAAGTTTCCTTACTCCACACACCTCTGTTTACCTATTAGTAAATAGGAACCCGGTTGTTAGTTCATTGGCAGATCACTTTTCCAGGGGTTAGTAACCACTGCAAAAGGGGTTAGTAACCACTGCAAAAGAAAAAGGTCACTCAATCCACAACTGTTTTGCAGGACACTGCAGTTTGCCACGTTTTGTCTACAAAATACATAAGTCAATCCATTTCACAATATATTCTGTGAAGCGCTTTGACGTGTCGCAATGATAATGATATGATAAGATGCGATATCAAATGCAAGGATTATCATTACTATTTGAAAATATTATGGTTCTTTTACCTTGATCTCTTCACTGCAGGTCCTTTTCGGGTAAATATGGTAAAGCTTAGAGAAACTGACAAAGAGGTGAGATGATTATCCTGTGAAGAACGATACGCTGTAAGGTTCTTTCAATAGGATGTGATCAATATAATTGTTAACATCACACACATTCACCAACAATTATCCTCAAGATTGCAGCTTACTCTGGTTATGTCATTTGTGAATTTACAGTCTAATTTACGTGCTGTATGCCATAACACACCATAAAGTATGTGAAATAACAGAGTGGCAACTTAAAATTAAGGCAGTAATACAACCTCCAGGTTCCGATTGCCTGGAGAAACAACTAGAGTTACCACCTTTGCAGTTTATAGTGTCATCTGAGCCTCTAGATTGGAGGTAGGACAGTTTTGTAAACCCTCTCTCAACTTCACTCCACCTCATCAATATTTTTTCCTTGGTATTGCACCTAACTCAGAAGAAGCCATTGAAATGCACCTGATTGTAATAGGAAATCACATCAATCCTGCCACTCAAGTGCTGTGCTCTGTCTCTCTCTCTCTTTCTCTCACAGTGCAAAGTAATGTTCTCTTTCATTATAGAAATTGAAACCTCATAAATTAATAACTCCTAAACAGAGGTCTAAATTTTGCATATTTTCAAAAGACTGTAGTTGAATCGAGCCAGTATATAGGGGGAATCTGTGATTTGTTTTATGAGCAATGCATAGGAAAATTAAAGATCCTTTAATGTAGACATTCCTAAAGGGCCTAATTAGTGGGAAGAACATATTGTTAGTTTAATGCAATTAAAATAGGCATTGCTGAACATGATTTAAGATTCATATTGATATGATAAACCTTATTAACATGACATTCTTTAGTCTGATTTGATCCTTCATAACCAGTCCATAACGAGTAAAAAGTACAGCGCGGTTTTGGGTGGTTTCAAACTGGATTTTAACCCTCTTCTCTCCAAATGTGCAGACCCTCTTCAAATCTATTGCACAGTATTTCAAAAACAGCTTTGATATATTTTCTGACAAACTGAATTTTGAGCAAGAATCAGATGTGGAGACTGAATATTTGGCTGATAGTGTCTCAAAGTTATGTTAGCTCAAGCCTGATATGCTGCAGAGGTATTACTATCAGGCCAGTGTTTATACTCCACAAGAGCCTTTACCCATCCTTATGCCTTCTATTCCTTCCTCTGAAATGCCTGTGCCAAGGTTGTTTGGGGATACCTGATGCTTTTTGCTTCAATCACAGTTCCACATACTTGCCAGCCTGTGTAAAAACATTCCTCTTAAGCTATCTTTGAGATCTCCTAATGCCAATATTATATGTGCCCCTCATTTTACACTGTCCAAAAAGCCTAACATCTATCTTGTTCAGATAATCATCATCTTAACCACCTCTTTCAAGTCCAACTCTGCAGTCAGTGGAGATGCTGGATCCATTCACACCTTCCAGAGCAATGTTGATTGTTTTTTGGGGGGTAGGTCAGGGTATTATTTTTAGTAGATCAGAGTATTAAAGGGATGTGGGGATGCGGGAAATTGGAATTGAAAGGATTGGTTGAGGTACAGATCATCCATGATCTAATTAGATGATGAAACAGGCTAGAATGGCTGAATGGCCTACTCCTGTTCTTATGTTCCAATGTTCCTAGGAAAGGTTGAGGAGTACGGACTGAATTAACTTGCTTTACGATTGTCACCCTATCCGTGACACTGTAGATCTCATCACAAGGAGGATACAAGTACAATCCTGATTCTTAGTGTTTATGAAATAAACCTCCATCCCACGACCTCTACCCTCACCTCTACCATACATTACTTTCAAGAACTACATCTGTGATACTATTTTGGAAGACTCAGTATTCATTCCCAATTTCACTCCCATTTTCACCCACCAATTATAGTCAATTTACTTTATAGTATATTCCATGAAGCACTTTGAGACATGTGATCGGGAGTTATATCAAATGTGAGAATTATTATTATTATTAGTTGCATTCTCATATTTCTTCAAGCAGACCTCTGCCAGAAAAATGCAGTCACATGCCTTGTGCATGATACCCATTGTTGTAATCAATGCATTCAATTTGATCAGGTTGTGATAATCCAATTTCCAATTGAACCCCAAGTGCGCCAGTGGTTTAGATTTGACATCTTGTAACTGGTTGAGATTGACAGACAGAGAGGGGGCGAACATTGACATTTAAGATATATTAAGCTTCACCATAAGAATAATATGTCTGACCCCAAACATTTGACTTATCCTTCCTTACAACCTTCTCAGAAACTATTGGGGAAAGTTTAATGACCGTGTCTATATCATATTTATATTATGGATAGTTGATACAATCAATAATAGCTGCTTATTTATGGATTGAAATTTTCAGTAAAGTACATTAGCACAGTCTGTCCTGAACAGTGCAATATTCAGGGGAGCCTTATGCAAATTAAACAATTGGCAATGTGTTATTGCACAAAGAAATTCTAGTCCTCAAAAGATTAAATGAGTTATAGGGAAAAGTGCATTTTAAACACACACATATATATATATATATATACTGTATATATATACTGTATATATATATATATATATACAGTATATAGATATCTAAATAGCACTGTGTTGGCACTATATTGATTTTCACATACTGTATTGTACTTCATGCAAAGGCACCACCTATAGTTGTGAGGTCATAATCCTCTTTCAATGAGTTTGTTCCAGGACAAGGGAAGATTTAAACACATTGTGGTGATGACCTTCAACCAAAATATTTATCAAATACCATTCCAAGAGCAAAATTAGTAGTTAAATTAGTAATCTTATGGGATACCAAATAAATCAAAATTAATCTGTGATATTTTATACATTGTTCTTTTCCAGACCTCAGCATGTCTCTCAAGGACAGTTTGCCAAGATAAAGTTGCTTTTATGAATTTGAAACCCCATTGTTTGCATTTTAGGCACGCAATACAAGACTGACCTTCTTAAATGTGTGTGATAAAGTAGGAACATTCAAAAGAGAATTCCTTTGTTACTGTCAAGTTTAATGAATCTTGCTTTGAAATGACGAAAATGTTTCTATGAAAATACTTTTGAGGTGAAAAATTGCAACATATGAGGGGTTAACCATCCTTGCGAAAGTGCTGTGCTCTTGAAAAAAAATTGATATGTTAATTACTGACTGTTCCCAGAGAGAAGAAAATAATACAAGCAAAAAATACCAGATGCTTAGTTAGAAGTTAGATAGTTATGGTGGTGCATAAACATCGATTTACTAACTTTTTTTAAAAAGAAAAAGGGGTTTTAACAATCTTTGCTTTTGATTTAGCAGCTATAACTTTGAAACACCTCAAAACATTTCACAGGTAAATGTAGTAGCCATATTTGTCAGCAAACATGTTAGCCAATTTAAGTGCAGGAGGTCCCAGTGTATTGTTAATTTGATTTGACAGTGTCAGACATAAAGCAAAGGGACTGTGCCCTCAATCACCTTCTTACCCCATCCTCCCTGCCCTTCATCCTCCTAATTCCACCTTCCTCCTGTACAAATGTACTATAATCTGTTATTGTTATTGGAGAGTGGTGTAGATATAAATATATATATACACACATGTACCCTCAATTTTCTTTTTAATGCAACCATGTTGTATTTGCGTTCATTTTCTGCAGCGGAAAGTGCCTGTTTATTTGAAGTGTCTAGCACTCTTCTGGTTTCCAGATCATAGGAAGATTATGGAGACCGGCGCAGAAAAAAGCAGTGAGGTATAGTAGTTCCCCTTTTTGAGAGAGATGAGTTGTGTTTCATTGTTCCAATTTAGGTTAGACACCAGTAGGTATTTCTTTACATAGAAGGTAATGAACAGCTAGACCAGATGGTTAACACCACGACATTCAATTTTTTAAATAAAGAAACAGCTTGTTGTTTTACTGGGAAGGCAGTAGGCTTGATATTATGGAATGATGAGATCAAATGATCTGAAGGGACCTCTTCATCTGAACCAAGCTTAAGATGATAGATTTCTTTCATGGAAAAACGCTGGTCAGCTTTTACAATTGGAAATGCACACATAGATATTGTAGAACCTCTGTATACATTCAGCTTGTGGGTTTCGGGGAAAACTTGTCCTCAATTCTTTAAACAATTGGCAGTGACACATGAATCCAAGAAGCAGTTTGCTTGCAAGTTCCATATAGAGCAGACGGCATAGCGGGTTTGCTTTCTGAGATTGTTAAGTGTGTTTTGGTAATTTTCCAATGTAGTATAACCTTACTAAATATCAGCTGTGATTAATTCCTTTCATTTGTTTCTATCTCCCAATTCAAATTACTTGGCTGCGCATCTTATCATTGTTTAAGGGAACGTCTCTGGCTTGGTTTAGCTGCTGAATTTGCCTACACAACAAAGTTCACTTTCGTTTTGATTCAAATATATTCGGTAAAGTGCTTCAAGATGGTTCATTATCCATGAAATACACTATACAAATACAATACATTTCAACCTTTATGTTTAACATTTGATGTATGTAGTGAAGCTGGATGTCACATTTTTTGACTGGTTTGTGCCCATGTGTGAATCCTGTTGAAAGCTTTGGGAGTCTGGAAACGGAGAAAGGCGCAATCCAGTTACCGAGGAATGTGTGAAATGTCTGTCCCATATTTTTACTGTACTACATTGGATTACACTAAATCTTGCCACACAAAACAGGTCATATGGCTCAAATAGTCTTTCCCGGTGTTTCTACTCCATATCATTCTCCCCTTCTCCCATACTCCTCTATTCCTTTCTCCTTTGTGTATGCTATCCCGCATTACACCGTTACGAACTAATGTACTTTTGCTCATTTCACACATAGGAAGATCACCATGCATACTCGTACATTATGATACATTCCCTCAAACAAACAACAGATTTAAAGTAGCAACTTTCAATGCAATGCATTGAATGAAGCTCCAGTATTGATGCGAATATCATTCGAAGATCGTCAGGTTGTTGTAAGATCAGATCTATGTCGCATGGTCAGGATATAGCCAAAGTGTTGAAGAAGTTGCGCTTGGTAACTGAAGTGGTGAGTTCAAACCTTGCTTGTTTTATTTATGCTGAAAGAAGAGAGAACTGTGAGTTTCCACTCGGCTAACAGATGATTTGCAAACAAGGGTGTAAAGCGGCAGCCGTGCGACAGAGAAAATAAAATTATAATTATAATAATAATCTTCTCATTTGATATAGTGCCTTATCACCTCTCCGAGACATCTCAAAACGCTTCACAGAAATTGACCGTATATTTTGTGGATGAAACACAGCAGCCAATAACACATAGCAGTGTCCCACAAATAGTTGTGGTTTTTAAAAAAATGTAACAGTCTAAGAAAGGCGTTAGAGTATGGTCCCCAAAATGGGACAGTTGGCATAGACAAAATTAGTTTATTTAAGAGGGAAGAAGTGTAAGTGAGATGAGCGCTGAGCAATGTTTGGTACAGATTCAATGGCGACAATAGAGAATGCCACCTGTGGATTTTACTAATTTCTACAAGGAAGACAAATTCAAACATTTTGTAAAACTGCTTCCCAGATTGTTAATTGAGAAGTAATACTTGTTTTGGCATATAAATTCACAGCAAATTGTTTTTTAAAGCCAATATTCACACCACTGGGCTATCAAAACTTTCACAGCAAACCCAATTTGGAACTTACACTTATCATACAGGTATCATGCTGACTTCTTGCACCACATTATTTTCTCTGCCTCAAATCTGAAACCGTCCCTGTTTCAGCCGATCCCAACTTGAATTCTAAATTAACCTGAGCATTCATCTCCACGCAGTCCATATGTACAGCAAATGCTCCTACCATCAAAATGTTTCACATTGGTAGGATTTACAGCCAATGTCACAAACTAGTATAATTAACTACATGGAATATTTAAACTCTTGCTGTGAAATATTATTTGTCCCACTTTACTATATTCCCTTCCCGCCCCGGCCCTCCCCACACACAAACTCTACCCCTCACCCCTTGTGTAGCAACTGTCTGAAATGTATCAAAACATGCCTGCTATCAAAAAGGTGGCAGGAAGGAGTAAGTAATTAGCAAGTTCACTGAGGTTGTGGCAAAAAAATGAACTACAATATCACAGTAGTTTTTCATGTAAGCCTTTCACAGGGCTAATCTGCGAGGCCCCAGACTGTACTTTAATTGCTTGTGACCCAAGCAGAGATATTAAGGAACAGCCTGCCATAAAATTAAAGCTGCCGGAAGTTCAAAACCGATCTTGCCATCTTGATGGAACAACAAAGGACATACATTATTACTGTTGAAAGCTTAGTTATTGCTGGATCACTGTATTTTGGAAAAGGACTTCAGTATCTATTTCTTTAACTGTGAGTCTGAATTGCAACCAAGCAAATTTGATAGTAATCTTGGCGCATGATATCAGTTTTAAACGGAGTGTCTGTCTGCTTCAGCACGAGGCAAATCTTGAGGGTTTTGATTGTAGGTAAAATGTTGAAGGAAAGAATAGTACTGAAGTGGTTTTGTTGTGTATTATATGTCAACCCACAAGGATTAGCCACAAATACTTCATAAATTGAAATGGAAGACAACTAGCTTCATCACTGTTTAAAAGCAAATGAGGAATTCAGGGAATTCAGCCGTCCGCCCTGCCAGCATTCCTAGGGCTCTGTGGTATGGTCTTGTTGCGAGGCTTGTCTCTACTACCAGTGACGTGTGAGAAATCTGTCAAAAGATTCTTGAAATTACATGTACAGTGTCATTTTCTTGCGATTTCCACCAGCAGTGCAAGAAGTTGTCGAAGTTGGAAGTGCGTGTTGGATGTGAAAGGGTGCGAGAGTTCAATTCTGTTTGATCTAGCGCATTAGCATGTCGGCTGACTCATAGAGCATGTCACTGGATTCTTACTATCAAGTGTAGTAGTTGAGTATTCTCTAGGCAAACCGAGGCAATTATTTTGCACAGCAATATCCCACAACCAGCCATGAAGTGAATGACCAATTCTATCCGAGAGAGTGTTAGTCAGGACCCTGGGAGAGAAGTTCCCTATTTTACCAAGTAGTGCCATGGAATCTTTAATGATCAATGCTACATCCAAGGATGCCAGATTGGGTTATAAAAAAACAGAAGGCCTTTAGGGGCCTGAATACTAAATGGTACTGTATTTGAATTTGCATGGCATTTACATGTACCCAATTTTGGTTAAATCCGTCCATGTAGTTCTCTTCCTAATGTTGTCAAGCGGATAAACAGATAGAAATGCCAGTTCCATTGCCAGTGAGAGTGATTTGAGTATGTGAAGGACAAAGGGCTTGTAGATGTCGCAAAAGATTTCAACTGTTTGGAGTGTCATTTCAACTCAATGCAATACAACACAAAATTACATTTATAAAGCAACTTTTACGCCCAAAGTAGCTGAACAATCAGGGATTACAACCAAAATAGGGGATGGAGGAGGGGTGGGTGAGAGTGGTTGGCACCAGGGACGGTGGATGGCAGAGTGGGTAGAAGGGTGGCTGAAGGCATGGTTGAAGAGGAGCGTCTTGAGGTGTCCTTGAAGAAGGTACAGGAGGGAGTTGGTGAAGGGAATGTGGGATGGAGTTCCAGAAGGTGGAGGCAGAGAGGCTGAAGGCCCAACTGCTGAACGGGTGGGGAACATTAGCTGGAGCCTGCTGAGCAGATGGAGCATACAGGTTGATGAGGAGTTAGCAGGTCAGGTAGGTTGTGGAGGGACTTGAAGCCGAGGACAAGGATTTTGAACTTGATCTTCTGAGGGTTACAGAGCCAGTGGACCCAGGCAGGGGGGGTCTGATGGGCTCACAGAGGCTGGTGTGGGAAAGGACACGAACTGCAGAGATCTGCATGATGTTCTATCCTATTTAATTAAATGCTACCAATATGGACAAAACACTTTGGAAAAACAATAGTAAATGTTTGACTCCTGACAACCGATAGAGAAAGGAAACCTCCAGACTCCAAGCTTAATACAGGGAACACTGAATGGACAAGATCACAAGAGAACAACACTCACAAACCACAAATTCCATGTGTTAAAGTTTGACACACAAAAAAAACTTGGGCCACCACTGTCCAGACTCCTTATTCTTAAATAAAACCATAATTTAGTAGCCAGTCTCTTTTAAGAACTGATAGAAAAAAAAACTATTTCAAAGTCAAGAGAGAATTCAACCATCTGCCAAATTCTGGACCCATTAAGAATGCTACATAAATAAAGTAAATCTAGACCCAGGTGGAATTTCTCCATAGTTTTCACTTGAATCAGCTATAAATACAGGGCAGGTCCTCAGCTACAGTGAAAATGGGGTTGACAAGCCCTTCTGACACTATCAATAATTCAGCTTATGTGAGGCGTAACCTTGGCTGGAGTCAAAGTTTATTTTCTGTTGATGCTGTTTTGTGTAACTGGAATGAGCAGGGCTGGAAAAGACCCAAACTCCTGCATCACTCTTTCTCTCTCATACCTCTCAACCCATTTCCTTGCCAAATTCTATAATAAATGCTTCTTAAATTTGCTGCAGAAATCTGCCTTCTGAGCTTGAGTGCCTGCCTGTAGACTAAGCAAAATGTATCATTATGGGTTCTGTTCAGCTATACCCATTTTGCAGCCTGTTCTGATTAATGTTCACTAAATTGGCAATCAAACTATATTTAAAAGCAAAAATATTGGATTTCTGTTTATGCAGTGTGATAAAAGTTAAAGATAAGCCATGAAGCCATGCAATTTCAATGTATTTTTCTCATAATATAGGCCAACTTTGTGGTAGCGCTCTAGTCAGTTGTACAAAGCTTTTTAAGACGTCCTACCAACAAAAAAAATTGTCATGTAAATGTAAATCTTAATTGCACTATATTACTTGCTATGTTGGCTTGATGCTACCTTGTAAAATTACCTTTAATTTCTGTATCAAAGTAAACATTGGAAGGACAGTTGGGGTGTTTAGCTAAATAGTGATGATCACGATGAAGATATAGGCTTAAGCGCATATTCTGAGGAGCAATGCTCTTTACAAAGCATTATGCTTTGGCTTTAAGCTTCCATTAATGGATTATGATCACTGGAAACATTCCATGGCTTACATTATTAACGTATTGATTTTGTGAGGATTAAAAGGAGAGGGCGCGAAAGGTAATTTCAAAATGCCTGAGGTTTGCTTACTTTCTACACGAACAATAAATTATTTGTGATTGACCATCTACTACACCGCACTCTTTTCAGAACATATTTAATAGCTCTAATGCTATTATCCTAACTGGAGTTTATTGAGCTTTGGCTGGGTCATATTGCGAATAAAGAATGGCCCTTTTGGCATATACTGTATACTGTTATACAGTAAACCTCATATAAGTCATATCATTTGGGACCATATATTTAAAATGACTTATGCAAAGAACAAGTCTTGCCAAACATGCATAGAATATAATAATCTCCTGGGCAGCTGTACAACTTAGTCAATTATCCAATTATAGAGATCAGACCTATGCGAGTGTTATTTGAGATAGGCAGTCAAGGTGGTAATGTATTTGCTGGGTGTAAGGAACTGTTTGCTTTTTGTCTATAAATTGTATGCAGCATTTTTCCAGGATCACACTGTTAAAAAGCACTCTGGCAGCAGTGAGCCATGCGGTTACACAGTGCCTTACATCCGAGGCCATTGCTTCTAAATATCGATATCCCTCCTCTTCTTGACATCGAGCAGAAAATCGCTTATCATCTTCCAAATCTCATCAGAGCGGGAATCCACGATTCGATGGCAGATTCCACGACTCTGAGAAACAACTTGAAGGAAAGGTGCGCAACTTTACATGAGGTTACATATAAAGTCACAGTACTGCTGTGGTGAGCACAGAACTATAACTCAATTGAAAGCTTTCTTGTGGCGGGTGTGTCTAATGATAGTTAGACACAACCGCCACAAGAGAGGTTTTATGACAACAACAATATTTGTATAGTGCCTTTCGAGTCGGGAGGACCCCCCAAGGACTGGAAAGCTAGAGATCTATGCCCGAGTTCGTGGTTGGGATCAGGAGCAATGGATGGCAGGGAGGGTAAGGATAGGAGGGTGGCTGAACGCACACTCGAAGAGGAGAGTCTTGAGATGGATTTTGAAGGAGGCATGGGAGGGGGCAAAGCGGAGATTCCATCAGCTGTGGTACATTCTGCAACACGGATTCAAGCTCGGAAGAAGAAAAGTGAACAGAATGTCGTCTGCACAACACCTACATATACAGTAATATGCTAATTTACAGATGATTACACAGTTCTGTAGCGTCTGTCGTATTCCTGTGGAATCCTCTCACCGTGGCCTGTATACACAGAACATATTGCTGTATGATGAAAACAAGCTACATGTCAAGGTTGCGCTTGTATATAAACACAAATGAATATGAGTACTTCTTGCATGCTCAGTCCCTGCCGGATAAGTCCCACTGTGCCCTCTGTCAGAAAACTAACTTGCAATAGCATCGGGCGTAAGCAGCATCGATATCAGGAACATTGTGACAGCTTCTGTACACACCTCACAATAATAATAACAAGAATCCTTGCAATGGATATAGAGTAAAAAAAAGTCTCAAAATACTTCACAGATGTTACTGTGAAGTATAGTGATACATCTGTAGGTGAATTTAATAACCCTGGCATTTGATATAGCCTTATCATGTCTTTGAGACGTCTTAAAACACTTCACTTTATACTCTCAAGTGAATTGACTGTATTTGGGGGGAGAAACTAGGTTGTTGGACAGAATCCTTGGAGGTATTGCTTCTATAATA
The DNA here is from genome assembly GCA_035084275.1 of Hydrolagus colliei. Lineage (NCBI taxonomy): Eukaryota > Metazoa > Chordata > Chondrichthyes > Chimaeriformes > Chimaeridae > Hydrolagus > Hydrolagus colliei. The sequence goes on along the minus strand of CM068747.1, from coordinate 15,535,717 downwards.
ATCCTTGTATTTGATTTGTGCTTTTCACATCTTCCAAATGTCTCAAAATGCTTCACAGAATATATTGTAAAGTGTAGTGACTGTATATTTGTGGGCAAAATGTGATAGCCTATTGCGCACAGTAGTGTCCCACAAACAGTCGTAGATTAAATGACCAATTTTTTTAAAGAAATTATCAACCCCAGAAAAGAGATCTGCCAATTGACAAACAATAGGGTTCCTACTTACTGCTAAATAAACAGAGGCACGTGGAGTAAGGAAACTTGCCCAAGGTTTCGCCCTGCTGGGAATCAAACCCAGGTCTCTCTTGCAAGGCAAGTGTTCTAACCACTGAGCTACAGGACTCCACAACTTTTTTTTTTTGAATAGTGCAATGTGATCTTTGATGTCCACCTGAATAAACAGACAGTACCTCAGTTTAATGTCTCATTCAAAAGATGGCACCTCTAACATTGCAGCACACCCCCAGCACTGTGCTGAAGGGTCAGTCTAGAATATGCATTCTAAGTTCTGATATAGCTTGAGCTCACATCCTACTGACATAGAGGTGAGAGGGCCAATAATTGAGTCATTGCTGACACATGACATAGAGTAGGAAGAAAAAGAAAGTGCAAGGAGCAATAAAATCACCAATCATTGACAGGTCTACCAGTCTAGTAATTGTCAGAATTATTTTATGGTTTAAGATAAAATTTAGTTTGAAAATATCTGGAGATTTTCCAACAACATTTTGCTTCTGGTCTTAGAACGTTAGAACTTTGCAAATTTGTCATTCAAGATTCACTGTCTTTGAATCAGCACAATGAATCTGGTAATTTAATTTTTTTTATTCAAACAGTACGGAAATGTTCAAACGCAACCATTTCTGGTAACCTTTGTTCACCATAGCAAAATAGACACAACACGGATATTATTTTTATATTTTCAAATGTCTCCATTTACCCAAATGATCTGAAGGAAATAATTTAGATTTTTATAGAGGCTTCTCACAGTGAAACATCCAAAAACATTTCATAAGTGATTGCCTTTAAGTGCAGTGATTGCTTTGGTTACAAATGTGACAGTCATTAGGACTAGCAAGGTCTCACAAAACAGGCATGAGGTGAATGATCAATTCATCTGGAAGATTGATGGCCAGGCTACCAATACAGAAACTCCTTTTTCTTTCCAAATGGAATCACAGGATCTGTTTTCTCATATCATCCTTACGCACCATTCATGTACAATATGGGCATTCATCCTACAAGACGCACAGTCACTAAACTTCACAGTTAATCCCCTAAAGTGCTTTGCACTGTCCTCCTATATGTCCTCCAATATAATTGAGGTATTATATCAAATGCAAGTATTTTTATTATTAGATGACACAACTACTCTTGAACATGTGGCACTTTGCCACACTTCTTAGCTTTGATTATCCCCCACCCCCACCTGCTATAATAATTTATTTAAAGTGAATGAATAATCTCTTCAAATAAATAATAATTTGGTCACTCAATCTACGAGTGTTTGTGGGACGCTGCTGTGCGCAATTGGCTGCCGCGTTTTGCCCACAAATTATACAGTCAATTCGCTTTACAGGCACAAGCAGTGTTCCCAGTTTTGTATGTTATAAAGAAAACTCCTGTGGTCCTATGTTCTCTTCTCTCTGACACAATGTAGTTATAGTTAAGCAATAATGGACGACTGTCTGTGCTAGACTGAGGAATTGAGGATAGTTAAGTTAACCTGAAGGATAAGGCCACAAGCCAAGACTTTCAATCAACCTGCTAGTTTGAAGCTCCCTGCACAGTGCCGGTGGACTCAGTTATTATTATTTGATCACAGTCACATTATTTCTATGGTTCTACTTGTTTTTTTGCTACTTGCTTTCCAGCTTTCGGGGACTACAAACTGATCATAAACAGTAGCAGAAAACTCTCCACTGTCAGTGAGATGGCCAAGGGCTGTTATATTGGTTAATGCCTTGTCATGCGTTAGAGCATCACATAAAGGTACCCTCAATTGGGCCTGAGTTTCCTTAATCGAATTTGAACACATGATGTCTGGTCAGTCAAAAGACTGTATTTTCAGTGTCTTACAATGAACCTTGAATAATCGGTTGCAATCATTGCGAACTGCACAAATCTGTTCCTTTCAAAATCAAATTTTTTCTATTAACTGATGCAAAGTTATGATTTGGAAGGATTTTTTGTTGTGCTTGTCGACTTGTGATGAAGTTGTTATGTGACTGAATGCCTCACTATATGCACCCAGCGTTAGCATCAGGCACTCCCAAGGTCAGGAATAACGCAGGTTAGAGACAGAGTGATGTTAGTTCTATGCAACACAACCCCATTGTCCTAAGGATGCTCTTACACCAAGTTCCATTTCTCAAACCAACCTCACCGAGTAAAATTGTCAACTTGGTGCCGATCTATGATTACTTTGTGCAGTGCCTCCATCAGCCACTGGGAACTCAATTGAAACAGTCGGAACTGGAATTGCATGCAGGAGCCGTACACCCAAAGGAAATTGTTATCCCATCAGACTAAGTCGGATTTGAACCTAGGTCCCAACGATGGAAGAGCGTGTGGAACCTCCCTGCGCAATGCTTGCAAAATTCTGCGAAATAAATGAGTTTGTGTTCATCATTTATTTATGTGAATTACTGGCTGATTTTGTGTTAATTTTCATAAGTTATTATTTTTATTTAACCCTCAAGTCATAGAGGGGAAAATGCAGTGTGCGATTACTGCGTTATAAGTATTACACGTCCCCATTTTAGTTTCAAAGAATCTGTATTGACAAACAACAAGTCTGAGAAATAGAGAAGAAACCAATGGAATAGAAAAACTTACGGTTGCAATTAGATGTCAATTAGATGAAATAAATGACTATTTTTCGACAGAGGAATACAAGTGGTGAATTCCTGTTAATTACATATTACAGGAAGTGACATCAGCAGTGATCTGACCACCTGGAAATTTACAACTTTTTAGTGTTTCACTTATAATATGGCATTGATCTGTCAGACCCAGCCAACTGCACTATAATGAGATTCTCCTTTTAGTTAATGGCAGTTTGTGTACTAGGGGGTTTCATTTCCATAATCTGTATACAGTAAACATTTGGTAACTTTGAACTAGAGTTATTATGGGAGCATGTTGAGCAAATATACGCAAAAGACATTTCAATGAAATGTGAGTAAATTTGCAGCTAATTTAGTTTAACCCTCTTCCACATAGAAGCACTAAAAACGACCTGCACACAATTACTGTAACCAATCGTAGGTGTATCTCAGAGATGCATATCAATTCCGACTATGCAGGATTATAACCTAGTGTAGCATTCTTGCAGCGAAATCTGATTTGCCTCAAAAGCATTGTAGTATGTGGGGAGTTTGCACTGTGCCATGTACTGACTGGGATTGCGGTAAACAGTCTATTCCAATACGACGTTGCAGTGGGTTTGATTCACTGATTTCTCAGACTGAAAATCTAAAGCATGTTAGTTGCATTCCCCCCACTCCAACCCCCAACCCTCACGTTCCAAACCTGAAGCTTTGAGCACGGATTACCAATTTTTATTATAAATCCTCAGGCCGACTTGACTGCCACTTGGAACTAATGCCTTTCAGAAGCTTAATCAGCATAAAACCGGGGTTGTGCTGTGTTTTACAGGCTACATTAGACCACAAACTGAAATAAATCTGCCTTCCACAACATAGTCAGTTATTCGGGGAATTAGAGCATCTGAAATTGGTAAGCAAAACTCAAATCAAGCATTGGTTTCCTACAAGCAGTGATTGAGATGTACTATCACTCAATTCATGACTGTTTGTGAAACACTGCTTTGTGCAATAGGCTGGCGCCGTACAGTATATCTTCTGAAGCACTTTAAGACGTCTTGGTGATGTGATAATAATCCTTGTATTTGATATAGCACCTCATCACGTCTTCAAGAGGTCTCAAAGCACTTCACAGAATAAACTGAATTGACTGAAAATTTTTACGGGCAAAACACGGACAAAAGAATTGCGCACAGCAACGTCTCAGAAATAGTTGTGGATTGAAGGACCAATATTTTTTGAAGGAGAAGGCACTATATCAAATGCAAGGACTATTATTGTTAACTCTGCAATCACCTCATGCCCTCGCATTTTGCTAATCATCTATCATTGACCCATTGCTTCAATTTAATAAATACAGTTGATAAAACTGGGCAACAAAAAATAGAGGCAGCTCAGCTGAGAATGCACAATATAACTGGAGTAGTTCCATTCAATCTGCCCATGTAGATCCTAAACACTGAGCTTGGATTACACTCCAAGTCTGGGTATAACTATAGCATTAGAGATTCAGACAGCGTGCAGACAGAGATTAAGTGATTTATGACTGGAGTTACCTATTTCCATTTATCTACGAGCTGCATTCCACTGCTCTTTACTGAATAAGAAATGTGAGATTAGCATTCATAAATTCACTGTAAATGGGCACTAATTTGATTACAGTAGAAGTGTTAGTCCATTCAGTTAGATGGTAAGTCAATTGGGACGCCAAAACTTTTTCAATTCAAGCAGATAACAAAATCTAGATTAAGAGGCTTTCGATCAAAAAATCAAAATCCTGATTAAAACTAGATTATTTCTTAAGTAAAGATGGACTCCCTCACACAGGGGATAGTCTGAGGGAGCAGTCTCATTATTATTATAGGTGTGTTTTATTTTCATCTTGAACTGATCAAATTTTTTGTTCCCGGTTCATAGGTGCTACAGAAACCCCAAATCCCATCCTTGTTTTAGCCTGTAAAACAATTGGGCTGAAATTACAGTCAGCCTCACACATAGCAACTTTGGTGTGCGATTGAAATGGAGGTATGCAAATAACAATCAACATCAAAGGCATCTAAAATTTCACCCCACGTGTTGTCTGATGGTGGAGACTTGTGGAAAAACCTTCAATTCAGCTTCAGCCTGGAAGTCAGTTCATTTTAAGAAAAAAAACATTCAACTTGAGACCAAATTGAATCAGCTTTGTTTTCAAGTGAAGATCAGCCTGGCAAACATACTCACCACCGAAGATTCTGATAGACTCTTCCCATTAGACGCTCACCATGCATCAACCACGGAATATGGAGTCCCTTAGTGTTGTGGTTGGTGCACTGAACTCGCGAGTGAGAGGACCTGGTTTCTACTCCATGGTCAAACAAAACCTTGGGCATGTTTTCTTACTTCACATGCTTTGGTTTACCTAGCAGTAAGCAAGTACCCAGTTGTTAGTCAATTGATGGATCGCTTTCCGGGGGAAATAATACCTCAAAAAACAACTTGGTACTCAATCCACAATTGTTTGAAGGATTTTGGTATACGCAATTAGCTGCTGCATTTCACCCACATAACACACAATCAATTCACTTGACAATATATTCTGTGAAACGCTTTCAGACGTTTGAATAACATGATAAGGTGCTATATCAAATGCAAAGATTATTACATTATTATATTATTTTATCCGTTCGTGAATACTAAGATTGTTTTGTTGATTTGATGTTAGAAATCAAGGGGTAGATCATACAAATGTAAGAAACATATGATAGATCCTCATGGGAGGGAGCAGGAGTACCTGAGGTGAGTGTGTGTTCTCTGAAGGAGAGACACCCCTTTTGCACAATCACAAGAAAGGAGATTGATCACCTGCATTTTATTTCTTGAGAGTTGATTTTTCAATAGAACTGTCTTGTTCACACATACTTCAAAGACCAGCAAGCAGATGCAGAACCTTTATTGACTGCACAAAAAGTACACAGCGAATATTGCAAAGCAGTTAAGAATATCAACAAGGTAATGAACACCCCGTATACACTGGAAAAACAAAGCCCCTAATACCGTTTTACCAGTCACTTGGACAATACAATCCATTTATTAATGTCATAATGCTTGTAATGCAGACTAGTTCTGAATTACATTAGGTCTTCAAGAATGAAGAGCTCACATGAATAAAACTCGATATTATTGAACGATTTCAAAAACTCTTGAGTCATATATGGCAAAGAAGACATTAACTAAACCATGGAAATCTAAAAACTTGTCTGTATTTTCATGTGATTTTCAATCAGAATTCTTTTGTCAGCTGGGTGTCTAACACACACAGAAGCCCATTCCCATGCTTAAGCGTATCCAAATCAAACTGAGAATTCCATGCATGGTAATAATTATCCTTGCATTTGATATATAGCGTTTTTCACATTTTCTAGACGTCTCAAAGCACTTCACAAAGTATACTGTAAAGTGAATTGACTGTAGGTCTGTGGGTGAAACGTGGCAGTCAATTGCACACAATAGTGTCCTACGCAGTCGTGGATTGGAGAGACCAATTTTTTTTTAGGGATTATTATGTGTATGAAGTAAAGAAACGTGCTCAAGGTTTCACCGTGCTGGTCGTGGAACCTTGGTGGTCTCTCGCTTGTCAGGCAGATGTTAAACATCCCATGGCACTATTTGAAAATAGAAGCAAGTCTTTGCCAATCACATTGCAAACAATCAACCCAACAAAATTGTTTTTCTCACCATGGTTGCTCACAGAACATTGCTGTGTGTGTGAAAATTGGCTTCTGATTTGTCTACAAATACAAAGTCACTTTGTACACTTTACAGTAGTAGTAATAATAATAATCCTTGCATTTGATAAAGCACTTTTCACATTTTCTAGATGTCTCAAAGCTCTTCACAGTGTAAAGTGAATTGACTGTATATTTGTGGGGAAAAATGGTACTGTACTATACTTTGAAGCACTTTGAGATGTCTCGACCATGGGATAAAGTGCTATATCAAATGCAAAGGCTTTTATTGTATATGGATGTAATGTGCTGGATGCATATCATTTACTAAATTATGATATTCTATTGTAAATAAGCGTTTAACACTATTTGTGGCAACATCCTGTGAAAGATCAAATTGGGGAATCCCAGTCCACAGAAGTGCAGTCCACCTGTCTCTGTTGCCCAGTCTACCACCTCTGACCACATAGAATCATAGAATTTTATGGCAAAAAGGAGGCCATTCGGCCCAATTAGTCTGTGCCGGCTCTTTAAAAAGAGCAACTCAATCCCACTGCCCAGCTCTCACCCCATAACCTAACAGACCTGTTCTCCCTAAATAAAGATCTAATTCTCTTTTAAAAGTTGTTATCGAATCGGCCTCCACCACCTTTTCAGGCAATGCATTCCAGATTCGAACAACCCGTTAAGTGAAAACATTTCTCCTCAGCTCCCCTCTACTTTGTTTTGAAACTATTTTATGTCTATGACCACGAGTCACAGATTCACCCACCAGTGAAAACAGTTTTTCCTTAATCACCCTTATTGACCCTGTCGAATCCCCACGTGTAGCTCTCAGCATTGCAGTCACTGGGGAAGTCTAAGTCTAACAGCAGCAACAGATCAAATGTTTCACTTGTTCGAATGATAACACCCCAAAATGTATGTAACTTTTGTTGCATTGACACACCTGAATGGAGCAATTAGTCACTTATCACTGCTTGATATTAAATTCACACTTGATGCAATGATTGCAGCAATATTTACTATGATAAATAATACACAACTTTATTCTCTATTATCCGATTGGTTCTATTATAACATTGTGTAGAATATTAGCCTTATGGAGTGATTACAATAGTCTAATTGAAGCTTTATGTGGCATTGAAAATAGTTAACGAAACTCCTCAATCATGATTAGAGTCACATTAACTGCCTTGTGTTTGTTATCATTATTTTAATTTTATGTGAAGTTTTATTCAATTTTAGGTCTGTTTTTTGTGCTAACTGTGACTGCCAATGCCAATGGCAACTGTCAGTGCAGTCCATATCATTGATGCGTGATGATGCTCACACAACAGAGACTAACAATTGCGATATTATTACTATAAATTGATCGAGAAATCATTTGCAGATGACTAACAGGAGTTTCTGTATTCGCTTCATACATCAAAATTATAGATAAGTCAGAAGGAGTTAAAAGCAGCAACACAAGGGAACTGTTTAGACAATTTCCATAAATCACTCAGGCTTGCCTTCCTTGATCTCATCTGAGACTCTCATTGGAATTAATACCTTGTGATTCTATCCCACCTTCCTATTGTTTCTGTGAGCATTTTGAATCACACCCAAGAACAGGTTTGAGCTGGCGAGATTGACAACACTGTGGAAACCTATAAGATATCCCTTTAGAAATGAATAATTGAAATCATATTTGAGATCACTTCACCGTCAAGCTCAAAGTCATTTGCATGTAATCAATGGTAACGAATGTGTAATTGGCCCTCAAAAATATCGATCACATCTCTCACCCTGACGTTGTTAATAGGTGACTGAAGCACATTTGTTGACTTCACACTTTTAATAATATCAGTAAGGTAATGGGAGAGGGAAGCATTAGAATGCAATTACACTCAGCTAAAGCACACAGGCAATGGACAGCGAGGCTTGCTTTATGCAAGTGCAGAGGCAGAGCCCATCTGATTCTGCGCAGATCACAGCCTTTCGAAACAGCAGTAATCATGCACGGGATGAAAAGACTGATTTTAGAGGAATTAGCATGATAAGCGAGAACACAAAATCAATCCCCATCCTTGTGAGGATGGCTCTGATTGCTTTGAACTGTCAAAAAATGGCAGAATCAAATATAAAGTGCTTGAGGTTACAGGAATGATTTGTTCAAGAAGAGATCGCTTGAGCAATTGACACAGCTCTTGAGACAATAATTGGGTTATCAAAGAGAAAACAGTTCAAGTACCACAGGGGTGAAGGCTTATTTGCATTGCATTTTCATACAGCCAGGCACACCTCCATTTTTTAAGCATAAAATATATATGCCAAGGCTTAGTGCAGGCATAGAATTACATGATTATCAGATGATACTTTGCTGCCTGCCAATTTCACAGTTTGGTAATAGCACTAACAATACAAAAAGATTCATGACCCACTTTATTTGCTTGCAGTGGACAAACAAAGGGGACAAAGAACAGGAGGGCAGATCTTTTTTTTCATCTGCTTTACATAATGGGAGACTGTTTAGTTCTTTCTGGATAAGTGGCAATCGGGTGGCCAAAGACTGACGCCAGAAAATCAAGCCGTGCTCGTGGGGATATCTTATCTTTGATGGCAAAAACAAGATGAAAAACCATTAAAATGACGCTTTGTCTGTGATTAAAAACAATTGCTACATACATCTGTGAAAATTGTCAAAATAAAATCTGTCGGTGAACCATTTCCCTGAAATGTGACTTTTAAACTCATGCAGTTGTATGGATCGTGCGTTCGTACAAACAGAGAAAAATAAAAGATTTGAGTCAGTGGATGAACCAATACGAGGGGCTATGGCTTAGTTAATGTTTTTTTTCATGATTTTAGGAGTATCTGGAACAAGTGCCTCGATGCTCCATATGCCACAGCGTCTCAGCAGTTAGAATCTATGTCAAGTTACTTTGTGTGCCTGAGGAGAACTCTGTCTGTGTTGGAGGATTACAATCAAGCTGTAAAACGCTTCAATGGTTTTATAGGCTTTTAACCAAAATCATAGAGCTGAAGGAATGTTTACATGTTGGTGCCTTTTGACATATGCTCATAGCTGACTTTTGAAAATGGTGTACACATGTGTATTCTACTGCAATCTTTCTGAGATGAAATCACATTCTAGACTAATAAAATATATAATAATAATACTTACACTTGATATAGCACCTTATCACACAAGAGGAATGTCTCAAATTCACAGGATTTACTGTGACGTGCAGTGATTGCATTTGTAGGTAAAAAAAACAGCAGCCAACTTGCATACAGCAAAGTCCCACGAATAGTCAATTGAATGGCCAATTTTATCTGGAGAATTATTGGTCAGTGACAGGGAAAAAATTCCCTTCGCATTTGAGTTATTGCCATGGAGTCCTATAGCTCAGTGCAGAGAGCGTTTGCCTTACAAGTGTGAGGCCTGTGTTCGAATCCAGGCAGGATAAAACCTTGGGCAAGTTTCTGTACTCCATATGCCGAATGATAATCCCTCAAAAAAAATTGGTCATTTCCATCCACGACTGTTTGTGGGGCACTGCACAATTAGCTGCCGCATTTCGTCCACAAATATACAGTCAATTTACTTTACAATATATTCTGTGAAGCGCTTTGAGACGTCTAGAAGACAGGAAAAGCACTACATCAAATGCAAGGATTATTATTATTGCTATTATTGTCAGTATTATTACAATGAGGTCTTTGATATCTACCTGAACAGGCAGATTCAGTTTAACATCTCATCCAAAGGATAACACCTCTGACAATGCCCCCAGCATTGTGTTGGAGTGGCAGCCCGGATACTCAGTAAGGTAATGGGAGAGGGAAGACTCATCTTAGACAAGATAGCTTACATGCATTACAGTGAACAAATGCAGTTTCTTGAGAAATTATTTTCAAAATGTATCAGTTGGCTTATTTTTACCAAGTTGAGTCAATTTATGTTAATCATATCACATAGTCCCTTATATACATTAAAATGTTGAGATGAAAACTGATTGCTCAACAGTAGAATATTAATTGATGTCAAATGAAGTGATTGTTAAATCGATCAGTGAGGTGACATATTTATTCGTAGAGAGCTGAATAGGAGGCAATGATCTCTTTCAGCTTGCTTGCTCGATTTATGAAGGATTTTTAAAATGAAGACGAAAATCATTTGAAGAAGTAGGTAGAGGTGGGAGGGGGATTGGTCCTGATTGTCAGCCAGCAGTGTTCATGTCCACTCCCATATCTAGCCTCCCAGAGAGATTCAGAATGAACAGCGACTCAATTTCAGATGCTCCATCCTCTCCACTTCCCATCCCCCTCGACCCGCACCTCCCCACCACCACCCACTCTCCACCCTTCCAAATAAAATTACAGTAAAGGTTTTGGTGCATAAAAGTGCTAACAGTGGATGGATTAAAGGTTATATGAACAACGAATGTCATCTTCAAAACAAATTGCTATAAGAAAAGGCTAATGAACAATGTAGTTTGGTGGAAGCTGCAGGGTCACTAAATAATTGGTGGAGCAGGCCAAAATCTTGCCGACGCCTATACAGTATGGAGAAGATGTATTCTGCAGCATTACTTTGTACTGCAGTCGGTGCAGTTTTTAGATTATTAATTTTGGAAATGTCAGTCTGTGAAGAAATGGTACAGATTAACTCCAAACACACCCCACCCGCCATATCCTCCCCCCACCCCCTCCTTGCCTTCTACCCCTATTCCCCCCCAGCCCCCAGCACAACACCATTTTGCAAACATGTGTCATTTCAAGAAGTCCACTTATTTTGTTATTTCATTCACTTGTATTTTGACGAACAATATTAGATTGAATCCTGGATATTTTTACTATGCAAATTGCAAATCTATGCAAAGGAAATTTCAATCATTTTACATGCTCGTCTGGCCAGAGGTTTTAAACAGCCCAGTAGTAAAATATTATGGTAAAGATAAACAGAGCCAAAGAGTGTGTTGTGGCAATAATAATAATAATAATCCTTGCATTTGATATAGTGCTTTTTCACATCTTATTGACGTCTCAAAGTGCTTCACAAAATGTACTGTAAAGTGAATTGATTGTATATTTGTGGGCGAAACACAGCAGCCAATTGCGCACAGCAGCATCCCCACAAACAGTCGTGGATTGAAATGACCAATTTTTATTATTGTGTGTTTTTTGACAGATTATTATTAGGCGTGTGGAGTAAAGAAACTTGCCCAAGGTTTCGCCCTGATCTGCCTGGAATCAAAAACAGGTCTCCTACTTGTAAGGCGACTGGGCGAGTGCTTTAACCATATGGTCAGAGAAGCGAGAGCATGATGGTGAGTTCTTCAGATGCTTACTGCCACAATTTTGTATCGATAACCTAGCTGGATCCAGTCAGTCATTGTTCTACACAAACGCACACTGATTTTCAGTTTAAAAATAAAATATGGAGGATATACGACCTGGGATTTCTAATTTTTAACGAGTAATCCGTATTTGTGCAAATGGGGCCCTCCTGTTATTCAGAAATACTGTTTGACTCTAACTCGCAAGAACTCTGCATCGACATGTTGTGGTCTATTTTAGGAGCAGTGTTCATACCGGGTGGTGGAATTTCTGTCGGGATTCCTTATTAAAGACTCCCTTTAGAAACTCGCAGAGATTCTGAATGGTGAATAAGCCATTTCAAGTTTCGGTGATTTTTATACGATACGGACAACCATTTGAAGACAACACCACATTGAAGTTGAAAGTGAATAAATCTCAGCCTTTGTAAATGCCATAGCTGTACAACTCAGCCCGTTGCATTTCCGACCGCTTTTCCTGAGAGTACTTTCATCGTGTTTATCCTCTCCTGTCATCTCAGACTCTGCCTGGCCTTCTTTTGGCTGGCGAGTACATTGGCAGAGCTCTGATGCCAATGTCATTCTGCTCACAGCCAACAGGAGACATGCTTGCTGCGAGGCAAGATGCAGTGTGTCACATTTCCCCCTCCCACCTCCCCCTTGCCAAGGGGAGATGGCTTCGCCACCACAAGGCTTCCCACCTAGTGACTCAAATGACAAGTGACAAAACTCATCCCAAGTGTGACTGACAGATTCAAGTGTCAGCCAGCCCGGGGACTGGAAACTCAGGTCCAGAAATGCTGCAAAGCAATGTGTCTTAACCACTAGGCTACCCGAATGGCAAAGTTGCTTTATTCTACCGAGGTGACCACCTTAAACGTGCATCTGCTGAGCGATTGAGTAATAGACTGCAAAAATTTTGGGAAATATGTTTGGATTGATATAAATATACTGCATTTTCAGTTATTACTTTTGTCATAAGATTGCTTGTACATGTCAAGGTTCATCTCCATCTATACGTTTTATCTCTGTAATGCCTCTGTCTGTTGCTACAGAGCCCTCTTGTTACACAATGAGAGACTAAGGATCTTCTTATGTTACGCATAGGGGAGCTAATGTTCCAAGGACATTCAATCAGATGGAGAGAAGCACCTTTGAATTCTAATAATATAATCCTCGCCTTATCATGTCGTTGAGGCATCTCAACGTACTTCACAGAATCTATCTTCTATACTAATAAAATGACAATGTCTGTCTGTCTGTCTGTCTGTCTGTCTGTGTGTGTGTGTCTGTGTGTCTGTCTGCCTGTCTGTCTGTCTGTCGGTCGGTATACGTTTCAAAAAGGATCTAAATAACTGATGAACAGGTACAGATAGTATATTATCTGGGGGGGGATTATTAGTGGGGGGAAACGGGCCAGCCCACTGTGAACAGCAGGGCCCCACAGTAGATTGAGTGACCAATTTTTGAAGAACATTACTGTTACTATTAAATTCTGCAAGACATATAACAATGTATCAAATGCAAGGATTATTATTATTATGATTATTTGTGCACTAGTCAGTTTCTTTGGCCTGTTATTCCCACCCGCACCACAAATTGCCACGGATCACATCTGCCATTTAAACCAAATATTCCAAAACAATTTGGGCAAAAAAAAACAACACTTGAGGTTGAACTGATCGTAATTGTTTTCGATTGTTTGATTTGTAAAGGAAGTGCTGAGAGGTGAATCTTTCTCCTCAGAGGTTGCATCATCAGGCAGCACTGTACATTAAAGCTGCTTGGAGCACAAAATAGGACACCTTCAAAAATAACTACCGTATATTAAATTCCTTGCAATGTATACAGCATAACACCCACAAAGCCATAACATTCTTAGAACAGATGGAAGATACATCGCAACATATTAAAAGCAGGAAGTAAACCTTCACACAAGTCAACAATCCCATAGGCAGTGTTCAACGTTACACCCTCAGCGTCTCGTTCAGATGCTAAAGGGTTTTCTGTCCTGTCACTGATCACAACATGAACATATCTAATGCACATTTGTAAAAGCTATATTGACTGGTCTCTCCGAGGACTCGTGAAGGAAAAGCATTGATTGAAATGAAGCTGAGCCATACAGTTCTTGAGGTCCTGGCTTTGATTCTCAGTCTGTGCAGACTCAGCTGACTCCAGGCAGCAATGTGAGTGTTACAATCCGCCTCAGTGTCCCATGCACAGTATCAACACCACGGCTTTGCATCGATTCACGGACCGAAGATAGAGGTAGCAAAGACGACGCAAAGGAGCCTACATCATGAATGATCATCATTTGTTTTTTGGAGGGGGCGGGTGGAGGGGGGGGATTGTTGGCCAAGACACCAGGGGAAACGCTGCGCGCTTTTCAAATAATGCCATGGGACCTTTAACATCCAACCGAACAGGCAGGCAGGACCTCAGTTTAACGTTTCAACCAAAGGACATTCAAAATGTCAAAGATCCCAAAACTGACACATTTTTAATGCATTTTTTTTTAGGGAGAGGAAATAACAAACATGTGCTTTTTTTTCTTGGCAGCCTGGCTCTGTAATGTGCAGATACCTCTCCAGTTAATATAATAATAATCCTTGCATCTGTTATAGTGCCTTATCAGGTTGTTGAAATGTCTTACGGTGCTTTATAGAATATACTGTAAAGTGTAGTGACTGCGTATTTTGTGGTTGTAACGTGGCAGCTAATTGCACACAGCCGTGTCCCCATAAACAGTCGTGAATTGAGTGACCAGATTAGTATTATTTTTTGGAGGGAGGGATTATTACCCCTCAGAAAAATGACCCACCAGTTGGCTAACAACGGGGGTCATACTTACTGCTAGGTAAACAGAGGATTGTGCGTGGTGTAAGAAAATTTGCGTAATGTTTTGCTCCGTCCGGGAATTGAATCCAGGTCCTCTAGCTCGCAAGGCGAGTGCTCTAAACATTACGCTACAGAACTGTAGTTCATTGTCCTGGATGGAGACACCGTGTAGGCTGATTTAATCCCCGTTCGGGTGTGTTTGTATCAATGGCCCTGAAAGCCAGCAGCAAAGTCACTGGTTTCAGCTGAACCAAACTTCCCCATGTATCAAAACATTTTTTTTAAAAAAGCCAAAGCTATCAGACAATCACCATGAATCCATACCCAAGGCCATAAGCAACACTTCCATATTTCATTAAAAAATAATATTTAAATCGATAAATTGACTGATTCACAAAAGCCCTAGTGATGATATAAAATGACACTTTGGCAGATTTAGATTGTCACCGCTCACTCCTGCAAATTCCTGGGAGGCAATATGAAATACAATACAAAATTACATCTGTAAAGCGCCTTTCACGTCAGGTGGACGTCTCAAGGCAACCATGTCTAAGATGACGCCCTAAAATCCATATAATGTATCTTTTTGAGCATTGTAAATAGATAGGCAAGGAATGCTCTGAGGAAATAGAAAAATATAAAAAATAATGCCCAGTTTTCATTTTCCTATGTGCAACATACAAAAAGCCCAAAGAGTTAATAGCCTCAATTCACTGTAAACAAAAATAATTCCCGTAATCTCAAACAGATCAAATCAACATTATGTCACAAACTCTCAAGACACAGAGAGGAAGAGAGAAATGAAATTGGGCCTTTTTTTTTGCTTGCGGTATCACCGCTTGCTGTACATCGTGACACAAAGTAACCTTGCACCATTTACACAAATTATATCTTTCGACCTGATTCACGTAATTCAGAAACGCTTAAGTGTGATTGTACTGCACTTCAAATTACTTCTAAACTTTTCTTTTTGAATTTAGTATTAAAAATCCTCTTCAGTTAATGAGCTGCCGTTTCTCCTGCAGGCAGAGAATGTCTGAAGAAGGTCATAAGTTTTATCGTGTAATCACCGAGCCACAGGAAAATGAAGAGCTGTCCTATGTAAAAAAAAACTTGCTTGGCTCAGACAAGCAGTCACATTGATTTTTTTTCACAGCTTTTTAAAATAAAAATAAAGATATTGATGGGGGTTTTTTAGCTGGAAAATTCCTGTATTTTCAAAAGATTCCTCTTATTTTAATGTTGTTAGTCAATTGGGAGATGGCTTTTCTGGGGGTAATGATCCCTTCACAAATAATAATAATGATATTTGGTCACTCAATCTATGACTGTTTGTGGGAAACACCTGCCCATGACTGCCGGCCTCTTTTTGCCAATACTTTACAGTATATTCTGCCTTGAGACGTGATAAGGCTTCTATATCACATGCAAGGATTATTATTCTAAGAATATTTTGTGGTGTATTTAAAGGAAGACAAGAAAACGCTACAGAAATCCTGCTTTTATGTGAAAGTATGATTTTAACAGAGGTTCAACTGCTTGGATTCATTTCAGGAGACATGATAATAATACTAATAATAATCTTTGAAATGGCACCTTATCACATCAATGATTAAGGGGATTTCACCTTAGTAACTAACTGGTCAATAGTCGTTGAATATACTTCCTGATGCCACCAACATTATGATCATTAATTAAATTATTAATGTGATTCATTTAATACATTAGCTTTTATGATAACAATACACTTGTATTTGATAATAATAATAATCCTTGCATTTGAGATAGCGCTTTTTACATATTCTAGACGTCTCAAACTGCTTCACAGAATATACTATAAAGTGAATTGACTGTATATTTGTGGGCGAAAATCGACAGCCAATTGCGCACAGCAGTGTCCCACAAAGTTATGGATTTAAATGACCAAATAATTTTTTTTAGAGAGATTATTATCACAGCATCTATCACGTCAGGGGGACATCTCAAAGCGCTTCCAGAAATTGCTGTAAAGTCTATTGATTGTATATCTTGTTAGCCCAATATCTTCCACTGGGTTAACAACAACAACTTGCACATATGGCATCCTTTACACAGGATAGCATCTTGAAGCACTGTAGTGAAAATATCTAAAGCTTTGTGGTGATATTTTGAATAGTCAAGTTGATTCTATGACTTTATATGGCAGCAGATATATGGATATACAATCAACGAGACAAAACACTGATATCCACCTTAACATATGAGAGACTGTGAGTCTGCGCAATGAGATAAAATACTTTTTTACTCACCATTCACCTCTGTGACCTGGATTTAACTCCATATCTAAACCAACAAGACAAAAGTCTCTTCTGATTCCTTTCTCTCTGACTGACTGTAATAGTTTCCTGCAACACATATTGGGCCAGGATTAACCCAATTCTTCAGTAGTGTGGTTCCACAGGACACTTATAATTTGGTAATCTCATTCAGGGAAACCACAACAAAGCCCGCTGTGGGAAAAGCCCCCCCAAAAGCAAATCACGCTCACACAGTAAAGCTTTCTCCTCTGAAGCTGTTGAGGCTATGTTTGCTTCGTCTGACCTTCCAGTGATTAACATCAATGCCGGACACCGCAAAAATACAAAATGTTCCTTTTCATAATATGCAAGAAATTTCATTCAAAAAAATAAGAAGAATTTGGTCACTCAATCCACGGCTGTTTGTG
Source organism: Hydrolagus colliei (assembly GCA_035084275.1). Lineage (NCBI taxonomy): Eukaryota > Metazoa > Chordata > Chondrichthyes > Chimaeriformes > Chimaeridae > Hydrolagus > Hydrolagus colliei. Next base: position 15,518,308 of record CM068747.1, on the reverse strand, counting down.
GGACACTGCTGTTGTGCACAATTGGCTGCCGCGTTTTGCTCACAACATATAAAGTCAAATTACTTTATTGTGAAGGACTTTGAGATGTCTCGAAGACATGATAAGGAGTTATATCAAATGCAACCATTATATTATTTAGTGCACTAAAATATTACCCAAAAAAGTTCTGAGCAACTTAAACATAAAAGGGCTTCTTTCCCCCCACCCACCCACCACACCCATCACACCCACCACCGTTCATTAATAAAGAAATATTGACTGACTATTTTAGTTAGATAAAGTATCATATTTGAAGCAGCTTTTATTTTATTCATTCTGCTCTAGAATTGGAGAAAGAAAGAACTGTAGCCCATTTTTGCAAACCAAAAGTTGGATCAAACCCTTGGAAAGTTTTGCTTCCAACTTGATCTGATCGGTGTTGTCGGAAAGGGTGAATGGACACACAAAACATTGCGGGGATGAAAATAGACAATAAATCTATCAACGTCAACCATGAGAGTTTATTGCATCTTAAGTCCATTTGAAACATGGCTCACAGTCTATCAGAACCAGTGCTAGCAGCACCAGTTTTCAATTAACATTACTTACAATCTCATAACCAGCATCCAATTTTGCTTTCCCCCTGTGAAATATAAAGCCAGCGAAAATGGGGTAGAATTTGTACATGGAGGTTTGCTCTTCTCCTGTCTGGCATGTGCCTGCTCTGCCTCTTCAAAGATGACAAGACATGATCTAAAGTTGTGGGAATGGCAATTTTCTACAGCTGTTTTCTATATTAAAAAAAGCTATCAAGTGACTGATTTTTTCAGCAACGTCGCAGGCTCTGCACGGAGATGACATCAACCAGCTTTGTGGTTACATGCTTCACTCCCTTGTAAATGAGAAGCATTGCACAAATGCCCTTCACTTGTGACACTTGGCGAGTGTCTTTCAGCATGTCGAGGAAAAGGGAATGTTTGGGTCAATTAGAACATCAGAGAATACAAATGAAGACCTTTTGCTATTTGCCACACGGTAATTAATCAAGGTTTAAATATGCTACTGATAAGTGAGCACATAGCAGAGGTGTAATCACCAGTCAAATATTTCGCTAACCTAATCTAAATGTAAGGAGATTGTTTTAATTGAATCATCAGATAAATTACTAATCTGCTTGTGAGATATGTGCAAATGAGGCAATCTCACAAGCTATTTGTTACCGGATGAGTTTCAGGATTTTTTTTAAAAAACAAATTCCAAAAAGGCGTCTCTGCTTTTGAGCTTGATCTCTTGCGTTACAAAGTTCAGTGTCACTCCAGTGAATTTTCCTTTTCTCTGGCAGAGCTGCAGTCTCTTTGATTTCCACATAATCCTCTGCCACCCAACGCAGCCACACACGCTTGCAAAGTATTCAGTCAAATGAATGGAAATCACTGTTATGGACAGCCCAGGCTCGCAATCTCAGAAATGATCCTTACTTTAAACCACAATTCCTAGCCGACTTGGAGAAGGGTTAAGAACTTTCTTTTTAATGTCTCTTCCTCTTGCATTTCCTCCCCTCACCTCCCTATCTCCAATCCAACCCTATACACGCCCGGATCATGAATATCATGATTAATACTTCCTTAATACTTTTATTTAAATTTGTGACTGCTTCATTTAATTATTTTACCTACCAATATTTCCATAGAAACCCACTATCGGGTCCCTTTTATCGTGTTCCCAAAAGGAGTACCTTCAGGATAGCTGAAGAGCATCGCGAACCCAGCTCTGTAGGGAGCTCATTAGAGAACACCATTCTTAAAGACAAAATCATTATGAATGAAAGTGTTCCATTTTAGAAAACGTTTGTATCTGATTTGGTAGGTTACCTGCACTGACTGTGTTCTGATCTCTCTTAAGATGCATATTAACTCAACAGACTTTCATCTCTTTGGAGGATAGATTTGTTGCTTTCATATACAACAGATGGAACAGCAGCAAGAGAGAAATCACACCCAAAGATGTTAACTGGCTTCTACATGAAAAATCCAAACAGAGAAGGAATGATCCACTTTAGCTGCCTTAGCTGTCAGCCCCTTCACATTTATAGTCATTTGTTGCAAAGGTGCTGGGAGAGCAAGCTAGTGCATTATTTGTCTGAGCACTTATGAACCATTTGCAATTCCAGTTGTAGCACTATTTATCTTTCAATTAGTTCCATCGACAAGGCTTCTCCCCCCACCAACCTCCACCCACCCCCACCCCTGCTTATTATTTGACTGAGTATCCCCAGCGCACCTAACATATTCAATCCTTTTTTTCCAATCCAGACTTGTTTATAAAATATTAATGCAGATATTAGAAGATTTGTCTCCCTTTCCTGTAGTGGATATGGTGAGAACAATCACAACAAACAACAGTCTGTGATGTGTTGATTTAACTCCTCTGGTAAACAACTGAACATATACCTCCTTGGGAATTGGTTACAAGGAGACTTACAGACTGAAATGAACAAATGCTTGATTTCTGTTCTGCTGAGGGGAGCAGTGAAGAGCATGGCAACTATGAATAGATGTTTGACTCCTGGGCGAGGCAAAACCTTAAGCAACACACGTCCTTACTCCACATGCACGTGCCTCTGTTTACCTAGTAGTGAGTAGAAATCCGCTTGTTAGTCGATTGGCAGATCACTTTCCGGGGGTAATAGTCCCTCCAAATTTAATAATAATGTGGTCAAATCACAGCTGGGCATAATTGGCTGCCGCATTATTCCCACAAAATAGACAGTACTGTATATTCTTTAAAGCGCTTTGAGATGTCCCAAAGATGTGATAAAGCACTATATCAAATGCAACGATTATTATTATTATTATAGAAGATAATGTTTAGTAATGGAGATGTGGGAACAAATGAGTGTTCCTGAGCTATACTCGACTACCTTTGGAAACTGTCTATACAGACAGTGTGAGTGAGATGAATATTACAAGTTTTGCCTGGTCGGTGGAAAAAGTGGGGCCACTGACCTTTCCTTATTTTACAACGTTTCAAGCATCAAAATGTCACTGTCTTACAACAGGCAGCACTTGTATCTTCATGCTTATATGAGACACCAATCACTTCACTCTACTTTAAATCCTGTGAAGCGCGTTGAGAAATCTTTGTTGAGACGCGAAAGACACTATATTAAACGCAGAGATTATAATAATAATAATCCTTGCCTTTTTTATATTTGATCCTTGTTTTTCACACCTTCTAGACGTCTCAAAGCGCTTCACAGAATATACTGTACAGTGAATTGACTGTATATTTGCGGACGAAAACGTGGCAGCCAATTGCTTACAGCTATTATTACTCATACATTCCAGATTTTTTTTTAAAAACTTTACTTTGTCATTACTTTTTTTCCGTCCCATTGAACTCAACCTTAACAGATCTATTCTGTACAATGTACACCAGCCAAGAGATCAGAGTAGATTCGTTCTGTACCATTGCTATAGTTGATAGCAAAGCAGGTGCTTATTTACTTCTCTGCAGCAAGGACTTAGCCTGTGATGGAATCTTCCTCTGTCAGTGATATACAGTGTTGAGAATGAGATGACAATACTAGTGCATGATACTATGTGCATCACTGGCAATGTACCATCCAAAGCCTCATTGGAATAAACTGTCTGGATGTCACCACCTACCGCCAATACAGTTAAAGGTGAGGTACTTTGAAAAATAAAGCTTATACAATATTTCACACCAGCATTTCATTGCGAGGACTCAGAATTTGCTCATAAGCTTACTTTGATTTATAACCCAACACCACTTCACAAGCCTCAGTCTCCTACTCGTATCTTAAGACACTCAATCTTATAAATAAATTAGAGCGGTTTGCATTGGGCCCTTATTTTATGTTCCTAGATATACTGCGTACACTTGACATTGTAGAAAAACTGTTCTTCGTATTTTTCTCTCCCCTGCAGGCCTTACGTGGATTTAAAAAAGCAGACAAGTTTAAATGGGGGTGAGGGGGGAAACGTTTTGATGTTCAATCACTTTTAACTGAAATCTAGAGTGTAAGTGAGGAAACTGCTACCATCCTGTACTATCATGGAGACTCGCAGGGTTTCCCTGTGTGTACCTATCCATTATATGCTACACAGATACGTAGTTAGCAATTAATTACTAATCAGAAATTCCAGAAAGGATAACTTTGTATAGTGCAAGAGCAAAATGCAAGCCAAGATAATAATAGACAGCAATTATTTGAAAAATAAAGTTAATTTCTATATTCTTTTGAGACTGTGCAATGTAAGCATTGTTCACCAAACACGAATGAAGTAAAGGTTCTGTCATATCTAAATGGCATCATATCCCTGATGTATGTTTGAGAATGTTTTGCCGGTGGATTGGATTACTGGAAAATAAACCATGCGTTAGATTATGAGTGGGAAAAACTAAATAAGGAACCTAACTAGGTGAATCTGCACTTTCCAGCCATGAGTCACTTATTGATTGTACATAACAATAACAGTAACTATTGAAGCATGAAACTCCAGTTAATTTGAATTGAATCAGGGCATTAGTTAATATAAGTTGTCAAACAACAATTCTTAGAGGAGGCCATTTAACAACAGGAGCGATTTGCACTTATATTGCACTTTTCACATAGGGAGAAAGACATCACCAAACTGAGTGAGACACTGAGCTGGAAGAGAGATGTAGTTTGGAATGCAAAAGCGATAGGTCTTTAGATGTATTTGTAAAGCTTAAAGGGAGGGGCAAGGGTCAGAGTGATTTTGGAATAAAATTCTACAGGGTTTGGGGAAGCATAAAATGACCGCAAGCTTATTTGTCAATAGTGGAGCAAAGAGGGTGGAAGAAGGAAGCCGGGTAGAATGAATGCCCTGGAAAGTACAATCATAGCTGATCAGAGGCAAAGTGGGATAAGGCCCAAGGGAAGTATTTGAAGGAAGAGAATCTTAAACTCAATCCACTGGACAGTTAGTGGGAGCAACTGGGCATGGATGGGCTCTCATAGCCTTATGAGTTGTATGGTTTTGGAGGTACCAATTTCATGTATGAGGGCTTTGGCTTCACTGGAGTTAAGTAATGGCTGAGGTGAGTGCAATACAATAACAACAATGCTAAACAACAAGCACGTACCGGGGAGGTAAGATTGCGACGACTGAGGTGCTCAATGGTGTTGAAATCCGTGGAGAGGGTAAGGAGGACAGAGAGCACTGTTTTATAATAACAACACTTGATTCGAATTCTGCTTCCCACCACTTCCGGGCACCTGTTTTTGGTGACAGAACTACGCCAACAGGGAAGACAGCACCATTTGTCAAGGAAAGTGCACTCTAATGGAAGAAATACTCAGTTAGATGTACCTTCTCCGCTCCTAATCAGGCTAATTGTTTAATTATCAGAGAAGGGTGATTTCTGCCTTTGCATTCTAATCCCACTAATTGTCAAACAAAGAAGAGCAGCAGCAGCAAATTTCTACAGGAAAATAAACAATTAAGTAAGTGCTACAGGTAAGTCCGATAGAGTGTTTCTCAATTTAAATGCCCATAAAACTTTGTTTAATTGAGCATTTAATTTAACTTTTCCCTTAAAGGCTAACACCCGCATAGTATGGTGGATATGCATCAGTCACCTTTAGAGACCCTCTTGGATCAAGATTAGCAATAATAATTTGCAAGCAACTGTTTATAGCGAGTATTAAAATTTTAAAAAATCAATTTTGCTGTTCTTCAAACCTGCTTCCATACATTATTTCATGCTATGGACAATTTCAACTGGACTACATTTGCCGGTGATTCTACATTTAAAAAAATGTATGTAGTGGAGTCCTGTAGTGGGTTGGGTAGAGCACTGGCCTCGGAAGCGAGAGGACCTGGGTTTGATTCCCAACAGGGTGAAACATTAGGCAAGTTTCCCTCCTCCACATGCCTCTATTTACTTAACAGTAATTAGGAACCCAGTTGCTGCTTGATTGGTGGATCGCTTCTCCAGTAATAATTCCTTCAAAAATAAAAATAATAATTTGGTCACTCAATCCACGACTGTTTGTAGAACGCTGTTGTGTGCAATTGGCTGCCGTTTTTCAACATATTCTGTTCCTGGCCAAATAAGAACCAAGTCTTGAGTTCAGCAGCAAACTGAGTAAAAACAATAACATTCTAAAACAGATACACTCATCAGAAAAATACTGCCGCTAATCCAATAAAAGGCACTGCCAGCATCAGGAAATGTGATGAGTTCAATTATTTTGCATGTGTCCCTGGATTTGGTTTACAGAATATGGTCATTCTAATTTTGCTTGACCTAACTGAGCTTTATTTGGCAGTTGTCTTTGGTGAAGAAACTGAATGGCTTGTTATAACACAGAATGCTGTGCCACAAGTGAAGAGGAAGTGGTCAGGGAAAGAGCAATGAATAAAGATTGGAGTTGTTTATTGTAATTGATGATTATTTTGAGCTGGCTATCAGGTTATCTTAAGCTATAACTTCTATGATTCTTACAACAGGATGTATACGCCATTCTCAACACCAAAATGCTTTACAGAGTCACTCCCGGTTCTGGCCTCGTCCTTGTTCCCCGAATCCTCCAATCCACCATCAGCAGCCGTGCCTTCAGCCACTATGCCCCGAAGCTCTGGAACTCCCTCCCTCAATCCCTTCACCTCGCTCTCCTTCTGTTTGACCTATGGTCACCTACCCACTTCCCTTGCCAGACTCCACTATTGTGAAGTGCACTGAGACACCACCTGGCGTGGAGGGCGCTATATAAAATCCAAGTTGTTGTTGTTGTTATATTATTATCCTTCAATTTGAAGAGCATCTATCTGCCTTCATTTTGAAAAAGAAAAACAGAGAATTAGAGAGGTTTCATTTCTCATATAAGCAATTCAAGTCAATCCAGAATAATGGGATGAAATGCTCTTATGGCTGCAATGTCTGAGGCGAAATGAGTTTGGGCAGTCTCAGTCCAATTTACAGCATTGGCTCACTGCATAAAACTACTCTTAATCTGATATTAAAATGATCATCTCACTTTGAGAGTCTACAGGATGGTTGAAGTGGCGACCTGAAAACTGCAGTCCTTATAGTGGATGCTCTTGTGAGATTGGGGGAGTGTAGATGGTGATATTGTTGTACATCTAACCATTATGTATCTTCTGTATGATTCAGTCATGCATTAGATGGTGCTTTTATCCATTGAAGGTACGGAGGGAGTGCAGAACATTTAATTCCAATTGTGGCAGGAGTAGGAATCTTTATCTTGGAAACATGTCATATTGTTTTCACAGAAGTGAAAAAACCTTTTTTGTGGAGGTTAAAATATGATCTTTTCAAAAGATCTTGCATTTTGTAGCTTCTGGGTTTCCATCTGTCACCACATTGCATCACGAACACTCGGAGAGGTATGTTTCAGTGAGCAGGTAAGCCAATATCGTAAGTCGTATGTACTCCCATCCTTTAACTGCCAGAAGAAGAGGCAGGTGTGTCACGAAAACAGAGTAAACTCATTAAAATACCTAGCAGTTTGATGAGCTTTCATTGCTTGTGTGCATGAAATGTGCACTTACACAAAAGCTGTGACCTAAATATGGATGAAAGATACAACATGTGACCTGCTTAGAGTTGCTCACTATGGCCCGAAGCCATGGTTGGAGCTCGATTAGTGGATTTTTGCATGGAAAGGCACAGATGCTACCAGATGGTCAGCATACTGTCCAAAGTTAACCCCTGCAAAACTGCAGAACGTACAAGTGCTTCAGGCTTTCAATTCAATTATCTCACCTTGTTTCTCGGTACTATATGATGAAACATGTTGAATTTTACAATGAATTCCATTTTTTCACATTAGATAGCACACTCATTGATGGGACTCATTGGAAATCATTGATTATTCATGACCGTATCTCAACCTTGAGCAAATGGTATGGTTAAACTTGATGTTATGGCCATCGACAGTTGGTGATTGACAGTTTAAAGAGATCCTGGGGTAGGAACACAAGTTACATCTCTGAAAAGAAAATCAAAAGGCATCACAGACACTGAAGACAGAATAAGTCCAGGGAACATTAGGACCAGGTTGTCAGGAGCCAAGGTTTGGGGATACCAAAATATGTGATGGGACACTACTGGAGTTTAAACAGTGAAAACGACATCACTTGCTATTGTGAGCACTGTCAGACACACTTCTCACTGTTGGTCCGGCTCGGATCGACCTGCAGGGATTGCAGGGATGCACAGTTGAGGGAGAAGAATCCCTGCTCCCATAAACTGTTCTGCTCTCCTGGTGAGTTAGGCGGGCTGGTCTGCCAATTTCTTTTAGTGAAAATGCAGTTCTTTCATTCAAGTGAAATATACGTAAATTTCAGGAACAGCTTCTATCAAAAAAGTTCACTTTAACTTTATTAACAATATATATCTAATAATAATAAACCATCCTTGCATTTGATATCCTTGGATTTCATTGCATCATCAAAACATCTAAAAGCACTTGATAGGATTTACTGTTAAGTGTGGTGACCGGGTATTTTGTAGGTGAATGCGGCAGCCTATTTGTGCACAGCGACATCCCACATCCAGTCATGCAGTATTGAAAGACAGTAGATTTGGGGGGGTAATTCGATTATCAAGTAGTATCCTGCCCTCACCTGTCATCCACACACACACACACACACACCACCACACACACACACACACACACACTTTCCACTAGGGGTCACTGGATAGCAATCAGAACATCAGAACAGGAAAGATGAATGATTCCCCCTCCACTCGAGCCAGCCAGATGCAATGAAACCAGTTGTAGAACAAGGACTGCAGCCCAGCAGGGAGCAGTTAGATCAGCAAAGACCAGGAATCAAGCCTATGATCTTCCAAATCTACATTGTTCAGGACCCATTTGGCAGTGCCTTCACCAGCTCATAAGAATAATACAGTATACCACAGTAAGCCTTTAGCTGGAAAAAAACTGCCCTGCTGTTAATTCCCCATCCCAATTCATATTGTTCCTCTTCAAATATTTATCCCTCTGGCTTCAATGGGTAGTTGTGACAAAATCGTCGATTCGCTTCATGGCGATCCACGGGACATTGTAGGTGCAAATTAGCTGCTATGCTTATCTATAGACCCTCTCAGAGGTTCAGAGAGGCCCGGGCCACTTCCAACTTTTGAGGCCCCTGGCCATAACAAAAAATTATGATTAAGTTCCAAATCACAGCCTCACCATATATGATAACTACAATATTAGGAGATTTTAATTAAAATTTAGTTTTTTTTAAACTAACCTAATAAAAATGTGTAAAAATGTTAAATCCTCTTTAATGAGCTGAGAGTGTGTGTCACATTTTAGTTCGAAAGGGTGGCACATAAAAACAACAAGTTGCGAAACTTAACAAATGCCAAAAAAAAATTAACAAGTGTCTAAATTGGACATTGATAAGATGTGGAAAGCGCTATATCAAATGCAAGGATCATTATTATATATTATTATAAATTGGAGGCCCCCTTTGAGCTTGAGGCCCAGGCCAAATGACCTTCCAGGCCTCCCCTCTGATTGGCCCTGCTTACCTGCAAAACACACGGTCATTACGGTTTATAATTAATCATGTTAAGTAATTGTATTGTGAAGCATCCTCCCATTGTGAAAGGCACTTGCCGCATTTTGCTCACTAAAACATACATTCAATTCACTTTGTAGCAGTTCCACATTTGTTGTGAACTTTTGCTGATTCCATTAGATTATGAAGTATAAGGATCCATAGACTGTTATTTGATTAGCATTTTACTGTTGTGTTTATTTACAAGTAATGCATGATATTATCTTCCTAGATTGGTCCAGATGGTATAATCTAAATCTTATACAAATATAAATCGTTTTACAAGTCTTGACAAATGATCCTGCAAATAAACTGGACATTGTAATTTCTAAGTACTGTAATTTGTTTGTGATATACAATCTATAGTTTATTTCCTATTAATCACAAGCTGAATAAAACGAAATTACAAGTTGCAACGTTCAAAGCAAAACATCTGTATCTTAGCTGTTACTCTCTTCATTAACGTTTCACACACACCACACCACTTTATTTTGCAGTATGAAACATAAAAAAACAAAAATTATACTACAGTAGCTAGAGTCTAAGGAGGATGCGATAGTAATAATAATCCTTGCATTTGATATAGAGCCTTATCACATCTTTCAGACCACTCAAAGTGCTTCACAGAATATACTGCAAAGTGAATGAAAAGTAAAGTCTAGTGCCTGCGTATTTGTGTCGAAACACGGCAGCCAATTGCACATAACGGTACCATGAAGAATAGGAATAACTGTACAGCACTTTAAGGCAAGTATCAACACAGCAGTTATTTTGTATCTACAGGATAATTGAGCCTTGCTCTTGTGGTTTGTGACTTGATCTGAACTGCTGCATTGATTTAGTGGCACGTTACTTACCGATAGTTAACTGTTACCCACTTGCAGTTCAAGGTACAAAATCTCAACCTGGACATTCCCCTCCTCCCCACCCCCAACTAGCCGGAGAGGGTTTCAGTTATGAAACAGGAGATATGTATCAGTCTGGTACCAACGGCTGATGTGGATCTCTTTGTCATTTTCTGTGGAAAACTAAAACTCAAATGATGTATTGGGTGGTAATTTAATACAAACCAGCACTTGAACTGAAACCGGGCAGCCCTCTGTGCAAACTGCAGGAGATCACATTCACTTTGGGTCATCCTGATTGCAACTGAATGTGATCTCTGTGGGGCTCGTTGTATAAATGGGGTATTAAAGAAATTCACAGGACCACAGAGAATTCTATACAGCAAGGCTGAAATCCAACTGTAATACAGAATGCGGAATTTGAGGGCAAATAAATTCACTGAACGCACTGGAATAATTGGTGATCCATTGATACTAATAGCTGATGGCCACCTCCTAAATTTGCCCAATTTTCAAGCCTATATCCAAAATTAATAAAACATTCCAAACAAAAAGAATAAACTTTTTCAAGGCAAGATGTTTAAGGCTGACTGTTTGCTGCTCAGTTTTGAGCAGAGAGTGAATGGCCTCTCATTACACCTGAGCCATAATCAGACCTTCGTCAGTAAAGTAAAAGGTTGGCTTTGTTCCAACTTTCCATTTTGCCATTATAAAACATTATTATCATTATTATATTATTATTTTTAACATTATTATTATTTGCCATTATAAAACAGTGAAAGCTTCTCTGAGGCTAAATTGATCAAAGCTTTGACTTAATTCCACTGTTCCTCCCGTTACCCAATCTATGGACCATGCCCTCCTTAGGTTTTCACACCTCTTTATGAGCACTGGTCCTACACATCATCATCAGAGGATTCGTAACTATGAACCCCAACCTTGCTGCTGTGTAGCAAGCCAGTGAGCCAACAAACCACACCTCCGGGCTGCCTTTGACCGATTTAGTTTTCAATCATTTTGGGAGAGCCTTTGGTGCGATTTTGATGGATGGTGTCCGACAGATGTGAAATTGTATTGATCCCTGGAATGAAGAGGGAAACAAAAGTGTGGCCTGAATCTAGATTAACCCCTTCACGTCTACCATTCTAGCATTAGATTTTAATAAACGATACAGCCAGACTCAAGTTCTTTTTTGTTCCTCGCAATGTTCATTTCTATTTTAGATTACAGTTGGAACAAAAATATTTTGGCTAACCACCTTGGGACTTGGAAATGAAACCAAAATGTTGGAAAGCCTGGAAAATAAATGTGACATTCACTCTTTAAGACATATTCTTTCACAAGCGCTGAATCTGGCAACTCTATCTCTTTGACAAAACTTCTGCATAGATAGCCCCCTATTCCCAAAGATCATCGAGCAAAAATAATAATAATAATAATAATTTCATTTGATATAGCTCCCACAATGTTAAATGTAGTGACTGTGTATTTTAGATAAGCAGGCAGCCTATTTGTTATGCAAATAGCCACAAAACAATTAAGATTAAAAATAATAATCCTTGCATTTGATATAGCGCCTTATCATGTCTTCTAGATCTCAAAGGACTTCACAGAATATACTGTAAAGTGAATTGATTGTAAGATTTGTGAACAAAATGCAGCAGCCAATTGCACACAACAGTGTCCCACAAACAATCGGTGGATTGAAATGACCAATTAATTATTTTCTTTTAGAGATTATTAGGCGTGCGGAGTAAGGAAACTTCCCCAAGATTTCTCCCTGCTAGGAATCGAACCCAGGGGCTCTTGCTTGCAAGGAGAGTGCTCAAACCACTGAGCTACAGGACATCCACAATTGACCAATCCATAATAGACCAATTTATCCAGAGGAAAGTTGGCCAGTATATTTCATGAAATCAAGTGCCCTCACAATGCAACTGCAGCAACAGCTTGCATTTGTATAACGCTTTTCTCATATAGGACAATATATCTGAGCACTTTACAGTGAAACCTAGTCGTAGAATGTAATTATTGACAACATCTTCACATTGATCAGAAACCTGCACTGAAGGATCAATGATCATTGTCCAAATCCTTTCTTTCTCCTAGGTCACCTCTTTAGCGTGTACAGATATTGACTCTCTTGTATTGCTTTTATATTTAACTGCATTAAAACCTTCTGTCAATCTTTGGGCCACTGTTTAATTGGTACATATCTTCTTCAGCATTATTAATCACCTGACCACATGGCTTGTTAAAATCAGAAAATGTTGCATCACAGGAAACCTCTCCTCCAAGTCAATTATAAATAGTGTGAACAGCAGGGGCCCCAGAACAGAATCCCGTGGAGCTTCAGGAGTCACTGCCACCACCCCCCAACTGAGCTTTTTCCTTTTATCATTATCTGCCGCTTCCTTTTGCTACGTTTGCACGGAATTCCACGTGAATCGAAACGCTGACAGAAACAACCTAACACTAATAATATAGGGGACAGTCAACGTAAACTTCAAACAAAAACCCCTCCACAAAAATAAATTCAATAAAAGATACAGTGTTAATCATTTTACTTACTTCTGCTCCCCTTTAATCGCCATTCTCTGTTTGAGTTTCGTTTTGGTTTTCCGTCAGTGAAATGCTCGAAGCCTAAAGAGGGAGAATTTGAGGGAAGAGTTTAACCTGAATTTCAGTGCCCAGAAACGGAACATTACTGGCAGTCAAGGTAACTTGTATCTGTACCCACAACTGAATTCTGCCTGCATGCAGCAAGTGACTAAGTTTTGGGAAGGGATCACTCGATAGCATTCTCGGCCTAAGAAGGTTTTGAATTCAAGACCAGGGTTTAGGAACATGGGGAAAAAGGAATAGGAGGAGACCAGTTTATTAGATCTTGGCAGATCTTTTCATTTCATTGCCTAGCCTATGTTGCATAACACCTCTAGCTATTTATGTGGGTATTTTTCTTTTAAATGTCCCTGTTAATTCCACCTACACCTTTCTGAAGCAGAGCATTCCATATCTTTCTTATCCTCATACATGTGAAGACCTGCTTCCTGACCTCACTAACTATCTTTAACTGATTTGGGGTTGTAGATCTGACACCGGCTTGACTAGGCTCACTGGACTTCCCAACTCTTCCCTCCATAGCCTGTAGAACTCTGTAGGTCACGTCCTCTCCCGCACAAGGCTCCACGCACCGATCACCCATACCCGGCTTCATTAGCTCCCCATCCGTCAGAGAATCGAGTAAAAATCTTCGTTCTCACCTTTGAAGCCCTCCACAGTCTTGCTCCCTCCCACCTGTCCGATTTCCTACCCCCAAATCAGCCTGCCACCCCTCCACTCAATGGACACCGCCTGCTTCATGTCTCTCACATGTTCCACCCCACCATTGGCGATGGGCATTCAGCATCTCTGTCCCCACACTCAGGAATTGTAACCCATAAGTGCTCCACCTAACCCAATTTGTTGTTGTTTTAATCTACACTGACAGAGCACAAAGTACTGAAGTGCTGTATTGCTCCTTCAGCTAAGTTAAATCTGCCTGGCTTCGCTGGTAGAGGTAACTATTTCAAAGAACAACCCAGAGTGCTCCCCAAATAAGATTTCTTCATTATTAAAATTCACCCCAAAAAAGGAAACATTATTCATCTCATTGTTGCTTGGGAAATAATGCAGGGAAAGAATTCCAAGAAGATTGTGTAACAGTCACTACACTTCACAAAGTAACCCATTGTGCGACCTCCAAGATGGTTCAAAGTGATGCAGAGATCTATCGAATTCAAGTATTATTAATTGTTTACATGGAGCTCACAGCTATTAGTGACAAGAACATTCAGTAACTAACAAAGCATACACCCAAAAAAACTTTATGAGAGCAGCTATTGTTTTCCTCCAACCAGTTAGCATTACCCTGCAACACGCAGCTCATTAAAGTATATAAGGTACTTCAATGCTCTTGCTTTTTAAAAATAATCTGCACGCCGCTGTATCCGATTTCTTTTCTGCAGTGTTCGTCCTTCAGCAGCTAGCGTCAATGCCAACATTGCAATCGCCCCTGTGAAGTCATCCTACCTGGTCATTTGCCATAACGCCCAACAAGAAAAATATAACATCATAAAAGAATGGGTAACGGTGAAATTCATTATAAAAGCATGAGTAGGGGGATAGTGCTTCATTTGGGCTTGTACATGCCTGAATGAGACCTGAAGCTAAGCCAATTTAAGGCTGTACAGCAACCTCTAAATCACTTCTGGTTGCCAGTTATCCGCTCTCTATAATATGCTCAGAGTGGTTTATTTGTCGATTCAACAGTAATCTGCTCCAGTTAAAATACACACGCTCTGAATGATCAAGTGTCTGTCCCTCTCATTGTGTTACTGTGTGCCTTCAGATTGACTGTTGTAATCAGCTCCATTTCCCTCTGAGCTCTACTATGCTACCTCCAGCACACAGACACACCCAGCATGCTCACTGTGGGTTGTTGAGAAAAGTGAAACAATGTTCAGTAACAAATACAGTGCTTGGTTGGCTGTAACTCAGTCTAGGGGTTCAGCTAAGCTTCACAAATCATGTAGCTTTGATCCTTAAGATAGGATGCCATCGCAAGCTCTCAAATAAATAGCAGACTTTAACTCACTGGCTTCAACTCCCGTATCTATTACCCTACATACAACATGCAACAGTTACAGTACTATTTTGCCAGCTAACAGCTTAGCCCACTGGCAGCTATCTATTTCCTTGTCTGTATCATGTGAGGCAGTGTGTGTTGCTGGCTAACATGTAACAGGGCAGTTATGCTGCACGTTTGGAGTCCTTGTGAAGCAATGTTGACTCTGGCTTGGCACCAGAATCACCGTCTAAAACTGCGCAATAGCAGCTCAACTGGTCTAAGTTCGAGATTTGGCACCGGGTGTGAGACCACCTCGAAGAGTTAGGCTCACACTGTTACGGCTTCATGCTGGCTGCAGTATAACTGCAACCGGTTTAAAGCCAACTTTCTGTACTTTGCAAACAGCCAAGCTTCTAACGTTAGAAAACGTCCCCATTAGCTCTCTTTAACATCCTAAATGTCACCAGCTATACACAAGGCGGTACGCCTGCACTGAGCTCTTCTCCCCCCTGACTGGAGAGAAGGGCAAGAATGTTGCTGTAACTCAAGAGCTGTCACCTTGCATTGCTTTAGAAGCAGAGAGTGGCGGTACCTGCAGTATTACAGGAGCATAATTTGCTGGCATCTATCTATCTCTTATCCTACATGTAACATAAGGCACTGTGCCGCCAGCTAACAGTGAAAAAAAACCTTGGTATATCACTTTATTTTGAATCACATGGCACGTACTTGATTTTGTTTAGTTCCTGTCTATGAGAACTATTTTTATCAGGGTTATTTTTCGGCACAGAACGCCAACTTCTGACAGTTTTGAAAACTTTAAAACACAAGTGGAATCCAAAAGGATTTGCAACAGCCAGTTAACCAACTAATTGATTGAGTTATTTTTTTCAACTGGGAAAAATTTAGATCCGTTTTTCGTATCCTTGCCCTGCTCTCCTGTCTTTTCTTGGGACTGTATGATCGGATTTAGTAAATATTTTTAATCAGTCTGAATTCTAAGGAGCCAATTATGCAGAGATGCTTCAATGGAATAAAACACCCAAAGTGTTGAGATGACGTTTGTCACTGGATCAAAACTCACATCTCACGGACCTCGAAATGTGAATCTTGAGCTATGTTTACAATATGGTTCTCTCGATAACCACTCTTGTTTCTTTACTATCTATCCTCTGTACATTTCTCGGTAGAAATCTTAGACAGAAAAGGCTGCATTCAGAGAGTAATTGAGTGAAAGGCCAACCATTGCTTTTTTTCTCTTCTTCCTCTCCCTTTCACTTTCTTTCTCTCCCCATCTCACTATTCGTTGTGCTTTTTACGACCACAGATTCCCTTTATGTTATCCTATAGAGACCAATTTTAAGCCCATCAGAAATATATTAATACCAAACCACCCTTGAACATATCCCACTCTCCCTATGGTGCTCCAAGCAGATTTCTGACACTGCAACCTACATGCATCATGACAGTTTTTAAGCATACTGTCTCTGGGTGAAAAAAACACTGCATCAAAATGTGTTTTTTCAAAGCAAAATTGGAGCCTTGTGACAAGACTAACATTTATTTTATTAAAATGTTTATTTAGGAGTGCAGCTTTATTGCATTGCTGTGCGAAGCTGATGTGGGACAAAATAACATAGAAGCTATTTTTCCGTTCTCCCCACTTAACGTTTTGTCAACCGCGGTCATAACATTACAAAGATCATAACATACAACGAGGTTACAAAGCTTTGCACTGCAGGTTTCTTGTCTGAGCATGAATATTTCACTCTGCTACAGAAACACTATATTCAGAAGTGAAATATTTATTGCACAGGCAAGAAAGAAGCAAATGCACAATGATTTTGGAGTTTAAGCAAGACTGGGCCACAGATTTATTGGTTTGGGGCTATCCAGTTAGTCTCTGGTTTGTCCTCCTTGAAGAAAGCAGAATGGAATTTAATTTTTATAGTGCCTTATCTGATTGAAACATACCTAAAATGTGTAATAAATACTTGCCATTAAATGTAGTGACTGTGTTTTATGTAGGGAAATGCCTCACCAATAGTCAATAGTTGACTGCCTTAATATTCTGGAAAATTGTTGGCCAGGACATTGAGAGATACTCCTTGCTTTTCTCAAACAGTGTCATAAGGATCTTTACTGCCCATCCGAAGAGGCAGACAGAATCCTGGCTAATGGAACTATTGTTTTACACTTAAAACAAAGTAAGTCAGTGGGTTCAATCGGATCAGACTCCATCTGTTTGGAGATATTGCCATTTTTTGTTACAGCAAGGTCATCTTCAGATCCACATGCATTGTGTACTTACACCGCTGACCTCTTCTCTTTAACCTTGAATTCCTGCCAATCACATAGCCAGAACTCGGCGATAATACATATGTGAGAGGGTGGAACCGTGACAGCAGCTACCAAACAGCACCTCAATCTGTGCTGCAAAGACCTAAATTACCTATCTTTACCTACAGTAACAATAATAATCCTCATTGTTAATCCCACCAACAGGTCATGAAGTGAATGGCCAATTTTGTTTGATAAGAACCTGGGTAGGAAATCATTGTAGCAATAACAGCACAAGTACAATAGGTAGAATGGGAAAATGAAAATAAAGGAATAAATGGCAACTTGCAGGGCTATGGGAACTTCCTACCCAATGAGAGAATTCACATACTTAAATTACGTAGATTGGCAATGGTAATAATGTGTGAAGTACATTAACAAAACCGATTAGTGATCAAACGCAAGCAAAACAAATGCAACTGTCAAACACCGGTTCACGGATGAGATCAGCTGAACATGTTGAAGAGTTTTACCATTCAGTTTAGACGGTGATGAAACTAGAATATTGCCAGGCGTACCTTTGAGCACTGCAGCAAAGCAATGCATTGTACTGCGTAAGAGTCATAGACAAACAGCAGAAGAAACTAAAACAATATTAGCACTATTTACTGCAAGAAAGTTAGCACAAACCATATTAAACCAGGAATTAATTCTTAATCAACAGTAAGCCTTAACAAGATAGAGTAAGCGATCACTACTGAAATCTGAGCACCTAATTGACTCATATTAATGTTAAATATGCATTACCCAGATTAGCCTGTACTGTGTCAACAGGAGAGAACCCAGATCTTCCAGCATTACAATAACTGCAGTATGATTACTTTTTCGTTTTTTTAAAAAAAACTGCTTTAAAATGTTCACTAAGCAGTTTTACTCTTCTATCAATTAGTGGTGACTCACTGTCCCCGATGTAAATACAGCTTAAATAAAAAGAAGTGCATTTCAGTATTTAGGACTGTGCCAGCAAATCAATTTGATGAACTAATTGATAATAAATGGTAACTGACAGCTAACAGAAGTCAATTAATTGCGTTTTCGGAGGTTGAGCTATGCAGGGCAGAGAAAAACAACAGAGTTGAAGTGCATTACGTTTGCAGTTACCTCTAAAAGGTCACATTGATGTGAATTTATTTTTAATCAGAACAGAAAGCCTTGCAATGCATACATATAATATATATCTATATATAAATGGAGGGGAAACAAAATTATTTTGGAATATAATGCAACCGAGTTCAAGTCTGGTTCAGATAGATATGAATCAGGTTTGTCTGTGCACACTTGTAGCAGAAAGTAATTTCTATGCCAGTATGTAACAGAGAACCTATTCAGATTTATATATCAAAGGACAACCACTGCAAGAAGCTTCGCATTGAGATGTGTTCAACTCAGCATAGAGGGGCCAAAGCTAATCCGTTGAACCTGTTCAATGGCAGAGTGCGTTGGGGGAACCCGTTTGTCACTTTGGCAGTGTTATTTAATGCAGGAGTATAGTTTGGATACCTTCAGTAGTACTAGCGAAAAATGCAATTACTTTCTCACATTGCTACCTTACACCTTTTCAAATGATTTGCCAAGATAAATCAGTTTTAAAAGAATTATCAACCGTTTCATCATTTGTTTTATTTATTCAGTCTTCCTGTGGGAAATTTTGAATATTGTTTGTTTGAACAATTGATGTGTGCTACAAATAGAACCCACTCCCTTGCTTTAAGGCCCCCAAATGTCATAGTTCTCTTCATCTTGATATAAATAACAATAAATAACCCTGGCATTTAATACAGCAACCTTTCACATCAGGAGAACACATCCAAATATTTCACAGGATATACTGCAAAGTGCAGTCACTGAGCCTCTGTAGCCAATTTCACCCAGCAAAGTCCAACATGCAGCTACGGAGTGAGTCAGCAATTGTATTTGGAGTATTGTTTGTCAGGATAGCGGGAAAAATTCCCCTCTCTTTTCAAACTGTGCTATAGGATTTTTAACTTCCAGCTGATCCAGAAGATATGGACTCAGTTTAATGCCTCATCAGAAGAACTGCATCGCCAAAAATTACAGCACTGACTGAGCCTAGACTATATGAGTTCAAAGTCCCAACGAGAGGCTTGAACCCACAACCTTCTGACTCAGTGCTACCATCTGAGCCAGGATTAATACATAATCTAGCATTGAATGTGGTTGAAACAATTCTGTTAGCTCTTCTATCAATAATTTGCTCTGAAGGATGGATATTCAAAGACTCAACGGTGGTTAAACTCGAAAGCTCCTCTTCCTAGCCATTCCTGTTTCAATCCCAAGAACAGTACTTGTCAACTTCTGTTTTAACTTCAGGAGTGTCAATGTTAAGAAAAAGAAAGATTTCTTTGGGTCCCTGTTCTTTTTATTTAAAAAAGGCCCCCAAAAAAGTACACTGTGCTGGAATTCAGAAGGAATTTTTTTTAAAGTAACCACTAGTTTGAATTGCTACACAACTCAAGGCAAAATACTGCAGATGCTGGAACTCTGAAATAAAAACAGAAGTCACTGGGAACATGCAGCAGGTCAGGCAGCATCTATGGAGAAAGGAAAAACATTAATAATTAACCCTTGCATTTGATAAAGCATTTGAAACTCAAGGTATCCAGCTCTGATGAAAGTTTATCGACCTGAAAAGTTACCTCATATTCCTCTCTCCATAGATGCTGCTTGACCGACTGTGTGTTCCCAGCGACTTCTGTTTTTATCTCAGCTCGTCCTGTCTCTCTGCATGTCAGTCGATCTGCAAGATGCATCGAGGCTATTGCACCCAGCATATTCCCCGACAGAGCGCTGTTCATGTAGCAGAGTATATAGCCTGGGGGGATGAGAGAGGAGAGAAAGGGACCACATCAGTTCCACTTCAAATTTAAAAAAAGGAAAAAAATTAAATGATAGATTAGAATTTGGCAGATTGTTATTTCTATTATCAACAATGCCAGTTAAGAAGTTTGACAGAAGCTTCATGACTAATTTCCCAGTGTGCAGATATCAGCTTCACGAAACAGGCGGGTTGACAGAGCAGAAATATAGAAAGATATGAATGGGTGATGTTGCGTGAAACAACATGATCGGGATATTAGGTGTCACCAAGCCACGAACTTCCTTTTCTTTCTTTCTTTCTTTCTTTCTTTCTTTCTTTCTTTCTTTCTTTCTTTCTTTCTTTCTTTCTTTCTTTCTTTCTTTCTTTCTTTCTTTCTTTCTTTCTTTCTTTCTTTCTTTCTTTCTTTCTTTCTTTCTTTCTTTCTTTCTTTCTTTCTTTCTTTCTTTCTTTCTTTCTTTCTTTCTTTCTTTCTTTCTTTCTTTCTTTCTTTCTTTCTTTCTTTCTTTCTTTCTTTCTTTCTTTCTTTCTTTCTTTCTTTCTTTCTTCTTTCTCTTTCCTTCCTTCCTTCCTTCCTTCCTTCCTTCCTTCCTTCCTTCCTTCCTTCCTGCCTTCCTGCCTTCCTTCCTTCCTGCCTTCCTTCCTTCCTTCCTGCCTTCCTGCCTTTCTCTCTAACTCTTACATTGTGAAAGGTGTGCGATTCACATAAACACGTCTTATAAAGCAATAATGAGCTTTGTGGCATTGAGTGAGGCAGCACTGTACTTTTTAACAACAATCTCTTTCTGGACCCACAACACACTTGCTATGTTTAATATGTTCTGTGCAGCCCCCTGCTTCTCTCGAAGGTGAAAGTATTACAAATTAAGGCAGGCTTTTACCAAAATAACAACAAATTCAGCAAAATTACATTTATAGAGAGCCTTTCACATCGGGAGGATGTCACAAGGAGCTGTACATTTATTTACAAAATAAAAACTATGAGGTAAAGACAGGCAGAAGCAACATGCCCAGTTCAAGCACTGCCTGCTTGGCTCACTTGTTGGTCCTCTTGCCTGTGTGTCAGAAGGTTATTAGTACAAATCCCACATCAGGATTTTGAGCTAACACAGTCGAGGTGGCACTCCAGTGTAGTTCTGGGGATGTGCAGCATAATTGTTTTGTATGTAAAATTTTTAATTCTTCACTGGTTCCTATTTTAAATGATCTTGATAATAATAATAAAAATAATC
The DNA here is from genome assembly GCA_035084275.1 of Hydrolagus colliei. Lineage (NCBI taxonomy): Eukaryota > Metazoa > Chordata > Chondrichthyes > Chimaeriformes > Chimaeridae > Hydrolagus > Hydrolagus colliei. The sequence continues at coordinate 15,496,877 of CM068747.1, read as the reverse complement.
CTTGCATTTGATATAGCGCGTTGTCACATCTTCGAGCCGTCTCAAAGCGCTTTGCAGAATAAACAGTAAAGTGAATTGACTGTATTTTGTCAAAACACGGAGGCCAGTTGCGCACAGCAGTGTCCCGCAAACAGTCGTGGATTGAAGTAACCAGTTTATTATTTTTTAGGTATCCCAGGTTACTTTTGTGGGAGATTTATTTACAGCGTGGTCTATAAAGGATCACACTGCTCTACATAGCAATGCATTTGATTCCACCCTCTCACTGTGCTTATGTGTGTGCACAGACAAACTCAGAAAATAATCAACTGGTTAATATCAAACATGTTCACATCATGCAGTTAGTGGATCAGATCAAGTGTTGCTTTAGATTAGGATGTTGCTGTTTCAGCCATGCAATCTTATCAGGATTTCAGTGTGTTACAAAACATTTTTTTCTTTAAGGTGATTGTGGTTCAGGATTGCATTGATTTCTTCAGGCACTTCCGCAGTGAATAGAACAGGACGATGGAGAACAGGGTATGATTAAGAGACTACGATTTAACGGAGGGGTTTACATTGAAGTTGTCAAAATCCTTAGGAACGGATTATTGCCTTGAAATCACCACTCTCTCTAGCTATCTATCTGAGGTAGTTTACCTTGCGTCATTAAAGTCGTGAAATGCTGCCCTTACCAGTGGCATTCGGCTCTTGCGAGCTACTATGACACAAAGAGTCTTCGGACAGGTTTCATCAGCAGACAGTTTTGTTATTATTTCAATTTTTGTAAGAGCGCATTGCCATTCTCCTGCTGGTGAATACAGACATGCCTGTGCTGTCAGGAACAATGATAAAGCTAACGCTGACAGGATCGGAAAAAAAAGACAATTTTCTCTCTCTCGCTTTCTCTGCTCCACGTTGTGAGGTGCAGTTTGTTTGTTCCTTCGCAAGTTGCTGTGGTAAATAGACAGCTGAGTATGACAGTCACAGAAGTGCTTTTTGAAGATGCTTGGTGCTTCCTTAATGCAGGTTACCGCCATAATCTGCAGCTGATTACACAGAAATTCAGTCTCTAGTTCAAAATCTGTTACGCAAAAATGATTTTTAAAAGTACTTTGCTGTGGGTTTTATGAAATACTCCTAAAATCTTCCACACATGCCATTTTAAACATTGTTGTGAGATTTGGACCCCTTAAATCAATGCAGTGGGACCTGATTTAGTTAATCTCCCAATCTCACCTTTATCCACAGCAGAATTCTGCGTGAAGCGGGATTTATGTTCCTGGTTGTTATTCAGAGGAGAGAAATTGCTTGCATGCTTGAACCCTGCATTCCAGAATGGAGTGCAGAAATCATGCTGCACATTCATCGAACTGAAAGGGATAAAGTATCACAATTGGTTGGTGAAAGGAATGCTTTGTTCCCACCTGACTCGCTAGGCTCGTGATTCAATTGTAAGCGTTTAGCTGGCCCCAGGACTACAATGGGATTGTAACCTCGGTAACAGGCTCGGTTTGCCAAGTGATGGCCACCGTTTCAAATTTGCCGAATGTGAAATGTGACGATTTGAATCCCGTTCACCGTTTTCATCCTCAGCCGGCTTTCCCGGCCGGTGTGCCAAGCTGCAAGCGAGAGGACCCAGGTTCGATTCCCGGGGCAGGGCAAAATCTTAGGCAAGTTTCTTTATTCCACATGCTTGTCCTGCATCTTAATGGTTAATAGAGCACTCGCCTCGCGAATGAGAAGATCTCGGTTCGATTCACGTGCGAAACATTTGGTAAATTTTGTTACTCCGCATGTTCCTGTTTACCACGCAGTAAGTAGGAACCCAGTTGTTAGTCAATTGGCGGATCGCATGTAAATATAATAATAACTTGGTCAGTCAATCCATGACTGTTTGTGGCACAGTGTTGTGCTCAATTCGCTGCTGTGTTTCGCCCACAAAATATGCAGACCTTTCACTTTGCAGTCTATTCTGTGACCCACTTTGAGACATCTCAACCACGTGGTAAGGCGCTATATGAAATGCAAGAATTATCATTGTTATAATTATAACAAGAGCAGGTGAAGGAAGGTGAGAGGAAGGGGGAAAATCAGAAGAGATTCCACTCTTGAGTCAGACTTCAACGCCACTCTCCCCACCAGATGGCTGTGGAGTGGCATTAGCAGAAGCCGTGGATATATCTTAGCTTGCTGACCCCAAAGCAGAGGGAGCTTGGTGAAGCAGCTTTGCAATATTATAGAAAAACCTAATTCAAGGCAGTCGCCCTAATCCAGTTTGCTTAAATGTTCGGAATGAAAGCTGCTGTTTCACATGGTTGACAGTTTTTTTTTAAATGTACCGATTACACAAAATAGATGAGTTTATGGTCACCAGATGCAAAAATCCACCAAATAGAAGCCAATGATTATACTGTGAATGATTTTATCCGTAAATAGCCAGTTGTTTAAATATAATAATAAGTGCTGTGAGATGCCATCCGGCATTAAGGGCGCTATATAAATGCAAGGTGTTGTTGTGGTTTTGTCAGTAAATTAACAGTAATCTAAACATAACAACAATAATAATAATTGTTGCATATAGCGCCTTATTATGTTGTCTGGATATCTCAAAGTACAATTGCCTGTGAAGTGTAATGACTGTGTATTCTGTGACCGATTTGTGCACAGCAATGTCACACCAACAGCCAAGAAGTGAATGATTGATTTTATCTAGAGTTTTGTGTCTATTTTGCTGATTGTGCTATTTTCTATAAATTACATAGACTGATCTTTTGCATCAAGTACTTTAGTTAAAACCTCCCATGTCCTAATGTCTTGAAGAGTGTGCATCATTGATGCCACAAGGTGCCACATAAAAGGCTAGGTAAGATATGGGCCCATGGAATTAAGGGCAATATATTAGCATGGATCGAAGAGAGGCTAACGGGTAGGGATAAACGGGTATTTCTCCGATTGGCAGGATGTGATGTGACTAGTGGAGTGCCATAAGGATCAGTACTTAGGCTTCAACTATTTACAATCTATATCAATAATTTAAATGAGGACATAGAACTTAAAAAAATCTAAATACGCGGATGATGCAAAGCTAGGTGGGAGAGTAAACTCCGAGGATGACACAAGAAGAATGCAATAGATGAGTGGGCAAGAAGGTGGCAGATGAACATAATGTGGGGAAGTGGGAAGTTATTCACCTAGGTAGTAAAAACAGAAAAGTGGATTATTTTCTAGAGTGGGAGAGACTACATAGTGTTTGTGTTCAGAGGGACTTGGGTGTTCTTGTACACCAGTCATGAGAAGTTAATATGCAGATACAGCAAGCAACTAGGAGGGCTAATGGCATGTTGGCATTCATTGAAAAGGGTTAGAATACAGGAGTAGCGAAGTCTTGCTGAAACTGTATAGGGCTTGGTAAGACTGCACCTAGAATATTGTGTGCAGTTTTGGTCTCCTTACTAAGAAAGGACATACTCGTCTTAGAGGGGGGTGCAGCGTAGATTCACTGTGTTGGTTCCTGGGATGAGGGGGTTGACATGTGAAGACAGGTTGAGTAAACTAGGCCTATATTCTCTAGAATATAGAAGAATTAGAAGTGATCTTATAGAAACCTATAAGATTCTTAAGGGGTTTGACGGAGTAGACAGTAGGAGACTGTTTCCCCTGATTGGAGAATGTATAACTAGTGGGGGTTACAGTATTAAGATTAAGGGTCAGCCTTTTCGAATGGAGTTGAGGAAACATTTCTTCACTCAGAGGTTAATGAATTTATGGAATTTTCTACCCAGAAGGCTGTAGATGCTCAGTCTTTGAACATATTCAAGTCTGAGATTGATGGATTTCTAAAGGGTAGAGGGATTAAGGGATATGGGGATAAGGCGGTCAGATGGAGCAAGGTTAGAAAATCAGCCATGATCTTATTGAATGGCGGGGCAGCTCGAGGGGCCGAATGGCCTACTCCTGCTCCTAATTCCTATGATTCACATAAGCTTGGAGTGAATAACCGGGCCGACAAATCCTTACTTTCCGCCTTGAGGAAAATCATGGGACAATTCTTGGTCTGAGACTTCCACTGCACATGAGCACAATAGCACTTTGATGTGTCATTCAAACCACTGTGAGTTCACACTGGATTGTGAAGTGATCGCAGTCAATAGTAAGCAAGGCAACATTGGCTCTACATTTTGAGTCGTGCCCTTTTAGGTGGCATTTTCGTAGGAACTTGCATGTAAAATTAGTTAGGGAATCAATCATATAAAAGTCATTGAATCATATTAGATTCATGGAATCATGGAGTATTACAGCACAGAAGGAGGCCATTCAGCCCATCGTGCCTGTGCCTGTGTTGGAAGAGCTACCTAATCAGTACATAGAATCGTACAATATTACAAGGCAGAAGGAGGTCATTCGGTTCATATTGGCTGTGAATGTGATCGGAATCCAGTGGCGGAGCATTAAAAGTTCCAAATTGCTGAGAGCATACTTTGGGCTAGCCATTTGGTGGGATCCATCATTTGAACATTCGACCTCACCAAGCCAGTCAGGAACATGGGTGTCTTGTTCGATCCTCAACTGTCTTTCCTCCCCCCACATCCAAGCAATGGGTCACTCTGCCTTTCTTCATCTCCGCAATATTGCCCTACTGAGCCACTACCATAGCCTGAAGGTTGCTGAAACCCGCGTTCATGTCTTCATTACATTCCGGCTCAACTATGTAAATGCCCTGCTTATCAGCCTTCCCAATTTTTCCAGCCACAGGATGCAGATGATCCAGAACTCTGTGGTCTGTGTCCTCTACTGCTCCAAGCTTTGTGACCCCATCTCCTCCACCCTCACCCGACTCCATTGGCTCCCCATTATTCAGAGGATCCAATTCAGATTTAAAGCCCTCCACAACCTCGCCTCACCCTACATCTGTGACTTTCTAACCCCCTACCCACTTGCTCACCCCCTCCACTCAGCAGGCTCTGGCCTGCTCCACGTCCCCCGACCCACCCGCCCCACCATTGGTGGGCGAGCCGTTAGCCACTCTGCCCCCAACCTCTGGAACTCCATTCCGCAGACCCTCTGCCTCGCCCCCTCCCTGGCCTCCTTCAAGTCCCTCCTCAAGACCCACCACTTTGATGGTCCCATTGGCAACTCCTAATCCCCCCACTTCCTGCCACCCCTCCACCCCACGCCCCCCCCCCCCCCCCCACCCCGTCCGTGTCCCCAGCTTGGGTCTGAAACAGTAACTGTCCAGTGCCTTGGGATGTCCTCCTGACATGAAAGACCCGATACAAGTGTCATTTTGTTGCTGTTGTTGTTGTTGAACATGAGCGAGGAAATAGATTTTAATGACGACAATTCACTTTAAGTTGGTCATCAGATGGGGTGTGGCATCTGATTAACAGTTTCAAGCACAAGTCGGCCTGATGAGCAGAGCACCGGTTTGTGATCATGGCACAGATGTGTTTTAAACAAATTCTATTCCAATCTACTTAATTCAAACTGAATGTGACGTCCCGGTTATAATTGGAGTATTTCACCGAAACGGGACAGCTAATCATTGCAGTGTTTGCTTATTCTGTGATCTTCCTTGAATATATTTACATAATATTTACAGCGCTTCACCATGGACGGGGACAAGCAAGGGGGTATGTTTTGACACTATAATACGAAAGTTTTACACGGACCCCGCGTAGGCTAAGAAAGGTAACACAACATCTATAATTCATTCAGTAATTAAGCTATTGTCGTCGTCGTCCCCCACCCTCCCAGTCGCTGATTGCGAAAATAACAGAGGCCAGACCGTTACTGCAGCTTTGCAGGGGGTGCAGGAGAGAAGCAGAGATAGATCAGTGACTGTGTGACTGTGAACAGAACAAACAGAGGAACATTGCTCAGGAACAAGACTGGAGCATTTCAAACTCCAGCACTTATCAGCTCAGTGTGGCACAGCATAAAGCGTACAATGTATGGAGAGTAACAGAGCCGCTAAAACAGGAAGGCAAGTGTTACAAGTGATAAAGTTTAGCAAATTAAGTCAGCGACTTTAAGTTTCAGATTAATACCAAACAAGATGCCCTGTTTCACAAGTAATGAATATTCCATGAACAGCAAAGGAGTGCTGACTACTGTTTGATGCCACTGACATTGAAAATCTAGCGCAAAAATTTCATCATTTTTCATTTGTATGCAAATTTGCCTGTTACACAAATTAACCCTTGAACCTCGTGTCACTTCTCATCTGGAGGAATTTACTTGCAGGCATCACACAGTGAAGTCTTGTTGCTATCCCAGGGTCATCAGGGTTTCCCTGTGCAAAGGGTGGGGGGGTGGGGGGTCCAAAGCCACAAAGCCAGGCTTTGTTTACCGTCCTTATTTGTGGTTAAAAAGAGTAATTGCAGCAATGGCACATTGTAAAATGCACATCTGCAGCGCTGACTCCTGTGTGTACCAGTGTAATTGGAATGCAAAATGCAACTGTACTTCTTTCAATAGAACGGCGAGTGCTAATCATTCCAATAGCTTTAAGGTGAAACATCAGGACAATATACAAATCCTATTACTCTTCCTTTCAGCTATGAAGTCTTCAACTCTGAAAGTCTTTGTTATTTATCACCTTAGACAAATGCCACTATCTGCATGAGAAGGCCAGAATAGACTGATTGAGCTTTTCTAATTGATGTGGATTTAATTATGCTAATTTGGCCAGCTGTAAAGCGTTTTCAGTTTGTGCATAATGCGACCAGCAAATACAGGTGTCCTTTCACTGCGAGCGCTTAATGTTTAACCTCATCCTTTTTTAAAAAATAAAACTGGCGAGAGGGATTCAACAGTGGGGTTAAGAGGCACACTGTTTGGTGTGCGTGTCTGCCTTGGTACCAAAATGTGACCAATAACAATGGAATTGCAGTCAGCTGCTTTATATAATAAACACGTTGCCTCTTTGGAAGCTGCTATTGGGAATCTGCTTTTATTTTCGTATTGTTTTTTAACTGTTTGCAAGAAACACAGAATCACACTTGCATTCGATACAGCGCCTTGTCACGTCTTTGAGACTTTCCAAAGCGCTCAGCAGCCAATCATGCGCAGAAGTGTCCCACAAAGAGTTGTGGATTGACTGACCAGATTACCATTATTATTGTGTTATTTGAAGGGATTCTTAACCCTGGAAAAGCGATCCGCCAGTCATCTGTGGTTAGAGCACGCCCCGTGTTCGAATCCAACCAGGTCAGGGTAAAACCTTGGGCAAGTTTCCTTGCTCCACACGCCTAATAATAATCCCTCCCACCAAAAATTGGTCATTTCAATCCAAGACTGTTTGTGGGATACTGCTGTGCGCAATTGGCTGCCGCATTTCGTCCACATGCTTACAGTCAATTCACTTTACAGTATATTCTGTGAAGCGCTTTGAGATGTCTACAAGACGTGAAAAGCGCCATATCAAATGCAAGGATTACTAATATCCAACAACCAGGTTCCCACTTATCTCTCGGTAAATAGTGCAGTCGGTTCCAAAATTCAACAGTAAATAGGACAGAATTTGTATTCTTAATACATTTGTGGGCTCACAATTGAGGACAATCTGCCTGTTTTGGTTAACCCATATGGGCGTATCAGTTAGCCTCCAATTATCAGAAAGAGACCTACATTGCAAAACTGCTGCTCTATGTTTACCTTGGGAATGAGACAGAGTCCTTTGTTTATCAAATTGTGTTTTATAATACAGTATTCATTGGAAACGATACACAAATTAAAATCAAACTGGTTCGTCGGTCAGTTTACATAAGAGTTAACTTGAAGGGAGAGGGAGAGATCAGAAAGTTTTACTGAGAAACCTGGCCTTAAATGTTCATTTTAATGCTCTAGTTAAACTGAGTTTAAAAGGAAAAAAAATGAATTGCAGGTTTCATCTGTGCTTGATTTACAGACTGTGACACAAGTGCCAAATTGTATTGATTGCAAAACATAGCGCTAAAGGCCATGCTTAGTTTTTTGCTTGCAAACAGCAAAGATTTTGGTGAAATTCGCTGCACATAGAGGTCCTCACTGCTCATAAAGCATGTTATTTAGCATCAATAAAGATTGTTGGCAGATAGTTCACAGTATATCAGAATTTTATGTTTCACACTGGAATCCTAACAAACATATTGATGCACAAGCGAATAATAATAATCATAATAATTGTTCACATGGTAACTTATCATGTCATCAAACTACTTCAAAGCGCTTTACAGGATTTACTCTAAAGTATAAAGGCTGTGTTAAAATAATACAGCGACACTACCTACTTAATAGCTGCTCGCTCGAAATGCTTGAGGTAGGAGTTTCGAAAGGAGTCTGCTGCCAGCTTGATGTTTGTCCTTCCATGCGGTAACGTCAACAGTCCCACTCCTCTCATCTCCTCCACCTACCTGACCTGTCCCTAAAACTCTCTGAAACCGTATACAACCTTGGCGTCAGGTTCAACCCCCAATTATCCTTCCTCCCCCACATCAGGTCCCTCACCAGCACCACCTTCTTCCATCTCCACCACAATGCCCATCTCAACCAATATCTCACCCCAAAAGCTGCCGGAGCCCCGGTGCATGCTTTTGTCACCTCTCGCCTGCACTACTCCAATGCCCTCCTCGCCGGTCTCCCCTCTGCCACCATTCACAAAATTCTGGCCTCCTCCTTATCCCCCGAACCCTCCGCTCTACCATCGGCAGCCATGCTTTCAGCCACTACGCCCCGAAACTCTGAAACTCCTTTCCTCAATCCCTTCGCCTCACCCCCTCCTTTTCCATCTTCAGGTCGCACCTGAAACCCTTTCTGTTCGACCACGCCTACAGTCACCTCCCTCTCGCTAGGCCTCAGGCTCCGCTATTGTGAAGCGCTCTAAGATGCCGTCTGGAGTGAAGGACATTGAATAAATACAAGTTGTTGCTCTGTGTCTCTACAAACTTCTCAATTAGTTCAACAGAAGTTCTCAGTGCTTTTAAAGTGAGCCCGGTGTGATGCACATCTGCTAGGTTTAGACTGTATTGGTTCACATTGATCGCACTTCTGCTGAAACCACCACCTCCCCATAACTGCAGAAGTGGGGCTCCAGAACTGTTTGTGTTGCCGGAGCCTGTGTGTATTGCCTTGCAAGTTTAGCATTGGTAGAGATGTGATCGTTAACCCAGAGTCCTTTAGCAATCGTGTCATTTTGTGTTAATGTGCATTAATTTGCTAACTTCAACTTTTTGCGTTCAGTATTTCTTCCAGAAAATAGCAGAACAATGTAGAACAGAAAATGCATGGATCAGGCTCCCGAGGGAGACGGAGGAAGCAGAAAGTGTCGATATTCATTCAGAAGCAAATAGATTTATTTTAGGAAATAAAATTGGGGGACACAGTGTATAGTTTGAGACACGTGTGCCTGCGACTGTCAGATTGCTGGAAGGTGAACTGGATAGACCATGGTCTTCTTACATTGAGCAATTCTTATGTTCATTGAAGCTTGTTGTATATCTTATCAAGTTAATTTAGAAACTTTCTGGATATTGGGTGGATGTTTCTTTCAAGATAATACAGTACTGAGAATTTGTGCTGTTCACCTTATGATTTTAATCTTTGTCCGATATAAATAGTAATTTATAGCAGTGACAGTCTTCTCAATGTTTGTCAGTTTAACCCCTTCCCATCCGAATGAAATCTCACAATTCTACCACAAAGAGTTCATGTTAAATTAAATTAAAGCATTGCAACACAGAAATAGTGCATATGTTTCAACAAGTCCATACCGGTGTTCTATAATAATAATCCTTGATTTTATATAGGGCCTTATCACGTCTTTGAGACGTCTCAAAGCGTTTCACAGCATATACTGTAAAGTAAATTGACTGTAAATGTTGTGGGCAAACACGGCAGCCAATTGCGCACAGCAGTGTCCCACAAATAGTCGTAGATTGAGTGACCGTTTTTTGTGCATTTTTCTAAGGAGTGGCCTCTAGATATGGGAAAAGTAGAATGGTATGGAGCTGATATTTTTGCTTCCAATGTACCTTGGGAGAAGAGTACTGATTACAGCATGACTATGAGTGGCATCCCTTCTGATCCACAGACCAAACTCACCCTGACCACAGCAGATTGTCAGAATCGCGACTGTGTTAGGCTGAGCTAGAAAGCTAGCACCTCTGCTGTTCTCCCCATTAGACTGTATAGAACGTTATTAAGTAATATTAGGATGAAGTAACGGATATGAATGCTGAAGAGAGAACTTCCAATGTTAACTATACCAATGTCATCTGAGATTACTCCCATGCGGCCTTTCCTTGCCAGCTTTTCCCCTCGTTTAATTTAGTTAATGAGTCTCAAACGTTCACTTTTTGCAAAACGTTTGAAAGCCAAGCCTTTTTTTCTTACAACCTGAAGATCTTAGTGCCAATTACTGGCATTGAAATAGTGGAACTTAACAAACTTGCCCAAAAATGTAGCTTTGAAACGAACATGTCAAAATGGGGCAGTAAAATGGAAAGGGGGAGGATCACCCTTAAATGTGATCCGTAACACTTCACCATAGGGGAGAATGCATGCAATGAAAGTTTAAGAGTCCTTCAGTGAGTTTCTATGCATCTTATGACTGAAGGTATTAAGGTAGACTGGTGAGTTAAGTTGATTGACCCCCTCAGCCCCTTAGCTCTAAATGCAGATAGCAGGAAATAAGGTATACAGGTTTCCTTTCTTCCTAGTTGTTTATTTCCAGAGGAATATAACTCACACAGAGGGCACCTTTGGTCACTCAAGAGATGCACAATAGGTTCTCTGAGACCCCCTTCTGTCCAGACGAACAATAGATGGTGGCTAGAGGACAAATAATGCTGTACGGAGAGTTAAATCCTTCAGGTGGGTCCATTCAAATTCCAATAATGTGTGGGTGCTCAAGAATTGGTGAGGATTTCACCAGGCACAGCAGGTTTAAGATCAAAAGCTTCAGCTGAAGAAAAGACGGCAGGAAAATCTTAAAACCCCTTTGTAATGTAACGTTATAAACCGAACACAAAGGAGTCTTAGATTGAGGCCTGTTACACAGAGAACAAAGGATTCACCAAAACTGATTTGATTGATGGAAGGGGTATGTATGGTGGCTGAAATCGCTTGATCCACTTAGTACTTTTTAATGCAGAACCTAAATTTTTTTTGCAGTCGTTCTATGCATTAGATGGAGATTTAGTAACACAACCATAAGTTGTTGCTCAGCTGCATTTACGTACTAGGCATAAAATTGTTTGAATCAACCAGTAAATGGGCTCAAGTTACTATGAATGCATCAGAGAGAATGCCTTTTTTAAGGAAACTGGATGGATAAAGTGTGTGTGTGTGTGTGTGTGGGGGGGGGGGGGGGGGGGGGGGGGGTTGGAGAGAGTGTTAAGGGAAGGCAGGGGAAGGGAGAAAACATAATTGCAATTCATCGCAAACACTTTGTGAAACTTTTCTTTCTCAGAAATAAAACCAGTGTATGACCAATGTGTTTGGGATTCTTTTTTAATTTCCAGAAGTAACTTTGCAAGTTTGGATATAATTAATCATGGTGATGGGTAGTGTCCGGCGATATATCGATATATCGGTTATATCGGTATAATTTTTCATATCGATATGCCGAAATTGGAAATTTGAATATATCGGTATATCGCAAAATTCGGTATGAAAAAAAATCGGTATATCCACAAAATATCGGTATATCATCAACAAATGCCACATTACAGCATACAGAAAAATGTACAACCAAAGGTTCAAATGTACTTGACGACACAACGCACACAAGAGCTTAATTTTCTTAAAGCGCCAAAGGGCTCTATCAACAATGGGAAACAACAAAAACAGTAACAACAAAGTTCAATAGACTTTCAACGGACCTTGTCGCCTGCATTGCAAACCTCCTGGGCGCAGAGCACACATATCTAAATGCGCGCGCATGCCCCTTCTTCCCTTCCCCCCACCACCAAACACAATCAGACTTGCGCACAACCCTCCCAAACCATTCATACGTAAAGGTTTGGAACGTGAGTAAAAAAAAAACTGGTGATATTGATATATCGGTATATATCGATATGAGCCCACCGATATATCGGTATCGGACAAAATTCAATATCGACAGACACTAGTGACGGGTTTCCGCATGTGTCAGACAACAAGCTGATCCCCAACATCCCACAAGCCGAAAATCAGTGTCTGTGGATTCTAAAATAAAACTCCTTGGTTGTATGAGTGAAACAATAACTAGAACCAGCCAGTGGCAGGCAGGAAATGGTTCAAGGTGTATTTCAGGCCATTTCTTGTTCCGAGATGTGTTTCTTCATATACTTTTAACACTTTGCAACAGCTGACACTCAAGCAGTAATTGGATGATTGACCACAGGGGTTAATGACACCAACCCACCATTACAGAGTCGGAAGGAGCTACTGCCACTCTGTCTTCCTCCACTCTTCCTTAAACCCCCGCCCACCCCCACCATCCGCAACCTCACCACACAGTAAGTCGTGGTAGTGCAGACTTCGCACTGTAATGTGCACATCTGAATCAGTCTGACACTTTCAGTCATGATGAAAAAATTGCATTAATGTCTTGTTGTTTTGTCATAGTAACCAGGTGAAAGAATTTAAAGCCCGGCACAATTTTGTGCTTTTTGTGTCTCTGAAAATAAAGCCGGGTTTATTTCCCGCAAGCACACAGTGGTCCCATTTAAGTGGGAATTTAGAAGCAGCGAAAGCTCCTCCCAGACCTTCCCAGCGCTGGCATGATGTATTATTCTATTCCTTACACTTGACTACCATGATCCCTTAGTAATATTTGTCAACTCCGATGGCAGCCACAATGAAGAGACTATACACAGAATTCCTAATTACAGATTAAAGACAAAGAAAAACCTACACTACACTTTCCATGTGGCAGCTGATGTGAGGTACAAAGGAACAAAGAGTGCAAAGTCCTCCTTTTTTCATCTGCACAAATGTAAAATGCATTAGATAGTGACTGTGGCTAGGTGTGCCTGGGGCTAAATTGCAGCTGCACGCTCTATCGTGTAGGAGGACAGTTTTGTGATGTACCCAGGGGCTTGAGTAACCTCTGCAAAGTCTATTAATGCCACAGTTAAGCACATTCTCTTCCTAACAAACAACATTATTCATAAAACATTTTTTAAAACAAAAAAATTAAGTAGATAGATTCATTAAGCCCTATCTTGCCAAGGCGCTTTTTTTTAATGCTGCTTATATTTTCCTGGCCTGGTATCATACCATCAGCTTTCCAGAGTAAAAAGCCAAATCTATCTAAAAGCCAAAAAACATTGCTGTAAGCGACAGAGACACACTATCACAGAGTTGATGCTGAGAAGAAAGCTTTGCCTATGACCTCAAACAGAACTATTGTATGATTTAAAAGAGAGAGAGAAAATAATACCTTTGCGTTGTGTCACAGCTGTGAGATATCAGAGAAGTAAAAGGGTTCTGTTTGCTCTCTGCCAGGCATGTATTAATTAATCTTCAGTGTCTAATGCTGAAATTTCTGGACATTCATTTAATATTTACTCCAACAAACCTTTGTTCTTTAACCGTGTTTTTGATTCACTTCTTGAAGAAGAATCTGCTTGCAGCTACAATCTGATACGAGTTGGTCCTTCGGAGGTAGATTTTGATAGTGGCTACTTGCTTTACCGTCTGAAAGGGTGTCGGAAACGGAGAAAAGCATCTTGGCTTTCCTCTCTTCAGATAGATGGCACCACATAGCGTATCCTCAACACTAGTTTCAATTACAGCTGTTTATCTTTCAGCTTTCGTTAAGATTAATTAATTGCAAATGCAAGACTGCGGATCAAGGGAATACCTGCCAGACTTCGTATTAATACCTTTGCTAAAAAAATAAATTCCTGCACCGCAGTGATTAATTTGCAAAGAAAAAGGGAAATACGAAGTGCAGTCTTTGCCTGAGAACTATTCATGGATGGCTGCCCAATTAGTCCACTAGCACTCTGATCCTCCTTTCAGACCCTGTGGCCCTTTGAGGACATGACAGGACTCCAGCGATAACCTGGCAACCTAGGTAGAAACGCAGCCAAGTGAGAGCTTTTGAAGCTGTAGCTTGGCTGCCATCAAGTCCACGAGAAGAAAGTATTTAGGCACCATGTCATACAGTACAAAGGATAAAAACAGATTCGACCGGAAATTCAATGTGGCACCACATATGGGATACATGAATGTGGTTACACAACAGGCCACATATTTCTGAGCAGATAGTCTCCTGCATGTGAAACAGGGACATGTTTAATCGCCGTTACTTCTATATGAATCTGTATTTAATTTGGGTTGGGGTGGTGGCAGGGAACGGAGATCTGAAGCTGCCACAGGTTTGTGGCAGATGGCTTTGTGTCAGCTATGACAGGCAGCCAGCCTCGGCTTCCTCTGCAGATTTTTTTTTTCTTTCTCTCTGATCAGGTAAATATGGGCACACTGTGGAAACTTCCACAAATTCTGCCTTAGGCTGCAAGTTTGTGACTTGAACCCATCTGTCACAAATCTTCTCGAGCTTCTGCTGTGAGCAGAGACCTGAATTTCCCACGAAGCGCTAACCAGGAAAACCGGGCCGTGTCAACCTAGACAAAAGAAAAGAGGAAACTTTTGAGAACAAAGACATTTCCTTTTATATGTCTGCATCTTTGAAGTACGAAAGAAAGGGAAAGTGCGTGTGAAAAAAAAAATCCATATTTTAGCTGCATTATTACAGTACTTTTTCATCCACGCCGGCCTTTTAAATAGCCATGGCTTAATGACAATGCAAATTGTCTGTCACTTAGTGATAATAAAATATAATAATTCTTAGATTTAATATACCGCCTTTCACCTCAGGAGGACGTCTCTAAGCGCTTCACAGGATGCACGACAGAGTGAAATGAACTGTGTATTTTGTAGCCAGACGCCGCAGCCAATTTGCACACAGCATTGTACCAATGAATGTCAGAAGATTTCAAATAATGCCACGGGATCTTTAACATCTACCTGAATAGGCACAAACAGGACCTTGGTTGAACTTTTCATCCGAAGCACAACACCTCTGACAATGCAGTGCCTCCCCGGCACTTCATTGGTACGTCAATTCAAAGTCCAGGCGAGGGGCTTGAACCCACAACTCAGAGATGAGAGTGTTGCCTTCTGAGCCGGTTGCCTTAAATGTAAATGTATCATCGTTCTGTGTGAATTAAACCGATGTATCTTGAGAGCTTTAACTGCAAAATGATGATACATCTGCCCTGAGTCCCACGATTCCAACAAAGCCCTCGTGTTTTGACTGCTTATACTTGGACTGCAAGATAGGAAAGCTTTGTGGTAATACAGTCCACCACTTCAGGGAGTTATTTTGCACTGTGGAATGTATCCCCCACCCCCCCTGTCAGCTGATACAAACCAGTATTGACAGCCACTTTGCAAATCCATGTACTGTACACAACCCTCACTCTCCCCTTGACCAAAGGAGGACAGCGGAGTTATCAAAAAGTAGATATAAAATGAAACAAATGAATGTGAAACAGCAGCACAAAATGTACAGTCAATTCACTTTACAGTATTTTCTGTGAAGCACTTTGAGACATCTTAAAGACGTGTTAAAACCACTATATCAAATGCAACGATTATCATTATTTATTATTATTATTGCTGTGCGCAACCTGACTGCTACATTGCATGATACAAAATACACAGTCAGTGCACTTTACAGGAAATCATGTGAAGCACTATGAGATGTCTTTCTGCCATTAAAGGCGCGAGAACAAATTAAAGGATTATTAGTAAATTTACTATCACTGCACTCAAAACAATTGCCAGGCATGGCAGATGGAATTGATTGTCAAACTGATGACTAATGGCTTGGGACGTTCTCCTGACATGAAAGGCACTCTGTAAATGTAATTTTGTTGTTGAAGTAGTGCAGAACTACTAAGGGAACAAGAGTGTGCTGTTGCCAGCCACGGTCAGGACTGGGTGACAGTCAGACGACCGCGTGTACGGAAACACAAGACTGGTGCAGAGAAACCCCAGACTGTAAACATTGCCAACAGGTATGAAGTACTTTCAACCTGTTTGGAAAAGGAGGTCTGTGAGGAGGTTGGACAAACCAACTCCACCAAGACCATTTTAATAGGAGATACAACTGTCCGAGGTATAGATAGGCGTTTTTGTGAACGGAAACGCGAATCTCGGAAGGTGTGTTGCCTACCAGGTGCCAGGGTTGAAGACTTGACTGAGCGGGTCCAGGAAATTCTGCAAGGGGAAGGGGAAAATCCACTTGTGGTGGTCCATGTTGGGACCCATGAAGTTGAGAGGAAAAGACCTGAGATGCTCCAGGGAGAGTACCAGAGACTAGGGAGTAAACTGAAAAGTGGAACTTCGAGAGTGGTGATCTCTGGGTTGCTTCCAGTGCCTCGAGCAAGCCAGTTCCAGAATGCTAGAATAAGGCACATCAATGCATGGCTGGAGAAGTGGTGTAGGAAGGAGGGTTTCTGGTTCCTAGACCATTGGGACCAATTCTGGGGTAGGTGGAACCTGTACAAAATGGATGGGTTACACCTGAACAGGGCTGGAACCAATCTCCTTGCAGGGAGGTTGTCGAGTTTTGTGGGGGGGGCTTTAAACTAAGCCCGGGGGGTGAGGGTGGGAAACTGATCAGTAGTTCAAATACAGGAGGGGTAATAAGGAGGACAGGGGAAAAGGGAAGACGGGAGAAAAATGCAGAGGAAGTAATTTGTGCCTTAGAGTGCATGTATGTAAATGCACGAAGTTTGAGAAATAAAATTGGTGAGCTGCAGGCTCAGGTTGCTGCGAGGCGATATGATGTTATAGCAGTAACAGAGACTTGGCTCCAGCATGGGCAGGAATGGGAGTTGAACATTCCTGGTTATAATGTATTCAGGAGGGATAGAGAA
This sequence comes from Hydrolagus colliei, assembly GCA_035084275.1. NCBI lineage: Eukaryota > Metazoa > Chordata > Chondrichthyes > Chimaeriformes > Chimaeridae > Hydrolagus > Hydrolagus colliei. The sequence continues at coordinate 15,479,979 of CM068747.1, read as the reverse complement.
GGGAGAAAAGGGGGCGGGGTGGCAATTTTAGTTAAGGACTCAGTGACTGCCTTAGAAAGGAACGAGGTGGAAGAAGGACTAAAAACCGAATCTATCTGGTTAGAATTGAGGAATAAAAAAGGTGCAGTTACACTGTTAGGGGTATACTATAGACCACCAAATAGTGGGGAGGAGATAGACAAGCAGATCTGCAAGCGTATCACGGAGAAATGCAGAGCTAATAGAGTAGTGATAATGGGTGACTTCAACTATCCCAACATAGACTGGCAGAATAGTAGAGTAAAGGGCAAGGAGGGAGAAGAATTCCTGAAGTGTGTGCAGGACAACTTTCTTGATCAGTATGTTTCCAGTCCAACGAGGAAAGAAGCATTGCTGGATCTAGTTTTGGGAAATGAGGTAGGGCAAGTTCAACAGGTTTCTGTAGGTGAGCATCTAGGGAATAGTGACCACAATATCGTTAGATTCAGAATAATTATGGAAAGGGATAAGGAACGATCACAGGTGAGGACACTCAACTGGAAAAGGGCTAATTTCAATGAGTTGAGGTGGGACCTAGCCAAGGTGGATTGGAAAGAAAAATTGGCAGGTAAGACAACTAACGAGCAGTGGGCAGCGTTCAAAGAGGAGATAGTTCAGGCACAGGTCAAAAGCATTCCCACAAAGGTGAAATGTAAGGCATCCAAACCTCCCTGGATGACTAAGGAAATCGGGGCCAAAATCAAACAAAAAAAAGAGGCTTATGATACGTGTCAGGCTCAAAATTCAGAAGGGAACCAAGCAGAATATAGGAAGTGTAGGATAGAACTAAAAAAGGAAGTTAGAGGGGCAAAGAGACTGCATGAAAAACAATTAGCGAGTAAGATTAAGGGGAACCCTAAGGTTTTTTACCAACATATTAAGAGTAAAAGGTTGGTCAAGGAGAGGGTGGGGCCAATTAGGGACCTAGGAGGAAATCTCATTGTGGAGGCAGAGGGCATGGCTGATGTACTGAATGAGTACTTCGCCTCTGTCTTCACAAAAGAAAATGATACAGCCAATGCCATGGTATTAGAGGAGAGGGTAGGAGAAATGGATAGAATAATTATAACCAGAGAGGAAGTGCTAAAAAGGTTGACGTCGCTCAAGGTGGATAAGTCACCTGGTCCGGATGGGATGCACCCTAGGTTACTAAGTGAGGCACGGGAGCAAATAGCAGGGACTCTGGCCACGATCTTTCAATCTTCCTTGGACACAGGGGTCGTGCCAGAGGACTGGAGGATAGCTAATGTTACTCCCTTGTATAAAAAGGGGCAGAAGGACAAGCCTGGTAACTACAGACCAGTCAGTCTAACGTCGGTAGTGGGCAAAATTCTAGAGTCCATAATCAGGGACAAGGTAGATCTTCACTTAGAAAGATATAGGCTAATAAAGGACAGTCAACATGGATTTGTTAAAGGCAAATCTTGCCTTACAAATCTGATAGAATTTTTTGATGAGGTAACGGAATGGGTGGATAATGGTAGCGCAGTTGATGTAGTTTACATGGACTTTCAAAAGGCATTTGACAAAGTGCCACATGAGAGACTTATTAAGAAATTAAAGGCCCATGGCGTAAAAGGGACAGTGGCAGCGTGGATCCACAACTGGCTGCGAGACAGAAAGCAGAGAGTTGTAGTGAGCGGCTGTTTTTCAGATTGGAGGGAAGTGAGCAGTGGTGTGCCACAGGGATCGGTTTTGGGACCATTGCTGTTTGTAATCTACATCAATGATCTGGACTTGGGTGTACGGAGTACAGTTTCCAAGTTTGCAGATGACACTAAGTTAGGGAGAATAGTAAACAGTGAGGAGGATAGTAGCCATCTGCAAGAGGATATAGACAAATTGGTAAAGTGGGCAGACACATGGCAGATGAAGTTTAATGCAGAGAAGTGTGAGGTGATGCATTTTGGGAGAAGAAATGAAGGGAGGCAATATAGGCTAGATAGTACAATTTTAAATGGTGTGAAGGAACAGAGAGACCTGGGGATTTGTGTTAGTGACTCGTTGAAGGTGGCAGGACAGGTAGACAAGGCTGTTAAGAAGGCATATGGGATACTAGGCTTTATAAATAGGGGTATAGAGTACAAAAGTCAGGAAGTGCTGACTAACCTCTATAGGACTTTGGTGAGGCCTCAGCTGGAATACTGTGTTCAATTCTGGTCACCACACTACAGAAAGGATGTGAAGGCATTGGAAAGGGTACAACGAAGATTTACTAGGATGGTGCCAGGATTGAGGGACTTCAGCTATGAGGAGAGGCTAGATAGGCTAGGGTTATTCTCTCTGGAGCAGAGAAGATTGAGGGGAGACCTAATAGAGGTTTATAAGATCATGAGGGGTTTCGACAGGGCAAATAGAGAAAAACTATTTCCACTCGTGGGTGAATCTGTGACTCGTGGTCACAGATTTAAAATAGTTTCAAGGCGCAGTAGAGGGGAGCTGAGGAGAAATTTTTTCACTCAGCGAGTTGTTCGAATCTGGAATGCATTGCCTGAAAAGGTGGTGGAGGCTGATTCGATAACAACTTTTAAAAGGGAATTAGATCTTTATTTAGGAAGAACGGGTCTATTAGGCTATGGGGAGCGGGCAGGGCAATGGGATTGAATCGCTCTTTTCAAAGAGCCGGCACAGACTAGATGGGCCGAATGGCCTCCTTTTGTGCCGTAAAATTCTATGATTCTATGATTCTATGATTCTATGAGAACTCTTTATTTTATCCTGAACTTTTTGTTATGTTCCTCCCGTTGTTATCCAGTGTAAAAGCTGATCAGAAAGATCTACCTTAAACTAACAACTCGAATGTTGCAACCAATGAGATAAATATCCTTCACAACATATTCTCGGGGGATTCTTGTAAGCTATTTTTGGAACACAAATTGGAGTATATTTGTGTGGCAGGGAAGCATGGTGGCTTAGTAAATGCCATTTCCAGCACCTTGCGACGTCCTCCTGACATGAAAGGCGCCATACAAGTGTAATTTTGTTGTTGTTGTTTCACCTCTGAGTGCAGCTCAAATTGATAGGATTAATGTCTCCCTTTTGGCTGTGTACAGTTCACATGTGAAATGATTTAGGGCGGTCAAGGTCCAAATTTCCATTGGGTGCAAAAGCATAAAACTCCCCCAAATATGGTGTAGTTGGAACTAAATTGGCAATCTTGCTCAGAGAGAGGCATTTCAGTCGAGAGAAGTGAACCATTTCAGACTGGTACATATGGAATGTTCTTCTGTGGTCAGAGATGTACGTAAAAAATGATAGGCCCTAAGTAACTCAATATCACCTGTACTTGGGGTGAGACGAGATGCTAAACTGAGGTAAACTGTTCAGGTATAAGTTAAGTATTCAAAAAAGAGAAAGTGGGGGTTCTCTCGGTGTACCTCCATCCTCCAGATAAAATTGGGCATTCACTTCATGGCTATTTGAGAAATTGCTCTGCATAAATTGGCTGCTGTATTTGCCTACAAATTCACAATCATTACACTTTACAGTAACACCTACTGAAGTGGTTTGAAGACTTCCTCTGGCGTGATAAGGTGTGATATTAAATGCAAGGTCATTATTGTAGTCCATTGAACTGAGGGCAAACAAAGGTCAAACGTACAAAAATAAAATCGGTAACACCAATGAAAACTTCATGACTAATGTGAAACTAACAAGAGAAGAAAACTGTTTGCTCTTAGTTCATGTATTAAAGGAAACTATCTGATTTTTGGGTGAATGTAAGGAAGCCCCCTTAATTCTTCTAGCTGAAAGCTAGAATTTCTGCTTTACTGAGGCATGTTTACTGGGGCAAAGGAATAAATTCACATCATAAACATACATTTTAGAATCAACAAATTGGAAGTGTTGTAAGCATTTTTAGCATTAACTGCAGTACACCTGTTGTTTAAACTTTGCTTTCCAAAAACCCTCACTCCCCCATTATTTTATTTCAAGAATACTTCTCTTGGGACATTGCTTTGTGTGAAACTGGCTGCCTTGTTCAATCTAAAAAATATACAATCCCTGCACCGGAAATCCGGTAAAGCACTGAGAGATGTACTTCCAGCATAAAAGATGCTATATCAAATGTATTGTTTATTATTTTTATAATAAACGATCAGGTCTCTTCAGTTCCTATGCCACTATTAGCTTTTATTACCCTCCCTCCTGTGTCTGCCTCTTTTTGTTTGTGTGCTAGCGCAAAGCAGCAGTGAGTTACACCCAGTAGTTCAGCGCCCTGGCCTGCGATGTCTGCAGATCCACATGATCGAATTGCTGCTTGTAGCGTATTGGCAGCCATCTATTATCCAATATGTTACATGTGAAGAAAAGTCATAACTCAGTGAAATAAAGTTGTTATTTTTCATTGAGACATTCTCCCTGTCTTCAGAGCAGACTGTATGCATTATTTCCCAGTAGAACTCTTCCCCCTTCCCCACTGTGTTATAATCTTGTAAAACGCCCTTCTTCCTGTCACATGATGTAAAGTCACCGTACCAATAATCATTTTAAAAAAAGCAGCCTGTGGCGATGGAAGATATGAACGCCAAAGGAAGACTCAAAAGCAGAAAATCAACTGAAGACTGGATTGAATATAAAGAATAGGATACAGCCAGCAGTGTGTTCAAGTGTGCAATGCGCTCTCAGAAGTTCATAAACAATATATTCACATGATAAGATACCTTCAAAATCTCTTGGGTTTGGTACAGCCATGTAACTAACTCTCAGTCATTTGCTATTGACTTTTCTGGTACATCCCAAACACGTTTCTGAATACATGAAGCAGAATGATTGAAGCTAGTTTCTATGCTAGGTACTCCTTCACTTAATACACAGTACAGTACATACATTTGCCTACAAAATCCACAGTCTATATACTTTATAATACTGTATCCCGCAAAGTGTTTTGAGACATCCTCTTGATGTGAAAGGAGCTCTACCAAGTGTAAAGATTATTATTATCCTAAATACCCAAACTCATTCCTTAGAAAAATTTAATGTGTCACAACACAGTCTTTTAATTGCTCATGTTCAGAGGGAAACACATTTAAATATTCAAGGATATTGTCCCTAGGATAATGCCCAAAGTCTTTTATTCTAGAATTGAAACAGTCCTTTGAAGCCCCAACCTGAATTCCAATGGAATTATTTGGTAAGTTTAAGGTTAGATGAATAAATAGGCTGAAGAGATTTACCTATGAGAGGGTAACCCTAACTATATGACAATAATCCTTAGTGAAAGAACAGGTTAAGTAATTTCAATGAGGTTTTTATCATAAAGGAATTAACAGGTTAGATATTGAACTGCTCTTCACTCCTAGACAGGGATCCATTGCAAGGGGCATAGCTTTAAAATCAGAACTAAGACTATTATAGCAGTGTTCAGAAATGTATGACGTGAATATATTGTTTAGCAACATGGAGAATAGTGAGGATGTGGACGATCTCTGTCCCAGAAAGGTGTAGAATTAGGGTTATTTGAATAGAGATGGATTGATCATTGGGTAGCATTAAGAAAAACTGGTATGGTGATTGGGTACAGAATATCTGCTAAGATCTAATAAACCAGTGGAACAAGCTCGATTGGCTGAATGGCCCCTGCCTGTCTTCCTATATTAATTCCGTAGTCTCGAGCCTCAAGCCAGGAGTCCTGGGAGAATGAATTACTGCATGCAAAGAGTCAAAGCGGAGTAATTGTGGCGAGCGTTGATGTTCCTAGCTTTGTTTTATTGATAAAGAACCCTAACCCCAAAATGCAAGAATTAGAACCAAAAAGCATATTCAGCTTATCATGTTTACATTGGTATTTTCCTCCATGTAACATGAGCTACCTAGTCTAACTTCTCGCTCCCAGTTGCTTCTCACGCTCTCTAGTATTCTTTTAAAAACACCTTATATCCACTTCCCACTTAAAATTATTTATGGAGTCTGCTTCAGCAGAGTTTAGAAGATGATTCAGGCTGAAACAATTCTGTTTCAATTCTCTACCTCCCCGTTCCTGAAGCAAATGCCTGTGACTCCTAAGTAACTTGTCTCGGTAAACCACGTGGAGACCTGGACAGTAGCTTTCACTGCTGCTTACTGATTCACTTGTAAGGTCTTTCAGAATCTGATAGAACATAATCCTATTGCCCTCAGAGCCATGTCCCAATGGGGTCACCATTTGCTCTTTTAATTATAATCTGCTGAAACATTTGCCGAGCAGCTCAATATGCTGGAAGTACTGTTCTGCGAGATGCAACCGAACAAGTAACCGTGCAGGCAGACATTTGCCCTCTACAAAGTAGCAGAATTCTAACCCTCAGTGTTTAGGTTCCTGGTGCTTTTAATGCACCTTTGGTCACTTCTTTAATTCTGCAGGTAAGATTCCAGCGCAATAGCCATCAAAAGCAATTACTGCTTTAAATTATGTTCTGATTCTTCTTTTAGGAAATAACATTATGGAATATAGTACATAGGTAGTTAGGGACATATGCGTATGCAAACGCTAGGAAGATAGAAAGCAAGCTAGGTGGACCTTTTTTCGTCTACCATTTCTTATTTCCTTACAGGGTTTTAGCCAGGTTACTCACCAAGTCAGGCCGACACACCAATAATCAAAACTTATGTACATTTAGTAAAAGTCACAGATTTAGGGTAAATGTTGTATAAAGTCACACATAGGCAGAGAAAGACAGTGGTGATTGATCTTCCTGCTGAAACATATATACTGAGGGGTATATTCATTGACCTGGGACGTCCTCCCGACATGAAAGACGCTGTACAAATGTCATTGTAAATTGTATTGAAACATAGGGGTTAAATGGGAGTCGGAAGATCTGTCCTGAAAAACAACTCGGCTGATATTTGCGTCTCATGTGACAATGATAAAACATTACAACTTTCACCCCACTCTTCTGGAAAAAAATGTTGCCTTATCATTCGATCAGCCAAGCTGTTTGAACTGTGAAAGTGGTAGATCACTGGATAATTAATGTGCACAGGTTTAAATAAAGGATACAGCTGCAGAATTGGCAACACTTCCCCTTTAAAGCTTAGACCCGACCAAAAGAATGTGCAGAATGCTGTGCACAGGAATGATGAGCGACAGAAGAATTGTCCGCTCAGCATTTTGAAGTATTATGAGCTGGCATCTGAACCATTGCCAAGTTAATAGACATTGAAAGATAATGAGTTTGAAATTGTGTGTTAAATTGAGTTTTTGTTTCACACATTTTTGACCTAAATGACAGGGGTTTACCATTTTACAGAGTTAAATCTAATGGGATTCTTTTTACGCTAAAGTTTCATTTAAGTAGCCACTGAAATTAGAGTGATGGTATACAAGCCTAGTAACAAAAACCTGTCCATTAATTATTGCTGCAGTTATTGTAGTTAATAAAACACCCAAAGATAATCAGAAAACAGACACAGTGTACTCAGGTTTTTGTTCCTGTTTCCCCAGACCTTTTGAAGGTACATTTGACTTTAGTCAAAGAGCACATGCTGCAAACATGTGCTTGTCGAATTTCAACTTGCAATTAGGGAAGCTATTGCTTACTACAAAATGTAATAGAATGTTTATTATCAGTCATGATCGGGAAGAGACAAAATGCTTAGTTTACAAACCATTTGCCTCCCATCCTCTCCCCCAACTATAGCTTCTTACTAGATATGTGACCACATTCTCCAAACCCCTTTCCAATTGCAAGTCTTATAGAGTGGGTAAGAGGTAGGACTTTACTCTCCATTTACTTCCCCTAACCCCATTCCATCCACCTTCTTGCTCCCAGCTTTACCCTGAAAAAACAAGCTGGTAACAAAGTACCATCTAGAATTTCCAGACCCTCTTCCCTTTTTCAGGTGCAGGTGTAACAAAATTTATTGGAAGTAATGGAGGTCATTGTTCCCGACATGAAAATGAACCCACTGCTTTTTCCATTTAGCTGCCAAAGCAAGTGTTATGCCAATGCCAAGAGGGGGGAGAAACCTTAGTCAAATTTATTTCCACACGCCTCCAGTAGTTTACCTAGCTGAAAGTAAGAACCTAATTGTCAGTTCAATTGACGGATTACTTTTCCGGGGATAATAAGATCTTAAAAAAAATAGTGATTTGGTCACTCAATCCACCACTGTTTGTGCGACTTTGCTGTGTGAAATTGTCTTCCCTGTTTCACCCTCAAAAATATACACTGAATTCATTTTACAGTACATTCTGTGAAGCCCTTTGAGATGTCTCCTTGACAGGATAAGACGATATATATAATGCAAGTATTATTATTATTGTTATTATTTACCAATGAGCTCAGAGAGCTTCAGGTTAGAAAAGCAGAGGAGAGGAGTCGCAAGAGTCGCTTTTGGATAAACCTGGAGTTTGCCGAGTAAGTTTAACGAGTGACAGTAAAAGCAAAGTGGATTTCTTTCACACACCTTGAAAATGTAAACCGTCTGAACTTGAGCCATTTGCTACCAGTAAAAGCACATCAATGAAATCAAGAGGCAGCCCATTCTCGTTTACCCTAGCTGCACAGCACTAAAAAAGTGTGGCTTTTCCTGCTCACACACTTCTCAGCCTCATCTAAATAAACAGGCCGTGAAATTGTTCAACGCTTTAAAGATTCTTTGGGTCTGTTTAATTTTTTTTACATAACACAAAACTAAACACGAAAGCCTCTGGGTAAAGTGAACCGTTCATGATTAGGGCATCATAAATGTTTGGTCGGGGCGCTCTTAATTTTTATGCTGTTACAAAAACAACAAAAAAAGGAAACCGAGGCAGTGGCTGAGATGTTCATTGCACCAGTAATTCAAAGGGTAGCAGCTTGTAAAAGTAACCTTTGAAAAAACAAATGGCTGTCTGGGCTTTCTCTGTTAATTAAATAAACTACCTTGATAACCTTCTTCCTTGCAAGATCTGGTCGCTTGCAGAAATTCTGAAGCCTTTTAAGAAGCTGTTCAGGTGTGGAGTAGAGATATTCAGCTGCAAAGGAATCAGATGCATTTTTAATGAAACTAACCTCAAAGCAGCCACTTAAGCATTAGTCCCTTTACTGATTAACATCACATATTGTTCTGTGCCTCTCATGTTTTACATTATTTAAGCATGATTTTGCAGGGCTCGTTCCGAGTACAGTAACCTTGCCTGCTTAAACTGAGTGAGCCATTCGATGGCAGCAGATGGAAGTGGCAGATAGGGGTGCATGGAAGCAACGTACGGCAGTTCACAGCACTGACATCTTCGGGATGAATTTATGCTGGTTTGGAAAATTGAAATGTGTTAAAGTAATAGCACAGATCCAACCAAGATCTCAAACTGAAGTGAATTCTGTCAAGTTCAACCCTGGCAAGCTATGTAGTTTTAGCTGGTTAGATTCCGGCAGTTACCCCAATGAACATTCTGGGGTTGCCCCCAAGCCTTGGCTCTTACCAACCTGCACCTCATACTTTCCGGAATGAGGTAAGCAGGATGTGCCCTCCAGGGAGAGAGAGAGCTCATGCCATTCCAATGGTCTATGTCTGGGATTTCCATGTGTAGGTGGGATGCATATAAATCACAGCTTGGTTTGGAACCTCTTAAGCACGGCGAAGGGTTTCCACATGTGTCAGACACCCAACTGACCTAAAAAAAATCCCCCTTAAAAGCTACTTCTTCAATGTTCCCACTTCCCCTACTTGGTGTCTGACCCGGTCACTTTAAAGGGCTCCAAGTCATTATCCTATGTGAAGAGTGCTGTATAAATGCACATTGTTGTTGTTGTTGTATTTTTCATTTGTGTCCCCTACCACACCAGGTCGAGGCTGTGCCATAACCAAATCCATGCCTCCAATAAGCAACAGATCTGCTTTCAATGTCTGTACAGCATCCTGTCTGGCAATCGTCCGCCAGGGTTGCATCTTAAAACAGACATCAAGTTGCTGTTGGTGCCTCGAGACACCAAAGAGAAATGAGGGATGCCGGGATAAATTATCTTGGCGTGGATATTCAGCTATAGTTTACTGCTGTGCCTCTGATTTCATACTGGCCTGAACCCAGGTCCTTAAAGGGGAGATCTTTTCATGGTGGAAACTGGAATGCACAGTTTGGCAGGGTTCATTACTGCCAAGCTCATATTGAAGCTCAGTGTATACTGGATTAAAACCAACATAAACCTGCCAACATAAACTAGGTGCGGGGTGCCTGTAAAACCTCACCAAATTACAATATGGGTGTCTATTAACTGCCATGTGTATAACATGTGTAAGCTACCTTCTGAAAAAAAATCTGAGAAAAAGGACTGTCATTATTTCGAAAAGTTAAATCAATTATTTTTTCACTGGTGGCAATGGCATTATCAAGGGCAGCTTGTAATTCCCTCTGTGCATACGCATTTACACACAGGCAATAATACGGGCTCTATTTACACATAGTTTAGACATAGCGCATTATAAACTCCATAGTCGTTTTTTTTTTATTCTGCTTTTTAAAGGGCAATAGATCCTCGTAGAAAATGAGAAACAGCAGAGCAGGTTTTGAATAAGCAAAAACATCCTTGAATAATACGCAGCTCACATAGCGATAATAATCCTTTACCATTTAGAAAATCCAAAACTATTGGCAACACGGAACCATTCATTTGACCTAAATGGTAATAACTTACCTGGAAAGATCTCTGGATACACCAAGGCTTTAGGGCACAACGGGTAGCATCCACAGTGAACAGCTTCTAACCTAACAATTGAAAACAGTTTGTCAGGTTGGCCCAAGAACAAGAGGAGGAATCAAAGTGCTCCTTTGATTCCTATTCATATAGTAATGATAACATTACTATATGATTGGACTCAAAATAGCTCCAATTATAGCTCAATAGTAATAGTTTTTGCATGTGTTATAGCGGGTTATCACATCTTCGAGACATCTCAAAGCGCTTCAAAGAATATGCTGTAAAGCGCAGTGACTGTATATTTTATGGATGCAGTTACCTCTCGTAACAAGACTCTCACTGGCTCGGACTTTCATCCACTTAGAGGAATTAGTAGCAAAGCTTCCCCTGCTCCCTTCCCCAGTTTGATTGCATGTTAATATGAGGAGGGATGTTTAACCCTAAGAAAAAGTCTGGCATGTTGAATTAAGATTGTTCAAAAAATTGATGGTCTGTCTGTTGCTGGCGCTGTTCAATGACTGTGGGCTTGTGGGGAAAACTAATCGTTCCTCAAAAATAAGTATGGTTGATGTGCTGCAAATATTTTAAATGAGGAACCTCAATCATTCCATTATCCATAAAAGAGTCTGATTTGTATTTTATAAACATTTTTTTCAAAAAAGTCAAAGCATTTTTCTATGCAGCAGTAACCAGAGTGTTTGATAGCTTAATTGTGTTCAAAAATAACTTTCAACTGTATTCTTTTGCCTTGCTGCACCGTTTGTCTTGTCGCAAGATAATGATTCAAAATCAACACTGCATTACTTCAGCATATTGGTGGTACATAAAAATGAATAGAAAGGTAGAATATTTGCAGGCCATTAACACACCACTTTGCTGGTAGCTTGCTGTCCCACTGGAGCTTTCCCTTTTGTCCCCCAAGTGCTTGACACCAGCGGAAACCCATCTCCATGCTCAACTGAGATTTATTAAAATTTTAAAACATGACAATAATTTGATCCATTCCATCCAAGACTGTGTGTAGGACACTGATGGGCGCAACTGGCTGCCATGCTTTGCTCATAAAATAAAGTCAATTGACTTTACAGTATATTCTGTAACGCACCTTGAGAAATTTTCATCTTGTGATAAGGCGCAAAATCAAATGCAACAATTATTATCATTATTTTACTGTATTGTAATTACTCCTCATTAGATACCTCCTTTTATTTCTCTATGGATTTACTTCAGGCAATCCATTATTATCTATGATTTATTCCAATGATAAATGTCCATATATTTCTATTGTATATAGAGTGATTCTGTTATAGTCTGAGAAGGATGACAACACTTAGTTGTTAAATCCTGTTAGCACAAGCTCCTTGAGAATTATGTGCAGACTTTCTGCGTTAAAAAACATTTAAGTTGTCGTAAAGCCCCATTTCTCCTCTTGCTTCTTGCTCCTCGGAGCCTTGGGACGTCCTCCTAACATGAAAGGCGCTCTGTAATTGTAATTTTGTTGTTGTACGCTGGACAGCAGTAACTTTTGTTACTTACACAAAACATGGCCATTCCAAACCGAGTAATATTTATCTAATAATAATAATAATATAGTAATCTATAAGAAGACAAGCTAGTTGGGTACTAAACAATTTTCCACCAAGAAAATAAAATTGCATTGCTGCTTAAATTGGGAGAATATTAAAATATTTGTACCTTTACAGGTATAAATGATATACTGAGATTCAAAATTACTAACCGCTACTTTAGAATGTGAATTTTGATTGAATCTGTTAATGAACACTGGTTTGATAGGTTTCAATAAAAGGCGCTGTCCTTTTTTCGGGTGGTGGGGGGTGAGGTGTTGGGGCGTGAAGTTTAGAAGTACAGTACTTTAAATTTAAACTTATCCCTTTACATCTAGAGTTGTTTTTTTTACCATTTAAGGTATAGTCAATTCACTTTACAGAATATTCAGTGAAGCGCTTTGAGACGTGTCGAAGACATGATAAGGCCCTATATCAAATGCAAGGATTATTATTATTATCACCATCTTTGCCCTGAACTAAGAAATGCATGAATTCATTTTCCTGCATGCCTAGAGAAATCACTGAAGTCAGCCACTTCGCTGCTGTACACAGCAGATCCATGAAAATAATAATCCTTGGAGGAACATGAGATTGGCATTGCTCTCACTCCTGGAAGCTGGTGCTAAAGCAATGTACAGTAACTCTGTGGTCTTGGCCAGAATTCTACCAACTCATAGGTGGTGAAATCCAGAATGTCCCTTATCTGGCCCCACCAACTTACATATACATCAGCCTTGCCAACCCTACAGAATTGGACTCACATCAACAAGTAGACTGAGAAATTTCAGCTGATGTGTTACATTGTGATTTGTATTGGTTTCTGGATTGCGATTGCAGCCATCACATAACAGGGGAAACAGTACAGAGGTACTTCTGATTCAAGCTATTGGGTAAACAACCCTAATGTAATTACTGTATTTGGAATTGTATGTTATTTACAGCACTGGGGTCTGAAAATCCTGAACCTTGAAACACCTCATTAAATACATCTTTGATTTGACGGGCAGATACCAACCAAACACACCCCTGTACAGATATCAGCCTGCTCCACAACCTCCACCCAGCCCGCACCATTACTGCCAGTCAGGCCTTCAGCCTCTCTGCCCCACCATCTGGAACTCCATCCCACAGTCCCTTCAACTGGCTCCCTCCCTTGCCTCCTTCAAGTCACGTCTCAAGACCCTAATCTTCAATCGTACTTTCGGTCATCCTCCTACCACTACCCTTCCTGCCCTCCACACCCCTCTTAATCCCCAAACCGACCCTGACTGTCCAGCACCTTGGGACTTCCTCCAGACGTGAAAGGCTGGGAAAGAAGATGTGATGCAGCGCAATATCAAATGCAAGGATTATTATTATTATTAAATGGTGGTCAGTCAATTTCTACAATGAACTCGCTTCAAAGTTAACACAGAACTTCACAATTTGCCAAGGATCTGGGTGCTCTGACTACAGAAGAGTAAATCTAGGCACAGTTGGAAATTTACTCCTCTCCCCAGCCTCACATTCCCTAACCTTTTCAGAGTGTGGCAACAAGCATAAAAACAATGTCACAATTAATAATATTAATAATAATAATTCTTGCTTTTCATATAGTGCCTTATCACATTGAGACATTTCAAAGCTCTTCATGGAGTATACTGTAGAGTGAATAGAAAAAGACTATATTTTATGGAGCGAAGCTCAGGAAGTGGACATGAGATAGTCATTTAATATAGGGATCAGATGATGTGATAAATTAGTACAGTCTGAATAGATTGGGACAGTGATCTGAACACTCAGATTAAATCACTGGCTAGGTCCCTCTCAATATGAATATATATTCTTAATTTTACGGGTTACTTGTACCTGCGAGGACCATCAGTGAGGCGATGAAGCAAAGGGGAAAATGACAACCATCACAATAAAGAATGAATCTCTCTGACATTGGTTAATGCATGTTTTCCAAAATCTATTTTGTACTTGATCATGTACTTGAGAAACTTTGTGTGTCAGTGAGTGTATTAAAAAAATATTTTCTTGAGCAGGTTCCAAATAAGACCACTCTAAACACTCAGCTACAAGCTACAACACCATCACCAACAACAACAACTTGCATTCATTTACAGTAGTACCCTTCGTGTAGGCTAACATCTTGGTATGGTTACTAAGTAACATGAGTCAGATGTCATGCCAGGGAGAGGGAAGAGGGGAGGTGACCATTGGCATGGTTGAACAGGTAGGTTTCAATTTAATGACAAAAAGAAAGGGAGTGAGTTGGAAGCAGTTCCACAGATTAGGGCTATAGAATTAGAGATCTCAGCCACCGATGGTGATGAGGAGAGGGAGGGGAACATACAGAAACTCGATGTAGCTGAGAGGAAAGGAGGGAGTGAGCAGAGGTATGGGGTAACGAGGAGATCTGAGAGATAAGGATCATTGTCACAAAATTTTAATTCACTTGAGTGGAATTTGGAATAATCCTTAAATTCAACCGCGGATATTTTTTTTCCTTTTTTAAGTATGGCAAAGTGATGTCTTTCAAATGAAGGCAGGATATTCAAAACTTTTGCGCAGTCACATTTATTACATGTGTTTTTTTTAAAAAAAGAGAACAGTATCAAGGATAGGGCCATGAGAATTTTGGGGCTTCTTGAAGATGAAAGCAAGAAGGAGGCATTCTCAAAACACGATAGAAAGAACAAAGTCGTATAATCCTGGCAGAGTGCTCAATTCTCATTCTTTAAGGTTTAAACGGGGTCAAAGGTTGTGTACTCCATTAAGGATCTCAGCTTTGACAGGTCTGTCATTTTTCACGAGTGCAGTTGGGAAAAATTATCCATCTGAAATTCCCCAACAGTAAGCCCTTGGGAAGTAGCTTGCATTTCTCATCAACAGATATTTCATGTACAGTATATGGGTGGATTTGTGTTTTGAAATGTTTAGGTATGTAGTGAATAGCTGGGATCTTTATTATTGCTCTGTTACCTAGAAAATAATTAGTTATTGATAAACATATAAAAACGATAAGCCTGTACATCAAAAAAGCCTTTTGCAACTACTGTATTATAATGCACATAACTGTCGTATGGTTAAGGTACACTAAATACAAGTTGGAAATGTTTTTCTTTCAAGCGATTACTACGTGATTGTCTGCACAACTGTAGTGGCCCGGCTAACCAGCGATAACCGATCCTGAAACTTTGTTAAAGTTCTATACAACCCTGATGTCACACTTTGTTTTGCTGAACTACTTTCTGAGAGAAAAAATAACATAACAGTGATCAAAAAATAATAACAGGATATGCTGTAAGGTGTAATTGACTGTATTATTTACATCAGCAGTAGGTCTCCTAAACAACAGTATTTTTGTGAATCATTGGGGTCAGAATGCAAAGAGCATCCAATATGGTGGGTGGTGATGGTGGGAGGGAGGGAGGGAGGGAGGAGTATAGCCTGGACAACCGTTGATCAAAAGATTAAGCATTGAAAGCTGTTTCCAGTAAAGGTATGGGTTTGCTGTGTGATTATTTTCTAATTACATATAATAATAGTAATAATAAAAATACTTGCATTCAATGTAACAAGTTATCATACCTTTGAGACGTCTCAAAGTGCTTCACACTTCACAGTATATATTGTAAACTGCATATTTGTAGGTGAAACGCAGCAGCCAATTGCACATAGCAATGTCCCACAAAAAGTAGTGGATTGAGTGACCACATTTTTTTAAAGAGATGTGATGTAGCGCAATATCAAATGCAAGGATTATTATTATTATTAAATGGTGGTCAGTCAATTTCTACAATGAACTCGCTTCAAAGTTAACACAGAACTTCACAATTTGCCAAGGATCTAGGTGCTCTGACTACAGAAGAGTAAATCTAGGCGCAGTTGGAAAGCAATCTGCCAATCGACTAACAACCAGGTTCCTACTTACTGCTACATAAACGGAGGTGTGTGGAGAAAGGAAACTTGCTTGAGGTTTGGCCCTCCTGGGAATTGAACCCTGGTCCTCTAGTTTACCACCGTGCTAAGGGATTCTTAAATCTGTGTTACATCATGTGGAGCCACACCACGGTTTTCTGGTATGAGCAACGTACAGTGTGTGCAAAGAATAATCAAACTCTTAACAAATATATGGTTTTGTGTAGTTTGTCAGATATTCAGTGTAGATTGTCACTGGCACTGAAGTGGTTAAGGGTGCTTTTTTTTTAAAGTGAACCTGTTGTCAGAGCATCAATATCCCACTTTTGGAAACAAGTTTCAGAGGTGACACTTAAAAGCTTATTCCCACTTCTGTTTGATCAGGCAACATCTTTACATTTGTCACACATTACTTTTTAATATCAGCTTGTATATCAAATCACATTGTGATGTGATTTCAAACATGTCTGTACTTGGGGACAGTCAGTCAAATTCCATTAACAAATAGTGCACTAATCACTTGAACCCCATGTCGAACAAGTTGTAGCGTTATACTCAACATGTTCCTCTATGAATCACTGCAGGAGAACAAATACTTCTGATAACACATCTGAAATATTCAAGTCCATCCAAATGTACGTGAACAAGCCTTGACTTTATAAGCAGAATCACAGTTATTTAATTATCAGCAACCTTTTTTAATGGAATCAGATATGACGGTATATTAAATTATTATCGGATCTTTTTATCTGCCGCCTTTGATCTTTCTGTGTTCCGATTGCTTGTTAACTTTTTTCCCAAGCAGGCGTTGTGTGTTTCGGAGCAGAATTTCCACCAACTTCAATCAGCTCCCAAGATGCGCTTTTTTTTGATGAGATGAGACAGTCTCTGAACAAACATGAACGTTATTTGGGACGAGCCCAGTCAGAAATTCTAAAGCTTGCGTCACACTGATTGACAACAGAGCCTCAGTCAATGGATGGCTGGATACAATGACGCAGCTTGACAAGATTGATCAAAAGCACAGTGGACAATGCTCCCGTGCAGTTTCCCTGCTCCAACGACCAAGGATATTCATAGGTGTGTTTCTTACACTGAGGATTTCCAATTTTGTGATTCCAATACAAGGCCGTACAACTTACATTTGTCTTATACCTTTATATCTTTACATTGCATTCAAAAGTCACCACACTTCAAATCAAGTCCGAAAGACTTTGAAATGTTCTTACAAGGTACAGTGCTGCATGAAAAGCAAGTGTTACTTTGTAAAATGTAAAAAAAAAATTGTGAGGCAGGCGGGTGGATGGGGGGAGCAAGAAAAGACCATTTAGTCCAATAAACTATATTATTAACATACAAATCCATTGAGCCATATCCCTTTGCAAATCGTGTCCAATTCTTCAGGGGGAGGTCAGTGAAAATACTTTAGTTCCAAATCAGTAAAGGAGAATCCACAACTTTACTCCATGCTCATATTTATTATTAATATTTATTATTAGTGGTAGTACAACAACAACAATAGCTTTGATTTATATAGCACCCTCCATGCCGGACGGCGTCTCAGAGCGCTTCACAATAGCGGATCCCGGGACCGAGCCATGGGCAGGGGTAGAAAGGTGACCAAAGGCGCGGTCGAAGAGAAAAGGTCTTCAGTAGTAATAGAGGTTGTATGCTACATTACTCAAAATCATACACCACAGTTAAAACTCTTGAATGTTTGCCAATTGATTTCAGGTTCACAACCGCTAATTAGTTTACTGATACTGTCAGACCTCAAAGTCATTTGGAACTGATAACAAAAATAATATAATACCTACCTTTGATTACATCAAAATGTCCCAAAACAATTACTGTAGATTTGCTTTGAGGTTTAGTGAATGCAGCAACCAATCTGCATCAGCAAACAAGATGAGTCGTCAATGAAGCTGAATATGATCAACAATAAAAGCATTAACCTTCTTTCCTAGGTTTTGTTTTGAGTTGAAGGGCAGTGACAGAAATAATATCCTTGTAGATCATGTGGCTTTCAAGGCTCCTAATTTCATCCAATCATAATTGCTTTAGGACATTTTGCCTTGAAATTTGTAATAATAATAATCCTTATGTTTGATATTATGCCTTATCATGTTGTCGAGAAGTTGCAAAGCCTTTCACAGGATTTTACACAATTTAAGCTTTGCTCTGGAATTATGCACAATTCTTAAATCCAACCTTGATTTGGAAGCTGGTTTTCCATAATTCTTTAAAAAATACTGGCTTCCAAACTAAGACTGAATGAAGAATTTCCTTACCTTGATCTTAAACGTTCAAGACAAAATGGTTTCACAGGCTAAGATTGGATGGAATTTCAGGGAAGCATTCAGTAAGTAATCTTTGTGACTTTAAAGAACAGGCAGAGAATGGGTCAATGTGACAAAATACATGACTAAATATATATCTCAATGTGTGAAGGTACTTTCTACTTATTAATTATTTTGTTGGCGCTCTTTAAAGTTTAATTTGTGAATTTCTTCTGCTCCTGCAAGTGCATTCCCCATAATGTTCTTTTAGGGCAGTCACAATGTATAAAATACCAATGTGAAGTAAGAATCATCTGAACCAAATATCTGCCAAAAGCATTTTTAAAATGACAGATCCATAAAGCACATGACACGTGGGTGACAATGAGATGCAACTGTAGAGACACCAGGGGAATGCAAACAACCACATTGATTGGTGTGTTCTTTTTCTAAAATACATAACACAAAGTCAGTGGGTTTAAAAATCATCCATGTGAAATAGAAGCCTATTTTAACTTGATAGTCAAGGCTAGATTTATAAGGGGGCCCCATTGCCAGTCAATGTGTCCACATAGTGATATCACTAATCACACGGCCGGCTTGATTTCTGTATCTTTGGATAGATATCGCGGTCCACATTCCAATCTTGTCATACGAGAATCCAGGTTATAACAAAGGGCCACATGATAATGGGGTTTTACTGCTGTAATTTGGATAAACGTGGTAATGGGTTTCCATGTGTGTCAGACACATTGGGATCATGTTTACAGATATCTTATCCGAATTAAAATGCCAGAGTGTCTCATTTGGACCACCAGATTGCTCTATGAATATTTAGCATTGTCGTCCTGTTACACTGCCTCTGCTAATCAGGTGCAAATGTACCCCTTGATGTGAATATGCCCAAGCAAGCAGGTAGATCAAGGGGCAAAGCGGATTGGAGGTGAACTGGAACTAGAACGGACTGCGTGGGAGACTGACTGGGGGGAAGTAACCAGGGCAGAAACTTGCTGATAACACGTCACTCGGGTATTTAATACCGTTTTTAAAGATAAATGATAATAATCCTTGCAATTAGCATGAAAAGCACGATATCAAATGCAAGTGGAATTAGTAATTTGACGATCCCGTCGTCAACACTCTTCATAGAGTCAGCCTTGCTCAGCGGTAGCACTCTAGCTACTGAGTCTGAAGGTTGTGGGTTCAAGCCCCACATTCAGGACTTGGAATCACCTAATCTAAGCTGATACAATTGGCTGCTGCATTTTGCCCCCAAATATACAGTCAATTTACTTTACAGTATACTCTGTGAAATGTTTTGAGATGTTTAAAAGACATGAAAAGCGTTATATAAAATGCAACGATTATTATTATCATGTGAAGCTCTTTGAGACATCTATTAGACGGAAAAGCGTAATGCAAGGATTATTATTATTCCCCAATGCAGTGCTGGTGGTGTGTAGCATTGTTGGAGGCACCGTCCTTCAGTTGAAACATTGAACCAAAGTCCTATCTGCCGTGTCAGGGGACATTAAAGATCGCTTGGTACCATTCAAAAAGAGAAGGGAGTTTCTCTCAATATCCCGGCCAGAAAATCCTCCAAATAAAATTGGTAATTCACATAATGGCTGTTTGTGGGACATTGTTGTGTGCCCACAAATCCACTTTACAGTACAGTATATCCTGTGAAGTGCTGGGAGTCATCTTGACGAAGTGATAGGGCGCTATATCAACTGCAAGGATTATTTATTTCAGACTCTATGCCTCCCATGTACTGCACAAACAGAATTACCCTTATTATGTTTTAAATCAATACTGCACAAACGCTCAATTCTTTCTGTTGTATCCTATTCAACAGCACTGGTGGCGTTTACACAAAGGCCATGGTTCTACCTGGGCAGTTGTGTTGTTTAATGTACAACTAATTTTATGTGGAATAGGGGCTAAAATTGATCAACACTCAAGGAGGCAAAAATATGACCTTTTATTTCTAAGAGCGTTAAATCCATGAATCTTAATAGAACGATTTATTCCCTTCAATTCCTATAATTTATTTGCAAATAGTTATTGGGATTCTGATCCTTCATATAATTAGCTGATAATTTTTCTGCACTGAATTATTTTACTGCAGAGCTACTATTATGTGGCAGGAATGTTTCTGATCGGTAGAGTTTCTGTGTTTTAAATGTATGACACAGACTTGTGAGCCCTGATTTCAGTTTCAATAGCACTAATTATTTCCACCTTGCTTTTTAAACCTTTTGAAGGCATGGGAGTGTGCCCCTCCATAATTATTTTGTTCTCCTTAAATAAAAGGAAACATTAATTATTAATGGCACAAAAAAGGAGGGTAAATAAAAAACGCATGATTAAAACCCATTGCTGTATTAAGGATGTTTTAATTAAGTGAAAATGCTAATGTTGTTACTCTAAGTAGATCAGATTAAAATGATTCTTACTCTGAGTTATTGTAACTCATATTTTATGTTGCATTGCCGATGACATGTAGAAAAGATTCACGGAAGAGATACAGCGAGGCCCATAAATGTTACAAAAAAAAACAACTCTTGTGATGGAGAATAAGAATTAATTTTCAGCTTCTTTTAATTATCATGGCACTCTCTCTCTCCGTCTCTCTCTCTCTCTCTCTAACATTACATTTACAATGGAGTACTGCATGACAGTTGTTTTAATTTCAAAGAAACGGGGACACTGGCAAATTGATTTCTAGGCAAATCAGCGTAGTCTTGAATGTTTGGGGGGGGGGGGAATATCTGCATTTCACTTGACAGTAATTAGCATTAACTTATAAAGAACACTCACATTGCCACTCCAAAGAATTCATGTTTCGCTGTTGAGATGACAATGTCTGCCATGCACAGGACTTTGAGGTAGTTGTCTTTCCTGGCTTGGTAGCCCCAGTGCGAAACAGAAGAACCCAATTCCCTTCTGGCCTTGGCAAAGATGTCTTTAATGAGAAAAAAAATATTCAACGATTCAATATGGTGCAAAAATTAACTCATATGTCAGCTTTGCTTCGTCTGAAGTTCAGGTTAATTAGCTTTTGCTTATTTTATAGAAGTTCTCCGAGTTGTTTGCTTGTATAATCAAGGCAAGCAAGCAGAACCGAATGCTGAGGTGCAAACGCTGACAGAAGCAAGACCCGCCTCACCATCCTCCCCTCTATGAAAAAGCCAACTGTCTGCTTCATAAAACTCGCTTAGCAGACAGTGAAACAAAATGGACTGTAAAGTTCGTTAAATGAAAATATTAAAAAAGAATTAAGCTAATGGAGATAAAATTAAAAGAAATGAGGCAACAAAAACATCACACCAAAAATGGCATCACTCTGACAGCTAAGTTTCCTAATGACGGACTGCATTCGGAAAAATTAAATGGCATTCCATGCTTAAATTTCTTTGGAAAGTAATGATCCATGAATGATGCTCACTCCAGGCATTTAGAAGGGAGAGAAAAAAAAGTGCTCAACAACAACAAAGAGGGCTCTGAGACTAACGAAGGGGCTTGCGACACAGAAGGGTGTGTTTTTTTCAGGGGGGAGTGGAGGGGTGGGGGGTAAAAAGCAGCAGGACTAGGCTATTTCCTACCTCTCCCTTGAAAGCAACATTACCTGGCACTTCATTAAAGGTCTCTCCAAGAACAGACACTTGAAAGCTTAGTCCGTTTTCCTTCAGCTTCAGCAGAGTCTTGAAGAAGACCTCAGGGTCTTTGTCATGTTCCCTTGAAACAGAAACAGAGTTCAGGCTTGTGAGTAGGCTTCTACAAGCAAGTCAGACAGAGATTTGCTATATCATGATGCATATCATGTCCCCCACCCCCACCATTTCCTTTACATCCAGTCTCATAGCCCTTTTAACTCCTCGACCTGTGTTTAATACTGTACATAATTGGCGGCTCACTTCTCCGGAGGTAATAATTCCTTAAAAAAAATAAGAATAAATTGGTCACTCAATCCATGACTGTTTGTGGGACACGGTGTGCGTAAATGGATGCCATGTTTCACCCACCAAATCAGCCAATTCACTTTACAGTATATTCTGTGAAGCCTCTCGAGACATCCTGAAGACATGATGAGGCGCTATATCAAATGCAAGGAGTGTTATTATTATTATTATAAACCCAGTCGCATAAAACATCACAATTCCACTTAATCTGAGCAACTCTTAACATTAACATGAACGTGAGTTCATTCTTATGTCCATCTTGTGGTTAATATATTTTTAAAATACCAGTGGCGGTGGTTGGAAAGGTGGGGGTGGGGAAATTGACCCAGTGGAGCTGCTGAACTTTGTGCTGTGAAGCAGAAGGATTAATATGCAGTTGAAATGTGTTGCGCTAAATGGTTAATTGGCTGCATGTCTAGTCAGTTCCCATTCTATGAAGCGCTCTGAGACGTCTCAATGACGTAATAAGGCGCCATATCAAATGCAAGAATTATTATTATTATTTATTCCCTCAGACCTAGAGCTCAGCACCTTATCCCAGCTGGCTCCGCTGATGAAGTCAGCCTCATTTACTGTTCTCCACCTACTCTTCATTCACTCCTCTGCTTGACTATGTTCACATAACCTCTTCCCAAAGATCCCAAACTCCTAACATCTGGAACTCTCTCCCTCTACTTTCCATCTCACCCCTTTATTATGTCTCTTCCCACCTCACAATCTAACCACTGCTCTGCGACTGCCCCCACCTCACAATGTAAAGCGCTTTGAGACGCCGTCCAGCGTGGAGGGCGCTACATAAATCGAAGTTGTTGTTGTTGTAAAGCTACTGAAGGATGCTAGATAGATGTCACATGCTGTTGTAAATAAAAATACTTCTCCCCCCACCACTCCATACACCCCAAATCAAAATTATAGAAAGACAAAAGAAAAATGTTAAAAGCAATCAAAATTCAATAATATATTGGAATGTTAAACTAACGTGAATCATCAGCCTTTCCTTGTTTAAGGCCTATGTTTATCTGTTTTGTACATTCGTACATTTACTCCGCCACTCATGTACTCACTTGTTCCAAACTCCGTACCCCCATTACACCAGTCCTCGCCAGGCTCCACTGACTCCCTATCACAGATAAATCAACTTCAAGATCCTTTCACTCATCTATAAATTGTTTCATGCCCTGGCATCCCCCACCTCTCTGACCTGCTTACTCCCCACTCCACCACCCGCTGCCTCCGATAGGCTGGCTACGGCTTCCTGCTTGCCTATGGAGTCCTATAGCTCAGTGGTTAGAGCACTTGCCTTACAAGAGAGATACCACCCCCCATCCTCTCCCATGTTAACCATTCTTACGTTTACTAACCAGGAAGATGTGAAAGCTGGGTTCTGTAACAGTGTTTGACGGATGCAGATACTGAGTGCTTTATCAAAGCTGATCTACATAACCGGGCTACAAGTCCCTTCAGAAACCAACACATGATTCATGATTAGGTGGAGGCAGTAAAACATGTTAGCAGCAGTGTGTTCCGAGGGGCGGTTGACTACTATTCATTTCTATGAGAAAAAGCCTCACCAGCCTCCATGAAAAAGTTTGTGGCCTCTGGCTGTGCGAAAGCCAAAGGCAAAATGTAGACAGCTCAGAGTTGTCTGATGTGCACTAAAATACATTGAGTTATAGAATCATTTCAGAGCAATGGCACTGTATTTATTGTCTCTTCGTTCTTGCGACCGTTTCTTTAAGAGGGAAATGCTACAAGTAAAACACCTCCGATTTGAATTACAAATAAGGGTTTTGATAGATTTTTTTTTGAAAGTCAAGCGCTAATTAGTGCAAGATGGATTCACGGTTTTATTACACAGCTCCCTACCACAACATTCATCAAACCCACAATCGCAACCGTATTAACTTTTTTATCTTTCCACTTGTCCGGGAACATGCGAAATTCACATTTACCCTTGAGAGTGCATTTTGTTCTGTCTGCTCGACTGCCCACCATTTCAAAATCCACCCCGAACGTTTTGAACTCCACAAAGTGCTGCAACCTTATGTAGAATAGTCTCTCCGTTTCCCCCCCACCGCCGCCCCTACCCACACCTCCCACTTCCCCCCCAAAAAAATCTGCAGACTTTTCGTTCATAAACCAAAGTGAAAACATATTTATTGCATTCGGCCGTGATGAAGGATGAAAAACAAAACGCTATCATGCCCATTGGAAGGTTAAAAGATCAAACTCGGGAGTCTAATCTGCTTCAGAAAATACAAAACTAATTCTTTTGTATGGAGCAAGAACATCAGCATTTACAAGGACTGTGGATTTAGACTACAATAGCTTTTTGCTGAAGGTCAAATGTCTCTGTTACATTTTAATAATAATCTAAAGCAGCACCTCTAACTACACCATTTCTGCGGGGTTCATATTAGGCTCCTAAGGTGTGGTATTAACAGAGCTTATTTATTTTAATTTCAGAGGCTCTTATTTGCCCATTCCCTTGTGGTAAAGCTGATTTCCATGATGATTCCCTTCTTAATTTTAATACCCTTTTTAACTCATCATATAGACATTAGAATTTTCCAGGAAATAATGGAACTCCCGTGCAGGAGGAAAAAAACAACTGAAGGGATGATGGTAAACTAGCTTTTGCAATTAATTGGTGTACGGCAGTGCACGTGTATGATAACAGAATTTTTCACCAAGGAAAGCGAGGTTAATTAATGTATGAGCTGCATCTACCAAGATGCTGAATTTTGTATTTTTCCCCCATGCTGTCTTAAGTGCCTTGATTTCCCAGTAATGACCTAGTTCTTCTAATGAGTAACATTAACCCCTGGCTGTATCTGTCCAGGACTTAATTGTCAACTGAAGCTGAAATCGAGGGAGTTTGCCGATCAGCAGGTATGTGGCACATTAACACATGCCATCTCAGGTCCTAATAAATAAATCTGTTGCCATGGAAATGGCAACACTGTCTGTGTTTGCCTCTCCTCACCTTTTGAACAATGCACTCTCAGTCCCATGAGTGAAATCGGTGGGGAGGGGTGGGGTGATGAGGGGAGGGGACGTGGAGGAGGTAGGAGGAGGTGGAAATCAAGACGTGACAGAATTGAAAGAGGAATAATAGCAACACCACAACAGGTCATTTTGAAGGAGATAGGATCGGAATCTTTTTTTGAAAAACGAAAGAACAAATGGAAACAGTTCATAGGTTTAATGGGTGACGAGGAATATTTTTTTAAATTCCTATATTCTGCACCTTTCTGATTCTACCTTTACCTATCTTCTTACCTCTCTCCTCTAACCCCCTCCACTACAACTCCCCACATACACACACACACACACCTCATTTCTGGTCGCTTGTATCCTTTAATTAACAAACCTGACATTAAAGTAACCAGCTAGAAAAAGCAAGGAACCTGGTGACATTTGAAAAAGTGTTTTATCATGAAATTATCCCAACAGAGTCCATCCCGCAAGATAACATCATCATCAATACTCCATGCATCCCCCAACAGCTCAAGCACAATATTGCCTGCCATTTATCTGTTGTCAGCATAGGTTACAAACTGTAATCCTTGACTGCCTTGGAATTAGAATGTCTTTGATGTCCCCACAAGAGTTTTTGCCTGAAGGCTTTACCAATGCTCTGCAGCTCAATGTTTATTCCTCATAATCTTCCTCTCATCTCCAGGCTACCGGTGACAGATGGTTATGTGCACACAATAGTATTAGAGTTTGATATTTTTTGCTCTCTATACAACAAATATCTATCAGATGTGGGCCAGGAAGCTGACATAGCTCACTTAGGTAATGGCAACAAACAGCTTGGCTTGATGTTTTTGTCATTTTTTTCTGCTCCCTGCTTGTTTTCTTTCTAAATTCTCAAAGGTAAAGCACATTAACCTCGCTGACTTTTTATCAGAAATGTACACCGACCGAGTGAGCTACCGTCGTTTTATTACGACTTTTGGTTTGTAGAACTATATTAAATGTCAACGTACATTTTTTCCCCATATGTTAATATTTCTGTCCATGTACACGAGCCGTATGGGAGAACGAGAGCACCAGGGCAAGGCTGGGGAAATGAATAACTTGTGCTGTATATTAGATTTGCGCTCTTGTTTCCAAACTGTACGTTCCTCAAAGCATTGCTATACCCCCCCTCTGATTTCAAAGGATGCCCTAAACAGAAGCTATACTTGCACGACCCTCTCAATCACGATTGTTATTTAAGAGTATATTAATCTCGAGCTGGAACTGCTGCTTGCTGTGGATCTACGTTTGTTGTGATTAAAAATTCTGTGTCCTAAATACTATGTGCGTACTAATATATACATCAGTGATCCAGGGGCTGCAGGTATAAGTGGAACTATTTGGCAACTAAATACATTTAATTATTTTTAGAAGAACTGAAATATGAAAATACTGACTTCATTTAAAAAAAAACGAATCACATTATGGCGTGATTTCTAAACTAATTCCATGACAATTTATCCCCCGCTAAGGCTTTATGCTATGTCACCAGAAATGTCACATTTTGTTTCTTAAGGCCCTGCAGTCAAAGATGAAAATCCCTTTAGATACCAGCTGCTGCAGATCAGCTATGAAAGCTTCTGGAGTTTTAATGTACTGGAAGTCAAATCCGTGTAAAGATGATTTACTTTGCCGGTGTGTGTACTTATTGCTTCACCTGTAAACAGTTGCTCCATGAAAATCTGACCCACTGATTCTCTGAGCATCTCTTCAAAAACAGCTCATAATCTTGGATGAAGCCAACTCTAATCAGGCCACATGCAGATTAAACAAACTAGGAGATAACTAGAACAAAATGTTCATGTTCACCACTGGAAGATTAACGAGAGACCCCACTCCCTCCCCACTTACTCCTTTTCTCCCCCCCCTCCCCACGCCCATTTCCCTTAATCCCAATTGACTTCCTTCCCATAGCACTCAAAGCTGAAGTCTATGAGTGTATGTTTGTGGTGATTATCTGGGCAGTCGATTTCTGCTTGGTTTAGAAGAGATTACAAGATACAGCTTTGTCGGCGATGTTATCAGGGACAGGCCATGCAAAGTTGGCGATGTGGCAAGGTTACTGCTCGGAAAGTACTCACCACCTGTGAGGCCAGACAATATGTAAAGGCTTATCCTGGGCTGCCACATTGCTCTTTCCTTCCAAATTCCCACCCATCATGCTGCAGGGGTTAAAGGCCATATGTTCCTTATCTTTTTCTTCATGATAAGCAATTGGATCTTCAGTCTGTTTGATGCAGTTTGGCTCAGTCAGTGGTTCTGCCTGGATTAATAGTCTGTCGTGATTCCTGCCGCGCTGTTTCTCAACATATCCAGGTTCCAGACCTGAAAGCCTTTCCTCCATCAATCCATCACCCTCTTCACAGTTTTGTAACGCAAACGTATCCTTCACTGTTTCGCCATCTTGAAGATGTGTTGCCTGCTGACTGTGGCTAGATTTATGTGCTGGCAGGAATCTGTAACAACAACAACAGCAGCAACAAATTACATTTGTATAGCTCCTTTCACATTGGGTGAACGCCCAAGGCGCTCGACGATCAGGGATTTTAACAAGAGGTTAGATTGTAATGTGATTGTCACACAAGAAGCGAAGCTGAAACCGAGCATTGCATAAACAGTCAGCAAGACAGCAGCTCGTGGGTACGGAAGGGTGCGAGAAATCCCATGTTTCAAAGCCAATCCGATTAGATGAGATAATCATCACATCAGAACTGTTATCAGCAAAAGTTCCTCATAACAGACTGTACCGATGGATCATTGTCATTTCTAGGTTCCGGGTGGGGGTGGGGGGGGATTAAAGAAATTACCATAAAATATCACACACACACACACACACACCACACACACACACACACACACACACACAAATTCAAATCCCAACCTCCAAACAAGATAAACATCTTTGGGAGCATAAAAATTGTTCAGACAAAAGAACACCATCCAGTTCGGCTTCCAGCATCCTGGCAGCTGCGCGCACATGTCATGTCTCAAACTATATACCGTACTCCCAAGATATTATTTCCTAAAATAAACACACCAAATTTGCCTTTGAAAGAATCAACAATTTCTTCTTCCACCGTCTCCCAAGGGAGCCTGTTCCAAGCATTTACCACTCGCTCTCTGAAATAGTGTTTCGACTATAATACACTGTCCCGGATTAAAGGATGTGTGAATAGCACATTCCGAGAGTAGGAGAAGTTTGGAAAATCCTAAGCTGATGCTCGTTTAGGAGAGGATCACAGACTCCCCAAGTCCACTTCACAAGGAGTTAACACACGCCGATTTGTTGTTATGGAACGTGTTAATGACAGCAAAGCTCCGTCGTGTTAATCTTTTCATTTCAGCATCCTTGTCCACGGAGATGGAAGAGTCTCATATTTAAAACACTGTTAAAGATTATTGTCAGGCTTGCATCCAGCAGATGAAATTCTGTAGGATAAGGGGAAACTGCATAAAAGAATTTAATGGACTGGCATTTCTGCTGAACTGATTATGTGGAAAAATCTGCTTATGTTTTTTGACTATTCAAGCAGTGGATTGTAATGTGATATACAAACTATTTCACTTGAGATGCAAAACAGGTTGGTTTGTCGTATAGCTCTGTTTGCTGGTATTAGAAAGAATGCATTTTCTGGAGAAATGTTTGGTTAGACAGCTGCACACTCTCTTTTTAGGATTAGTCCCAACATTTATATATTACTGGAAAAGGTACTTAGGGAAAAGTCTGCACTGTGTCATCGCTACGATAAATAATGTGGCAGTTCTTTATCTGCAATGCATGTAGAATAAGGAGTCATTCACAATCTTCCAGATTTGCAGATGTGTATAAGTCAGGGAGCGAGGGATAGGTAGGGAAGGGAAGGGAGAAGTGGGGAGGAGAGCAGTCAAAAGGATTAATTCTCTTCATTCGGGGCAAACAGTTGATTAACTGTTTTTTTTAAAGAAAACAAACTGGTCATTTCAAACTTATTGGTGAATTTGCCAATGGCTTTCATCGGGCTCCACAAGTTCACAGCAAATACTGTCTGTGTTCCCTCACAAAACACTTTTGTGGATTCGAAACTTAGTTTCAGTCATTCACACTGTTACTATCACCATCGGCAGATGTGTGTGCTTGCCCAGAGTAAAATACAATTATCATTTTTAACTCTTGCCATTCCCTTTAGTTTCTTCGGACACAGAATGCTCCGCCCCAACAAAGAGGGTTAAAATGTGGGCAAAGCAGCATTTAATAATAATATAATAATAATGCTTGCATATGATATAGTGCCTTACCACTTATTTGAGACGTCTCAAAGCGCTTTGTCAGCACCTGGTGTGTGTGTGTGCTCGTGCATATGGGTGCTTGCATATAGTGTGCTGGAGTGCATCTAGTTTGAAATAAATGTTTTTGTTCGTTTTTTTGAATTGGAAGAAGCTAATTAAATAATAAAGGGTGGGAGTAGGCTCGATGAGCTGACTGTTTCCATATTCCTGGGGTAAACTGCATCAAAGCTACTTGGAAAGCTGTTTGAAAAGAAGCGGGAGAGTTGGCACTGCCTTGGTTTTTGTCACTGTTGACGTGATTTACTTTCTTCCTATGTTTGTGAACTCCCCTAGCTCCACCCCGCTTCGGTATAAACACAGCAGTTTCACCCCAAGGAGGGAGAAATTCTTGACTGGTTCAAGCTGTACAATAGAGCAGATGTGCAGCATAAACAGTGTGACTGTCGTGCTCAGCAACTGCTCTAAGGCAGCACCAAACAAACGACCGCTAACCTCGGAGTTCAATGTGAAATTTAAAATATTTTAGAGAAAAAGACAGAAAGATCCAAACAAGAAAACAGGGAGGTTACTTTTACAGCCAATGACAATCCTTCGAACATTTGATTTTTAGGAGGCTACAGTAAGTTTCCTCAAAGTGTTTTTAGGGTTCATTTTATCAGTCTTGAAACGATGAAGAACAGAGTGAATGCACTGAGACTCTGAAGTCAAGCTCGTTGCTAAAGTGACTAAACTACCAGGGATGGTAAAGCTGCTTCAATTGTTAACCCTACGTGAAAAGAGAAAAGCTTACGTTTTCTGAAGTTCTATCACTTCACGTAACATTTCTATTACAGGCAAAGAAAATTATGGTCAACTATTGGTAATGTTAATTGCTTATGTATTAATTTGCAAGAAAGCATTCTCAGTATGAACGTGTGATCTGAATTTTACAGGCATGTCCAAATGTACATTCTAAGCTACAACAGTTATCAAGCGTTCAAGCGGGTTCACAGCCCAGTGCCATACCATTGCAGCAATATGATCTTCTTAAATATTTTACATGAAAATTATTTGAATGACTGATGCAAAAGCATTGATAGTAATTATACATAAGCGATAAAGATTTTTTTTTAATCCTGAACGAGGCTGAAGAGACCTCGTTCAGAATTTGTGGATTGCAAGCTGTTATTTCTTGCACATGCACTTTCACGCACACATTGTATGACTGAAGAGCATTGATAACAATTCTCTATATATATCTATACATCTATCTTTATATATCTATACATATAAAATGCAAACAACATTTCTCTCCCATCCCATATATAAAATATGCTCTTCAACAGTGTCATTACTGCATACCATCTCTTTGACTGCATGCAGCAATTCACAGCTCAAAATACAGAATTCCACATTGCAATTCTCTCCAGAAAAGCTTACTAATGATTCTCCCAAGTCTTACTGAAATCCATCAAGCAATCAGCTGTGGGTCAGTAAATTGACAGTAAACCGTTTTCCTGAAGGATTGGTTAGTCAGCATTTTTTAAAAAAAATTCTGCTAAAAGTTGGACTTTCGTCACCATTTCCACCCTCAATAGTCTCACATAATAAATGCTGGATTCATCTTCTTATTGAATAAACTAGAATCAGAACAGTTTACTTCAGGCACACTTTTGCAGCAATCAGATCTCATCAGCCAATTATTTTTGGTCAGTCTGAGTTAGGTGAAAACCCATCAACATGCTTAAGATTCTTTTAACTAGACAGAGTTCCACAAACGTATGGCATGGAAATATCCATGAGTCTGGAGTGGAATGAATACTGTCTCTCCGGAGAAACGCACACTACTTTTCTAATCCTGGAGAGTATTAGGCACAAGGATGGCAAGAGCCAAGGCTTGAAGGTCACCAGAGTGTGTGTTGGGATAATTGTTGGAGTTCAACCAGCTAAAACCACATAGCTTGTTATTGAGAGCAGTGTTATTCATACAAACTTCACCCATTTTGGCCATTTACAGCCACACAACCATTCAGCCAATCAAATATATATAACATACACATATACTATATATAAAATGTTTACCACATTTCTCGCTTTACCCCATCACCTCACCCACCCCCCCACCCCAATTTTATATAAAATATACTAACCTTTGATACTTGTCTGGCAAATTGGACTGATTTTATTGCTCAAAGGTGTTTGTTTGACTATTTGGAATGAGATACACAGTGCGGTCTCTGGCTATTTTTCCCTGGAGTTTTATTTATTCTAAATTTATGAGGAAAAAAAACCCTTGAATCCCAACCTAGAAACTAGAAAACTAGCCAGGGGTGGGATACTTTTTCGAGCAAGGAATGCCTTAATGTTTCAATCTTGCTTTACGTCACTCTGCCTATGTATCTTCCAACACCAGCCCTTCAATTAATTTTGCAGCTATCTCGCTGCATCTCAGTCTTATCTCTTCACAAACATAATCCTCAATCTTCAACGAACATTGCACTCTCTTTTGTAATTTTTTTTTAAAGTGACATTTATTTAGGCGAGTTACAAATACTTTTTTTTGCCAAGAGATGAATAACGTATCATTAATATTTATTGTGCTGGCTCAAACGACCAGAGCCCTGTTTACATTTATACTAAAATGCATCAATGTAATACTATGCGAGTGGGGCTCCATTAACAAGCTCTGGAATGCAACTGCTTTCATTGCACTGAAGTCATTTTGTGGTCAAGGTCAATATTTTTTGCAAGGGTTCAGAGAATCTTTGCCTGTGATTCTTTGCACCATTACAGTAGGATGGCAAGAGCTCCACTTCAATGTTCAGTATGGTTTTTCTTGCACATAGAAGTCCCCAGAGAATGGAAGTACCTGGAATTCTTGTTTCTTTCTTGTGCAGAAGTTCAACGGTACAATTACCGGTCACTTGCAGAGTTAGGGATCTGACAGAACCAGCCGCAAAGCTCTAGGAAACCTCTAACCTGCATTTTAGTGTGCGTCAATAAACATTTCTCCAACTCCTTCCGTGCACTCAACAACCAAAGGGGTCAAATGTGAGACATCTGCTTTTGCCACTCAGCTGTACTCTGTTCTGCCACCTAAATCACAAAACAAAACATAACCAACGAGTCCCTGGCTTGAAAGCCCGAGGGATCCAAAATGAAGTTGGAAATTGGATTATCAATTGGCTGGATAATAGGGCAGCTGTGACCCGCATCATCCCTCTGGGTTTGCTCCTGAATATTTATTAATGACTTCAACAAAGGTATTGTAAGTAGAATGTCTTAAGTTCGAGGATGACACCAACTCATGCATCAGAGCAGGTTGATCAAAAGAGAAGGATATCAATTCAAGAACCCTTAAAAGTGGTCCAAGAGGTATCAAAGTACACCCAACTTGCATTTCCATAAATCCTTCCACATAGAAGAAAATATCAAACTGCATTCTTGACTGAGAAAAGGCACACAGGGTATAAAAAGCAAAATATGATTCCAAAGGATAAATACAATAAATATATAAAGGGGTGTAGGAAAAACAATATTCATGCGTGCTGGATGCCCACAATTTTTAAGGGCTATCGCATTGCTTGGCACCAAATGCCTAGAATACCAAGCTATATAAATAGTGTATCCCAAAATATCTGCTATGGTTTTAGAACAAGTGATGCTAAACCACTTGGAGAAGTGTGTCCAGTTGTGGTCACCAAATTTACTACAGTATAAGATTGAGCTATTTTGGAAAGACCACTAAAAAAGGCAGTCAAGGTGGAAATAGATATGAAATCAATTAGCCTTGAAGATACCGTAAGGCACTCCGTACATTCTAAAAGACTAAGATGTGGGGCATGATTAAAGATTTAAAAATCATGAAAGGGAATCGGTATTTCAGATTGAGGCAACATTCTTTGTGCTGAATCAAAAGGGAACAAAGAGGACATGAAAGCTATACTTGAAGAATAACATTCTTAACCCATATTAGAATAGCACCCATGACAGATAATCTGGAATAGTGCTCCTCTGTGCAATTGCACAGTTTTGGCAAACATATCATCTGGTAAGAAACTAGGCTACATGGATCAGGCTACACATCACTCGGATATACAGTTGAGAAAGGTCCCAGATTAAATCTTCAATCTGTGCTGGATTAGTAGAGTCCAGATAGAGAGCACCTAACATTGGTCTCACCGTGTTCTGGATGACAGAGAGGGAAAAGCAAGACCCTAATTTATCCATTTATCTTAACGCAGTATTGATCTTTGGTTTGCGCCTTTATTGAACCAGTCAGGCCATTCAGAAAAATACATAAGAGTAAAATAGCAAGAGAAACAATGCAGGCATTTTATGAGAGATGATGCTTCTTACTACTGCACTGCTGATACTGATAGAACTGAGGCAGAGAAGAAATTAAATTACATACCAGATCTTACAGTGTACAAAAGTTTGTGTGGCTCCAGTCATAAGATTCTACATTAACAAAGCTAGGCTGTTCTACTTTCATGCGACTATATGTATTGAGCCAGTCCAAATCCGCATGTTACTAAAAACCGGAGGAACACTGCATGTTGTTTTTTCCCCATGTGAGAGTTGTAAAAAGCATTGGATGTTTTTGTGGTCAGTACCATTGTACTTAGTAAAAACACCAACAAGTTGAATTAATATAGCACTGTTCATGCAGGGCAGTGTCTCAAAACTATTTAAAAACGAATAACTAACTGGACATGGGTTGAAAATTTACTCGCCAAACACCTCTTTGGATGCCCCCACAAGATCAGTTTGCTCAGTTTACAATGGGCTGTGGTTTGAAATGTAACCCACCTGATTTCACTATTTCACAGCACCCTACCAACCTCCCATTGCAGAATCAAGCTATGTCAAGCCACTTTTCGAATGGGTACACTATCCTGGTCTAAATAACCCTTCCTGGCAACCTGTTCCAGTTGTTAATTACCCTCCTGAGTAAACTCAGGTTCCAATACATTCTATCTCCTTATCCTTGCTATGTTCTCAGTTGAAGTATGTTGAGGGTCTGGTCTCCATTCACTCAGCCTTGGAACTGCTGGATGGTTTGCACTGACTCTATCTTTCCTATTTTCTCTTTGTCCCATCCACCAAATGTCTCTGATGATATCTAACTTCTTTTGAGATAAAGAACCAAAAGCGTGGTTAAAGACCAGAAACAAAAAGCTCAGATCAAGAGAATACAACTGCTGCGTTGCCATCATAGTGAACTGTGTATATAAACTTATCCAATTTCATGCTTTTCAATCGCTTTATTGAATGTTTTTAACCTCCTGGCTGGATGTTTGCCCGAGTGCATCTTCTGATATTATCATACACGTTTTCTTAATTGTGGGATATATACACACACAAATGGACTCAGTGGGAGAACTAATTCTGGGCTGTCATTGATGCAATCCATTTCCGCTAATGAGCTGAATTCACATTGGCAACGCTACACAATTTATAAAGTTAGGATTATTCTACAAGGCCGGCAGAGATAATAATGGATAATAATGGGGGAAT
Source organism: Hydrolagus colliei (assembly GCA_035084275.1). Taxonomy (NCBI): domain Eukaryota; kingdom Metazoa; phylum Chordata; class Chondrichthyes; order Chimaeriformes; family Chimaeridae; genus Hydrolagus; species Hydrolagus colliei. The sequence continues at coordinate 15,444,850 of CM068747.1, read as the reverse complement.
TAAGTTCTTGGGCCATGGTCAATCTTCACATTGATAAGAACCTAAGAATTTGCTAAAGTGAAAGAAGACTAAGATCCATCTAGTTTGTCTTCCACCATCCAAGCAGTTGCATGACATGTCATGTCCCAAACTATATACTGTATCCTGAGATATTATTTTCCAGCAAACATCTCATTTGTTTTTGAAATAAATGACATTTTCTGCTTCCACTATCTCCCTTGGGTTTACTACTTGCTCACTGATGTTTGGGCAGATGTTCTGAATATACTCTCCTTCAATCGCAGGCTGTGTCCTCTAGTTCTACTGTTCGGTACAAGATAATACAACTTACCAGTGGTGTAAAGGTGCATGGCAAACTATCAATGGCTATCATGGGAACAGCTGTGAAAGCAGACACATGCACAACACAATCAAGTACACAAACACTCCCAGACTGCGTATCATACAACCATAAAATTTTACAGTACAGAAGGAGGCCATTTGGCCCATTATGCCTATGCCAGCTCATTGAAAGAGCTATTCAGCTCACCTACTTTAATCCATAGCCCTGCAATTTTTTTTCCTTTTGAAGTACAGAAGTTATCCAATCCCCTTCTAAAAGCTGCTTTTGATTCTGTAGCCACTAGCCTTTCAGGCAGCGCATTGCTGATCCGCTGAAGAGTTCAGAAACATCAGGCTGTGGTCTTAAATGTGACCCTTTCACCCATGCTTGACAATTAGAGGACATGTAATAAAACAATGAAATTTCACCCTCAAGGTTTATACCACACCTTCAGATCCGACTTAAAAATGACCTGATTGCCTGCTCGTCACATCAAAATGCTTCTAATGTTTGTCATTTATCACAAAAAACAAATAGCCAAAAATAATTCAACTTCAAGGTGCTCCTAAACTATTTGAGCTTTTCTCTAGTACGTGCCAATTTATAACCATTTGTTTGACATATAATCATGTAACCTACTGACAGTATTTGATATCCCCTAAACATATCCCCTTCTTGAGCAAGCTTGCTGTGTTTGGCATTGCATTGTGTATCCTTCTGCATCTCATCAAATGTTACATCTTGGTTATTTATCCACTTAACCTTTTAACTGGCACTACCCAGTATTTGCTCAAAATGCTTTTGATAGCACAACCCTATCTGTCGTCTCCCACTGCTACCCGCTTTTCTCTGTGCACCCAACAGCATTGCCATCTGCTTGCCATTTTGTGCGTGCCATAGACTTAAACAAACCAAAGTGGTTTTGTAATAACACAAATAGATAACGGATGGAGTTTATGTGTGTGTGCGTGTGCATGTGTGTTGCGTGTTGGGTGTGGTGGTGGGGTGGGCATATACAGGCGGAGGAAATCAACAGAAAATTACAAATACAAATTTGTGGAATCATAAGTTACAAATTATAATAATATTACACACCTTCACCAGACATGTTGTTCTGGTGGATGACAAGGGGTTAAATTAATAACTTTGTTATGGAATTATAAAAGAATAACCTTGCGGTTGTTGCACTTAACAAACAAGGTGCATCTTTTACAGTACATTACCTCAAAATCCACAGATATAAATGAGCACAGAGAATTCAGTGACATTACTCTCCATAATGGATAATTATCACTCACAGTATGGGATTTCATAAATGACTAGGGTGGCAATTCAGCTACAAGCATAAACTTTCATCAGTGATTCTGCATCTTTTTGAACAGAAGCTCGTTTTACTTTCATGCCAACATCTTAGTGAGCGGTGCCTTGCCCTCCGCTTGCTTTTACTCTGCCAGGTGATCATATGCATGAGAGTATGGAATGATCAGAAGCTAGGAAAACACAGAACATGCAGTAAAATCAACCCAGTTCGGCTGCAAAGGGCCATTAATCTTATAAAGTAACACGGCTCTTCTTTGCACCAAGAAGGGTTAATGCCAATCTAATGACTCCAAATGTTTTCCCCCCCCAAAAAAGCCTAAGAGTTTTTCAATATATTTTATTTGCCTTTGATATCCAAGTAGTCAAAAGTGCTCCCAGAGTTTATGGCAAAACTATTGTATAGATGTATGTTTTTAAAAGCAAACATCTGACTGAAAGGCAAAAATGTGAGCTTGTGCAGCTGTTTTTCTCTCTGCATATCTACGTGAACTTTTGAGCTGTGAGCAAATCCACCGCTTCCCTCCACCCTCCCACCTGTACCAACTGAATAAACTTTCTCTCAAATACTCCACAGTCCACCTCATTGACGACACAAAATAGTTTTTCACTTCAACGCATGCATTACGGTAAAACTTGTACTGTACAAAGCTGATCTGTATAAATCGTACAATCGTCCATGTTGTGCATCTGCCCAAGTCCCATTCAAGAGATTTTAACATAACTCATCCAACAATCATCCTTGCATTGGATTTAGCACATTATCATGTCTTCAAGATGCCTGAAAGTACTTCACCTGATATACTGTAAAGTGTAGTGACTGTGTGTTTTGTGGGTGATATGTGGCAACCAATTGCGCCCCACAATGTCCCACAAACAGTTGTGGATTGAGTGATAATTTTTTGGAGGGAGGGGGTTACAGTATAATTATTTGTCTAACGTTTTGCCCTGGGTTGTCCCAACTGATACAACTTATGTGACATTCACTGAACATGCGCAAAGCCCATTGATTTTGAAGAGCACTGTTAATCTAACACTTAAATTTATTGTTGGTCCAATGACATGCATGCACAAAAGCAAACAAGGTGAATAAATCTGGCAATGGGCATAGTTGTATAATACTACCTGGAAGATTACCTTGCAAAATAAGACCTTTCAGCATCTCCACTGTTCTGTTATGTCAAACTGTATTATTGTTGTTGATCAAACAAAAAGTACTCCATCTGGCTTCGTGACAGATTACTTTTGGGGCTTGGGATGTTTTTCTGGCACCAAATGGCGATCTCCGCAATTTCTTTTAATAAAATGAACGGAAAGATACTGATGTCATTGTAGGATGAATGAAAACCACATTACAGCTGCTGGCTGTGCCAACAATATTTTTAAAGTGGATTTATTGATGATTGAAGGAGTTCAGGATTGCATGTAACAGAGTGTCATGAATGTTTTTCCCACCAACTCAAAAAAAAACAGGCTAAAAATATATACACTCCTGATAGAGAAGGGGCTACATCCTGTAGCCAGTGCAGGTTGTGCATATTAGACAGATGAAGCAATGCATTTTTGCAATTTTAGTACAATATTCCAGGTGAATTTAAAACTGAATAGGCATTCTGTGGGGGTTTATTTTTAATGGCTTTTCAATGATTCTCTCCTCAATATGTATTTGTCATACAAGCACAAGGCTGACGTTCCCTTGTCGAAACGGTGAAGCAAAATGCATTTGTCAGCCTTTAAGAGCGATGGGAAATTGGTGAGGAAAGTGCTTCCAAATGTTGTGCAAGAACTTCCAAACTCACCAGAGAAAATAATTACTGTATTACATTTCATACCACCTCCCTGCTTTTACAAGCTATTCAGGCTCATTCTATTGAGGGACTGGGTTAAAATTGTAGCCAGTGCTCGTGGTCTAAGGGGAGAAAGGAATAAAGAAAGAAGAAATTCTGTGTAGATTTATTTGCTGGTCTCAGCCTGAGTTGATGGCATTTTTTCGCCTATGAAAGTTGTTGGTTCCAATCCACACATCACAACTTTGAGCTGACAGTCTAGATTGACATTCCAATACAGTGATGGTGGAGCGCTGTGTTGGTGGAGGTGCCAGTCTGTGGCTGAGATTAAATCGAGGTCCTGGCTGCTTACTCAAGTAATTGTTAAAGATCATATAGCACTATTCGAAAAGAGAAAGCAGTTACTTCTTCCTTGCTGTTTCGCTCAAATAGATGGCTTCACATGCGGGAGAGAATAACATAACCAGAAACACTTTTACGCGATCCACTGGAAGATTAAAATCGTTAGAAAACGCTATGAGCTCAAACTGATTATAAGTGACAGTTTTCTGTAGCCATGACAACTGTCTAGCCACCAGTGCCCCCCCAAACAAACAAAAATCAGCGCAGAACATCATCAGTGCAATAAACAACTCACAGGCTACAGAACCAAACTCACACACAAAAATAAAACTTCAAAATCCTCGCAACAAATGGACACAAACACAACCTAATCACAAAAAAGAACCAATGAACAATAAAGTAAACTTATGGAACAGGCTCCTGAGGGAGACAATGGAAGCAGAAAATTATTTTTTTTCAAGAACAAACTATAGTAGAAGCATCTGTGACTCGATGCACCGGCACTTCCGTATAACCGGCATGCCCCCAAACAAGTCCCCATTCGATAAACCTGAACTTATTCGGAACAATAGCAGTGGAGCATTTGTAAATGCATAAATAATAACATAATAGCAGAATATTGTATTGATATTTATTGTTAAAACTACTCTCTTGCGCTTCTCACCTTTGCTGGTAGATGCTGCGGTTGAGGTTTATAGTCCAGTGATTCTTTTTAAAATGGAGCACGCCAAGCGGGTGTAAAAAACGGAGCACAAATGACTTTAAAGTCATACTAGTGGCAAACCGATAACGCTAGCCGATAGCCCACATTGTCGCGCAGGTGCAGTATTTTGGTTTGTCGCTAGTAGAGTCTAGGGCTTCAGCTTGCAGCTAGTAAAGTTGCACAGCTTTAAAATCGCACTGCCGTTTTTTTCACCCCTTGTCGTCCTCCAATTAAAAAAGAATCGCTGGACTGTAAACCTCAATCAGTGAAGGTGAGAAGCGCAAGAGAGTAGTTTTAACAATAAGTACCAATATAATATTGTGTTATTATCTGTTATTATTTAGTCTGGTGTGTATGGTGTGTGTTAAAATAACTTTATTGTAGTGGGTTTTTGGCCGAGGGCCGCCCGAATATCCGGCAGGCTCTTTAACCGGAATTGGCCAGGTCCCGCGGGTGCTAGAAAATAATATCACTTTACAGTATATTCTGTGAAGCGCTTTGAGACGTTGATTAAGATTTGAAAAGCGCTATATCAAAATGCAAGGATTATTATCTCGGTATGTAGTGTATAGTTTGGGACATGACATGTCAGACAACTGGCAGGATGGTGGAAAGACAACCAGATAGACCTAGGCGCTCCTTCGCCTTATGTTCTTATATGCCAAGTAAAGACTTGGCCAGCCACAATATACCACCTGTATACTCCACCCTCACTGATGTTACCACTTTACAAGTGTCAGGATCTCAGTACTGGGATGACCATTCTCTCTAAACATCCTAGAAAACCATACCACAAACCCACACAAGAAAAAAGGGCCACTACCTAAACTCCACTTACAATGAGCAAACCCCACTTTCATTTTAATTGTACACCCAGAAGTTATGGAACTCAAATTATAAATGTAACAATGTTAAATTCTATTTCTCCTGCTGGGCACTTTCAGCAGTTTTTGTTTCTGATCCATGTTGATTTTATCTCCACTGTGTTTAACCCACTTAGGAATGAGAAAATGTGGACTTTTGAGCTATGCAATTTCTTTCACTCGGCAATAAACATAATTATTTATAGTAATAATCCTTGCATTTTAGCATCTCAAAGCGCTTCACAGAATATACTGTAAAGTGAATTGACTATATTGTGGGCGAAACATGACAGCCAATTACGTACACCAGTGTCCCATAAACAGTCATGGATTGAGTAACCAATTTTGTTTTTTTAAATCATGAATTTTTTTGTTACCCACCGGAAAGGTGATCCGCCAATCAACTAACAACTGAGTTCCTACTAACTGCTATGTAAACAGCAGCGTGTAGAGTAAGGAAACATGCCCAACATTTCGTCCTGCCGAGAATCAAACAGCTCTTCTCGCTTGTGATGCAAGTGCTCTAACCACTGAGCTACAGGACTCTGGAATCACGAAGCTCTCTGAATACAATGCAAATTCAGGCAACAGATTGAGAGGGTTTAATTTTTATTGACCTACTGATGGAACAAATTATTTTTTAAAAATTCACTATAAGTTTTCCCAAGCTATAAAAAAAATTGACTTACTAGCTTTACATTTTCCACTGAACGCTGCCCAAGATAGATACCTAATGTAACAAAATGGAGACAGTCTTTACCTTGTTTCTATAACTTTTATGGTACATCAGAGACCTTAAGCACTCCATACAGATAGATCTGTCTATAATAACCATGCTTATTTATAGTCTGCAACAAACTCTTTTCTGTACCCATTTCCCTGTACAGGCTGCACAAATCTAAATCAGATTGCACTCTGCAGAGCTCCGATTTTGACAAATGGATGGGGAACGGTTCTCTTGTACAAATAACTTGGTTTATCATGTGGAAGTTTATGAAAAACACCTTCCAAACTTTAACAGGGTTAGCCAGACCTTGCTCTGCCAATGGAGTCTACCAGTAAAAGAGATTGATTTCACGTTACATCAACAATGTGGATTTTCAGCGCTCCCCCACCTCTCACCACAATTAATAATGAAGAAAAATAAAGCCTTTTGAGGGCTATTCTGGAAAAAAAAGAAGAGTTTTAAGGGAGATTGAATGGTGCAATAGGGTAGAACTCCTGACTGTGATCGAATGCAGTCAGACCAATTCGATGAAATTCTCTTCTGGCACGTGTAAGGTTTCCAAATGAAATGAGATTGAACGAGATTGGATACACACAGTTTAGTTCCTATTGGGCATGAGTCCATACTACTGATAAATGTGCACAAATTGACATCAGGGGTCATTTATTAATTCAATAAAAGAGCTGGTTAATTTGTATTTTTTAAAAAAACATACCTAATATCAGATTTCTGCGACAAACTTTCAGGTATTAGGCCTAAAGCCCTGAAACTATTGTTCCTTACGTACATTCAAATATTGTGTTCAACATCATAATCGTTTATATACTTGCGGCAGCCTGGCTCAGTTTGCTAGCATACTCGGCTTTAAGACCAAAGTTTGTGCCTTTACCTCTCCTCTTCCTCCTCCACTGAAATCATTTTACCCATTCTTTTTTCACTCATGGATAGATTTTTGTAACACTCTCCTTGCTGGTTTCCTGAATTTTCTTTTCCCCCAAACCAGTCTGAAACACTGCCATCTGTACTCCGTACACCTATTATCCCCATCCTTGCTGAGTTCTATTGTCCCCCATTCTTCAGAGGATAAAATTATAATAGTGTAATATAATAATCCTTGCATTTGATGTAGAGCTTTTCACATCTTATCAACGTCTCAAAGCACTTCATAGAATATACTGTAGAGTGAGTTGACTGTATATATGTGGGTGAAACGTGGCAGCCAATTACACACTGTTTGTCCCAAAAACAGCGTGGATAAAGAATGACCAATTTTTATTGTTGTGTTTTTTTGGGACGGATTATTATTAGGAGTATGGAGTAAAGAAACTTGCCCGACGTAGTCCCTGATCTGCCTAGAATCGAACATAGGTCTCAGACTTGTAAGGCGAGTGCTCTAACCACTGAGTTACAGGAGCTCTACGAAGATGTTGAAGATATTCACACCATTCTTCACATTTCTCCAGTTCTTATTATCTGACACCGAATCCCGGCTCTGGGTCAGGCTCCACTACTGTTAGGCGCTCCAAGACGCTGCCCTGCTTGAAGGATGCTGTATAAATGCAAGGTTTTGTTGTTATCATTGCCATGTACCTCTCTACCTCTGATTTTGAATAGGGGAACCATGTTTCCTTTTCCCGGCCAGTTGGTACCTCTCCAGAGTTCACTGGCTCCCTGAAAATGACCAACTGTCCTTCATAAATCTCCTTCCTCGCTTCTCTAATTACTACTACAGTGTATAGTTTGACTGCTCCAAGGGGATCTATTGGTTTGCAGCCCCTTGAGCCAATCTAAAACCTCTGCCTTGCTAATGTCAAAGTCCTGGAGATCACACGACATGTGGACAGCATATTGGTTGCTGCAAGGTTGGAATTCACATGCTTTGTAGCACAGTGTTTCATATGATCCCAGAGGTCCCTTTGAAGTACAGTACTGTATGTCGTTAGGCTGCAGCCAAGGCAGCTTCTAAGATCTAGTTATGGGCTTGGCAAAAAGGGGACATCTCTCAGAGCTTGCCAATACGATGCTGATAGTGAAAAATGCTTTGTTCTTCAATGTCGACGATCAAAACTAGTTCCTCCTTCCCCTCCTCAAAAACAATTGTTCTGCTACTGCACAAAGTGTTTGGGCGTTCCAATTAAATGTCCTTCTGAAGTGACGACAAGATGGAGGGGCAGGATCCAGTATTGTAGCCTGAACGCTGGGTTTATGGATTAATTAATCCTCGCAAAATCTCACCTCAACACTAGTGATAATTCTAACAATTATAATAGTGCTTTCGTTTGATGTAGAGTCTATGATGTCGAACTGTCTCAAAGCGCTTCACAGGTAATTGTTGCTGAATGTGTTCTGTGGGCAGCCAATTATGCAGAGAAAAATCCCACAAAAAGTCACTGAAGTGAAGGACCAATTTAAGCGAAGAATTGCTGGACAGGGAAAAAAAAAAAATCCTTGCATTTGATATAGCTCTATGTCATGGGTGGACATATTTCAAAGTACTTCAAGTAGTTCACTGTAAAGTGTAATGACCATGTACTGTGCCTGGCAGCAAATTTGCACACAGCTATGTCCCACAAATAACCGTGGAATAAATAGCTAATTTAATCTGGGGGATTATTGGCCAGGATGGCAGGGGAAACTTCTTTTACTTTTCCAGACAACAGTGCATCCCAACTGAGCCATGGTGTGGGTTAGGGTTAGCCCTAACCCTAACCCTAAAGAAACTCCATTCTATCTTCAACCAGTCTCATGCGAACAGTAGCATCCACCTAAACAGGTAAATGGGACTTTGATTATCTTATAACGTTGGTTAATTTATAACACCATTTTGCGTGGTGTTCCTCAGGGCCCCATCCTTGGTCCCCTCCTCTGCAACATCTACATGCTCCCTCTTGGTGACACCATCCAAAGACATGGGGTCGACTTCCACATGTACACAGATGACACCCAAAAGTAACTCTCCAGTCTTGCCTCCAGCACCACTGACAGACATCAAGTCCTGGATGAGAGCTAACTTTATTCAGTTGAATGTCAACAAGACCAATACACTCCTGATTGGCTCCTGTCAGTGCCTCCACATCTCAGGTGATGGCAGCATCACCTGAGCATCACTATCCTTTCTACTCCACGTCCATGTAACGGGCCTGCTCTTCCCTCCATCAACACTGCCCAGCTCCGCCACTGACTTACACCGCAGGCCGCCCAAACTTATACATGCATTCATAACATCAAAGCTCAACTATGCAAACTCCTTGCTTGTCGGTCTCCCCAACTCTTCCCTCCAAAGCTGCAGATCATCGAGAACTCTGCAGCCCATGTCCTCTCCTGCACTAGGCTCTGTGACCATATCACCCCCACCCTTGCCTGACTCCACAGAGGATACAGTTCAAGATCCTGGTCATCATCTTCAAAGCCCTCCATGGCCTAGCTCTGACCAGCCTCTGCAACCTCCTAAAACCCTACCAACCTGACTGCTCCCTCCGCTCAGTGGATTCTGGCCTGATACACGTTCCCCGCTTTGTTCGCCCCACCATTGGTGGGCGGGCTTTCAGCCACTCTGCACCCACACTTTGGAACTTCATACCGCAGTCCTTCCACATCAACCCATCCCTCGCCTCCTTCAAGACCCACCTCAAGGTTCTCATCTTCGACTGTACTTTTAATCAACCTCCTTCCCCCCACCGCTCTCCATCCTTCCCAATCCCTGCCCCCAACTCGGGTTCGAAATACTGTCTGTCTAGCACGTTGGGATGTCCTCTTGACACGAAAGGTGCTATACAAGTGTATTTTTGTTGTTGTTTTCTGAAAGATAGCAGCTCTGTAAAATCAGTACTCCCCCTATATTACAATAAAGATGCAGCCTAGAATATGATGTGAAAGTCCCAACATTGGGCTTGTACTCAGTAGTGAGTGTGCTAACAGCTGAGCCAAATGGCTCAATTTCCCATACTTCTTTTCTACATATTTTCAGAGGTTGTATAACATCTGCAATAATTCAGGACTGTAACATTTTGCATTCTGAAAGCTTCACTCCCAGCGAATGCAAGTGGATATCCACAAGACCTTGCAAAGCTTATAGCAGTACACTTCCTTGTTTCAAGAAACAAAGTTTCCAATTCACCAGTAGTTGTTCATGTGTTGCGTTAGTGGAAGAAACCAACTATTTTTTGCTTATGAGGAATAAACATACATACACAAATAGATGTTAGTCTGTCTTCGTACAGTGCTTTGAGATGTTTGCTCAAAGTGAAAGGCATTGTTCTAGCGCAAATTGTTGTTGTAGTTCATCATCATCACCACAACAACAATTACAACAACAATAATAACAACAACTTGCACTTATACAGCACCCTTGATGTGGAGTAGTGTCTTTGAGGGCTTTTTTTTGAAAAACATTTCCAACTGGTTTAGGAATTATATTCAACCATTGTAACTGTCGCATTCAGTTAAAACAATAGATCTTTGTTTTGTGTGTGTGTGTGTGTGAAATGTTATTTTCCTTCTGAAAAAATTATCAGAAAAGAAAAAAAATTAACATTTTTCGCAGTCCTACTTCTCTATAATCTGTCAAAATGATAAAAAAAATTATCATAAAAAAGAAATTTTCTAAACTGATTGGTTTTGGAAAATATCAAACAAGGCTTGCCGATATTTATGTCTGAATATGTTTTAAACATTTTTAATCTTTTACCTTTGTGAACACTTAATTAAAATTACAAAACCAATTCTAATCTGTAGTCCAATTAATATGCAAATGTATGCAAATGTGGTAAAACTAGGTGGTGATTAAGTAGAGGACAGTTTATTTCATGTATACTTCAAGTGTAAAAACAAACAGATCTGTCTCCCTTCTAGTGATTCCACTGGCACACACTTGTGTTTACAGAGAGACTACGCATTTTTTTTAAAAAAATCTACATACACTGTCACAGTATAAACACAAAGGATTTATGCTCCAAAGTCACTCGGCTTCCATCCTACAAACAAGACATGCAATGAAGTCATTGCATTGCATCCTCACATAAGGTCAACCCAAGCTAAATTTCAGGGTACTCATTTACATTGCCGGGGTGAATTCCAGCGACTTTACTTCTGGGGTGGGGGGTAGACAGGGGTGGTGAGATGAGGGTGGGCTTAGCTCATTTTTTTCAGAGCCGGGTGTTTCCTTTTCCTTTGAGCGCAGTCCTCCAGTTTTCAGTAATAAACTTGGGAAATCGCACAGACCAGCCGGTCAGCTAGCTCCTGGTGTTTCTAACGCTGGTGTCTCCTGGTGTCTCTAATCCAACTGAGAAGATGTCTGAGAAGGTGTCTCCCGCCAACCGAGGAACCTGCATTAAGGAGTGGTTACTCGGCCACCAAGCAGTAAAACAGCTGACAAATTGGCAAACCCAGTCACGGTACTGTATGATTGACAGGGCCTGTGACGTCCTCCCAACGCGAATGGCACTGTACACATGTAATTCTGTATTGTATTATAAACACAGCTTTGGGGGAGAGGATTGCATGTGAAAAGGGGCCCCGACTTGACATTATCAGAATTCAGCGAATTTCAGATGAGGCCCTAAAAGTCTCAGAGGATATAGAATGTAATGACTGATATTTGTCATTCAAGGTTTCCTGTCAAACATGCTAAAGACATGCCGGGCACCACACTTTATGACAGACAGCAGCATGGCAGCAGGTCTGGACCAGACTACACAACAAGCACCAAAGTAATAACAGTAGCAATAATCCTTACATTTGACATAACGCCTTATCACGTTGTTGAAAAGTCTCAAAGCACTTCACAGAATATACTGTAAAGTGAATTGACTGTATATTTTATGGATAAAGTAAAGGGTGAACCCTGTAATGAGGTACTGCGGGAAACATAAAGAATGATAGAGAGGGAAATGTAAAAATGTGAAAGAGCGGAATTCTACAAATTGCAATGAAGAACTGCTCAGGAACAGATGACATAGAGAGAGCAATGAGTGTTCAGACCCATGTGGGTCAAATAACCAACATCAATATGAGAAGGGCAAGGCCCACTAGAGCAGAAGAAAAATCTTGGAATAACACTTGAAAGTCTGCTCAAATGGTATTTTTAAACAATAGTTTGCCCCTGAAAAAAAAGTCCAGTCAGTTTGGAAGTCGAGACCTCTGCATCGGAATGGAATTCAATCATGAAACACTTTTCGGGACCAATTTATTAATGGAAAATTGGAGTGTTTCTTGGATTTATTAAAATATCTCTTTGTTTGGGGAAATGCAGCATTGGATAGTATCCACTGACTATAAACTTGCACAGGTTCATATTAAAAATAAAGGGTTTCCTGTAATTAAAAACACTGGGATTTCCTGCAATTACTTCCTTCCAATCATTTTTGTTCATTCATCATTTAAACTTTACTCTCAGTAATCTGTTCACTGATTCGACAATTTGAAAAAGAAAAGGCTCATATTCACCGAGATTACCAGCCTGTGGAAGGAAATCTCTCGATATTCATCTGAAAGTGGGAGATGAGACCATGGTTAAGAGGGTTTGTTAAGGGGCATCTTATTTTTGAAGGGCTAATAACCCCCAGAAAAGATATCCACCAATCGACAAACAACTGGGTTCCTACTTACCGCTGGATAAACAGAAGCGTGTGGAGTGAGGAAACTTGCCTATTTTTCTTGCCAATAATACCCGGGAGATGAAATTCATCATTCACTTCAATGGCTGTTTGTGGCAGATTGCTGCATGTAAATTGGGGCTTCATTTTGCCTAAAACAATACGCAATCCCTGCATTTACAATAACTTCCGTGAAGTGCTTCGACACGTCCTCCCCATGTGAAAGATGCCAAGTCAAATGTAAGGATTATAATTCGAAATTACCAGTCAAACTTGTGACGCTCTGCTCTGCCCTGTGCTGCACTTCCCAGAGTAGTGCCGTCACCCACCAGTCTATCAGAGGCTCCTAGCACTCTGCTGCAGCAGATGTGATGATAGCCTTGATGTCCTGTAAATGATTTCGGCTCATGACCTTTAAAGGGAGATTATTAGATCTGGAGAAAAAGTTTTTTTTGTCCTCCCCACTTCCTCTCACAGTGTATCACCAGCTTGCCACATCACCATTACAGGAATAAGCACCAACAGCACCCATACTGTACTAGGCCAATAATATGTCTAATGTTAAACATTTCTCAGTTATTCTCCTCCATCTATCCCCTTCCCACCTTGCTCAGTTCCCACCCCAATGGCTTGGGTACCGCACAACAGCGTGAAACACTTTGAAGCGCTCTCCTGAAGTGAACGGCGCTGTACAGTATACATATAAATTTTAATGTACTGTATAACCAAATGTCGAAGTACTGTAAATAAAACCACTGTATTTGTAAACTGCATTAGAGCTGTTCATGCAAAGAAAAGCACATCAGCTTCTAGTTCAAATCAATCTCAATCATATTCCATGAACAGACTGGAAAAGAATCAGATTCCATTCTGTCTGCAGCCATGCTTTGATTAGCTCTTTACCCACAAAAGTGCTCTCGGACACACTCAGATGCCTGCCAGTATTTCTACACAGACATTCTTCATCATCCTTTCATCATTTACATGCAAGCGTTCAAAGGTACATCGCCTGTTACTCACACCAAGTCTCACAGTACCCGGGAGAGTGTATCATTGTGAAGCTCCAACTTGTGGGAGAGAAGATAATATAAAAATCCCTGCATTTGATATTGAACCTTTCAATGCGCGCATGTGGCTCAAAGCTCTTCAAAGCATTCACTGTAATGTGTAGTGACCGTGTATAATTTTAGGCAAACATGGAAGCCAATTTGCGCACAGCATTGTCCTATCCACTGCCAGGTGGTGAATGAACAATTGAATTTGGGCTATTATTGGCCAAGGTCCACCAGGAAAAACTCCCCCCTCTTTTCTCCGGGAGAGATATCGACTTGAATCTGCTTTACAAGCATTTACCCAAAAAAGTTTACCTAAAGCCATTCTAGAATATGTGTAGGTTAAGAGCCATTTGACAGGGCGGGGAGTTGGGATGGGGTGGTGGTTGGGGGGAGAGATATTTGCTGCTCATAATCAAAGCAACACAGTTCATACAAGCTACAGTCCTTTCCAGGATCTAACTAACTGGCTGGAAATGAACAGTTTTGTGCCTATTTGTCAGCAGTTATAACGCATCAACAACCCAAACTGCGACATCACTTATTTTTGACTCACCTGATGCCGGCAGCAACAAAAGAAACCACCGCCAACCACCCCGTCCGCAGTCCCCGCACTCCACACACACACACACGCACACGCATAAAATAAATGACAGACAAAAATTCCCACCTGAAATTAAAACCATATATATTATAAACAACAACAGATCCCAGGGAGCAATTTGAAAGGCGTAATCGAATCGCGGGGTTCAGATGACTCTTATAAACCACTTGAGCTTCACCCTGATGGTTTATGATGTCATTTGAAGCGCTCGATTAGATTACTGCCTTGTAATCACTCCCAGGTACCCATTATTCTCTATTTCACATCTACTGGTTTCTACTGTAAACAGAAGCTCTCCGTGCCCTCATTCTACTTATTACCATTTACTCTAGTGCTTTGTTGGTGATTTCTGCATCCTTCAGAGTTCACAGTGCACATAATGTAGCATTTAACATCTTCCCTGTAAAGATTACACTGTTTAATCAAGATTGTTCTCGTAATAAGAGGGTGGAACATATTTATACCTATAGTATTATTAGCTTGTGCGACACAGAATTTGGTTGGGTTTTAAAGAACGATTGCCAAGGAGGAACAGACATGCAATTTTACATACGCCTTTTCAGGTTGAAACAAATCAAAGTGATTCACAGGAAATTGTGACTAGTTCGACCAACTAGTATCTAGCCCAAAGTGGCAGCCATCTTGCCCAGATACAGCTCCTACAAACAGCCACACGGGGAATTACTATTTTAATTTGGTCACTCAATCCACGACTGCTCCATTTCACCCACGAACTATACAGTCAATTCACTTTACAGTATAGTCCATGAAGTGTTTTTGAGAAATCTCGAAGCAATGCTAAGGGATATATCAAATGCAAGGATTATTATTAGAATGAATCTGGAAGATTCTCAGCCCTGGGGAGAGTGGTGGGGAGGGCAAGGTGGGATTCTGGGATCTTCAGAATCTGCCTGGAGAAGACAGAGCCACATAACTATACAAAGGACTTCACCTCGAACAAAGCAACAAACCCTCCCGTAGTGCAGTTCTAGAAGGTCAGGTATTGATGATCCTCTTCCCTCCTAATTTCCAAATGAAAAATAACCACAGGACAAATCATAAAATACATGTGTAATATTTAAACCCTGTGACAGAAATGTAAGGGAATTGCGTTACAGCACAAGAGTATTTAGTTATCACTGAAGGCTGCTTAATTTGGTCTGTTAGCTATTTGACAATACTGTACTGATGCTCTTTGGTTGGGTTTCCAGTGACTTGGGTCTGCTTGCTGCGCACTTCACTGAGAGAAGGCTGCACAGATGTGAGATTAGGATGTCTGAATAACAACGTGTTGATGCTAATACAGACAAAAATCTAGGTTAATAGCAACCAGGAGACGATTTGTGCTAGTGCAGGTACAGCAATGCTTTGGAAAATAGAGGGTATATAGTGAAAGATTATTCCCACTGGTGGCTAAATTGGTATCAAGGGGGCGTAAGCATAGAAATGACATTGGAAGAATTAAGGAGGATGTTATATTTTGTTTCATTCAGAGGGTTATTAGGACATGGAATGCTTTGTCATAAGTGGCTATTGAAGCAAACATCATAATAACAACATTTAAAAGAAAATTATATATGCATTTAAAAAAAACAATTTGAAAGGATAATAAAAACAGTATCCCTTGCATCTGATTTAGAGCCCTTCATGTCGAGAGGATAATAATAATGACAGAGGTAATAATAATAATAACCTTTGCATTTGTTATAGCGCTTTTCACATCTTCTAGACGTCTCAAAGCGCTTCACAGAATATACTGTACAGTGAATTGATTGTATATGTGTGGCTAAACGCGGCAGCCAATAGCAAACAGCAGTGTCCCACAAACATTCGTGGATTGAAATGACCAATTTATTATTCCTTGGCGGATTATTAACAAGCGTGTGGAGTAAGGAAACTTGCCCAAGGTTTCTCCCTGCCTGGAATTGAACCCAGGTCTGTCGCTTGTAAGGCAAGTGTTCTAATCACTGAGCTACAGGACACAAGATGTCTCAAAGTGCTTCACAGAGATGCCTCAAAGTGCTTCACAGAATATACTCTAAATTGGACTGAATGTGTATTTTGTGTGAGAACGGTGGCAGCCAATTGCGCATGACAGTGTACCACATACAGTCGTGGATTGAGCGATCACGTATTTTTTTGGAAAGGTGCATCACTGGTTTAACTGTAAAGTGAAGTGACCGTGTATTTTTTAGGCAATGGGGCAGCTAATTTGCGCACAGCAAATAGAGGAAAAAGCAGGGAATTACGCACAGTACATTGCTGTAGAGGGAGGTAATACCATTAGTCTAGGCTCTGCGGGCCAATGGCTTTCTATTCCAATTACTCTGTTGTAATTTCTACAAAAAGTCTACAATGCAACATACAGTATTATTTTTCAATGTTGTTTCAGATGCAACACTAAGTTTACTTGGGTCCTAAATTAACGTGCAGTGGTACTCTTGGTGCAACACTATTTCATTGGCTCCCCAAGAGCAAACCAGGATGGAACTGAAGTGCTGCAATGTTATACATGTTGGATAAACAGAAATCCTCACAGTCACTGCATTTCGTAGGAAACTCTATGAATCACTTTTCATAGCTGGTGTCCCCCCAACCTAAAAGACAGCTACAGGTAAGAGGCAACAGAAGTTTGTGGAGTCTTGGTACAGTATTGGATAGAGGATTTGCCTCGTAAACGAGAGGACCTGGGTTAGATTTTCCTGGCAGGACAAAATGTTGGCCAAGTTTCCTTACTCCACACGTCTCTGTTTACCTAGCAATAGTTGTTGTTGGTTGATTGGAGCATTGCTTTTCTGGGGGTAATAATTCCTTTAAAAAATTATTAAATTGGTCACTCAATCCACAGCAGTTTGTGTGACACTTTTTTTGCGCGATTGGCTGCCGCGTTTCGATCACAAAATATACAGACAATTAATTTTATATTATATTCTGTGAATTGCTTTGAGATGTCTAGAATACATGATAAGGCACTTTATCAAATGAGAGGATTATTACTAGTATCATTGACAAATTGGTGAATTTAAACCACGTTGCAATAACCAGGTCTTGCCTGATGGTCAATCTATCAAAAGATTTCATGTATAATTGTTCCTGGCAGCATTATAAAAATGAACTTGCCTGGAACCAAGCTGGAGGTACCATTTATTTTACCACAAACAAAGTCAATTAAGATTTAATACTCCTTTTAACAGGGAATTGACTTGAAGAAGACAACAGCAGGAAGTTTAATACGTTCCATTCTAGAAATGTGCAAATTCACTGACCTGGAATTCTCAACATTTAAGTAGTGACTTAATTGATGTTGTTTTGTGCGCTGCATTTTTTTTTACTTGCACCCAAATCCCTGCACTCATTGACAGCTTTAACAACAACTACAACAACTTGCATTTATATAGCGCCCTTCACGAGTGGTAATGTCCTAGAACTCTTTAATCTGATTCAGTGGATACTGTTGAGGGCCACTCTTAAGTTCTTCCACCACAAAACCTGGTGCTATAATTTGAATACAACCAGACCCAAATCCTAAACTCTACTGCGTACTTAGGGTCAAATGTGTCCCCAATACTGAAGGAAATGGTGCCTGCTTAGTGTAGGTTCCTGCCCCCAGAGAATGGCAAACTACAGGGTTCAGCTTTCGACACTGCTTGTTCCAAAACACAGCCAGGTTATTGCCGTTAGGAGAAAACAAACAACAGGTGTCAGCTAGGCTAAGTTGGACACACTCTTGCCTTGGTTCCGAACATTGGCAATCCAAGCCCTTTGCCGTGACTTGAGCTTGTAGCACTATAGGCTGACACTCAAGCACAGAGCTGGGAGTATTGCATCATTTGGATGAGATTTTAAATTGAGCTGCCACCTCAGGTGTTCAGGTGGGCTTTAAGATCCTGTGACACTATTGAAAAAAGGAAGGGAATTTTACTCCTCCAGGAGAAATTGGTTGATTACTTCATGGCTCTTTGCCGGTGCGTGCTTGTGCGCAAATTGGTTGCTTCATTCACCTCCCCATAACATGCAGTCACTACACTTTATAGTAAATCCTGTGAAGTGCTTCTGATGTTGAAGAAGCTGTATCAAATGCAAGGATTATTATTTTTTCATAGGATCACTGTGGGAGGTCTTTTCCGCCTCCTTTTTGTGCGTTTGGCTCAATAACACACAATCCAGACAAGCTCAGTAACTCTCCATCTGGGAAAACCCTGGGCACAATTCAAAGCCAGCTTACCCAGCCTCTACTGCAGTACATCTCGTACAGAGCAAGGTTAATTCTCAAATAGGATTTCAACGCTCCCAGTACAAAAACAAAGTTTTCACTCCAGTTACTGTGCATTCTAAAATAAAGGCATGTGTCAATTGTAACCAAAAGAAATAAAGAGGAATTGTTTTCTTTCAGTCTCGAGCAAACCTCCTTATTGACTTAAAATCTTTCCCACATTTCAAGAGAGACGTGACCGTCAATTCAGCAATTGTTGTCCAAATCTGACGAGCATTTATCTTCTCACTTACACTGTTCTACACTGGGGCGCAATATGCAATATTTTAGCAAACTGGGATTCATAGTGTTAAAGCTCCTGAGGAATAATGGTCACAAGGAGAGAGCTGAATGGACAGTCCTAAAATCAGATTCCCAATGGGAAAACAATCCAATCAAATAACCTCCGGGAGAGGACAGGGAGTGGGGAGTCAGGAAAACAAAGCGGAAATTTGTAGCATTTCATAAATCAGACAGACTAGTTTATGAAACACTGGAAATTTCACTCCAAAGTGAATAGCACAGCTGCCTACTTACTAGAGGGGAACATTTCAGTATTGTCTGTGTGCGAATGTCACCCGAGGTTAGCAATACCTGCAAATACAGCAAAAAAAACTCTTCTTACAGCGCTGAAACTCTCTCATCGACACAGTGCTTCGAGAACTAGGAGAGATAATTTTATACAATTAAACACTTCTCCCAGGGCTATACACTTGAGAAGTACGGTACTTAGTGTGGTGAAAACAACTCAACAGGTCTTTTTTTTGTTTTATTCACAATAACAGGAGAAAATTAGAGGTCTTTAATTTGGAAGTAGAACACTTACGCTCGCTGGGCTTGTGTTTCGGTGGCTACGAGGGGTTAAACAGACCTATTTAGAAGAACAATGAATAGATGTGTGTTTACAAAGGTGTCATTTGCTACCTAAGTGTGCATTGGGAAACCGTGGACTGCAAAATAATAGAGTTAAACCAAACCTATCCTTATCATTGTCAGGGGCCTGTGATGTTACTGTGAAACGCTATTCAGCACCACACATAGAGGTCATTACACTCAATGGCCAGGGAACTGCGGAAATTAATAGGGTGGGGGAACTTAGGCTTTGAAAAAGCTATATACACTTTGACTAAGAAGTGGAGTGGAGTGCACATTCAGGGCCTGCCTCACTCGAGAGTGCTTTATACCTGAGAACACAAGAACGTTCCATCTTAAAGCACCAGCAAATGGTGCTTCTCACTGCTCAGGCCCGGCTGAGCTGTCTGGAGTACTATTCGCTCCAGGTCAAGGCAAGGCTCTCGAGCCTGCATTCTCCTGGAATGAAAAGCACAGGGCAGGAAGAGAATGAGTGGCGCCCATACATCCTCTCACTGCTGGGAGAAGGTGCACTTCATCGCCAGGGGGGAAATGAGCGAACACTATTGAGAGGGGTGACAGAGGTGGCTGCCACATACTGGGAGCAGAGGCACTCCGAGCCGCTGATAGGCTTGGAGTAGGACGATTCATGTAAACTCTGAGGCACTGTTTGGAAGGTGATCTGATCTCTACATCCAGCCAAGCAAAGCCTGAGCCTCACTCACTACACAATAATAACAATAATAATCCTTGCATTTAATATGGCACCTTATCACGTCTTCCAAATGTCACAAAGTGCTTCACATAATGTATTGTAAACTGAATTGATTATGTATTTTGTGGGCAAAATGATGCAGCCAATTGCGCACCACCAGTCATGGATTGAGTCACCAAAATTAGCGTTTTACAGAACTGCAGCTTAGCATGGCTCAAGACTGTATAGTTAATAAGCCTGTATGATATATTTATTTTCTAAGGAAACAGTGGGATGTGTGTGTGTGTGGGTAGGTGGTGGTGGATTGGGTTGGAGAGTGGAGGGGAGAGGGAGATGTGTTAATTAGCACATCAAACATCTCACATGCCCCGGCCCCCACAATTCTTTTCGGTAAAAAGTAGATATTTAACCCTCCCCAACCCCTATCTTCCAGACCACTTGCAACTCTCCCACTGAAAGGTCAAGCACACAACCTGCTCACAGTATCTCCCTTTCATCGCTGCTCTGAACCACAGTCCGCACACAGCTTTACCAACAGAAGCCTGGGTCACTATAATGGAGGGCAAAAAAGAACTTCTGCCTTAAAAAAAACGTTCAACAACATAGATTCAGGGGCACATTTCATCAAAGTGAACCATCAAATTAGTATCTGCCCAGCTTTCTGCTGAACCTCGGCTCTGAAAACACTTGGCGCTCTTTGGCAAGACAACAAGCATTTGCCTCTCTTTCTGACAAGAAGAAACACTTCAAAAGGAAAACCTTTCAATCGCAGCTCTTCGCAGGGACAAACTCGAACATTCAGTGTTTTGGGGGTGGGATTGGGAGCAGCATCATAAAGTAACACTTTATAACTCCTACTGACAAACTCTCCTTCTAAAGGTTGGATAAGAAAAATATAATAATAAAAAAAATACAGTCACTACGCTTTACAGTATATTCTGTGAAGTGTTTTGAGATGTCTTGAAGACGTGAGAAAACGCTATGTCAAATGCAAGGATTTGTGTTATTATTGTAAGATATCAAATAAAATTCTCCTTTGAAAAAAGAATATTATGCCACTTAGTATGTGTATCCCAGTTGTTTGTTGCAAAACGGCAGAAAATGATACCACAATGTGGCTGAAGTATTGACACTCGTGTCATATAGTCCTACTGTCTCCTGCCCTTTTTTTGCAGAAGAAAAAGACAGCTGCAGAGACAAAACCTGTGCCAATTATCTGTCGATGGATTCGCAAGGAATCTTCCCACTGTTATGAGTCACCCAAAAACCAGGAGGGAGAGGGAGGCGGAGGAATTACGTGTTTTTTCGGTTATTTAACCAACCCAGGTATCATATAACAAGTGTTTAAAAGTAAATTGTTTGTAAAACAAAATACTGGCAGGATCAGAATCAGTTCTTGCCTGAAACATTTATGAATATCCTTTGGGTGCTGTAAATAAAAAGAGATGATTAATGTTGCACGTGTATTTAACAAGTCGGAATTACACTGTGACCACAGGCACTTTGGTTTCACATCCACCTGGTACTCAGCAAGCACATCAACGCTGGGCAAGTCAAGGTCAACAGAGCTATTCAGAAATAAGAATCGCTCATTTTCACACTTCCTTTCAGTTTTCTCTCTTTAATTCTCATCTTATGAAGGAGGTGAGCCACACTTGGTTACCATTACATGAGCCCTGGAGCCTGCCCAGCATCTCGTCCAAGTGGCAGCTCTGGATGTAAGAGTCTCGGCAGTGAGTGATCAACAGGTGGCACACAAAGTCAAACTCAAGTCTGCCTTCACCTCGCTCACACACTCAGAGTTACCTAGAGTGCTATAACACGGAAACATGTGGGTCTGTATAGTCCACATAGAATTATTAATCACCTCTTTACCCATGATAATCCTTGCATTTGACTTGCATTTGCATTTGATATACAGTAACGCCTTATCATGTTGTTAACAACAACAATAAAATTAAACTTGTATAGCGCCTTTCACGTCAAGACATTTTGAAACACTTCAAAGTGCAGTGACGGTGTATTTTGTGGACGGAATTCTTCTCCCTCATGTTTACAACAAGTTTATTCTGCAGTTGTTGATGCTTTTTGCTTCCGGGTGAGTTACACATACTCACCTCCATCTGTATGGTGAAATTCCTCTTAAACTGCTACGAGCTAACTTTGGGTACATAGGCTACATCCTGAATGATTGTGATAAATAGATAGACTAGGAAAGCAACTTTATATTACATTCAGTTGTACTCACTGAATATAAGAATAACAACAGTCCTGTAGCTCAATGATTAGAGCACTTGCCTTCCAAGTATGAGACCTGTGTTCAAATCCAGCCAGGTCAGGGCGAAACCTTGGGTTTCTTTACTCCACACGCCAAATAATAATCCCTCCAAAAAAAACACAATAATAAAAGTGATCATTTCAAGCCACGACTGTTTGTGGGGACGCTGCTGTGCACAATTGAATGCGCGTTTCGCCCACAAATATACAGTCAATTCACTTTACAGTATATTCTGTGAAGCACTTTGAGACGTCTAGAAGATGTGAAAAGTGCTATATCGAATTCAAGGATTATTATTATTATTAACAGCAGAATACATTCTTAGAGCGCCTTTCACGTCAGGAGAACATCCTTCACTGGGAACTCCCTCTGGTGATCAGATATATGTCAAGCGCATCATGCTGACTCATGGAAAGATAATCAAGACAATCATGCCAGAGCAGAATTCCTATTGTTCAAAATATTTCTGGTTTCATTTTTAACACCTCACCCAAAGTACAGCACTTCCAACACAGTGAATCATCCCTCTGCCTTGCACTTGACCAAACAAGTGTTAAAACGGCTGTGGAATAAATAGAATGCCATTTCCTCATGATACAAGATATGGAAACAATTTCACCTGCGACTTGACCTAACAAGACCCAACAGTGTCTTAGTCATGAGCAACAAGGGCAGGTCACCTGTGAAAAAACACATTTCACATCACACAGCCTTTCTCTGAGCTTTCCTTTGCACCCTTGTGCTTTTGAGAGGTCAACTTAAGAGTTATACTGTGTTAATTGACACAAGAAATCATAATAATAGTAATAATAATCCTTGCTAAATTGATTATAATAATACTTTGATAAAGCACCTTATCTTTGAAACATCTCAAAGAGCTTCACAGAATATACTGTGAAGTGAATTGACTGAATATCGTATTATTATAATAACCCTTGCATTTGATATAGTGTTTTTCCCGTATTCTTGACGTCTCAAAGCGCTAGGTTTTGTGGGTGAAACGTACTTAATAGGAACGCACTGCATACTTTACCCCAGTGTTTTTGAGTGGAAACTTTTGAAACAATAAAAATCCTCCGGTTTTGTATCAACGATCGGTTACATTAACGGCAACTTCTTAGATTGCAAAGCAAGGCCTGAAGGACGTGCTGTTAAGCTTCCCTCGTCTGTGTGCTGTACCTCCATCTCTGTAGGAGTGCCAAGGCAATCGGAAGAAAAAAAAACTGGCTAGAAAACGTACCACAACGTAAGGAATGTAAAATAAAAGTCTCGTCTAGTGCTGTATTTATTTTGGCGGTTCCCAGTCGATCCTAACGTTTAAGATCGAACTGTTTTAATTCAATTTGGGACGCTTCTGCAGTAATGGTGGGAGCAGGAAGAGCAGCTATTGAGATGTTGGTGCAGAATTCACACTGATGGAATGCTGGAGGGGTCGTGAGGGGAGGCGGGGAAAAGATTTGCCTAAAAGTCCGACAGCAGGGAGTGCCTCCCAGCCATCCTTGCTATATATAGCACCTTACCACTTCTTCAAAACATCTCAAAGCGCTTCACATAATATACTGCAAAGTGAATTCACGGTATATTCCGTGAGCAAAGTGTGGCAACCAATTGCACACAGCAGTGTCCCACAAACAAACCGAGGATTGAGTGACCAGATTATTACATATTTTTTACGGGATTATTACCCCAAGGAAAGCAATCCACCAATCTAATGACAACTGGAATCCAATTTATTGCTTAGGTAACCAGAGGGGTGTGGAGTAAGGAAACTTGCCTAACATTTCATCCTGCCTGGGAAATTGAACCCAGGTCCTCGCGCTTGTGAGACGAGCACACTAATCACTACACTACAGGACTCCAACTGAGCAGTCCGCTCTGTACCTACCCCAGCGTGAAATCAGTCCCAGTTGGCAACTCATCATCCAGCCAGGCTCAGATATCTTACATTTGTGTCAGACAGTTGTGGGTTCAAGCCATACGCCAGAACTTGGAATCATATAGTATAAGCTAATATAGTACAGAAAAAACTTGGTTATCCGGCAACCAACCAAGCGGCACACTCAACCAACCGGTATCTCCCAATACAAGTAAAATGTGAGTATACGCGGTTTTACCCACTCGTATGCTCACATTGCGCATGTGTGCGCATGCACACTTATTAAACTTACTGAACGCAATTTTACCGAGTGCGCTGTTTTCCAGGAAGGTAACCCCTGCCCTCGGCAAGGGTTGACTGTACTATTTATGTCTGCTTTATTGGTAAGTATCCACACAATATTCTGTTATTATTTAGTCTATTATTAATATGGTATGTTTTAAAATAAATTATTTTTTGTGTAGGATTTTCGGCGACTTGCCGCTCGAATATCCGGCATATTTAATTATCTGGCACCGGTCAGGTCCCGAGGGTGCCAGATAACAAAGGTTTTACTGTATAACCTGTGAAGTGCTTGAGAGGTCTTGATGACATGATAAGACGCTATATCAAATGCAAGGATTTTCTCTCAAAAAGCCAACACACTTACGATTAGCCAAATGGCCTCCTTCTTTGCTGTAGGATTCTAGGTTTCTATTTGGAAGATATTTGGAGCCTCTTCCACCATTTAATTAGATCATGGATGATCCTTTTCAATTCCAATTTCCGACTTTCTCCTCATATTCCTTAATAGCGTGACCTACCCCAAATCTATCAACCTCACTCTTGAAGGTTCATATTCTATGATTCTAATCATTATTATTGTTCAGTGATGCTCAGGCTCCCATTAACAGAAGTTCACTTCTGAGTCGACCCTGAAGGATACATAAGAAGGCAGCACCAGTTACGCTTCAAGATGTGCAAGGGCAACCTGTGTTGTAGCAAACAAGCAGAAGGACAGGAGTAATCACATAATCACACATCCTGGAACAGCAGTGACAGAGGCCGCTTCCTGGTCATTTGTTACCGCTGTCTTGACAGATGCAAAGCTTTTTGGAAGCAATGTTTCAATCACCGCATTCACAGCAAAGGAACAAATGGCGCGGTTCTGACTCAGAAAGCTCTTGCATAATTCTTTTTCATGTCCAGCTATGAGGGGAATATCGGAAAAACAGCGTGTGGCTGAACAACTGAGGATGTTGTGCTTGCTGATTTGGTATGTTTTCTTTCAATGCGATGCGTCATGGGAATTTACAGTACAGTACAGAGCAAACAATATGTTTTGACAACACAAACCTATCTCGTTTTTGCTCTACGGATAGATGTGGCGCTAACGATAAATCAACACTGAAATATCAATTAAAGATGATAGCCTCCTCCTATCCCCCAACCCCCAAACATAATTGCACAATGGCTCGCAGATGCACTGAAGTGCACAGCAGTTTTAATTCTTCACCCAAGATCCGACTGGCTCCACTTTCTCTATTTGTTGACTCACCGAAACTACTGATCTGTCTTTTCATTTCTGTGACATGCCATTTCAAGGTCGTGTTGTACAGATCGAGGAGGGCCGGGCAGTGGGAGAAGAAGGGGGACTCTTTACGCTCCATAGAAGGATTGGGATTGAGGGAAAATCTGTCACGGTGTTGACTAAATGGTAAATATTCCTCATTTTTCTTCCCTTTTTTGAAGGGAGGAACCCATAATTTAATGAAAATGACTGTTGATTTGCAACGTATGGTTTGGCGGGCGAGGGGGAACATTTGGCAGCTCTGTAATGAAACACCTGCAATTCACAGAGTGAGAGGTCTGCTACAGCAATTGTCAAGACTATGGATAAACACTGTTCCATCACCTGGACGAGGTGTGATCGAGTGCTGCTAAACAGCGCTGATAGATTGTGAAAGTTCTACAGAATTGCAGTTTGGCATCTGGATGCAACTAGATGGATTTGAATGCGTTAAATCAAATTACACTGATTAAGTGTCTTTTCTCTCTAAATATCTGATACTAATTTCCGTTTCAGACTAATTCAAACCAGTTTCCCTGTGCAAATTAGGGTCTAATTTAACATGTAACTGTCAGAACTATTTCTCTTTACAAAGACAAGCAAGGAAATATTCCTTCTGGAAAGCAGAAGGTAGGTTTCCATCGCATTGATGTGAACCTCATTTTGGCTTAAATGTGTACAGGTACATCAATTCAAATTGAGCTTCATCAGCTTGAAGTCCCCAGTGAGCACCGAGTGTTTGTATCATGTTAGTCAATATGGACCAGTTCAAAGAACTTGCTGATTTTAAAAAGAATGATTGTTGATGTGAGATTAGCCCTGCACGCTATTACAAATCTGTAATGACAATGGGGAATTCTACAATTTTCATTTAAAAGATTCACATCTTGGCAAGGGAGATTCAAACGCTTTCTTGCCAAGTATTAGATAGTCTGTTTGAAATTATAAAAAGTGGCATTATACTGTAATTTCATTGAATAAAAATGGGACCTTAATAGAAGTAGATTGCATTTAGAATCTGGACTAAATGGTTCCATTGTAGGTCATGTTTTCAATAAACTCATAGCTATATTGTGCACAAAAGACTGGATAACTAGAAGTGAGTTATGAGACTATAGCACAACCGAGGGAATTCAGATGTCATAAACCATGATAAGAAACCTCGAGTAGCTTATGCAAGTCATCTGATACCCTTGATTGTGTTATGGCAGTATAACTCCTAGCTGTTTGTTGTTTTCTTTCCTCCTTTCATAATAATACGCAAATTCAATTAGATTTTATGGAATCTGTAAAAGACAGAGCTGACCGAGATACTTGTGCTTTTGTGCTGGGCGTTGAGGACACATTGCACAATTTGTTGCAATATGAAAGTCTCCATTACCGTTCACAACATTTGTGTTTTCCAATGAACACGGCCTTGAATTTGTATTTAGAGACTGTGGAGTCTGATTTGTGATTCCCCCACTCAGTCCCCGTCCCCACACTTATTGTGATTTACCTATAAATTAACCATTCACTTCATGTTTGTGAGACACTGCTTTTTGTGAGACACTGCCCCTCCCACTTCCTCGGGTCCCGACCCTTGACTGTCCAGCACCTTGGGACATCCTCCCAACATGAAAGGCATCCTGATGCCTTTCATGTTACCAATGTGAAGGATACTATATCAAATGCAAGGAATATTATTATTATACCCACTAAACTTTACGGAAAGCCTGTGAAGCACTTTATGGTGACATATCAACAAACTGATAAAGCGCTACAGTATATCAAATCCACAATTTTAATTTTCGTAAAACCTAAACTGATTGTGTGAACTGTGGCTTCCAATTTACAGTCATTTGTGGGAGGGATAATGTAAATAAAAGCACCCTGCAAACGATTCTGCAACATGAAATCTCATAGGAGATGCATTCAGCCCATCAAGCCTTCTGGCATCATGAAATCATACAGCACAAAAGGAGGCCATTTGGCTCATCATGCCTGTGTCAGCTCAGTGTACCCAAGATAGTACTGAAACCAGGGTTAAGAACAAACCATAGTGCTAAACCAAGCAGGGTGTTCACTGCTACATTCAGTCTTTAGGTACAGCTAGGAATAATGCAAAAATTCACAACATATTGAGTAACTTGTTCAATAATCATTGAATGCGTTTTATGAGGGTTAATAACAGCTGGAACAGTTTGCAAGGAATGGTAGTTGAGGCCGGGACACTGGACTTGTTTAATAAGCTCTTGTTGCTGTGATGGGAAGCCTCTAGGGTGGGTATTCTGGAAGGATGAGATCAAATGGGCCAAAAGGTCTTCTTCATCCAGACAAATCTTGCGATCTTTGCTGAAACACCTCATGTTTAACTCAATTTCCCCCCCTTCCCACCTCAGCCACACACACCAACCCAGACCATTTGTTAATAAATTCTATGCAGTTGTACATTAAAAACAAGTCAAACAAGTGAACAAACAACGCCATTTGGGACAGTGAGAAATGGCAACACTCCAGTCGCTACCACATCATGTTTCTGGTGCTAACAAGACACCTCTGCTGAAAGCAAAGGACGAAAAGCTGTGCTGATGTGTAATCTTTCATCTCAACCCTATTATAATTTTGGTTTAGTTGTCCTTTAAGACCACTGAAACATTTTTCCCATATTAGACTCTCGCATAGCTTCAAACACAAGTAATTTTGAAAGCCACAATGCTGCATACACTTCCAAAAAAGGATTTCAAGTCAATGGGATTCAAATAACACTTACGACACCAACTATCAGTGTAAAAGTGCTTGTTTTTCAGTGTAAGGTCCTAAGAGAAATCAATGACCTACAGTATAATATTTATAATAATAATACTTGCATTTGATATACTGTCTTATCACGCCAATGAGGTTTCTCAAACTGCTTCACAGAAAATAATAATAATAATCCTTGCATTTGATATAGCTCTTTCACTTCTTATAGATGTCTCAAAGCGCTTCACAGAATATACTGTTCAGTGAATTGACTGTGTATTTGTGGGCAAAACGCAGCAGCCAATTGTAGGTAGCAGGTTCCACAAACAGTCATGGATTCAAATAACCAATTTTTTCTTATTTTTTTCGAGGGATTATTGTCAGGCATGTGGAGAAAGGAAACTTTCCCAAGGTTTTACCCTGCCTGGAATTGAACCCAGTTTTCTCATTTGCAAGGCAAGTGCAAGTCCACTGAGCTACAGGACTCCATAGTGTAATAATAATAATATTCCTTGCATTTTATATAGGACCTTATCACGTCTCATCACTAATTCTTCATCACTGTTCTGCCTGGTGAAAGCAGATGTAGCACAGCTGTATCACCTTATCTATCTGCAAATGATTTATTTGAAAAATGACTATTTTTATAAAGAAAATGGACCTGAAAATGTTGTGATTATTATGTACATTGTCACATAAAATGCTAAAAATTGCATTTGCTAATAGCCGCACACCACCCTAGTTGCAACAACCGGAGAGATAACCCATTCTTTCTCAGATGTTAGATGTAGCAGATTACAGATGATATGCCATTAGGAAGTTGTGAACATCTTCAAAATGTGGAGGATATCCTGGAGTCCTGTAGTGTTTTGTTTGGAGCACTCGCCTCGCAAGAGAGATGACCTGATTTCGATTTCTGGATTTCAACCACGAAAACAACAACTTGCATTTATATAGTGCACTCCATGCTGGGTGGCATCCCAGAGAGCTTGGGGCAAATCTTTAGACAAGTTTATTTACTCCACACACTCTGTTTATCTCGCAGTAAGTACCCGACTGTTAGCCGATTGGCAGTACACTTTTTGGGGATAATATTGCCCTCAAAAAACAACTTTAGAAATAAGTGTCTGTCAATCCATGACTGTTCTGTTTGTGGGACACCGCTGTGTTTCTCCCATGAAATTCACAATCAATCCTCTTTACAGTCCATTCTGTGAATCGCTTCGAGAAGCCTCAACAACTCTTTATAAGGTGCTATATCAAATGCAAGGATTATTATTAGAGAATGGCTTTTGAAAATCAAGTTCATTTACAGTATTTGTGTATTCAATGTGCTTTGCATTTCAAACAAAAGTGTGTGAAGCAGGCAGTCATGTGCTTTGTACACTGTGTTGTCCATAATATGCCTGACTTGTGATTTATTTGCTGAATAAAATATCATGAATTCTAAAGTTTCACGGAAATCATTCAAGATCACCTTTTTTTTCCCACCAAAAAGTGGTATGAACATTGGGACTACAGACTTCCATGGAAACGCTTAAAATATTGCAAATAAATGAATCAAAACACAACTTGCGGGATGCGAGTTAATTTAATTCTGAAGTTATCACATTTGGGAGTTTATGGACCATTGCAGATGGAGTGTATGACTAATTTCCCACAACGTGTTAATACAATGTACTTGTTGTGGGACAAAACATGCTCTGTGTCTAGAAAAAAATGCTATACTTACAAGTTATGAAGGCAGCTGATTCGCATTATGCAGGCAGTATATTACAATATTTCTTGAGGGATTCCTTCACATTCAAGTCCTGTCCGCTACACCTCTTTGCTTCTCTTTCAAACATGTTACAAGCTCTGGCTTTCTTACCCACAAGCACTATCATAACAAAGGGGGTTATTTTGACTCCCTACACGATTTGATAATAATATCAATAATATATTAATCATATAACCCCTTATCATATCTTCAAGACATCTCAAAGAACCACATAGAATATATTGTACAGTGAATTGTACAGGGAAAGCAATCTGCCAATCAACTCATTTATTGCTAGGCAAACAGAGGCCTGTGGAATAAGAAAGCTTGCCTAAGGTTTCGCCCCACGCGGGAATTGAATCCTACAAGTAATAGCAATGGCTTGGGCCAAATTCAGACAAAAACCTAATAATCATACACTGGATAACATCACAGGCATATTTAGACCACATTTCTGTTGAAAACAAAAATTCCAGTTCAGATGGGTGGGTGGAGGGAGGGGGTGAGGGCGGGAGACAAAACCAGTGAATCACCTATTGATTCAGATCCAAATTCACTGCAGGCTCAACAAGAGCTTTGGTCAAGTTTTGAATATTAAAGAAGTGATTAGCATAGGCACCAATGAAAGGCAAATTAACTTTAAGGCATCACTTTGCATTTCCTTTCACCAGACTTCTCCATAGATCTCTAGCAAGCTGTGTTCCACCAAAGTAGACATTGACCATTCAAAATTAATCTGTGCAGGGATCAATGTGGGCATCTTGTTTCAAAGCGTCAATGCAGAATTTTAACAATAAAAGTCATAATAATAATAAGCCTTGCATTTCAGTTCAGCATTTTACATCAAGAGAATGTCTCATAGCACTTCATAGGATTTTAGTGACTGAATATTTTGTAGGCAAATTTGGCAACCAATTGACATAGAGCAATGTCTCAAAATCAACCGTGAAGTGAATGATCGATTTTATCCTGGCAGATTGTTGACCAGGATACAGGGAGAATCTTCCTTCGCTTTTCTAACAGTGCCGTGGAATCTTCAATTTCTACCTAAACAGGCAGACAGGAACTTGGTTTAATGTCTCATCCAATGTACATTTTCTCAGATAATGCAGCACTCCCTCGGCTGTACTGATATTGCAGGCTAGTCAGTGGGTGCAAAGTTTCATCATGAGGCTTGAACCCACACTTGTGCTGCTTGGGTTCAGCTAACTGACTGTTAGCAACATTTGCAAAGAACTGTTTGGTAACTAACAACAACAGATGTACACACCACTTTCTTTCCTTGTGCCAATTTTCTGCCCTTTCTTCTCCCCTTTCTCATTCTGAAAGCACTTAGTGGCAGCTAGCTGGGGAGCTCCAGGAAGACACCACACCTAACGTCAGTGGAGCATATGCACTTCAAAGAAATGCACTTGGAACGGCTGCACAGAGCAGCATTTTACTTGGCTGCTGATATTTTTTGATTTCTTTAAGCATGCTGTGAGACGCCCAAGGGGGAAATAGGAAAGGTATAGTACTGCTGATCACTGGTACATTACGCTGAAGGAACAGATGACTTATCCTTTAACTCAAAGCCCTTCAACTGACAGGCAAACAAATGGCCCTCCAGAACACTGAAATGCAATGAAATCCCACTTTGAGTAAAATATATGGCTTCTCGCTGGCGTAACAACTGAACAGAAATGAAGTACATGCGTATTGGTTGCTAAACTGATGAAACTCGGAACTCTGCACAACATCTGTTGGCAGCTTGCCCATTCCCTATTGTCATCTGTGCAACAGCTCTAGGAAAGGAATAATAATAATCATTTGAGTATAGAGCATATGTTTGATACAGCACCTTATCACATCTTCACAGAATATACTGTATAGTGAATTGGCTGTACATTTTGTGGACGAAACACAGTAGCCAATTGTGCACAGCAGTGTCCCACAAGCAGTCATGGATTCAAGTGACCAATTTTATTCTGTTTTTGAAATAATTATTACCGCTGGTAGAAAGCACTAAGCAAAATCATGAATAGAATTAAGTTTCTTCTTCAGTGAATGATCTTCACTCAGCCCTTGCTATCTCCATGAGTCAGTGGTCAAGTCTACAAACTGCATGAAGCAAGGAGACCTGCTTAGCTTTGGGATGTCCTTGAGATGTTCCAGCGCCTTGGGACCGTGAAAGGCGCTCTACTAATTAATTTTGTTGTTGTTGTGAGCTTGAAATGTCTGGTCTATGAACTGTTACCAAAGATAAAACCCTTCTTCCAAACTGCAGATCTCTGGAAGCAGTTAATCAAAGCGCAGTAATGCTTGGGAAGTGAATGGAGTATTGTCCAACTGGCAGCTTCACTGAATCAACGTAACCTCACATGGTTTGCAAACAGATCTAAGCATGGATATCTGAAATCTCTCGACATGCGAACAGACTAAAATGGGGTTAAGTTTATTTTCCACCAAGGTACTCAGAAGAAACTGCGATGGACAATGGAATCCCAAATACAGCACAGAATTTTGCTCCTGATACAGGCACCTGGAAACTTTGCCCAGTTTACACAGGATAATGCCTTGGAGCAGTTTGCAATGTCAAATACAAAGCAGTGGAGTACGGGGGATGAAGGTAACGACCATTAACTCAATCAAAGTGATAAGTTTTAAATGGTAGATTTCAATTTCCAGAGGTCGGGTTGTGGAACCTGAACGTTCAGCCACCAACAGTGGTGTGGATAGATCAAGGGACACATAGGAAACCCAAGTGTTGGAATTTGGGATTACGGAGCAGAATACCATTGTTTACTCAACTCTTGGCAGAAGTAGATACAGTTCTTTGCACCCCTCAATGAGAAAGCGTGACAAAAACAAGAGGACGCCATTTGATTCTCAAGCCTGCTTCTGATCCTCAGACCATCACATCTCCACTGTTTAAGCCAGGCCTGCTCTCTCTTCCCCCCCAAACAGCAATGAAACCTGGAGTTCATACCAATTTTTGCAACTTCGAAACACACATTTATCCAGCTTCATTTGGAAGACATTCATTGACTCAGTGTTTGATGAGAGTCCGTTTCATACATCCATTGCTGCGTGGGGGAAAAGAAAAGTGTCTTTCAATCTTTAGTCTCATTTAATTTTAAATCTGTGCACTCTTGTTCTGTGCTACAGGTATACCTAAAATAGCTTGCTTTCAGCTGCGCCTCTCAGCACTTCATTTATACCACTGGGAGCAAAGTCACTTTGATGCCAATATAGCGATAGGCAATGGGAAATCGGATTTATACTTCCAGCTCCACGTTCTTTTGTTGGTTCCTGAGCAGGAACCCGAATCCTATTCTTGTCCTGACACAAATCAGGTTTTTAATGACTGTCCAGCGCCTTGGGACGTCCTCCTAACGTGAAAGGTGCTATGCAAGTGTAATGTTGTTGTTATTAAAGAACTGCTCACTCTCTTCCATGTGAGAAGCAATAACTTGAGCTATCTACACTCTTGCTTATAATGCACCAATTATTGACAAACGCCCACTATTAACATCCCATTAACGGACATTTCCATTATCCCCCTCCCCCCCCACTTATCCCCATTGACCCATCCCTATCCTCTTCTTCCCTGTACACAATTTCAACTATTTGGGTCTTTCCTCAGGACTTGGAATCCTACCTCAAGCAAGCATCCCTCATCAGTTATGTACAAAGTACCTCAATCAGATAATAAATCTCATAATTCAGAAACAATATTTATATTGGAGCACTACATTGTACACAAGCTTACTATAACAACCTGTCTGCTCCCTCTGCTCAGAAGACTACGGCTTGTTCCATGTCTCCACCACCACCATCGGCGGTTAAGCCTTCAGCCTCCGCACATTCATTCTAGATTCACGAGGAGAGCATACATCTAGAACACATTCCTCCAACAACTACTAATCATTTACTCTTCCTTTGTTCACATCCATCCCTGGTAGAGCTTTATCTATTCATCACCATCTTCCACTAGCTGTCACCAAACCGGATATTAATCCCGTTAACTAATTTGCCATCAATTGAATCATCCTTAAAATTTCCTTTTTTTTTTAAAGAAAAATCTTTTGAAATCCAAATCTCCACTGGATGGCCCTCAGCCACTATTTGAGATAGTTCCTCAAAGAATTTCAGTGGATTGGTGAGGCATGACCTTTTGTTTCTAAACACATGCTGCCAATCCCTTATGGTCCCTGCACACTTTAGCTGAGCATCCTTTATACAGATCATGCTGGGTTAGCCTACGGCTCCTCTTGCTCAAGTGAAGAAATCGAGTCTGAGCATCGCTAACAGGGCAGTCACTGGTTGTTCCTTTCAAAAGGTTCCATTCCAGTCTTGGGTCCACAATGGTGTCACTCTCTCCAATGTGCAAATGGAGATGGTAGAGAACATCACAAATGATGAGCAGCTATGGTGCAGGTGAACCCAGGGCTTTCATTACATTACAGGTCTCGCTGTGGCTAAAACCAAAGCAATATGCGCTTTTCTCATTGCGGGTTTTACACACATAATAATCTTTGCATTTAAAATAGCGCCTTATCACCTTGTCGAGATGTCCCAAAGCTCTTCATAAAGCTAGTGAATTTACTGTATATTTTTGTGGGCAAACATTTTAAGCCAACAGAATTAGAACTTCCAAATTCACGGGACTCCTACTTAAAATATTAAGCCAATTGTTGCCCATCATTTCTCCCATGTCCTTGAAGAGTCTGAACATGGAAGGCCTGCTATTTCTTGCAGTCTGAACCATAAGACCATTATATAAAAATTTGGGTGTAAAGGTCTTCAAGTACAAGCTTAATTTGGACGCCAGTTTTTTGCGTAAGGTGCTTAAACAGAACCTCCAGAAAAATGGCTTCTAAAATCGAGTCGCAGTTTAACAATTTTGCCAAACCTGTGAGATTGTGAATTTTAACAACAACAGCAAATTACATCTCTCTCATCGGATTGAAGTCCCAAACTGCTGGATAGTTAGGAACCTGAGCTGGAGGTTGGGATCAAGCGGGGTGGGGGGTGCAGGCAGGGAAGGGTAACTTAATCATAATAATCTATGCACCCAACATGTTGGATGAAGTGCTTTAACTTTCCTTCTGAGATGCAAAGACATAATGTCAACAGTTGTAGGTCTTCAGTGAAGTTCAGAAATCTAGTTTAACACAATTTCCTGGAAGTCCATGAAATTAAGATTGGAGGGCATCTGGTTCAAGTTCTCGTTGCAATTTGATATAATAAGACTGCTTGGGGGATTGATTGGTCATTTTGCTATCCTGTAATAATCCGGATGGTGGCTTGTTCAAAAAGAACTACAGCACACACATCGAAACAGAGACTGCAAGGTATTTTTGCTTCCCTCCAGCTTGTGTCATCAGACTATATCTGTATTCGGCAACCCGGCATCTGTTCCTGGAAGTGTTTGAGGACTGGTCACATAGTCCTTAGGCCTGGTGTATTTAAGTGGGAGTTTGCCTTATACTAGGAGCCAAGTGATTTAAATCCACCTATTTCTCTAATGAATTTCCCATCGTGCTGCAGCCAGATCATCCTCAGCACATTGTCCTGTTTGGACCACCAATGGAAAAGCCTGCCTGAAGCACTCAGAGTTTGCTTTAATGTTTTTTGGGACAAGATAAGCATTCTAGAAATCCCAGTGGCAGCAATCTGGAATGCACTGTCTGAAAGTGTGGTGAAGGGAGATTCGATACTTGCTTTCAAAAGAGAATTGGATAAGTACCGGAAAAGGAAATATTTGAAGAGCTATAATATTAATAATAATCCTTGCATTTGATGAAGTGCTGTTCACGTCTTCTAGACATCTCAAAGTGCTTGAAACAACATTCTGTAAAGTGAATTGACAATATTTGTGGGCAAAACTTGGCAGGCAAATGCGCACAGCAGTGGCCCATAAACAGTCGTGGATTGAGTGACCAAATTTTTTTTTTTGAGGGATTATTATTTGGCTTATGGAGTAAGGAAACTTGCCAAAGGTATCGCTGTGCCTGGAATTGAACCCAGATCTCTCGCATGCGAGGCCAGTGCTCTAACCACTGTACTATAGGGCTCCACTCAATAATAGTGGGGGATGTGGACTAATTGGATACTCTTTCAAATACCTGGCATAGACACGATGGACCAAATGGCCTCCTTCTGTTCTGTAAAATTTTATGATTCTAAGTTAATCTGGATCGGATGCATGACAAACCCTGACTGAAGAACAACAACAAATGACATTTGTATGGCACCTTTCACCTCAGATTACATCCCAAAGCATTGGACAGTCAGGCATCCGCACCCCAGGTGGAGGGTGGGGATAGTAGGGGTAAGAGGGTGACTGAAGATACTGTCAAAGATGAGAGTCTTGAGACCGGTCTTGAAGGAGCCAAGTGACAGAGTGAGGCAGAGGGACTGTGGGTTTGCGTTCCAAAGGGTGGAAGCAGAGAGGCTGAAGGCCTAGCCACCAAGAACTCCAAAGGCGGGATAGGCTATAGTGAGGTGTTATAGATTTCCTATCTACAGTATTAAGAAGAGGGGAGAGTAAAAGCCTCCCAGTTGAGTTTCTAATGTGTTCTCTATTAATTACAATTGTTTGACATGAGTTCAATTCAGATTTCCTAAATCTGCCTCAAAGCTGATATCAGACAAGAAAAGTACCAAGATTGCCATGAGTGATAAACAACAACAACAACTTTGATTTATATAGCACCTCCATGCCGGACGGTGTCTCAGAGCGCTTCACAATAACGGATCCTGGGGGCGAGCCAAAGGCAGGGGGAGAAAGGTGATTCCATCTTGGGAGAATATTCTGACCAGTTAATCATTCTACTGGCAGAAAATATGATGCTTCTGAGAAAACACTTGATGTAGAGGCTTGGTGTTCAGGTCAAGTCAAAATAAAGCAACCTATTCTCCAACCAGATATATCAGAATTAATCAGAGGTTCAAGCCCTGTGTCAGGATTTGGGCTCATATTCCAGACTAACATTTCAACAATAACTTGCATTTACATATTGCCCTTTACGCAGGATAGTGTCCCAATTTACCTAAGTACAGTACTAGCAGATTGTCAGAGATGCTATCCTTTGGCTGATTTATTAAACACATGTCCTTTCTTCCTCTTTAGATAAAAGATTATTCAAAAAAGAACTTTCTCCTGATGTTCTGACCAACGATCGTTCAGATAAATTGCTCATTTACTTCATGTTTGTTTGTGGGAACTTGCTGTGTGCAAACTGGCTGCTGTATTTGCCTATAAATTGTCATCTGATACACTTGAGAACAATAAATTGTAAAGTGCCGTGTGACATTTCACTGTTAGAGGCTCAATATCAAATATGAGGAATAATATGATATAGTATGAGTTACTTATGGTGATGTCAATATAGGCATGTTTGTAAGTTAACAATTCAAGGAATGACAACCTTATTTTATGGATCTCATCACGACATTACTATAGTATCTCTTACCATCAGGACTAGTTTTTGAAATTCTTTACCAGATTGCATGCACACATTGATGTTCACCAAGGTTTTGGGTACTCTGTACGGCTAATCTATTCAATGGAGTCTGATAGGCATGACGAGGATGAATAATAACAATAATAATCCTTGCATTTGAAACAGAGCCTTATCACGTCTTTGAGACATCGCAAAGGCCTTCATAGAATATACTGTAAAGTGAATTGACTGTATGTTTTGTGGATGAAATGCAATGGCCAATTGCATACAGCAAAGGTATGTAGAGTAAGGAAACTTGATTAAAGTTTCGCTCTGGCTGGAAATCAAACCCAGGTCCTCCAGTTTGCGAGGTATGTGTTCTAACCACTAACCAACAGGACGTCTTAATAAAAGAACCCCATTAGAAATCACTGCACATTATACCCTAGTGTAATAAGTCTTTAGAGACTACGGAAAAGCCAGAATCAAATTTTCTTGAACAGAGCCAAAACAATTTGGTTCATTCAGTTGCCAGACAATTGTTCTCTTATGATTCTCTGCAGGAAGACGGATAAATCATCATCCTGTCAACGAGATCCTGTTGGTATCTACACATCCAGTTCACTGGTTGAAGTAGTCAATAAAATTCAAAATAGAAAAGCGTTTGATTCTACAATTTCTTCCAAATGGGTTTTATTTTCCAAATACTCCTCATCCAGTAGCACTTCGCACAGTAACTATAAAAGATGTTGACCAAAGGTCCATAAGTTCCAATTGATATGTAAGGCACACTAATGTGCTGATGTGATCATAATTATTAGCATATTTTCAAATGAAGCTCAGAACTTTAACCGTATTTGTTAAATGCGCAAAGGATTTATTTGTCAGCCCACAATCCATCTCAGTGCAAACCCTGTCTTCTTCTTCAACCACTTTTTTTTTCCAAAATGCATAATTTATGGAATTAAAAAGTGCTCAGCCAGAAGTGGTTGTATTTTAATACTGTTTTAATATGTAGAAACTAATTCAAAAGAGTATGAACATCGAGTTTTCAGATTGCTCTTTTAATTTTCCCTACATGTAAAGCAGCAATCATGTGGGTTATAAATGACCTCAGTGATAAAGCCGCTTTCATCTTGTGAAAAGATTTTGAACAACCCCGATTATTGACAACACAAGTGAGTTCCCCTCAAACCCCCACCACCCCTTCCTTCCTTTCAAAGTCCCTTTTTTAATTGCAATGCCTGATGACCTAGTTACAGCAGGAAATGGAGGTTAGGTGACCCTACTGAAGACTCTCAAAAGCCTGGTCTCCTGTGTTCAGCATCATTGGTGAGCCAGTTCTGAGAATCTGAGTTCAGAGTTCCTCAAGCTCCAGCCTGTTGGTTTCAAGATTTGAAGAGCACATTGTACGGAATGAAATGATGTTCGATGCAGGGAATGTAGGAAATGGTGCTAATGGCCAGGGTCACAAGTGTTGAAGTTGGTAATCACACCGGTGCGGGTGGTAATGTGGCAGGAGTCGCATGGATGCTTATTATGGTCTTGAAGTCTGAATAATGTGGGCACTTTGCTTCTCTGGATGTAGTGGAGGCTGCTCACAATGGAGTACGTGCTTGTGAATCAGGCGGGGGAATCATACTGTTTTTAATTCTGAGAATTAACAATACCTGTTTGCTTCTAGGCGTTTTCACCCTCTTGCAAGCATACTTTCAGTGGCAATGTGTTCAGCCCCATATTACCCATGCGATACCGATACCGACAACTGGTGCACTAACTTAGAATATGATTTGTCCTTTATTTTGGGCTATTTGCTTTTCCTTTTGGACTGGCACCAGAGCAGCGTGATTAGAGTGGAAACTATGCCCTTTCAGATATTCCATCCACATTCATCGGTCTTTCTCTCTCATTCCGGGCATACTCCAGAGAGGCGTGAACCTGTCAACTGCAACTGGGCTAAACAACACCGAAATGGGAATCCGTCCCGCCATGCAGAATTCAGACCCGCTTCAGTTTCAGACACATATCAGATGGAGTCAGCCCACTGCAGCCTAGCCCAGCACAGTTCAAATGTAGGGGTGAAAAACCTTATGCAAAGGAAACACTGGTTCAGTCGGAAAAAGGACAAGTTACTGCTCGTGCAGATCCACTGAAATACCAGACACTGACTGACGTCCTCTTGGGAGACACAGGCTGACCATTTGCCAAACATTATTTAGTTCTGACTATCTCGTGCTGCATCTGGAGAATTTTGCTCACTTTAAATAGAAGCACAAGAAATAAAATTGTTTGAGTCGAGTCTTTTGTCGACAATATCGGGCATCGCAGCAGCAAACAGCGAAAATATAATGGAAGGAACGAGAAGCTGGCACCGAGCAGGGTATTTGCAGCACAGGAGGAAATAATAATTGCAAGGGGTCAATCCCCGGGCAAAATTCTTAAAGGACCAGACAAATGTCTACAGTTGTCTGCATTGCTACGTTAGAATTATACCCACAATGTCTGGGTGGCCTCAGAGACATTGGTGATTAATTGTTGGTTAAGCACAGATATTATGCACAGACTGCAAAACAATGCATTTAAATGAAATCCAGCCCTAAACTGGAGACTTTGAACTCGCTGTCTAGGCTGACACACCAATCTTGTGCCTTGGGGGAGGAGATGCAATGTTGGATGTGCTGTCCTTCGGATGAGACATTAAACTGTCTGCCTGATCGGGTGGACACAGAAAGATCCAACAGCACTGTTGAAAAGGAAGGAGTTTTTCCTGTTGCCACTGACCAACAATCCCACAACTAAAATTGGTCATTGACTTCATGGCTGTTTGTGGGACATTGCTCTGCGTAAATTGGCTGCTGCATTCGCCTACAAAACACAGACAGTCCACTTTACAGTAAATCCCGTGAAGCGCTTTGAGCGATCCTCCTGACAGACAAGGCGTTTTTAATCAAATGCAAGGATTAGCATTTTAATTATTATTCAATACTTTGTATCCAATGGAATAGACTGGAGAATAAGATTGGTGAGATTGTCTGTTAGATTGCCAAAATCAGTACGGTTACAAAGAATGCAAAACGGGGTCCCACAAAGCCGGAAAGGTCAGAAATTCCACCGACCTGATGAAAACTACTAATCATATTGGTGTGTGTTTACAATGGAGAAATACAGCTGTAAGCACACAATGTTAAGCTACTAACATAAGCAATCATCATCTCCGTACACCCTATTTTCCTTAAGATCACAATTTTTCTGATCAAGTAATAAAAACAGTAATCCTTCCTACTGATATTGCAATTCACATCAAACATTCCTTCAGGCTCTTCACTCAGGCAGGCAGATAGGTACAGGAGCTAATCTACACCACCTACAACCACTGCAGCACAATGACTAACCAATCTCTCTGTTAGCTTTTGTGTGGTGGATTTGGATGTGGGAGGAATATTTCTTTCTACAACTCAATTGGGAAATGGGATTAAAACAGACAGCTCCGGTGGGGAGTTAACATAGCCCATATACATGATGGGCCAAATGGCTTCCCCCAGTGCTGAAATTTCTATGAGTCTCTACTGGCGATAATAGCAAGAGAACTCCTACTCTTGATCAAAATACTGCTGTGGGATCTTAAGCGTGCACTTGAACAACCAGAACAGGCAGATGGGGATCCTGGTTTAATGTCTCACTGACTGTGCACACTGCCGTCTGCAGTTAGAAATCGGTCTGCTTTCTCAGCTACTGATTTCTAACAAACAGGCCAAGCAAGAGACAGACATCACAATCTATTGGCAGTGAGAAGTGCTGGGATACGTTCCGTGGCAAACATTATGGTCATTGGGCAATTTTAGAAAGGATGGGGAAAGAAATATTAAGCAAGAAGGGGGCAAAAAAAACTCAATGACACCCATCTAAAGATATTTTACTTAGAGTGAACATCGCCAATTATTTTAAATATAAACTAATAGCAGTTTTACTGAAGACCCTGTACTTGAAATTAAATCAAATGCATTGGAAAGTTAAAATCATTCAACCCTCTTTATTTGATTGCTGTTTTTAAACTCTGAGTCAACTGGAAGGGTCAATTCATGTGCTCGGAGAGTTGCTAGATTGTAAAAGGATCTTTGGTGTAAAATAAGAAACACGAGCTGTGATGTGAACATCGCTTAACCTAAGACATCCTGAGGTAATCAAGCAAGACTTCAATGATTTAGCTTCTTAAAATCAATTTCTCCCTCCTCTTCCAGACTTTGATGCTGTGTTTGGAGCTCAATAGATTTCAACACTGCCCATTGTTATATCTGGAGTGTGAAGAGCAGAGGCTAGAGCCGAACAGCGCAAATTGATAGGACAGGTTTTGAAAGCTGGCTGAAATGTTTGAAGGCCCATCTGTTGGTGGTGGGATGGGTGGGACAGGTGGTGGGTATGAAGCATCAAGTGGTGTATTGGTTAGAGGACTCGCCTCGCAAGCGAGAGGACCCGGGTTTGATTCCTGGTCAGGGCTTAAACCTTAGGGCAAGTTTTCTTTCTCCACACGTGTCTGTTTACCAAGCAATAAGTAGAGACACAGTTGTTAGTCGATTGCCAGATCACCTTTCCGGGGGGTAATAATCCTTCCAAACAATAAATAAATAATAAAATAAGAATAATGTTGTTACTCAATCCATGACTGTTTGTGGGACGCTACTGTGTGCAATAGGCTGCCGTGTTTCGCAGACAAAATACGCAGTTAATTCACTTTACAGTATACTCTGTAAAGTGCTTTGAGACATCTCAACAGTGTGATAATGCGCTATATCAAATGCAAGGAATTGTGCAGTGTATAATTATAAGCAGGCGCAAATTGATGAAGCAGAGGGAGTGGTTAAGGAAGAGAGGGGCACAGGAAATCACTGAGCTCAACAATAAAAACAAAATTACATTTGTATAGCACCTTTCACATCGTGAGGACAGCCCAATGGCAAGACCATGAAGAGGTTCGCAGTGAAGAATGAGGATCTTGATGTAGATCCACTGGGGGTCAGGAAGCCAGTGGAGCAGACAAGGATGGGAGTGATGGGGTCATGGAGCTAGGTGCAGGGAAGATGTGGGCTACGGAGTTCGGGATGGTCTGGAGCTTAGCAATACTCATCATCTTGACAACATAGCATTGCCACATAACTGCTATGCTGTCCGACCAATGTCCGACCAATGTTCCAACCCACATTCAAAGCTGCAAGGTCCAACCGAATCGTGAATCAAGCACACAGACTCAAGTGACCATTTGTGGAACTGTACACGCCTCCTTACTTTCCTGTTACAGAAGCTCACCCGTTGTGTCTGTGTGCTATCTACCAGTAAGATATTGGTCTAATGGTGTAATGTAAACACAGGCCTGATGTGACGCCAGTCACATTCAGCCTTTGATCTTCACTGCGAGTCGCCAGGCAAAAGCAGACATCAGTATGGTGGCTCGGTGTCACAGCAATGTAGTCCTTTTGTGCTTATACAGCTGGATTTCAAAATTCTAAAATGCTCTGTAGTATAAACACTTCAGCAGATCTGCAGATGATACCTGGAGTGAATCCATTAGAGTTACTTTGAGTAAATGAGTTATCAGAGACAAGGCAGCGACTGAGAGGCAACTTTTCCTTTGATGACATTCAGTCTGGTGAGTCGTTAGGGATTGGGTGGAGGGTGGAGGAGGGGAGGGAGGCGTGAAGGCTTTCTGTGGAAAAATAATTTTGTCATACTTTGGTTTCCTGTATGTTTCGATAAACGTGTCCTGTGAGCTTCAAGTTACTTCTTTATGAAACTGGTGTTGACTTTACCTAAAACTGGGACATTTATTTACTGTAATGTTAGGAAGGAACATTATGGAATATAGTACATAGGTAGTTCAGACATATGTGGATGCGACCGCCAGGAAGGTGAAAGTTGAATAGTAACCTTGGTTGAACCAAGATATTTGTGCAGATTAATCATAATAATAATCCTTGCATTTGACATAGCGCTTTTCACATCTTCTAGACGTCTTAAAGCGCTTCACAGAATATACTGTAAAGTGATTGTATATTTGTGTGCAAAACGCAACAGCCAATTGCGCATAGCAGTGTCCCGGAAACAGTCGTGGATTGAAATGGCCAATTTATTATTGTATTTTTTGAGGGATTATTATCAGGTTTGTGGAGTAAGGAAACTTGCTCAAGGTTTTCGCCCTGCCTGGAATTGAACCCAGATCTCCCACTTGTAAGGTGAGTGCCCTAACTACTGAGCTACAGGATTTGATCTAAAACTAATGCATTTATTTTGTGTGAAGCAGCTGAGAAAGAATGATTTTTTTTTGCTGAGGAACGCCACTCACTGACGTGTTGAGTAATTGCTGTATTTAGGGTTGATAAACACTGTGGGCGAAAAGAAAATGTGATACGTGATGTCATAATTATCACGGGTGATTGCAAGCGTCATTCAAACTCTGCATTTCACGGACAGCCACAGCAA
The DNA here is from genome assembly GCA_035084275.1 of Hydrolagus colliei. Classification (NCBI taxonomy): domain Eukaryota; kingdom Metazoa; phylum Chordata; class Chondrichthyes; order Chimaeriformes; family Chimaeridae; genus Hydrolagus; species Hydrolagus colliei. Next base: position 15,400,634 of record CM068747.1, on the reverse strand, counting down.
CATTGACACTATGAGGCTTCGACGGCTGTATCGAAAGTGTGTGTTTTTACATTTAATCAAAGAGGCCGTTATGTGATAATTATAATAATAATAATCCTTGCATTTGTTATAGCGCTTTCCCCAACGTTTATCAATGTCTCAAAGTGCTTCACAGAATATACTGTAAAGTGAATTGACTGTATATATTTGTGGGCGAATTGCGGCAGTCAATTGCGCACAGCAGTGTCCCACACACAGCCATGGATTGAAATGACCAATTTTATTATTGTTTTTTTTTGGACGGATTATTATTAGACGTGTGGAGTAAGGAAACTTGCCCAAGGTTTCACCCTGACCTGCCTGGATTCGAACACAGGTTGGTTTCCCCAGCTTGTAAGACAAGTGCTCTAACCACTGAGCCACAGGAGCTCCACAGATCCTCAGGAACTCCCTGCCTCTATCTCTCTATCTCGCACCCTCTCTATTTCTACCTTTAAATCCTGTCTCAAAACCTACATCATCAAATGCACCTCTGGCCATCAAACCCTTCCCCGTCTCTCTTACTTAGCATCCATGGTGAAGCACTCCAAAATGTTACCTTAAGTGAAGGTCGCTATATCAACAACAACATAATTACATTTATAGAGTGCCTTTCACAACGAGAGGACATCCCAAGGTGCTGAACAATCAGGGGTCTGGACCTGAGCACGGGAGAAGGGCAGGTTATAGGATAGGGGAGGGAGAGAGTTGGGGAGGGTAGTTGAAAGCACAATTGAAAAGGAAGGTCTTGAGAATGATCTTGAAGGAGGCAAGGGAGGAACCGAGATGAAGGGACTGTGGGATGGAATTTGAGTGTGGGGCAAAGAGGCAGAAAGCTCGGCCACCGATGGTAGGGTGAATCAGACGCAAGACATGGAGCAGACCGGAATTGGCAGGCAGTCAGCAAGTCAGAGAGGTAGGAGGGGGCAAGACCGTGAATGGCCTTGAAAGTGAGGAAGAGGATCTTGAATTCGATCCTCTGGGGGATGGATGTCCTGATGTTCTGATGAGTGTTGGGACGCACACAACTGTTTGTTATGCCCAACCCAGTGCCAAGAAAGATGCAACAGAAAAGCGGGTGAGCTACTCAACCAGAATATTATTTTTATATGGGCAGATGGTAAACAATAATAATTTAGACTATTCCCTACCAGGGTTTGCTGAACCTTTTGGCTTCTGAGGCCGGATGCTCTATTGGAGAAACGTCCGTGGGACACATAAGCAATATGTTTGTGTTTCCCTTCCATAAACAACAACAACTTTGATTTATATAGCGCCCTCCCCGCCGGACGGCATATTAAACATAACATAATGGAGTGAGCAGAGTCAGTTGGACCCTTCCCACCAAAGCCAATCCAGATACATTCCTCCTACAATTTGAACAAAGCAAAGCAAATAGCAGCTAGTAAGAGCACTTTAAATTACCTTTTGAATGTGCTAAAAGTACATAGGACCAAAAACTGACTGATTCAACACAATTTGGAACTTGAGTCTTAATATGCACAAATCGTAATGAAATAACCCTGCTATGTTCATCAAAATGAACGGCAATTATTACCGTCACTGTTTAAATACTTTAAAACAACATATGGGCATTATTTGGACTTCTATCGGTACAAATAAATGAAGCCCTGCCTATTATACAACACTACATCCATTATCTTCTCCGTTTTATTACCATGTCATTAAAAAGAAGACATGAATGAACACAGAACTGCTGTGCAAAGTGCGTGGATTAGTTGCAGAATGAAAAAAAAACTGGAGCTTTAAAGTTCCTCAACAGCTGTTTTCATTATTGTGTGCAAATAAGTTTAAAAGCACATTGATTTGATAGTGCTATAACACCCCACATCTCTCCTTACAGGCACTTCAGCAAACAAGTAAATCAAGACCGCCCGCAGTAAGCTCTCATCTTTTAAAGGTGAAACACAGTAAATACAATTGCATTTCAATTGCATTTACCCATGGTATTTTTGGGAGAATCCTTATTACAAAAATAAAAAGTTTTCTACTGAAACAAGTCAACTGCCCAAAAACTAATGTACAGAGTGGATCAACTGAAGCATTTCAATAAAAGTCTTACTAAAATCAGAACGTCAACGTTTAGTTGTAGAATAGTTTTTCTCAGGAAATAATCTCAAGGTTCAACGTTATTTCTTAGGATTTATTTTTGGAAACAAAAGGTAACTCTCAAGTTAAAAGAGAAAATGGGGAACAAAATGGAATGGAAATTGTCGGCTCTAAGCACTCTGGGACACTACTCTGGATGACGGGTGCTATATAAATGCACGTTGTTGTTATTCTATGCGTTGGTGTGGAAAACATTTCCTGAGGGAATCAGCAAGCACTAAAGTAGCCAAATGGTCTCTTGTTACAGCTATTCCTCAGCTATCTGTGTCATAAAATAACGCTCCATCATTTACTTTGAACCAATATCACGCTCCCTCTGATCTTAGCCCAACGTGTCCCATATAATTGACTGTATTTGCTAATAAAATGTCCAGGAGATGTTCCAGAGGGTTTTTGTTTTGTTGTAAAGCAAATATTCTGAAACTTAAAAGCAAATCAAATAATTCTCTAAAATCTGCCTGCCACACACACATGCACACACATATACACAGTCGATGGAGAAACTCCACCTGGATCTGGTTTTCCACTTTTGATGTAGCATTTTAGCGCATCCAGAATCTGGCAAAATTGTTGAATTCAGCCGTCAGTTTTCTGAGGATTGTAGTTGCTAAAAGAAACTTACAGAAAATGAACTTCAAAATTAAGGCTGTGTTTAATAATCTGCAAAATTGTATAACCTCAGAAGGTTGTTGTTGTTGTTGTTATTTTTATTAATAATAAATAACAATGAATAATTAATATTTACAAATAATTATTATCAATAATTATCAATAATAATAGTGCCATATCACATTGTTGACAGATCCCAAGAATTGACTGCGTATTTTGTGGGTGAAATGTCGCAGTCAATTGCGCACTGTAATGTTCCACAAACCATTGTAGCTTGAGTGAAATTTTTTTTTTTTCAGTAAACATTCAAAGTTAATAGAACACAGTAATATTTTACAATGTGTAATGTTATTGTATTATTTCGCAAAATGTGAAAGAATAAACAGAACTATTTTCTCTGCAAGACGAGGCAGTGTTAACGGGAAACACTGTTAGTGTTTGCTCCTGTCAGCAATATCAAGACTGAAATGTGACTGAAACTTCCAGTTTACAATGACTCCATGATGAAAAACGAGAAATGTCAGAAATACTCAATTGCAATTCTGAAAAGAAAAAAAAGATAGGTTAACATTCCAGGAGTGACCCAGCTTCGCTTCTAATGAAGGGTAACACCTGAAGCATTTGCCCATCTTTCACTCAGAAAATGCTTATAAACATTTGTCTGCAAATCCCTTCACACCCTGGGACCTGACTACCTTTCTGACCTGATTTTTCTTCACAACAAGCCGCTGCCTCCAGTCAGCTGGCACTTACCTATTGCTTATCCCCTCTACTCCTACCGTACTTTCAGCCACTAAGCCTCGAAGCATTCCAACTCTCTCCCCCAATCCTTGCCTCCTCCTTCCCCACTTTTACATCACGACTGAAGGCTTTCCTCTTTGATTGTGCGTATAGTCACCTCCTGCCTCATTCAATCTCAGTGTCAAGCTCCACCATTGTTAGGTGATTCGAGATGCTGCCTTGTGTGATGCTAAATAAATTCAAGTTGTTGTTTTAAACCTTCATGAACCCAAAAAGTAAACAAAATCTCTCTCATTTAGATTTAGATTGACCTGCTCTATATATTTCCAGTATTCATTGTCTTTCTATTCATCACTACTAATGGTTCCATTGTATCTGCTTTAATTAACATGCAATAGTGGATTAATATTATATCAATCCCTCTGTTGCTGTTGATGCTCCTCCATGCCAACCACAATAATTTACATCTACAACACACCTGTCACATAGGGAGATTGTCTTAAAAAAGTTTAGAAAGACTGAGTGGGAGCCCAAGCAGGGAGGGAGATAAGAGGGATAGAGCACTAGTGATTGAAGAGCTGTGTTCAGACGGATATTGAAAGCAGTTTCAGAAGAGAGCAAATTGGACAGATTTTGGAAGAGAGTTCCAGAGAATGGCAATAATAAATGGCTAAAAGCTCACCCCCACCACCAATGGGCAGATGGCATTGAATGGTCAGAGAGGGCATGAAGCAGGTAAAGAAAGAATGTATTTGTCGGGTAATAAACCAATCAATGGCATACTTATGTAGAAGAGTAAATTAATAGAATTTTACAGATGACCTGAAGCCAAAGCTGAAATGATTGGGTTTTCAACCCAATTATTAAAGCTTTAAATTCAAATGAAAAGATCTCTCAATTCCATGGGTTAGAATTAATCTTAAACAGGCTGCCATCTCCTATGCTTGGAGTGAGAAGACACAAAGCATTGATGATGTTTCTCTGACACACTCTCGATGAGTCTTAGATGGGTCGTCAATGGAAGGGAAGCGTCGAGAAGATGTCAAGCACTTCCAGATATTGGAGAAGTTGTGTGGTTCTGTAGCTTAGTGGTTAGAACTCTATTTCTCCACTTCACTTTGCGACCCCCAGTCCCGTGATGATCTGTCAGCCTGCCTTTCAGACATCAGGGGCTGGATGAGCGCAAATTTCTTGCAGCTGAATGTTGACAAGTTAGAGGTCATATTGCTTGGCTCTCGTGAATGTCTCCATTCACATGGCTCTCACCTCCTCCACCTTGCCGGCCTGCTCCTAAAACTCTCCCAAACTGTGAGCAATCTAGGCGTCAGATTCGACCCCCAACTGTCCTTCCTCCCCCACATCCGGTTCGTCACCAGCACTGCCTTCTACCACCTCCAATGGATCGCCTGTCTCCGGCAATACCTCACCCCAAAAGCTGCTGAAACCTTGGTCCATGCCTTTGTCACCTCTCGGCTGGACTATTGCAACACCCTCCTCTCCGGTCTCCCCTCCACCACAATCCACAAAATCCAGCTAATCCAAAACTCTGCCGCCTGCATACTCACCTGCTCCAAGCTTCGCTCCTCCATTACCCCAGTGCTTGCCAGACTTCACTGGCTCCCTATCCCAGAGAGGATCGACTTCAAGATCCTCATGCTTGTTTTCAAATACCTCCACTCCTCTGCACCCCACTATCTCTCCGATCTCCTCTCCCTCCAAACCAGCATCCACTGCCTTTGCTCCTCTGGGTCTGGCGTCCTCCGTGTCCCCCGAATCCTCCGCAACACCCTCGGCGGCCGTGCCTTCAGCCACTACGCCCCGAGGCTCTGGAACTTCCTTCCTCACTCCCTTCGCTTCACCCCCATCTCTTCCCAGTTTCAGGTCACAGCTGAAGACCTTTCTCTTCAACCGCGCTTTTGGTCACCTTTCTGCCCCAGCCCCTGGCTCAGTCCTAGGATCCGCTATTGTAAAGCACTCTGAGATGCCGTCCGGCATGGAGGGCGCTATATAAATCAAAGTTGTTGTTGTTGTAGAACACTCACTCTCTCACTCAAGTGAGAGACTTGGGTTTGATTCCTGGCAGAGTGAAACGTTGGGCAAGTTTCCTTACTCCTCAAGCCTTACACTCCCGTTCACCTAGCAGTAAGTAGCATCGAGGTTGTTAGTCAATTGGTGCATCGCTTTCCTGGTGGTAATAGTTCCTTCAAAAAAAATACGTTTTGGTCATTCAATCCATGACTGTTTGTGAGACACTGTTGTAGGCAATTGGCTGCTGCGTTTTGCCCACAAAATATACAGTGTATTCTGTGAAGCGCTTTGAGACATCTCGAAGATACAATAAGGTATTATATTAAATGCAAAGATTATTATTACAAATCACCACAAGTCTATCTCACCCACTTTGATAAAAACAATTTAACAACCTTCTTGTCCTAGGGAATAATTTGCGGCTCAGAGAGACGAGACTCAAAAAACATTGGGAACTGAAACTTTTTGCACATTAATCCCAAAGAATAAGTACATTTACAACTCTTAAAACTGTTTAGCACTAAAATGATATGTCAGCGCCCATTGCCACAAAGAAAGAAAACAGCACAAGGAATTCTGCAGTTTTTAACACAAATCTGCAATTACCTTCATTTACTTCAGCACAACATGCATCAACAATGGGACAGCTAGCACACAAAGAGGCTTTGGTGTTTCAATTATTCTTGGGAGCACTTTATTTTCCCCTTCTAAAGACCTTGTTAAAACATCTTCTCATTATTCACAATCCGAATTAGAACTAGAACGAGAGCTAATTGCTCATCCAACAGGTTTAAAATTACAATCTATTTTACTGAAGGCTCTTCAACAAAATGATATTAATGCCACCATCGGTGTAACCCTTTCCCCAGTCCAAACCTATTATTAGGTGCTTTATGGCCCAAATTAAATTAAATTGTACTGAATCTGAAAATATTCAGTGGCTGAAAGCCAAAGGCAACCTCAAACAACCAGTGATCAAATCCCATTTCAAATTGGCCAGCCAATGTTACAGTCATCTTCCAGCAGTCATTAACCAGGATGTCAAGTAAAAAAAACACATACACTGGAAACAAACAGTGGGTCAAATGATGTCAGAGAGAGTGTTTATGAGCCTTGTCTGACAATGTTAACCTAACTTTCTCCTTCTGTTGCTTCTCTACTAGCTGTGTATTTCCAACATTTCTTTGTCTGTCTCTGGCTTCCATCGGCAAGACGTGGAAGGGCAGACCAGTCACTGGAAGCAGGGAATCATCCTACTCTTCTCCTGTTAACCCTGCGAGCCAATGGTAACAGGGAGGGCGGTCCTAGTTGGAAAAGCAGCGGGAAAGTTTGCCAGACAGCGATATTGATGGCATGCTATGCTGTTTTAACTGGTTAGACTCCAGCAGTACCCCCAATGCACACTGTGGGTGTCCCGAAAACTTGGCTGTTGCCAATCTATAACTAATATGGAGTACTGGAACTTCATGGTTAGTTCACTCACCTCGTTAGCATGAGCACATGGGTTCAATTCCCAGCAGGGCAAAACATTGGGCAAGTTTCCTTACCCCACAGGCCTCTGTTTACCTTGCAATAAGTATGAACCCGGTTGTCAGTCGATTGGCTGATCGCTTACAAAAAATGATAGTGTGGACAATTAATGTGGACAAAGCTGTTAATCGTTCTAAATGTGAAACTTTGACAAAGTATAATCTAATAAAAAATAACCTTGTTGACCAAATGTTCCGAGGTCAGATGATTCACACTCCTATCAGACACTGCCTTAATTATGCTTCTTCAGCACCTTGGGATGTCCTCTTGACGTGAAAACATTCTACAAATGTCATTTTGTTTTTGTTGCATTCCTCTTGCTTCAGTCCATAATGTAAAATCGCAAACCAGCAGAAACTCCCAACTCCTCTAAGGAACCATTTTCCAAGGAAAGGGTAGAAATTACTCTTGGTTCTAGACTCATTCTTTTTGTTTCTCATTGGAATATAAATCATCTGTCAGTGGAACAATGTTATTTCTTATTAGATTATATTTCGTCAAAGTTTCACATTTAGGCTGATACATAGCTTTGTCCACATGGATAAGAGATGATGAAAAAAAAACATTCTCTTCAACCAATGTTCCAAGGTCTATTGTCTCGTCGGTCTTCCCAGTTCTTCCCTTCACAATCTGCAGATCATCCAGAACCCTGCAGCTCGTGTCCTCTCCTACACTAGACTGCATCACTCCCACCCTTGCCTGGCTCGATTGGCTCCCCATCCCCCAAACGATCGAATTCAAGATCCTCTTCCTCACTTACAAGGCCATTCACAGCCTTGCCCCTTCCTATCCCTCCAACCTGTTGACTCCCTATCAACCCATTCTGTGAGCACTGGTCTGCTCCATGTCTCCCGCCTGACCTGCCCTACCATCTGTGGCCGGGCTTTCAACTTCTATGCCCCCACATTTTGGAACTCCATCCCACAGTCTCTTCACCTCGCTTCCTCTCTTGCCTCCTTCAAGGCCGGTCTCAAGACCCTCTTTTCGATTGTGCCTTCTGCCACCCTCCCACCTCTCTCCCTCCACTCCCCCCACTACCCTACCCCTCTCCCGTGCTCAGGTCCCGAATCCTGAGTGTTCAGCACTTTGGGACATCCTCCCAATGTGAATGGCGCTCTCTAAATGTAATTTTGTTGTTGTTCTTGAGAGACAAATTCCTATGGAACATTTATATAAAGAAAACTAACCAATTTGTAACACTTGCTTCACAGCCCACTAAATCGCTCAGGGTGCAAGTGAATCTGAATTCAAATAATTTTGTTGTACAAATTATAATCTTTTGCAAGAACTTATTGGGTTGTGAAACTCAACTGACAAATTCTGGACTGATAGTATTCAATGTGCTGAGCAACAATAAAAACATAAATAATTGGGGCCATTTTATGCTTGGATCAGAATTATACATGGACATATTATGCTTGGGTGAGGAATTCTGTATAATGGAGAGGTTGGGAAGTGATTTGGTACATTTACATTTAATGCTGGATCACAATACTCCACCGGCAAGCAGAATCACATTCTTGATTCAATCGTTCGGTTTTTGCACCAAAAAAGTGCTATTTATAAACAGCAATATAGACCACTGTTAATAATAAGAAGAGCAATAATTATAATAATCTTTGCATTTGACGTGGTGCTTTTCATGTCTTCTAGGCTTCTCAAAGCACTTCACAGAATATACTGCAAAGTGAATTGACTGTAATTTTGTGGGTGAAAATTGGCAGCCAATTGCGCAGAGCAGTGTCCCGCAAACAGCCACAAAAGAAGTGACCAATTTTATCCGTCCCATCAACCCATTAGTCTGACCAATGGATCCCAGCCAGAAACTGGAAACAGTCGAGAGGAGGTGCAATGTGGTCAAGGGCACAATCCCACAATCTCAGTCCCCATTGACCAAGCAGGAACTCTTCCACAGCTGCAAGTTCCGAGATCTAAAATTACACATTAAAACCCAGACCCTGCACAACATCTTATAATATAACAATAATCCTAGGATTTGATACAGCGTCTTATCACGTCTTTGAGACATCTCAAAGCACTCACAGAACATACTGTAACATGAATTTACTACATTTTGTTGGTGTGTTCCATGTGATATCAAATCATACCTGCTACTGAACTATCTATGTGAAGATGTATTGCTGAAATAATTGTATGATCAAATATTCAGCAAACCTAGCCAATTGAGATTAATTAAAGTGGCTTTGAGAGGGGGAAGGAGGGTTAATAGAATTGCGCTGCTAATAAGCTTAGCTTCAAACATTCACTTACCAGGGGGAGATCAATAGTTGAAAATATTGGCCATTTTCAAACTATAACACTGAACTTTGCACATTACTTCTAATTCCCATCAATCAACTACCAGGCAAAATGGTGAACTTCATCGCAACCAGGAGAATATAACCATGAATTTCTGGCTATTATTAACTTCCGCAATTGAAGCTTTTCAAAATTCTATCCTCACATTTGAGACAATGTCTTCCACATCAGGAGGTGGTTCTTGACACGCCTTCACGTGATCTGCTGTAAAATGCGGTGACTGTGTTTCGTAGGTGAATGTAACAAAAATGTCAACAAAACTAACTTTAAGCTGGGAAAAATGTGAACTTTTACCCCTCTCCAGCATTTTATTTTACAACTGCCTTCTTCAAAAGTAAGAAGGTAAAATTATCAGGCACTGCAGCATCAATACTTCACCAAAGAGAAGAAAGCATTCCTCGAAACAACTGGAAACGTGTAAATATCGCACTTAATCCCTTTCTGTGTGACTGAGGTTTGCACCCAGAATTTTTGACTGGCAAGTACAGTACACTTAGAATCTAGAAATAATAACAGAATATTATCACTTCACAGAATGTACTATAAAGGAAATTGGCTGGTTATTTTGTGGGCGAATCATGGCAGCCAATTGCACAGTGTCCCACAAAGAGTCATGGATTGAGTCACTAAATTATTTATTTACTTACTTATTTCTTTATTTATTTGAAGGGATTATTACCCTCAGAAAGGTGATCAGCCAATCGACTAACATCCAAGTTCCTACTTACCGTTAGATAAACAGAAGCATGTGGACTAAAGTTTTGCCCCACTTGGGAATTGAACCCGGGTCCCCTCACGTTTAAAACGAGTGTTTTAAACAATATGCTACAGGACTCCACTCAAGTCATGCTAAAATCCTAAAGTGGGGCTTGAATCCAGGCTTAGGAGTCCTACCAAATGAGACAGGCTGACACACTTAATCCCTTTCAGTGGGACTGAGATTTTGCTTCTTGATGAGCAATGAGAACAGTATACTTATAGAATAATAGGCACTTAATACTAGTTATAAGGCTGTAATTATGTTGAGGTATTTGTATTACTTCATTGAACTTGAGACTGACTTTCCAGTTGTTTATCATTATCTGGACCCAAAGGCTGAATTAGTTTGTAACTCACCCCTAGCCATTGTTTCTTTATATATATATATATATAAATATATATATATATCTATATATATATTACTAATTGAATAACACACATGGTGAAAAAATGTGTGCATTCCCTTGCCATAGAGTCACGCCTGAGGCAGTGTCACAGAGGTTAAAGGCCAACAAAGAGTTGGTGGCAGTCAATTAAAAGCTACATCTTGTCACATGGCAGATACTGTGGTGCTGAGTTCATTCAAATAGTATTCCATCAGTTCACATTACACTGAATATGGAAATGTATACTTAATGCTGATATGATCTAATCACAATAATATGATTCGAATGCCACGTTTATATTGCAGTGCGCTGCAGTCTTGCTTCACAAGACATGACCCAGCAATACCCTGAGCCTATCTGCGCTCTGGATTTGGATAGTCCAAATACAAGAGGCAGAATCCATAGCATCTGTGGCAACATTCCTCAAACCTCAAATGACTGTTCCCTGGTTAATGCTCAATTATTGCGTTTGAACAAATAAGAGAGCTCATAAAATTATTATAGGACTGTTCTTTGACTTGAAAAATTCTGTGTACATTTACTTCCAAGTTATCTAACCCAGCATCTCTTTCAAAAACCACATTAGAGCAAAACAAGGACAGTTTATTGTATCCTGTCCTGTGTGTGAGTGAGTGTGAGACAGAGATAAAATAGTGTGAGGGCACAATGTTTCTGGTAATCAGATACAATGTTGAAAGGCATGATTTTATTTTTGCTTTGGTTTTTGGAAATGGTTCCCATTTCGATGGCCAATATTTTATTTGTTCCAGGACTCCTCGTGGCAAAGTAGGTTTAATGCTTAGCGAATAGCAATTTCATTTTTGGACTCAGAAATAAGCTTAACTTGTGCTTTTTACAAGAGAAAACATTTAGAAACGACAGCAACGGTTAAAAGCCCAGGAAGCAGAGCGGCCAGTTTATCCTGGGGTATAATTTGTGGTGTTTCTTAACCCATTGCTGAATAAGCACAAAGAACAAATTCCGAAAGGCTGCAAATTTTACCCCCATTCTTTCTTTTGAGAATGAGCAAGGGTTTATTTGGGGGAATCAAATAATAATACTTGCATTTGATATAGCCCCTTATCATGTCATTAAGACATGTCTCAAAATGCTTTGCAGGATTTACTGTACTGTAAAGTGGATTGACTGAATTTTGCAGGGGAAATGTGGCAGCCAATTTGCATACAGTGTCCCACAAACAGTCACACAGTAAGTGACCAAATTTTTATTTGGGAAATTATTGGCCGGGATTCCAGGATAAACTCAATACTCTTTTCAAATAGTGCCACAGGATCTTTAACATCCGCCTGAAGAGGTAGATGGGGCCTCGGTTTAACGTCTCATCTGAAGGATGACACCACTAACAATGCAACACACTCCCAGCATTGCGCTGGGGTGTCAGTTTAAGCAGTATGAAACCAAGGCTCGACGAGTGGCTTAAACCCACAACGTTCTGATTCAAGAGGAGAAAGTGCTACCACTGACCGAGACCCTGTTAAAGCACGCATTTGTTTACTTAGATAAAACAGCTGAATGTATCTTAGGACAATCCCAATCTATTCTCAGTTTTCATGGCAACTCTAAAACTGTACACAAAGGAATTTTATTGAGATTGTATCCTAAATGTAGGAGAATAATAACTGGTTAAGGCATACAACTAAGTATACCATCCATCCTGCAAGGTTAAACGTTGGGCAAGTTTGCTTAATCTCCATGCCTCTGTTTACCTAGCAGTAAGTGAGAACCCGGTTGTTAGGTGATTGGCAGATCACTTTTCTGGGGGTAATAATTCCTTCCCCCAAAAATAATAATTTGGTCACCTAATCCACGACCGTTTGTGGCACTGCTGTGCACAGTTGGCTGCCACGTTTTGCCCACATAACACACAATCACTTCACTTTACAGTAGAATCTGTGCGCGCGATTAGACATCTCGAATAACGAGCTATATCAAATGCAAGGAGTATTATTATAGTATGATTATTGCTATACATACATTAAAGAAAGAAGTTAAATTTTGGAGTTATACTGCTATCCATAAACTTATTCTTGACATTGTCACCAATGGCACTAAAATTGGCTTTATTTGGATACTGTCTGGATACTGGATACTACCAGTTAAACCCTCAGTTGTATTACTCGCTGCCAGCTTATTCTATATACACCACAATTGTCGGTTGGCCTGCCTATCCAAGTTTTCTTGCTGTAATGTTGCGTAGAGAGGGGGACTTTAGAGAGGGGGACTTGGTGTGCACCTGCTGCTTAGTTCACGTTGGATTTTATTCCAGGAGTTCAATTAGACACAGAGGGGTTGTGCTGGGATTGCAGATCACTAAAATGTTTCTGCCTCAGACTTCTTGGAGCCAGACATGGCAGTGGGGAGGGAGCTGGTCAGAGCGACAGCTGTTATGTGGGCCAGGGACAGAATACTAACTGCTATGAGGGGTGAGGACCCAGGAGAAGAAGTAGCTGTTAAACACCAGCCTGCGCTTTCCCTTTTGAGATGCTTGGGATGTCTAGTAATTTCAGATCATAAGAACAATTAGCTTCTACGATTTGAATCCTAACACTGCTCAATACAGAAGGAAAGGCAAACTCGACCCTGTGGACACAGACAGTGGGCACTGCTGTCATCTTAAACTGGATAATAATAATAATAATAATAATAATTGTAATGCTTTTGAGGTTGTCCTTTGCAGCTTTACTTGCTCGACCATTTTAAATTAAATGTTAAGAGCTGCAAGGCTGGCATTAATTAAGATCAGTTCTACAGGGAATACACTCTGGTTGGAGGATGGAATGGGGATGGGAGAAGAGGGAGGGAGTTGATGTAGGTGCAGTTCTGAGACTTCTGTACGCGAGTTAGAAACCTTTAGGGGAATGAAAGACGTAGGGGTGACTTTCTGATCTATCAAGCTGTAAATGGAGCACATAGCATTTGTACTGACGGTCTTAATGCTAAACCTGTGGGATTTGCCCGTTCTGCTCTGAAATTGCCCTGGTTTAAATCACATTCCACGGCTGTTGCTTCACGAGTTCACAGACCTGAAGCCTGGTTTAATTTCCTTTGCTCAAACATGAGTGCCTTCAACATCTGGCATGATAACTTTTTTTTATTTCTAATAATAATCCTTGAGACCAATATTCATCGCTGATTCAATTGTTTCAATGCTAATCTCTTTTACACAGATATCGACATCAAGAAAGCTAAAATGAACAGATAAAAAAAAATGTTCTGTGAAAGGAAACTGTAATTTTGACCGATGTCACCTTATGGGGAGAATGTTTCTGCAGGTGTAGATGAATGTCATTAGATAATAGAAAATATGCAAATGTGCCACAATCTAGTTTTTGATATGTACAATCAAATGAATTCCATTACTGTACTGTAATGACTTAAGCAGCTTATAATTACTAAAACAAACCAGGCTAATAATACTTTACTGTTCACAGTGAGATAAATGAGCTCTTCTATACTGTTATCACAAATGCAGTTTAAATAGCATGTCGTGCTCACGCATGGAATAAGAGAGTGAGTTGAAAGTGAACCCACATTATAATCTTTATTGTACTGATGGTGACAAATGATAGACTGTCAGAATGAGCATTTAATGTTTTTTTGTACCTATGAAGAAAAAAAATCGAATATTAATGTGGTCAATCAGAATGTCATTTGCAAAACTTAATGTGCCCGGTTCTCATTTTTGAAAAGTTGGTCTGTAATTTTCAGGGGGAGGGAAACAGTGTGTGTGTGTGCGTGTTTCAAAAGTTTAATTTGCCCACTTCAAGTTCGCGATTAGCTGTCAATGCCTGTCACAGCTGTGAATGATCTCCCACCAGGTATAAGATTACGACAATCACTGTGTGTGTGCGTGTACAGAAATTTTTTTACAAAAATGAAACTCGCATTGAGGCAAAATGGATCGGATTGGATTGGATTAGACAGCAGACAGAAATCTTTAAATGTATATCTTGCATATAAATTTGATGTATATAATATGGTAAAATAATAATAATAGTTGGATTTAATATAGCACTTTTCACATCTTCTAGACATCTCAAAAGCACTTCACAGAGTATACTGTAAAGTGAATTGACTGTATATATGTGGGCAAAACGCAGCAGCCAATTGCGTACAGCAGTGTCCCACAAACAGTTTTGGATTGAAATGACCAATTTATTATTGTTGTTTTTTGAGGGATTATTATTAGGTATGTGGAGTAAGGAAACCTGCCGAAGGTTTCCCGCTGTAGCTCAATGGTAAGAACACTCGCCATGCAAGCAAAAGACCTGGGTTCAATTCGCAGCAGGGCGAAATGTTGGGCAAGTTTCCTTACTCCACATGCTTCTGTTTACCCAGGAGTACGTAGGAACTTGGTTGTTAGCGAGTTGGCAAATCACTTTTCCGGGGGTAATAATGTCTTCAAAAAAAATCAGTTATCTCAAATACACGACAAAGCGTTATATCAAACTCAAGGATTATTATTATTGTATATATATGTATAAACATAGACTCAACCTTTTCCATAAAACTTTGGATTCAGGTGCTTGAAAGTTCTTGAAAACGACCGGACTTGCAAATTAGGGGCACGTTTCAGAATTCTATATAAACTCTGCACAATCTTAAATCTGAAGACAAAAAAACGTTACTCCAGGCTATGAACCAGCTGGGAATCCAGGTCTCAGAGATGTAAATGTTGCCACACAGGAAGCTACTGTTAATTCCAGAACTTTAGTTTCAACACTCGTGTTGGTAGTGGAAGATGTCAGATACAAGTTCCAGCCACTGGTGGAATACATCATGTGAAATACAGAGATTTTACAAAATAACCCAATTTGGCTCGAGTCCAAAGCACCCCCAAACAATGAATTATCAATGATGTCATTCTCTCTACTTAATGAATTTGGATCATTCAGTCATCGGATTCTGAAATGTTCTGCGCTGCCAATGGCAACTCCTGTAGGCTTTATTTGTAATACTTGATCTCAGATGACATGGCGTAGGGAAAATGTACTTCAGGCAACACAAGTAAATATTCAGGGCAGTTTCTCTTGCGCTATAATTATATTTCCTATTGCATTATAGTTTCGCCCGATATGATGAAATGTTCTTCCAACTGACAACTAAAAACAATAAATGTGTTTCTCTAAAACACACACTACAGTTTAAAACAAAAACACTGTAGGCATGTCTGTCCACTGCCTCACTAATAACACAACATATTTATCCAACCCACTTACTCACGCTGGATGCGTTTCCTGTTCAGGGCAGAGCAAAACTACCATATGAAAATGAGCCTGTAAACACTGGAGGCCAAAAGATCATTAGACTCAATGTTAGGTCTTTAGTGAACTTTAAATATCAGCTTGTTCCAGTTACTGACCTGGTAATGTCAGGGAATCTGATGGGAAAATACAACACTTGGCACTTAGGTCTGATGAGCTGCTCGAGCTCCTTGGGTCTGTGATCAGGGATTAGCTTCATGAAAGAGCCTATGGATGTGAGGAATGACTCCATGTTGAACTCGGAGTTGAACACCACCATGTCAGCCACCAAGCTGAAAACAAAATGAGCATTGAAATTGTAAGAGAAGTATTTCTCATCTTATTCTGATAACCAGACTCTCAAGGTGCTGATTTGCAATGCAACAAAGACTTTCTGAGTCTGAAATGAAACACCCATTCTTAGCCCGGAGGGACACACCCTACTCTGCTTATGTAATTCCAGAGATTACGTATCTCATTTTAAGATCTTTCTCCCTCGTGATTTAAATGCGCTTGAAGTGACCTCCTTGCATAGCTAATAATATAACAATAATAATCCTTGCATTTGATATAGTGCCTTATGACGTCATTGAAACTTCTCAAAGCGCTTCACAGAATTCACTGTATATTTTGGGGCGAAACGGAGCAGCCAATTGAGTACAGCAGCTTTGAAATTTCAAAGAGACATGAATTCCTTCTCCTGTTTATTGCGATTTTGAATCAAGGACTCGTAGAATCTTACAGTGCAGAAGGAAGCCATTTAGCTCATCAACCCTATGTCGGCTCTTTAAAAGAGCCATTGAATTTGTCCCACTCCACAGCCTCTTTCCCCATAGCCTTGAAATTTTTCCCTTTTCAAATATGCATCCAATCCCCTTTTGAAAATTATTATTGATTCTGCTTCCACCATCTTTTCAGGCAGTGCATTCCAGTTACTATTCCCTCCTAATTCAAATTTACCCCCAAATTGAAATCAATTAGCTATTCATCTCATTGTTGTTTATGGGGCATTGCTAGTATAGATTAACAGCCATGTATGTCTATATAACATTTACTTTGATCCACCATCAATTTGTACTTCTCCCAAGCACTTGGAAGTGTTTATTGTCACGTGAAAGGCACTATATAAATGCAAGTTATTATTATCACCCGTGATAGCCACAAATAGAAAATATAATTGTTTTTAATCCCTTAACTACACACTGAAAGCTATCAATGTGGTTTTGATGCTCAGTTCACATTGGTTGCTGAAAGCCATCGGAATGTACTTTGCACGCGTTCAGAGTGCCTTTTGGGGACAGTGTTCAGATTCACAATGAAGTAGAACAAAGAGAACTGCTCTGGATTCACCTGTGCTCCTGAACCCATGCTAGTTCAATGTGCCACCAGGGTCAATGCCATTATAACGTTGTGGCATGACTACAAAATGGTCCCATTGCACAGATCTGTAGCTCAGTGGTTAGAGCACTCGCTTTGCAAGCAAGAGGACCTGGGTTTGATTCCCGGCAGTGCAAAACATTGGCCAGTTTCCTTACTCTACACACCTGTGTTTACGCAGCAATAAGTAGGAACCCAGGTGTTAGTCAATGGGTAGATCGCTTTTCCAGGGATAATATTTTTTTTTTAAATGTAGTCACTCAATCCAAAACTGAGTCTCGCCCACAAATCTCTTGACAGTGGATCAATTCACTTTACAGTGGATTCAGTTTCAGTTGCCTTGAAAATCTGATCAAGCACTATATGAAATGCAAAGATTATTATCAATATTATTATTATTATATCCCTCAACATGGACAAGCTCTGGTTTCCTCTTTGTAGGAGTCTGCACCGCCCTTCTCTCTGAATGTTGCTTAAAAGTTATTCCCAATAACCGGCCAATTCCCATCATGTAGAAGCTTCCCAACACAGCTGCTACTCCTGCTTGTTTAGTCCTTGTGAACACTTTGCCCTGTCCGTCAATTCCCTGTAACTATCTTACAATTCTGCTTAAAAAAGATTATACTTAATTGACAATTCTATTCCCATCTTATTCATTCATTGCTACTCAGATTTGAATGAAGCATTATTGATTAAACAAACAAGACAGCGCAACAAACAGAAATATAGGTTAGTGCTATCAAGGGGGAGGACTTCCTCTTACAGCCTAAAAACAACTTGGTGCTGGCCATTAGCCTACAATAACTGTGGCAAAATGTGCTGAACTGTATTCCATTTTCGAACATTCCTTTATTCGTGGGCTGTCATAGAAATTAGACATTATATCGGCTGCACAGGAAAACGAGTGAGAGAAATAAAAGAAAAAATATCATTACAAAGAACTACTAATGTATCGATTTTTAACATACTCATTTTTGCTATTGCTGCTAGGCATCCACCAAGGGAACCAGCTGGGAAGAGGTGACTGAGGTGTATTAACGCCAGCAATCATTTTTACATGTATTTGTCTGGTGGGGAGGGGTGGGTGAATCTGTTCCCACTGTGCAGGGCTAATTTACTTCCCTTGGTGCTAGGCTCAGTAACAGCTCCAAAACATTCCCCCTGTGAACAAGTTCATATCGCAGAACAACTTATAAATGCAGTTCATTCTTGTAATGGATTTATTCATGATCAAGGCTGCTCAATCCCCACCCAACCACCCTCCCTCCAACACGAACACCCCACAATGCAAATAGACTTCTAAACTACCCCTCTGTCTCCACACCCTCCTCCTCCCCCCTTCCTCCCCTTTTTATCTGTCTTTAAATCCCTCCTGAAAAAAACATCTATGCATCTGTGGCCCTTTCCCCTTCTCCCTTACTCAATGATGGATCCGATCACTGTGAAGCGCTTTGAGGCATTGTGCTCTGAAGTGTTATCCTACATCGCTGACCTGCTTTCTCCCCAACCCACTACCAACTATCTCAGCATGGCTAGCCCTGCATTCTGGTTGTCCCTCATCCCCTCTGCTCCACAACGATAACAAAATTTAAATTATATAGTGCCTTTCACGTCAGGAGGACGTCCTGAAGCGTTGAACAGTCATATCGGGACCCAATCGGGGGATGGGGGGGGGGGGGGGGAGAGAGTCAGGATAGGGAGAAGGGGAAGGAGAGTGGGAGAGGGGGAAGAGATAGTGGGGGAGCTGAAGGCGCGATCGAAGAGGGAGGTCTTGAGACCGGCCTTGAAGGAGGAAAGGGAGGAAGCGAGGCGGAGGGGTTGCGGGATAGAGTTCCATAGTGTGGGGGCAGAGAGGCTGAAAGCCCGGCCACCGATGGTTGGGCGGTGGACGCGGCTCCACCATCAACAACTGCACTTTCAACCACCAAGCCCCAAAGATTTAGAACTCCCTTCTCTAGTTCTTCCGTTTTGCTTCCTCCTTCCCCTCTTTTAGATCAATATTCAATATAATTGAATCCTCTTTTAGATCACGGCTGAAGAAACTCCCTCTTCGTCCTATGCTTAGTCATGTCTTCCCTCTCCCTGCTTGGTGTTAGGCTCCGCCACTGTTAACCACTTAAAAATGCTGCCCCGTGAGAAAGGCGCTATATAAATGCAAGTTGTTGCTCACAGTAGCTCCACTCAATGCCTCGAAAACTGCAAAGCTACACAGCTCTGAACGTCTTCAGCATGTCTGTGACAGCAACAAACACTGGGATTGAAGAAAAGATGGAAGAAGAATTTTAATATAGACTTCCTGTGGGCTGTCCTTTCTTTTACATTTAATTCCTTTTTAATCACAGCTGGTCAAGAGATTATGCCAGGAGATAAACTGCTACTTGACAGGTTTTCTGGTGTTGGGAGCCAAATCTGAGACTTCCTTTGTTATACAATATAATTGAATCCTGATAAATGCATTACCAGTTTGCCAAGTCGCCTTACATTTTGGTCCAGGGTTTCTCTGAACCGCAGGTGAAAGTAACACATTTTCAAACCCTTGAGCAATTCAGTGTTCATTCAGCTATTCATTCGCAATGAAAATAGAAAACAATGGTTTCCAAACTAAATGCACACAAACCAAAGTGAATAGCCTTCGGAAATGAGCTACCGTCTCCAGGTGATGTGTGGCAATGAATGACTGTGTTCAGTGTGTGGCAGATTAACAGACTGATGATCCGGGCAAGTGTTACGTTTGCTTTAGGATTTAGCATTTGACAGCTTTACTTCAATAAAGAATTCCACAGGAAAGCGAATGGGAAAACAATTTGGTACTTTGGAGCCGAGTGCTCAAACATGCTATACTGTACTGTACCCCCATCTGAAGCAGCTTCTGCC
Source organism: Hydrolagus colliei (assembly GCA_035084275.1). Lineage (NCBI taxonomy): Eukaryota > Metazoa > Chordata > Chondrichthyes > Chimaeriformes > Chimaeridae > Hydrolagus > Hydrolagus colliei. The sequence continues at coordinate 15,380,599 of CM068747.1, read as the reverse complement.
ATTATATTTGCACGATAATATAATAATACTTGCATTTGAGGTGTCTCAAAGCGCTTTGCGGGATTTGAAATCACAATCCTCTTTAAGGCATGATTGTCGGTTGTACTGCGTTCAAGCAGATTCAGGGCCTGACCAGCATTCCAGTGCTGCCCATTCGCAATGCAACGCATCAAAAAGCTCTACACCGCTTGCCCTTTGTGAAACAGGAGGAAATACACTCTCCCAATCACCACAGATACAAAGTACTGCGGCATAATTTAGTAAATATAAAGGCTCAATCCATTCAGTTCCTTGGGATGTCCTCCTGACAGGAAAGGCGCTTATGCAAATGAAATGTTGTTGTTGTGTGGATTACTTTGAGAATCAGCTGTGCAGATACAAAACACAAGAGACAATGCACGAGAATCCATGTGCTCAGATGCCTTTGCAGCAACATCCTCAGGTTAAGGATAAAGATGTCAGGGTGCAGAGGAGATTTACCAGAATGATTCTGGGATGTGGGATTTCAGTTATGTGCAGCGACTAGAGATGCTGGTAGTGTTCTCGGAGCAGAGAAGGTTTACAGTGAGATTTAACCAAAGGTTACAGACATAAGATCATTGGCAAAAGAACTAGAGGGGAGACAAGGTGAATTTTTTTTACCCAGAGTTGCTATGATCTGGAATGCACTGCCTGAAATTATAATATAATAATAATGATAATAATAATCCTTGCACTTGATATAGCGATTTTTACATCTTCTAGATGTCTCAAAGCACTTTACAGAATATACTATAAAGTGAATTGACTGTATATTTGTGGGCGAAATTGCAGCAGCCAATTGCACACAGTAGTGTCCCACAAAGAGTCGTGGACTGAAATGATCAATTTATTATTGGGTTTCTTCTTGAGGGATTATTATCAGGCATGTGGAGTAAGGATACTTGACCAAGGTTTCGCCCTGCATGCATGGCGTGTGGAGTAAGGAAACTTGACCAAAGTTTTGCCTGCTTAGAATTGAACCCAGGTCTCTTGCTTGCAAAGCGAGTGCTCCAACCACTGAGCTACAGGACTGTCCAAGAAGGGTGGTGGAAGCAAACACAATAATAGCTTTCAAAAGCTAATTGAATGGGTACAAGAAAATGAAAAAATCTGCAGGGCTATGGTGTAAAAGTCGAGGAGTGGTACTTTCAAAAAGCTGGCACAGGCACGATGTGTCAAATAGCTTCCCGTTGTGATGGCCCGATGTGAAAGGCGCTATACAAATGTAACGTTGTTGTTGTTGTTGTTGGAAGATTCTATGATTCTACATTGAATAATTCTCTCAAAATCAGTTCAATGTAATGTTAGCTGTAGTGCAAGAAACTGTAATTAAATGACAAAAGAATTATAATGTGGTGTTTTTGGTTGGTGCTGGAATCTAAATTGAAACTGAGTTTAAGCAGCCTCCTTCATTATTTTCCCCTCGGCCTCTGGTCTGGAATAGATGGCCTGAAAAGATGGTGGAAACAGATTCAACAACAACTTTCAAGGGATGTTCATAAGTGAGCATCACTTTCACCAATTGATGATAGTCTGTATTCAAATAATTTTTTTGACTCAACATGGTATCCATATTTAACAAACCCGTGTATGCCTTTTAGGCATCTCCCTACTTTTCCTACGTGCTTACTCCCCAACCCACTACCCACTAATTCGACTGGCTTCAGCCTCTTGCTTATCCCTCATTCGCTCCATTCCACCATCAGCAGCCACGTTTTGAGCCCCTACGCCCCGAAACTCTGGAACACTCTTCCTCTAGCCCTGCGCCTTGCCCTTCCTTCCCCATTTTGAGGTCACGCCTTAAGACCTCCCTCTCGACTGTGCCTAAGGTCACCAATGCCCTTCTTCCCAGCTCAGCGCCATGCTCCTCCACTGTCAAGAATATACTGCAATATGTAGTGACTGTACATTTTGTGAGAGACATGGTAACATTTGCAGCCAACATGTTCTATTGCAGACCAATGAGGACTCGAGAGGTCTGGGATGCTACCCCACAAGAAGGGAGCTACGTAAATACAAGGCATCAACAAAACACAAAATACTACAGATGCTGGGAATCTGAAACAAAAACAGAGATTGCTGTCAGAACCCCAGTTCTGACAACGAAGGGTTGTAGACCCGAAACGTTGACTCGTTTTCCTTTCTCTATGGATGCTGCCTGACCTGCTGAGTTCCCCCAGCGACCCCTGCTTTTGTTTTAAGTACAAGGCACTGTTATCCCCAGTACTGCCAGTGTTCCACTCTGCAGAATGAGCAACCCTTGCTTGCCTTTAGGAATAAACACACTTTAAAAAAAAAGGAATTCAGGAAAGTTAGAAACAATGAGTCATTACTGATTGAAAGTACATCAGCACATAAGTTCCACAGTTAGAAGTTCAAGGTGGCAAAAAAAAAAGGGAACAAACAGATCTGTTTCCTCCGACATGAATCAGAACTTTCAAGATGGCTCACGAGTTGCAGACACTAGAATTAAGTGTTGAAGGGCATGCCTTCACCTTGACCCCGGCTTTTTAGAACTTTGTCTCTTTCTTTCTCTCTCTTTATATACAGTACAGTATTTATAAATCCCCCCGCCTTGCAACCTTCCTAAAAACCTAGCTCTCCTGAATGAGCCTTCAGTCATTTACCTTCCATTAACTCCCCAATCTCCCACCTGCTCAGGTTCACAATCTGACTCTGTAAAGGAAACTTTGCGATATTTAAATAAGTGAAAGGCACTTTAGAAATGCAAGGTGTTATTGTTGGTAGCAAGATGGATTAAAATAAATTCAACATTTGCTTCCCATTTGTTCCTCTATGTGGCTTCTCAAGAGTATTCACATCATCTGTGTAAGAAAACTTGGTGCAAACTTCCACCATTACCATTACCTCACTGGCTGATCTGATTGCCAAAATAAGTACTTTGGAGCTGAATCAGGTAAACATATAACTTTGGGCAGTATGGACACATAGGTATGGACTTAAAACAGTTTCTGTCAGTATATTGGCAGTTAAGATGTAAAATAATGGTTGGGGGTGGGGGGGCGGGGAAGATAGGTGCAATGCATGACTAGAAGCAAATGCTAATAATGGAACAATAATAATACCAATCCTTGCATTTGATATAGTGCCTCATTAAGTCTCAAAGCGCTTCACAGAACATACTGGAAAGTGAATTGATTTTGTGGGCGAAATGCGGCAGCCAATGGCACACAGAAGTGTCCCACAAACAGTCCCACAAACAGTCGCGGATTGAAGTGAACAATTTATTGTGCAATGCACTGAAACTGTGTACAAAAAGTACTTGGATAAATTAATAACATTTAAAAAGGAAATTATGGGGGGGGGGTGGTTAATACTAATGTCCATGACAAAAGATTTTACCAGCAGATTAAACAATGCATTTTAAATAAAGATTGATCTTATTTTCAGAGCTTTGAGATGTCCTGGCGACTCGAAAGGCACTATATAAATGCAAATCATATCATATTTTAAATGGGCTGCACAGGTGTGGAGCAGATAATTGCTCAAATCCCGGAACCTATGATGTGCAAAAAACTCTGCATCCTAAATCAGATTACCATAAACAAATGCGCCAGTGTTATCAAACCAGGGGTGATTAGGTTTGAATAGTTTTAACCTACAAAAATGCCGTCTTAGCGCTTCGGAGTGAGTGGATCCTGTGAAGAGTTTCGAGACATCCATCTGACGTGAAAGGTGCGAAGTCAAATTCCAAGCATTATTAGTACAATATTATTATTTGGTCGCGACCAAACCGAGAAAGTGGGGAGAGGTAGCCAGTATTTATCACAGGGCGCCACAGCCCTGCTGAGCAGGTTTAACAGAAAGTGGCAGCTGTGCCCATAATCCCTCCACAAACGTACTCAAAAGTAGCAGAGACATGATGCAAAACAATGAGCACATTCACTTTCCTGACTTAATCCCGTTTGCTGCTGGGATCATGGCCCGTACATGGGAACGGTTACAATGTTATCAGTTTTACAGGGTACACGGCAAAGCTTCAAACCGTTCATGTACGCAACGCAGTACGGTTCCAGGAAATCTATCTGATGGAGGCAGAGGTAGATTTCTGCTACAAAGTACTGATTTTGTTGTAATTGTGCATCGATTGCTTCTCTGTAAAGCGCAAACAAAATGCCGCATCAATTAGCTTTTGCTCCCTTAGTGGCTGGGTTGGCAAAGGATCTGCGCAGTGTGGAACTGAGCCACGCAGAGGTCCCCCTGAGTTACACAACAACTGATGGGGTGTGATGAGGCGCTGAGCTTGCTGATCTCACCCGGGGTCATGGTGAGGGCATCACAATCGTGTCATAAAATGTGTCATAACCGAGGGAAATGTGAACAATATAATGATCACATTTGCTATGGCACCTTTCACGTTGGAAGTGCTTTTTTTTTCCCTCCCCCGATCAGCCGGGTGTCTAACACATGCAGAAACCCGACACCCTACTTAACACCATCCAAACCAAACTGAGATTTCCAGGCATCCAACCTACTACACGTGCAAATCACGGAGATAGATTGTTGGAATGGAATACGCACTCTCTCTCCCTCTCTCCCCCTGGAGGGACACATCCTGCTTGTCTAATTCCAGAAAGTATTAGGCGCAGGTTGGAAAGGGCCAAGAGTATGTGATGGGGTACTGCTGGAGTCTAAAACCACATAGCTTGATTTGCTGTCCAGCAAGCTTTCCTGCTGCTTGTCCAGCTCAGACCACCCAACCCATTAGGGCTTTGGCTTACAGGGCTAATAGGAGCTGAGTGAGATTCCCTGCCCCAAGTGGCTGGTCTAGGGACATAACTTAAACAATAATAATAATCCGTGTATTTGATATTGTGCTTTATCATATCTTTGAGACTTCTCAAAGTGCTTCACAGAATACAATGTTAAGCGAGTTGACTATATTTTGAGGGCCAACACGACAGCAGTGTTCTATAAGCAGTCATGGATTGAATGACCCAATTTATTTGGGGGATTGTTGGCCAGGAGAAACACCCTTCTCGTTTCAAATAGTGCTGTGAGAGCTTCAACTTCCAATTGAATGGGCAGACGTGACCTAACCCTTGTAAAAAAGTACCATGGTAATGGTGGTAGTACTATGATAGTACCATGGTACTAGCACCATAACCATGGTATTTTTTTACAAGGGAAGTTTATTGTCTCATTAGAAAGGTGGCATCTCCAACATTGCAACACATCGACAGGAATACACTGAAGTGTCAGCCTGGACAATACAACTTCATAGTTCCAATGTGGGACATGAACAAGGACAGGATTGTGGGTGAGGGAAGGAGCAGCCTACCAATGCGATTAGTGACTAGAGCAGGTGGCCAGTGAGGATGGTTAAGGCCAGGACATTAGATTCATTTAAAAAACAGAATGACACTACGCTGAAAGATGGCTGGAAGGGTGAGATTGATTGGGCAGAAGGGTCTATTATACCCACTTTCTGGGTGCCTCTGATCTTGTGGTTTGTTATATTTATTTCTTACCCAACTGGCTGGCTCCTTGACCTCATTCGAAGATGCATATTGTTCCTTAGAGATCAAGTAACAGGATTTTGGCCCATGAAAACTCGATCTAGGGCAAGTTTAAAATCAGCCCTTCTCAGCAAGTTAGTGATCAATACAACAATAATAATCCTTACATTTGATATAGTACCTTATTATATATTTGAGGAGTCTAAAAGCGCTTCACCAAATATACTGTAAAGTGAATTGACTGTATATTTTGTGGGCGAAACACGGTAGCTAATTTCATTAATTTCAAGTGTTCCATTTACAGTCATGGAGTGAGTGACCAATTTATTATTGACTAACTGATCAATTCATCTAAAATTCACATAAGTCATATCGGTTAGGACCGTAACATTTAATATGACTTCCACAATGTCCGAGTTGCAGGCAAACGCGTAAGTCATATGAAATCTGATTTCATCAATAATGCACAAGTGTAATTCAATGCAGCTGGTCATGTACATGCAGTAGTTCATCACCACCACTGACTGGTAAATGCACAAAGACATCGATGGATCAGGACGTCATTTTCCGCAATTCAACGTAGTCAGTAAATCCAGGAGGTAATGGAGGAGAGGTGAGTGCCACCACAAATCGATGATTAATACAAGTAGTGCAAAGGAATCTAAGTGATTTTGATGGGAAACTGAATGGGGCTCGGGCATATGTACGACCTAGGCGATTTTATGATTCATGAAAATAATGCTTACGCAAATAATGCTTATGTATCCTTGCAGCATTGTTCTATATTGGCTGATGGAAAATGTACAACTTTTTCTCCACCTTTGTCGCCCCTGCACTTTTTCCAAATTGGGCCACACAATCCAGCCAGCTGGCCAAGAAGCTCATATTTCTGAGCAAGATCGGCTCCATCCAGATGAGAAATCCAACATGTACTGCAAGAGTCCCTGGGCTCTTCCTTGCTTGTTTGTTTCAATAATATTCAGGGAAAATAAAGCCTTCTGAATATTTGCTGTGACACTCCCTGGTTTACAGGCAAGATTCCCTATATGCAACTCAGAGTTTACATGAACAACGTCATGTACAGATCGTTGCAAATTAGACCCTGATATCACGTTACGCACTTCAGAGAATATACTGTAAAGCAAATTGACTGTATAGTTGTGGGAAAGGCACTATACAAATGTAATTTTGTTGTTGTTGTTGTGGGCAAAACACGACAGCTAATTGTGCACAGCACTGTCCCTCAAACACTCATGGATTGAGTGACCAAATTATTACTGTTCTTTTTCTTAAGGGATTATTATCAGGCGTTTGATGTAAGAAAACTTGCCCAAGGATTCACCCTGCTGGGAATCTAATCCCAGGTCGCTTGCTTGCAAGGTGAGTACTCTTACCACTGAGCTACAGGACTCCACAAATTTAGCTTCAAAAGAACTCGACAGTTGGTCCATAATAGCATCTTTACCTTGAATAATCACAAACACTTGTATTTGATATAATGCATTAAAATCTGTTTCACACAATGACTTCCATTGAACAATAGTAACTATTGCAGTATTCCTTACTGTCTCTACCTGACCTATATCCAGCATTCAGAACATTGTGAAAACATCTAAAATATCTGTATCATTCATATGTCACACAACTCGCATTGTATTTTGTATACCCAGGAGTGACAGGGGAATGTAGCTTGCTGAGTTTAACCATTAATCTCTACTACGGCTCCACGTTGAGAGCAGAATGGTGTTTAAATCAAGCTTAAAGAATATTTAAGGCACAAGCTTAAGGCACAAATACAATGTGAAAACAGTTTTATTTCTTTTATAAATATATTCACTTGTCTGGAATGCAAGCAGGTTCCATCAATATCATTTATATATTTGTATCAACACACATCCCCCCCCCAAACATCAGTCGCTTAGTCAAGCAGGATATAAGAGCAAATGTATTTCTCTGTGGAATGATTCACTCTGCCCTCTGTGAGGATGTAGCATTTTATCTGGTCCACCACATTACTAGGCTTGTTTGAAGAATGTGAAGCTAAATTGTCTATGATAATAATCCTTGCATTTGATATAGCACCTTATCACATAATTGAGACGTCTCAAAGAGCTTCACAGATTACACTGTAAAGTCCACTTCTGTTTGTGGGACACTGCTGTTCACAATTGGCTGCCGCATTTCGCCCACAAATATACAGTCAATTCCCTTTACAGTATACTCTGTGAAGCGCTTTGAGACATCTCAAGAAGCTTTGAGAAGTGAAAAGCGCTATATCAAATGCAAGGGTCATTATGATTATTATAAAGTGAATTGACTTGTGGGGGAAACTTGACAGCCAATTGCTCACAGCAGTGTCTCACAAACCTATCGATTGAGTGACCAATTTATTGTTATTCTGTTAGGGAGGATGGGGGCGGGCAGGAAAAAAATGATTTAAGGAACCAACAACCCACAAACTACCTACCATGAAATCACTTGGTTGTATCCATACTGAAAGTCTCTTTCTTGGCTTTTCCGGACAGGATATACCAACTGGTTCTCATGGAAGTACAGGACCTTTTTCAATTTGGCAAGGTCGGGTCGAAGGGCAACCAGTTCAGCCAGGTTAAGGACTGAGCTTGTGAACAGAACCCTGGAAAACAAGGACAGCAGTGTTCACAAACATTGAGCATATTCCATAGGATATCCATCACCCCGCCATCGTCCCACCCCCCTCTCCCCCCTCCCCGCTTCCCCCACACCAAAGGAGAAAAAAAACCAAACCCCTACAGGGCTACATCTGAAGCAGAGCATTAATACCATGTAAGCTGCAGCGCAAGTTTTGATCTGCAAAAGCAACTGCTATGAACTCCAACTAAAAAGAGTTGGCGTCACATCGGTCTTTTGAGCTCTGTTACTGTAAGCAGCATAAAAAGGGAAACAAGATGGATTTTATTGAAAGAGGCAAGAAAAGCAATATCTGAAGGACAAGTGGAACAAAGATAAGATTGAATGGGGAATACTTTGGGTTGCTCGTCTCATTAATTTTCTCCTCTTTCTTGTAGGATCCTGGTATTGAACGATCGCAATTTTTTTTTGAAACAAGTGAAATGGATATCCCAAAAATGTTTCTTTTGGCAACCCGTACAGCAATCCGCTGGCTAATGGCTCTCGTGTTCCCCCTAGAAGTTTATTTGGCTGCAGCTATTTTGTAAACTGAATTTGTCTTCAACGTGTGTTACAAGTGGCAAGGGTTAATCATCACGACTGGGAAATATAGGATTTGTTCGTTATAAAAAGGCCTTTTTTTTAGACCAGGTGCTGATGTGAGTAATGAAACTAATAATTCTTACATTTGCTACAGCAGCACACTTAATACTTTGACACACACGGAGGATGCCTCAAAACGCTTTGCAGCATTTACACTTAAGTGCAGTAATTGTGTACTTTGTAGGCAAATGCAGCTGCCAATTTGCACACAGCAACGTCGGCCAGGACACCGGGAGAGAAAAAACCTCCCTTCTCTTTTTAAATAGTGTCGTGGGATCTTCTGCCTGGTGCAATTGGCTGCCGCATTTTGCCCACAAAATACAGTCAGTACACTTTACAATGTATTCTGTAAAGGGCTTTGAGACGTCTCAATGATGTAATAAGACCCTATATGCAAATGGAAGGATTATTATTATGATTATCTTCGATGTCCACCTGAACAAACAGATGTGTGGAGAAATGGTGAAATTTAAAAAAAAGATCGTTTTAGCCTTAGGAGCATTGTGTCAGCACCCAGAATGATCAATAATTTCTGAGAGGGCAAGAATTTCTTGAGATGTGCCATCAAGTCTAGTATTGCTGTGGTTATTCTTCTGTCTAAATATATTATATATATTACTCCAGTGATTACTCCAACATGAGCAAAAGTGTATATTTTTATATACAGCTGTATTCGAATTCACAATTCCTGATTCGCAGCATCACAAATACACAGTCAATCCACTTTGCAGTATGTTCTGTGAAGCGCTTTGAGACGTCTCAACAATGTGATAAGGCTCCATATCAAATGCAAGAATTATTATTATCACTAATCAGTAATGGGTTTGTGTTCATCTGCCATCCTCTTCCTGGATTACGCAAACGACTTAAACACTATTCCTTTTTTTATGCTCAAGAGGATCGTAAGGGAGGTTCGGAATCAATGAGGCCCTTTGGTCCATATGATCTCATCCTTTAAGAAAGTACCCACCCTACCATTGTCATCACCATTCTCATCACAGCTTTAATCTATTTCTTAAAAGAGCCTTGGAGCCTCCATCCAACCACCCTTTTTGTTCCAGCTGTAAATTGCTCCCTGTTTACAGAAATACCACCTGGTGTCTGTCCTAAAACTGCCTTTCGCAACACTGAACCTGTGCCATCTTGCTTTGGCCTATCTGCCAAAGTCCTGTTCTGGATTTAATTTCTGTATCTCATTTCGTATTTTATAAGCCTTTATATAACAAAAACAACGTAGTTATACAGCACCCCTCACGCAGGGCAGCGTCGCAAAGCGCTACATAGTCTGTAATACCTCTGGGGTACCTTATTTCAAGGCTGAAGCAGCACTTTGGCCTACGTGAAAGGCACCATACATATGTCATTTATTGTTATTGTTTAAGAGCCTTGAGCAACCCTGTTGTCGCTCATAGTTGCCCCACCCTACCTGTACAACCTCCTAACCCCCTACCACCTGTCTGCTTCCTCCGCCTAGTGACCTCCAGCCTGCTCCATGTCCCCCGACCCACTTGTTGCACCATCGGCGGGTGAGCCTTCAGCCACTATGCCCCTATCCTCTGGAGTTCCATCCCACAGTCCCTCTACCTCACCCCCTTCAAGTCCCGCCTCAAGACCCTCCTCGTCAACAGTCCCTCGGTCACCCCAAATACCCTCCTTTCCCTCCACCCTCCCCGATCCTGGCCCCAGCTCATGTCAGAAACATTGACTGTCCAGCGACTTGGGACATCTTCCCAATGTGAAAGTCGCTATACAAGTGTAATTTTGTTATTGTTGTTGTTCCCTTCAACATAAATGGAATTGGCTCTGGTGCGTAAGTCCCTTGTTTCTATTAAGTTTATCTTCTTTAAAAATGTATTTCAAATACTGAAATTATGTACCAGTAATAGAAAAGTTAAAGTTGACATACCCTGTGGTAATACGATTGAACATTCAAACAACTGACCAAATTAATCACACAACACACCAATAACTCTTCCGTGCCATCGTACCTATGCAGCTGCCATAAAGCCAGTTGTACAGTGGTACCTTAAGGATTCAGTAAGTTGCATTAAGTATCTTTCTGCTGATTTGTAACAGAAAGCCACTTCTTTTTAATAGTTTTGCAGAGAAAAAATTACTCAGAGCTACAATGTTTTGCTCAAGTTCTCTGCAGATAAGCGTATTAAAAGTGTGTGTGTGTTTTCTAGTGCAGCTTGTCACTATGCATATGTGTCACCCAGAGAGCAGTAGGATGGAAACTGCCCAGCCCTGAATTTACTGCACAAGTTTTCAGCCTCCTTCGGCCTACCTCCATTACAGGCAGAAACATTAGTTTGGCGGGAAGCAATTATAATGGGAATAGCTGACGCCAACAAAGGTGCTGAATGGAATTTTTGTCCAACAGAAAAACGTAACATTTTCCTCTCAAGTAAGGATTGGACTGAAGAATTATGTAATTTTTAATCTAACTTATTTACGAAGAAGAATTGATACTCAAACCATCACAATACAGTAAAAGCTCGTTTATCCGGCACCCTCGGGACCTGACCATTGCCGGTTAATTAAATATGCCGGATATTCGAGCGGCAAGTTGCCGAAAATCCTACACAAACAAATTACTTATTTTAAAACATACCATATTAATAATAGACTAAATAACAACAGAATATTGTATGGAGACTTACCAATAAAGCATTCCAGCACACTCGGTGAAATGATCGGTAAAATATAAATTCCAGCGTTTGTTAAGTTTAATAAGTGCACATGCACTTATTAACTGCATTGCACGCATGCGCAAAGTAAGCATACTCGCGAGTTTCCCGGATGGCTCTGGCATGAGATTAGTTTGCTGGAATGGTAAATTGTATTGGGAGATACCTGTTGGGGTTGAGAGTTCCGGTTAGTTGGATGCCGGATAAACAAGCTTTTACTGTATTTGGAATTAAGACAAGATGTCGTCATTTTGTGTACACTCCTGTGTAAAGTTTTTTAGGGTTTCGTTCCCGATTAAGCATAGTCAAACGAGCGCAACACTAATAGATCAGAATTACATTAAAGTCAGGATAGACACAAATGTTGCCAAATTGTTCTCTGCAACAGGAATTATTCCATCATGAAAGCTTTTCAACATTGCATTGATTGTTCTTTTTCACCACAGTTCTTTACTAAATCAGTCCTACGCAGTACTTAAAGAGCAAGTGGCACAGTCAGTATTTAAAATGAATCATTTTTGGATCCTATATATTGTCTATTGTTTGAATGAACAATCTCAGTCTGACACATGCAGAAACCCATCACTTATGAGTATGCAAACTGAGGTGCGAATTCCATGCACCCACCTACACTTGGAAATCCCAGAGCTAGGTTGTTAGAATGGAATGCATCCCTGGAGGGACGCATCCTGCTAATTCTGGAAAGTACGAGGCGTCGGTTGGCAAGCGCCAAAGCTTGGGGGACCCTAGAGTGTGCGTTGGGATAACTGCTGGAGTCTAACCAGCTAAAATCACACAGCTTGCCATTGATATTGCTGTTTGGCAAACTTTCCCATTAATAAGAAGGGTTAACGAGTGCTGAGTCACTGTATATTTTAATTCAGTTCTGCACCAAGATCTTCACGAGTTATCTGGTGTTCATGAACACGTTTGCAGAGGAGTGAATTAAAATGCTCAGTTGAGATTGAACCATCCTTGTTAATGACGAGATCAATACGAACGTTAATTCAGTCCTATCCCAATGTCAGAGTCTCCCCTTCCTTTCCGACCACCTCCCTCTCCCGTAATGACATGAGCACTTCCAGAAATATTGAGCTGAAAACAAAAACATACTTCTTAAACTTTTACTGCTGCGACTTCAAACATGTTCTGAGAGTGCAGTACACAAAGGCTGAGGTGCAAACTGAAGGGATGCCGCAAATGCGGGCTACGATTGCAGTCACAGATCCTTGAATAAATATAAATAAATAATTCTTGCATTTGATATAGAGTCTCACGTCAGGAGGACATCTCCAAGGGCTCCAAGAGATTTACAGTAAAGTGTAGTTACTGTATTTGTTTGCGGAAAAACGCGGTAGGCAGCCAATTTATGGACAGCAAGGTACCACAAAGTACAACCCCCCCGACTCCAGACACAAACACACACACAAACACACCTAGCTGCTTGTGCGCTAGTTATTGGCTTTGGTGAAATACAGAGCACAACAACCAGTTATGATTGTGGAGCTGCTTTTTTTACACCAGTGTCATGAAAATCTGCCTCGTTTCCTGAACTGCAGCTGAACTTCAGCTCTTGTGCATTCCCCACTTCTTCAGGATGTGAGGCTGACCCGAAAGCACACAGCCCAGGACGGAACAACAACAACAAAGAGAAACAGACTGGAGCAATTGTTTCTCCCAACTCGTGTATACTGTATCAAACAGAATGTGGAATTAAGAGACAAGGCCAAAAATAAAACGAGCAAGCAATCGATATTCAAAGAATTTGCCACTCGGTAATTTTGTTGTAAACCGTTGTCCACAGATATGTGTCTGTGGAATTTATTTTCTAATAGTAGGTCAGAGGATCCGCGACTTAAGTTTATTAAGGTGGGTGGTGGGCGAGGGGGTGGGTGAGAGAGAGAGAGAATGCGAGGAGGGTTGAAAGGAGGTGGAGATGTGGTTACTTTGCTCATTTTACCCTCTTTACAACCTCACAAGCTTTGGACACACAACAAAGCACAGTCGCAGCACAGCACATGAACTTCTTTACTTAAAACAACAAAGAACTTCTTTACTTAAAACAACAAAGAACAAAAGCTTTTTTGATGCTGGCTGGCGCTGTGGAGTGCTGGTTCTACCCAGAGCCCTGGAGACTCCAATGGCCTTTCCAAAGAGTCCTGGTGAACTTTGTTACGGCCAGCAAAGGGGAGATATTTTGGGGAGGGCGGTTTGATTACTGCCCCCATTCTCAGATGTTCATCGAGGGTTCTCAACGCTTGCTCACAGCACAGCAGCGGTTCGCTCCTTCCCCACTACTCTTGATGTTTTACGTATATCAAGGGTTTGTGTTAGCAGCAATAAAACATCTAGTTGTTTTTCCCACTCTATCATGACCACCACTGAGCGAAAACGTCTGCACTCAAAATGCCTCTCAGATCTCCAGTGGCAACATTTGCTTTCTTTCCAAGACACCCAGAAATGACTAAAAGACCCCTTGCCTTCAAACGAGATAGCGTGGCTACTGTGGAAGGATGAGATCAGATGGATCGAAGAGAACTTCTTCTGTCTTATGAACTCATGAACTCATACCAGATACGAGAAAGAAAAGGTGATGAGACGCCAATGATCTTTCAAGTATGCTTTTGGCCCTCGCTCTTCTCACGTTGGAATAGGTCACAAGAGCACTTTCAGCAGTTTACAGATGCATCTGTCCAGCAGTGTTCCTTCTTCTACTAATCATTAAAGATATTGTCACCGGTAAAACGTAAAAAATCGGAAGACTTGCCTCTTCGACTGGTCATCTTACGCCACATGCCTAATAATAATCCCTCAAAAAAACACGAATAAAATTGATCATTTCAATCATGTTTGTGGGACACTGCTGTGTGCGATTAGCTGCCGTGTTTCACCCACAAGTATACCGTCAATTCACTTTACAGGATATTCTGTGAAGCGCTTTGAGACGTCTAGAAGACGTGAAAAGCACTATATCAAATGCAAGAATTATTATTATTATTATTATCTTTCCCTCCCTCAGCTCCCAAACCCACCTTGGGCGCCTAGCCTGCAGTGACAAGCACTTTGAAACATCTATGGGGCGTGCAAAGTGTTGTACAAATTGTAAATTTGTGTTGTATTGAAAAATGGCACCTCCTTAAAATAACAACCATTTCTATTTATTTGTATAGTGCCTTTCATGTCAGGAGGATGTCCCAAAGCGCTTACCGACCCAAACAGGAAAAAATTTGTAAAACAAAATAAAGACACCAAAAACTGAACAACAGCATGGGAAAGCAAGAATACTGGCTGACAAACTCAACCAAACTGAAGGAACGAAAGTCATAGAATCATAGAATCTTATGGCACAAAAGGAGGCCATTCGGCCCATCGAGTCTGTGCCGGCTCTTTAAAAAGAGCAATTTAATCCCACTCCCCAGCTTTCTCCCCATAACCTCGCAAACCCATCCTCCCCAAATAAATGTCTACCTTTCCGTAAAGAGAGGACCGTAAAGGACCGTAAAACTCAGGGCAATGTCACGCCAGTTCCTTGTGGACAGACATCAAAAAGCACAAAATGGCCTGATCTCTGAGATACAGTAGAAGTCCGTTTATCCAGCACCCTCGGGACCTGGCTAGTGCCTGTTAAAGCGCCTGCCGGATATTTGGAATAAAATCCAAAACAAAAAAAAATATTATTATTTTTTTAATTTTAAAAAAACATAGCATATTAATAATAGCTTAAATAATCATTTATATGATATAATATATAAATAATAATTATAATCATTTTACACACAACGACCAGGCAGTTCAGAGGGATCTTTAAGCTAGTGCAAAAGTTACACGTCTGAATGGCACTGTTCTCATTGGGGGCAGAAGAGAGGAAAGCTTGTGTTATTGAGAAAGCAGAGAGTGAGCGGCAGCCGCTCAGTTAACTTTCTTTCCAAAAAGCCTTGCGATGCAAACGAGCATTGCAGGGATGAGTCTTTTTTTATTAAAATAAAAGCCAATGAATTGATTTGCAAGCTTTGCTCAGGGTGGGTGTGTGTTTTGCTGTTTTGTGGCTAAATTAAATCTAAATTAATCAACTCACCCTCTGCCTCTCTCAAAGAGTACACTCCGGAGAGTGCATTGCTTTACAATACAGGCAACATTCAGAGCTAGCGCCACCATCAGGCACCTAGTAGCAGCATTCCAAAATACTGACGCAACACAAAACACCCAAAAAAGAATTTTTTCTAGATAAATTCCGGTTTATCGAATGCGGACCTTTGTTTGGCGGTGCCGGTTATACGGAAGTTATGGTTGATCGGGTCACGGATAAACAGGCTTCTACTGTACTAGGTTCCACACTGGAGGCATGAATACGGTATCATGGATCTAATGCATATCCCTAACTCTCCTTGTGCACTAAATAGCAACAACTTGCATTTATATAACTCCCCTCAAGTAGGGTAACTAACGTCCCAGAGCCCTTGATAGTGGCGGAACATGATGCAGAGCGGGGGAGAGGGGAGGTGATCATAAGTACGGTCAAAGGCCTCAAAAATGTCTTCATGCGCCATGTCAAGATGGGGAAGAAACGGGCAAAATGGAGGGATAGAAGAAGGATGTTCCAGAGTTTGGGGGCGCAGTGGCCAAACGGTGGAAAATCAGTGCTGTAATTTTCACTGAGAGATGATACTTCATTGTAACCAGTCTTGCAGTTGGATGATTTGTGATTTGATAGATTGGATTTTTTGGGGGGGCCCTTAGTAAATACATTTTTACTATATCCCAGTTCATTATATGTGGATTCCCTCTACCCTGCAATCAAACAAAGTAGGGAACTCGGTTAAGATTTGCTTCCGTCAGGAATTTCTTCAATAGAAAGTCAGACCATATGTAGATTTGGCTATGCATCCTGGCGACAGAACTTTTTTAGACGAGTGCTTAAAAGGTGTAAGTAAATTAAATGCACATTAACGTAATAGGGCCTCATAAAAACTTCACAAGGCTGAAAAGAACAAATAGCTATAAATATCGCAAATATGAAGCTTTGCGGCTTGCTGAAGAATTCAAACCTATAAGCTTTGAACCTTCAGTGGAGTTCTAACTGAATTCACAAAAGCTTTCATCTGTTGCCTTTCTTTTTAAAAAAATAAAAGCTCTTTAATGTGGTGAAATCATGCGCCATACGTATTGCTGCAGAATCACGTCACTGTACATCTTCAGTGTAAGGATGATTTGCATTTCCTGTATTGCTTCGACTTTAACTACCATTAAGCACCACGTACAAAAGCAACCACTGCCAAGTAACACACCAGGCTGACTAAAAACAGATGAAAAATTCTATTAAAAGGTCAACCTGCAAGCAATAAAGGAGCCGGATATTCTACTCACTACAGATTTGTTTGTCAGCTTGGGAGGACAGTTTTACCTGGAATCAAGAGGAATTTAAGAAGTCGGTAACCATTTTAACTCTTCGAGTGCCAAACCCAGTTTGAAAAGGAATGAAAAGAAAAGTTGTTCCTCCCACGCAATCACTAAACGTGTGTTTCAAGCTTGTTACAATGGGAGGATCAAGATGATCATTCCGTCTGCACAGAGTAGCAACAGCCTCTTGAACTCAGTGACCAATATCTCTGAAATGCCTTTTTGCAATCCAACCTGGAGCTGAATCCAGTGATAGCCCTCAGACTGCTGCTACTGGGTCAATAGAGACTCCAGTTTCGCTTGCTTTCACTTCACACTCTTTAATGATGGCATGAACAGCAATACTGTAAGGCAACTAATCAAATGTCACTTTGGTTATCACTGCAGTATTAATCACGAACTGCAAAACAAATTAAACCCAAATTTTATTCTAACACATTTAACCAATTTCATTCTGTTCACGATTCTGCTCCCAAACCCTCCCACCACCCCCACCCAAATCCTCCCCCAAACTCCCCCCCCAACGAACCCCTCCCCCCCATCCTCACCCTCCCCATTTCATATTACTATTATTCTATTTTTTTTCCCTCCAACCCTTTTTGAAAGTAACATGGGGTCAATTTCAACCAGAAACATACAATCAGTCCATTTCACCTACCAAGCTCATTTCACAAGGATTCCTTCATAGTATCTGCTGCTGCATCCAATAACTCCAAATGTTTTTTTTTAGTTGACAAGAATTTCTATCATCCTTAACCTTCACACCTGCTATTTACCTTCTCTCCACTTCTTCCCCACTTTTTCCAATCACTAACCTAGACTCAGTCCAATATTGATGTATTTTTACAGGACAACAATGAGAAGCACAGTATCTAGCTAAGTAAGCCCATATTGTGTGGAGCCTCAGTGTCTCGTTCAACTTCTAATTTTTCTTCATCCAGGCTCTCACTCTGTCAGCTTTACTTCACCTCCACAACGTCACTCGTCTCCAACACTCTATCTTGCCAACCTGCCGAGACCCTTATTCACTTCTTTATCAAATCCAAGATAGATGATTACAATGCCCTGCTTGTTGGACTCGCCAGCCTCCACCCCACCCAGCTCCTTGTCCTCACTTTCAAACCCCTCCATTGCCTCAACCATCCCGCCTTTGCAACCTATTAGAATCCTAATGCCCCCAAGTGCTGGGCTTGTTTCCTTACTCCACACGCCTCGTTTTAGCTAGCTGTAAGTAGGAACCCAGTTATTGGTCGATTGACAGATCACTTTTCCGTGGGTAATAATTCCTTTTCAAATAAGTTTAGTCCATGACTGTTTGTGAGACGCCGCTGTGCGCAATCAGCTGCTACGTTTTGCCCACAACCTAAACAGTTAATTCAGTGTAATTAATCTTTACAATATATTCTGTGAAGCACTATGAGATGTCTCGAAGACTTGATAAGGCGCTATATCAAATACAAGGATTATTATTATAAATTGATATGGAATGGAAACCGTCCACTCATCCCCAAATAGTCCAGACTGGTGTTTACACTCCACATAAAGTCACATTTATACCATTCATGACCTCTACACCTCTATTCCCTTCTCCCTCAGTCCCCAACTAGTTTCCAGTGAGTGTTTTGTGGCAGAGCACCTTCAAGATATGTGTGTATTCACACAAACTACATTTTCCATTGAAGTCAGCATGCGGAATAAAGGTAGCTTCCGTTTTCATACAAGGTGTGTGTGGTTATTGAGGGGACTGACCGTTTTCCACCACAATAAGATTCAATCAGGGAATGAACAAAATCACCTCAGGACACACACATATACACACACACACACACACACACACTGCTGCTGTAACTGCTGTGGAAACATAGAGATGATTAAATCATTATGGGAAGCGCTTTGAGATGTTTCAATGTGATAAGGCACTGTGTCAAATGCAAATATTTAGTTTATTATGATGCTGGAAATTCTGAGGTGGTTTTGGACATCTAGGTAATGTGGGGGCTCTGACCTGCATCTGAAGCACTGTGCACCATCATCTGTACATCCTAGGTAAGCGGTATCTCCTAACCGGGTTTTCACTCAAAATTTCCATTAAATTTACACATCACAAGAAGAAAAAAATCTGTCATAAATATATCTTCAAATGCCGATCGTGATTTCAAAGGAAACAGGTAGTTTGCAAAAATTCCCCCTCAATTAATCATACCTTCCGAATTCTCTTCTTAGCAATAAAACAAACAAATACAAGCAGTGTATGCAAAACAGCCCCGAGACTGTCCCCAGGAAACCCACTCCCACTCCCCACCTTTCACAACTCCACCCAACTCGTCATCTTAAATCATTTCAGAAGCCACCGAGTCTTGTGACTGTGTAAGAAGCACAATACTAGAACTGTGATTGCATGGACACCTTATCAATGTGCCCGAGATGAATCCAATTGCAGTTTCACTCTGCAAGATGTTAAACAAGCCGATCTGCAAGCACATGGGGCAAAGCTATTTTATGACAGGAAATCATTATTAAACCTGGTGGTTTTCTGATAATTCTG
This sequence comes from Hydrolagus colliei, assembly GCA_035084275.1. Classification (NCBI taxonomy): domain Eukaryota; kingdom Metazoa; phylum Chordata; class Chondrichthyes; order Chimaeriformes; family Chimaeridae; genus Hydrolagus; species Hydrolagus colliei. Next base: position 15,361,214 of record CM068747.1, on the reverse strand, counting down.
TTGTGGAAATTTGTCCGTAATTTTTTGCAAAGGTTTGTGCCATGTGTTCTTAGTCAAGCTGCACTCGGCTGCAAATCTGTTCCCAAAGCTGAGGTGAAGGGCACCCTACCTGTGCCTCTCAAAATGACTCCAAGCAGCAAAGGTCGCTGGAGGGGAGGGGCGGACATGGATAATGTAGCTCAATGTATAAAGAAGTTACTAAACTGAATTAGTAACTCTTTGAAATATCTCAAAGAGCTTCACAGGATTTACTGTGGAGACCTGTATTGGTTTTGAGCACTCATCTCACAAGGGAGAGAACCTGGGTTCAATTCACAGGCAGGGCAAAACCTGAGGCAAGTTTCCTTACTCCCACACGCTTCTGTTTACTTAGCATTAAGTAGGAACCTAATTGTTAGTAGATTGGCAGATCGCTTTGCTAGATGTAATAATCCATCCAGGAAAAAATAATAAAAATAATTTGATCACTTAAACCATGACTGTTTGTGAGACACTGCAAGCAACTGACTCCCACGTTTTGCCAATAAAATACAGTCAATCCACTTTTGCGATATTTTCTGTGAAGCACATTGAGACGTCTCAACAAAATAAGGCGCTATATCAAATGTAAGAATTATTACACTATTCTTACTGTAAATTGGAGTGACTCTGTCTTCTAGAGGAATGAGACAGATAATTTGAGCACCGCAATGGCCCATGAACAGCCATGAATTAAGTGCCCAATTTTATCTTGGGGTTGTCGGCCAGGACAATGGGAGAAATGCCCTTCTCTTTTCGAGTAGTGCCATGGAATCTTTAATGTCCATCTGAACAGGTGTATGCCACCCTTGGTTCAATGTTGCATCTGAAGGACAGTTCCTCTGACAATGCAGGACATTAAATGCAAGTGTCATCTGGAGACTAGGAACTTAAGGTCCTGCTGCTTGAACTCACAACCTTCTGAGTCAGAGGAGAGAGTGCTACTAATTGAGCCAGGCTGACACCTATACACAGCCCATTAATGTGGTCTCAATTTCTACTTAATACCACTTCACATTCAAATTTTGCCTTCAAATGCACTCATTCTACACTCAACAGCAATTTCCCCCTGTGAAGTGCTTCAAGAAGTCTCAATGCATTATCAAACACAAGGAATGTTCTTAGCATCTGACGTAAACACGGGATGAGACTGATTCAATTCCGCCCTGCTCTGGGTAAGAGATCAGTGCTTCAAGTGCAGGTATTTTCCCTCCTGTCTACCCGTGTGCTGCTGCCACATCATTTGAGAAAGTTTCACAACCTGCAATTCAACCGAAAACTGCTTAAGTAATTAATTTTGTATTGAAACGCCATTGTTTTTCTAAAAAAATACATATATATATATATATTTGTCGCCGTTTGTAATATCTCATGCATGATTGCCTTAGTGAAGAAGTCAACGGGGGAGGGGATGAGGAGGAGGAGGAAAAAGCAAGTGACACTGTTGAATGTGGGTGGATTTGGGGGAACTGTATTACCTGCTACAGACATTCTTTGAAAGACATTCAGCCTCCACAATTAGAACACTGGTGCAATCCTACACGGGAAAATTCCTCCTAGCAACTGTTCCTGCAGATGCGAACCACGCATACACCCAGAAGGTCCCTAACTTAACAACTTTATAATAAACTTAATAATAACTTTATAATACTCCTGTGCTGTTCTCAACAGGGCAGTTATAGTTGGTTTGCTACAATTGGAGTCAGTGGACCCAGGCTTGGGTAGTGGTTAAAGAAAAATAAAATTTACATTTCGTCTCGCGCCTTATGTAGTCGAGAGGTTTCAAAGGGCGTCAAATACTATAAAATATATATACTGTACTATGAAGTGGATTGACTGTGCATTTTGTGGGTGGAACAAATTTGGCAAATTTTCTCAAAAGCTTTATAAAATCAAGCTTTTGCATGTTATATTAACACACAGTCACTACACTTTACAGTGAATCCCAGGAAGCACGGTGGGACCCCCCCCCCCCCCCCCCCCCCGACGTGAAAGGAGCTTTATTCTGCATGCCTTAAGGCTTACCTCTTCAACCACATTTTTAGTCAACTTTCCCTCTCAGCCTCTCTCTCCCCCAGCTCAAGTTCCCAGACAGCTGTCTGAAGCACTTTGAGACGTCCCCCTGACATGAAAGGCACTACATAAATGTAAATTGTATTGTATTGTATATCAAATGCAAGTATTATTATTGTTATTATTATCCCCACCGCGATGGCTGTCCAGTCATTCCTTCCGTCTCCATTTGACAAGGTAGGGGGGAAAGAAAGCTTCATGAATTACAATATTATAATGGTAGGTTACCATTATAGCAGGATTAGATGACTTGATCAGATCAGAGGGTTTTACTGGAAACACACTGCATTTTATATAACACTCGTGGAAATAGTATTTGGCACATTTAATGCTGTAACATAACTGAAAAGCTCCAGCTTAAAAATTAAAAGGGACTTGAGGGAGAGGGAAGTCTGTGAGGGGATACTGGTTATAAGGCATAGATTCCCATCTATGCAGATCCAATACAAAATTACATTTATATAGCACCTTTTACATTGGCACTAGACAACAACAGCAAATTACATATACATAGCACCTTTCATGTCAGGAGGACGTCCTGAAGCGCTGGACAGTCAGGGATTTGGACCTGACCGAAGGCAGGTGGTGGTTGGAATGGACTTGAGACATGCCTTGAAGGAGGCAATGGAGGGAGCGAGCGAGGCGAGGGGACTGTGGGATAGTTGCAGGGGGATCTATTGAGTGACAGAGGTGCTATGTTTAAACAATGCAAAGGCCTGCTCTGTGATGCACAGTGAGTCACGCATCAGCTGCAGCAACCAATACATGTAGTGAAACATATCAATCTCTCCAAAGGCCGTCAACACAAATTGTCTGAATGTGCCCACCACACCACCCCCACCCCCATGGTCACACTGGAAATGTGTAGTCAGAGCCAAGCAGCAGATCATTATCCCACTGTACAAGGTAACCAGCACCTCAGGCTCTGGTCCACTAATAAAATAAATTTCTTAAAGAAACTATTCATGAAGCTTTTGAACAGGCCACAATGTGAAAACATAACACCTGTAGTATAAAACAGACACAGCTAGCTGGATTACAGAAACACACCACAAATCCCCATCGTGTCGCTTCTATAAACATTTTACAGCACTGGAATCTGACTTTATAAATGAACAAAGTATGTGTGTCGGTGTGTAGTGTGCAATGTGAGTGTGTATGTATGGGAGGGATGTGGAGACACATCCTAAACATACACACTCACACAACACACAACACCTTAACTCGTCTTGGAAGCAGAAGGTCTCAATTTAACAACCCTCAGACATACAGTCTGTTAACGGTGAAATATCTTAAACGCTCGCAAGTTATTGCAAGTTATAGTGACTGTGGCAATTGTAATAATGTTTGGTGCTCAGCAAAGCCACGTGAACAGCCCAGAAGTGAATGGCCAATTTACCTGGAGGATTGTTGCCCAGGACATCAGGAAGCCAGGCTGTCAGAGATAGTGAATGTGACTGCACGGCATAGTGCCTACTTTTAACCAGGCCACTGCAAGAAGCTGGTGAATTGGGAGCAAGGAGCAGTTCGTCAATGGGAGGGAGTGGAAACGGAATGGCGAGCTAATTCATGGCACTCTTGCATGTGTGTGTCTCAATGATCAGTTAAATCAACATTTCCACGATTTGGGAATAGATTGCCTCTGCCTTCGGGCAATCTGTGTGGCCAGGGTAGGGCAGAAAGAGTGAACACAAGCAATGTTTGAATTCCCACAACCACCTTTCTGATGTTTGATGTCGACAAGAAGGGTAATGGACAGAAAATAAACTCACATGATGCAAACACATCACCTCCCTCTAATTTCCTTGATAGCTTTTAAAATCTATTTTAAAAAAGAGACATTTCTGTTGTAACAACTGTGAAAAATGTTTTATTTTCTGATCCTACTGTAATCCCGACTGGTACTAAATAAAATTAAATAATCTTCCTGAAGCTCAGAACAATTTCTATATGCATAGAACTCCCAGAACAAACTTAACAAATGAAAAGGGATTCAGGCACTGCATTAAAATAAACGGAAAAAAAAGCCCTCTAACTCCTCAGAGAGCCACATCTGGATAACGTAAACTTAAATTAGCTCCAGGTGCAGGTTAATAAGAAGTGCCTGGAAAGGAGTAGTCTAAAATGAAATTTAAAGAGCAAATGTCACCATCAATATCGGATTTATAAATGAATTAGTTAAATGTGGAGAACAATAGCACCTACAAGTGATTACAGCCTTGAAGTTGCATTTCCTTGTCTGAGAAAAATATACACTGCGGAGTTCAAGGATCAGACGTGCCCGTCTTTCAGTGGGTCTCTGTTAAACACTGGGCGGCCAGTGCTTGTCATGCTATTGATATGTGATGACAACACAGGGATTACACCTCCAATGAATATGTCACAATTGATAATTAGGGAATCGGCGGATATAAGGGAAGGGAGTAGGAGGGATGGAGGGGGGTCGGCTCTGTGGAATATAAACACCGACATGGACTAGTTGTGCTGAATGGTCTGTATCCATGCCCCATCGCTATACGTAACTCTGTGCAAATAATCCATTGCCAGAAAATAAGACTAATAATTGTAGTAATCCTTGCATTTGATACAGCGCCTCACCTCGTCATCGAGACGTCTCAAAGCGCTTCACAGAACATACCGTAAAGGGAAGTGACAGTACATTTTATGGACAAAACGCAGAAAGCCTCGTCCCTACGCGCAGACTCTCAGTCCTGTAAAGTCTTCTTTCTCAACAAAAAAATCTAAACATTGAACGCTGATTACATCATCAGGGGAACTAACTTGTAGGAATGACTTAGCCCTACAGCATGTGGAGGCTAAATTAACATCAGTGGAGATTTAGTCATTAACCCAGGGGTCTTCAGTGATCTTGTCATTTCCACTGCATATATTAATTCAGGCCCCTGACAAGGTCAGCCTCAATAAACTTCCAAGCCAGATCCCCTATGATGTCATTGGCACTTACTATATTAAAACACATTGATAAAAAGCCACAGAAATGGGCTCAGTCAGCCTGACAGGATGTTCAATGCAATCACAATTCCTTGTAACCGGTCGATGACGCTTTCTCCAGTTTCTAAATCAAACGGCACATTGCAAAGGAACAGCTTTCATCGCATTTTAATACTCATTCCATGATGGAAAGATTCAAATCAACAGAGCGGGTGTTGGAGAATGCGACAGTGTGACACAACATTTGGCATAATATTGACACACAAAATTGAGTCAATAAAAGCCTTAAAATTGTGTAGGGATTTCCCCAGCTAAATAACAACCACTTACAAAGCAATCAAGTTATGGGGAGAGGGAGCTTTGACTTTTCTCCCCAGCACCACTTGGCCCTTCCCTATGCTCTCTTACCTGTAATCATCATTGGGAGGTACCGTCTGCATGAAGTGAAGTGCAGCAGTGCGTGCTCTCCAATGCCATTTTTTCGCTGCCAAGGTAAAGACAGAACATCCCTCAATCTCCTCTTGAAGTAGGTCAAGCAGCTGTTTGTGGGAACCTCCGTAGAAGGCTTCAATCATCAAGACACTCATAGTTGCACTCATCCACTCATGCCACAAGTACCTAGGAGTGAAATAAAACTCAGAATAAGTTTGCTTTTTCATTGTTTGCGGCAGGAAACAGTTTGTTTTGGACAAGTCAGTATAGAAAACAAAATAGCATTTTTTTTTGTGGAAGGAACAAAATGAAAGCAAAGCTACATTTAAAAAAACAATCCCAAACAGTATGACGCATAAGAAAGTTAGGTGTTAATGCATCAAAACATTGGAAAGCATTCTTTTACTTGTCTGCTGCTTGGGGAGTATGTTAGAATGTGGTACAAGCTGACGTTATTAGAGAATGCAGTTAACATAAAAGCGGAAAGAGACCGTTAAATCGAAATGCCCGTCCGCCTCTTGAGATGGGCATTAAAGTTCCACGGCTCGACTCAAAAACAGAAGTGAGTTTCTCCCAGAGTCCTGGACACTAATCCCCCACATTCCCCACCCCAGCTCCCACTGAACAAATTGGTCATTCACTTCATGGCAGTTTGTGGGACATTGTTGTGCACAAATTGTCTACTGCATTCACCAAACAATTACCAGTCACTATAGTTACTGTAGGAGTCCCGCAGATTTTTATTTGAGCACTCGGCTCACAAGTGAAAGAACCTAGGTTTGATTGCTGGTAGGGCGAAACCTTAGGCAATTTTCCATAAACCACACGCTTCTGTTTACCTAGCAGTAAGTAGGAACCCAGTTGTTAGTTGATTGATGGATCGCTTTGGGGGGGGTAATAATCCCTCCCAAAACAAACAAATAAATAATAATAAATACTGTACTGTAATTTGGTCACTCAATCAACAACTATTTGTGGGCCACTGCTGTTGGTAGATAGCTGCCACATTTCCCCCACAAAATATACAGTCAATTTCCTTTGCAGTGAAGGACTTGGAGACATCTCAAAGACTTGATAAGGTGCTATATAAAGGCAGGATTATTATTGTTTTAATGTACAGCTATTCACAACAACCCTGTCCTCTACCGAGCCTTTATCTAACATTGTCAATCGGGTTAACATTTTCTCATTCTTCTAAATACAGGATTCAGGAAAAATAAATTTGCCCACAAAATGACATAGGTGAGGAAACATTTTGACTTGCATCACTGAGTGCTCGCGGAGTTCCCAAGCGCATTTGACCGATCCATGCACTGGAGTGCTGCCAGGCAATTCAAGATGATTTAATGGTCTTCAGTCACAATTTACAGCTGGAAATTCACACTAAAACCTGCATTTTGTAATCGCAGCCCGGGACTAGCTAAAAGCTGGCTGTTGAGGACAGGTGTCTGCTTAATCCGAATTCAAATCCCTTTACAAATCGGTACAGTTGGGACTAAGAAACAAAAACAACTGGTCAAACAGGTGCACCCTTGAAGCTGATGACTATTGGCGTCACTATGGGAAACCCTGACCGAAACATTAAGACAATATAATGTTTATAATAATGCTCTCGTTGTGCCCTGAATATTTGAGCCAACTGGCCTTTGCACTGACAACTTTCCTCCTTCACGAGGTTTTACGTCGAAGCATATACCATTTTGACAAATATACTTTAAGATGGTTATTTCGCTGTAAAAGTGATTGATACTCTACACGGCACAATAATGCTATGGTTCATTTCCTTAAATGCAATAGTTCCAGCGTAATGCCTTATTAGATTACTGTCCTATCTCACCTCATAAAAAACAATAATGAACTTCCAGGTGTGTTTGACGATAAGCAAATGCACCTAAAATTTACTTTAGGCATTTGAATTCCCTTGATGTACTATATAAATTAACCGTGCTACATTATTTAAGATACCATATTAGTACCCAAGTTGGCTCACAGTACAACGGATGAATTTCATAATTTAGTTAAAGGTTGTGTAATTATAAACATCACTCACCATCATTTTTATAGGACTCCAAACGTTTATTTTGCTGCCCTGCAATTGCATTTCAAAAAGAATCAACAGGAAACTCTTTGCGAAGGCCGTTATTAAAAAAAAAAGAGAGGCAATCAATCTGATAGTGACCCATCCTGAAATGCGATGGGTGAAATTAGAAAAAGATACCATCTTTTTAATAATAATCATCCCTTAACTTCATTGTTACTCTGCTAACAGCAATCTAAAGTGCACAGTAAATGATAGATTTTAAGGGGAGCCCATCTCTCATCCTACCTACGCACCAAATAAAAGACATCCCTATTACATTTGCAGACTTGTTTATTTATCCAGTACTTGTTTCTTTGTAAAAAAAAATCCATTTGAATTCCGACACTGTATGAGTTGTTTTGGATGAACAAGATTAATAGGTGACTAATCCAATGCTAGGTTTTTTTTAATTCAGTCTGGTTGACAAGGATTCTCTACCAACAAGATAAAATAAACATTTTCTGCAGGATAAAATAGGATGCCTTTGAAATACAGCCCACAGAACCGAAAATATAACTTCTATTTATAACTTCTAGAAACCTCCTCTGAGATTAAACAATATTAAGAGCAATTCAGATTTGGATAAGTGTGTTTTGTGACTATGTTACCATCACTGCTTGCACGTAACCAGGTAATACTCTCAATAAGCCCCACAGGCAAAGGTAAGAGAGAAGGGGGCTAAAAGAGCTTTGATTTGAGTCTTTTTAAATCTTAACAGATAACAACACAAGGCAGTGTCTCAGAGCACTTAAACTCTGAGCCTGACATCGAGGGGAGGGAGTTGACCATAAGAACGGTCGAAGAGGAAGGTCCTCCGAAAAGAGAAGGAGAGGGCAAGGCAGAGCGACTGGAGGAGAGAGTTCCAATTAGATTGGGTTTAATAAAATAACGTGTATCATGAGAAATCAATTACAGTGCAGCTCTTCATATTTATAAGACATGGGTTCATGTGATACCACTCCGCTCAAAACCACTTTCTTCTCAGTCGCAATTCTCTGAAGAAGCATCATTTACCGCTGCCCCAGGCTGGAATTTCATAAAACAAAAAGCACATGATTTTGCATACCTAAAGATTTACATAGTAAAGAAAGGTCCCAGTGTTGTAACAAGAGTGCCGATGCAGAGACTCTTGTCCTCCGATTGTGAAACAAGTGCTGTACTCCACTCCTGCCCATCCAATAGGGATCTTAGCTACAAATCAATCTAATATATTCCTTTGGTGAATCCCCGTTTCATGAGAAACATGGGCCAGGAATTACAAGGCACTATTTACTTGAGTGAAAAGTTGACGCTTTTATGCGCCATTGATGTGCTTCCATTGTACTGTATTATCATCTGTAGCAACCTGAGTGGATTTTCATCATCATAATAATAATCCTTGCACTTGATATAGCTCTTTTCATGTCTTCTAGATGTCTCAAAGCATTTCACAAAATGTATTGTGAAGTGAATTGACTGTATATTTGTGGGCGAAACACGGCAGCCATTTGCGCACCGCAGTGTCCCACAATTGGTCGTGGATTGAAATGACCAATTTATTATTGAGCATTTTCCTGAAGGATTATTATCAGGCGTGTGGAGTAAAGAAACTTGCCTTGCCCACAGTTCTGCCCTGTCGGTAATCGAACCCTGGTCTCTCGCTTGTAAGGCGAGTGTTCTAACTACTGTACTGAGTTACAGGACTCCACAAGTCCTCCATCACTCCATCATTACTACTTTAATAATATAATAAATAATCCTTGCATTTGATATCACGTCTTTCAGACATCTCAAAGCGCTTCTACTAGCGGCTGCTAATGGTGTTGTTTTATCTCCCCACCAGCAATTATTAGTACTGTATTGTATTATTGGATATTGTTTACTGATTATGTAGCTTGACTACATGTAGTTCATCATAAGATTAGTTTGGTTGAAGACCATTTAGCCTATTTGATGTCAATCTTCTAGAATATACACTGTGCTTCCTCGCTTTCAGCTCAAACGCCCTTTCTTAAAATGCGTCCAGCGCCCTAGGCTCAACCAGCCTTCCTGGCAGCCTATTCCAGTCATTAATTACTATCTGGGTAATACCATAATTCCTCACAATCCTGATCCTCTGCCCTTTTGTTCTCCTTCCTGCCTTGGCGTAACTGAAAGTATTATTCTTGGTTTACTTTCTCATCGGCAACAATTGCCTTAAACGGTAAGCTCCCGGACACTGCAAAAAGCCAAGTCAAACAGTAGCCAACAGAGGCATGGGTTAGTCTCTGCAACCTCTGCACTGCACTGGGATAGGACCAATGTTTCATATAACATCAGTCTTTCTCAACAAACTTATTCATTGCCACTCCCAAACATGAACAGAAGAGACATCAAACTTGACTGTGCAAAACACAAAAATGGTATGTTGTGAACAAATCTTTTGAGTGCCATTAAAAAGAACAAAAAAAAACAAAGTTCCACAACACCACACCTCCATTTTGCATTTCACAAGAAGATTTCAAAACAGTCACCGACAGATCCACGTATATAATTGCTTGCTCCTTAATTGCTAACATAATTACGAAACTTAATTTTCTTGTGGAGATAAAAGATGTGATTGTTGAGCGGTATGATGTGCAAAGGGAACTATTCATTTGAAACATGAAGAACATCTTTCTAGAAGCCATGCAAGGTGGTTGAGATCTCCAGATATGAAAATAAAACCTGAAGAGATTACACTTAAAAAGTTATTGGTCAAGGCGTGCATGGTTTAGGAGGCTGGTAGACATATGTGGGTAACGATAAGATGTTCATTAACACTGCCACTGCTTTTCCTAGTGCAGAGAGACTTGATGTGAGTAAACAAGATGCACTGCAACTGAAATAGATTAAGAGGTAATAAAATTAAAACAACAGACAATAGAATACTTCAGTCACTGTCACAGCAATTAAAACAAGGACACAATCATGATTATTCTGCTTTTACAAAGACTCCTAATTATCTTTTTATTATCTACTTTAGTCTGCAGTCTTACAGATATAGTAATTCCTGCTAAGTCAATAATCTGTGAAGAATTGCCATTTAAATATTAACATTTCAATTTCAAAAGATTTACTAAACTGTTAAAACAAATCATGGTGCAAAACATTGTGATGAGCTGGGTGGTGAGGGGACCTGTTTATTGCAGTTAGGGGAAATATGAAGATCGGTGATGGTACACATTGGTTAATTATTCTTTGAAAATCTTCCATTACATCTTGAAGTTGTGATAATCCAGGTACACAATTAAAGGCTCCAGGATTCTAATTGTTTGGCTGATAGAGACACTAGACTCCTGTCACAATAAACGTCTATTCCAAAGGATCGCAGTGGTCCGTCAAAACGATGCATGCCTCCAGACCCCAAACTTGCGAGCAGCTTTCTTTAATATTCAGTACATTTAGAGCACTGCAGCAGATTGCATAATCAGCCATAAAACATGCTTCGTATGGGGGGGGGAAGAACCCTATTTGTTATCTGTTGCACAAAACTAACCAAGTAACACTCCCAGTTGTACTGGAAGGTAGAAAGTAGTACAATCTACACTGCAGCTCTGTGTCACGTTCAGCTTAAACAACAGGCCTCTGGGTGTTTCAAACAGCAAGTTAAAGAAAGTTGGCTGATAAGACTAATGTAACTAATATTTAACTCGCTCTGTTGAGAATAGTTTCATGTTGACTGTAAGTAATCAGTAAATGCTCAATGAGTTCATAGATGCAAATTTTTTTTTTCCTTTTCCCACCTTAGCTAAACGGAACCATTTTCTAAGTGTACGTGCTTGCAATTTCCTGTTGTTCTGTGCACCTGTCATTCCCTCAGTCTTATTGAATGTAGACTATGACCTTTATATTTTTCTACTCGTCCAAACTCTACGGTTGAACATCAGGGTGAAGGTGACGGAATTTCAGGGGATTTTGTTCAGGTGCAGAGGATTTGACTGCAGATCAAGAGGCCAAGACTGCAGATCAAGAGCCATCCCCACCATTAATTGAGGCCCTCCCATGAAACGGACACCCCCACTTTACCTGACAATCCTGAGCTCCTTCAGGGAGCCAGTCTGCAAGTTAAAGATTTAAGAAGTCCTCTGCTTCAAACATAGTTGACTCCCCACTCTCCTCCCCTGCACCCTGAGTCACAAGGTTACAATTGGTTTTCTCTTGGGAAGTTCACTAAACATCCGCCTCCTATTCCTATGAAACACTGGGAGACAGGAGTGCTTCCACAGGGATGGAGGGAGGTTGGATGTGTTCCAGTGTATGTGTGTGGGGGAGAGGGTGGGGAACGCAAGGCATGTTCCTATGGAGAGGTAAGCATGTTCTTTTGATGCAGCAAGAATGGCCAATTAGGTAAAGAGTGTGACACTGGCCGGGACAGCCATTGTATGAAATGCCACTGCTCACATTTTGTCAGCATTCGGTGACTTTGCAAAGTTTATCAAATACTGTAATTAAATAGACATCAGTGAGTGGGAGAAATGTGCCATAACCCCCATCCCTCCACCTCCATACTCGCAAAATACATAAATCTGACACTCCAACAAACACACATGTTGCGTAATAATAATAATCCTTACATTTGGTATAGCGCCTTATCACGTCCTCAAGATGTCTTAAAGTGTCATTATTATTATAGGTATCACGGTTACAGAGAACTAGTCAGCTCGACACTTGCCACAATAAAATATACACTTTAAAAAAAGCAACAACATCTCCTGTTCTGCATCACTCACTAGTGAGTCCTGACAGAAATAATGCACTAAAAATGGAATACAAATGTCAAAGGAAGTAATTCTGAAAGAACGAATGAATCAATCGATTTTTTAAAACCATAGCAAGAACCTTTGAATTGCAATAATGGACTTGTCCCCTCTTCCCTGATGCGTAAGCGGTTGCTGTTACGTTTCCAAAACAAATCTTGACATGGCTGTACCTTCCTCACCTCACCAGTCCCTGAATATATCACAAATCTAGCAAGCAACTTTCATTTTTGTTTGAAAAGGAGATGGCATGTGATCGGCAAAGATCATCTGATGCAAACAAAAATAGTGTGGATCAACTGCCAGGAACGGAAACTTTATAAAAAGTGACAGAGGGATAATAAGTGCAGTGGAATCCACTGTAATTATCACACATTACATCTTGGAGGAATCAATATCAATGCTGTGATTGCTCATCACGGCACTGTAAAAATCCCTGCGACACACACGCAGAGCGAATATAACGAATACTAATCGCATGCCTCAGTGTAAAGGCTCCACTGCTGCTTCCCCTGGATTCTTTGTGAGGTTCAGCTCCATCCGAAAAGCATGTTGCTCCACAGTTTGGCAAATCAGAAACCTTTTTTTAACATTAAAAATGTTTAATTAGTAAAAGCAATTGGTTCGTCTTTCCAGAACAGTGAGCACGGGACAGGATCTAATGGTGGCAATGAACAAGAAAGTGTGTCTGTACCTGTCGGTGAGTGGGGGGAGTTTCTTTCTTTTAAACAGTGCTAATTTTTGCGGCAACCATGCGAATCTTAAACTCAAGTCAAAAGCAGTCGTCGAACTTAACAGGTGTCTTCACGTGCACACATTTTCGCTATCACCGCATGTGCTTATTGTGTATCGGAAAGATCTGCTAACGTTAGTTTTTCTGTAGTGAGTGTAAGTCGATCGGGACAGTTCACAGTGGAGGGTACGGAGGGAGGAAACACACAAAGACGACTGATGGGGGAGGAAAAATTTAGCTGTTCTGTATGTATTTTAAAAAAAGAAGCTACAAAGCTTGTGAAATGTTTATCACTTCTTGGAAAGACTTGGATAGTTTACTCACACCAGATGACATACGAACGACACGTGGATATTTCTTATTTTGTTATATTAAACAAAACAAATCATTTCGTTACAGACCAGATCTTACCCTCCACCTAAACATCCTTAAAATCTTCATGGCTTTGAATCACACCTCAGTCATTTTTGAACTAAACACCTCTAGGAGATAGATGGCTAATCTTTTGTCACTCCAATAGATCATTTTCTAGTTTGATCATTAGTCATATCAATAGAGGCTTACTTTCAAATCTGTGAATTTTATCTGAGCAAGAAAAAAAAACGCCTTAGCTGCCAGGAGCCAAATTAGTAGCTGTTTTATTTCCGAAAAAAACAATCACCTGTTTGAGCAAGTTCCCACCCTGCAAGAGCTTTCATACTTCAATTGTGTCATGGGTAACATGGGTAATATTGTGTAGGTTGTGACCTCATGGTCACAGTGTGGGCAGGTGGTGTCCACAACACGTTTCAAAGGTTAGAGCTTCTTAGTTGGCTTCCGAGAATAACTTTGCTGTTTCACTCCTTGAGTTCACACAGTCAGAACCTTACAAGAAGCGAATCTGTTTATCACACACACATACCTCTGCTTAGATTGTAGCAACAAACAGTAATCTTCAGGAGAGGAAAAAGCTCACACTCACTTTTGTCCTTGAACCACGAGATATGAGCAACTATTGCAGGCAGCAATATTATTTTGAGACACTTGAACAAACTGAACATTTCAAACATACCAACCCTCCCATAAACTATACAATTGTACATAAGACAAAATATTAAAATGGTATACGTAGTTTAATTAGAAATCTATCAAGATACAATATTTATCAGAATTGGTTTGTTACTGATACAATATACTGTATATATGTTGAGAGAGAATAATTCATACATTTGATAGAACCCAGTAAACATCTCAAAGCATGTTAAGGGTAACTGCTTTTAAATGTAGTGACTGTGTGTAACCAATGCAGCTACTTTGCACACAGCAAGATCGAGAGAGAGAGAGAGAGAGAAAATTTATCTGGAGGATTGTTGGCAGTACACTAGGATTAAGGCCCTTTTCTATTCAAATGGGTCACGGAATCATAACATCCACATGAACTGGCAAACAGGTACTCAGTTTAACGAACCATTTGAAGAATGGCATGTCTCAGCCAAGGAGTTGAGAACTATTTAGTAACTTTTCTATAAAGTCAATATTAAAAACAGGATAGGGGATGATAATAAACCTTGACTGTAATTACATAATTGAAGCACCTCAAAGCGCTTCACAGAATATACTGTAAAGTGTAGTGACCACATTTTGTAAACTTTAACTCTTTCCTATAGGGGAATAAATTGTCCCCACTCAGTCGAGGCTTATATGAAGAATAGCCATTTGAGCTGGAACCCAGAAACCTGTATCGCTCGACCAGTCGCTGCCTTTGAGGGACAGATGCATCTACATTATTACAAACTGAAGCAATTTGTGATGTAAAGTGAAGGCAGTAGGGCGGGCGGAAAGATAAATATAGGGAAAGATTTTATTGGAAATCATTGGCGAAATGCAAAAGCAGTGAGTCGTGGGTTCTGGTATTGTGGATGGCTTGTGGACAGCTCAGTGCCTGGGCTGGTTTTATTTTTCATGTGTTCTTCAGCCGGTAGTTTTTTTTTTCCTCTTCGCACTCGTTAGGTTTCATTATGCACCGTGCGTTCCCTCAGTGAAGTTTTCTTGCAGCTGCGAGAGTCAATATTCTGTGACATTTCTGTCAATAGGTTCACGGTGTGACCAGTCACTGAACTTGCAGATCATCTACAAGTCGCTGAGAGGAAGTGGAAGTGCCATGGCTGGCAACCCCTATTCAAGGACAAGTCGGCTAGTTTTGGCAGTGCCCTAAAGAAATCTCAATCATACTCCCTGCCTTAGGAAATGCTTGCATTATTTTTTTTACTGCATTCCGTGATCCATTTTTTTCCCTTCTAAAATGGACAACTTGCCAACCGTACTCTTAAAATGTTTTTCTGTCATATTCTGTCATAGATGCACCCTCTTCTTAGTCGATTGGCGGATGACTTTCCGAGGGATAATAATCCCTCCAAAATAAAAATAATAATGTGGTCACTCAATCCATGACCGTTTGTTTGTGACACTGCTATGTACGATTGGCTCCCACTTTGTGCCCACAAAACACAGTCACTACACTAGAAGCATCAATGACATGCTAAGGCGCTATATCAAATGCAAGGATTATAATTATTGTATGTTTGCCAGTGTGGCTTAGTTGGTTGCACTCTCACCTCTAATTCGAAAGGTTGCAGGACTTGGAATGAAAAAAGTTTGAGATGACACTCCAATGCAGTGTTGGGGGTGTGCTGGAGTGTTGGAGATGCTGTCCTTTGCATGAGACATTAAAAATCTATTTAAAAGGCCTATTCAGGAAGACTTTAAAAATTGGAAAAGAGAGTTTTACCCAGGATTCCAGCTAACAATCTCACAAATATAATTGGCCATTCACTTCATGGCAGTTCGCAGGACATTGTGGGGCTGTCTGTAGAACATGTATGCGAGTTCGCTGCCACATTTGCCCACAAAACTGTCACTGCACTTTATAGTATATCCCGTACAGCATTTTGAGGCATCCTAGACCTGAAAGGCACTTTACTAAATGCATTATTATTTTTAAAATAGTAAGTACAATATGTCACCAATTTAAGGAATTAGGCTTCAAACGAGTCTGTGTTGGGAGGCCAAACCTCATTTGTTGGCTGTGGGTGGGCCTCGGGAATACCTCAGTCACTGAGGAGCCAAACCGCATTTGAGATATTTTCTCCATGATCTTCATGATCGTCCCACACATACTCTCCCAGGCGATGTTTTGGATGCCTTAGCAAAATGTTTGTGAACCCAAGCTTACATTTAAGGCCGTGGGGAAGGTCATGCTGCCAAGTGGAAAAGATGTTGGATTCTCTTGATTAGAAAGGAATTGGATCATACAATACACCATGCAGGGGCTTTTTGTTAATCCACATCTCAACAACAACAACAACAACAAATTACATTTGAAAAGCCTAAATCCTTTGTGAGACTCTGATGACTAATGAGGTCAGCACTGCACTTCATTGGCTTCTCAACCCACTGGTCCCCATCCTACAGTCCCTCTGCCTCGCCCCCTCTTTTGCCTCCTTCAAGACCTATCTTAAGACCCTCCACATCGACCGTATTGTCAGTCACTCTCTTACCTCTATCCTTCCCACCCTCCACTCCTCCTGATCCCAACCACCAGCTCAGGTGTGGATCTCTCACTATTCAGAGCACCTTGGTATGTCTTCTTGGCACTAAAGGTACCAATTGTAAATTGTTATTGTTGTCCTCCATGTCTACTGGTCACTTGTGAGCCAGATCTACAATACAAAATTACATTTGGATCAAGCTTTTCACATCAGGAAGACGTCCCAAGGTGTTGGATGTCCTACAGACTATCGTGTGCACAAGAGATCTATACCCAACTGGGTGGCACCCATTTGAACAACAAAATGTGGATACCGCTGGCACTTGGATCTTGCATTAGTCGTATTATCGTTGCCACTCAGGAAATTAGGGTTCAAAAACTAAGTCGTTGATTTCATTTATTTACTTATATTAAATTCCTCTCCCCTTGAAAATATAGAAAATAAATGAATGTATAGAAGTATATGTTTCGCCCACAAATATACAGTCAATTCACTTTACTGTATATTCTGTGAAACGCTTTGAGACGTCTAGCAGATGTGAAAAGCGCTATATCAAATGCAAGGATTATTATTATTATATTTTTTGTGGTCTGCCAGATAACAAAACAACAACAACTTCGATTTGTATAGTGCCAGACGGCGTCTCAGAGCGCTTCACAATAGTGGATCCTGGGATCGAGCCAGTAGCAGGGGTAGAAAGGTGACCAAAGGCACGGTCGAAGAGAAAGGTCTTCAGCTGGGACCTGAAACTGAGAAAGGAGGGGGCAAGATGAAGGTAGTGAGGAAGGGAATTCCAGAGCCTCGGGGCATAGTGGCTGAAGGCCCGGCCACCGAGGGTGGAACGGGGGATTCGGGGGACATGGAGGAGGCCATACCCAGTGGAGCGAAGGCAACGGGAGCTAGTTTGAGGAGAGAGGTCAGAGAGGTAGGGGGGTGCAGAGGATTGAAGGGATTTGAAAACAAGCGTGAGAATCTTGAAGTCGATCCTCTCGGGGATAGGGAGCCAGTGAAGTCTGGCAAGGACAGGGGTAATGGGGGAGCGAAGTTTGGTGCGGGTGAATATGCGGGCGGCAGAGTTTTGGATGAGTTGGATTTTATGGATTGTGGTGGAAGGGATACCGGCGAAGAGGGCATTTGAATAGTCCAGCCGTGAGGTGATGAAGGCGTGGACCAGCGTTTCAGCGGCTGTTGGGGTGAGGTATTGCCGGAGACGGGCAATCCATTGGAGGTGGAAGAAGGCGGTGCTGGTGAGGGACCAGATGTGGGGGAGGAAGGACAGTTGGGGGTCGAACCTGACGCCAAGGTTGCGCACAGATTCGGAGAGTTTCAGGGGGAGACCGGGAAGGTGGAGGAGGTGAGAGCCATGTGAATGGAGACGTTGACGAGAGCCAGAGTATACCCTCCGTCTTGTCAACATTCAGCTGCAAGAAATTTGCGCTCATCCAGTTCCTGATGTCTGACAGGCAAGCTGACAGAATAACAGGGGACTGGTGGGTCGCAAAGTGAAGTGGAGAAATAGAGTTGGATGTCATCCGCTTACATGTGGAAGTGTGTCCCACATCTGCGGATGACATCCCCAAGAGGGAGCGTATAGATGAGGAAGAGGAGAGGGCCAAGGATGGATCCCTGGGGTACCCCACAGGTAACTGGGTGAGAGCGGGAGGGAAAGCCGTTTGTGGAGATGTACTGCTGGCGGTTTGTGAAGTAGGACTTGAACCAGGCGAGTGCAGTCCCACTGAGGTGGATGACGGAGGACAGGAGGATGGTGTGGTCAACTGTGACAGATGTCTGTCACATGCGGAAACCATCATCACACTTAAATGTATCCAACCAACCTTAGAATTCCATACATCCCACCTACACATCGAAATTCCAGAGGTATTTATTGTAGTGGAATGCACACTCTCCCTTGGAGGGATGCACCCTGCTTACCTAATTCCAGAAAGCATTTGGCGCAGGTTGGCAAGACCCAAGGGCCAACCCCAGATTGTGCGTTGGGGTACATCTGGAGTGTAATCGTAGCTGGAGTCACTGGCAGGCTGTGCAGTCTAACTCCACAGCTTGCTATTGAGACTGCTGCCTTGAAAATCTTCCTGCTGTTTGTGCAGCTAGGATCACTCTACCTGTTAGGGCTTTGGCTTGCGGGTCTAACAGGAGCTGAGTGGGAAGAGTCCCTGCCCGCAGTGACTGAACTGCCCTTCCGAGTGCCACCAATGAGCCAGGATGGCTGTGCTGTCATCAGTAGTGCCCCAATGCACACTCTAGGCTTCCCAAGCTTTGGCTCTCGCCAACCCTGTACCTGATCTCTCTCTGCAGTGTTCAGAAGTGTTATCAATAAGTCAGTATTTTTCTCTACAATTAGTGAGCACAGTAACACAGTAATGTCCCTCAATAATTCACATACATGTGAAGGGTGTATGTCTAGTGGGGTTAGCTTACATTTTCTCGAAAAGATTATCTCAGGATACAGTACATAGTTTGGGTCGAGTCATGCCGAGTGACTGCCAGGATGGTGGAAAGCAAACTAGATGGACCTTGGCCTTCTTTTGCCTAGAAAATTCTTATGTTCTTTCTCAAGTTAAACATGCACTACTTATGGCATAATAAGCTAGCTGCGCTGAACATTAAGTTGAAATAATCTTCCGAGGTTTTTTGTTTTTTAAAAATACTTTCATATAAAGCGATAACAACAATAACAACAAAATTATATTTGTATAGCGCCTTTCATGTCGGGAAGACATCCCAAGGCTCTGGTAACAGAAATTAAGTGGTAGGCTTCGGTCCCAATTTGGCCCTCCAGATGTTTTTAATACTGTACAACCTTTGACAAGTTTAATTTCATATGTTTCACTTTATTTGCATTCTATTTACTTAACAAAGCTTTGTGCGCTGAAAAACATGATGCATTAAAGCCTGTGTCTTATGGCCCATTTCGCTTACAGCATTGCCTTGCAAAAGGAATAGGCATCAGGACCACAAACTGGACTAACCTGTTTTTTTAGCACCCAGTTAAAGACCAGGTAAAAATAGCCCTGGCTGCAACGTAGCCTGACAGTGCTCTAAGGGTTAATGTGTTTCCGCTCAGCACAACATTGCGATTAAAGAGATTAGAGTAGATGCTGCAGAAACATCGAGAATGGTTGTTGACCTCAGAGAGATGAGTGGACTCTTCAGAATGTAATTCTGCATTGTTGATGTGATAAGAGCTGCATTGTATTCATTTCTCTGTCTCGCTGTGTTTGTTTCTCTTTTCCTCTTCTGACTGCATTTTGACTCATTGTTTCCTTCTGCAAGGGTTATGGTTCTACAGGTGAGCACTCACAACACTGACTGAGGGTGCCTTGACAATGAGTGCCATTAGACTGAAGGAAGAGTGCTTCAGCGAAGCTGAACTGCAGTACCCCAATGCCCATCCAAGCCTATTCATCTTTTTTTTAGGAAATAACATTATGAAGTACAGTACATAAGTAGTTTGGGACATACGTGCACGTGACCGCCAGGAAGGTGGAAGGCGAATTAGAAGGACCTCGGTCTTTCTTCATCTTGCTTTTCTTATATTCTTATGTCCTTATCTTCTAAAAGGCTAGCACTTGGGAGAGGGAAGCTTGGCTGAGATTCCAGCTCTCAATCCCGATGTCAAGGCCAAATCTGCTCCAGGGAAGCAATCAGCTATTTCAACACAGTTCAAACCTGGGACCTTTCCTTTCTACGTAGTTCAACCATTCACTGAATAAACTTGGTGACCCGTGAGGGAAGAAAATATTAATCCAAAGTTTTGATCAATGAACATAATAATAATTGTTGTATTTAATATAGCGCTTTCTCACGTTGTTGAGACATGATAAATCACTATATCAAATACAAGGATTATTAATTAATTAAACTTAATTAACCAACTGTATTTTGTGGGTGAAACACGGTAGTCAATCGCACACAGAAGTACCGTCAGAAAGCGACTTACAACCAGGTTCCTACTTAGGTAAACTGAGGCACGTGAATTAAGGAAATTTGCCTAAGGTTTTGCTTAGGTCTTATGGGTTAAAAGCATCATCTGAACTGTGAGTGTTTGTGCATATAAAATATACTATGGGAAATTTTACTTTTAAGACCATTTGGGAAGACAGCAGATATTACGGGGAACTACTATGACCAAGTACTCTGTGCCGTTCATCCCCTGCGGGCCTTTCTGCTGAAGGATTAGGTGTGACGTAGTCACAGTAAATGTATCGAATGATAATCCAGTTGATCACCAGAAAATGAAAGAGTCGGTGTAGATTTTAAAATGATTAAATCGCACTGTCAAATAATCAGAATTATCCTCCAGGCCAGTGTCACAAGTGTTAAAAGTCGTTTGTCCGCATCATAACCTTTCTAACTCTTACTGTAAAACAGCCAGTTCCACTCCTCTGCAACTTCTCCTTCCCATTTTTGCTTAAAATCCACAGCAACGTCCAATTTAGCATTTTTACAGGCTCCCACAAAGTCTAGAGGAAAAGTGTCCAAGACCTTTTTAAGGAATGTTACTGGCTCTGCACAACTCTTCTCAGGCATTTTTATAAACAATTTACTGAGTCCGTGGACCGCATTCCCATCATTATTGCTCAGTAGAATAAAGCTTTATATCCCCAAAGGTCTAGATTATATAAATAACAAATATCTGGGGACAAAAGGCTACAAGTCAAAGGGGGGGGTGGCGGGCGCCTGTTGACTGTACAAACCCATTCGAGCTTTCCTCTTGCAGTTTGGGGTGAATGGCAGTCTCATAAAGCCTCAAAGGCACTATTCTACATATTAAACAATAGAAATCAGCAGGATTATATATCCAGTTGAACTGTAATGAGAAGCGTGGTTTACAGCCGAGCTGCAAATTCACACCAGTTCTTATTTGCACCTGAATCACACTGTATATCGCCGTGGTCATGGTACGCAGCCATTTACTCCAATTGGATTTCCAAATAAAACCCCAAACTTCTTGACCCCGAATTTGGCCCGAGGCGAAAAAGCCAGGAGATTCGGATCCAGCTGGTGTAAACAGCCGGTGCAAATCTCCAGCCAATTTCTGTAGGAAAGGACAGCTCATGCGTCAGGTGGGTGATTTAATACCACCCAGCACATGAAATAAATGCTGGCAGTCTTCATTGTAAACCCTCGGAGATTGCATTCAGCTTGGACTAAATGCCATCTCAGCAGAAGTGTGCAGTGTATAAGCGGAGTATTACTGGTTCAGCCCGCAAGTGGTTACACCTCAGGATGTTGACCTTTCCATTTGACTTCTGTTCCAAGTCAATCTCATCTCCAGCACCTTGGGACATACTCCCGCCATACAAAATGTCATTTTGTATTGTAACCCTACCCTTTCCACCCCCGTCCCCACACACACTTACACACACTTCTTTGTTAGAAGCAAAATCATTCCAACCGTAGGGCCAATTCATAGCCAAGCGGACAAAAGGATTGACCTGCTCAAAACGTGCGGATATCCATTGCGTTTCCATGCAACTTCACGATGCGGGATTACAATGGGAGAAATCCCATTAGAAGCCAACATCATCAAAAAAAGTCAACTGTGCAGTGACTGGAATTTCCTTATCCCTGAATCAGTTCCTGTACGTGCAGTGTGGACAGTTGCCACCAAAAGCAAAATGGTGGGAGGGGTTCATTAATTTATAGTACTCGTTGTATTTGATACTGCATTGAAATGTCCCAAAGCACTTCACAGAATATATCAATTGGTAAAGTGAACTGGCTCTACATTTTGCGGCCACCAATTGTGCACAGCAACGTCCCACAAACAACAAATTACATTTGTAAAGCGCCTTTCACATTGAGAGTACGTCCCAAGGCACTGGATTGAGTAACTCAATTATTATTATTTTGATTGTTGTTCTCATTACGTATTTAGCTATATCACCAAGCTACCACCTTTGAGATAGGCGCTGAGTACCATTGGGAAAGATTTAAAGACTTCCCAATTTCAGCGCGTCTTAAAATATGAAATTGTGGCCAACTCCCGAGGCCAAATAGGCTGCCCAGTGTTCTAACCACATCAGGAAATTTCCTAGAGTGCTCAAACATGCTCTGAAGCATTCTGTGTGGTTGACACTTGCTATAAAAAGTTTGTGGTCAACATTTGTGCTAAGGTAAACAGACAAGAGGCACACAGCCCACTCCATTAAAGTGGAAAGCGAATACCTACAAGTTTTAACAGCCGATTAATTGGCTTGGAAACCTTATTCCATCTTGTTTATTAAATAGTAATTTTATCCTGTAAAAAAATGTCTAAAGAAACTCCAAGAGCGAGTCTTTAAGTGGGTTATTCACTAATTTTGGCTCATGTGTTATATCTTCCTCAAAAATTATCTACACATCACACACCCAAAAACAAAGGGAGAATTTAGGAGGGCGTTTTTTTTTAGAAATAAACCACGCGGAGGTCTACCAGGACATTAGAATGCCCTATCAAAAATGGTGGTTGAAGCAGAATTGATGATAGCACTTAAAAGGAACGTGGTCATTTGGACAAATATTTGAAAAGAAAAAAATCTAAAAGGAAAAGTCCAGGAGGGCAGTAGGACACTTACAGAAAGCTGGCACAGGCTCACAACGAGCCAAATGGCCTCCATCTGTTCAGAAACATCCTATAGCTCTACGAGACGTTATCCGTGTGAAAGGTGCTGTATAATTGCAAGTTGTTGTTGTTCTTGATACAGATTGATAAGCTCAACCCCGCACCACTTTGTTCCTCCTCCATTCTCTTGGTCTGATTCTGAAGCTTCCTACCACAGGTCCTTATCTGTTCTTGTTGCAAGAAGCAATGTTTTGCAACCTTCGCAGGTTCCTTTTTTTTTGTTTAAACGTAGAAACACCTCAGGGAGAGAGTAATTAATGAAAAGGTGGGAAACAACATGCCCGTGACCAACTGTAAAAAAAACACCCCCAACAATCCGACACCTATGGTGAGAAGCTGATATTTACCTGGGAGGCTCTCCTTAATTGATACCAGCAGATTGCATCCAGTTTGAGCAGTCTGAAGATACACAGAACTCCATGGTGGAGCTAACACACTGCATTTACACACAAGACTCTCTATGGGGAGAAAGTGAGAATAGGAGTGAACTGGTATCCATTTTGATTCAAATGAATCAAGTATTTAATTTCTTCTTGCTTAAGTGTATTTTTTCATTGCATCAATGACTTTTCTCAACCAACTCTAATCTTGCCTCTAAACATCTCAATCTATTAAAAAGTAAAGTGATATACCTGTACTGTAATAATAATCCTTGCATTTAACATAATGCCTTATCATGTCGAGACGTCGCGAAGCAAATATGCTGTATTCACATATATACTGTACTGTAAAATAAATTGATTGTATATGTTGTGGGCGAGACACAGCATCCAATTGCGTACAGCAGTGTCCCACAATCAGTTGTGCATTGTGCGACCAAATAATAATTATAAATTTTTTAGAAGGATCTATTCCTCCCCAAAAAGCCGATCATCTAACAACTGAGTTCCTACATACAACAAAAAAAAAGTACACTTGTATAGTGCCTTTCAATTAAGGAGGACGTCCCAAAGCACTGGACAGTCATTGTTTCAGACCAGAGCTGGGGTCGGGGACACACTGCTAAGCAAACAGAGGCGTGTGGGGTAAAGACACTTGCCCAAAGTTTTGTTCCGTCCATGAATCGAATCCAGGTTCTCTTGCTTACAAAGCAAGTGCGCTAACCACTAAGATACAGGACCCCTGTAAAATATATTCAACAATCCTCAAGTTACGTTTCCACATCCAATTTTTTTTGCACAACAGTTTATATTTCTTCAAACATCAGCATCTGATAACATTTTCAGACATGGATGATTAGAGAGGATGGGGTGGGGGCGGGGTAAACAGAGAGGGGATTCCGCAAATTATTTCAGAACAACACATTGTGTGCAGTGTTGAACGGTCTGGACTCAACAGTTGGCTTTCCAAGAAAACAATATCTTGTCCCAACAACATGTCAAACTGCAGCCCATCAGTTTCATAGGAAGCAGAAGGTAAGTCAAAATTAACTTTGTTTTGCCAACAGTCTCCAATGAAGTTGCAAGCTGCAATTCACAGATAGCTCATGTACCACAAAGAAATACCACCCAGCAGCATTATCAGCACTTAAAGTCACTTCTGCAAGGTCCCTTTGTCTTTTGGCACCTTATCCAGCACAGACCCACATCTATAAAACGTGCATACCACTTTTCCTGAGCTAGGCAGCAGAGCAGACCTTGTAATTCAAAGGCGACCAGCAATTAAAAACGTACACCCCTTACACTACATTTTCCGAACCAGGAACAAAAATGGGAATTTAAAAAAAATCTCTCATCATTTTTACAGACTATTGCTTGAAACTGAATCTTCTCAACAAGTTCTTTTTTGTAAAAGATAGATTTTCATAATGCAAAAGCCAGCCTGTATAATTCACTCTGCACTAACTATAACTACTTTGCTAGATGCACTACAATTCTGTTACACAGTGTTGTTTCAAGGCAGGTGGGGAAGGGAGGGGTTTACTTAACGGTCTATGATAAGCATTTAAAGCAGTTAAATACATGCATTTAAAGCTTGTTATCTAAATACCTCACACACAAATGTCCATCGTGCAATCTTGCTCAAATAATGTATTTATTGCTGGTCGTAATGTTGCTAAAATAAGATGTTGGATTACATTTTTATATATAGGGGTGAAATTGGTGACCTTTTGCAACACTTTATCACATTGCATCTGTTATGAAATATTGCATATTTCTGCCCCAATGAGTGTGCCACATGCCAGTAATTAACTGTGGAGAAACATTTGCCTTGCTCTTATTAACCTATCATTAACTACTTGTCAAATGCCATCGCCAACTAGGGCACATTTTGCTGTTGGAAAAAAATTAAATCCACCCAAAACTACACCCACAGGCTCCACTGTACTTATTACAAATAAAAGTGAGAATGATTTCAAATGTGTAATGTATCCTCAGTGTTTAGGTGAAAGTTATAAACCACCAAGCTTCCTTCTTATAGTGGTTAATGCTATATTCGGTCACAAAAATACTCGACTCACTCCATTTTACAATCCGTTCCCATGAAGGGTTTTACGACTTCCCATTGACATGAAAAACACCATATCAGATGCCAAGATTATTATTATCATGATTAGAATATTCTATTTGAGACTATCGCTTTGTCTATTTACCCTTTGATAAACCAAGTATTCACGGCAGGAAGATAAAAACAAAATTTCACCCATTTTTGCCAGTGAAAGTGGGAGGAAGAATAGTAATAATAATAATAATGATATTCCTTGTACTGTATTTGATATAGCACTTTATCACATCTTCTAGGTATCTCAAAGCACTTCACAGAATATATTGTAAAGTGAATTGACTGTATATTTTGTGGGCAAAACATGGCAGCCAATTATCACAGTACAAGTACTGTACTACAGTATTTACATTTTTATAGCATCTTTCAGGTCGGGAGGACGTCTCAAATTGTTTCACATGCTGGATGGGCGCCCGAGCTGGGTGTAATATTTCTGCAATGCCTGCGATGTTCACAGTGTATTCAGTCTCTCTCAGTTATGAAATGACTGTGTTCAACAACCTGCCATCAACTCTCTCTTCACCAGCTTGCTCAACTCCAGCTTGCATTACAGCAAAGCTAGAAACCAGAGAAGCTGAATGAAAATGGTGAAAAACATTGGCACTCTGGAAGGATCAAATGGACCGAAGGTCCTTTGCTGTTGAAGCACAGTGACAATGCCAGATAATAATCATCATCAACAACAAAATAATACTTATAGAGTGCCTTTCACATCCCAAGGCGCTGAAATCATCAGTTATACTTGTACGTATGCACTTTGTGACATCCTCCTGATGAAAAACACACTATGAAAATGTAAATGCTTCATGCCTTGGCACCTCCCAACCTCTCCAACTTGCTTACTCCCCAATGCACTACCCGCTGCCTCCTCTCGACTAGCTCCAGCCTCCTACTTGTGCCTCGTACCCTATGTTCCACCATTGACAGCCTCATTTTCAGCAATTACTCCCCAAAACTCTGGAATATTTTTCCTGTATCCCTACGCCTTGTTGTTGTGAGACTGCATGACAGATGTGAGATCTTGCACTGCACCAATGGAATCACTAAAGTAAAGTTATACTGTAAATAGTTTCAGAATTTTTTTTCAAAGTTTACACATTACTAAAATTTGGTTTGGACTCCCAAAGTGTTAGCTGAAGCACTGAGCTAAATACACTTCTGCTCAAGTACGAGTGCGTTCAACAAAAACTATAAATTGAAGCCTACTTCTCGTTTTAAAGCATCTTAATTATGTCCAATTTTTTTTAGCTTTTTCCTTATAATGTAAAAGAACTATTCTCCATCTCTTCTCAGTGCCTGAAAAGGTGGTAGAGGCTAATTTGATAACAACTTTTAAAAGGGAATTAGATCTTTATTTAGGGAGAACAGGTCTATTAGGCTATGGGGAGTGGGCAGGGCAGTGGGATTGAATCGTTCTTTTCAAAGAGCCGGCACAGACTAGATGGGCCGAATGGGCCTTTTGTGCCGTAAAATTCTATGAATCTATGAATCTATGAATCTTCAGGTCCTCTGTGTCCTGTGTCATTTGCTGGTTGCGATTGTGTGATCGATTCCCTGGCATTTTTATCTAGCTGGTTGTCCTTCTATTCCGCAACATCAAATACTGCTTTATTATTGTCAAATTAAAATTCAAAGCCTTTGCCAGTATTTTATACTCCCTGAAAGGACTGCAGCACTTTAGACCATGCACAAGGCTCTTTATCAGTTATGGTTCCCACTTTCATCCAACCCTAGACACAAGTCGCTTTAGGGCTGAATTCATTTGATGAAAGTAAACCACAACAACAACTTTGATTTATATAGCGCCCTCCACGCCAGGTGGTGTCTCAGAGCGCTTCACAATAGCAGATCCTGGGACCGAGCCAGGGGCAGGGGGTAGTAAGGTGACCAAAGGCGCGGTCGAAGAGAAAGGTCTTTAGCTGTGACCTGAAACTGGGGAGAGGGGGTGAGGCAAAGGGAGTGAGGAAGGGAGTTCCAGAGCCTCGGGGTGTAGTGGCTGAAGGCCTGGCCGCCAAGGGTGGAGCGGAGGATTCGAGGAACATGCAGAAGGCCAGACCTGGTGGAGCGAAGGCAGTGGGTGCTGGTTTGGTGTATGTGACTGATGCACTGTTGCATTTATTCGATTCATTGATGCAGTGAGCGAGTTCATTGACACAAACAGCAAATGTCTCCAGCATTTCACCCTATGTTCTTATTGCTAATGCACAAGGACATCATGGTGTCAAAAGAAGAAAGTTCACTTAAAAGTTCCTCTCAAGTTAATCTCTTGATGAACATTTTGAATATTGAGATAAGAAAGGAATGCATCAACACTCTTTGTTTCACAAAAAAAATCTAATCCTTTACACATATAATTAATCCTAATAATCCTTGCATTTGGTATACAGATATACAGAACCTTTAATGTCAGAAGGACTTCTGTTAAAGTGCAGTGACTGTGCATAGGTGAACCCATGTGATACAGCATCTTATCACATCGAGACTTCTCAAAGCGCTTCACAGAATATACTGTAAAGTGAATTCACTGTATATTTTGTGGGTGAACCACGGTAGCCAATTACAGTGTCCCACACGTGGATTTGAGTGACCCTGTTTTTTTGTGTGGGGGTGGGGGAGTGGATTATTATGCCCAGAAAAACAATCCGCCAATCGACTAACAACCAGGTTCCTACTTACTGCTAGGTCAACAGAGGTGTGTGGAGCAAGGAAACTTGCCTAAATTCAACAAACATAAATTGAATGGCCATTTAAAAAAAATTGGGGGGTGGGTGGTGAAATCACTGACCAGTACACAAGGAGAAATTCCCTTCTCTTTTCGAATAGTGCCTTGAGATCTTTTTAACGGGGGATCTTTGAAGGAACCCTAATGTCTCATCTAAAGTACGGATTAAAATCAGTTCCGTGACTGTTTAATTAAAAACAGGCCTGAGTTTTATCACCAGTCAGGACAAATGGAGACAGAGTGACTTTTTTTTTAACAAGCACTTGGCAAGGAAATTTCTGCAACAATGCTTCTGTGAATAAAAAAACACTCCATAGTTTGAGTCCCTTCAGCTTCTATGCAAATGTCGTACTAAGTCAATTTCCTTGAGAAGTTGGTATATCCAAAAGTAAAAATCACATGGTTTATGTCTTCAGACTATCACTCACTCAAGCCCACTTGTCTTGATAGGCTCAGAGTACTATATATTAGTAAGTAGTTACACATCGGGAAAGTTCAGGGGACTTACAAAACTGGATACACCCTACTCCAAATGTATATATCTTATCAGGTGATGATGGAGTGTCATTGAAGACAACAGCATCAGTAGCAGTACACTATAGCTATTATACTTTCTGTCCCATTTTATAATAAGATGGATGTTTCAATGCCAGTACTATTTGAAGGGGTCTGGGAATTTACCCTGAGTGACGAGCACTATATAAATGCATGTTGTTGTTGCACAGTGGTTTCAATTAAAACTGAATGAGTTGATTTTACTCATTTCTGCTGTGCAGTTATCCTCTGTCCTTATTGCAAAATTCTTCCTTATTAAAAGGCAAGATTACCAAGTGATCACCCATATTCCCTCCGTAATCAAAGGCCAATTTAATCTGCATCTTGATGTACCTTATTAATAATAGAATGCATTATATTAATATAAATAATAATAATCCTTAGATATATTACAGCGCCTTTCATATCGGAAGGATGTTTCAAAGAGCTTCATAGGATATGAAGTGGAGCACTGTAAAGTGGAGCAATTGTTGTCGAAATACTTTCAAAAGCTCAATGTGTCTGTTGCTTCAGAATCTTTAAGTCCCCAAACTATCTTTGTATAGCAATGTGTCAGGCATCATTGTCGAGAGCTGCTGATGGATTATAGGCCTGCCTCTGGACAACAATAAATCAACCAATTATTCCAAGGATAAACAGGACCTTAAAGAAATTCAAAGACAGCAGCGAGTCTGTTACCCCTGTTTAAGATAACAGTTGTCAGAGAGATTGTGAAGGTATGTTACCTTTTCATTTCCACATCTTTCCTTTGTTTCGTTTTTGAGTCTTATTTCCAGCCCCTTTTAGACCTGCAGCAGTCCAAAAAAGTGTAGCAGTTTGAAACGCATATGCCACCCATTTCCCCCCACCCAAAAAAAATTATCTCCTTTCTCCCACCTGATCATTTCCACAATCACAGTTTAGCAGAGTAAGTGATATCAAATGCCACCCCCTACATTCCTGCTAGCCCTACATTAATGGTAATTTTTTACTTGAAGGAATTTCACCCACAAAATATAGTCACTACACTTTACATACTGCAAAGCGCTTTGAGGCATCTCAAAGACATGATAATGCTGTATATCAAATGCAAGGACTATTGTTATTATTTGTGCCACATGTCCAAACTAACCTAGAGCCACTACATTTGTACTTTGCCTTAACTCTAACTACTATTTAGAGGTCTTTAAGGGGGGGCATCGACACAATTAGAAAAGAACAACTTCCTTCCCGCCTCTATTAACAACAGTCAGTTGGCACATCGATGACTGCATATCAGATTGTTATACTTTCACACACAAAGGTTATGCAGAAATATTGGGTTGTGAGGGGGAGGCAGAAGATGGCTTGTAACAATTCTGTTGATACAGCACCAACAAGACATGCTGTAAAGTAAGTGACTTAATTTGATATAGCATCTTCCATTATCTTTCCCTTTCGGCCCCCACCTCCCTCCCCCCCCACCCCCAGCTGATGGGCTGTTAAAGCAAGCACCTTGGGACGTCCTCCTGACGGGAAAGGCACTATATAAATGTAAATTTGTGACTGTGTATTTTGTAGGCAAACACAGCAGCCAATTTGCACACAGCAATGTACCACAAACAATATTGCGCTAACTAATAGCTGAGACAGCTTCTAGTCTGGATAGCTCACACATGCACACACCTGGCGAGACTCAGTAAAACCTTGTTTAGAGGAAGCTCAGTAAAAAAAAGTGCATTTGCCTATGTAGAGTACAGGAATATTATTGCACAATATTATTGCGAAGGTGATTTTGAAAATTACTTAATAGAAATCAAAACTCAGACATAATATTATGTTTCATTGCATCCAAAAACATGGCACTATTAAAATGTTTCAGTTTATTTGCTGAATACTAATCCAGCAATCATTTGTCATAATGTGCCCAGTGGGAGCCATAAGAAACAGTATTATAGTGAAGGGCAAGTTACAATGAAGTGCTGGGAACTCCAGTGTACTAATAATTATTTAGCAAAATGAGTAGTTTACCCTGTGAGTTTTGGGGAAACATTACCTAACGCTAATGACTCAGAATCTTCTAGGGAGCTATAAATAACACGTTTTATTTCAGAGGCAATGCATTGTACCACATGGTTGCTGTAATGGGGAAGCTGCCTCTATTGGATGTCCCATACTTTCACTTTCCCTTACAGATGTCAACTTTATAAGCAAGAAGACTATTTTTAAACGTTGTGTTAAAAGACTGCAGTGAAGCACTTTGAAATGTCCTCCTGAAGTGAGTATCAGATGCCAGGATTAGTATTATTTTTGCTCAAAATGGATATGCGGTTTATATAGAGAATGCTGTACAGAAATCAACCCACAAACCTTCACCTTGCATCAATTTCGTTTTACGAAATAATAATAATCCTCGCATTTGATATAGTGCCCCAACACGTACTTGAGACGTCTCAAAGCACTTCACAGAATACACTGCAAAGGGTAGTGACTGTATATTTTGTGGGTGAAACGCAGCAGCCAATTGCACACAGCAATGTCCCATACACAGTCACGGATTGAGCGACCAAACCATAACTATTTTTGTTGCAGGGATTAGTCCTCTCAGAAAGCAATCCACCAATTGACTAACAAGCAGGTTCCTACTTACCACTAGGTAAACAGTGGCATATGTATGGAATAAGGAAACTTGGTTAAGGTTTCCTTCTGCCTGGGGTTCAAACCCAAGTCCTCCCTCTTGGAAGGTGAGTGGTCTAACCACTAAGTTACAGGAAAGTTTCATTCATCCGTAAGGATGCCTAGCAAAATACTTTATTGTAATTTTCCACATAATTTTCTCTTCTCAACTGGGAGGGACTGACCAAACGTAGTTTGCGGAGATATTTGGCTGTTACTAGCTGCTCAGTTGCCCTGTACAGGGTGTCCACAAAGTCCTGTTACCCCCTTTTTGTTTCTACAGTGCACTGGCCAATAATTGAAACACGTGGAAGAATGATCATAATTCTATTTAAAAGTAATTAATTGTATTCACAACAAGTGTTTAACACCGATCCTCTGGACATCTAGAGGATTGATGTGAGCGCCATTATTTTCGTGGCAGATAACGAATCCGTCGCCATGCTAGATGTGACACTTCCACAACATGGATGGTGGAGTGATGAGACAAAATGCATCTCTGACAGCATCTTGAACTGCATTGTGTGAGTGATGGTGAGCCGGGCGCAGATCGGCGTGATAGGGTCGCAGAGCTCGTCAGCTTGACTATGTGAGTTCGAAGTCCCGGCCTGAACCCGCAACCATCTAACTGAGATGGGAGGCTGCCACCAACTGAGCCAGGCTGACACATTATCCATGACTGCAGTCTACCCAATCAACCAAATTTGTTGCCAGACATGTTTTTGAGGGTTGGGGGTGGGATCATGTATGAATTAGAGAGATTAACAGAAATTTGGGGATGAATCACAGGTTTGCATGAAGTTGCTGATTAGTACTGGAATTGTACAATGACCAAAAAGTAACTCAGACCATACATACATTTAATTCAGCCCATCTGTTATTTAAGATATGTAGAAGATAGCCCATGTTCTGCTCTGTAAAACAAGGTAATACTGTTGCTTCCAGCATGTGATCCAATAAACCCTCCGGGTCTTAGTTTGTAAAATTACTAATCCTCTTAGTCTCTTTCAAATGCGCTAGATAAACCTCCACACCGAATAGTCTACCACCCAATGTTAAGAAACTTACTGTTTTAAAAGAGAGACTTCACTGTTACCGTAAACCGTCAATGAAGAGTTATCCTTCTAGCGTCTAACCTGGGTGGTCAAAAGAGCAGTCACTCCAAGAGCTCATTAATACCTGTACTAAGATGGAGCTTATGCATTTGATTTTATAGTGTAAAGTACAGTACGGTGATAATCCAATCTATGGTTTCCAACAATCTTTGGCTGATTGTTGCTCTCCTAGTTCTTGACATCATCTTAACCACTTGATTGGATTGCTGTCCTGTAATTTAAAGTTATCTGTTTTGCTCTATATAACGCACGGGACTGAGTCTATTCTGGTGAACGCAAGTTGTTTTGCAGTAAAACTGTTCCAATCTTCCATTTGTAGTAGCGTCTTTCAGATCAGGCAGACGTCTCAAAGTGCTTCACATGATTTTCTGTAAAATGTAGTGTCTATGTATTATTGTAGGCAAACACGGCAGCCAACTTACGTACAGCTACGTTCCACATATAAATATGATGTGAATGACTAATTATATCCGGAGGATTGTTGGCTAGGACATCAGGAGAAACTCACTTCTCTTGTTCTCACATGACAAAATCCTTCTTCTATTACCTGTTGTAAAGACACAAAACTTAACAGCACTAATGACGCTGGTATCGTTAATCAGATGAGCTCGACAACGAAGAACATAGAAGACTGTATAATTTCATATAAATAAAATACAGATGGGTTTGTTATAGGCTGTAACACAATCTCAGAGACCTGATGACTTCAATTCAGAACCACCGTGATTGTGTTACTGACTTGAAACTGAGCTTCATCCAACCTTTATTCTCTAATTTTGTACAATTAACGCAACATCTAGATTATTTTGGCATGTCTTCAACCCAACTGCACATAATAGTGCTGTACCTCTGATAAAAACATTCAATGTTCTTCATAGCAGGCATTAATTACAAAGTCTGTCATCCCCCTACCCACCCACCCCTACCCACCCCCACCCTCTCATTTAGTTGTAGGTCTATGAAAGCATGAGAAATTATACCGCTATTCTAGACAAAAATATTGTAGGGACGAGATACAGATTTCTATTTACCACAATTGCTTCTTGTAATTGATAATGTGACAGTTTCATTTCAATATCCTCTGTGCCGCAAAGGATGGTACCTATAGTGATCATAAGGATTCCCCACCCCCCAAAATTAATGCATAAAAAAACACGCAAGTAAAAGCATAACCACTGCAGCCATCAACCTAGCGCCAAGAACTACAGGGTAGAAAATATCAAATACCCAGCACCATCAATGGGTCAAATGGCTATTGTCTTTGTTCATGATGGGTCAGTTAACCCATCAGGTTGGGGAAATGATGCAAAAGGATCATGCTGGAAGTAAAAATCACTTAACCCTTCCTTTGCTGTGCCATAGCGTATTGACCTGTGAAGCACTCCTGGACGCTGAAACCACCTGAAGGGCACTATATAAATGCAAGTTGTTTTTATTCAGCACCTTGGGACATCCTCGCCGACGTGAAAAGCACTATACAAGTGTAATTTTGTTGTTGTTAACCTAGCACAGTTTAGCTGCAAATATATGAAGATTTCAAAGGACACTATTCCAGGACTCATCCTTCTCAAAAGGACGTCTTGGATTGGGGGGAAAAAAATGTTTGGGAAAAAAAGCAGTTTCTTTGCCTTCTTTGAATATACTGTACTGTAATGTACTCAAGAGTCCACGTAGTGCAGGCTAAAGATTACAGCTGGCTTCAATATGGTCGCTAGCTCCAGATTCATGTCAAAGTAAATCTCATCTCTCCAGTCAAATGGTTAATCTCTGAAAAGATACCATAACAATAATATTCCTCACATTTGATATAGCACCACATCGCGACCTTACAACATATCAAAACGCTACACAGGATATATTGTAAAGGGGATTGACTGTGAATTTTGTTGTGGCAAAACACGGCAGTCAATTCTTAGCACTGTGCGGTGCAGTCAGTCCCAAGTCTCTCTTTGCTGGGAGATGCATGTAACCAAATAACACTGGCCAGGTAGTCTCTTCAGGACCTTTCTGTACTCTGTTCTCACAACCAAAACTGCATCATAGCTCTCAACCTTTCCAGGGTAAAAGGGCAATGTCATCAACTTCCAAGATAAATTTATTCTGCATAAACAGCAACTAGCTTTGAGCATAAAAATGGCAAAACAAAATGAAACAACAACAAAAAAATTATATTTGTATAGTGCCTTTCAGGTTGAGAGGACATCCCAAGGTGTTGAATAGGTTGGAATGAAACAATTCTGCACATCAAGACATTGCGTTGGAAGATTTTGTTCAGTTTTGAAAACATCGAAAGAACGGGGGAAGATTCCAGGTTTGATTCCAGTTCATATTGAATAGACTTCCACTGTAGTAACTTTAGGGGAGACACAAATAGCCCCCTCCATCCCCTTCCCCCTCTGAGCTAAGGAGGAGAAAAAATAGCTACAACTCTCAATTCTGATTGCCAACCGGAGGTCCCAACAGGATGTGTGTGTTTGTGGATAATGGGTGAGGCAAGCAGTGGAGGGCAACTGTGCAACCGTAACCAAGAAGTGTGTAAAAAAGAGTCAAACAGCTTCAGAACAAGATGGGAGAAAATTGTAGGAGTAAATTGGCAAGAAAAAAAAAGGTTCAAACACTTTTGTATCAAGAAAGATGCAAGTTGCTGAACTTCACAGCAAAATCATTTTTTTATTTTCCGTGTGTTATTTCAATCGTACAAAATGTTTCATCTTTCCAGAGAGCAAATCACATTGATTTCCTTTTGCACTGTAACTTTAAAAGCTAATCATCGTAAGATCTGGGAATATATACAACATCATCTCCACCGTGGCTAATGTAGAAAAAAACTCAAATGGACATCCTTTCTAATTGTCCCCAAGCAATGCCACATAACCTGGACATTAACAAGAAGCAATGCTTTGACAATTGCTGTAAACTGACGTAAACTCATCAGTTTCCGCAGGGGATTTCAAAACCTGTTGCTAAATTGATGACTTTAATCCTAATTACAGAGGAAACTTTTACATGAAGTCCAAGCTTTTGAAACTGTCCCAAAATATTGTTGTTGTAAAAACTGCGGCCAGCTCCCTTTTCGCACAACACGTGGACATTTTTTTTTCCGATTTGCAAGCCACAATTCATAACACCGTTAATAGGCAGATCTCCTAAACCAATCTGAAGTGAAATCATGTGAGGCAACCAATTTCACTCGTTATAAACAGACTGTTGTGCAGTAACTGCTGTCCGAAAAACTGCAGCATTATGCCATTCTTTAACTATTCAAAACAGTGACAAAGATCAACGGATCATCTAATAATTAAATAAATAAGCGATTTGACTCCTTGTCCTTTACAAAACATCGACCGATGTTCGCTGCAATTTCCTTATATAACAGTCTAATGCTGAAGCAAAAGAGGGTGTTTTTCCAACTTTTCCTTTTCTCCCGAAGGCAGCAATTCATGCCTGTGTACAGTTCCACAAAGTCACGGATCCCTGGAGCCCAGAGTACCTCATCCAAATGGTTCTGTGGGTCTACAGAGCAAGTGTTGGCAGGCTGCTTGTCTGTGGGGGGGCATCACAGCTGAGCCCAAATCCTGTCCTCACCTGAAAACATTTTTAGTTTAACATGCTCAGTCTGTCAGAAAATGTGCAGAGGAAAAGCACACCCCAAATATGGAAATAAACTCTTGCAGATGTTTAACCTTCTTAATGCACCAGTTATTTGGGTTTAAGGAAAAAGAGGTGCTTACAACATACATTCTGTTCAAATTACTTTCTCGCTTTCACTCGTTCTGTACAATATTGCGTTCCATTAATCTCAAGAAAGCCGCACCCTATTCTCAATGATTACAAATCTCGCGGCCTTGCTCCATTGTGAGCTTTTCTTTTGCTTTCTGTTGGATTGATCTGTGCTCATGGCTTTATATTTTCTCTTAAACTCCAGAATGCATATTCCTGCATCTCAATCCTCGTCCTCTCTGTGTTATGCTGATGTTGACTTTTGTAATTCTCTTCAAACCCCCAACTGATTTTCTCTAAGTAGCTTTTGCGAATGGAACTCCTCACCCCACTCAGTATCCACTTCCATGTAATTGTACTATAGGCTTTAATAAGCCAAGCCTGTTGGCGCCTAAATACTTTGCCCCAAAAATGTACAATCGATCCACTTTACAATATATTTGGTATATGAGAGATGAAAGCACTGTGCGACACTATCCCGAGTGAAGAGGGCGATATAAAAGCACTTTGCTGTTGTCTCAACAAAGTGATAAGGTGCCAGTTAACAAATGCAAGGATTTAAAAATATATATTATTTGCACTTACTTCTATCACACTTATTTCATTCCCAGAAGCACACTGCACAATGGCCATTGGCCTGAACTCAGATATGTCAAAGCCGTCACTTACAGGGCTAATGGACCTTAAGTCCTGTCTTCATAACAATTGCACTTGGGGTATTTATTGTAACAAATGCTGCTCCAAAACATTGAAAAGCTTAGAAACAGGTAAAGCTATAAAATAGCTGGTCAGCAATGTGATCTTAGTGAGGGCTCATGTGGACTTTAAGTCAAATAATAAGTTGATGACAGATAGTACACACAACCTAGGTAGTCTTTTCAGCAAGGTAGGTTCCCACGAGTTCTGCCTTCCCTTGAGGAGAACATTTCTTTCCCTTTTGCTGCTATCAGTCTGATGCTACAGGAAGGGACTAAATTCATTGTAATTTAGTGTCAAAATCCCATTTGTTCCCCCTTGGTATTAGTTCTCATGGCAGTGCAAACTCTAACCTCAATATTATGCAGTTCCGCCCGACACTTACCATCTGCTGTAATGATAATTCAGTCATGTGCAATGATGTTACCTTTACTCACAAGCTAAAACCACAGGTGTCTTTTAATAGAAATATGGCTCTTCCAGCCCATGCTGGGAATTTACAGGAGATCAAACAAAGGTCCCTACTGTAAAACTAAGCCCACTGTCATATTGAGTTTAAAATAGCCGAGTGATTAGTCATAGTCATAAGGCTTAGCAATATCCTTCAGCAAACTAGCATTTGCTTATAACAATTTAAAGTGTTACCAGGGAAAAAGAAAATCCAGCATTTTAATTCAAATGAAAACTCAAGAGTGCTGTCAAGAGTTCCCAAGAACACTGACCTAGAATTATTAAATACAGCGAATCCAGTTAGACTGGTTAAGGGCACACAAAATAGATTTGGGCATATTCTGTATCAAAAGTGTGGCGTTTGGAAGGTTGAGATGAAACATATAGGGCATTGTGGAGCTCTGAATCTGACTTTGAGATGTGTTGAGTTTATGATTGAAACAATAACTATTTAAACTGCAGCAGAACAAACCCCTTCTGCATTTTGAACTGACACTGGTCATTCAACTTTGAGGCGATACATTTGAGGCTTCCAGGACTGGAATACCCAGGCTCCAGGTGACACACACAAAATCCTAAACTTTACAAATGTATTGCAATAGAATAGTGATCCCTGGCTTCCGAACTAGGCTGGTCGATAATTTAATGATCGTTCATAAGTTCCTATCAGCTCCTGACCTGATTTTCATCTAATAACAATAGTGTTATTAGATTATTATTATTAGATTTTCATTGTATAAAAATAATATTCGCATTTGATATAGAGCCTGATCACGTCTTTGAGACACCTCAAAGCGCTTCACGGAATATATATATGTGTGAATTGACTGTATTTTGCGGTTGAAACATCTAGTGATTGATTGACCATTACATTGCAAAATAATAATTTTTAAAACTTGATTTTTTTTCTATTGTCTGGCAATGTTATCAGGTGATTTTAAATAAATCCTTGAATTTGATATCGTGCTTTTCACATCTTCCAGCCATCTCAAAGCGCTTCACAGAATACACTGTAAAGTGAATTGACTGCATATTTGTGGGCGAAATGCAGCAGACAATTGTGCACAACAGTGTCCCAAAAACAATCGTGGAGTTGAGCGACTAACTTATTTTTGTTTTTTTCCTTGAGGAATTATTATCAGGCGTGTGGAGTAACAAAACTTGCCCAAGGTTTCGTCATATCAGGAATCGAACATAGGTCTCTCTCTCGCGAGGCAAGTGCTCTAACCACTGAGTTACAGGACCCCAAAGAACATAGATGTCACCTTGTGAGAAAAAAAATGGAAAAGATTAAAAAATGACTTTTCTAAAAAAAATAGAAGTGATACAATTTGAACCTCCATTCACATATTTCTTCAATGGAATAGATCTTTCCAAACCTTCACTCCCATAAAACTATTTTTACTCACTCTCATGACTTTACCCACATGTACCCTTTCATTCATGTAAACAATAATAAATTGGCCATTCCAATCCACAACTGTTTGTGGGACACTGCTCTGCACAATTGGGTGCCGCGTTTCACCCACATATATACAGTTAATTCACTTTCCACGTGTAGAAAGCCCAAGTGTCCAGGCTGTCACTCAACAAATAAACAACGACCTGAATTGATAATCACTCTTTTTATGCGAGGTAGCATCTCAGAGCACTTCAAATGCACGAACAAGTACCTCCGATTTCTGCTCTGTCATCTGCATTAGTGGTGAGTAAACCTGTGGAACATGCCACATCCTCAGGAACTGACGACTGTTCAACTCGTCCAGAAATTATTCTTGGAAGAATGACAAGGCAGATGTCTAATAATTATAAATATATGCCTCCCGAGCAAAGTTTTTATTGCAGATACTACAATTTTCAAAACGCTTATTTGGCTTTGGATTTATCAGATTCCTTGTAACTTGTGCTAATTTAAATTTAAAAGGGATCTTAAAACCTTAACTGCAATTTACAGAGTGATGATTTCTCTGTTAGCATGTAAGGAAAGAGATCTATCAAATGATGATGTATGAACAGTGACATTCTTATAATTCTTGCAATTATAGGTATTAGTGGAAATGCTCATACCACACATATTTTAAACATGTCAGGAATAATCCTTGCATTTGATGTAGTGTGGAAATATCTAAAAAGCGCTTCACAGAATTTACTGTAAAAGTGCCTGCGTATTTCATAAGCGAACGCAGCAGCCAATTTGCGTACAGTAAACCCCTGCAAACAACTCTGAAGTGAAACGCCAATTTTATCGGGCTAATAGGAGAATCTCCCTTCTCATTTGGGGATTGTTAATGTACATCCCAAAGGGCTGACGGGACCCGAGTTTAATGTCCAATGCATTGGAGGGTCAACCTGAGCTGATGGGGTGGCTTGAACCCACAACCTTCTCACTTTTGTGGTGGCGGGGAGGGTCAAGCCGGGTGTCTGATACATGCGGAAACTCATCACCAATCTCCAAACCAATCTGAGAATTCCATGCATCCCACCTACACATGGAAATCGCACAGGTAGGTGTGAGACAAAACCTTTGGCAAGTTTCCTTACTCCACACATATGCCGCTGTTTACCTAACAGTGAGTAAGAGCCTGTTTTTGTTTTTCTAGTCAATTAGCAGATCGCTTTCCGGAGGTAATAATCCTTTCAAAATAATAATAATAATCCCTGAATTTGATATAGCGCTTTTCACGTCTTCCAGACACTTTCACACAATATAGTGTGAAGTGGATTGAATGTATATGTGTGGACAAAACGCGGCAGCCAATTGCACACAGCAGTGTCCCACAAACAGTGGTGGATCAAAATGACAAATTTTATTATTGTGGGGTTTTTTTAGGGATTATTATTAGGCATGTGGAGTAAGGACACACGCCTCGCGACCACATCACTCCCGCCCCCGCCCCGTCTCCACTGGCTCCCCATCACCCAGAGGATCGAATTCAAGAAACCTTGACCTCACTTTCAAGGCCATTCACGGCCTTGCCCCCGCCTATCTCTTTGACCCACTGTCTCCCTATCAGGCCACCCTTCCTCTTCAACCGCGCCTTCGGCTGCCCCACTAACTCTTGCCCCTCTCCCACTCTCCTTCCCCTTCCCTCTACTTCGACCCTCCGCCCCACCCCACCCCGCCCAGGTCCCGACCTGACTGTTCAGCGCTTTGGGACGTCCTCCTGATGTGAAAGGCGCTTTACAAGTGCAATTTTGTTGTTGTGATTTTGTTGTTGAGGAAGCTTCCCAAGGTTTCGCCGTGACCTGGCTGGAATCGAAACACAGGTCTCGCGCTTGTAAGGGAGACCACAGGCGCTTGAAACCGGCCTCAATTCCCCCAATTGAGCGAACGAACATTGGTTCCTTTGCCCAGCGCTGCAATATGTTTTTAAAAAAAATGCAAAATGTCATTCCAATTGCAACTGCATTGCAAATTTGCAATGGCAACGCATTGGCTCTCTGCCTGCCTGCCTGCCTGCCTGCCTGCCTGGCTCCCTGCCTGGCTGACTCCTCCCCCGGGTGCAATAATCACTCAAAGCCGAGGCTTTGCTGCCGGCCCTTTTGCACAAATGCAACTCTAGGTGGGGGGGGGGGGGGGGGGGGTTGCATTGCAAACGCCGAGCAGAGAGGAGAGAACTTGGGGAGAAAGGAGAGGAGAGGAGGAGGCGGCTTCTGTCTGCACCTCTCTCTCTCTCTCTCTATCGCGCGGCGCGAGTGCATTGAATGCCGACGCTCCGCTCGCTGCTCTCTGGGCTCTTGCGCTGAGATCTCCCCGGGCCCCGGACGACCTGTCAATCACCCGCTCCCAGACCCCGGTACCTGCTCCGTCACCATGACAGCCGCCGCCGCCGACACGACGTTCCATCGCTTTGTTCATCGCCGCCGGCCCCGCCCCCTCTCCTGCAAACCTCTCCTCCCTCCCTCCTCCTCCTCCTGCACCAATCAACAAGTTTTAACATTGCAAACCAGTTTTATCACTTGCAACTTGCTTTTGAACCAACTTCCTTTTTAAAACCACCTTTTTTTAGGGGGGAGATATATGCAATCCCCCACCCTCCCTCCCAAATATAGATATATATATATATGATTCTGGATGATATTATTGCAATTTTTGCATGTTTCAAATCTCTCCTCCGAAGCTCTGCTCGTGCAAACTTCACTAATTTAGAAGTTTAACTTTTCTTTTTACACCCCCCCACCCCCCACACACACCCACCCTGCCAACCAGCTTTTTTTTGCAATGCAATTCAAAAACATTCTGGAATGATATAATTTCTATATTGCAAACCCGCAATTTTTTGCATTGTTTTCGGAATCTCTTCTCTGGTCGTCATCCTTCTGTCCATATTTTTTCCCCCCTTCGGTTCAACAGTTTGAATAATTTTAAAAAATACTCTTTGTGTATGTTTTCATATTGCTATTTCAATTGGTGTTTCACATATCTCTTGCGAAGCTCTGGCCTCACTGCCCCTTGCAAGTCTCACCAAGAGCTTTTTCCTTCAATTCAAACAAATCATGTAGTGCACTGTAAATACAGTACTGTATATAAAACCAAATACAAGTTTCAGAATTAAAAAATTCTCTTCCAAAGTCCCGGTAACTCTCCC
Source organism: Hydrolagus colliei (assembly GCA_035084275.1). Taxonomy (NCBI): domain Eukaryota; kingdom Metazoa; phylum Chordata; class Chondrichthyes; order Chimaeriformes; family Chimaeridae; genus Hydrolagus; species Hydrolagus colliei. The sequence continues at coordinate 15,319,031 of CM068747.1, read as the reverse complement.
CCATCCCCTAAAAATCCCACCACCATCAATTTTAAATAAAGCCCATTTTCCTTCCAATAAACAAACCCCATAAAGATGGTTTGAAAGTTTTATTTCTCCCAAAGCAAATGGCACGACACAAATCGGGCCTGGAGAGAGAAGGGACAATGGGGATGGGAAGAGAAATCAGCTTAAATGTGAAACCCTTCTTCAAATAAATAATGCATTTAACAAAATTAAAACAATTTGTTTGCAGCTCGTGCACCCTCCTCTCCTGCGAATTGCAATCAAAGTAGCAAAAGTTTTGAGTGCAACCCGGCCAACGATCCTCCAGAAAAAAATTGGTCATTCACTTCATGGAGGCGTGTGGAACATTTTCTGTGTACAAATTGCCTACCGCTTTCACCTACAAAATGCACAGTCAAACCACTCTTTGAAGCAGTTTCGTCGTCTATTATTTAAGGTTGTTGCAACATTACTGCAGTATAAATTTACTCTGAATGGGCAGGTCTCATGATTTATTTGACTGTAGTAAGATCAGCTTTACAAATCTACTCACCAGGAAAGTATATAATCACACTATATAGTAATAATAACAATCCTTGAATTTGAAACAGCACCTTAGGGTAGGGTGGAGGGCGAAGGGGGTGGAGCGTGATGAAAGGCAGAGTCGGAAAGGAAGAACTTGAGGTGGGTCTTCAACAAGGAAAGGGAGGGGGCGAAATGGTGGGACAACGGGATGGAGTTCAGAGGGTATGAGCAGATTGGCTAAATGCCCATCGGCCAACGATGGGGCGGGCGAGGTGCGGGACATGAAGCAGTTCAGAGCCCACTGAACGGAGGGAGCGGGCAGGTTTGTCGGGGGTTAGGAGGGTTGCAGAGGTTGTGGGGAGTGAGGCCATGGCGGCTTTGAAGGTGAGGATTGGGATTTGAACTGTATCCTCTGTGTGATAAGAAGGCAGTGGAGTGGGGCAAGGGTGCGGGAGAGGACATGGGCTGTAGAGTTCTGGACGATCTGCAGCTTGTGGAGGGAGGAGTTGGGAAGGCCGACAAGCAAGTGGTTTGGATAGTCAAGCCTGGATGTTATGAATGCTTGTATGAGAGTTTCAAAAGCCTGTGGTGTGAGACAGTGGCGGAGCCGGGCAATGTTGTGGATATGGGGGAAGGCAGAGCGGATCATAGCTTGGATTTGGGGTAGAAACAATATCTTTTCAATATATTTTTTATATTTTTATCCTTTTGCATCCAATATATTAATCGCGTACCTTGAAATGTATTGCTCACCTACATTTTCTACATTCCAGTCACAGACTGGTTTCTTGACACTATATATTAATACATCACTCTTATAGTAAAACGCTGTGAAACTCTCTGAGAGTTTTTGGCAACAAATGTGCTGCATCAAATGCAAGGATTGCTGTTGATATTATCTCTCAAAAAAAAATTGGTCAATCAATTTCAAGACTGTTTGTGAGACACTATTGTGCGCAATTTGCTACCATGTTTTTGCTCACAAAATATAGGTACTTCACTTTACAGTATGTTCCGCAAAGCATGACTTCTCCACGGACTGAGAAGGAGCTATATTAAATACAAGGATTATTATTATTAATATTAATTTGGGATCACACAAAAACAAAAGGAGAGAAGAAAGGAGAGGGGGGCAGAAAGAAAATAGCGAAATGGGACAAGAGAGAGAGAAATGCAGATGAAAAGAGAAATTCTAAAAGAAAGGAGATGATAGAGAGAAATAAAATGTGCAGAAGAAGAATGAGATTGTCTTGAACCAACTGTTGAATTCAACACAAGTGAAATTGACTAGCATTGAACCCAAACACCTTGCTCATCTTCATTGCTTTACCCTCCCTCCCTCTGTTCCCCCCCCACCCCACCCTGTTGCTCTCCCTCTCCCCCCTTACCCTCTTTTCCCCCTTTCTCCCCTGCCCCCATTTCCATAACTGTTTGTGGGACACTGCTGTGCACAATTTGGCTGCTGCGTTTCGCCCATAAATATAGTCAGTTTTCCTGCTCTCCTTCTCCCTCCCCCAACCCCTCCCCCTTGCCATCTTTCCCCCTTTCTCCCCTAATCCCACTTCCATTACTGTTTGTGGGACACTGCTGTGCGCAATTTGGCTGCCATGTTTCGCCCAGAAATGTAGTCAATTCTCCCACTCTACTTCATCCTTCCCCGATCCCTCCCGACCTGTTCTTGTCCCTACCTGACTGTACAGTGCCTTGGGACGTCCTCTCAATGTCCTCTCTATATAAATGTAAGTTTTGTTTGTTTGATTGATTGATTGATTGACTGACTGACTGACTGACTGATTGATTGATTGACCGATCGATCGATTGATTGCACGTTTCTGTTTCATTCTCTCTTTTTCTTCCCTCGCGCTCCACCTTCTTTCTTTTGTTTCTCCTTTCTTTTTGCAATGGTCCTTTGACAGAATCTGCAAAGAACAGTGTATGTGTGTGTATGTGTGTATGTTGGATGGATTTGCAAAGTTTTCTTTCACATATATAACACAAAGGTCAACACTTGCATTTATAGAGCACACGTCACCCAGAGCAGCGTCCCAGAGCGCTTTATGAAGTGCAGACTAATATAATTCCCTTGCATTAACATTCAACAACAAAAGGCTCGTCGCAGCCCTGAATGAGGTGGATCGTGGCTTCCCCAGCACAGCTGTCCTCGCTGAACAAATGATGACAGGGGCCCTGGATTCTGCTCAAATCCGTGGCAAAAAGCGACTGCAGTGAAAATGGACTCTCTATGAATGGGAAATGTCTAAGGTAAGCCTTTGAAATGCTTCAGCCATGTAATTAGCTGTACCCCAAATCTCCTCAATGGGAGGGGAGTATATAATGACAGTATATCCTCTTCTCATCCTATGTATTAACCGCCCACTTCGAAATTTATCGCTCACGAACATTTTCTGCCTCCCAGTCACAGGCTGTTTTCCCAGCCACAGTATTAATAGATTGTTCTTGCCATGGGTAATTTCAAACATACGGATGCTGGATTCCTCACCCCCAGATGCTCACCTTATCTGCCCTTCCCCAATCTTTGCTGCACAGCTAGCCATAGAAAAGAGAAGCCTGTGTTGAGTTTTTACAACTCTACTGAGGTTCACTGGTTTGTCAGAGGCAGCTGTAGAACATAGATAAGTGAACGTACGCAATACACACTGTTCCTTACCAACGTGGCACTCACCAGGGCCTCACTAACACAAGTGGAGCCACTGCGCTGGTCACAGTCAATGTCTGTATCAATCATTAGTACTGCAAATGTGCAGAAAGGAATTGGGGATGAGCCAAACCAGCCCAAGCCCTGTGTAGAATTCTTCAGTATAAGCAACATTTTCTTTGGCGAAATAAGAGTTCATTCTTGGATTCTCAATTTCCCCCAAGAGAATCATTTTCTATTTCAATTTTAAGATAATAGATGGCAGGGTTTCAAGTTGGTAATTTAATTGATGATGTCAACAGCCAAAGTCAAGCAATTTATCAAAGTCAATAGAACCCCGAGATCGAATTACTGCCTCTAACTTACTTCCAGCTATTGGTCCGATGCAATAGTCTGGAACTTTGCTTTACTCTAACGCAGTAATCCATCCAGGTGGTATCAAAACTATATTAGAGTTGTTAGTGATATGGGAGCTGATAATCAAACAATAAATTGTACTTTAATGTATACAGTTAATTCACTTTACTGTATATTCAGTGAAGTGCTTTGAGATGTCGCAACAGGGTGATGAGGTGCTATATCAAATGCAAGTATCATTATTATTATTACTTCAGGTGAGCAGAAGGTAATATCAGAACGAGAACACTACCTCTAGTAAATCATGTTCAATTTTGGTTGTACTATTTCCAGTTTAAATTTGATGTGTACAAATGGCTCGCCTAGTCAGGTACCTTTAGAGACATCATTGAGATAATGTGTCATTCCAATACAGGTGCATTGCATAGAAAGTGTCCTCATTGATACAGGTCAGGCAATCCAGTGACAAGGTCTTTTTACGCGACCCGTCGGGCCATATGAATTATGATTTTTCTGCCTTGCAGTAGAAGTCCATTTGAATGTAAGACTTGAAAGACATAAGACTACACATGCCTCTAATTTCCAGATATTACTCAATTGGCAGATCGCTTCCGGGGGTAATAATCCCTCCAAAGAAAAAATTAGATGGTCACTCAATCCACGATGGTTTGTGGGACACCGTTGTGCACAATTGGCTGTCATGTTTCAGTATCACGTCTAGAAACACGACACCTAGAACACGTGAAAAGCGCTACGTTAAATGCAAGGATTATTATCATATATTATTATGTTTCGCCTCCAAAATATCGTCAATCCACTATACAATACATTCCGTAAAGCACTTTGGTGAAACATCTGTGACATGATAAGGCACAATATCAAATGAAAGGATTAATATTATTACTGAGCTGACTTTTAAAAGGAGGTAACATTGTATTTACTGCGGTGCAAGGAGATTTTTGAGTTTGGGGAGAACAAAATCTTTACTGCAATTTTAATCCCCATCGGTTTATGGTGGGAGTATTTGATGAAAAAGAATTCACCTCGTGGATTCAAAAGAATGTGGCACAGTACTTGTAATAAACACTGTGAGCAAATTTTCTTTGATGAATCTGAAATGACCCCATTTCTCGCTTAAGACTCTAGGTTTTCGAATGCAGTCTTTTATTTTCTTTAGAAACATTCAAGTGATCTTCCCTAAATGCTTGCCCGATTCTTCTGCTTTTTTTAAAAAAAAGAAACAATGCTCTAATGATGTTTCGTAAATTGCTTTTACCGTGTGGTGCAATTAATGCTAAAATATTTATGTCGTACAAATTATAATATCAATAAATTAGTGTCAAAGCAGTTGAGTCTGTAACACAGCACTTTTCTCATCAAGGAAGTCACTCTCAGAGGAAATTATACATTTGATTAAACTGAACTGACCCTGTTTATAACTTGTCTTATGTGGTTTAACAGTATTTAGTCAATGTTGTGCATATTAATTGTGCTTTATTGATTACAGTTGGATGCATTCAGCGATTGCATGCAGTGTGTATAAAGTAACAGCAACTTAACTTTCTGACTGAGTTAATGGACTGTGGTACTATTTGGATCACAGTTTCAAACAGCAATACTCATTGGAGCTTTTGGAGCTTTATAAGATCAATGCTTTTTTCCAATGGTATTTTTAAAACACTGCTGGTTGCATCTCCCATGCTCATGCATCTTCTGCAAATTTTCCGAATGATAAGCCTTCCTCGCCCCTTACAGTGCCGATCAATCCTACACTAACATTTCTGTTCCAGTTGCGTGCACATCATTAGTTCCACTGCAAAATTAATTTAATTTTTGAGATGTGGCGATGTGCTGAGATCCAAGGTTGGAATTCTAATAAGAATTCCAATATTTCTGGAGGCAGCACTCCTACTAATTACCTGTAACAGAATATACAGATTCTGATACTTTCTGTCTTTACATCAGAAGAGAATAATAAAAATCCTTGCATTTGATATAGTGTCTTAATTATGTCTCCGAGACGTCCTAAAGTGCTTTGCAGAACATACCATCAATGGAATTGAGTGTATTTTGTGAGAGAGCACATTTATTTGGTGCTGTCTTTTGTATGTATGTTATTGATCTTTTTTTTTAGGCTGGACAGAAAAATAATGTGATTTGTTTAAATAATATAAGCTTCATTCATGGCTTGGATTTCAAGTATAGTTTGGTTGTTCAGTGGAATTGAATACACATTGGGCCTTTGTAAAATTGGACAAAACATTGATTTTATGCCTGTTACCATATGCTTAGCTCGGTGTCAAAACTTCTTTGGAATGCAATGAAACAGCAAAGATGTGTCTTTGTCGTCTTTTATTATTAGGTCACTATTTATAAACTCTGCCCTTTACTGCATTCCTGTTAAATGTGTTAATGACAGCGATACGAAGCTTTCTGCAAAAATGCTCCCCAAAAACATCCACACAAGATCTGCTCAACTCTTCCCAGTCTATGACTTCTATTTTTACACCTTACCCAAACCTTGCTGTCCGTGTCCTGATGACAAACACGGCGAAGTATGGAAATAAGTAACATTCCCCCCCCTCAGTATGTTACGAGAGTGCAAGAGCAACTGCTTATTTGTTTTGAGGTGGTTAATGTTTTATCTGTTCAGTAAATTTCCCACGCTTGGGTGGGGAATTCAATTCATCTTTTTAAGAGTGACCCAAAGGAGGTTATTTAATATCATATTTTGCATTATAGTAAGTATAAGCAGTAACAAGAAGAATTTGGCTGTTGTATTAAGACACAGCTTCAGTTGGGGGGTGGGTGGGCGGGGAAGGAAGAAATCAATTGAGCTGTTTTACTCTCCTCCGAGATTATATTATTATTCTCAAGGATTCCTGTGTGCTTATTCTTACCCAGCCAGCATTATTTTAAAATCAATCGATGTAATAACAAATTACGGAGTCGAAATGAAAAAAAATAAACCTCACATGGGCAAAAAAAGGTTTAAAAGCTTTACTTTTAAGATTTTTTTACGACCACTTTTACGAATGAAATGTATGTATTTTACAACTGTCCCTTTTTTAAACGCTTTCCCATCAGTGTGGATATTTAAGAAGAATATTACCGAAATGCTTGGAACGCTTCTCCAACAGACTTACGATAATCCTGCGTCTATTTATATTTTTTGCAGACAGTGGTGTCCAAGCTATTTTGGAGACCTAAAGAAAGCATCTGTACCAAGACTAGACATGCCTCAAATTCCTGACGGACGAGATTTTATTCTGGAGTAACGTATAAGATCTCATTTGGAATGATATGGTATCAGCTTTTAAAATGCAAATTCATAAATATATATAAGAAAATTATATTTTAATATGCTGCAGGGAAAATATTTACGTGGGTTCTAGTTTGCCTATGGATCACCATTTTTGGTGACATAAGGAATTTGCCCACAAAGTGTACAGTCAAATTCACTTTACAGTATAAAGTGAACTGTGAACTGTTTTGTGATGTCTAGAAGACGTGATAAAGTGCTATATCATATGCAAGTATTATTATTATTAGCATTATCATCCCCTAGATGGTGTCAGATTTATACAAGCAGAAACCTGCCATGGTTGCTGATCCATGCGAAACCGATGACTCTGAACATTCAAAGTGACATGTTAAAAATTGCTAATGGTAGTTTAAGGATACTTCCCTCTCAAATTGTTCCCTGCGGACAGTTCGACAGCTAAAATTCACCTCAGATAATTTGCCCACGTATTCTTGGCTTGTGTTTTTTTAAAAATGTCAACCAACATTTTCTGTAGCACAATGCAGCTTTAAATAGGTACCATCTGAGTTGCAATTCAAACAACTTTTGTTCCATCAGCTTTGAATTCAAGATGTTTCATCAGGTTTCATCTCTAATGCAGGGGCTGTGCTGTTTAGTGTTGGGAATTGTACTGAATTTGTGATCTTACAATAAAGGTTTAAATCTTTTTAGGAGTGGACCCATTGCTTGTCCCTTCACGAATTCCAAACAGTTTCAAGCCATAAGAAAGTATGAGGGAAACACTTTATTCAAAAGGGATCATTTTGTTCTGGGTTAGTGTAGGGTCCATTTGAAGAAGCATTCAGTGCTTCTAAAATGAAACGATGAACATTTAAGCCAAGGTAAAGAGGGAAAATTAGCATGAATCGCACAGACACCATTTGTTGAAAAGCATTACAAATGATTTAGATTTAAAAACTACCATTTGTGAATTCTGCTGATATGAATATTAAGAATAATATGAGGGTGTTGATCTAAGGTGGTGATTATGTGTTTAAGTATATAATAAGGCTGGAGTATTGCTTAACAGCTACGGAGCTCAATGGATGAAAATAATTTTACATCCCCAGGCAAGCCTGACATTACCTTTTTAAATTGGATTTTATAATGGATGTCTTTTAAAAGTCTTCCTCTCAACTTGCTCTAGTAGGAAAATTGATGTTTTTTTTCCCTTTAAGATGGCAATCGATAAATTGGTATATTCCTGAGATCAACATAAACAAGCTTTCAAAGCCGCTGCAGAATCAATGGTTTGGCAGTTCAAAAACTGCATGTCAATCACAATCATTGGTCTTTTAGTTATTATCTGATCTCCGATTTGTCTTCATTACGAGTAATGTATCTTAATTGCACATTGGAAATTCAGTGGACATAAATAACCAGATCCCAGTTAGTTTTCATGTACCCACTCACTTAAGCGCCACTGGCCTATTTGTGTGTAAAGAAAAACTCTTCCGTCCTTATTTAAAATGACAGCAGTCCCTCTTTGTTAGCTTACGGAATCCTCATTTACTAGATGAGTTTCAATCCACTGTGTCCATAATCAAAAGCTCTGTATTGATTTGCTTTTTAAATTAAGTCTTGTTAATAAAGTGTAGTTGGCTTACTTAAAATAAGTCTCTATGTTTTATGGTAGGAGCCATGCTACATACTGTATTGTGATCACCCATTATACCATATTAGAAGGATGGATGTGGTTCGATTGGAGCCACCTTTAGACTACATTCAGACTGTCTCCCTTTTGCAATGCACCCCTGGTTTTTGTCTATCTGGACTGTCACTCTCCCTTCAGCAAGCTTATGAAATAAATCCAACCATAGAATTTTGTTTTATTTTGAGATGGTGAGAGAAATATAAAAGTGGACATTGATTGAAATAAATAGGACGACAATATAAATTTAAGTTAATAAATATTTTTTTGTTAACAATGCTGTGGATGAAATTGTAACTCTTCATGGTTTTGAAGACAAATCCTACAGTTAGGAAGGAAACACTATACATTATTATGCACATCAGTTTGCTGCAGTGATGTCCATTGAACCTTAAGCTGCACATACAGGTCCTAGTTTGGCTACATTTTATTCGAGCATGGTCATTTCGAAGAAAAAATTACAAATTGAAAATTTAATAATACTTTTACAAAGACAATTCAGGAAAGATTTCTGTCATGGTATCATACATTGTATTTTTTAACAGTCCCTCTTTTTTTTAGCTAAAAAACAGATGAAGAAAGTGGAATTTTCAGTCGAAAATACAGTGTTTTCACAAGATCGTATCAAAAGTTCTCAAATTTGGAATCCAGTAATTGGAAAACAAAATAAAATAATAAATTGAAAATTCGCATCTCACAATTAATGTTTGAAAACACAATAAATGCTCTTCTCATTACGTAAAATTTGCCCAAATGATCAACCTCATGTTCCTTTTACTAAAATATATCTATATATTGAAGAACTATAATACTGTACACTAACAGTATGAAATAAATAAAATTAGGAAATATAAAATGAGCAACATAAATAAATGTTATTTGACCTAAAATAAAATGAATGCAAATTGTTGCAAAAGTTTGGTGTAATACTGACAAGTTAATGAACAAAAAATAAAAGTACAGAAAAATTGCACAAACATATGTAAACTAAGGAACTGCTGCCTATAATCTAATACTGACATGGGTGCTTCAAAGAACAGGGTGAGCTGTTTAACACTGAAGCTGGTGCAAAGTAACTTTAGTTACCTTTTTTAGCACTATACAAGGATGGCACTTGCAGAACAGACAGATTAAAAGGTTTGCATATAAGGCTTTTTAAAACCACCCTTCTCCACCGCCAACACCACCGCCTCCTCCCTCACTCCATCTTTCATTTCTCTCGCTCTCTTTCTCTCTTGCTTTCCCTCTCTTTCTTATTTCCCCGTCCTCTACTCCTTCATAGCTGGGCCACTTTAAGACTTCGATGTCTAAATTATCACACATGCATCATTTCATGATCCTTCAAAGAAAATTCTCGAGGCCTAAAACACTGTGTGGTTGCAGTGACAGACCCGAAAACAGGGTCAAACTACAAACAATCCACTAAAATACTGTTGTGTATTAATACAGGTATGGGTAGAAAGAAGCACAGGCATTACATCTTCAAGTTACTGCTGTGTGATAATATACATAGGTAGAAACATAGACGGTACATTTATTTTTTAGATTTTCGTAATACGTGTGGCATGTAATGCGATATACTCCGCTATTTTGTGCTAAAAAAAACTATTAACAGAAGGGTAATTCAGGCTGCTTGGAACCACACATTTTTTAGGCCTTAACACTGAACATTTTTTTTTGCATAATGCAACTCTTCACAATCCCAAACTTGACTAATTCCTCCTAACACTGTCTCTCTCTTTCTCTCTCTCTCTTTTTTTTATCTGAATTTTTTTTCTGGTTTTTTTTTGCATCCGACAGACTGCCCCATCTGTCCAACTCAGGCTTCCAGGAAGCATCAGGCACGTGCATGTACAGCTTAACACAGCAGTGTTTTCGAGCAAGTAACAATACTACTGGAAGAAGTTAAGGAAGCTAGAATGCAGTAGTTATTAGATGCCGTCTTCCACATTGTCTTCGTGTTCTGATTTGGTTTCCGTTTTCCCGTCGACCGAGCTATCGTCCATTGAGTGTTCACCGTTCTCCTCTTCGTCTCTTATCGTGTCCTGATCCGTATCCATGCTTTTATTTTCACTTTCCTCTTCCTCCTCCTCAAATTCCTCTTCACCCCCCTGCCTCGCCAGTTTCTCCTCGTCCTCTTCGCCTTCCTTTTCTTGCTCACGCTCGCTCTCCACCTCCCTCGGCATGCTCTCTCGCTCCTCCGAGTCGGAGTAGCCTTGCGGGGTGATGCTCTGCAAATAGGCTCGGTTCATCAGTAGCTCCGCGGGTTCTAAGTGGCCCTTCTGACGAGCCTCCCTCTCGGCCGCCTCCCTCTCCTCGGCCTCCCGTTTGCAGTAGGAATACCTGTGATTCATGTGCTGCGAGTAGGAGCCCGAGTGAGAGAAACGTTTCCCGCACTTGTCGCACTGGTACGGTTTCTCCCCGGAGTGCAGGCGCGAGTGTTCGATAAGGTGGTGCTTGTGTTTGAAAGCTTTCTTGCAAATCTGACATTGATGTGGGCGTTTTCCTACAATTCAGAGAGAGAGAGAGAGAGAGAGAGAGAGAGAGAGAGAGAGACGGAGGGAGGGATCCAAGAGGGGGGTGTGGGGGGATGGAGAGAGAGAGAGAGAGAGAGAGCAAAAGAAAAGAAACACAGGATTAATGGCCAGCGCTAAAATGCTCTAATAAGTCCCGACACTTTCGGTGCATCTGCAAGCACTTGTCAATGTGTCAGCAGTCGTCAAATGTTCAGAATTACTGTCAATCAAAACTGTCAGAAGCACTACAGATCATGTCCGGCACCCCTAAGGTAGTAAATGTTTTGAGCGAGAGGCTGCCTCTACTTTTTCTCGAACAAAAATGATACACTATTTATGGTTTAATAAAAGATTTAGCAACAAGACAAAAGTCTCTCAAAATAGTTTGTTGAAGGGGTGGGACAAATAGATGCTCAATAGCATTGATCACTCAGAGTTAATAACTGTAAAAAAATTTTTTTTCGTTTGGTTCCAGATTTACAGCGGGAACGATGGAAAAAGGAATGGGGATACATCGAACGACTTCTAGAACACCGAGTCTTGAGAAACACTTTATTTAACCAATGTAATTGAGAGCATCTCCTTTGGCATTTCAGCTAACGTGTGACTAGAGTTTGGAACTTGGAATGTGTGGCCAAGCAAACATCTGGCTAATTCCACACCACAAATAGCACTGGAATGCCTTCAACACCTTCCATAGCTGCAATGCTTTATAGCTCTTATTCAAAAATAGACACAACAGCTAAATCCCTGTCAGTCTGACACCACAGGACAAAATGGAGGGCAGAACGACAGCGAGAGAGAGAGAGAGAGAAAAAGGGGTGAGGGAGAAGCCAAGAATGATGCAACAGGGCAAAAGTGGGTATGTGCATGTTTAAAATAAAACTCAGGAAATAGGCTGGGAATGTGAAAGAAACGCAGCATGTATTGAAAGGAATGGCTGGATGAAGGGTGGGGGCCAAAATAGGAAAGTGCACAGTCATCATGTCAATTACAGTGCATGTGTCACATCGTGAAGTACCCCACCCAGAGATGTAATGTCAAACTTCTCTCTCTCTCTCTCTCTCTTCCATTCCCAACCCACCCACGCCAACCTGAGAATAAAATGATTGCTCAGCAATGCGCCCTTTTAACACTGTATGTTTTAAATACCTCTTCGGTATTACGCCTTGTGGGAGAGGAATAAAATAAGCAGGGCCATCGGCGAGAGAGAAAAAGCAACAGGGCTACTAGTAGGTAAGCCTTTTTGTTTGGAACAAACAATCGGGGGGGGGGGGGGGCTGGGGGACGGATGCTGAAATAAAGAAAAAAAATTGGAAGAAACTGGAAAGCACATACCTGTGTGCTCATATTTGTGCCGCAGAAGGGAACTGCTTTTCTGGAATGTTTTGTCACACAAGTCACATGCATACATGCCGCTTTCAGTCTTCTTGATCTTCTTTCGGGAAAGACAGGAGTCTGAATCTGTCATGTCATCCAAACCTGACATGTAATCTGTGGTTCCATCAAGCAATTCCCCCTAAGATAACATACATTTTTATTAGAAAACCTACCAAGCTTGAGCACAAAGAAAGAAAGAAAGGAAAGGAATACCTTTAGCTGTCTCTTGTGATTTCATAATAGGCAAATGCAACTCTATATATTAAAATAAAGTATAACTTACAGGGATCAAATCTGGAAAAGAAAAGCATTAAGCCAGAGAGTCAAATGAAAGAGATTTAAACATGTACTAAATGCACCGAGTGAGTTTTCATGTGTGTACATGTGCCTTTGTTGAACAAGTTGTCTCAATGCATAACCCTATAAAACTGGAAACTGCAGGGGGGGGGGGGAAACATATTGGTTACTGATGGCATTTGCCATGCAGTCCGCTTGTCAGTAATCACCCAGTAACATTCCTTTAAATTATCAGTGCTGATTACACACTTGCAGTGGCTATATTAAATATCTTTATCCCAAATGGTTGTGATTTGTTCTGACTGCAAGCAAACCTAGCAAGAAACAGGACTGTAATTATCATCAAAATGTACAGACCTTAAATCAGATTCTGGTTTAACTGTAACAAACATGATGAGGTGCGTTATAGCACGACGAGATGCAAGTTGGCGTGAGTAGAACGGAAGTGTTAAAAACAAATTGTAAAGTGCAAAAATTGCACACACACCTTCCCAGGTTTTTTTTTGCGTTATGACACATCACCTGCAGAGATCCACCAATTAAGTCATACCTGAATAAGTTAAAATTAACTGGTTGTGCTCATTACACTAATGAACTAAGCCAGCTGTATTGTCAGAATGGAACAGCGTCTGCACAAATGTGGAATAGGTTATGTTTTACACAGTGAACTCCTGATATCCAGAATTCAGCCCAGCCAGACTGTTCCCAAACCCTCAAAAATCTTCGCCCACGTGTAGATTCCTGTCGGCCCGAGCCTCTTAACACATGTCATCGCTGTGGTGAGCAGCCCATGTCATCCCACAGCTTCCACCCTCACCGTACTTTTTATAGTGTCCGCTGTCCACATGGGTGAGTGACTACGTTTTTTTTTAAACACAGCTGCAAAAATGCATATACAGTGGCAGAAAATGCACTTTCCAACACTATATAATTTGCATTACTGGGCGAAACCTTCGGCAAGTTTCCTTACTCCACACATTTCTGTTTACCTAGCAGTGAGTAGGAACCCGGTTATTAGTCGATTGGTGGATCGTTTTTCCAGAGATATTAATTGTTCCCCCAAAGTACTAATAGTTTGGTCTCTCGATCCACGCCCGTTTGTGGACACTGCTGAGCACAATTGGTTGCAGTGTTTTGCACGCAAATGCACTGCATTTTACAGTATATTCTGTGAACTGCTTTGAGGTGTCTCGAAGCTGTGATCAAATGCAAGGAGTATTATTATTATTATTATTGTTGTAATTATACTTAGCCGGAAATTCTGGCTCGGCAGACCAGACGAGATTCCCCCACCATTTGTTGGCTAGCTGGGGTCTAATCAATTTTATGTACACACCTTTAAACATAGCAGTATAACTTTTATACATTGTCATTCAATACTAGGTACTCACAACATAAAACACTAACACTCTCATTCAGCTCAGAAGATTGCAAAAACAAAATCAATTGGCAAATGTTCTCAGATTGTTGTATTTATTACTCAGTAGATTGCTGAAATGAAATGAAACATTTTAACCTTTATAATATTTCCTGTTTCGATGCATAGAAAACAAAAGGAAAAAGTCATACGTTTCATTCAACTGCACCCTTTGTGTGTTATCTGTAAGGAAGAGGTTAACTTCGGTCACCTTCCAACCCCCACCCGCCCTATCCTCCAACCCTCCTAATGCCAACCTCCAGCTTGGGTACAAATCTCTGACTGTCCAGCGCCTTGCTCCCCATATGAAAGATGCTATACATATCTGTTGTTGTTACCAAAATATTCCGTGGCTATAAAACGTAACCATTAGTTATACAGAAAATGTTCTCACTTGAACGTAAAAAATGCTTACTTGGTAAAGTCAGCATTCATTCCATCAGTCAGTCAGGATTTGGGTTGGGATTTCAGTTTAGTTAGTGTGAACAAAAGGGGATGTTTTTCAGATTTTCTTTGAAAGTGTCAGATTGTTTTCCTCTCTATAAAGACCTTTTTTTTTTAATGCCTATTGTTGTTTTTAAATACCTTTACTCTGTCAGGTTTGGCTATTCAACATCATTTGTAGGGATGAAAAGACGCCATTTGGGTTTGGGTTATTGAAGCATTCTTCTCTTGGTTAAAATACTATTATTCGTAAAAAGACTGGATTTTTTTTTTACAAGATCGAACGAAGCAAAAGAAAATGGCAATGTAACCAGCAAGGGTTTTGTTGTTGCATCGCAAGACATCAGTAGGGTGCACCAATTCATCATATTCACAGCATCCACCTAGATGCTCCTTTTTTGCTAAGTCTCTGGTTAGAACATATCAAGAACATGAGAGATGGGGTCAGTTGCTGTTACCTGGAACGTTTGCTTCCGCTGGTATTTTCTCCTCTGCTGCATTTCTGCAAAAGTAGCTGCACCTGTTGCATATGTGTAGGCCATGTGTGGAAGGAAGCTCATTTGATCTAGCCCTGGGTACGGTCGAAGACTTGGAATACTAGACTGCACCGAGGGCATAAAAGTGGCTGGGGGAAATGCGTTCTGTGGTGGAAGAGTTGTGTACAAATGTTTGGCACTAAATGGATTTATACTGAATACTGGCTTAGTGCTTTTCTCTAGGGCGTTGTTGTTCGAATTAGGCAATTCCTTCTTCAGGAAAGTCAAGTTCAAAGGCTCGTCTGGGATCTCTGACGGGTAGCATATACTGTTATGGTCAATGATAATACTATTGGTTTTATTTCTTAGTCTTCCTGCAACAACACTTTTGTGTTCGTTCTTTTGTTTTGGCAAAGATAAGTCCAGAGGCTGAGCCTGAGGCTCTTCTGAAGAGAAGCTGTTTGGAGTGTACGAGCTACTGTGGGAGTTCTTAGAGGAAGTGGAGGAAAGATTCAAAGGAGAAGGAGTATTGCTCCTTGAGTGGTCCATCTTATCACCAGTCGGTTTAATACTGATAAACTGAGATTTAATAAGCCTGAGAGGTGCATCACAATTAGTAACACTGTTATGTAGCTCTGCTATCAAGGGCGATGTTATGTCCACATGAGGCTTCAGTACTGATATTGCAGATTTGGCTAACAAACAGTCTTTGCTTATGGAAGAGTTGATTGCCGCCAACACCATCTCAGCACTGGTACGTTCCAGTGGTGGAGACCTGGAATTGGAGTACTGATAGACCTTCCTTTGCTCAAACCATTCTTTTACAAAATCCTGAGGGAGGCCGACAGCAATGGAAATTTTCAGTAGTTCTTCAGAATTTGGCTCCATATTCATGGCGTAATAAGCTTTCAGTACAGACATGTGGTCCTTGTAAGCATGTACAGGGCTGGTCACACCTTTCTCCGAAAGGAGGGAAGACAGCATGTAGGCTTGCTTTTCAACCAGACTTGAAGGCTTGTTGGTAATCATGCCTTCGTGAGGTTGAAGCACAGCCTTGATTTCTTCATTCATCTTGCACATGTAGCGCTCATGCTGATGGAGAGGAATTGGACCAGGAAAACACTCCCTGCAGAATTGGCAGGAGTAGGGAGATGTATTACTGTTGTCAAATATCTTTTCTTCTGTATCGAGATCTAACACAGGGCAGCCCATGCTACGTAACCTGTCTTTTTTCAAATTACTCACTTGCCTTTGTGATTCTGTGCTCAAACTCTGGAGACAGGCTTTGGCTTCATTCACCTTCTCTAGTGTGTAGTCAATAATACTTTTAGTGGCACCATTATGGCTGACAACTGGAAGACCAACAGATGGCATAACAGGGGAAGCGACTCCTTGTTCCTCAGCCAAGGAAGCTTGGGAGGCCGGCTCTTTCACGTGATAACCTTTGAGTCTTGAAATCTCTTCAGGTTTGCAGTCCATTTTCTGCCTGCAAACTGTGTTGTCAACAATTTTCAGGACCTTTTGGACTTCGCTTAAGTTACTGCCTACTGAGTTAGCAAAGCTTAGTAGTGGTGCTTCTATCCCTACTCCTAAGTGCTGCATCGAACTTAGAACTGCAGCGTTAACTGACAATTGGCTATTGGCTCCTACTCCGCCATTCGAGAAAGAGCTTGCGCCCCCAAACCCATGAGAAGCCATTATGGCCTTGTAGTCATTGAAATCTAGTGGCTCGGTCTTGATTTTAAGTAGACCTGCTTGCTCGGGTGCGGTCAGAGGCTTCCCATTCTCCAGCTTGTGCCTCAGCTGGGTGATGGCGGAGTTGGTGGGAGAAGATGAGGCCGATGTGGGAGAAGAACCTGGCTTCAGACTGGTTCGCATTCTTCCGTTCACCGAGATCAGGCCAATGCACTTCTTGCTACTGATGTGGGAGCTGTAGGAGCCGGAATGAGAGAAGCGTTTCTTGCAGTTTGGACATTCGTATGGCTTTTCACCTGCAAACAACCACACAAAGAAAAGTGGTACACGTCAACATTTGGCTGTTTTGATGATCACCTCAAGTACTGTGTAATTTCTGCAAAAATGTGAGCAGCGTACACGATACAAATGCAATATGCGCTTTGAGATAATAAGAATAATTCTCGCATTCAATACAGTGCCATATCACGTCTTTGAGAAGTCCCAAAGTGCTTCACAGAATAAACTGTAAAGTGAATTGACTGGCGCTATACAAATGTAATTTTGTTATTGTTGCATATTCTGTGGGTGAAATATCCTCCCAACATGAAAGGCACTATATATAAATGTAAGTTGCATTGGATAAGCAGAGTATGAGCTTCATATATTAATTTGTAGAAAAACAACAACAAAATAATCCTTGCATGTGATATAACACCTTTCACCGCAGGAGGATATCTCAAAGCTTTTTACTCGATTTACTATAAACTATAGTAACTAAGCATTTGTGGGTGAACAGAATAGCCAATTTGTGCACAGCATTGTTCCACAAACAGCCATGAAGTGAGTGAGCAATTCTATCTGGGGGACTGTTGACCAGGATATTGGTTGCATTCCTTTATTCTATCAAACATGGAATTCTTTAACGTCCCCTGAAGAGGCAGAAAAAGACCTCGGCTTAACGTTTTATCCGAAAGATGATACCTGCAGCAATGCAGTGCTTGTCCATCGCAACACTGGAGTGCCACCTTTAATCAAAAGTCTCACAAAGCACACAATCACTGCATTTTATATCACAGTATATCCTGGTAATGTTTAGGGACATCCTTCTAATGCGAAGGCGCTGATTATTATCCTAACCACATTAAAAATAATTGATTTGTGTAAGCAGCACGTGAGCTGAATATACATCAATTATATGCATCGTGACTCAATGTTATTCTTTTTTTTTGACATTGTAAGTTAGTTCAGGCTACATTTAGTGAAATTCGCATTATTCCTTGGTGGTCAAATGTTGTTGGAGCGATCGTGTTAAAAGGGACCTTTCCTTACCACTGTGAATTCGCAGGTGTTCCTTCAGATGGTGCTTGTACTTAAAGGCCTTGCCACACTCTGTGCATTTGAACTTGCGATTCCCGGCACCATGGGTCAGCATGTGGTGCTGCAGAGAAAAGATACCCAAATGAGCTTCATACACGGCTGAGAGAGATTTGTAAACAGTCACAGCTAAAAACACAGACTAGCCAAATGATCTCTCCTCTCTTCTTTCCCTCTCCTCCTTCTTTCTCTCCCACCCCACCACACTGGCGAGTTAATGGTTAAAATCGATTAATATTCAATTCTTTGCTATACCGTGTGAAACAAAAGTTGTAATCTCAACAGAGCTGACCTTTCTTAAAACATATGGCAGAAAACATAATATGAATATTAACCGTCGAGAAATTAAATCGATGTCTGTGTGGATACTCAAGGTAGGAGGTCAGCTCTGTAAAGTAGCGAGATACAAAAGCTTTGCGAGGAAACTGCGCTGAACAGTGTGACAACTGCTAGGGTGTACTGACTCTTCCCACATTCCTAGTGAGACAGATGGTGTTGGACAGGACACAGGGAGGTTTGTTCAAACAGCAGCAACCTTCAAAGATCAAGCAAACCCTGGCCAGCAGAACGCCAATGAGAGACTGGCGCTCATATGTTGCTGAGCTGCATAAACAAACATCAACAGCTGCTTTGTCTCTCCTCGATCCTTAGAGGGCTGATGCAAACTTTAGTTGCACTTCTGTTAATATGATACAATCATTTGTAATTACTAAGTGAGAGTGCCATGATCAAATTAAGAGACTTTTTTTTAATGCTGACGCACGAGGGGAATAAATATGGAAGAATTCTTTAGGAAAAAAAACAACACTAACACACATCGGTGCAACTAAAACGAGCCAAGAACATTTCAAATAATGTTACTCTGTGACACGAACAGATGATATATATTTATATATGCTTTACAATTTGGGGGGGAATGTTCCCGAGGCTTTTAACAAAATAGCCGGCCTGCCATTTTGGTCAGTGTTCAATTTCGTCGAAACTCAGTGTAAAATATCTTAAGATGACAGACTGGTTATCAAATTTGCAGGGTTTCATATCAATTTCACTCCGTTATCAGTGGACTCGGGAGCACTAATATTCTGAATGTGCAGATTATGTTTATGGTTGAGGATGATTACACCTGAGTTGTTTATGGAGGAAAAGCCTGTTGATATAAACCATACTGGGGAATGTCGATGAGATAAACCAACAACAACAACAACGAAATTACATTTAGAGAGCGCCTTTCACGTCGGGAGGACGTCCCAAGGCGCTGAAGCAAGTTCACGTCTTATTACCATAATTTCTGAAAGCATTTTCAAAATATGCTTTTTTTTGTGGTGACCTAACGATAGAGGAGCTGAAGGCTTAAATTTATTTGAGGGGAAAAAAAAGTGTTTTATTTAATGCACATGTGAAATGCCTGTTCAAGTGTCAAACAAAAGCAAAACAATCCACAATGTATTGATGCTTTAAAGTTTGCAATGGAATTTTAAATATATATATGTATCTCCTGGGAGTAGTTATCTCAATTTCCAAAATAATGGGAGCTGTCGTGTGCAAAGGTAAATATTTAAATGAAATCACTCTCTTAAAATGATAACAAAAGGAAGATGTAATGTTTTACTCTACCGTTTGCAATACATAGGATTTCACATTTCCCAGAGGAAATGAGAGGAAGTTGCAACACATAACACAAATGTTTGAGCAATGTTTAATCCAAGTCAGTGTTCCACTGAGAGGGATACATTGTGCCAAAGACCTGCGATCAGTTTTGTATGACCTACCATTATATGGAATTAAATCCGTAGAACATATTAGCGAGAGCAACGCATTACATTCACAAGTACACAAAGCTGAGAGCTTCCTTTTAAAATAAATATCTGGTGAAAGATTATTTGTTTGGGGTGGGGGTGGGGGGGTTGGAAATCGTAATTTTGAAATCGTAACCTTTGCACAATTAAGACACATCTTTGACAACAAAACAACAAATTACATTTATAGAGCGCTTTTCACGTCAGGGGGACGGCCCAAGGCGCTGATTTGGATCTGTATCTCACAATGTATCTTTGAATTGGAATAGCTCAGATATTGGTTCAGTAGAACTGTGCCCCACAATTGGCAAAGTGGTGTGTGGGGATAATTGTTACAATAACTAAGTACAGAGAAAGTAGGTGATCAGCAGTAACTGAAGAGCAGAGGTGAGGCCTGTATTTTTTTAATAAAGCTTTTTTAAAAAAAAAGAGCCAGCAATGTTGCTAAAATCAGCTAATTCAATTAAAAGGCAAGTTCACAATGGTATTGCGGAAATGAAACTCCACTTTAACAAGGTTTTGAGAACAATGGGTAAACCCCAAACTTCAGCTAAACTTAAGAGTTTCACCACTGATAATGTTTCTAAATTGGATATTAAAATGCTCATTCAATCGTGAGTACACGACATTAAATCATCCTGGAAGAGACCATCAAAAAACCATTTAAACCTAAATTAGTGCTATTACCATTAAAGATTTGCATCTTCAAAATGCCATAAAAAATTAATAGCCATTGGCAATTAAAATGATATTTATCCTCTAAGGGTTACCCATACCCATCCCTGAGTCCCACCTGATCTCTTCCTGGCTTGTGCGTGGCCATATGTCGTTCAAGCTGGGTGCGGTAGGCGAATGTGTAGTTGCACAGAGGGCAGGCAAAGTTGTCTTCGTTCTTCTCATGCCGGTATTTAATGTGCTCCTTCAGCGATGTTAAGCGCTTGTAGCCCCGGTCACAATACGGGCAGGTCAGCAGTTGGGCGAAAGCATCTGGAGTTCCAGGTGGCAGGTCTACAGCCAGGGAGGGGAGGGAGAGAGAGAGAGATGCTCAGGCCAAGAGGTCAGCAATCAATGGCACTTAATGGGATGACTGCCCGGATGGTATGACAGGAATCGTTGCAATCTGCTGCTTCTAGTGCCATCATTACAGTGGCCTCTGCACACTTTGATCTCACCCCCCACCACCCTTCCACCCCTCCACACACACATTAAGCATATATATATATATATATATATATAAAACTTATTTCATACTGTCTCAGGAACGTCAACTTAGAATTTGATCTGTATACAAAACAAAATCAACGGCGTTCTAATACCTTAAGAGACCCAGGGCTAGGTTTGCTGTATTCATTAATACATTTCTTAAATTAGCAGCCTTGGTTAATTTAACACTGACGCTATTTTAAGGAATGGATTAAGGTAAACTGCAAATTTAACCTGCGTCACTTTAACGGGGTAAAAAAATTGCAGTGTTCCATCCAGCGAGAGGCACATTAATGAGCAGAGCAGTGTAACTACTCCACAGTGTTACACAAATTGCATTCGATTTCATGCAAAGATTCTGTATCTATAGCCTTGTAACAATTTAAAGATCTATTTCATAATCAGTAAACTATTAAAGACCACTATCCACTGCTTGCATTTTGTGACCGTGTCAAAAGAAAACGAGAGACACAGAGAGATAGAGAGAGAGAGAGAGAGAGCGATGAGTGAACAGTTGGTTTAGAGTCTGTAAGTAACGTGTCAGTAAGATGGTTTCAATCCGGTTCTAATGTACTTTCTCCCAGGGAAATATTCAAGAGGAGCCATTTTGCAATAAAACCACTATTAAAAGTATCAGTCACTGCTTGGATTCAATAGGACTGGGAATCTGTGGAGAGTCGGATTGTGCTGTACACCTCAGAGGGAGCAACAAGCACTTGGCTCTGACTGGGTGACAAGAAAATAATAAGAAAGTGGATAGAGCTAGATATATCTTGTGCTGTGGGGGGGGGGGGGGGGGGAGAGGGAGGGGTGGAGAGAGAAAAACAACCCAGGGGAATGGGCGGGAGAAGAGTGATTTTATCATATGGAGTCAATCGAGATAGACTGACTGAAAACCAGGTCATTCAAATAAGCTGGCGATACTCAGGAATTGATAGTGCAGAATCTGCCATGTGTATCTGTGTGTGTTCCATCAATAAAACAGATACATTAAGAAGAAAAATAATGAATATTAAAAGATGTAATCAATACCAAGCTCATGTAATGAAAGTCAATGTTGGGCCATTAAAGCACACATGAACACACAAATAAACCAGGTACTGTACATCTGAAGACTGCCTTAGGATTTAGCCGAGTGTTAATTGATGTTCAGGTACAGCAATCTAACGTCTCGCTGTTTGTCCCTCACCAGGTCTCAAGTACCGTCGTTCATTTCTCAATATAGACGGGCACTTCTTGAAAATGAAGCCCTGGTGTGCTATCTGAAGTCATGAGGCAAATTCAAACTTGCGGTGGTCAAGAATAAATGGATGGGAGTTATTCGCTCTGGTTAAATTTCAGAGTAATTACCCTCTTCACATGACCTGCAAAGCCTTATTTATAGTCGCTAGTGGGAGCAGATCTAAGCGGTGAGATGGAAAGGTGATCCTGTTCCTATTTGCAACCATACACATCTGGAATTTTGAGCACCCTCAATAAATAACAGCCAACTTGGGTTCTGTCTCAACACAGACCTGCAGTAATCGATTTCTTCATTGCTCGCTTGTCTACAAATCTCTTCACTTCCTGGCACCTAACCTATCATTCTGATCTGCTTTCTCCCACTCCACTACAACAACAACAACCACAAAATTATATTTATATAGTGCCTTTCATGTCGGGAGGTTTACTTGCAGCCTCCGCTCGGCTGGCTTTGGTCTCCTGCTTGTCTGCCCCACGTCCCATCCACTCTACCATCAGTGGCCGGACTACACCCCAAACCTTTGGAACACTCTCTCCCAATCCTTGCATCCTGCTTTTGGATCATGACTGAAGACTTTCCTTTTCGACCGTGCTAATGGTTCACCACCTCCCTCCCCCAGCTCAGGGTCAGGCTCTCACTGTTAATCAATCTGAGATACCGCCCCATGAGAAGGTCGCTACATAAATACAAGTTGTTGTAGTAAACAGGAGCACGTTTTCTTGGTTGAATTTGCAGTGATTAGTCCAGTCCGCACTATTGATATGCGTCACTCTTGCTTTCCAGTGTCTATTGCTCACTCCCCTCAAATAGTCCTCTTAATTCTCCCAGCTTCGCTGCTTGTTGGTAATTTACTTACCCCTTTCCCCCCCATCAACTTTAAATGGCCAGAAGGAAGGCATTGACAATGTAATCCTTGCATTTGATATAGCGCCTCACCACGTCTCCGAGACATCTCAAAGGGCTTCACAAAATATACAGTAAAATGAATTGACTGTATATTTTGTGGGAGAACGTGTAATGTGAGAGCAGTTTAAGTGTTGCTCTGCCAGGCTAGAGGGGGTGGGTGGGGGTGCACTGGGTGAGATTAGTGACAGCTATGATCTCACAAGATCGAAGAAAGTCGTTCGGCCCATTTGATCTCATCCTTCCAGAAAGCCAAGAATTCTGCTTTACAATTACAGTACCAAGCTCTTTCATAAAGTCCCGTTGCCTTTGGGGTCATGGTGTGTTCTTCCTCCTGTTTGTTAAAGTCGCCCATTTAAACCCCGAGGCCAACAATGTTTTCAAAAACTCACAGCTACAGTCAGGCAGCTGCTCTGGGCATGAACTATCTATAGGATGTAGTGAGCTATGAAGCAGGAAAGTCAGATTAGACTGCTGCAAATGTGTAATACAGATCTGTTGGTCGATTTGAGCTGTATTGGGCTGGCAACTTAATCCCTTCCAATCCATGAACTCGCTCCAGGACAGCCTTTCGCTAAGAAGCATGTGGTATTGCAAAGACTTCACATCACCCTGAACCCGAGTTTGAGTGAGATGGAGGGCATAAGCAATATAAACGGGCACGAGGGACCTCACCCCCAGTAATGTGTCCTCCCGAGATTTTGAGAGGGCTTTGATCTCCACTTTGACTACCTCAGCAAACTCGTGTTGCCTGCTTATTTGAAATAAAACAGTCTTAAGAGTATTGACTCATCAAACAGTATTGACTCTAAACCAGAGTTCAACAGCAAAAAAAAATGTGATGGGCAAGGGGTGCGATTGTTTGCTGGAGGGGGGTGGGGTGAGGGGATGGGGAGGGAGAGGGACAGAACAAAAAACAGGCAGTTCTCAGGGAATTTGTACTTTGGCCTTGGAAATGTAATGTAAGAGAGAATTGCTGTATTTCAACAGGATGTTCTTTAATCTAGTGATGATCACATTTACAAAAATTGCTGATCATTATGTTTATCCACTGAGTGGGGGTGGGGGTCAAATCACTCTTCTGTTCCCAATGTAATGTAGTACCAATGTTAAAAGAAAACTTCCAACAGCTACTGTTTCACTACTTATCCACACCAGTTTCCTGCTGCTTCTGGAAATGCTTTATGTATCTGAATTTTATTTCCATGGCCTTCGTAAGATTAAGAAAAACTATATGCCCGATTTGAACATAGCAAGGGCAGCAGTCCTTAATAATAATGATAAAAATGATATAATAATGCTTGCATTTCATTTATAATAATCCTTGCATTTGATATTTGCTATCACTTTTTTGAGTCAGGAATGGTATGGATTTGTCCCAATTTTGGGGCCTCAGAAATAGTTCACGGAAACCCTACAACTAAACTCCGTACACCCGTCACACCAGTTCCAGCCAGGCTCCACTGGCTTCCTATCACTGAACGGATCTATTTCAACATTCTCACGCTCGTCTTCAAATCCCTTCATGCTGTGGCACCTCCCTACTTCTCCGACCTGCCTACCCCCCCAACTCACTACCCACCGCCTCCACTCGACTGACTCCGGCCTCCTGCAGGTCCCTCATGCTCTCCATTGCACCATCGGTGGCTGCACTTTCAGCCACTACACCTGGAAACTGTGGAACCCTCTTCCTCTATCAATTGGCCTTGCCCCCTCCTTCCGCATTTAGCAGGTCGCGCCTTCAACCATGCCAACGGGTATCTCCCTGTGGCTTGTAGTCGTGCTCCACCACTGTCAAACTCTCTGGGGCTTTACACTGTATGAGGGGCACTATACAAATGCAAGTTATTGTTGTTGCAACTGGGCTGTGACGTGCTACTGGTTACTGGCAGAAATTCGTCATTAGCAAGTCTCGATTGCTATTTAGTGAATCACATTGCGAACTTCCGCTGATTCAAACTCGCAGTGAGCCAAACGTAGCTCCGCAAACCGCTCTAACACATCTAACAAGTGACTCAATTAAATTTAGCTCCATGAGTGCACCATCCCACATCCCCCACTCCCTTATTCTGATAGGTCTGCAATTTTCCAATGCACAAATTTATGGACGCGCTACAGTACCTATCTATGTTCCATGTATAGCAAATACACTCGAATTAATTTATACAATTATTTATGAGACAGACTATTTCCAATAATGCAGGCTGACATCCCTCCTCGTTTATATATGATATTCTGTGAAAAAATAGAGGTATTAACTTATATCAATAAAAGAAGGTAGGCACACTAGAGTACTAAAAGACATTTATTTTAAATAGGCATTTTATATTTTCGGTAGCCAGACTGTTTAGTTAGACATAAGTGCTATATGACATTTATGTTGGGAGAGACTGAAACTGCAGTGAGTGCATAAGAGGGTCTTAAAGGCGCAAACCCATTTAGACATGATTAACATTGGTTCACAATTATAAAGGTGAGAAGTGAGAGGAGGAAAAGGTATGAATAATGTTAAGTGTTAAGTAGGCACTGTGTGTATCGAAAACAAAGCTGTACAAGTGGGCGTGGAGAGACGATGACTGTTAAACAGGGTTATACTGCTTATGTTGCGTATCAGTGGTAGAATTCATCAAATGATCTTCCCCCATCTTGGAGGCCCCATTTTTAGTTGATTCGAACTCTGCCTTGTGCTTCGGAAACAGTTATTGCTAGTCATGAGTTGCGTCCCACTAACCAAATAGATGAGTGACCCAGTGCCAATGCGCCTGATTTTCACCTCTCCTCTACTCCCATTAAGAATGATGCCATGGATCTGCCTCCAGCTTACTTGCTGGATGCGATCAATTTTCATACCAATCATGCAAAAATCGTCCTGCCTGCTTTCATCAAAATATTTTGCATGAAACGTGGACTTAGCTTAAAAAGGCCCTTCCTTTATTCAACATTAAAATTGAATGCGAGTGATATACCAAACCTTTATCAAACGGTGTCCCCGGAGGAAAAAAAAAGTAAATTCCTTGTTTATAAGTAAAAAAAAGGAAAATTCCCCTATACAGCACCTTTTGAAACTGCTTTAAATGGGCTGGCACTTAAGTGGAGTACAACTGTAATAAAGTAAACAGTAATAAAGCACTTCTATACTGCCCATACTTTGTGGCCGATCTAAACAGTGAGCGCAAACCGTATAAACAAAGGATAAAGTAAAGGGTTTTGCAGAGCAAATGTGTGCACAAAAACACGCCACCGTGAAAAAATTAAGTGCTTAAAATGACTCATTTGACAGCCGATGGGCAAAGCGTTTCACATGCTATATCTGATAGCAGGCCTCTGACAGCTGTAACAAAACTCCCCCAAGTTTAAAAGGTAAACACTGAGGCATGCGATGAATTCACGACGCGGCAGCTGCAAATGTCAAAGTGATGGCTAATGGGTGTGGGAGAGGAAAGGCTCACCATTGTCCTCTTGTCCATTGGCCTCTGGTGTTCCATGTCTTGACAGTTCTTCTGGTGCCTCTGGGTAGATGATGGCTGTGTCACTGCGTCGCAGGTACTCTGCGATGCTGACCGCATGGCTGTCTCCTTCCTCCAGCTTCCTCTTGGCAAAATACTCCTCCAGATCTGATGTGCTATCAACAGTCTTTCCTGAAACAACACATTTGAGAGCAGAAGAATGTCAGGGAGATGTCAAGTTACCAGGAGCCCAATCTTTCCTCCCCACCCCCACCCTCTCTCCCTCCCTCCGGCCGCAAGGCTGATTGAATGACTCTCATCTATCAGGTCACATTGCATGGCTTCGAAGGACTGCAATTTACCCGGAATTTTGCTTCCCCATACTGTTTAGCTCTTGTGGGAACTCTATAACTGTTAGGTGGAGATAGCTGAAATAATCACAAACAAAGCAAATAAAACCACAGCCTTCATTAGCCAGGAAATGACAGGCCCTCATTGGTACATGCTGATTACAAGCCTAAACTGCCTGACTTGTTGGCATGCCAAGTTTTACTTCTGTTTTCCTCAGCCTTGTTATCTTTCAGGGTTTTTCCTTGAATATTTTTTTTTCTTTTTGCTTGCCGACATTTCAAACTTTCACAGGAAGCCGAGGTACTATTTAGAGAGAAAAAGAAACACAGCGTTCGCCGCGAGAGAAACTCGTTCCTTTCCAATAAAAACTTGACCACCTGTGCCGTCACTGTGCCCACAAATGGGGGAATCTCTCTTTTTTGTTCTGTTCAGTGCTAACTTTGGTGCCCCAACCCTCTGCACTGTGGAGCGCCACAGGCAGACATTTGGGCCCGTGATCCTATCGCAAGGCAGGCGACCGATTTATAATGGGACGTTGCCGTGTAGAGGCAAGGCGCTTGCACACAGAAAAAGATTACAGACGAGTGGACAAATATCCCCATACTACTTCTTAAGAAGCATCTGCTAATGATCACAGCCCAGACTCAGGACTGGGAAACACTCAGAAGACAAGACACTCAGGAATCATTCTGGTGAAATAGCACATGGAGCCAGTGGTATGGGAAAGGAGAGGAGGTTGAGAAAATAATCTGTAGGTGAAGGCTCCAGCAATTGTTCCTTTCAGAGGAACAGGAGTAGGTCATTCAGCCCTCAAGCCTGTTCTGCCATTATGGTGGATCATGGCTGAACTGTACCTCAGCTCCAATTATCCACTTTATCCCTTGATTTTGTTACCATTTCGCCAACAAAACAACAGTCACTACACTTTAGATTCCGTGAAGTGCTTTGAGAAGTCTTGAAGATGTAATAAGGCACTATATCAAATGCTAATTTGACTAGTGTTATTATTATTGCCAAACAAAAATCTGTCCACTCTAGTCTTGATCCAGCATCCACAGCCTTTTGGGGGAGGAGTTTCCAGACAGTGCTCTCATATCAACTTTCCTCACAAATGAAGATTCCCCACATTGGCAAATTCTCAAGACAAGTCTCAGGGGAAGTGTGTCTCAGTGTGGAGCAGGTTGCTCGACATTTGGGGCTGCCAGTAACTCAAGGTGCCCATCAGCATTTTCTGTTCTCAGTCAACACATCCGACCACTTTCCTTCCCCAAAACTGTACTCGCAAGAGAAGTGATTGCACAACATTGTGAAGTGTTGGCATTTTATGCTCCGCGGCGCTTTGCTACTTCTGCTGTTAATGTGCTCCACCGTCGAGCTCACCTTCAGATAAGTAGTGAGTAGCAATAAGGAGTGGGTTACTCAAAGCCTAAATCTCTGTTATGCAAAGCAAAGATCTTGGATTCTGAAGGAGATTTCCCCCACTGTAAATACCCATCGTATCAGTCACCACACGGAACTCTGACCGTAATTTCAGCCCTTGCTGGACAGATGAATCACACCTGAACGGTTCAGAAGACAACTAGAACACAACCTCAATGAGGTTGAACCGATAATTCTCATTTCTTTCTATTTGGTCAGCCGGGTGTCTGACACGCAGAAACCCATCACCGTGCTTGGAAGTGTATCCAAACCAAGCTGAGTATTCCATGCATCCCCCCACCACAGTACACTTGGAAATTCCAAAAATAGATTGTTGGAATGGTATGCGTACTCTCGCCCCTGAGGCATGCATCCTGCTTACCTAATTCCGGAACGTATTAGGTGCAGGTTGGCGAGAGCCAAGGCTTGGGCACCCAGAGTTTGCATTGAGGCAACTGCTGGAGTCTAACCAGCTAAAACCACATAGCTTGAATGGATCCAGCATCCACAGCCTCTTGGGGGAGGAATTTCCAGACAGTGGTCTCACATCAACTTTCCTCCCAAAGGAAGATTCCCCACATTGACAAAGTGGAAGAGGTTTCAAGAGGGTATAAGGGAAGTGTGTCTTTGATTGCTATTGAAAGTACTGTATGACAAGCCTTCCCGTTACTTATCCAGCTAGGATCACTATACCCTTTAGGGCTTTGGCTTGCAGGGTTATCAGGAGCTGAGTGGAAGAATTCACTGTCTCCCAGTGATATTCTCATAAGAAGTAAGACACAGCTATGCAGTTTGCTTCACTCATTAACAACTCTGCCTACCTAAATCCACCATTATATCCACCTACTCCACACCAAATAAAAGGTGGATTGCAAACCAGAACAGGAATCTTTGGATAACTTTTCTGTCTCCATGGTTCTGCTTGAAATTTGACTACTCAGCACTGACTCAGCACAGGGATCAAAGCTACGTTTCTCTGGGCTTTATATCTCATTCCTACATTAGCAGTTCCTGTCCTATCCATTAGAGGAAAATAAGTTGTGCTGTTTAATTTGCAACCAAATCAACCGTTCATTGCACGGAAAAAAAAACATCACCATTTTCAGAAAGTTTAACTCTAACTACCTGATGTGTCAGGGCAAAGCCTTCAAAAAAAAGTCAAAAATTCATAGCCAATAATTCGTTTGAAAAAAGCGACCAGTGCACATCAATGTTTTTGCTTAATGCGGTAGAGAGAGAATGTGATTTCACTCAAGATATGAGGACATCTACCGTTTTACAGAGGCTGTTGTGGGGAGGTGGGTAAAACGAGAGACGGAAAGCCTGGTGTAAATAGATAATAGATTCTCTCCTTCCCTCCCCATCACTACCCAAGAACAAGGAATATGTAACTTTGATGTTCTTGCAAAATCCCAAACAGCTAAAATGTTGTTGTTGTTGCTGGTTGCTTCCGTTTATTTTAAAACATGTGACCAGTTTTTGCAAGATTAGCAAACTATGTCATAGTGTGACATAAGGTACTCGTAAAGTTCCCATCTAACTTTAAATATAAACTGAAAAGTATGTTTCTGTGGTTCTGCGCTGGAGCTTTGATTTGCATTCTGGAAAACACCTTGATGCAGCATTACACACACAATAAACAAACAAGAGTTGAGAGAGAGAGAAAGAGAGACAGCAGCCCCTTCTCTTGCCATCTGCGCAAAGAGGTGCTTTAAATGTACTGCTGTGGTCAGGGCTCTGAGGGAAGCTTTGATTCAAGCGGGAAGATTCTCGGAATGCCCACAAATGTGCTTCTGCAGGTGTGGCTGTCAGTCCTGTTTACACCACGCGGGATACTCAGCTGGGAGAGTTCTGAATAGCCCAGACTGAGGTTAAAACAAACCTCAGCTCCATAACTCTCTGCTTTCTCCCTCAATTTAATGGTGTTTACGTCAGGGATAAACCAATTTGGACTGCAAAAGAGTTGGAGACACACACAAACATTTGTACATCTGCCTCTTTCACGCCACACACAAGGAACTAACCCATTTTCACTTAGCTGAGAGTTGAGAGAGGGAGGGAGGGAGGGAGAGAATGAGTGAGTGAGAGAGAGCAAGAGAGACAGAGAAGCTAAAAATAACCAAGAATGGGAGTTGGTTTGATGGGAAATGCTCAAGGTTTGTACTTTTAGTCTGTGGTAAACCTGTCTCCTTTAGAATAATAATCCTTGGATTTCATATTGCGCTTTCCACATCTGCTAGATGTCTCAAAGCGTTTCACAGAATATACAGTAAAGCGAATTGACTGTAAATCCGAGAGGGAAATACAGTAGCTAATTATGCACAGCAGTGTCCCACAGACAGTCGTGGATTGAGTGACCAAATTATTACTGTGTTTCAGCGCCTTGGGACGTCCTCCCGACGTGAAAGGCGCTTTATAAGTTTAAGTTGTTGTTGTTGTTTTTGAGGGATTATTATCAGGCGTGTGGAGTGAGGAAACTTTCCCAAGGTTTCACTCTGCCGGGATCAAACCCAGGTCGCTCGCTTGCGAAGAGCGTACTCCAACCACTGAGCTACAGACCTTGTAGCAGAACGTTTATTCAATCATAATAATAGTCCTTGCCTTTAACAAAGAGCCTCATCAATTCGTTGAGATGAAAAGCTTTTCATAGAATATACTGTAAACTGGACTGACTGTCCATTTTTGTGGACAAAACACAGCAGCCAATCATTTTCGGACAATGTATGCCTTTCAACTCAAGTGGGGGATGTAAAAGCTGGGCCTCAGTACAGAAACAATATTTATTTGGTGAAGCGCCTTTAGCTAAGTGGACTTGAGACACATCTGATGTCGCACTCACCTGTTCTGTCACCCCCACCGGGCTGAAGTGTGGCTTCAGGTCCCATAGTGTCATAGTCTTCCTTCATTTCATCTGGAAAGAAGAGGAGGAGAACATGAAGAAAAGGCTCAGTATTTAACCTGTTACTATTTTGCATCCTGTTGGCTGGAGGGAAAAAAAAACACGGTATTCTTTTAAGGTAAACGTCAGGAAGGATTACTTTGTTCCTCAATGTATTTGTTCATCTCTCTCTCTCTCTGACTGGATCCAATCATCCCAGGACTGTCAAGCACTTATTTATCTTCAACATCACCGCCAGCAGCAAACAAAAACAAGGTAATTTGGGCATAAACAGTGGAAACTGCTGAGGAAAGGGCCAAAAGCATTGCAGGGGTAGAGAGGAAGTCGATTGGCAGATCACTTTCCGGGGATAATAATCCTTGCAAAAAAAAATATGGTCACTCAATGTTTATGGGGCACTGCTGTGGGCAATTGGCTGCTGCGTTTCGCCCACAAAATATAGTCACTCCACTTTACAACATATTCGGTAAAGTGGTTTGAAATGTCTCAATGACGTGATACGGTGCTGTATCAAATGTAAGGACTAGTATTATTATTAAGGGAGGTAAGAACACCGGTGGGTGGGATGGGGGGGTAGAAAGAGGAGGGGAACAAAGAAAAAAAAAAGAGTCAGCGTTTCAATAAGATGTCAGCAAGAGTTGGGCCTTTTGCAATACACCCTTGGTCTCAACACGAAATTGAGCGAAGGTATTTCTGAGAAGGAGAGACACGTTATATATATAGCTGCAGTATTGTGCTGAGCTACTGTTCATCTCATGTGACTTTTGATAGAACAGAGTCACAAGCATTGTATGTTTTTGCATCTGAAGGCATTCAAACCAGCTGAGGAGGGAGTGTATGTGCATGTACGCATGTGTGTGTGGAGGGGGAAGGGGTGGGGGAAAGTACATCATTTTTGCATAATACCAGTAATGCTCAAGATCTCTGCCTCACTTCCTTCCTCAATGCCATTTTTAGGTAAAGGGTGAAGTTATGAAGCCGTGCACTATCTTTTTGGCTTCCCAAACTTCGTAAATAGGAAGCGTGTTTACAGATTTCTCTCTCTCGTTAACTTTTGTTGCCATCGTTGCGTAGACTGCGTGGCACCTTTAGCTTAAAAAAAACTGCCAACAGGCGAGGCCTTGTGTAAACAAGTAAACACACCAGAGACTCGAAACAGAAAATCATGCTGATGGATTGAACGAACCATGAGTTTTTGGGCTCGTCACCAGGGAGCTGGTTATGAGTGACTTAAAAACTGAAAAAGAGTAATAAAATAGAATCACATAACCATGTGTCCCAAACTGTTCATTACCATATAAAGTTTTTATTCTTCACAGAATTCCTAGACCATACCACCGTATCAAAGCAATCAATTATATATTGTTGATGGGGGGGGGGGGGGGGGGGGGGGGGGGGGGCGGGGAGAGGAGGAGAGAAGAGGGGTTGATGGAAAGAATATACTTTGTTGCTGTGATTTACTGCAATCAAAGAGATGTGGTCTGCTTAAGGGTGGGTGTTGGGGGGGTGGGGGGGGAATATGGTGGACTTTGGTTCAATTTGTAAAACTGCAGGCTGTTATTGTCTCTCACGCCTGGAAGAAATTTTATAGAATAAGCAGCGGATGAGAAGGACTGACAAGCAAAAGAAGCACAAACAAACAAACACACATATACATACACACTTACTCACTCGCAGGTGATTTATTTGAGTGTCTGTCAGTGATAATGATGTCATGTTTTCCAGCACAGTATGTCCACCCATTGTGGGATAAAAGGGTGTCAAGGACAATTCAAAACACAAAACTTTTATTGTGCTGTAACCGGAAGGAACAGCAAGGAACTCGAACAGGTCAACTATGCTCTTCAGTCGAGAACCTATTTCCTGGTAACAAAGTATTGCAGCGCAGGAGAGGGGAAAATAAAAGAGACATTTCAATTCTTCAACAGAGTGCAGCCTGGCTCACTGCCGGGTACCAGCAAGGCAATGAGGACAGAACAGGCTGGATGTAAATTGGCCAGCAATGAAGCAGGGAGATCATAGGGCGGGTGTGTAGTGTGGGGACACTGTGTGCTGTAAGCAGTAAACAATGACTTATCATAAAGATTAACATGTATGTGTGCAGTGGTGAGTGGTTAAAGCAGAGTGGGAGAGGGGGAGGGGGGGGAGGTGAAAGAAATGCAAGTATGTGGCGTCCTATCAACAGAGCGAGTGTGCGAATGTGGGGAGGAGGCTAGTTTTTTTTGAGTGTTCATTGTACCAGACTCCTTCATTCGGTCAGCCAGCCAGCCCTGTGATGAAAAGAAGTTCTACAATAAATTGAACGATTCATCAATTAGACTTTATTCTGTGCCATGGTTCTCATCGTGTTTTCCACTTTTGGTTTTCTCACATTTAAAGGAATGCTCGTTCAGATGAAGGCTTATAGGAGGGGGTGCTTCCCGCCAGGATTTGTGGGATAAAAGATTTCAAACGGATTAACAGAAAAAGTTTTAAGTTTCAAGACATGGAGCCCACCTTTGGGACAACTGTTTTATAGCTGTCCATGCTGGACACGGAAACACAACTTTTCTGCTCTTAGCCTCACCTCAGACTAGAACAATGGGGGGATTTACTTAGCAATAAATAATAATAATAGTTATTGCAGTTGATATAGTGGTGTTCATGTCAAAGGGCACCTCAAAGCTTAACATCAGATTTATTGTAAAGTGCGGTGACTGTGTCTCCTGTAGGCCTATTTGAAAAGAAAAGTAGTTTTTTTTTGTATACTTGCTGCATTCAGAGGGAGAATGTTTCTCATGACATTTGAAGGATATAGGCAATTCCTAGGGCGTTGTCCCAGAGTATTTATTCTTTCGGCAAAAATAAAGTCAGGCAAAACTAAACTATATAAAAGTAAATAAGACTCGATCATTTAAAGAAAAGCACAATTTCTTTCATCGCTTCAACTTGCGAGTTGAGGTGAGTGAGGGGCCTCACCAGATTAATGCTTTCTGAAGACTTATGGTTGACTCTATCCATTGTTGATGACCTTGTTTGGGCTAAATATTCCTGTCTATATGGATGGATCAGTAATCATCAACTTTAGTGTGCTTTGTAACACGGGGACGATGAAATATCAACCACTTCTTTCCCCCTTCTCCTCGCAAAACCCTTCCCCACATCTAATACTCCTGTTCTTTGATTGTCTTTAACCTTGTTTAGCCGAAGATGCTTCTAGCAGACCAACAAGCAGCGATTGTTCAGTGCAAGGCCATTTGTTTCTCTCTGCATTAACTGTTACTTGAGTCTCTAATTAGTCCCAGTGCCTCAAACGCCCGACCCTGCTGACTTGCAGCTGATCATGCTCTGTTTTGTTTGCCCTCACTTGAGGCACACCAAGGCATCCTCACTCACTCCTCTCTCCCAAGTTGGAAACAGGTTCAGGCTATTCCCGGATCAATTTGTAGTGCAAATTCAGCAAGCTCACAACCGAAAATTGGGTTCAGGGAGACACCAGAGGCCAGTAATTCCAGTTGGCCGTAACCTATTGTACCAAAACAAAATGTAAGACTGCGAGGAACTGTGGAAAATTCGTAACTTCTTAGGTCTAATTTGGAAGCCAATCCCTCTTGAGAACTGCCAAAAACCAGCCTCAAGATTAAGACTGAATTCGAGAATGTTCCACAATTCTGTGCACTCTTTAGTTTGATGACAAAATGGTCTTACGGGCAATGATGAGGTGATATTTTACGCTTCTGGTTCACATTGTAAAGAAAAGGCATTTGTGCTCAGAATCACAGGAAAAGCGGGTCAGCATTTCAGAGGAGTTTGCACTCCCATTCCCTGGCCTGGACCATTGCCTACTGTTTACCATCAGCCCAGAATGTTTCAGATACTGTCCTAGCTGCTGCCTTTTCCTGTTCGAAGGACGCCTTTGAGCAGAGAAAGGGCTAAAGCACGATGTAGTGCTGGAGACCAATAATTCGCTCATGACCGACCATTTTATCTGCAACGTAGCCTTGACAGCTTGGCTGTGGGTGTTGCTTGACCTTTCACTGGCCCATTGTATTTAGTAGAAATCTGGATTGTTGCCCAGCTGTAGTGTGGTTGGTATGTATTTCAGTGCCATACCTTCACGTGTGTAGGTGTAGACTGCATGTGGATTGTCCACAAGTGGTGTTCCAATCTATCATTGCCTTTAGTGCCAATTCAAAATGCCTCGCTCAGTTCCAGGGCTGACTATCGATCGCCCTCCTTTCTACCTCAATTCAGATCATTTTGTTTATCATGCAGCTTCCAGACCATGACTGAAGTCCCCATGGGTGGGCTGGCCTTGAGCCTCTCTGCCCCCACCCTCTGGAACTCCATCCCACAGTCCCTGCGCCTCGCCCACTCCCTTGCCTCTGTCAAGACCCATCTCAAGAAAGGGACTTTGGTCACTCTAATATCCCTACAGTCGTCCGCTGTCTACTCCTCTGGATCCCAACTATGAGGTTGGGTGCAGATCCCTGATTCTCCAACACCTTGGCATGCCCTCCTGATGGGAAATACTCTATACATATGTAATTTGTTGTTGTTGCTGTTAGCAATTACTGCTGTGGTGTGGCATATACACAATGCTCCCAGTGAAATAATTTTGGGGTTACCCTTGTTGCCAACTTGTGTTTTGCGTGATGACCAATTATTCACACTGTTTGTTTAACCACAATAGGGCCAGTTCCAATCAGTGCAAATAATCAGCTCTACACTTGCATTTTTTGGTTTTGTAATTTTATGGGGGTGGCCTACAACAAGTAATCAGATGTCGGCTCATCTCAGTTGGAGGAATTCACACCTCTTGGTCAGAAATTTGGAAACTCACAAGTTTCCTGTCAGGGCATGAGCTCACAGTCTAGGCTGACACTCCAATGCAGTACTTGAATGTTAGAGGGGTTGTCTTTCAGACAAGACATTAAACCTATGTCCCACCTGCCTGATCAGGTTGATGTTAAAAGATCACCATTGCACCATTCATAAAGAGTTTTCCCTCGTTTTGGCTAACAATCCATCAGATAAATCAATTAATAATTCACCTAATCATGCAGCCACCCATGAGTCCTTGCTGTAAGCCATTTGGCTGCCAAATGCACAATCACTACACTAAAAAAATTGGTGTGGTCACTCAATCCACGGCTGTTTCTGGGACACTGCTATGCGCAATTGGCTGTTTCTGGGACACTACTATGCGCAATTGACTGCCCCTTTTCACCCACAAAACATACAGCCACTACACTCTACAATGTATCCTGTGAAAGTCTTTGAGACGTCTTGAAGATGTAATGAGGCGCTGAAATGCATGGATTATTATTATTACTCAACAGTAATTACCTGTAAAGCGCATCAAGACGTTTTAATACTATTGGAACAATATCAGGCTCAACTAACGACTGAACAACCATAAGATTCTTATAACTCCTGCCTCACAGATGTAAAAAGTTTTGAGAGATGAAATCAAACCGGGGGCATTCTTTCATCTAAATTAAAATTGTCCCAGTCAACATCAAGCACTTGGGCTAACTTAACAACAAATTACATTTGTACAGTGCCATTCACATCGGAAGGACAATATGTAAAACTGGAACTTTGTCTCCACTCAGGTTTCTGCAATCCACTGGCTGAGGTAGCAAAAAATACAATTGGAGCAAGTAATAAGTGCAGAAATAGAATGTTTCATCAGAGCTGATTGGGGCCACAAAGTCTGAAAGCCTGAACGCCAGCCACACCCTCTGTAAGCAACAATTTTTTGAAGTGCAGTTAACTTTTGAAAACCTTTCCAACTCCCCTCTCAAGTCTTTCTTACGATGGACTTGGCAGACACCAGATAGCAGGTGTCTGACCCTTACTTTTGCTGGTTAACAAACAGGATGCTGGGCTATATTGCTAAATCAGATGAGTAAAGATCCCCAGACATCATTCTCAGGCTGTGCAGCGTTATGATCAGACTGCACCTTGAATACTGCATACAGTTCCAGTCTAGCCCCAAGACGTGATGTAGAAGAGACCAATCAACCAGGATTATCGCCAGTATTAGAGAAACGAGCTATGGAAAGCTAGGATTCTTCACCCTTGAAAGAAGATGATTCAGAGGGGACCTCACACAGGTCTACAGAGGTTTAAATGGGATCAAAAAAGTAAACCCAGACCAATACTTTAGGAGGTATCATGACAGAAGAATAAAAATACACAGGTTTACAGCTGTAAAGAGTAGATTTCAGGACAGAGACTAGGAAGTTTTGCTTTACGAAGTGGATAGTAACAGGTTGCCAGGAAAGGTGGTAGAGGCCAGGGCATGAGAATCATTCAAAACGCAGCTTGATGCAGCGATGTGAGGAAGGTAGGATGATATCAAATGGGCTGAAGGACTTTCTTCATCTAGACCAATCTTGGGATCTTGCAAGTGTGCATAGTTAGGACAGGATCCTTTGGGACTGAGGGGGAAATTAATTAATCTTCCTATAGTCCTTCCTATAGTCCTTTCTTCCACTAGATATTGTCAGCAAAGTGCGCCGTTGTCTTAGGTTACGTTTAACACTGCCATAGCCTGATAAAGTGAGTACCATCATGTAAAGTGCTA
Organism: Hydrolagus colliei; assembly: GCA_035084275.1. Lineage (NCBI taxonomy): Eukaryota > Metazoa > Chordata > Chondrichthyes > Chimaeriformes > Chimaeridae > Hydrolagus > Hydrolagus colliei. The sequence continues at coordinate 15,281,138 of CM068747.1, read as the reverse complement.
GTGTCATAGTTTCAGTGAACACTTTCTGCAGTGCTGAAGTGAACCTAATCATCAGTCTCTTTTCTTGTGGCACCCACATTTTGACTACTGAAAGGGTACAAACCTAATACCACTGAATGTGACTTAGTTTGAAAATTGTTACCCGGTGATGTTTGGGATTATTTCATACTTTTGGTCATCGTTGAATATGTGTCGAAGCTGGTTGCTTAAGCAAATAGGTTTGGTTCGATCCTCAGCTCTGTTTCCTCTCTCACAGCCGGTCCCTCACCAAGATGGCTTTTTTTTTACATCTTTGGTCATATTTCCTGTCTCCGTCCCTATTTCATCCCTAATGCTGGTGAAACTCATTAATGCCATAGACACCTTCTAGTCTCTAATTCTCCAATGCCCTTTACACTGGCCTCTCAACACTAACATCCAAAAGCAACAACTTATCCATAATGCCACCACCTACATTCTTATCCACATGAAAGTTTACATGCTAAGCACCCATGTCCTCACCAGGCTCCCTGTCTCCCAGTCTCCAAGATCCCCCACCTTCCGAAACTCCCTCCCTCAACCCCATCATCTCAGCCTCTCTCAAAAGACACCCTCAACCCCATCATCTCAGCCTCTCTCAAAAGACACCCTAAACCTACAGCCACCTTTCTCCTCTAACCCACCTTGGTGTCCACCATCATCTCTAGAAAGCGCTCTAAGATATTATTCTACATGAAGGGTACTGTACAAATCAAGGTGTTATTCGTTATTGTAATTTCTTAGCATTTCAGAGTCTGCAAAATTTAACAATTTCTTAAATGCAGTCTTTCTGTTCCTTTTTGTTTTTTTAAAAAAAAGGGCTGCACCAGAAGACTTGAAAGTCATGGCTAAATTGAACAATTTACTAAATCCCATTTCGTACTCTGAAATGACACAAAAAGAACAGAAAATCTCAAACCAGGTGGAATTTGTTCCCCATTATGAGCACATCCAAAAATTCGGTAATTATCACCCAGCAGAAAGCTCAACATGTCGTTTGTAGAGGCAGCGACAATGTGAAGGGGTTCGCAAGAGCGCGTAAACTGCACAGGGGATTTATCTAGAGCATCTGAACATTTGCTGAGTCTTACTGCCTGGAAACACCCTCACCAGAGTCAACATGCTTTGCTGCACGACATACACAGAAGGTTGAAACACGTCACATGTTCCAGGTAGTGAAGCTAAGGGCTAAGTGCACCAATAAACAAGAGACCCAACCCATACTGTCCTGGGAACTTTAACCATTACAGTCGACATATCTTGTCATCAGCCCTTTGCATTCTCATTGCTGCTGAGAACCACTGATTTCCATCACGCAATTAAGCAGGCTTCAATATGAAAGATTATGTTCAAGGATGGCAGAACAGTCTGTAGGAGGTACATTTCCTTTAACGATCAGCTTCTGCCCCAATTAAAGGTGCTTATCATTCTACTACCTATGACTCAGTTATTTCTGTTATGGTTTAACCTTTAAATGATCAAAACTTTGTTAAGCAGTCACAAATAGAACGGTGACAACTTTTGACCGAAAGGAAATAAATGAAAAGGTGCTTTTTGTTTTAAGTGAAAGAATGAAACTTTGTGTGGTTGTGGATTATTCAATTGCCAAAAGCAAACGCATCATTCATGGCTTTAAATCACGACATGAAATATTGTGGGAGGATTATGTTGATGAGTTACCCATTGAACAGCAGAAGCTTATATTTAGTATTGCAATCTTAGGCATATGGCTTATTTTACCTTGTGCTTAATAAAGTTATGCAGGAAACACAATTACACAGGCTTTCGCAACAATTGAAGAGTTCTAGGATAATTGACCAATTTCTGGTCAAGGGAATGGAATAGGAAAATTACCTTATCAGACACCAGTTACACCAGGTATTGCAAATACACTGTTTGCTGACGCCAAACAAAACTATTGTTCACGCGAAATAGAGAACAAAACTTTTGCTAGCGTTGGCGAACCTCAGTGTGTTTACTACAGCAGAAAAGTGCCATGGAAGCCAAGACAGAACTATGCTTTTGGAGCAGAAGTTGGGTGTTGTCACAAGACCTGTGTCTCTATCAATAACTTTCCTGCATGCAAGGCAATCCTCCAGGTTCACATTAGTTGAAAAAGTGAACTATTTTGCATTGAGACTTCAGTGGAGTTTGTGAGTCAGACTTTGCTGCAATCCCGGGTAGTGAATGTCTGATGAAACAGATTTATTTGGCATCAAACAAAATGCAGTGATGTGGGGGAATTAATTCTGCTGCAGTCATCTCTCCTCCAGCTGCCGTGATACTGCAACGTGCACTCGAACAAGCTAAACAAAGGGAGTTTCTCCCAGTGTTGTGGCCAACAATCCCTCCAGATAAAATTGATTATTCACTTCACGGCTGTTTGTGGGACATTGTTGTGTGCAAATTGGTTGCCACGTTTGCCTATAAAATACACGTCACTAAATCCTGTGAAGCGCTTTGGAACATCCTCGCAACGTGAAAGATGCTACATCATAATGCAAGGATTAATTATATTATTATTAGCTGTGAATGTCAATGGCAATCTAATACCCGGAAATCGTCTATTTTAGCTCAAGAGCCAGCTGGCACTGAGGCCATGCACATCCACAATCAATGGAGTCCACAGCTCAACCACATTATAACTTAAATTGTGCTTTAAAGAACTATGTTAAAATGTCATGCCAGGGGCTGTAATATAAATGATGTTGCTGTGCTCAACTTCTCTATTAAAGTAAATACAGATTTGATTTCTCAAGACATATCTTAATAAATGAAAACCTTCATCATCGCTATCATCCACATGAACCTTCTCCATGGCTCTGATGGTCTTTCTATAAAAGGATGATCAGAATTGTATCTTTTATAAACTTACCATCACTTCCTCGCTTTTACATTCAACACCCCTTAATATAAATTCAGAACACCACTTATCCATACTGTATCAAATTGCATCTGCCACCTATCTGTCCATTCTGATGATGAGTCTTATGTACACCAGTACAAATGAAGCAATCACTTCTCAGTATCAGGCTAGGAGTGGAATAAGTATTTCGGAAGTTACAGCGATGGTGAGGTTCCCTTTCCAAGCGATCGGCTTTGGTTCCTTTGTCAAATCTGTACTTGCAGAGTAAGCTTTTTTCCTGCAATGAATCGTAAAACTCGCAGCAAACTGTCACACATACATCTAAAAAAACTTAATGAGACATTGTAGCTTCAAATGGTGCATTCAGCAGACAGATAGATACACAAATGGAGTGGACTGTGCCTTAGATTTGAAGAAAATGCTTCCAGAGTAGCATTACCCAATATTTCGGTTTGGACTACTCTTTTACTTGAAGTGTGATCATTAGTTTGACATTCAGTGAATGTGGAATACTTGAAGGAGACACACATCAACAATGACCTTAACAATAATATCACAGTCATTTAGCAAATGGAAGTCAACATTAAAGCTGCAGTATCTCAGAAAGAAAGGTGATGCTTCTAAATGTGTGGTATTGAAGTATAACGTAAAACTCACATTTGCAAATACAATACATTTAAGCTAGAGTATTCACATTTTCTCACTCTTTTTCTCCCTGGAAGCATTGTGTAACGGAGATGGCACTGACTTGCCTTCTGCATTCTCTACTTTCTATATCTGGTATAACCGGGAATTAAGGATGAAGAACTTTTAATATCGCTTCACACAAAAAAAACTAAGTGTCAAACTGGAATACATAAATAATTGGTCATTTAATAAACAATTGGTCACTTAATTCATGACAGTTTATGGGACACTGCTGTGCGCAATTGGCTGCTGTGTTTCACCCACAACACATTGTCAATTCACTTTACAGTATATTCTGTGAAATGCTTTGAGATGTTTAGAAGACATGATAAGGCACAATTTCAAATGCAAGGATTATTATTATAAACTATGGTGGGAGTTCCAACTTTACACCACCTCTCATGCTCCATCCACGTGTGGGTATTCTGCATATGTGAGCCTTGGTAGTGACCGTCAAGCAGATTGTTTGACCTGAACAAGGAAGATGGGGTTCACAACATAGCCTGACCCTGTCCTCAAGCCAAGTATACTTTCCAGCAGGGGTCGCTAGATAGTAATCGCTCCTCTCTAGCCTAAGGTGCTATGGCTAGTTTGTAACATCCTTGATGCCTGACATCAGTTAACTCAGATCGGGGAATCCAAACTGGAGTTGGTAAGGAATCCATCCCTCAATGTCTAAATGGTTCAACTTTACTCCAGGTCCTTAATGAAATGCTTTGTTGCCAATGGTGTTCACAGAGTTACACTGGCTTTTGAAAGGCACTCATAATGGATAAACCAATGGATAGCTCACATTTATAACTCAAAACATTGGTTATGTACTTCTCTCAGTACCCAGTCCATTGGATTGAATAAGGTGTGGAACATCACACAAGTCAAAACACTGCCTTATTGAAATCTCTCTAGGTGGAAACACTACAAGCAATATTGGAAGTTAAGACTTACCATTTCCATCTATTGTCTCTCTGTTATGCCAGGTGTGTTCTACGCCACTATCCCTCTTCTCACCTTCTTCATCCTCTCTTTGTAATACTGCTTGGCTCCCATGGGGGGGAGAATCATGATTGGCCATAGTCACTGGACTGGAATCCTTGTCCAGGGCATTGATGATGCTATTTTCATCTACCGCAATGTGGAGCTTGTCTTCATCATCTGTTTCTGAACCCGTTTCCACTACATTCTCATAGTTCAACACTGTGAGAAACGAGAGAGAAAAACAAGAGGATTTAGTTTGAAACTGTCAACCCGTTGTGTGAAGTCAAAAGGGCAACAATCACCTCAATGAATGAAAAACCTGATTCTTCCCTCCCCTGAAGAAAGTTCCTTTCCCAAATTCCCGAGGGCATTGGAAAACCATATACAAGACAGCTTTGAATGACCAAACTCAACAACTAAACTAATTTAATTTGCTATACAGCCCCCAAAATATACAGTCAATTCACTTTACGGTATATTTTGTGAAGCACTTTCTGAGACATCTTGAAGACGTGATAAGGCACTATATCAAATGCAAGACACACACAAACATTTCACATGCAGACACACACAACAACAAAATTACATTTATAGAGTGCCTTTCACATCAGGAGGACACATACAGACACACACAGGCATTTCAGCGCCTTGGGATGTCCTCCCGATGTGAAAGGCGCTCTATAGGTGTAATATTGTTGTTGTTTCTTAAAATAGAGTTTATAAATAAAATCTTTGAGCTGAACTGAAGGTGGTTCTTTCTACATTAGTCTGTCTTTCTAAGTTATTCCATCTGTGCATGGTAGTACATAAATTGTCCACTTTACCAATAGACAAGAAAGATTGGAGCAATAAACATGGGGACATCAGCTTACCTACAGACACAGACGTCATTTACAAGCACAGCACAACACTGCCAAAAAAAACTTTGTAACCCTGCTCACAAGGAACATGGGAACAGGAAGAGAGCAGCAAAGAAACCCAGATCCTAATGAACTTCAAACAGTTTTCAGATTTGTTTTGATTCCCAAGCTCTCAGTAAAGAAATCCTTTGGTTGGTTATCAAGCAAAACCATCTCATGCGGCTCCCACCAGCTATCAGATTATACAAGGTTGGCAGAAACAGAATTGTGCTTGTTTCAGGTCTAAAATCCCTGTCTCGAGAATTCAGGAAACATTGAAATAATTTCTATGTATAATTCTGCTTTCCAAAGGGCCGTTATATTTCTGTCTTGCACACAGTGTCTGGAATAGGATCTTGTGTGTGAGTTTTTTTTAAAAAAAATTTAACAAGGAAGATTTTTTTCCACATATGTTGGGCCGGGACAAAAAGATTACACTGCGCATATCTGCTCATAATATGATCTTTGTATAATCCACGGGTCTGCACTTGCCTTCTGAACAACTGCAGAACAGGTGCAAATTAAAATGAAAACGGCAGCAAAGTTGGGCAAACAGAAACGCTGACCTGGTTTGAATACCAATTGACGTGCGAGACAAAACCTTTTCAAGAGGTGTGACCACAAGGGTTTAGGCAAGTTCAGGCTGGGTAATGCCCTTCGAAATAAATGATTTTTTTTTAGAAAGGGATATTGGTCTTCACTCTAGCTGTGTGGTCCAGATATACCTTGGCACAATTGATTGTGCCCTTCTTTTGCGAGAGCAGTTTAACCATTTCTTAGCAACATGCAGAAGATTCTTTATAGCACAAGAGTTCAAGGCTTCACTGGATATATTTGTCTCAGGCTACAACAAAAGGCCCGAGCCCTGGGAAGCTATCAACCCACCCCTAAAAACTGGTCTCTGGGTGCAAGAGAAATAAAGAGAGGTCTCGAAGGAGTGAATAAAATTATCTAAGGCTGGACAAGCATTAAAAGGCTTTTATTCCGTAAAAAACATGCCTTTTAAGGCCTTTTGCTTGTCCGTGGCTTTCTCTTCTGAATGACACGTGAACGCTCCTATTGCAGTGTGATTCAAATATTTCAGAGAAAAGAACGATAAAGATTAATCACTGGCTACAGCGCTCACCAATATCAGCACAAGCTAAACAAGCAATGAAGTCATGTCTCAGTGTTGGGGCAGTAGTGGAACATATATCACCCTCAAAGGGCAACAATTCTTTCCCAACCTACAAGACCTGGTTGACAGTAAATATTGTTCTCTTCATAAATACAAATTTCAGCTTTACAAGGGCCTCTGTCAAGATTCTCTCCTCTGAGCAATGGGCAGAAATTACTAAGGCTGCCCATTGCCTCACAGTAACTGTGAGCCAGCTAGGAAAATTATGCAAAAAGTGCCATTTTATTCTCTTTGCCATCACCCATAATAACACCAATCACATTGAAATGATTGTTAGCAAACCAGAATGACAACGACAACCTTATTGATCTGACCCAAGAGCTATTTGTTCATCAATCTAACCCAAACTCCAGAATATTAATTGCAACAGTTCAAGAAATGAGAAGTGGGTATCCTCTGCCACAGAAACCTCAAAACAACAAAAATAATTCCCCTTAATCGACAGAAATTTGTACGCCACAACGGTAATAACTATAAAAAGTATCAAGTTAATATTTTTTGGTCCATTTCAAAAATGAGTTCAGGTTTTAATCTCCCCATTTTATTTTCGCTTTGATATGCATTTTTTTTAAAAAAAAGCTAAGCTATATTTCCGCAATTGCTTTCATTTCAAGAGCTAGTCTGCTTCTGGTCACAAATTGGGTCATTCCTTACATGTGAGCAATTCTTGGTCTAGGGAAGTGGGGGCATGGGGGGGATGGGCGTCATTTAGCCATCAGACTGCTTGTTGGCAACGGCACAAGGTATTAGTTCAGTTCTACAAAGGAGTGGGTGAGCGCAGAATTCCTCAGTTATTTTGTAAACACTCACACAGGGAGAGTGATGTCCAATCGCTGGCTTGGAATAAACAAAGGCTCCGTATTAAGACACTGGACAAAGCAAAATGAATTGCTGTGATGGATGTCAGACTCAAAATGCAATGATCTTACGAGGATCCAGGGTGAGAATTTGTTTTTGCAGTGACTCACCTACTCCCACAACCGATCCAGGCCAATGCTAACAAGGGCGAGTGAGACATTTCAGAAATAAACTTGCCTATTCGTCTTCACCCTTGGGGAAACCCTTCAAAAAATAACATGCATGATACACCTTGTGTGGGTACAAAACTGCTTTAATGTTCTTGCAATGCACTGCATACTCTGATATAAAGAGTTTTATATCAGCTTAAAGAGCTGATGTCTCCCAACATCTTTGCGAAAAGTCTTTTCTTCATTATTCGTTTGGCTGAAGTGAGGGGCTGCAGGATAATTTAGTGATATTTATTTATTGGTTTATTTATTTCTCCTGCTACAGAACTGCTCTTGTGGTTGTAAATATTGACAGTAAGCTTTACAGGGTTCTACCAGAAAGGGGAAAAAAAATGTTGTTAAAGAAATCAAGTCACCAAAGGTATGACTCTCTCTTTTCAAATTACAGCACATCACGTAAACTCTTCAGATTAAATATCTAAACTTTTCCCAGCCAACGGAACCAAAACTCATGGTTTTAGTACGATATAAGTGGCATTTAAGTAACATCAACATGAAAAAAAGGGCATGATACAGCCCAGATCCACCGTGCACCTTGATCTAAAATATATTAAATCCAAAGGATAAATGGCTAAGAATTCCACCTACTTCTAGCCAGTAGAACTATTTGGTCTTAAGATTCCACTGAATTGGGCAGCAGTCCTCGATTAGGAAGCTAGCTCTGTCTCAGAACTGAGTTGAATCACTGATTTGGGCGATTTTCCCCTCCCAATTTTGTGTTACCTTAAATTTGAAGACAAAATGGCCTATTTAAGCCTATGGTGAGCAGAGGCAGAATGTTTGCTTGGCCCAAAGATTTCTTTTTCAGAAGTTTGGAGCATGGTGAAAACTCCGATTTGCAGAACCAACACAGATTTTGTGTGTCTCAATCGTTCCTTCCGGCTGTGTACAAGCATCATTTTGTTGTTGTTGTTGTTACTTGCTGACGAGTTGTGTACGTGAAACAGAACAAAACAAAATACTTTTTTGAAGGTTGTGTGTGCACGAGTCTTTTGTTTTTTCACACACACATACAACACGTACACTGCGATAAGATAAAATGTTACAATGAGAGAACAGACTTACTGTGCACTTTACGACTACTGTGTTCTCACTAACACTCTTGTCAAGTGTACAGATTCAAACACAACCAACTAGACACCTACATGAGCTACTGACGTTATCAGAGAGAGAGAGAGAGAGAGGAGAAAGAGAGACAGAGAGAGAAACGTCTGATTGATTCTGAAAAAGGTTCTTTGAAAAAGAGCCCATTGGGGCCTCGGAGTGATTTATTCCATTCACAATAATGGCATCTTGCATTCACCTTTTTTTTTAAACAAGTCAGCGTGACGTTGGCTTAGTTTTTGCCTGTGGTCCAGAAAATTATGGGTCCAGATTCGAACCTGTGTCATGAACTTTGGGCCTGTGGTCTTGGCTGACATGCAGTGCTGGGGGTGGGGAGGGGGGGAAGCACTGTATCGTCTTGGGTACCATCCTTTGATTAAGGTGTTAAAACAAAAGTCCCACCTAATTTACATCAGGTGGCCGCTAAATAAATAAATGACACTATTTGAAAAGATAAGGAAGTTTCTGTGCCTTTTGTCTTAAAGGGCTTTTCAGGCAAATCATCTTCCACGTTGCCAAATAAGCAACAACGTAAATCGAGGCATTTTGTTGCATCACTTCCAGTTGATTTCACCAGGACCAAAGTGGCACATGGCTTTACTCTCTCAGAAAATAAGAGCTTTGCCAAAATCTTTCTCATGGGGACAGTGGCCTCTTTTTAATGGAACTCACCAAACCTCACAAGGATTGTGATTTGTTTGCCAAAAATGCATGGGGCACCAGGCATAAAGTAATGGGTTCAAATTGAGGCAAAACGCAGCGAGTCCAGAGAGCAGAACAGCTATCAAACTTCAGTCTCTTTGTCTTATGTCTCAGTTAAAGTGTGGGTGTGTGTATGCATAACAAAACCATGATGGATAGATGTTTCAATTGAGGATGTGAAATTGACAGAAATTGACTTGGTACAGGGGCCGTTGGAGCAATTCACGTCCTTCCCCCACCTTTCCCACTTTCTTTGGAAGGTGCTAGCCGCAGCGATCAAATAACATTTGCATTATTAACTGCTTCCCCAGTGTGTCCTTTTAACTCATGCAACCACAAGTATGGAGATACTGGAGAGAAAGCTCTTTAGGAGTGATCGTTCGGAGTCACGGGCAGTAAATAACAAAAATGAAGGAATCTTTCAAACAAATAATGACGACAACAATTTGCCTTTCGTTTAAGGAGGTAGAAGGTCTCAAAGGCAGAAGGTGGGAGCCCGAGATAGAAGGAAGCCAGGAGGATTATGGAGGAGGTAGCAGCAGAAAGCTCCATGTGATAAGATTTCTAAACGCGTTCTGAAACGAAACAGAAATCAAAACGGAGGGAGTGAGGCGGAGGGATATGGGAAGAATTCCGGTGTGTGTGTGGGAGGAGAAATTGAGAATATAGTCACAAGTGAAGACAGCATTAAGACATTATTAATGACTTAATTTTAAGCAAGCGTACTCAGTAAATTTATCAAGCTTTCCACCTAACATTTATCCCATATTAACTGCTCACCACCAAGCCTTTTGCCAGAAGGTTGGGTTTGGAAGAGGCCAGTTGATTTTTTCTTTGACATTGATGATGCTTAAACCAAATAATTGTATGATTTGCACCTCCTTCCTCTTCTGCTCACCCCCCCACCATCCAGCTAAGGCTCAAATAACTAGATCGTATGGACAACTGATCCAAAGTTCAGGACAGTGATTGAGAGGAAGTGTCGCCCACAAAATATACAGCACATTCACTTTACAGTATGAGGCTCTTTGAAGACGTGTTAAAGCGGTATATCAAATGCAAGGATTATTATTAAATGCTGGGACCCTCAGTTGCATGACATTACTTGGGGGAGTCGAGAGCTCAAGAAATTTAGATCCTATTTAAAAAGGTGGCCTTGTCAAAATATTTTGCGCGGGTGACTTAACAGCCCAAAAGGGCTTTCGTCAGCCCAGTCTAGCATGCAACTCCCAGGATGTCCCAGGCTATTTCTAGGGATGGGGCAGGACAAATGATGACACCCCCATGGTCCTCAAGTGCAGGGTTGAGGGCGTCTCAATGACGTTGGCAACCCAGGAAAGACGTCACTGCGCCAAACTGTTTTCCGACTTGCGATTGAGAAAATTAGATGGCAATGGGGACATCAAGTGTGAAGATAACAAATTAATTGCAGGCTTGTAAGGAGAGAGAGAGAAAGAGAGAGAGAGGGAGAGGCAGGCAGCCCATTCAATTGTCTTCAACTGAATGGAGTTTAAATAAATCCCAATGCGAGCAAAGCAAATAAATGCTGGAAGAAAAGTAAAGCAGAGAAATTGGAATATTTTGCCCACAAAATATGGTTGATTCACTTTACATTATATTCTATAAAGCGCTTTATGATGTCTCGGGAGAAGTGATGGGGCGCTATATCAAATGCAAGGATTATTATTATTATTTGTTTGATAATAGTTACTATTTTGTTTTAAATGGCCGACGATTTGAATATCAGCCGGTTGGTTGGTTGCCTTGCCTTTATTTATCCTTGGTGTCGATTCGTTTGGAGTTTGGCGTTTCTTCCACCACTCAAAACATTTCTGCGTTTCTTCATCAATTCTAAATTATGATAAAAGCACTTGCAAAATCTATTTGTCCTCTGCTAAACATTGAAAGGACAGATTCAAGTTTTTACATCAAAGGCCTCCTTACTTTTTCTTAAGAAAGTACTTATATTCTCTGGGGAGGCTTCACTTGCACTGTGCACCATTTCTTATGCTCCCAAATCTGAGCCATTGGATAATTTACATTACAAAACCTCAAATCAATCCTGGTCTTAAAGTTGATTAATGTGCATGCAAATTGCGCGAAGCTGCACGGAAGCTCAGGAGATGATTTTCTTTTAGTGCAGCAGTAGTAAAAAGGCTTAAAACTGACCAACACAACCCCTCAAGAAACTCTTCCAATAACTTAATCAAACGCAGATTACGACTAATAATTTATAGCCCAGTCAGCTCGTCGGTACTCCTTTCACATTCACTACAGGCATAAAACATTTGCATCCAAGAGCAACAATGATGAAAATCATTCAGCCACACTAGGTTTCAGCCTTTCCCTCAGTAAACCAAATTTTGCTGGGTACATGCGTGGACAACTTTACACAGAGGTGGCTATATCCAAACTGTACCTTTTACAGAGGAAATGACAGTTGGACCCATGAGGAAAATGCCTTGTCACAAACGAACCCTGTTGCTGCTTATCATGTAGCTAGAGATTGGAGATCCATGCCTTCCATCAGCGGCAGCAGGTAACAGGGGAAAGAAGAAATCCAAAGTTCACTCCTGGTTGGGGCAGCCTTTAAAGGCTCAAATGCCTTGTAATCCTCTCAGCTAAGAATCCTATTTAGTTCTGGTGCTGGGGAATTAGCAACCAGAGCCTTCTCTGTCTGGCACAGCTAACAGGCGATTGGTAATGGCAATGGACATTCACCTTATTGGATGGAGCATAGCCACTTCCTAGTGTGTGTGTGTTTGTGTGAATAAAAAGTTGTTTTTTCTTCTAAGAACCTTTAATCACCTGAATGCCTGGGAGGCAAAGGGGAAGGGGAGGGAAATGGGCGCCTTTGGAAGTTGTGAAATTAGGTCGTTGTCTGCTTGTTTCCCAGAGGGGTGGGAGGGGGGGTGGGCTGGGAGAGGGAGGGGGCTGTTGCGAAAGTGACAAAGTTGTGGTCGACTACATCCGGGAGGGATCTCACCTCACAGGCCCACACCAAACTGGGCAGGCAAGTAACTGTGTGCCAGACGTGAGAGGCACACAGACAGACACGCACAGACGCTCTGCACATTACCGGGGGGATGCTTTTGTGGCAGAGAAAACAAGCACAAAAGCAGGAAATTCAGCGATGTGTAAATGGAACAATGAAGAGGAGAAATTCAATAATTTCTGTCGGGAGCCACTGACTGAAGCTGGACTTTAATTGAATTAAAGTCCCATTATTTGTTCATTCCCAAGCAACAGGCAGGCAGAGCAAGGTTTACTCAACTGTTCTGAGGTACCACCTTTCCTCACCCTGTAATACCCAGCCATCTGTGCATACATCCACACATGTTCTATCTCACAACAAATGGGCTGAGGCCCCAGCAAGTAAGGGGAAGCCAAAAAAACACAGGCACAAAGGCTCCCAGGTCTCCCTCAGGTCCAGAGAGCAAGGGAAAAAAAACCTCTCCGCTTGTCACACAGGTGAGCCAGCTACAACATCCTATCAGCCTTAACACGCATCAAGCAAAAGAAAGGTTAAAATTAGAAAATTCAATTTATTTGATAATTTCCCAGAATAATTAGAGTTAATATGGGTTAATTAATATGCAAATCTCTCAGCAGATGTTCTTCAGCAGGACCCAAGCGTGAAAGCAGTCTGCTTTCCCCTACGTGAATTCGTCTGTCAGTTATTGGGCATAATTACTGTAACTAACCAAATACACACAAAACGCTAAGAATATAAAATTGTTACAGTTTTGTCTGGGTGCAAGCTGGTACTTTGCTGTCACAAAAGGGGCCAATTTCTTTTGCGAAAATAAAGGTCTCTTTTTAGCTTCCTGGGGCTTTTTTAAAAAAAGGCAGTGACTAAATTAAGTATCTTATCTGCTCCCATGCATAATTTAATCAGTATTTTTGTTGAACTACTCCCCTCGATACACTGGTACAAACAGCGAGAAAGCTGGCAGATCACGCACAACAGGTACAGGCCCGGAATCAAAATGAAACAAAAAGTAAGGATGTCAGCAATGAATATTCAAACTCCACACACTCGCTATCAGCAAATCAATAATAATATTAATAATCCTTACTTTGGATATTACGCCGGATCATGTCATCTAGACGTCTCAAAGCGCTTCACTGTAAACTGTATTGATTGTATACTTTGTGGGCGAAACGTGGCAGCCGATTGCACACAGGAGCGTCCCCCTAAACAGTCTTGGATTGAGTGATAATTTTTTTTAAAAAAGGATTTATTACCCCTGGGAAAAGTGATCCACCAATCGACTAACACCCGGGTTCTGACTTACTGCTAGATAAACAGAGGCACGTGGAGTAAGGAAACTTGCCCAACGTTTGGCCCTGCCAGGAATTATGAGGGTCAGTGTCAAAATGAAAGTGGGTGTAGATATCAGGATTCTGTGTGTTTGCAATGGAAAAATTCTCACAACTACAGGGGTTCAATCAAAGTCCACCCTAATATGGGGGCCACTGTGCTTATGAGAGCACTGCAGATATCAGTCTGTGTATTTGTGAATCTCTCTCTCTTCCCTCTCTCCCACTCTGTCTCAGGGTAAAGTAGAAATAAAGTTAAGACTCTGTAATACTCTCTTGTGTGCATATATATTATATATATAATATATAAATGTGCGTGTGTATATATATATATATAAACATATAGACAAAGAGAGAACAGAAATTCCAACTAAGCTTAGCTTGTAAGACCATTTTGTCTTAAAATGTAAGATTGCGTCTAATTGTGTAAAACAATCCTAAATCCAGTCTCATTCCATTTACAAAACACAGCCATTACATTTCCACAATAAAATCCTGTGAGGCGCTTTGAGACATCCTCCGGATGCGTAAAGCACTGTATCAAATGTGGTGGGGGTGTGACACATTGATGGAGGTGCCATCCTTCAGATGAGAGGTAAACTGAGGCCCAGCCTGTCTGTTCAGATGGGACTTTAAATACCACTATATTTAAAGATTTGATGTAGTGCCTTATCACGCCTTTGAGACGGCTCAAAGCGCTGTATACAATGTACTGTAAAGTGAACCGACTGTTTGTATTGTGGGCAAAATGAGACAGCCAATCGTGCGCTGCAGCGTCCTACAAACAGTCGTGGATAAAGTGACCAATTTATTACAGTAAAGAGACGGGTGTTTCTCCTCATATCCTGGCCAACAATCCCCCAAATAAAACTGATCACTCACTCCTTTCATGGCTGTTTATGGGTCATTGCTGTGCGCAAAATCACCTATCAATACAAATTCAGTGCACTCTTCACAAAATGTGGAGTGCTTCGAGATATCTGGGTGACATGGTAAGGCACTGTATCGAATGCAAGGATTATTATTACTTTATTATTATTATAACCTGCTTATTGCTTAAAATGAACACATCAATCTGCATGACTGCTTGGTTAAACGTTGTGGAGTTTACATGAAGGAAGAGGATCTGATATCGATGAGTGGAGCTCCCGCAACGAGACACTGTACTGTGAGCAGAAAGCTTTTTTATATTGCTTTGTTTTAAATTCTTACTCTTCTGGTGGATAAGCTTTCTCTCTGAACCACGCAATGGAGCTCGAAAAAAACGGGTTTGAAGTCTGTGTTTAACAGCTTTCGCACAAACTTTCATCTGCTTTTTTCACGCCTGCTGCAGCATTTCTCTCAACTGGTTGCAACAAATGGCTTTTTACTACCTCTCCCAAATGGTTCCACACCATTCCACAGCACTTAACTGTAACACCAGTGCGAACATTCGTTTGCAGCATATCATGTACGTCTTTGTAGGAATCTAGCCGTTGATTTGCACGACGGTTGGAAAGTTAAAATGTTTATCTGTGGTCTTTCTCTAAAGCTGAACCTCTTACGCCACTCGGACTTAAATCCCTTGCCTTTAGGTTTCAGCTGCTCCTAACAGGGCCGTACGCCAACAGCAGCCAGTTTAAACCCTATATCTCTCTCAGGTACTGGAATCTGCTGACACTGGCAGTACACTGGCGCTTGCTGATCAGCTAAACACAGGGTGTGGCAAAAGTCATTCAGATGGTCACAGTTTACCGTTATCAGCTCCCTTTCTCTTGAAAAGAGGCCTGACTATTTTTTTCACGTAGACAAAAACATTCAACACTGATAGTGGGAGCCCTTCTTATAAGATACGAACATTTGGCAAGTCGCCAATGTGTTTCCAACCCGCTGTCCAGTTTGGCAGAATCACTACCATTGAACTGAACGGCCCGATAACCAGAATAGACGTTAAGATCTACCCCATCGATATGGAGAAACCCAATGGCACAAAACGAACACAAGTTTACTCGAGTCTGTTTTTTTTAAAATGCATCTCCGGAAGGTGAAACGGCAGGCGAAAGATAAAGACTGGGGAGCCGTCTTCCAGCCTATTCTTAAAGCTCAAATAAATTACTTATAACTAGTCGAAGAGCTAAAAAACAGATATGAGAGAGAGAGAGAGAGAGAGAGAGAGAAGTGGGCTTCATTTTAACACAATGTGGGGTAACTTTGTCACACCACAGTAAATCATTAATTCCAATGATAGTGAGGGACGTTTTCGACTTACACCTAATCTATTCTGTAGTCGTATTAACAAAATAATTCTTCATTCACAGCGCTCTACCAGTGTACTGACTGCCCTGAATAACTTGTTAATATCCTGCTGCAAACTCAGCGCGCTCGCTGAATATATGTTTGGTGAAGACTATTTCGCCCACAAAATATACAGTCAATTCACTTTACTGTGTATTCCATGAAGAGCTTTGAGACGTCTCAAAAACATGATAAGGCACTATATCAAAGCAAGTATTATTATTATTATATGATGCTAATACATCAAGCGTGTATTGAACACTGTTTTAAAGCAACAGGGTCCCGCACAGCTTGAATTATAAGTTTAAAATGTTTCAACACGTGATTTAATAGCAGTTACTTCCTTTTACCGCACAATCGAAACAAGAACTGGAAGATTGGAATTTTTTTGGCTTCTTTATACTCTTTATTTTCCTGAAATCTGTAACACAATACCTAATTAAAAATTGCGAGAAAGCTCCCCAGCATTTTGTTTCCCACAGATTCCATTTACCTTCCTTGAAATGTGGCAATATCACAGACACCAGTGCTGGAAAACAATCTGAATTATTCAAGGTTGTTTTGAATTCCTTTCGGGAACTATTTAATGAAGCTTCTTGATTTGACTGCACTGTGCAACATACCCGCATGACTGGCCTCACCTCCCTGCAAATTACAGTCACTACACTTTACAGTAAAATCCTTTGAAGCGCTTTGAAGTCCCGGGAAGCTATGTCTAATGCGAGGATTTAACATTGTCATCATTATTCTTACACTGGCAACAATAACTGACATAACTCAATATGCATTTTGAACAGCCACAAAGTGAATGACCAATATACCCAGAGTACTGTTGGCCAGGACTTCAAGCGAGCACAGAGATACAGTCGGATCTTTTCAGTAGTGGCAAGAGAATGCGTGTTTCAAATTGCTCGTTGTTCCAACAGCAACAATAATTTGCATTTATATAGCGTCCCTCGTGCAGGATAGTGTCCCAGTGAGTGTGACAGTGGCGGAGCGCGATGCCGATGGAAAGAGGGGGTGGGGGGGAGGAGACCGTAGGCACGGTCGAAGAGGAAGGTCCACCGGCGTGACCTAAAGACGGGTAAAGGGGCGAGGCGGAGGGTTAGAGGAATAGTGTTGCAGAGTTTGGGGGCTGAAAGTGCGGCTATCGGTGGTGGAATGGAGGGCGCTCTATCACCAGAAGAATAATTAAGAAGAGTTTGGAATTTGCCCCTCATTGTCGACTGGGGCAAGTAATAAGGAGCTACAAGAAAGAAGATCCGTCTTTTCCCTGTGATTTTGGTTGTGCTTCAATGGAGTTACTGACTCAAGCTGGGGAAGAGGAGGGGGAGCAGGGGGAGGGGGGGGGTTGTAGGTTCAACAGATGGCCAGACGCCCTCCAGGACCTTTGGCCGACCGGCCGCTCTTCACGTCTGGGCTAGATAATGACTGACATCACCGCCGAGGCCAATCGTGTCCTCAGTCAACATCCACACCATCAACGCTTTCCTTTCCAGCAGGGGGTAACCAGATAGCCATCAGCAGAGAGAACCCTAGCCCAGTTATCACCTCCCTGCCTGGCGCAGTCTGCCGAGGGCAATTTAAGTGCCTTTTACTGCCGTCCGACTGAAATGAGGTAACCCAGAAGACCAGAGATTGAAAGTGGGGCCGGGCCGACCGTCTTGAGTTTAATTCTAAGCAGCAAGTGCCGTTTATCAACTGAGTAATGGGGGGGGGGGCGAGAAGAAGCGGAAATAAGCTTCCTCTACCACCCCACTCCCATGACTCAGTTGATAAAAGGATTTAATTTTCGTTCCAATTCCCTTCCAATAACAACATTTCTGTGAACAGTGGCTCCGTTGGCAGGTTCTACCCCCTTCAGGACCTTATCTTCTTTCTGCGTGAGTGACAGGCACTTTCCAGGAATTTGAGGGAAGACGTTTTAGGAATTCAGCGTTCACTTGTGGTGTCACTGAGCCACAGAGGGCAATACCTTTAGAAGTCAAACCTCAAAAGTGTTCCAACCACTTGCAAGAGAGAGAGAGAGAGCTCTGCACATGCCACCGAAACCGTAAGAGTGCACAATCGGCTTGCTGCGTTTTGCCCATAAAAAACACACACTAGTCAAATCACTTTACGATGTATCCTGTGAAGCGCTTTGAGAGTGTCACGGACACGTTAAGGCACTATCTCAAATACAAGGATTATTATTATTATTATTATTAACTGGAATCCGATGGCTCAAAGCCTGTCTGTATACTCTATACAACGCCAATCAAGAATGAAAGACACCCGTCCACCCTTACTCACACTTTGCAAAGATATTATTATCGTTTATTATTGTAACTAATACAATTTCTATGACGTATAACATTCCCAGGCTGCTTTGGTGGGGGCTAGCCTAGGCTAGGCCACTATTTTTTCAATGCGTTGCACATTTGTACAAATTATGCACTAGGGAAAAGGTTTCCGGGTGATATACACTTACCAGATTAAAAGAAAACGGATGCAGGGGTCAAAGCCTGCAACTCAATACTTTTAAAAGTAAACTTCCATTTGTTTGCTTTTGAGGGGTTGCAAAAGGGAAGAGAGCAAGAGAGAGAGAGAAAGCAACAGAGAGGGCGAGGAGGAAAAAAAACAAGTTCAGTATCTAATTTGTGAAAGGAAAAGTTAAAAAAAAGTACAAATTCGAACAGGGTGCAAAAGTTTCGCCCCACCCAATCAAATAAATCTTGAAATAAGTGTTAGATGCGAATAACACTTAAATACAGCACCGTTTTGTCCTGGTTTTGAAGGAGCTGAGTTTGTGTGTGTGTGTGTGTGCTTGTGTCTCTCTCTCTCTCTCTCGCTTTGCTACTGTCTGATAAGAGGCAGTGTTGCTTGTACAACAGAACTCAATCAAAAAACTAGCTCTTTGTGGAAATTTGCCGAAAGAAATTGTTCCGAATCAGCTTCCCTACCTACCGCGCCTTCAGCCCCCCACCACTTTTTCCTAGAAATATTTCCAATCCGAGAATTTAAAGACAATAAAGAAAAATCAGGGTAAAGGCACATTTGAGATTCATGCCCTGAGCTGCAGTGGATTGCTTTGTGTTTATAAAGTGTGAGCTACCAGCTGGAGGACGAGGGGAGAGAGGGAGAGTGTGAGTGAATTTAAGTAGAGGTCACAGGAGACTCTCTTCTCGAGAGGCCAAAAGATCAGAGGAACACTACCCAGGTGAGGCCAGCCCACCCTCCATGTGTTCAATCCAATCTGCGGTTTTACTCACATGGAAATGAGAGCAAAACACATCTGTGTCCTCACCCCAATCAGTGACAGCATTATTGTCACCTGAATAGCAGCCCCCCAACAGGTATCAAACAAGACGCAGGAAATGGCTTTCCTTTTCATCCCCCTGCTCTGTGCAATGAGTTAAATGAGCGACTGACAACGAGACCCAAGGTTCCACCCTGCCCACATCTTCACAATCCACTCCCTTTATGTTCACGAGCACAGAAAGCCTGGATGTGAGTGAATGCTTAGGTACCTGGTGGATGGAAAGTGGTAATTAGCACAGCAGGATAATTGATGTGTAGATTACACAGAGAACAAATGCTTTGACTTGTTTGTTCTTCTTTTACTCTTCAAAACAGATTCCTTCCTTTTCTCTCTCTCTCTCTCTCTCTCTTTCCGCTAATGAACACTCACCTACCTGGTTAAGCTGATATGAAAAGGGGGCAGAGGCCAGCAGGGGTGGGATTGAGGAAAGAGAACCGTTAATCTAAATGCAAAGGTGGACCTTGGTCTGCCAGGCTCCCCTGCTGTGTCTCTCTCTCTCTTCTCCCCCTTCTCTGGTTAAATGCACCATTTCTTCCAGCCCCAGAAGGAAAGCTGTGCCAAACACTTAGTTAATACACTGTCTAACACAATGCTGCATTTCGAAAGGTCTGTCTATCTAACTCATTGTGAGTCATGACTGCCATCCTCTCTGATCTCGATATGCGTAATACAGTAAAAAAAAACTTGCATTTGATGGAAGCGCTCTCCACTTCTTCGAGACGTCTCAAAGCGCTTCACAGAATTATACCGTAAAGTGAATTGACTGCATATTTGTGGGTGAAACACGGCATCCAAGTACCTGACGAACAATCGTGGACAGAAGTGATCAATTTATCATTGGTTTTTTTCTCATGGATTATTATCAGGTATGTGAGGTAAGGAAATTTGCCCAAGGATTTGCCCTGCCGGGAATGGAAACTCGAGTCTCTCGCGTAAGAGGGGAGTGCTCTACGCACTGACCTACAGGACTCCACGCTCCCTTTCACAATCACTGGGCATCCTGAGGGAGAATTTTACCTGCGGTTAAAAAGTTCCCTTTTCACAAACTGGGCTGTTGAAATCAGAGGCGTGGGGTGTGAGGTGGTGTGTGCCGAATTGAGAAATCAGGGCATTGAGACTGTGCGGTAAAATGTAAGAGAAAAGAAGAGGCAACGAGAGAAAAAAACTGACAAACTGTAGCTTTGCAGTTTTGAAAATAAGAAAAGTTCGCCACATTTTTATCCTGTCTTCTCTCGCTCCGCTCCCCCCCTCCCACCCCTTCTCCCATGTACACAAACTTCCACACGCGCACACACACACACGCACACACAAAATAATTTTTTAAAACAGCTACTTTCATACAGAAGGAGGTTGCAATGCCAAAGCTGGAATGGAGAAACAAAACCAAATAAAAAGCAGCTGTCATTTTTATTAACCCTTTGCCCTTCACTAGGGGCAAAACATTCCGACAAAATGAATGGCTTTGTTTATATAAAAAAAACAAGGGGAGGGGAAGGGTTTTTTGTTGGGAGTTGGAGGGGGGGGGGGGGGGGTGGGGGGGTGGATGGAAAGTTTCCAACAAGGCAGTTTTTGTTTCAGAGCACGGATCGACAATGATTCTGCGATGTATCCTAGACACAAGACAGAAAGCTACTGTCTCTATAAAGCTGTTTATTTAAAGACCCAAGTTCAATATTGATTTGAATAGGTATTAGATCAAACCCAGTACAGATGGCGTACGGGGTGTCACTTGGGGTTCCGGTAAATTGCTCTAAATACAATCCTCTGGTGCGCACATATAGATACACCCACACACACATGCACCAAGTGGGCTGCTACCTTTTTAACCAGCCTATTATGAATTGTCTGCGTGGTTCTGAGCAGCAGCAGCAGCAACAGACAGGGGTTTGGTTCAGTTGGTTCCATTTCTTTTTGCATATGTAATATCTGAAGAAGTGATTCAGATAAACTTTGTTTCCCCCTCTCCATTCCTGGCACCCCCATCCCACCCTACCCCACACCCCTCATCCAACAAAACCACAAACCCGCAAAGCTTTCGAAATGTTTTAACGATACGGAGCAGACATCTCAATTTAAAACTTCATAGCACTTTGGATGCGATTCTCATTCTTCTTGAAGCCTAAGATGTGCTGGAAGTGAAATCATTCCCACTTCAGTGAGTTGGGGACTGTGCTGGTGTCAAATCTGAGCTGAACAGGAACTCCTCCTAATACAGCTCACCGCATTAAAGGCCTCTCAGGCCAAATTACTTTGAACTGAGTTAACAACTGAGCGTATTGTTTGGGAAAAAGTAAACAGTTAATTGTGTGGAATGTCTGAAACATGGACCACGCTGCGATTTTTAACAGCCACACTCAGATTTTATCACCGCAACTCTGCTCGTATTTGGGAGATTGAGAGAAATCGAGATTTATGGTTCAGCACTCTCTAAAATTATACATTATGTAACATATTCGAGATTTTAGTGACAATCGCACAATTGTGCCAAAAAATGGACACGTTGAAAAAAGCGCAACGACTGCAAACACTTTCTTAAGTAATTCGAGCAAAAAGTTGGCCGAGAGCCATTCTAAAGCTCATGTGAGTAGGGCCCACACTGGTTTACAAGAGACATACAGAGACCTTAAAGCCCTACATTCTGACTGAGGGATTTTGCTGTCAGGTTTGGAAGTGAAAGCGAGAGGGAGACTGACGTGGAGTGCTGATTCAGTCTTGGCACAGGCCCTGGCCAACCTGGCCTGGTTCGGAGTCTAACCTCGAAGAGCATCTAATCATCTATCGTGAAGCATTTTAACAGACCATGCGGAGACAACAACAACAACTGGCATTTATATAGTGCCCTTCACTTGGGGCAGCATCTCAAAGCGCTTAACAGTGGCGGAGCCCGATGCTGAGCTGGGGGGAGCCAGAGAGGGAGTGACCGAGTGAGCACAGTCGCAGAGGAAGGTCTTCAGTCATGATCTAAAAGAAGGCACGGAAGGGCAAAGGTGCTGAGATTGCAGGAGAGATTTCCAAAGCTTCGGGGAGCGGTGGCTGAAAAGACAAAGAAACGCGATTGCAGACCTCAACCGGCAATGTAGAGATCTACCTCAAGATACAACGGGAATTTAGCCGAGTGAATTCCAGCGCAATCGGGACAGATTGGTGTGGCTTTCACCAAACGCACAGGATCCACCACCAGGTACCCGGGAGAGGAGAGCACGGTGAACATGCGTTGAGGTTCCCCCGTGGGCAAAGCAAGGAAGGGTTAAACCTCTCCCTGATTAGGATTGTTTTGATAGCCTAAAGCAAGTCAAATATTTGGATAAAACTGATTATAGCTGCAGAATATTTTAGATCTTCCCAACTTGTTATATGCTGCAAGACTAAATACTGCACACAATTCCCTACCACCCACCCCTTTTCCTCCGCTCCCTTTTAAAAAAGAAATACAGCATTTTACTTGTGTAGCTGAATACATCAGAATATGTTAGGTACATCAGCCACCAGGACTTTATTCACCAACTCATCACATAAGAAGCAGGCAAACAATTGCTGAAGCTAATTTCTTAATTAGCCGTGCTCTGGCAGTAATGATTGCAGATTGTGTCAACTCAAATCTGTTTGGATTCTGTAAATTGGGAGTCGGACAAGCTTCCAGTTCCGTTGAAAACCTGATAACTCTCCCACCACCCCCACCCCCCACCCCTGTCTTTTGTTTTTCCTTCCAGCTTTCTTTCCTGTCTCCATCTCAGTATTTAATCTGACACCGGCAGGCAGCAAGAAGGTTTTATTCTTCCTCTCCCCCTCAAAAAAGAGGAAAGGAAAAGCGAACCATTTACGTGGGTACAGGAGGGCTGGTTGCTACTTTCAACACAGGAAACGAAGAAGAACCTAGTGGCAAGTTACAAAGAGAGTAGCTATTTCTAAAATAGCTTATCGGGGGTTGCGTTTTAAACGCGTGACAGGTTATCTGACAAAAGGTTATCAACCTGAAACGTTAACTCAATTTTCCTCTCTCCATACATACTATCTGCCCTGCTGTGTGTTCCTAACGATTTCTATTTGCATTTATGAAAAGTACTGTGTGACTGTGCGTATAGTTTCCCCACCAAATGCCCCTTCACCCTGTCAGCATCCATTGTAGATCAGAAACCACTAATAATCATTAAAGCACTCGCAAAACCAACATTGCTTTTTTCAAAAAAAACAATTAAAGTATCACTTAGTTTTTTTTAAATGAGTTTAAGATAATTTAAGTTGTCATTTTTGGGAGAAAGCTGGGATAACACGTTTTTCTTTTTGTATATTTTTTAAAAAAGTGCCACACGAGTTAAAGTTTCAATCTATCTTGTGTAGGCAAACTCTATAATCCTTTCCCACAATTGGGAGACAACCATCTCAGAGGTAGAAAGTAACAGAGAAGATGTCAATTTTCCTATGTTAAAGAAAGAGAGGAGGTGGGAAATCCTCACATAGTGTCCTCACTGCTTAATTAATTAATTATAACAATTCTTGCATTTGACATAGAGCCTTATCACGTCTTCGAGAAGTCTCAAAATGCTTCACAGGTTATACTGTTAAATGGATTGCTTTGGAAATTGAGATTGGAATCCCGCCAACACAAAAAGTTTTGTCCGTTCACCAGGTTGAAAGCAGCCAGTGCCTTGTGTTAGTTGAGTAATTATACATGGCAAGGGCATCTACATTTACAGTGAAAATGAATATGGAACTAAAAAAAATGTGGTTTATAGAGGCGTGCTTGCTTTCTTCCAGTTTCAGAAGTGACAAGGCTTGTTCCAAAGGCAAGGCATGTGAAATATATTATCCAAAGATTCCACCCCCCATCACACACCCCCACCTCTCTCCCCTTTCTTCCTCCAATTCCCTTTTTACCACCCACTTTCCTGCAGAAGGGATTAATGTCCAACCTGGCGAGAGAGAGAGAGAGAGAGCGCAGAGAGAGAGAAAGAGAGAGAGAGCGCAGAGAGAGAGAAAGAGAGAGAGAGAGAGAGAAACTCCACTGACCTCCAAGAAAACAAAGCAATGAGGTAAAACCTGTGTCTAATTAGCCCCAAAAAAGAGAGAGAGAGAGAGAGAGTGGGGAATCTATTTCAAGAAAGGGAAGATTATATTTTTGGCCTCATGTGACTAGCAAGCTGTTTTCATTTCCTGTCAAAAAAAAGCTCTCGGACACTTTTTTTTAAGACCTACCTACCTGACTCAGCTGCTTGTAGGAATCAAATTTGGTGGGAGATAACAACTAATCATTTGTCACCGTGAAGCAATTCCCTGAAATCAGAGGGGAAACCCACCAGCTGCAATCCACAGCCCTGTCAGATCAGAAGAAATTACATTCTGTGGCTGCTAAACTCTTGCTCTTCCCTGCACTAACAACAGCAGTTGACTCTATCAAAACAGAATATTATGAACCTGTAGCACTTTGAACCACGGTGAGGCAGCTCATTCCAATAAACCCGGTTTGTAAAAAAAAACATATCTCTCTGGCCTTGCCTTGGCCTCAATTTTCACCGGCGAGTGCAGTGCATTTTCTATCTACATAGTTATGTGGCCGCTATTTACATACTAACTGCAAAGTGCTTCTGTTGGGTGACTTTATGAAATTTGCCCATCCAGATCATTTTTTGCCCACAAAACATACGGTCAATTTGCGTGGCAGTACATCCTGTGTATTCTGAAGCGCTTTGAGACGTCTCGAGGATATGATCAAGCGCTACATCAAATGTAAGGATTATTATTAGTATTATTATTATTTTAGTGTGAAAAGAGGAAGGGAGAGGAGGGGTGGGGGAAGAGAGGTCAAGGTAATACGCCCTAAGTAGAAAACATTGTAAGTAAAAAAAATATGAATTTGGTCGCTCAATTCACGACTCTTTGTGGGACGCCGCTATGCGCCATTGACTGTTGCGTTTTGCCCACAACATATACAGTCAATTCACTTTACAATATATTCTGTGAAGCTGTTTCAAAGATGTGATAAGGCGCTATATCAAATGCAAGGATTATTACAATTATTATTTCTGTTTTGAGTATACGCAACACTGAATCTGGGAAGAAAGCCATATCACATTTTCCATACTTAATTTCTTTATTTTCAGCCTCAGAGACAAGACAGCGTGATTCTGTTGGCAGCAATCAGTTGGCAAAGTACAGTATTGCCAGTGTTTGAATTTGGGTTAGCAAGTGGAAATTTGTTGTGTCAGTGATTCTAGTAATCTTCACATGCAAGCGATAGAAGGATATCTTAACCTAATACTGTAAGAAGTGACTTGTTTGTCATCTCACTATGATAACAGCATGTTTAAAACAAAATCCAGGATGGAGTAATTAGCTTTCTATGGAGCCTTATCTAATACAGTACATTTATATAGCCTCTTCATTTCCTTAGCATGCATGCAACATACATATCTAGAATACATATTTGGGGTGGGGAGGGAATGAAATGAATGTTGCTACTTATAGCTAGCTTGCAGCACATATTTTTATGTAAAAAAAATGACAGAGGAGTAAGTCACATCCCTTTCAACCCCAACTCCATCCGCACCACTTTATCTGTGTTTCGATGATATTTGCCTTAAACATCACTACAATACTGTGAATCATGAGTAAAAATGTAAACGTGTAAAAGCACTACATGAGAACAGAAACAGGATGTATTTCATGTCCCACGCTTTCACGTGGTAGAAACACAGTGGCAAAGACATGGCCCTCAAAAGCCACTTAATCAACAGGTTTTTTTCTTAATAACTGAATCTCTTTTCAGGTTCACCCACCCCACCCCCCGCTGCACTGCCCTCCTCTCCTCCTCCCTGCTCAAATATTCTGTCCTCTGTCATAGAACATTTTCACAAATAAAAGGAAAGTTCCTTTGAACACGTTTTCCGCTACTCTTATCTGCTTTTGAAGGGTAAACCACAAATGAATCCCTCAAATCAGTTATTACTCCACTTTTTCTCTTACTACATAGAAAACACAACACACACACTGAGAGAAAGAGAGAGACACAGAGAGAGAGAGAGAGAGAGAGAGAGAAACACTTCAGAAATTTAAGCATCCAGTGTGGGAACCAATTCCCAGTAGGAGACAGATTTTCTCAGGTTTAACTAAATAATTTATGCACACTTTCAGCTTGCCATGATGAAGCAATTTTAGCCTTTACAATCCGAGCACTCCTCTGGAGAGGCACAGAAGAATTCTCGCATGGTTAAATAATTTAAGATAGGGGAACTTGAAAGATTTCCTTCTTACGGTCAAACAGGAGACAAATTAGGGGAAGTCAAAATGGTTCAAGTAGAGTGTCGATTTGGCGTTCTCCCCCACCTTGAGGAGAAAAAAAACTGTTGTCACTTGAGAAGTGCATAAGACTTGAAGAAAGAGTAAAAATGGCACAATGAGTCAACCAGTTCCTGGCCCTACGTCAGGTTTCAATGCATGCCGGAGGGGAAACTTGCTCTCCCTCTCGCAGATTCATGATGACATGTTTGTAAAAGAGCGTGGGACTGAACCAGAAGCCCTGCAGTCGACTAACACGACATCTTACAGCTCGAGAAATTATGTTGAAGAAAACAGACGTACAGAAAATTTCCCTCGCAAAGCTCGAGGCTGGGTAAAAATTAATATTTTGCTTACTGTCGGGAGAGGAGAGACTGGAAAGAGAAAAAAAAATGGGCCTTTGGGGAAGAAGGAATAAAATATAACCCCACGGAAACGCAGCAATAAAAAACATTTTACTAGTTGAAATACTTTTACATTGAACAACGGTTACAAATAACAGCAGCTACATTGTGGAAATCAAATGGTTCCCTTAGAATGTCTGAATGTTGCTGACTTTCTCACTCTCTCTCTCTCTCTCATGTGGCATTCACTTTGCTGTGAAAGATGTCAAACCAATGTCTCGAAACACCAGGCGGACAGACGGGGGGGGGGGGGGGTCAGAACTGGAATGGATCTTGATTGGGTCAAGATGAACCCAAAAGCTTTAATCATCTCTGTTCGTGATTCTTGTAAAATGGCAAAAAAAAATCCTGTTCTTCGAGAAATCCGAAACCCGTCTTGGAACTGATCCCAGCTCTCACTTGTAGTATTGACTTTGACACAGCAATTTCAGGGCTCTGGGTTTCTGGCCACTAGTTTAGAGTTGGGTAGGTTACATCCAAATAAACTGGAAACTTGAATTGATTCTTGCTAAGCTCTCTGCTCCGCTTACAGTAGGTGTGTTGGGTGGCTGTGGTACTCTGGAGTGTGGGGCTCACATCTTGAAGGCGGAGAATCCAGCTATACAAAGAGGACTAGGATAATCACAAGTGTTGTGACACCCGTACTGAGAGCTCCTGTTACGTGTAGATCAGCAACGCAGATTACCGTTGGATTGCAAAGTTGCCCCCCAGCCATATTTATACTACTTTGACACAAAAGTAACACCACTTCAAGGTGCGATTGGTCATTCACTTCATGGCTGTTTGTGGGGCATTGGCGTGTGTAAGTAAATTGGTTGCAGCATTTGTCTACAAATGCACACAGTGCATTTGTAAATCCTTACAGTACATCCTGTGAAATGGTTCTGAGGCGCTGATGAGGTGAAAAGGTGCTTTAAGCACAGCATGCATCAATCGGTTAAGCTCTTTGAATACTATTGTGGTCGTGTCCCCTTGCTCACCCCTGCTCTGAGTCCGACCCGGTCATTGTGTAGAGCGGGTTCGATTCTCCTACATGAAGGGTGCCAAGCGAATGCAAGTTGTCGTCGTTGGTTGTTTTGCAAAGATTATTATTCTGTGGCATTTTAGTCTAGTGCGCACGCCATACTGAATACATCATGGATCAAATTCTGCAGTGGGCAAGGGCTGACAATATCATTTCCCTCTCGGTAATAAGAGCACTACCTGCTCTATTTTGAACTGAATCATCCAAACTCCTGTCTTCAGTTTCCCACACTTGAGACGTATCAGAATGAATGCTGGTAATGTACCTTTTATATCACCTGGCACCATCAATCATTTGCCTGCGTGTAAATCAGACTGCAACTGAAATACCGAGGAGGGACAAGTTATTACATTTGACATTCCCCACAAGGTTGTCACCTGATCTGTCACCTCCACCTTCCACCCCCCAAACCCCCCCTCCATCCCCACCTATCGTTCCATAGACCACTCATAGCACAAAGGTTCGTGAAGACAATTATAATAATAATAACCCTTGCATTTGATATAGTGCCTTATCACGTCTCAAAGCGATTCATGGTATATGAATACCATGAAAAGTGAAATGACCGTATATTTTATAGGCCGAAACGCGGCAGACGATTGCGCACAACAGTGTCCCATAAACAGTCGAGGAGTGAGTGACAAATTCGTTACAACGCCTTGCCACGCTGGGAGGCTCCAAAAGCGCATCACAAATTGTGAAACGTAGTGACTCTCTATTATGTACTTGAATGTGGCAAGTTAATTTTGCTCACAGCAATGTCCGATAAACAACTGTGATGAGACGAATGAGCAATTTTATTGGGGGTGGGGTGTGGGGGGGGGGGGGGGGGGGCGGCACGGGAATGTTAGCCCAGGACTCCAACGGCGACTCAATTTGTGAATCATGCTATGGGATCTTGAAGATTCACCCGAACAGACCTCAGAAAGATGGCATCTGTGACAATGCAGTGTAACCCCAGAACTGCACTTAAAGAGTGTCGTCCTAGCAATATGACCCCATGTCTCTTTCTGCACACACCATCACCTTCAAATGCCCAATAAAATGCCGTGTCAGGGAAGGGAACTAACTTATCACGGGGGTGGGGGGAATGAAACGATGGATGAGATGGCGAGGTGACAAGAGAACTGTTTTTTCCGGGTAACAAGTGCTGTCAGAAGTTTAGTAGCCCACGAGACAGACAGGCTGACAACAGCAAAGTAATAAAAAAAAAGCATCAACGAGCAGAACGGCAAGGCAGCCCTCCACTAAAACCACTAAACCCCCTCCTTCTCCCCTCTCCCAACCTGCGGGAATAGTGATGGCATTCCGTGTTATCCGTGAAGTAACATCGCGTATCGCTTCTCACCGCGCTGCCCTCCACCAGTTATCGTGCACCGTAGCTGTAAAACCACCTGCTGGATTGCTGCAGCGGCAACATCGCATCTGTGTCAATTTGCTTGTTTCCACCTGAAACTGGACAAGGCCAGCGTACGCCCAGCTTTCAACCCCTACCCACTCTTGCCTTGGCGAATTCCCCCCCCCCCCCCCCCCCACCGCCACTCACCCCACTACAGAACACACTACATTGTTTCAACAGAAAGGGAGAGAGGGTAGGTAGGCATCTTGATTTATTTTCACACTTTCTTTTGTCCTGCCTCAATTATGCTTGCGGAATACTTAACCCCTAAGCTCCCACATTACAATCGAGCATTCCAGTTCTCGAGGCCAGAATCATTCTGCATTGTTCTGCAGGTCGCCCTGCTATGCATTCCTTGGAATGGAATGACGACAGCATTTTTTAAGAAGATAAAGAGCACTTTTCATGGCTGGCCCATGGATTTGCAATGGAAGAAAATGTGCTGGCTGTCTGAATTCTTACCATGCTCTGCCTCTCACAACTTCTATTTAAAGCCACTTCCATCCCATGAATTTGTCGTTTCACCTACACAACTGCACTGTGGTGAGTGAAGTTTCCCTGGAGGGACCTGAAATTCTTTCCCATTGTTGCTGGGAACTGTGTTCCATCAATGTGAGCAGTCGATTTCTCTTCTTTCTGCTTTGCCAGGCAGTGATATTGATAACAAAAAAACACAATAATAAATTGGTCATTTCAATCCTCAACTGTTTGTGGGACACTGCTGTGCACAATTGGTGGCTGTGTTTTGCCCACAAATATACAGTTAATCCACTTTGTTGTGAAGCGCTTTGAGACATCTAGAAGACGTGAAATTTAGTATATCAAATGCAAGGATTATTAAGGATTATTATTATTGATGGCAAACTTTGGTTTAAGCTGGTTTAGACTCCAGCAGTTACCCCAACACACACTTTGGGGTCCCCAAGCCTTGGCTCTTGCCAACCTGTACCTAATAATTTCTGAAATTAGGTAAGCAGGATGCGTCCCTCCAGGGAGAGAGTGCGCATTCTATTCCAACAATCAATCTCTGGGATTTCCATGTGTGCTTCGGAAACATGGAATTCTCAGTTTGATTTGGATAGTCTTAAGCACGGCGATGGGTTTCCCCATGTGTCAGAGACCCAGCTGACCAAAACAACACAGAAACCAGGCACGCCAAAGTCAGCTACGCCAGAAAATGTGGCGTTTCCGAATCACATCATCTGCTTCTCAATGTCCCACCTCTCCCCACTCACCCCCACCACCCCCCCCCCCCCCCCTTGCACTCATTGGACCTTTGTCATCTGAGCGCTAGATTGAGTTGAAGCGAGACTGATATATTAATAATAATAATCCTTGCCTTTGATATAGCGCTTTTCATGTCTTCCAGACGTCTCAAAGCACTTCCATAACTTAGGGCGGTCAGCAAAGACTTTCACACCCACAAAATATATAGTCAATTCACTTTACAGTATATTCTGTGAAGCGCTTAGGGATGTCTCAAAGACGTGATAAGGCTCTATATCAAATGCAAGGATTATTGTTATTACTATTATTATTACCATCATCAGACAATTCCTCCACGTGAAAATGACAGCGCACTAACTCATTGTCTAAACCCACCCACTGGAGTTCAAATTCAACAAACTGGAATCTGGAAAAAATAAGAGAATCAATCGGATTTTAATGAGGTCCTTCAGCAAGCGGGAGACAGTTTCTAATCATAAAATAAACAAAATTACAGGGAAATCTTAAAACATTTCTAAAATCATCAATTGCAGCCCACATTGCCCTTAGCTAGAACCAGACTTCACCACACAATCTGTTGAGATCCACAGGAACAATTAAATTGCCTGTTTTTGAGCGTTCTGAATACAACGTGTACTTGGAAGGGTTGGGAGTTTGTGCAATCTCAACAAGGAGAAGATCAGGAACTTTGCATGTTACTTACAACACAGAGGATACAGTCTGTGGTATTTCACAACCTGTCCTAATACAAGCATCACGCTGTGAAACATTGCAAACTTTGTCTCGCAAAAGCAAAACCACACTGAAATCAGTAAGATAATAAATAGTTTTGTACATCGCGTAGAAAGATAAGCCGTGCTCCGGTGATCACTCGCTAAAAGCTTTGCTCAATGTGAAACTGACCCAAATAGATCAAAAAGGTCACTTGGATCAAATCTGTGCTGATTTAGCTGAATTCATCTGTGACAGTGTTAAAATTGACAATGTTTCTGGGTTGGGTTGCGGGGGAAGGGAACGGGATGGGGGCTGAGATCCAACACTGGGGAAATAAACGTAGACAGAAATAATCCCCTCCCCCTGATTTCATAGCGTACCAACACCCACTAGTCAGGCTGACACGAACAATGGTCATCTGGATGAGATTTCTGTGAAGCGCTTTGAGACATCTAGAAGACATCAAATTCAGGGATTATTATTATTATTATTATACTGGATGAATAACATCACCCTCAAGGGAACCAGTATGAGTCAGCTTTTTCAAATGGTAGAGCGAGTGGGTGAGATATTTTAGTGGGTCCTTGGCCACAGTCAGCAGAAAGTTTCAGGTTTGCCTCGCTGCTCTGTGCTGAGCTGAGTGATTGCAGCCTTGGTTACTGAGTGTACAGAACTGTCCTCAGTGTGAAGAAGGGACTAGGAAATCAGCCAGGATTCCCTCCAATGATTGCTATCCTGCGATTCTGACTGGCAGTACACAGGCAATAGCCGAGAACAAGATCAAGGCTTGGCTGTGAGACCCAAATTGAAATAGGCTGGCGTCATTCACTGCTGGACCTATCTGTACGTGAATAATGGCCAGTTGGGTGAGTTACAGGAGAGCTGTCATAGTTGGTGCCTTGAGAACAGGTGGCTAAACACTTGAAAGCTGAGGAGAGTTTGTGACTTTTTTTTAATGAGTTTACAAGTTGCAATATTTCACAAGACATTCAATATGGTAATTAGCTTATTCATCTGATTGCTGAATTAGCTTGCAAATTTCTCCCCCTTTATTTTCCTCTAAAAATGCCTCTTGTCGCAAGAGGACCAGGGTTGACATCCACTTGCTTTTCATTGAGAATCGCGCACAGCCTGGGATCCTGCAATAAACATGACCTCTGTGTATATCACAGAACCAAAGTGCTTCCATTCGCTACAGCTTCAATAGGCTGGGGAGAAAAAGGCCCTCCATCGCGATACCCTGGAACAAAAACTTGAGGAGTTTGATCTGTCTGAAGTTGACTCTTATGGGCGGGAGAGGATGGTGAGATGGAAACTGCGCTCACTGGCACTTGAGTACATGAGATGAGCAGCAACTTGTAGCTCAGCTGTGCACCAGTAACAGCCAGCACTGAAGAGAAACAGCCACATGAGCTTCCAGAGGTGCTCAACTGCAACAAACCTGGCCAAAACCGTATTCACATCAATGTTTCGCTCACAAAATATACAGTCAGTTCACTTCACAGTATATTCTGTGGAGCGCTTTGAGACGTCTTGAAGATGTGATATGGCGCCATATCAAATGCAAGGATTCTTTTTATTATAACACAACAGCAGAAACCTTTATCCAGAAGTCTACAGCACACACCGTATTGAAGCTGAATTGTTCTTTTTTTCAGTTGAAGGAATCGAATGGTTAACAGTACTGATGCATATCAAGGACCAAAGTGAATTGACTGTATATTTTAGGGGGCCTGTAGTCTAGTAGTTAGAGTACTCACCTTACAAGTGAGAAACCTGGGTTCAATTCCAGGCAGGGTGAAATTCTGGACAAGTTTGCTTATTCTTCATGCCTAAATAATAATCCCTCCAAAAAATAACAATCATAAAAATTGGTCACTCAACCCATGACTGTTTGTGGGACACGGCTGTGCGCAATTGGCAGTCACATTTCGCCCATATATAGATATATATATATAGTCAATTCGCTTTGCAGTATATTCTGTGAAGCCCGTTGAGATGTCTAGAAGATGTGAAAAGCACTATATGAAATGCAAGGATTATTAGTATTA
The DNA here is from genome assembly GCA_035084275.1 of Hydrolagus colliei. Taxonomy (NCBI): domain Eukaryota; kingdom Metazoa; phylum Chordata; class Chondrichthyes; order Chimaeriformes; family Chimaeridae; genus Hydrolagus; species Hydrolagus colliei. The sequence goes on along the minus strand of CM068747.1, from coordinate 15,247,693 downwards.
TTATATTTTGTGGGCGAAATGCGGCAGACAATTGCACACAGCAGTGTCCCACAAATAGTCATGGATTGTGCACACAAATTTTTTTTTTTTTCAAGGGATTATTACCCCTGGAAAAGCAATCTACCAATTGAACCAACACTTCCTGCGAGGTAAACAGAAGTGTGTGGAGTAAGGAAACTTGCCCAATATGTCGCCCTGCCCAGGAATCAAACCCAGGTCCTCTCGCTTGCGAGGCGAATGCTCTAACCACTAAGCTACAAGACTCCACAACAAAACTTTACAAGGGAGGAAAAAGTACTGGAAAAGCTAAGCTGGTTCAGGTGATTCAAACCATAATGCTAGTATGCATTAGTTCTGAATATCAACACGAAAAAAAATCTTAATTCCCAGACTTCGGACAAGATGGAGAAATAATAATGATGAAATCCTCTTAATAAAACACTTCTCTGAAACATGGCTCCGTTTGGTAATCGAGAACTTATATAAAATATCATCAGCTTTTTAAGTTAAAGTTTTGTTTTAAAAGCGGGGTTTTTTTTAACCAGAGAAGTTTGTTTTTCACCAATTCCCCTGCCACGGATTAACAGCAACAGGTTCAATTCCAGGAATAGCCAGTAATTGTCTGAACTGGAAACAAATGGGAAAAATCAACACTCAAATGTTATTTGTTTTGGACAGAAAAGTTATAAATTGAAAGTGGTAAAAATGCATTAGTCGTAAAAATGTTACGTTGGGCGATAATGTAATTTTCTATTCTAATCCCACAGCTTCTACCCGACGGAACTTTTACCCTTCGAAGTACAAACACAATTGATGACACAATTATAACTAATAATAATCCATGCAATTGACACAGCACGTTATCACGTTATTGAGATGTCTCAAAGCACTTAGTACATACACTGTAAAATGCAACAACTTTGTATTCTTCTGGGTAAAAGTGGTAGCCAATTTGCACACAACAACGTCCCCAAAACATCCATGAAGTAAATGACAGATTTTATATTGGTTGTTTGATTATGTTAAATATTGATGGCATCACCTCTCAAATTTTATAGGCATTTTGTGCTAAACTATTTGTCATTTTTCTTTCCTCCTCCCAATTTCTTCACTCTAGCAAGCTCCCAAGCTGTTCCTGGTGGCTCAATGCTGGGTAAATTGCACTGCACTGTTTCATTCAGAGTTGCACCACCAACAACAAATTCCACTGATATAGCTCCTTTCATGTCGGTAAGATGTCCCAAGGCATTAGACTGGGCATTTGAGGGTTTGCACTATTGTGTGTCCAATCTTCTATTCCTCATGAATAGAAGATATCCTGCGTGAAGGGCGCTATATAAACGCAAGTTGTTGTTGGGTGAGCGTTGTATAAGAATAGGATACGATTAGGCTTAGCAGCAACATTTCCAGAGTTGAATCAACGACTGAGATAGGTACCTGAAAAATTGTACTTTAGCAAGATATTTAATGAATACTGACACTACTCGTCCAACACTAGAGAGCAACTTGAAAAGCCAAATGTCAATATTTGTAAGGGGGAAATCTAAAACAAATGAAATGAGCATTAAATGAAAGGCCAGTGCAGGTAATATTGGAATTCTGATGGCAGATTTATATCCCAATGGTGCGGTGACTGCAGTTGTATAAATTTTTACCTCTTTTCCTGCCGATTATTAAAAACGATAGGCAAAGAAACACACAGGGAATACACTGCTGTGATTGAATCCACTGTTAAACAAGAAGACAATAGGCAGATCGCTGCATATTTTAAGCGCCATATTGAAACTACATTAAAAATGACATTAGGAATCCATGGCTGACAAAAACAAATCCAGCCCCGTTACTACTGTTTCGGTGTAGGTGCTGAACAACTGAACATCCCTGCTTCCATCTTTGCGGAGAGACAAGGAGGGAAGAGAGGGTCCAAGGAAAGACGAGGCTACACTGTGGAATCATGTCTCTCAGTGGTTAGAACACTCGCCTAGCAAGCGAGAGGACGTGGGTTCGATTCCTGGTAGGGCAAAATGTTGGCCAAGTTTCCTTACTCCACATGCCTCTGTTTAGCTAGCAGTAAGTAGAAACCCAGTTGTTAGTCGATTGGCGGATCACTTTTCCAGGGGGTAATGATCCCTTCTCAAAAAATTAAACAATTTAGTAGCTTAATCCACGACTGTTTGTGGGACACTGCTGTGTGCAATTGGCCCCCACGTTTTCCTATAAAACATACAGTCAATTCCAGATGTCTCAAAGCGCTTAACAATATATTCTGTGAAACACTATGAGGCATCTGGAAGACGTGATAAGGCGCTTTATCAAATGCAAGGATTATTATTATTATTATTACAGCCAGTCGTTATGAACGGCTGCAGTTCACATCTCAGAAGAGCTTCGAGTCTGAAATGATTGGGGCTATTTCAAGACAGTCAAGACACTGAGGTGATGCTGGAACACGTGGATGACTTTATGTACTGATGGAGGAAATATCATTGTCTCAAATCTTATTATATCCATAACACACGAGCAGACGATATAAATTATTGACAGAGATGCTGAAGTAAGTGTGTCGTGCAGAACATTGTGGATTTAAAAGTGATGGACAGCCCGTGTAGTTGCCCTTACTTCTTGATCATAATTCATCAGTTGTACAAAAATAAATCATTGAAGAAACTATGTAAAAGTAGCCAGGTATATGAGACAAAATGTCCTCAGAACACCAACACTTTATATCAAATGTTGCCAATTCATCCAAGACTTGTCCCTTCATTAATAACAAGTATAAACTCAGCCTGTGTAATCTTATGTACGATGTGGCTTCGAGAACAAAAAACGTTACTCGCCTTGAAAATAAAAGACAGCTTTGTTTCCCAGCGAGGCTTCTTAAAAATGTGGCTTCCAAGCCAGAAATTTATGGTAATCCACAGAATTAAGCAAAATACTCCTCGTAAGAGTGTAACTGATTTTCCACAGTTTTCTGCGCATTTATTTGGGATAGGCACTTAAAAGAGGCAAATATACTAAGTCTGCCATGGCACAAATCCTTTCTTAATTAAAAAAAATGTGCCGATGGTAAACATAATGTCGTCAAATATTCAAATCATCTGTTAGGTAAATGGTGATCAGCTTACGTTCTACGCTATCATGGCCAGTGAATCCTCCTGGCAGCCAGACAGAGAATAGAATTTTACACATTTTAACGTCTGATAAATCGTTGCTTTTCCACTAAGCATCAGTGACACAGCAGCACTGGTAGCTCATAAAAGACACAAGCACAGTTGAAAAAATGAGTTCCACTGCCCCAGTCTTTCTTCAAACAAGGCAATTATTTTCTTTAAAAAACAATAACAATGATCTTTACATTTGATACTGGGCCTTTCATGTCGGGAGAACATCTCAAAGTGATTCACGGGATTTACTGTAAAGTGCAGATGCGCCTGTGTATTGTGTAAGCGAATGACAGATACTTGGGAGTGAATTGCTAAACGATAATATGATCTCATTAAATAAATTAGCCCACAAAACACAGCCACTGACTGCACTTTGTCGAGAAGTGAAAGGCCGGATATCAAGTATAAGGATTATTGTTGTTATCATCTTCAGTTTTGAAGGATGTTTACAAGGCATTCCACACCACTCCCGTGCATGTGATGTGATTCAACACCTTGGTGTGATTCCTGCATTGCCATCACTCCCGGTGTGTGCTCTAGAGGCTTTGGAAATGATAATAATAATCCTAACATTTGATATAGCGCCTTCATCACGTCTTTGAGGCGTCTCAAAGCGCTTCACAGGTTATACTGTCAAGTAAATTGACTGCATGTTGTGTGGGCGAAACGCGGCAGCGGGGAATAGTCAAGGACGCCACCCAGCATGGAGATCACTGTGTAAATGCAAAGTTGTTGTTATTGTCTTTGCCTTACATTCACAGAGCCACCACATTCTTTTAAATGCACTGTTTGGGTTTAGATCAATTCTGAGCACATACGACCTCCTGAAGCTTAAAGCTTTTAAAACAATATTAAAACAATTCAGTGAAGCACTTAAGTGCCAACGCAGGTGAAGAAGATGCTTTTTTCTCACTCCAATTCAGATCACCGTAGCATTTCGCAAATGAATCTGTGGCCCTGTTAGGAGAACAAATCGATCACGTGGTGAGCCCTGAATTACTTGCTTGTAACATCTGACGTGCACATTATAAGTGTAATTGTTAATTTGGCCTTTCTCCATCAAAGCCGTTACAGCAATAAACAGCGACTGAGCATCAGCAAATCACACCAGCTACGGTGGCAACCAGAGCACAAGAACTGGAGCTCCGGTGGGGCTTCTTCAAATATACATAATGTATTAAATTACTTTGCTACTGCATAATTGACAGGCCAAACCCCCTGAAGTTTGCTGTACCTGCCTTGGCTGTGTAAGTTTCAATTGGACATTGTTTGGCAGCTGTTTCCGCAAACAACACTTTGAAGTGGCCATCGAGCAACCTTAATGAGCCAATAAACTATTTACCTTTGATAAGGTAAGCACCAGTTGAGATAAAGCAGGGATAAGTCGAGGCAAATATGTACACAGTACTCAGTTTTGCTCACACTCTCTCTTTCCCCACCTCTATCCCTCTCTCTCTCTCTCGCACATACACACAAATACCTATAGCAAGACAGATGTGTGCTTAGCACATATGACCTGAGACAGGCCTCAAGCCATAGCTAGATAATTTCTCACTCGTATGCCACACACCGATCACGGCAGCTTTCTGAGGTGAAAGAAACTGACAGCGGAAAACTCTCCAGGGCAGAACTTTCCAGTCAAGTGGATCAACGTTCTGAAAATCGCTTATGAATAGTCATTAGTCCTTCATTACATCCCCCTCACAATCCACTTCTTCTTTGCAACCAAATGTCTTTTGTCATCTTCACAAGGTGCATCATTTAATTGCCGATTGACTTTTTCCTAAACATACGACAACATGTCACAAAGCAAAAAGCAGATTGGGCCTTCCAGGCATGTCACTTAACTCCTCCGTCGCCAAACTTCATGTAACGTTAAAACTGTAATATCCCAGAAGAAAATGTCCTTTTCCTTTAAGGTCTATTATGCAAGCTGCACTCATAACATCATCCAAATCGAATTAACCAAAGTTATTTTGATGGCCTCGGGTAAATCCTGGGCATTTTATACAGGACATTCTCAGTCAGTATCAGTGTACAGCAGCAATGCAGAAAATGGATGCTATCTTACTCTAGATTCCTTAAGAATGATGATATTCTGCATTCAAGACAAATCGTCAAGTTAAAAGCATGAATCTCCAATCCACTGAAGTGCTTATTTTTTTTTAAAAAACGGGTGTACATAACATAATACAAAAAATAAATAAATGCATTTACTCTCTAAATATTTGCAATTACGCATCTGTTCAGAATAGTTCAATGTATGAAGTACGATGCTCAAAATGGTCTTCAAAGTACGAGGTGCTAAACTAACCAGTCGGGAGTGTGGTTTGGTAAAGACTGAATTAAGTGACGTATGCAGAATAATAAACTTGAAACAAGAAGACCCTGATTTGGTTATGCTTGTTATTTGTGAAAGGCGCTATACAAATGTAATTTTGGCATGTTGTTGTTACCAGAGCAGGATTTTAATGATAGAAAGGGAGCAAAGGAAAACAATAATAATCCTGGCAGTGCCACACCGTGTAATTGAGACGTTTCAAAGTGATTCACAGAATATACTGTAAAGCAGAGTGACTGTGTATTTTGTAGGCGAAACGCGGCAACCAATTGCATACAAATGAAGTCTTTTTTAAAAAAAACAGCCGTACACTCTATGTGAATTCAACTTGGGACAGAGAGGGAAAGGTTCACAGATGCAGGTGGAGTGCAGTGCTGCATTTAGTCTATATTTTGGGGGGATAATCGAGGACAATTTTGTGGTAATGCTCAATGGATTTCTTAATTAAGAATTGGGCGACACGGAACTCACGGAATGACACTCACACTCCAACTCAATCTGTTATCGGAGGGGGGTTCCCTGGAGTGATGTGCATGAGGTGCTTCTAGTTACCGGAAACAGGAGTCCCAACTCAGGATTCTTTAATTACGAGACCTGATTTTTAGTGACTGATAAAATATCCGTTCAGAAATGCTGCAAGATTGACCATACACTTTAGTGTACTCCAGGCTCCGTCATGAAAGTAACAAACGAGCAGCAGTAAAAGTAATGATAATAATAATTCTGGCTACTCAAAGTGCTTCACAGAACGTATTGTAAAGTGAATTGACTGTATATTTTGGGGGCGAAGCTCGACAGCCAATTGCGAACGGCAATGTTTCACAAACACACAAATGCATTGAGTGATCAAATTATTATTATTTTGATTGTTTTTCTTTTGAAAGGATTATTACCCCCGGAAAGCGATCTGCCAATCGACCAACGATCGGGTTTCTACTTACTGCTCGGTAAACAGAGGTGTGCGGCGTAGGGAAGCTTGCCTAAGGTTTCGCCCTGACCGGGAATCGAACACGATCCTCTCCTTTGTGAGATGAGCGCTCTAGCCACTATAGCACAACTCACACGGTAGCTCAACATAAAAAAAATCTCTTGTCTTTCAGTTAGCATTTGATTGCTCACATCAGAATCCATTTGCCCGGGAATCTCAGAAATGCAAGGAACAATTAATCCACAACAGAGCTGAGACAAGAACTGGGGTACTGTAGGTGGGCGGTACGGCATAATAGCGCCAGTGTTGCAGTATACACACTTATTGTGGAGCCTGAGCTTGCCGAAGTGTAAATGCCTGCTTTCTCTGAGCACAGAAGCTGGATTATACAATTGTGAAACGCAGGAAGAAGGTCAGTCTGACGGGGTGATTGGTGGCGCGAGAAGCTGGCAGAACCCACAGTGCGGAATTGTAAGGTTACTCTGTGACACGCACTGCAGGTGTATACCCTACGCAATAGTCATAAAACCGCTGCTGGAATAAAGCCTGAAGAACCCTCTCTGTGCCTTTTGTCTTCAATTGATTGAAAGACTTTTGATTTTCTTTGGTTCAAAATAATAAACAGTAACAATCCTTTGCTGTTTGCCACTGCGCCTTTCGTGTCTTAAGGACGTTTCACAACGCTTCATAGGATATACTGTAAAGTGTAGCAACCTGTGCGTTTTCGAAGACCAAACTGACGGCCAATTTGCACACAGCAATACGTCACAAACAGCCATGAAGTGAGGTGAATGACCGATTTTACCAGGGGGTGGGGAAAGGGAATTGTCGATCGGGACACCAAGAGAAATTCCCTTCTCTTTTGGGGATCCTTAACGTCTCATTTGAAGGATGAGACATCCAACAATGGAGCCTGTCCCAACCCACGCACCCCACCGATTGTTGGGAGAGTGTCAGTCTTGACCATATGACTCCAAAGCCCCGACATGCAGCTTGCACTACAACTTCAAGACTCACAAGTGAGAGTGCTAACCACTGAGCCCCCTCCCTCCACCACCGTGCTGCTGCACTTCACCACCAGCTTCAGGAGATACACTATTGCCAGGTCACCGATCTAAGGCTTCACTTGCTCAGCGAAATAAACAAAAAAAGTACCAACGCTGCCAAATGATAAAATACACAGAATCGTTCAGGAGGTCGAATTCCTCCCCACAACACCTTATTCACTTTATAATGTGTTTTTGGACATTTAACATTTTGCTTACTGGAGTTTATCAATTACACTGAAAATCTGTCCGAGAGAGAAAGACGCTTTGAAGTGCCCTCTTTTTACTCAACCCACGTCAGCGATTGTTTTTCAGTTCAAAAATCTATCTTAAATCTCTTTTCTCCATTCAGCATCCTGCACATGGTATCGAAACTATAACCAAAAGGTCAAGGAAGGTTATATGGAACTGCAAGCGAAACCAGTACCTTTTTATCTTAAAGCAACCTGTTCTGTGGTTTGTAAATAGGACTGAACCTGCAGTTACTTGCTGCATCGTGATACAAAGCTGTCAGTCAGTCAGTCGGGTCAGTCACCTGAACCAATGCTGTTCTACCAAGTCCAGGCTGTGTTTTGAGTATCTGGTTGAAGCTCAGAATGATTTGAGAATGACTGTGGCACTTATCACAGGTGTAAAACATCAGGTGTAAAACAACATCCTTATCACAGATTGCACCCACAAAATATACAGTCGATTCACTTTACAGTACATTCTGCAAAGCGCTTTGAGGCGTCTCAAAAACGTGACAGTGCGCTATTTCAAATGCAAGGATTATTATTATTATGACCGGTTTACTCCAGGAATCCTCCAGATTCTCGAAGGTATCTCATCTGGAAAGGAATGTCCCTATTAACAGACAGAAATAGTGTCATTACGCAACCCCCTTTGACATTTCAGTGGCTGGTGCACACTGAACTCTGCGGAGTGACAGACAGACAAGAATGTATCACAGGGTTCAGGTGACATCATAAACCACTCAGACAGGTCTGCACATCATTCGAACCCCTGGGATTAGATTACAGCCTCGTAATCTCTGCTGCTATCTGTTGACTTCACCGCATGTTCTGGATGAGTTTCTCGATCTCACCTTTTGGTTGGATTTCTGCATGAGCTTGTCGTAAATAAGATCTACATTTCGAAATGTAGATTCAGATCAGCATTTGGCTTGTTTCTTCAGAAAATACAGAATCTTTTCATTATTGTTATTATTTTGCATGCAGCAAAACTATGCACTTCTTCAACAGTGAACGAGAAACACACCCTCCCCTCCTCTGCTTTGCTCACAGAGTGAGCAGCTGGGTCCTTGCATAAAACGAGTGTGACTGTTCCCGAGATAATTACTAACAGTATTTTTTTTAAAAAATCTCTCTCTGGTGTCTGTTACTTTTAATCAGTTGTTGTCCCCTGTCCGACCCCCCCCCCCCCCCCGCGGTCTTTGTATGTTGAACTGACAGCTGCCAGTGAGATGGTCACATAAGGGATTAAAGGAGTCTGTGGATGTTTCAACTGCAGAATTGTTCTACACTGGTACAGTGTGAGGTATAATCTGCTCTACACAGTGTGCTGTAATGCAATAATTATCAAGGTTATCAAAACCTGTGTCCCTGAGGTCCCATTGCCAACAATTTGTAAATCACAACATAGAACTGGGTTCTCCTACTTGCACGCAGATGCATTTTCTCTCCTCTGGTTACAAACGCTGATTTGTACCAGGGTACACAACACACCAAGTGACCATTCTTCACGTGTGAGCACACAAAGGCAACGAGTGTGTGCAGCCTGTGTTTTGTGCAGAGTGTGGAGGCACCACCCTTGAAGCTCTTTCCAGAGGACCTTACTGGATCGCAATTAGGTTGGGAAACTTACGTGTTTCCCTCCCAGTCTCCCTCCCTCTCCTCAGGCCACAGTCACTGAGGCCAAAATCTAACATTCCCCGTTCCACCTAGCCTGAGATCAACTCACTCAGAAGAGACAGAGAGCCAGTCTGGATCCTGGTACCCAGAGCTCATCAACACAACAGCAACGAAGGACTGCACAATTTATAAAAGAAATAAGGGGGAAGCCGTCAAAGGTTCCGTCCAGTTAAATCCCAACCCCTCTTCCTCTCTCAAGTTCAGTCCCCGCCATAAGATGATCTGAAGGGTTCGTTTGCAAACGTTCGTTGGAAGTGCCCTAGAGTAATGTAAGATAAAGTAATTTGACAACAGCAGCCTCTCAAAAGAGATGGAGGCTTCAATAACAACAACAACAACTTGAATTTACATAATGCCCATCATGCAGGGTAGCGTACTGGAGCACTTAAAAGTGGCGGAGCGTGATGCTGGGGGTGCAGGAGGTGATCGTGGGCACGGTCAAAGTGGGAGGTCTTGTGGCACGACCTGTAGGTGGGGAAGGGAGGGAGACGAGGCGGAAGGATAGAGGAAGAGTGTCCCACAGAATTTCAAGGCTTCACACTCTCATTAAAAAAAAAGCGAGAGAGAAACGGCTGCTTTGAGGAAGAGCTGAGGAAGCGCCCTGGTGTTCCAGCATTTTCCGGTTGGTACAATGCGGAACGTACAATTTTAAATAAATAAATAAAACCCTACTCGTCACTCAGAACCTTGAGGAGCCTGGGAATCAGAGCACGCTGTCTGACTTCACACATTTCCTTTGGGCATGCACTGGTTTCAGCTCAGGCGAGTGTCACCTGCAGTAAGATACGCAGACGCATTCACCGAGCAGAGCAGCGATAGCCAGCTCGATTCCACCACAAAATCTTATTTTGAACTGACCAAATCAAGGGTGGGAAGAGGAAAATAAGAAAATAAGTCTTCCCCTTCTCCCCCCACAACCCACCCACCTCCCTCTGCCACGTAAACTGAACTAATTCTTGACTTGGCAGAAATAACAGGTTATGTAAGTTCTCTGAGGAAATGCTAACATTATCGGGGCTGTCACTGCCATTTGCAATTCCTGCGATCTCTAATAACGATCCCACAAGGATCATGTTCACTATATTCCGCCCGTGGAGCACACAACGCAAAACAGCAGGAATTATTTTCCGTAACAATGCAAACACAAGACAAGAAATTCTGACAGAAAGAGAGAGACCTGCTTCGGATGCTGATAAAGTGTCTTGTGTTATATCAGAAAAGGTACGGTGACTGTTATGTGTCTCACAGATTAATGAGGTAAGATGCTACCACATTATGAGTTCAGGGCCAGGTTTTACACTCACCCACCCCTGAAATTCTTACATCAGGTAAACTTCTAATGTTATTTCTACAGTTTATACCTATGCGACTGTTTCGAGGCAATATGATAATAGTCCTTGCATTTGATGTAACGCCTCATCACATCCTCTAGACATCTCCAAGCACTTCACGGAATATATTGTAAAGTGAGCTGACTGTATATTTTGTGGGCAAAATGCGGCAGCCGATTGTGCACAGCAGTGTCCCACAAACAGTCGTGGACTGAAGTAATCAATACATTATTATTTTCAATATGCCTCTCGGACGTTCAGAAGCCAAACAGCTCTTGTGGTTCATCACCACTGGCTAAAACCCTCACCTCAAACGTGATGCTATCTTGCAGCAGGATTCACCGTCCTGGATGCACTTTCTTTGCTCGATGTCCTCTTTCGATGGCAGTTCATGCTGCACGCAATGTAAACAGACTTCAAAAAGAAGTCTAAAGCAAACAAGCGTCATCATGAAAGCGCTGTCTTCAAATTTGAATTACATGGTGTAAGATATGCCAGTGAATTAAAATGGGGGAGTGAATAATTAAAGGGAAATAATATAATTCAATATTCAGTATTCTTGTTAACCAGGTCTGTCTGGAAGAACTTTTCTATGTCAGATACTGATGCAAGCGGGTGATGCTACAAGCACTTTTGCTTTGATCTCTCACACACGATAATGGACAGATGCTGAATTATACTGACTAGCTTGTCACTACCACTTAGGTTGCATACCGGAATGGTGACTATTTCTTAGAGGGGGGAAAAAAAAGTGCTTTAAAATTAAGAGATTGTAAATCGCTTTGGGACGTCCTCCTGATGACAAAGGCACTAAATCAAATGTAAGGATTATTATTATTATCATTAGTATTCTATTATTAACACACATAGAGGTGCATATCCCACAAAATGACCTAATCACATCCTAACACAGTGTTCCCTGAGGGATAACAAACATCATCCTTAGCGGATCAGTTGGTTGAGCACTAAATTTGGGACCAGTCTTCACTCGCTTGATGTTAACGAAACGAATACCATACCCTTTGAATGAAGTAAACAGAATATCCCTAGGATTGAACTGCCTCCAAAGTCTGAAGTAATAGAGTACAATACATTGTTGATGGTTGAAGATACCATCTGATACCCAAGTCCTCAAGCCTAAACAGAAGGTGGTATCCAAACTCATTGCCAAGGAATAGATGCCCATTCAAACAGCAACAAATAACATCTGTGGAGAGCCTTCCACATTAGGAGGATGTCCCAAACCACATTCAGTGCCCAGATATCCATCCAGTCCATTCCAAGACAAATGCATCTCACTTCTCTCACTTCTCTCTTGGTACATATCACTCAAGTCCCCTCCTACAGGTGGTGAAAAAAGCAGACAAAGGTTTAAATATATAGCCAATTTGGAGTGAGGAAACAATTTTCCTTCCTTGAATTTCCTTGATAATCCCTCCCAAATCCCAGAAGGCAGCAAGCGAGGTAGGAGAATAAAGGAGCATTTTTTATTTCAACCCAAAACAAAATTCATCTCCTAAGACTGAAATTCCGGCTTGGTATCAAAGAGGCTTCCTTATCCACAGAATTTTTTTGACAATGTTAACCATCGCAGCATTAACTGCTGTTGGGAGTAGGTTTCACATACCCACTACTATACGGGGAATAGTTCAGAAAACTGAACTGATGTTTTTCTCTCAATCTTTATTATTTTATGGCAGGAGTTGAGGCAGACTGAGACACGTTGTCTTCACTGCTACTACAGTATTACAATTCCCTTTTCAATGACTTTTGCCCACAAAATATGTAATTAATCCACTTTACAGTTTATTCTATAAATATTCTGTGTATATTTCACCCACAAATATACAGAAAATTTTCCTACTCTTCTTCATCCTGCCCTGACCCCTTCCCCACTGCTCTTGTCCCTACCTAACTGTACAGCGTCTTGGGACGTCCTCTCGACGTGAAAGGCACAATATAAATGTCAAGTTTTGATTGGTTTGATTGTGTGAAGAGCTTTGAGACATCTCAAAGACGTGGTAAGGCGTTACATCAAATGCGAGGATGATTATTAGTGTCAGTTGAACCAGATCTATCACATGATTGTAATAAAATGGCATTCAATCCTTTAGTATGTTATAGAACATGGCTTTGTCTCCCATTCTAAATACATTGACACACATGCCCATGCACACACACACACACTTTCTTGTGCTTGAACCCACGCAAGCACACACACACTCAGCAAACTACTCATTACCTAAAAAGATCAATAGCTGATCAAGTTCTCTGATCCAGTTGTCGTTGCCAATATTTCATGCTGAGTTGAGTAAGCAAGGCTGCTGATTTTTGGTGGTGGTGATTGGGGGGCGGTGGAGGGGTGGGGATGGAGAGTTTGGGAGGGTTTAGGGAGGTTGGGGGGTGGGGGGCTAAGGGAAGCTGGTTTAAGAGTAGAAGTGAACGAGGATCAAACACCTCAAGACAACAAAGGTTGTGTCAGGACCCTCAATCAAGACTCCTTTGCCAGATATTCTAACCATCTCAGGCAGTTACCTAGGCAGCAACAAAAGGTCCCACTGCCATGAATAGAACACTCACACAAGACACAAAAACGAGGGGCTGAGGTGGTCATTGTCATGCAGACATCTTTTCTTTCGGGAGTTTCCTCCCCCACTAATACAACTCGCACGCAACTTATTGCCCCCCCCGCCCACCACCACCACCACCGCCGCCAACCTAAACGCTACCACTGTAACCAGTGCGGCAGCATAAATGCTCGCCTCTTCCCTAATTCCCCATTACCTCCTAGGTTCACAGATATGTAACCACAATTAACATGTGCTGGCTGGGGATTTACACAAGCCGTCTCTCCTTCGGGCTGTATCCTGATGAAGTAGTGTATTATTTCAGCTGGTAGTTCAACAAAGCTTTGGGATGAGACTGATTGATTAAGACCAGATGGATGGCCACACATAGGTGTGACAAAAATAGAACGCATTGCCGACATTCTTTACATTGTCCTTCTATGGACAGAGGAGGTGGATAGACCCTGTCTACCTTATCTACCTCCTGATGGGTGTTGGAATGGAGGAATGTGAGACCGTGCCAGGGACATTGAGAACGAAAGACAGAAAGAGAGAGAGAGAAAGAGAGAGAGAGAGAGGAGAGGAGGAGGTAGTGAACAGAATGGCAAAATACTTTTCTCCTCTCTGGTCAATCATGTTCCAGCATCTCTTCCCACAGCGGGAAGTTTCACTTAATGTTAAGCCGGAGCCAAAGGCGTTACCTAGTTGTTATAAATCGTCTTGGATTTCACTGTCGAGTCTCGAGACCTACTGATCTCCGACTGGCATCTCCAGTAGCTGTGTGTTGCCTGTGCTTGGTGTGATGGATTGTGGCCCCCTGTCCTGTTGCTGTCTACTCTGGGGGGGTGGGGAGAACCTTCCCTCTGTCCCCTCAGTAACAAAACACTCAATAACACAGATGTTGCTTTGAACAATGCAGGACCATCAAAACGGTTCTGTTAGAATCCTAGCTATTCTCATCACTAAAGATTTAGGAGTCTTAACAAATTGTCATTCACTTATTTGCACTGACCCACACTGACCAAATGATTTTTGTGGACAACTGTGTGACTGTAATCAGTGTTTACTGATGTCACCTTTTCCCCCGCCAGAATAAACATGTGTTATGAAATCACCAGGAATTTCTAGAATGAAAAAGTAAAAGACAAATGAGGCAGATGGTGAAGAAAATAACAGATTACATACAGCAGACCACCACACTGTACTGCATCTAAACTGCTCTAAGTTGTTTCCTGCTTGCTAATTTACAGCACTTTGAAATGTCCATCCAATGTGAAAGGTACTGTACAAATGCAATTTGTCGATAAGAGATACAGACAGATAGACCAATAGATAATTTACCTTCACTGATTAAATTTTCTACTATCCTCACTTGATTTCCATTCATTTTTGATGACAGACCCTCTTTGGTTACCCCTTCTTACCCACAGCCACGTTTTTACACAAACCAGTCCCCGCACACATGTCGTCCCAGCCTAGCCCAGCGCAGCTCCCTCTGAACAGTCAGAGGCATCATGACTCCCCTCAGAACCGCACTCACACCCGCTGACTATCTCACAGCATTTCATTGCTAGGTGCTTGATGTTGAACATTTCTCCGAGGGAGATAGACCATCGCTTGAGTGAAGCATTGCCACTGTCATTTCTCAGTTACTATTACAAAGCGGGATTGTACATGTTCTATCCTGTCTCTGCATGTAGCCCCTGTTGTTTATCTCTGCATAATACATAGGCAGGCAGTGTCCTTTATCCTCTCTCTCTCTCTCTCTCTCTCTCTTTCGCCGTTTCTATCTCGTACAATTACTGTACATCAGTGCTTCAGATTATTCTCCTGTGCTTGTTGGTCTCTGGTAACTAAAAGCATTGTGATTTTTCTTATTTGGTCAGCCAGGTCGCTAACAGACTGGAAACCCATCAAATCACCGTGCTTAAGAGTATCCAAACCAAACTGCGATTTCCATGCATCCCACCTACAAATGGAAATCCCAGAGACAGATTGTTGGAATGGAATGCGCACTCTGGAGGGACGCATACTACTAATTCCGGAAAGTATTAGGTACAGGTTGGCAAGAGCCGAAGCTCGGTAGGTGGGGGACCCTGGAGTGTGAGTTGAGGTAACTGCCGCAGACTGACCAGCTAAAAACAACACCGCTTGACATTGATATTGTTGTCTGGTGTGTTTTCCCACTGCTTGTCCAGCTAGGACCACCCTACCCCCTAGGGCTTTCACTTGCAGAGTTAACAGGAGCTGGTTGGTATGACTCCCTGTGCTACATCACCGTGCATTAATTGCTCTTTATTACTAAATACCTCCTCAATTCTTTAGTGGGTGTGATGGGGTGGCAGCCATCTTTTCACAATGGGGTGAGAAATCTCTTGAATACAGCGTCGAATGATTGGCATTTCAAATTAGTTTGGGGTTGGGTGGGTGGGGTAGGGGTGAATGTAGGGAAATCCCACAGGTTGTGAAGGAATCCTGTTTAGAAACTGCTGAATTTATACCCTGGTGTTAGGAAGCTAAAGAGGGAGGTGGATAGACACTTGATAAGAGGAAATGAGTGAGAAGTTTGATGGACAAAATAGTATATATGGTTGTACAGTATGTTTTCAATTTGGGGACTGACCAGATAAGAAGTGTCATGATCTAGATTTGCAGTGGGCAACGCACTTGGCACAGCGAACGGTGTTGGCGGACATATGCGCCACTGCTGAAAACTTCAAAGAAGCTTCTTGCAAGTTCTGTCCAACAGATCCATACTCCGTCGACACCTACCATGGTGTTCTCAGGATCACTATCTGGGATTTTGTGATGTGTGAGTAAACGTTTATTCTGGAAAGACTCAAAGTAAATCCGCTGGCCCACCTGTGGCTGCAGCCTCTATCTTTCATTTTTGTAACTTTTAACAACGGCTGCCATTTCTTCCAAAAATAACAGCGATATTAAACGTCTCTGGGGAAAAATGGGGCCGGAGTGGTTTGTTTAGCTAGAGCTAGTACATTCTCAGCTCTCATCTCATCGAGCCATCAGGCATTTTGTGCGGCGCTCTATACTCTCGAATCAAGAGACCCGAGAAACACTGCAGAGAGAGGCACGTAAAGTGAGTACTCAGGTTTGAAATAACCGTGATAGCAATGTTTGGGGCTGTCACTGAATTACCTTTTGGGGGTTGAGCAGAATTTGTCCGCTTGGGAGTTTTATCTGACATTATTGACTTCTGTCATTAAGATTCAATAAATTAATAAGAGATACATTTAATTAGACACCTTTCCCCCCATACACGCACACAGACCCTCCCCCATGTTGGGAGGACAGTATACATGTTCTTGTCTTGTAAATGTCAGGGTCTGACTGCGGTACTCCCAACATCAAACAGACCACATGTCATATGCTTTTGCTATACTATACTGAGAATGATCTGTCAATTGCCAGTATTCATTACATGTAGGTGTCTCTCTCTGTCACTGTAGTGAAGGAAAGCACCAACGTAGACCCTGATGGTCTAAACGACCCATCTCTGTGCTGTTGTGAGAATCTATAAATCCATGGTGCAAGATCATGTTTGCAAAGTGATTCAATTAATCAACCCCCTTCCCCCACCATGGTCGTTTCACGTCAGTGGATGCCATTACACAACTCGTTGTATAAATAAAAGTGAACGTTTAACAGCTTTATTAACAGCAATTGGCAAAATAGTTTTGGTAGCGGAATGTTTTCTCTGGGTGTATATGTCTCATTACAAGCTAAATGCTAAAGCCCGGCTTGGAACGTGTCTCGGGCTGTGTTTTCCATCATTTTTAAGAGTTCCTAAACGCCAACACATGACTCCAATCCTTCCCCATTTCCTTCATTCTCTTCAGTGTTACTACATGTCTCGATTTTCGAGATATTTTAAAAGCAGCCGACCCCATTGAGCCGGTGCCGAAAACAAGTCTCAGGTTGAAACTACAAATATTGTGCATTCGCAAGGCTCCGTTCTTTGAAAGAGCAAAGTTTAACCTCATCAACCGCTTGCACAGCAACTGGACAGCATTACAATGAGGTACAATAAGGTGTCAGCTTGCCCCTCATTTACTTGTCTACTGCATTACACACTTTATTTTATGCCTCCACCTCTTTATTTTCTCTGGTCCTCTCCTGAATGCGCTGACTCATGCTGGGGTGAAGTTTATCTAGTGTGAACAGTTGAACAGTCTGCTCGTATCTCTCCCAGGTGGTCATTCTTTATCTGTGAGCTTGAAAAGGATTGGCAGGCTATTCAAACTGGAAGGGGTGCAGGAGGGGTGGGGGTGGGGGTGGGGGTGGGGGGGGAGAAGGGTGTGGAGGAGAGGGGCTGTGGGGGTCACAGCCGTGACTGATCAAGCTCTCACTTCACATTCACATCTGTGAACTTTGCAGGAATGGGATCATTGGATAACATTCAGGAGTAAGAATTCTGGCTGAATTTCCCCAGACCTCTGGGACTTTACCCTGCATGAGAGGACGTTAAATAAATGCAAAGTGGTTGTTGTTGTTCCTGCCGTTGTTGTGACTGAGCTGGCCTGAACACAGAGAACAGGAACAAATTTACAGTCAATGCATTTGACAGTATATTCCGTGAAGCGCTTTGAGACGTCTACAAGACGTAAAGAGCGCCATATCAAATGCAAGCATTATTATTTATTTTTATTATTGTATGCGCAGTGGGAAGGAAGTGGTTTTTGTGGTACTTACTACCTGCGAATGCACAGGATGCACAAAAAGCAAGATCAACAGGGACCTGAAATCCCGGAAGTTAGCTATTTTTTTTGCAGTGTTTGGCATTTTCTTTCGACCTGAATGGTGCTATATAAAAATAATTTGTTTGTTCTGTGTTTGCAATGGTGGGATTGGGGTGGCACCATTTAGATTTTTGACAAAATCAGTGTCCGCAATCCAATTGCCTTGTAAGAGTAAGAGAACCCGTGCTATAACAGGGTAACCCCTGTATGTTAAGTTATCGCAGTGACAAATATAGTTCTACAACATGGATGATAATAATAATACTTTCACTCGATGCCGCACCTCACCATGTCAAAACATCTCAAAGAGATTCTGTAAAGTGTTTGGACTGATTTGCAGCAGAAGTGCTTTGAGACTTCTAGACAATGGGATAAGACATTTTATCAAAGGCAAAGATAATTATTATTAAGGGAACTTGTCATCCGATTTATGCTCAGCAGTGTTGCAAAATGACCTTTCGATTTTTTAAAAAAAAGTTAGAGAGGTCTGTTGGCCAGGCCACTGGGAGAAACTTTCTTCTTATTTCCGATTTGGCCATAGGATCTTTAACATACACCTGGCCAGGTAGAAGGTACCACTGTTTAACATGTTATTAAAACTCCCCTATTACTGCCTAGGATGTCAGCCTAGGAAAAGATTCTCACTCGAAAGGTTTGATTTTCAACATCCTTTGTGGTTCAGCAACAGGACCCTGTGCTTGAGTGTGACACACCGATTTCACATCCTAAAGACATGACCCGACACTTGAGCAAGCAAAAGCAAATGTTCAAATGTTGGTACTATGTCCAAGCTTAGGAATAAAAGGCAAGTCATACAACATCATTAAAATAATTAATATTAATCATAGTTCTGACTACTAATGATGATTGACTGCAAGGGGAGACTGTTTTTTTAAAGTTTGGGTACAGCGAGCGAGTGTGCATGTGTAGGAAGCCACTCAACCTGCATCACGTCACTCATGGATGCACAGCCAGCGTCTCACCACCTGAGACAGATAGCGATGCATGTTATACTCATTCATGCACAAGACGCAATACACAAGTTCAGTGTAAAGTGACTTTAAAAGCTCATCGGGCACATACTTTGCTTGTAAGAAATACCTTATTCATGACAGAGCAGCAAGTGCCTAGGTAATTACTAGAATCAAGGTGGCCTCAGAAGTGTTTAAATCTACAAGGACACTAAGGTCATGAATAATGCAAAATAATTTGCATCTAAATTTTTTAAGTGTTCTTTATTCAAAAACTAAGATGCAGTTACTATTAAAGTTTGATGAGTCACTGCAGAACGCTTGCTAGCAGCTGCAGATGAGCTGCGTATTTGCTGAAATTATTTAAGACGAGTCATAAAGGGACAAAGAGCAGGGAAAGGGAGAGAATGAGTGAAGGGAGGGGTGAGGGGTGGCGGGCAAAGAGATTGGTTAGGATGGAGTAATGACATTGGAACCTGTGCTCGCTTTGCTATTGGAACCAGTCCGCCACTTGTGAGCTACAATGTGACAGTGGCGATTTCATATTATAGCTCTGCTTCAGTCTAATTTATTGCATATATAGGACAGAACTCCCTGTGTGCTCATTTCACAGTTTTTTTTTCCAAATGAAATTACTTTCTGGTGGTATTTCCCAACATACCTCTTAGATGAAAGTCAAGAGAAAACATTATTAAAATTTATGCAAGGAGGTATTATTGTGTTTGATCAACCCGCGGACTGCAATGCATTGAAATCAGGTTGAAATGCATACCTTTGCTGCACTCATTCTCTTGCAGGGAAATATCTCCGCCCCTCCAAATAAAAGGTCAGATTTATTCTCTCTTAGTTTTATTAGGTGCAGAGTGCAACTGTGCACTACACATGCACAGATATACATTGCATACGCACACAGACGCACACAATCCATGCCTTAATTTGCTGATTAAAAGACCACAGACACATTAGTTGTGGAAGAATAACCTCAGAATGAAGCACCTGCTAGCCATTGTGAATGAAATCCCAGCACATAAATCAAAATTGGGAATGAGAAGTCTGACACTGTGTATAAAATTATAGCGTTTTATGTGGAATCTTCATTTCACCCAGACTCCTTGCGCTTGTTCACTAATATATTACCATTTCAAAGGGAAGGACAACTTTACTAAAACAATACCATGTTTGGCTGCTCTCAACTCTCTGAAGAATCGGAGACATTAACCTCCAGCGTTTCTTTTTATTATTATTTAACAATACGACAACCGGCATAAATAAAAACCTAACTTTCTATGTTTTGGGTTTGTATTTAACCGAGAAAAAGACAAATGTGTCGAGGTGCTGTTTCTATTTGGTGAGTGTTTTGTTTCTAAGAGAGCAGGGAGTGTGTGTGTGTGTGTGGGGGGGAGGGGGCGGGGGGATGTTGCTGGGCTGGGGGCACTTGATGTTTTGGCATTGATATGATGGCTAGAATAACATCCTCCTACGTTGAAAAATTAAAATGTCTATGTTGTGCTTTTGGAAGTAATTTCTACTTGGTGGTGTTAAAAGGTGGTGGAGAGAAGGAGGGAGGCAGGCAGGGACGGAGGGAGATGTTGCAAAGAGATCGAGTAAAGTTTCCAAATAAGGACCAAATAAAACGTGAAGGGTTTTCCTTCCAAACAAAATCCTTCTTTACTCTGTTATTTATGGAAAAAAAACACACACAGGACGATTAAAAAGTAAAAGCCAGTGAAATCTTTCAATCCAAATTAACAACCTTTATCGTTCCCTTTCTCTTTTTCTTTCTTCACTTCTCCCTCGCTCCCTTTTTTTTCTCGCTCTCTTTCTCTGTGATGCAATTTCAAACCAAATTAAGTATTTTCCCTTGATTCTCTTTCTTTCCTTCTCTCTCTTCCTCCCCTCTCTCTCTCTCTCTCTCTCTCTCCTCCCACCGCAGGATTTAAACTAAGGGAAACAATTTTTACTCCTTTAAACAAAGCATTCT
Organism: Hydrolagus colliei; assembly: GCA_035084275.1. Lineage (NCBI taxonomy): Eukaryota > Metazoa > Chordata > Chondrichthyes > Chimaeriformes > Chimaeridae > Hydrolagus > Hydrolagus colliei. The sequence goes on along the minus strand of CM068747.1, from coordinate 15,226,694 downwards.
CCTGAGCAGACCCCCTGCCCAGCAGGTCACCTTACTTTGCGACAGTTTTTCTTTTCCCACGCTAACCCCGGGGCTCATTTGCATGAGGATTCTGTTGTGACAATTAGTTTCAGGTGAGGTGATTTCTATGAATATAGCCCAAGACATTACAGCGACTCTCAGCCTCCCTGATGCCTTTCCTAATTGCGACAGACTGGCACCAGACACAAACGCCCTCTTGAACCGGGCAAATTGCCGTCCAAAGCAACATGTTGTGACCTCGTATTGCGCAAATCATATCGCTGCACTCGGGCGAGGTAAACAAGGGATAATGTGAACCCACAGCTCCAGCAGCAATAACACAGAACCGACCAGGTTCTACCCTTTCGGACCCTCCCTCCACCCCCACCGCCGACCCTCCCCTCCCTCACCACCACCGCCGCTGCCACCAACCTCAGGACTGTGGCCACAAAATATACAGTGGATTCACTTTAACGGCGTTATTCTGTCAAGCGCTTTGAGACGTCTCGAAGATGTGATAAGGCGTTATATGCTTGCGTTTGATGTAGCCCCTTATCACGTCTTCGAGACATCTCAAATCGCCTCACAGGATTATACTGTAAAGTGAATCGACTGTACATTTTGTGGACAAAACGCATGTATATATGTGTGTATTAAAAAAAATTGGGTATCTTTCTGTCAGATCTCTGGAAAACTGTCAAGTTCCTGTGTACCGAAATGTGTAATTATCATGTATCCGAAAGGGGATGTGTAATTTTCAGCCTTGATGAAAGGGATCCAATACCACTAACAGCTACCCTCAGCTCAGTCCTACAACAATGTGTGTGTGTGTGTGTTTTTCCTTATTCTTGTTTCCTCTCTCTCTCTATCTCCCCTCCACTCTCCTCACACAGACCCACACCTTTTTGGCAAGTGAGTGACAACAGATGCTTCAGATACCAGGACCGACCGAGACATGACTAAGAGCTAAGCCGAGTATTGAAGTGCGTCCGTTTTGATTAAACAGCCTAAATAAAACAGCCAGCTCCCACCAGTTTACCCTTTTCCCACTCCCCCACCCCACCCACCACCAACCCCCCCCAGTTCCTTTTTTCCCAAAATAAAGAAAGAGAAAATGACATAACGTCTCCCTTGTCTGTGCCGCCCTGATCTCGTCTGCTTTTACAGGCATCTGAGATTCTCTTCCTGATCCGCCTTCAATGAAGGGAAGTCAGACTGAGTCTCGGTAAACAGAACTCTCTGAACACCTCACTACATCATCAATAAAGCACAAAAGCACAGCAAACTTTGCTCCTCCCTTACCCCGGTCCTTGCCAAACTTCACGGGCTCCCTATCCCAGAGAGGATCGACTTCAAGATCCTCACCCTTGTCTTCAAATCCCTCCACTCCTCTGCACCCCCCTACCTCTCTGACCTCCTCTCTCCTCAAACCAGCTCCCGTTGCCTTCGCTCCACTGGTTCTGGCCTCCTCCATGTCCCCTGAATCCTCCGTTCCACCCTTGGGCCGGGCCTTCAGCCACTACGCCCCGGGCCTCTGGAATTCCCTTCCTCACGACCTTTGCCTCGCCCCCTTCTCTTCTCAGCTTCAGGTCCCAGCTGAAGACTTTTCTCTTCGACTGCGCCTTTGGTCACCTTTCTACCCCTGCCCCTGGCTCGGTCCCGGGATCCGCTATTGTGAAGCGCTCTGAGATGCCGTCCAGCGTGGAGGGCGCTGTATAAATCTAAGTTGTTGCTGTTGTTAAACTCTTTTTGCTTCCCTTCCAGACTCAAAAAGGCAAAGGGAGTCCCAGGTACAAAAGCGTCACATCGCCGCAGGCAGCTAGTCACACAAGTGTTTGCGTATGAACTAAACAGTCCTTTTGATTCAGTATTTCCAACAGAACTCAACTTTCAAGGTGTTGCCAGCCCTCAGAATGCAAGCGATAAGGTGAAGAGATCTGAGCCTTTGCTCACAAGATTATAAAAGTACTCATCTCCCCCCCCCCCGCCCCCCCCCCCACCGCCACACACACACATGCACTCTCACACGGCATAAACCAGGAAGCAAACAAACACTGCCATCGTTGTTGTCGATGATGAAACAAACTTTCTTTATAACGTCACAGAGGCAGCCATTTGCCCCCCAAATAAGCAGCCTTTGCTAGTGATGTCACAAAGTGGCACAGCAGCTGCCTTTGGCATTTAACTCTTTCTCCGTAGTTACGAAGAAAGCCTTTATTTAGTGCACTTCAAAGGAGCTCACATCTGTGATTCAGCGTGTGTGATACAGAGAGAGAGAGGGGGCTCTGGGGAACAAGACGCAGCATATATTCTACTTTCAAGACCTCTGCAAGCCACGGGCGACTTAGTCCCTTCCACATTATGGCTGGAGGAGTTTCCACACTTGTGAGATAACATTCACTGTCCCCCGCGGGCATCCCCACACCATCTTCCCCCTGACCCTCACACATACCCCTGAGTAAAAGAAAATTCACACGGATGATACTGTATTTAATAATGTTTTTGGGTGTCACACAGAAATCTGATGGATGTACAGGGCAGACTTCTACAGTCCTCTGCAAAGCCACTGGGCTCATTTGATTAGTTTTCAGCCCACTTTGTCAATAACTAGCAGCCTGTTTTAACTCTTTTCAGGATTGATTTAGGTGGCTGAGAGTCTCAAAAAGTATTCTTTTACGAATTATATTGTTAAAGCTGTAGGGAACTCGTTCAACTGATCTCTGTTAGGATTGCATTCCTTTCAACTTCAATGCTTTTCAAGGTTTCACGATCTGCCTTCTAATATTAAATCATCAGTGATAGGAATCAATTTATGATTAATAGTGAGTCTTTGATAAACTGGAGTGCTGACTGTTACTGTATAAGGGAAGAATCAGACTCAAGAGCTCACATATATATAACACGTTTCTATTAATCATCTTACCTTTTATGAACATACGAATGTAGGCAATGAGAAAAAGGCTATTCAGTGGATCGAACCCACTCCTTTCTACATAGCACATTGAAAAGTTGCCCTATTATGGACTGCCCATTCAACCCCAAAGCTAAGAAACAAAACTCCAGATGAAGAAGCATTTTCGACCCATTTGATCTAATGCTTATCGATTACAATCCCTACCAGCTCCCATTACAGGATAAATCAATTCATATCAATTTACCCCCCATCCCTATCCCCCCCACCCCACACACGCGACACCTCTTTTCCTTTAATAAGAACATAAGAATCAGATAGGCAATACGAGACCCATGTCTATCTCATTCTTCTTCCACATCTTGGCAGTCGCTTGGCCCAAACAAAAAATACTGATAAGCACTTTACGGTATAGTCAGTGCTTTGAGACGTCTCAATGACATGATAAGGTGCTATATCAAATGCAAGAATTATTATTATTTTACACTTTTTCCAATGGATACCCCTTCATTTTTCACACATTTGTTATTTCCTGTTACAATATCCATCACCTAAGATTTATTTATCTACATTAAACTTCATTTCCTTGGCCCAACTCCTCAAATCCTAATTTCATCTTTGCATGATTCACCTGCCTACATAGCTTCAAAAACACATTTTAATATACATTTGCAAAATTCTCCAAATAAAAAAAACTCTATAACAAATTGGCCATTTTCAATCCACGACCGTTTGTGGGGACGCTGCTGTGTGCAATCAGCTGCCACAATTTTGCCCACAAATATACAGTCAATTCACTTTACAGTATATTCTGTGAAGCACTTTTGGTCGTTTAGAAGACGTGAAAAGTGCTATATCAAATGCAAGGATTATTATTAATAACCTTCTTGACATTATTCTTGATGGGGTTGGGCTGGCTAAGTAAAGTTAGGGAGGGGGTGAGGGGGTGATAAGAATAATTTAAAGGTAAAGACGTTGAAAAAAAATCTCCTTAACTATAATAAACCCTTTTCCTGCACGTTGGTTCAGGAGACAGCTGAGGACAAAACACAGCGTGAAAGCAACCAGTGACCACAAGAGAAATGGCCACACAAGCCAGCTTTAAGCCACAACAGCAGAATAAACTCAATTTATCAGAACCCCTCTAAAATGTTGTCCTTTCCACAAACACTCACTCACACACACATTCCCCTCAAATTGCTGACGAGCTGTCACCTTCCATCTCGAGCCGTTTGTCACATCTGTGTTAATTTTAAAGCTATCGGCACAATATTGGTTTCGAAAGGGCAGTGACTTGGGAGGTTTCGGATCTCGGATCCGAATAAAGCCGGATGATATCTTCCTTACGTTACGATTTATTCCCTGCTGGAGTGGCAAGGATTATTGTTATCTTGAAACTGTTAAACGTGTCTTGACTTGTGCCATTTTCACATTTCTGCTCTTAGCACAGCGCCATCGCTTGCTAAACCAACAGGGGTAACTCATCCACTGAACACAAAATACAGGGACCAAATTGAGGTGATGCGGAGTGGAGTCCCAGCAGCAAAGTTACTCATAAAGCAGCAAAATAACGTTGAACTCGACAGAGTATTGTACGGTGTATGTAAGTGTTTGTGTGTGTGTGTGTGTGAGGGGGGGGGGGGGGTGGGGGGCTAAACTTCCCCATGAATCAGCCACAAAGTTGACCTTTCTCGCACCCTTGCAGCAAGGGTGCGAGAAAAGGAACCTGTGAGCCCCCAGTTCAACAGGACTGCTCAGACTGTCTTTCCCTGATAAAAAAAAACTGACTTGTGAAACTGTAAAACTTTATTTTGAAAAAAACCCGCTACATTTCTATACATTTCAGTGCAATAGATCTGTGCAAATCGACACAAACGAAATAGCACGTACCCAGCCAGTTTGCGTGGCTCGAAAGGCTAAGACACGTTTGTGTTATCTGATCTCAGGATCTCTATGACTTTGGCTGACCAACACTCCTGTGCTGGGACTCCACTCCCCATCACCTCAATTTGGTCCCTGTATTTTGTGTTTAGTGGGTGAGTTACTTCTGTTGGAAACCAGGCTGAGTCAGGCAAACCGGGTCAGTGCTGGGTTTGCCAATCTGAAGCACGGTCGTCGGTGAGGAGGCGTTCTGCAAAATGGTCTGACCTCGGGAGTTGTGGGGGGCAGGGGTTAACGAGTGTGTCCAGCTCTCAATTGTACTGCAATGGACAATACCCCCTAATACACACACATATATATATACACACTCTGGCTTCCTCCTTCCACCCACTCCTGCATTGAAACAACAACAACAACAACAACCCTACATTTGTATAGCGCCTTTCACGTCAGGAGGACGTCTCAAGGTGCTGGACAGTTACTGCTTCAGAAAAGTGCGAATGGGAGGTCAGTGATGAGGCAAAACTGTGACACCGTCCCATACTCCCATTTTAGCTGCCAGTGCAGTACTCGCTACCTGTTTAGGTTTACTTGTGAAGAGCATTCAATTGAGTGAATGCATCCTCCCATTCCCCTCGCCCCCCCCTTCTCGGGCAAAGCATGAGTCACTGCCTCTAAAATCATTCTTGCGTTTGACATGTACCTTCAATGTCAAGAACATCTCAAATCACTTTGTAAAGTTTCTGTAAAGTACAGTGACGGTGGAGTTTGTAGGGGAACGCAGACAGCCAATTTGCACACAGCAACGTCCCTTCCCACAAACTGTGACTCACCAGTGTCAGTGAGCAATTTTGTTTTTATCTCATGGGCCAGGGAGAAACCACAAGATCTTTATACAAGTGTAATTTTGTTGTTGTTGTTGTTAACGTTCACCAGTAGTGGAGATGGAGGAGGAGGAGGAAGAAATTGAAGTGGGGTGGAATGGGTGGAGGAGAAATATATAAAATTCTCAAATGTGTTGGAGAGGCAGATGCAAGTTACAGAAATCATCTCTTGTAGAGCAGGGGCTTGAAGGTTTCAGAAGTTGGTTTTATAATAATGATAAAAGTCCATGCATGTGAACACTTGATGTATTCTCACTTTGTTGTGGCGTCTCAAAGCGCTTGGAGGACTTTACCGTGAAGTGTAATGCCTGTGTATTCATAGGCCAAATTGCACACAGCAATGTCCCAGAAACGGCCATGAAGCGAGTGAGTGGGCAATTGTATTGCGAATAGTGTTGGCCAGGACATAGGGAGAAACACCTCTCTCTTATCGAGCAGAGCCATGTTTTGCACGGTTACAATCTCCCTGCTAACTGCACTTTTCGGTTGGCAATTTAAACCGTGATTACAGTTTGGCACCGAATGTTCGCTTTCTTTTCTTCAGGACTCTTCAACAGCAGCCGCGCAAGTGAACAGGCTCGGCTAATACCGAGTAGGGAGAGAGGGTGAGGGGAAACCGTGGGACTTTGTTGTCGGATGGTGACACACAGACATGGCGTGATGTGACACACACCTGTCACCTGCTGTGAGTTTCAACTTGCTCTTACGTTTATTCTTTTTCTGTTCCCCCCATTCCCCCCCACCCACCACCACTCTACCCGGAAACCTAATGAAATGAATCATGGAAAAAAAAAATAGAAACATAATGTGCTATCATATTGTGGAATGAAACTCTACAACATACGAGATTAAAGATTACGGTTTTAGTTAAAGGGTAATTTAATACATTATCAACTATAATAATAATCCTTGCCTTTGACATAACATAGCACCTTTCAAAACAGGTGGGTGTCTCAGGATTTACTGTAAAGTGTAGTGACTGTGTATTTTGTGGGTGCTCGCGAATGTTATTTTATTGCTATTGTTGTGGACCACGTGAACCTGGGATTGCTGTGTATTTTTGTAGATTCATTGGATGTTTACAGCAAAATAGTCCTATCGTTCGGCCCATCGTGACTGTCTGAGCTGGTGCTAGTACACGCACTGGAGCCATCCACTCACATCCATTCCCTTACTCAGATGTTTGCCCAATTCTTTATTAAATGGGCTTGTTTGCATTAATGCATTCTGTTTTGAACCTCTTCCAGATGCCTCAATGGCTCAGTCAATAAAAGAGACGTCACTCTATGTCAAACTGGGCCAGGAAAGCCCCTGTTATTTACTCCTGATCTGGTGCTGAGGTTGCTATAGTTAACTATAGTTGATGTCAAAGCCCTGGACTAAAGATAGGGTAAAACATTTTTTATATACTGCTGATGTTCATTAACATTGGGCAAGTTTCCTCACTCCACACGGCTTAATTTACCTTGCAGTAAATAGGGACATGATTGTTCGACAATTGCCGGATCACTTTTCCAGGCATAGTGATCCTTTCAAAATAAAAAAAAAATATTTGGTCACTCAATCCACGACTGTGTGTGGGACACTGCTGTGCGCAATTGGCTGCCGCGTTTCACCCACAAATATACAGTCAATTCACTTTACAGTATATTCTGTGAAGCGGTTTGAGATGTCTAGAAAAAGCACTATCAAATACCAGGATTATTATTAAAGGGGTGAGAGGGAAATAAATTGGTGGAGGAAAGAAGCAGCAAAGAAAAACTAGCAGTTTTTTATTAAAGAATGCATGCGCAGTTCATCTGAACAAAAAAGATCTTAAATATTTTCCCCAAAATTCCTGAAATATAGTTGTTTTCCTGCCAAATTGTGTTTCCAATTTACTGCGAGTGAGCTGTACAGACTGCAAAATAAGATGACATTTGTAAACTAGTTTGTACAGTGACTCTTGCTCCGTCTCTTCTCTCCCCCACCAACCTGCCTCCCACCCACCCCCCACCCCCCTTCCCAGCTGTATGGTCCAATAGAGATAAGTCACAAGAAAAAAGCAACACAGATTTTCTTGTAAATAGGGTCTGTGACAGTCCATGAATTTTGACAGTTTGTGCCATTACTGGCCTGCGATTTCAATGAAAATACACAGTAAAAGAATGACATCCTCATATATAATAAAGCACGGGCATGTGTGTGAGGTACAAGGCAGTTACATAATCAAAGGGCTGAGATCATCTCCTACAATTGCACGACAGCAACATCTGGACGGTTGAGATTTACAAACTCATTGCTACGCTTTGGTTATTTGACAGGAGTACGGACAATTATAGCAATTTCCTCCCTGCATCCACATCATCCCACCCCACTCCCCCCCCCCCCCCCCCCCCACCACCAACAACCCCAGACAATTTAGGGAAAAAAACGAATTACTAAATATTCATTTATTTAAATGCTCTTTCTCCATCCTCCCACTGTGCAACGTGAAGAAGACAGGTGACATCCATCACACATGAATAAAAACAAAAAGGTTTTTGGCGAGATTAAGAGCACAGGTGTGGCTCTTGACACCCCCACTAACGTATCGCCACCTCCTTACTTGTTCAGGACAGTGAGGGCTCCTGTACCCACGGAACTAATCTTGTCCGCTGTCAGCTCAGCTCGCAGTGAGCGAACTGATGCACAAACCCAACGTTCAACCCCACACAAGCAAGTGCGGGTTACCAAGGCTAGAACTTGGGCACGTGCACACACACAACACACACGCACGCACGCACACACATACTGTCTCTCTTTCTAGAGGTGAGACAGACTTGGAGTTATTCTAAATGAAATAAATTCATTTTACAATATATTCTGTGAAGCACTTGAGAAACATCTCGTAGACTTGATAAGGCTCTGTATCAAATGCAAGGATTATTATTATTATTGTTCTTCAGTGCGATGGAGTGTCAAGAAGCCCCTCGCTATCTCCTTCGATGATCTCGGCTGGAAGGCTCGACTCTCTCAAGATTGAAAACAGGAACAGTTCAAATCCGAGGGGACATTACATTCTGGATTTCACAGCGTTAATCCCGATCGTGTCTGCAACTTGTGCGAACGTGAGAGCGAGGTTTCACCTCACTAAAACTCCAATTTCTATTCAATCTTGCAAAAATTAACAAGAGGTTGTGCATCAGCAGAATCCTCCCCCACTTTGCTTCATTTATAAATTACAAGAACGATACCATTATATATTATTAATTTCTGCTGTTTGCCGCCTCAGCCACTGCACCGAGTTGCGGATGTTCGGGCTTTGTAATTAGGTTCTAGTAGGGCAACCATCCGATCCTTTTCAAAAATTTACAGGATTCTTAATCATACTGCTCATTTGACTGTGCAGTAGCAAGTACAGTGAAAGACAAACAGGCTCCGTTCGTTTACACAGGAACACCTGCTTAGGCTGATAGCAGATGTCGCCTCACAGAGAGAGAGAGAGAGAGAGAGAGAGAGAAAAAGGGGAGCGAAAAAAGGAGAGGGATCAAGCACGTGACTGAAAGATACTTTGTTTTTTATTTCCCCTCTACCTTGTACCCAAATCGTTTCGCCCACAAAATAGACAATCAATTCACTTCACAGTATACTCTGTGAAGCACTTTGAGATGTCTAGAAGATGCAATAAGCGCCATATCAAATGAAAGGATTACTGTTATTATAAACCATACACATACGGTTAAAAACTATACAATCCCCCTTGTGAACTGAATTCAAAGTTTGGTTAAAAGACACCCTAATTTCCATTCACACAGAAACAGACACACACACACACACAAGCACACACCAAGATAGATTATAAAAGGAGAGGAGTGTTTATTCTAATCCTTAAATAAAAAATTGATCATTCACTTCATGCCTGTATTTCGGAAATTGCTGTGAGCAAATTGGCTGCTGCATTCACCTATAAAACATACAGTCGCTACACTTCACAATAAATCCTGTGAAGGACTTTGAGACGTCCTCCCAGTGTGAAAGGTGCTGTATTATTCTAATTAATTAAAGGTGCAAGGCTTCCTCTACTTATTACTATTATTAATAATAATATTAATAGACAGCTCCCAGCTGTCCAAAATCCCCCACAGAACATAGTAGAATTTACAGCATAAGATGAGGCGTTCAACCCATTAAGACTAAGCTGCTGCTAGCTCTTCATTTGGAGTTAACTACTCAGATCTCAATTCTCTCCTCTAAACCTGTTCCTCTTCAAAATATTCAACCAAATCCCCCTTTAAATGTCGTTAGCATCTCACTGGTCTCAGGCCTCGCCCATTGCGACAGAATACCCCATGCTCTGATACTCCTCTGTTGAGAGGACGTACAACTGGCTTCACATGTTCATTTCTTTACTGGAACCCGTGGTTTATCACAATCTGAATTTGAAGATGTTTTAAATGAGACCAGCTCTGAAACAAAATACATTTTTTTAAAAAAGATTCCAATGGGAATGAATCCAGCAATCGGGACATTGCTGTACGCAATCTGGCTGCTCAGAACAACAGCAAAAAATATACAGCTGCTGCACTTATAATAATAATAATAGAAATCATTGCATTCGATACAGCCTTATTACACATTTGAGAGGGCTCAATTCCCTTCACAGAATATACCGTCAAGTGAATAGACTATGTATTTTGTGGGCAAATCTGCCACTGACTGACAAAGTGGACCAAAACGCAAGGAGATTTTTAAACTGGATGTTTTATACTCAGCAAAGTAAACCAGAACGTGTCAATACCAAGACCGTTGAACAGGGCACACAGAACCTTTCCCTGCACAGTGGTAATCTTTTAAAGGCGCGTTGTTATTAGGAATTGATGGCTCCTCAGAAACAAGCTCCAGCACGGAAACGGTGAAGATGGAACAATTAGGGAGCTGCACAAAATAATAACAGTGGACCCACAAGTCACTCGCATAAACACAGAAATAGAGAGACCACTGTAGCCAGGGCTAAAGATTTATCATGGACGAGCGAGATGAGGGAAATCTTTAAAATTGCAGGCAGCGCAATATACTGTGGTGTTGTGAATGAGAAACGTGTTAAATTTGCAGTCCCCAGATGTTTTTAAATTACTCTAAATCCTCCAGATGAAACTGGACATTGGCTTCATGGTTGTGTGCAAATTGGCTGCTGGTATTTCCTACAAACACTCAAATCACGACAGCAAAATTCTGCAAAGCGCCTTGCGACATCTCATACATTTCGCCTACAAAATACACAGTCAATTCACGTTACAGTATATTCTGTGAAGCGCTCTGAATCGTCTTGATGATGTTATCAAGCGCGATATCAAACACAAGGATTGTTATTATTATACCTCCACAGTGTGACAAGGCTCTACACAAATTATTTTTAAGTCAGGAACTACGGAGTGCACAGCAGAAATCCCTCACTGCCATTGCTTTTAGAAAGTTATGCTCACCATTTTTGTTTACGCGAAAGATGCCAATTTTGCTCTCCCACCGACCTCTAACACCCCCCCCCCCCCCACCCCCTCTGTCACTGCGTCCTCACACCCATTCCCGGAAATCAAGTTTTTTTTGAAAAACACCAAAACAAAAGTTTTTAGAGAAGTATAAGTAAAATGGCTTCACAACATCATCATGCAGAGTAACAGGGTATATAGTCAAAGCGACCGAGTCAACGCGATTGCATTTTAATGAAGTGGTCACCGCTTACATGACTCGTTAGTTCAAGTTACGGGCGACTTGCACCCCTTTCCCCCCCCTTTTCTGCCTGAAGTTTGCAGCTCATTGAACGTCAGATTGCTTGGAAAGGATGAAGTGCTTTTTTTCAGACACCAAGAGAATGGGGCGCGGACGAAAAAAATCCACAGGGTTCTTTCCGTTCGGTATTATTACGGATGCCACTGTTGGAATTTCCATCAAGTAGCGCAATAGTGAGAGAGACAATTTTCAATTGCACCGAAAAGCTCGATGCTGTATGTAAAAGCACCGATGACTCTCTCTCTCGAATATTACGATATGGACTGCTCACTTTACATCAACTGCAGCACTCAATGAGGTGGCCCACAGAGACACACTTAAACCTCGGCAGGTTTGTCTTCCATGCACTGCGCTTTATTACTTTCCACCTATCCACTTGGTACGTGCTCCTCAATCCCCCATTCCTCCAAACAGCCTCTTGCCAGCATCGGAAACCTCCTGGAACTTACCAGGCACCACAGCACCAGGGTGCCTGTCGCACTTTAAGAAGAGATATGTGCACTATTCGATGCATGCTTGGGTTGGGCTGGATTACTCACCCATTGAGAGTTCAGTATTTTATCTATGTGAGTACACATTCTATTAATTCTTCTTTGAGCCAATGGAAACTGACCAGACAGATGCAGGACCTTTTAAAACATCATGACTTCCCCCTCTCCACAACCCCTACCCCACCGACCACTCACACCACCACCTTCAACACCCCCCCACGCCCTCCCCACCCCGCCGGCCACTTCACCACTCTACCTCGCTCTGAACACTCTACAAATCTGCTCCCATCAATACTTTGGGCTTGTGTCTGTGTAGAGTGGGTTTGAGGCACAGAAAAGGATTGCAAGTGCTTCACTCTCTTTATAGAACAGCGGGCGCTGTGATCTGATGGAATTGACATATTGATTGCTTCAAACGTACGAATGTCCATTTCATAAATTCCATTTTCAAAGCTTAGACACATTTAGAGCCCTGTCTTTTTTTTCCACATGGATCAATTATCTGCCCACGTAATCCTGTTACCTGTGAAATCCATGCATGATTTTCCCATTTGCTGCCTATCCCAAGCGTGCATCCACATTATGTGGATATAAACAAACAGGGTGTTTTGGCAAAATTAGGGATTGTTTTCCAGCTGACAGATCTGAAGTTGCAAGCAAAACTTCCCCAGCCCCCCACCTCCCCCCCAAACCAATCCTTCCTCACTCCGCTCAGAAATCGGAAAGAGATTAACAGATTATTCAATCCAGGGCCCGTGCTTGTCAAACATTCTGTCAAAAAAAAGACTATGTTTTCCTTTTGGTTTCAAGATGGGAATAACAGCCCCGAAAGATCCTGACTGAGCTATGGATAGGAGTCAGCCTACGTGAGATTTATAAAACAGTGACTGTACAATTTGCAAAAGATCAAATCGACTTCACTCTGTAAAATGGTTGAATTATTTTACCCTCGAAAACAAACCTCTGTGTCGCTTTCTCTACATTATCCCATTTTTTCAGCCATACAATACTTCGCTTGTCACCTTTGCAAAAGCCTTCGTTGAAATATTTTATTCACGAGTGCAAGTAACTGATGTTCTGGTGGCAGCAGGAGGAGGGCGTGCCAAAAAAACTCACAGAATTGCAAGCCCCACAGAGTGAAGAGGTTCTGCAAAATTCTCCCCCCACCCCCACCCACCCCCCCCCCAATCACCCCCCTTCCCCTTCACCCCCATTGGCCTCCTCCCCCCACCTCCCCAAAAGAGCAGACCCACTTTGTCAAGTCAGGCTCGCTCCATGGATCCTTAAGAGCCAGATTCATGATATAACCATGCACGGAAGAAATCCCAGAAGATTACGCAACTGCAGAATCAGTCAGCAAAAAAAAAGTGGAAAACAATTAAAATGTTTGCTAACACACTAATAAATAATTGTTAGCAGCAATAAGTTGTGGAGCTGCTGTACTCCCACAGCGTTCAGAAACACATACGCAGTTCCCCCCACATACACAGGGCTTGAGATAATTTCTCAAAGTCTGCTGTATCTATTTTCTACACTTCAATGGGCTACCAGCAGCTCGCTGGCACTAAACTTGTCGAATACAATTTGTTTGCTGAAAGGTTCACAAAATCCCGGAATACCTTATAAAATATTGCCTGACCTGCTCAGTGGTGTGACTCGATGAGACACAAAGGAAACGTCAAGAAGCCGCTACATGCTTAGCGCGATCTACAAGCACTGGGTCCACCATACTATTGTTCCAGTTAGGCATTAAAGATAAATAGCTCCGTGTTAACCAGATTTGACATGCTGTACAAAACAGGCATCTTCAGTCCCAGGACACAGCCACATGCAAAATACAAACAATTCCAGCGCCCATGTCAAATAGAATAAAGCTCTAACAATTTGTCACATAGCTGTAAAAGTTACTACCTTTGTGACTAGTCACGGAAAGCCAAAAGCAGGGGGCATTTTTGTTAGGAGGTGGGGGGGTGGGGGGAGGTGGGGGGGGGGGGGGCAGGGAGGGAGGAAGGGTGAATGGAATAAGTCAGAAGGTCTGGCAGTTGTGTGATGTGTGGAACTAGTTAGCAGTGACCATTCTTTTTTTCTCTCTCTGTTTTCCTGCAATAAACCTAGTCTGTCTCTTGACATTTTTGAAACGGAATAATTTTCACTTGAGCATAAAATTAACCCTTGCATTTATGTGATTCAATGCCGTGTTTCATCATCGAGACATCCGAAGGTGTTAGGCAGGATTTTTCCTGTGAAGTGCAGTGCCTGTGTGTTCTGACCCCACCCCACTGCTAAATATACCTCTCTGCTCCCCACAAGGATGGTTTGCCTCGATCAATATGGGAAAGAAGAATTTACAGGTGTTAACAGTGTGGTGGGGTGCGTTCTGCAGAACGGGAGTGAAACACCCGTTTGTTTTATTGGGGACTTCAGTGAAATTTGCATTAATCTCATCTAGGAATATTAATCGCTGACAACCACCTAGAATTGTCCCAAAGATCGAAAAAACTACAGCTGTGTCCAAATGTGCTCGACCGTTCCTCTTGCTAAGAAATTGCTAAGTGTGAGATGAAGGCAAAATTTACAGGAGCCAGCCTTTGTCATTTAGTTTTTAATGACTCTTCTACACGCTTTGTAGCAAATTAATTCCTGCAAGACTTCAACATGTGTATTGCGAAAGACATTATGAAAACTCATGGATTTAATCGAATAAGAATTAAAATAAAAACAAGGCTCTTTTATTACCAGACTAGATTTTACCGGGAGCTATGTACCACAGTGCATTATGGAAAGTGTGTGTGTGTTTATATTCAACTATTTTTTTTAAAAAAAACCTTTCCGACTAAAACTCATCAAATCTACATTGCCTTTTCGATTTATCATGCATTGGCGTCAGGAGAAATATTCACAAAGTCCACAAAATGAAATATGTGAGTCGAGTACGAAACCCATCAAACGAAAGGTCTGAATTAACAAGCAAAAATGCTGCACAAATGAACTTTCTTTAATTCATCACGGGAGCTGTATGGATGAGTACTTTCAAGGTGTAAATATAATTGCCTCGATTCAAATGGAGCACAAGTGGAAATATCTCCATCAGGGCACAGGTACTATATAAAAATCTCTTTAAATAGCGCTGTGTGCCGACAAATGTGGCTGTTCCAGAAATACACTATATTAACAGATCCATTTACAGAGCATAGTGCAGAAGTACGTCCAATTAAATAGAGTACAATCATTGCATGATTGTATTTTAAACGAGGCAGAGGTGCTGAATAAACACGTTCCCTTTAAACAGTTCCCGAGTACTGTATAAACAAACCCATTTAAAGCAAAGCATCAATAGACCACACACACAAGAATGGCCACTTAAGCTGTGTACCAGGAGGACCACTGGCACCAATGGAACCAAACCCCAGCATGAGGCATCGCCTTCAGGTCAGGAGAAACAACAGGAGAGGAGAGGAGAGAGGGGGAAACTACAGAGGACACACTGTAAAAACTATCTGCGTTCAAATAAAGCACACACTGTACTGTATAATACATGTTCATTTCAGCAGGGAATAAATCCTCACGAGCAATGCCCACTGAAACAGAGCACAGGTAGTGTTCAATGAACCATTTAGTGCTGAACAACCATGTCCATCTGATTCAGTCTCTCAATGCACTTCTTAAATCGAGCCCTTACCATCCCCGTTTTAAATCAAACATATACAGTACTGCACTATTAATGTGCCCATTTTATGTCGACGGGACTTGAAGTCTGTTTAAACTAAGTATCTGTGGAGCATGAAAGCACTACAGCTGGAAGAGGTGGTGTGGTAATAATAATAATAATCATAATAATTATTATAATAATAATCCTTGCATTTAATATAGATCACATCTTCAACACGTTTCAACAGCGTTTGAGACTATACTGTAAACTGGAGTGAATGTACTATTTGGTGGCCGAAATGCGTGTAAAAATTGTAATGTTAATTCACGATGGGGTTAAATGTGCATTTCATATCAAACAGCCTGGGTCAGCTTGATGTATCTGAATATAATCAAAAGTGTGACAGGGCTCCCTCGCAGCTCTCACGCTCTAAATAAAGTTCCCTCGACACCCTCAGCACAACCTGAAATATTACAACTTCTGCAGCCACCTTGCTGCAGTCAGTCTCTATGACCTCACACCAGCCCACCGCAGGCATTTTGACGTAAAAACTCTCAAGAACTCACTTTTGCTGTCAGTCATTGCCTACCGATTTAAAAATGCCCGCCACAAACAGATTCAGGAATCGCACAGTACAACACGCAATTAAGTAAGGAATACATTCTCTGTCTGTCAATGTGGAACGTGAACCAGGGTACTTTTTCAATGGGTTAACAGACTTAACTCATTTTTTAAAAAAAAAATTGGATTTAAAAAAATTATTCTTTTTTGAATACAAAAAAAACCTCAATATACTTTCTTAGGTAACAGGAATCTACCATCAACAAACTATCTTATTTTCTCCTTCCCATTCTTGTTATTATTCCATATTGCGGAAGTTCGTCACTCAATTCTTGACTAATGGTAGGACATTGCTATGTGAAAACTAGCTACCGCGTTTGCCTACAAAAGCCACAGCTGCTACACTTCACAGTAAAATCCTATGAAGCGCCTTGTAGCTCCTCGACAATGTGCTAAGGTGCTGTATTGCATGTTATTAATCATAACATAATTATTGGTGGTATAATTTATTTTAAATCCTGATTTTTTACAAAAATTATATTTATCGGCATATTTTGGAAAAATGCTGTCAACCTGCAAGCGAAGTGGGGAGGGGGGGGGAGGAGTGAGGCAACTACTCATTTAAACCCTGTCCCATAGATAAATTGTGTTATCCTTCGAGTTAAATGAGCAACAAGGAAAAAACATCTGAATTTCTAATGATAACCATAATTTCATTTTATGACAAGCTCACACCTGTTTTTGGTCAAGACATTTTTTTTGGTACAAATGGAACAGAAACTGAACATAATCAGTTTTTTTTAATTGAATGCCACTGAAGATGTGTAAAAGAAGCAATTATATCGCAAATGAAAGAGATTTTTTGGTGGCTTTAAATTATTTTATTTCACATTAACTGAAACACAAAAGCAGAACTACAGGATTCCATTTTTAATTTGTAATTGCTTTGGTATAACCTTCCTGGGAATGAGTTGCAGAACTCTTATTATAATTATTATTAATTAATCTTGCCTCATTACTAAATAAATGAAGTAATAATGTAAAAATTAATTAAAACATCAAAATACATATTAACTTACAAAAAAAAGGTTTTGGCGGTCGCAATTTAATTTGACTTCGGTGTTCATTTCACACAGTAAAATTGTCTCAAAAGTTGATTGAAATGCCATTAAAAGAGTCAGAACTACATCGTATTTTGTCACTAGTTTCTGGAGCTCTACGCTTTCATCACAGTTTCTCTCCCGGCCTGCATGGTACATTACCAACAAATTCAGACACTTGTTCATTGAAATTGTGTTTTTTTCATTTGTACACTGCATTTTCACATGTGTTTGATTTGAACAATTTTTATTTCTGTTTCTTTTACGTCACTGAACCACTTACGGCCAAACAACACAGCGTACAAAACAGGACAGAAAGTTCAAAGCAAGATTAGCCTGGGAGAAAACTAGAGATATTTTATTTATTGCTCCGTTCATAAAGGTGTAGAGATTTCACTGCCTTCCACAAATGACCTGCATCAAATATCAAGGGTGCCAGACAGAGACAGAAAGCATTTGGAACTTCAACACAGCAACAAGCCCCTTTTAGACTTTAGACAAGAAAGGAATCGGCCAATTTCAAAAACATCTGGATTCCAACGCCCATCCCTGAAAGTGTCCATGCTTCAGATATCTCTTGTTGGCTTGAGAAAGGGACGAGAAACAGTTCTAGTTTGGCAGCAGTCAGGTCCCTTTAAGAAACATTCGCCAATATATTTCCAGACAACTGCAGGACACACACACTGCGCTTTTTTTTCCACAAAGCACTATAATTTATTGGAATCTGTGTTTTTTTTTAAAATGTACTACTCCCCGCAGAAAATAGTCATGCACGCATCACCATATGGGAATTAACCCTGAAAACCATGTAAAATACCACAGATCTCAATTGCCACTTGCGTATATCCATCAGACAGAAAGGTTACAGAACACTTTGTTAAAGGGGATGCTCGAAACTGAATTATTTGCTCAACTAGTATGCCAAAAAAAACACACACAGGCACTCCACTTTACAGTACATCCCATGATGCCTTTAGCTGTCCTGCTGACGTGAAAGGCGCTATGTCAAATACAAGCTTTATTATTATTTGTTTTACTACTGTGCCATATGTACAATACACCCAAGAAAGTAGATGCATCCTTATTACAAAGACACATCAAAAGAATTCGAGCCGGAGATTTTTCTCAGGCTCGTTATATCGCTGCCAAGGAAGATCGGGGAAACATGCTGTACAATTGCGTTACCGACTTGAAGGACCTGAAACTGGGATGAACGTTATTCTTCAACTGAACAGCCCAGCACCTCTGCAGTTGAAGTAAAGTCTCCATGGATTGAACGTGTTAAAGGATATGGGAAGAGCTCTAGATTTTCTGGCAAATGCTCCGCTAAATCAAAGCTTTTTCTGCAGGGTTTGTCAGATGATGTCAGGTTCAACATCACTTTCACTAGCCTTTCACGTGCCGAATGCCACCTCTATATACAGCTCAACTTGACCAGTGTGTAATTTTAGCCTTGTAACTTGCTGTCGGACATCTTACAACCTTGGGGGGGGGATGTATGACTGTGAGACTCTGCCTAACTTTCAGCAGTCACTGAACGTATACACTCTTGTGTGTGGGCACAGGAAATCACGGAGGCAATTAAAATTCAAACAGTCCATCTGAAATGTCTGCTAGTTACAAAACAAACACAGCACCGCCCTGCCCTGCTCCTTGCCAACTGGGACCAGTGAACCGTAAACAGTGCAGATGAGCTCTCGCTCAGTTCAGAGTCCACAAAGCTATGTGTGCCTCTCTGACCCGCTTCCCCTGCCCACACATGCCAGGTAGAAAGATGTGTAATTGGTGGTAACAGCAGCCAATCTTATCAATCAAGATGAGAGCCAGTATTACTGTCTCTGGGCACTGCGGTGAAAGAGTCTCACAGAAATAGTCTACCAGCTAAACAGCGCACCTGAATAGGTCAAAGTACGAACTGTTACCAGCTTGGCTGCGGACATGAATTTGCCCATCGCTGCATAATCACAACTAGATGCGTAAACACAACAGACATGTCCACTCATGCACTGTTTGTAATGATAGAGCAAGTTCAATAACTATCAGTTGATCTGAATCGATTTGGTCGATCTTTTCCATCCCTCAAACTCCGAGGTGCGTGTGCGGTCTATGTTGATATGTTGGTGTGTGAAGTATGCGTGCATTAGTGTGCATGTTACTGTGTGTGTGTGTGTGTGTGTTAGTTTGCGGTGTATGTGTGTGTTTGTTTCTGTAACTATCGAGTAAGGATGTGCATGTGGCTGCTTGCGTGTCAAAGTAAACACATGTGTGTCTGTTTGCACGGCGCTCTCTCTCTCGCCGCCTTTGCTACGATCTCTGCACATGGCGCACAATAACACGCTCTGAAACCCTGTCCCCACAGTCCAGAAATGAAACATGAATCTGTTCGATGAAAGGAAGGAAGTTAACAGAAAGCCTCTGCAACACCTGGCATTATCTTAACTTACGTGTTGGAGTGGTGGGGTGGGGGAGGGTGGGTGGGTGGGTGGGTGGGTGGGGGAAGAAGTCAACTATAGCAAAAACCCTGAATGAATTCAGGTAAAACTCACTGCAGTATCCAAATCTCAATTCCTCTCACTGATCACAAACTCTTTCACATTTTTTTGGGGGGAAAAAAAACTTGATGATGGTTGGGGATGGGGGGTGGGTGGGAGAGGGATAAAGTAATGGTGGGGATATTAAGACCACTGCGCCTGTGCCGTCTTAATATGACGCCACCAACCTTTTCTTAGCTGGTGTGGCTTTTAATTTTTTTTCTCTGATGGGGAACAAAGTACCTGCTTCTGGGACTGTAATGCTTGCCGCTGTGGCTCCCTGCGCTTTTGCACCCTGACCTGCATGTGCATTCCTCACAGCCAAGACACGTTACCAGTGACAACCTCCTCAAAACGGCCCCCCACAATTAAATCTTACGGCAAACAATTTTACTTTAAAAAAGAACGCCAACCTGAAGTGTGAATTGCAATTGCTTCAACACTTACACACACAGACACACACACACACACTCACTCACACACGGACACACACACACATAAATATATATATATATATGTGTATATATATATATATATATATATAGTAAGCCTTCAGGTCATGTGGAATCTAGTTATAGGCTACTTACTAGCTTGCACCTTGAAACCAGTCTCAAAGAACAGATAGGGAATAAACAGAGCATTAAATCAAGTAAAACTGTGACAAGGCCAATATATGCGTGGACAAAGCCACTGAGGCTTCTCCAATCTTTTGTTTGCAGCTTAACAAAACTCTCTGGTCACAGCACTTTAGCTCAACACTCACTGCCTGTCGAGAAAGCTTCAATAGACGCCTAGTGCCTGTCAAATGCAAAGTCGGTGAAAAGTATTTCAAAGGATGTTTAACTTATAAGGTGAACCTTTATCACTTGAATAGAGATAGGACGAACGTTTTTCAGCGATTGGACTGCCCGGTCGATGTCAAAGAACTATTCAGAAACCGAGGAGGGTCTGCACGTTTTTTCCCCCCCAAGAGCACCCAAATTGTTCCATTGTGTCCCAACAGTGAATCGATGGCCGCTATTCATTTCTTTTGAAAATGCAGTGGGCACTTTAGGATGTTCTTTTATTTACTTGCTTCTCTTTCCCCGCACCCCACCACACCTCCAACTAACGCCCGCCCGCCTCCGCACCACCACAGTCCCATCCCCATTAACTTTTCTATTTCAAAAATTTCAACACACCCTTTTCACAAAACAATCCTTAGAAGTCACAAATTCAAAGTTTTTTTGTTTAACAACTGCCCCTCCCTCCCTACCTCCCTCCCACCCTCCTTCCCTCCCTCGTTTGTCTGTCTTTCTCGGCCCACTCCCCTCTCTTCACGAGTGTATTTACAACTTCTTTGCAATGGGACTTTTTTTTTGTTTGGATAACTTTTTACAAAAGAACTACTTGAGTTTGACTTGGGCTCCCTTCTCTCTCTCTCTCTCGCTCTCTGTCTCCCACCCTTAAGAAACATGGGAGTGTACCAAGCCACGGAAATAACAACACAAGTTGATGCTCTGCATTCTCCCCCTTCAACCCTCCCCACCACAAAAGATACGGTATCAAAAGTCAGTAAGTTTGCTTTTTACAGTTCGTCTAAAAGAACCCGAGTGCTACAATTTCACAAGCTTGTTAACTTTATATTAGAATAGCACTTCTATTTTGCAGAAAAAAATCTCCTTGCCTTTATTTTAATGTCTCCTCACCCCTCCCTTCCAATGCTTCAGATACTCTGCCTGAAACTCTCCAATTCTCTCTCCTGCTCGCTCTCTTTCCTTCCCCCACCGCCCACTTAAAAAAAAACACACAGGACAGCACACAAGTATTGACGGCGTGTCTTGCGTTGCCCCTGACCTGTACCGTTAGGGCTGATCTTTTTTTTTTCCACAGAAGCCGAGAGAGAAGCTTTGTCTCTTTTACCCCGCTGCTGTCAATTCGCTGCCTATATGCTGTCTCTTTCCCAGTCCCAACCCTGTCAGTTTCTGGGCTGCCAATTTCAACTTGAAGCTTGACTGGGCTGATTTGATGTAAATACCTCGAGGGAGAACCTTGAAACTGATGAACAGTTATGTCAAGTCGATTTTGCACTGTCGGGAAAAGGTAACCTCTGCACAAAAAACAACAAGGTTAAAGAGATGGGGGCTTTGCACGTGGATTACGCTCCTCACACACCACGCTGTTTACCATCCCTTGGAAATTGTAACTGTCAGTATTAGTCCTAATTGCGGATGCAAAACCTGCCATTATAATAAAAACGGAGGCAGCGCAGACATTAAGTGTTACAGCCTAATTTGTGAGACTACTAAAAAGGTAGCGCAGATGAATATTTCATTACATTAATTACTGAGGACAACTCCTTCCTGCCAACCACAGATGTGTGTGTACTCTAGCTAGCAACAGCCACTGCTTAACACAACAACATGTAACAACTCAACAATTCCCTCTCCCTCTCCCCTCCCACCCACCATCCACCCATTGTGTACACACATGTTTCAGAGGTGGGTTATTTTTCCTGGGGGGGGGGGGGAAGGGGGGGGGGGGGCGCGGATTCACGAATAAAGGTGTATTAAGTATTGTGTCAGCAAGTCCAAATTGTAACCTCTTCTGTAAAAAAAAGTCAAGAAGTATTTTTCCGATTCAGTGTAAGGGGGACTTGACACTCTAACTAATCTTTTCAAAGCAAATTCTGCTGGATTAGCGAGGCTGCTGGATACTGGAGTCAGGGGTATAGAAAACGCCACAAAGGTTTGAGTTCAGTTCGGCTGCATTTTCAGAGCTGGTGAGTGGACAAAGGTCACTTGAACAAGTCTCTTCTCCGGTGCCTTTTTTTCCCCCGCCTTATTAGCTCTTGCAATAACTGCGTCCTCCGCTCGCTGCGAAAGTGCCCTGTCTGGTCCCAAACCTGAAGAGTTCCCAAGCAATTTTACGATCTGGATTCAAAGGCATGTCAGTGTCTGGGATCCACCTACCTCTGCGCGGTTTGACTAATAAAGGATGCAAGGCGCTGAAAGATTTGACATTATTTTTTAATTAGCCGAGCAACAAATGAAAGAAATTATGAAGCGCAGCGCAATGGAGGACTCTTAATGGTGATATCATTGTAGCGAGCGAATTGTGTCCAATCATTCCGCACCAAGGAATATTTAGGGAATTTGTTTTGTTAGGGAAGGAATGTAAGCAAGCTCCCTTCACAACAATGATACCCCATCACCTGGGCCCTAAATCTCTCAACAGTGACCCGAACTTTTGCTTTATATATTACAAACAAAT
Source organism: Hydrolagus colliei (assembly GCA_035084275.1). Lineage (NCBI taxonomy): Eukaryota > Metazoa > Chordata > Chondrichthyes > Chimaeriformes > Chimaeridae > Hydrolagus > Hydrolagus colliei. Next base: position 15,203,686 of record CM068747.1, on the reverse strand, counting down.
CCACAACTGCTGGATTTGTTTGTAATATATAAATTGGCCACCGAATTCCGCCCACAAAATATACAGTCAATTCACTTCACTGTATATTCTGTGCGAAGACTTAATGAGACATCTCTGCAACATTAAACGGCGTGGTATGAAATGCAAGGATTATTATGATGGACAATTGGACGCATAAGCGCAACTGACAAGTGAAGGGTTAAACATCCAGTACCAAGACTTCACCAGGCCCTCTTTTTTTTTGCCAGAGCAAAAGGCTTTATTTAAATGCATCATAAGCACCGACAAGCTGAGAATAAAGATGCTTCGCTGAACTGCAATGGTGAAAAGGCAGCCAGGTCTACCTGAGGCAGGAGGCACTCGTGTGCCTTGCTGGAGCTCAGCTGGTCCTACTCAGAACACACGGAGAGATAGTGCAAATCAATTGCTAAATCACTGGGGGGCATTTTCACATAAACTTTCAACTGCAGGTAGAGAGGCACCAAGAGGGAGGGTTTCAGACTGGCTGAGGCCGGTCTGTCTCCGCGTTTATCAGTTGCTCACTCAAAGGAAGCGTGTGTCCGACATCACAGCTTGACATCCCAAATGTAGCGACCAGAACCCACTTAAAGCAACTTGTTAGCAGTGCATCCTTTAGATTTCACAGGTCCTGTCGCCTTTGCAGCTTATCACTCGCAAAATTTGTTTCTGAATGCGACTTTAATTAAAAACAATTTTGAGGGGGGAGATTAAAAAAAAATCTCCCCTCCCACTCTCCTCAAGTCGAATGCCAGCTGTCTTCCAACTTTGCATTTTATTTTATTTCAAGTTTGAAGTTGTGAATTTCACCCAGAAATAAATAGTCCAGGTTTTAAAATAAATGGGTTTGCCCACCTGCAAGGCTGAAGCTACGATACAGGATTCATCACGCAGTCCAGTAGCTGAGTGGTTAGAGCAATTGACTGTCAAGCGAGAGACCTGGGTTTGATTCCAGGCCAGGTTAAAACCTTGGGCAAATTTCCTTACTTCACAAGCCTGATAATGATCCATAAAAAAAATTATAAATTGGTCATTTTAATCCACGATTATTTGTCGGACACTACGCAATTGGCTGCTGCGTTTCGCCCACAAAATATACAGCCAATTCACTTTACCATATATTCTGTGAAGCGCTTTTGAGACGTCTAGAGGACGTGAAAACGCTATCTCAAATGCAAGGATGCTTATTATTGTTATTATTGGGTGGCACTGCTCGGAGCAAGACACCAAATGAATGGCGATACCTTCAGCCACTATACCCCAAAACTCTGGAACTCTCTCCCTCAATCCCTCCGCCTTGCCCCCTCTTCCCACTTTCAAATCTCCTCTGAGGACCTTTCTTTTTGATCGTGTTTATGGTCAGCACCCCTCTCCCTCGGGCTCAGTCAGTCTCCGCCACTGTGAAGCGCTGTGGGACACTACACCGCACGAATGGCGCTATATAAATACAAGTCGTCGATGACGCACCTATTCCAGCGGGCAACAACACTGCCAGTGAACAACTTATGTAGTAACAGGTTGAGAAGGTAAATGAAAACATTTTGTGGTGGTGGGGGGGAACAGGGGGACGGGGGGACAGGAGATTGAACCAGAACGAACAGATAGATCCAAACTGTGTCTGTTTTGTTGCCTGCGAAACATTTTAAAAAAAAGAAAAGTAAATATAACGGTTGAACACTAGATATCATGATATCTTAATCTGCCAATCTGGTATTGATTGTTCACTCTGTCAGTGACCTTGCCAGAAGTGCTCTTCCACCTAACAATCAAATACAGAGTGCCTTATGTCACCATGATAGCTCAAAACTACTGTTTCACCCGAGAGCCTAGGGCACCAGATAGCTGTAGCAGCTCCATGTACTCTTAGGACTTGCTCTGTCAATGTACATTTTTCATCCAAAATAGTTGGGGCAATTTTTTTTTATGGTCAGAATTTTTTTCCACCCCAAATAAACTTCTGGAAAAGTAGTCTGGTTTCTTTTAAATCAATTTAGCCTTTCGAGTAACTACAGTATAGTATAAATTTTTTTGTGGGGGGGTTGGGGGGCGGTGTGAAATACTTCTTCAACGTTATTCTGCAGGCATGTATTTGCAAATGGCACACAATGTAAAAATGTGTGGCTTTTCCCCCCACAGTTTGATAAATATTTTTAACTTTCTGTCCATGGTTAGTGACATCGATCAATTTGTGTGATATTTTTTCCGTCCATACAACAAACAATTGTCCCTGTTTTTTCTCTCTCCCTGTTGGTCTGTTCACCACCCAACCCCACCCTTCACAAAATTCATTTTTCTTCCTTTTTCTCCTCCTCAATATTTCGCATTATTTTTCCTATTTGCTGCGATGCCTTCACTAATGTGATCCTTTTCTGCCCTCCAAAACCCCAGGAGAATAAGCGAGTTTCCTCATGTATCTTTATAGTACGTTAAACCAGACTCCACTGACAAAACAAAACATGAACAATTCAGCTTAACTTGTCGTCTGCCTTTGCTGTGGGGAAGTTGCTTTAACAAAGACTGCTGAGATAGTTAAAGATTGAGATCAGGGAAAACTGGTCACTATATTTTACAATAAAATCCTGTGATACACTTTGTTTCAGCAACATGATAAAAACGCTACATCAAATGCAAATATTATTATTATTATAAGTAGCTGTTGGGAATAAAAAAAACTCGCATTCTATCGTAGCACAGAATTAGTTCAGCAAACGGATTTGTTCCACTAGATTCCGACCTCTATGCTAACTTTATTCCGCTGATTACAATTCTCGGTTGCCTTATCAAGTTCCCTACTGGCACCAAACCTCGCCCCATTCCTCCCACCAGTTCGGAGGAACACTGTGACAAGTGAACGTCAGCTAACTTTGCAGACGCGTTGCGAAGCACAGCCCAGTGCTTCACCACACACGTTGGTGCGTGTCATCCAACTGTGGTTGGGGAGCTTCCAGCGCACAACTTCTTCTGCTACAATCTTTTGTTTGTCACCTTTTTTTTCTCGCACGTCCCTACTTTTTCACACTGCCATGAGACGTGCCAACTTAACTCACATCGGTCCACAATTCAGATTTTTTTTTGGAAACAAGACAAAAACTTGTTAAAAATTGTTCGTTTTTTCTTTCTCCCCCACCCTCTGTCTCTGTCTCTCTCTCTCTCCCCTTGTGTGGGGGGGCGGTGGGGGGTGGCGCGTGTGGAGGGTTGCCTGAGGAGTTTGGTGCCCCGGCAGTAAACACCAGCCCACAATCATCATGAGAAAGCGTTGGCCTCAAAGAGTTAATAGCTTGTGAGCGTCACCACTGGGGTTTGACATCACATATGCGTGGTAAAGCATTATCCCAGCACCCTGCCTCACAAAAGGCTTCTTTTTCAAACAGCTTGCTACTTCCCCAGCTCCCCGCAAACCCCCCACACAAGTGTCCTGAGGTGTTTGCTGAAGTAAATCTGGTTAAATCCTCAGCGGCTTGTGCGTTTGGTTGGGGCACTGTGAAGAGTTTTTTTTTTGGTGGGCGGGGGGCGGTGGTGTTGAGGGAGCGAGGATGAAGAAAAAGAGGAGAGGTGGTGGGGGAGAAGAGTTTGGGAGGTGATCGGTTAATCTTTTTTTTCTAAAGTTCTCAAGCGCTTCTGAAAGATTTTTTTTCTAAATTTGTTTTCAGTCACAGGTTCCATTATAAGTTTATTTCGCCTCCTGTTCCGATCTGTATAAGCTCCCGTCTGAAAGCATTGCAAAATCAGGCTAGCATTCTGAAGTTATTCAGCTTTGATACACAGTCATACACGCACAGATATATGCGCGTGTAAAATCAGTAAAATCGCCTGCGAAAACTCACTTTTGTTTAAAAACATACCCACTGTGTGCGAAGCAAGACTCCGTTAATGTAACGCTACCATTTTCCCTTTTGAAAATGATGATTTGTCAATCTCACCAAGTCCACCGCAGCTCAATAATTGTTGCTAATTGTTAGTATCACAATTATCCAAAGTCGATGGTTGGCTGCCTGTAAATTGTTGCGAACTTCCATCTCGAAACAACAAGCAGTTCGAAACAGATTCAAAGATAAAGGTAGTTTCTGAACTACGGCTGTCAACCTCACTCACTAAATTACTTCAAAATACCTTGAACTTCATGACACCGCAGTGCTAGGTAAAAGCGGAATGTTGCGTCAGCTCAATTTGTCCGTCTGCAACTGCCGAGATTTTGCTTTTGTTTTTTAAAAAAAACTATCGGTGGAGCAAAAACAAATTGGATTTGACCCCCTCCCCGCCCCCAACTAAACTAAAAGTAAAATAGAAATTGTTAAAAATTAGATCATATTTTCCGTTTCGAGTCTGGCAAATAAACAAAAATCGTTATTCCCATGGCTGAGGTGTGATTTGGAAAAGTGCGTTTTTTAAATTATTATTAGCTTTTCTTTTTTAAAAAAGACAAAAGTCAGGCTTTTTTGTTCCGCTCTCGGCAACACACCTGACCCCGACCGACACTCTGGAGTCGGGCAGTAGAATTTGATCCTGTTTAGACAGTTTTCCTCAAGTGTTGCAGAGTGTGGCCATGAATAGTACAGGAATGCCATCCTGAAACATTATCTGGCAGTAAGGCAGGCCAAGGCTACACGGACAGGGGGAGTACAAGCCATGTAAGGCTTGTAACCAGGGGAAGCCCAGTTAGCTTCCACAAACACCTAAGCTATTTTCCTCGACACCCACCCACCCTCCCCTATTTCTCTCTCGCTCTCCTGCTCCCTCCCCCCTCCTCTCTCTCTCTCTCTCTCTCTCTCACTCTCTTTTCATCTTGTTCTGATGCCGAATGCAAATTTAGGCTGCTGGCGGTGAAAGGGCTGAATTGTGATTAAGAAGAAGAGCTCTTTCTTTGTTCTCCCCTCAGGGGATGTTTACTGGGAGAGACACGGCGGATCAGATATGAAAGGCATTCAGGTCACCATTGATGTGAGTGAAAGTGAAATCATACCTAAGGCATTCAAAAGACCGCAGTGTCAGAGTTCAGCTAACGGTGCCTCTGCTATGCATATTTTCCCGTTAGGCAGAACTCAGAGACAACAAAATAAATAAATCTTCGCACAACAACATACATGCACTTTTTTCGGTGGCGGTGGGGGTGGCGGGGGGGGGGGGGGGGCGAGAGGTGTGGGAAGTGGGGGGGGGGGGTGAAATGAAACAAAACATTTCAATTTTGTTTTCAAAAACATGCAGGAAACATTGCTGGCACTTCACGCTGATGTTTTACACACGGACGTGTTTTTAAAATAATCCGGGGAAAAATAGACACTATTTGTTTCGGAACCGGCCTGCCTCTGCTCAACCAAACATCGGCAATTAAGCATCGGAAGATCTTTATTAATTATGTTACAAAGAACCTTTTTGAGCAGTAATGTCATAGCAGTTACAGTTTGATTCAATTCACCCCCCTCCCCCCCTCCCACTCCACCCCTCCCCACTCACACACACGCACAAACAAACCACCCCCACCCCTGCTTTTTTTTTAAAAACAAGAAAAAGCTAACTAAAAGCCCATCAGAAAAACTGTCTGTCTTGGCCACTGAAACAATTGCACTCTTGTGGGAATGTGGACTGAATTGTACAGTGGACATCCCAGCACTATTGACGTTATAAACATGTAAATGAAACACATCAGTCCTGAGAATCGATTGTCGGTGATCACTGCAAACCTGGCTTCTCCGCTTTGATGACAAGTACAAAATAGCATGTACCTTGGAAGTGACGCTTTCTTGGAAGTGACACAAAAACAAAACAAAACAAAAAAAAATCTGAAATCTCTCTCGCTCTTCAACCACCCCCCCACCTCCCCACACACACACACACACACACACACACACACACACACACACACACACACACACACACACAACCCACCCATCACCAGTCTTCTCTTTTCTTTAGAGAAAATGCACCTACAATGCTTGAGAATAATGACAACGGACAAAATGTTTAGACTGGAAAGAATCTGCCTTTGTTAGTCTTGAAAGCAACGTTACCATAAATGAATTACTGTCCGTTTTTTTTATATACCTTCCTCATGAATGCAGACTCAACCTCTTTCATTTGAAAAAAAACTCTGCATGCCACATCTGCTCCTTTACCCGTGTTCCTTCAATGCACCTCTATTGCCAATGATCAATAATAATAAACCCTACATTTGATATAGCACCTTTTCGCGCCTTTGAGACATCTCAAAGTTCTTCACAGGATATTCTGTAAAGTGAATTGGCCGTATGTTTTTGTGGGCGAGCACGAAAGAAAAAGATCTTTTACTGATGTGTTCACTGCCGTTGATTGATAATTATTGGGCTGATGGTGGTGAGGTGTGTGGGGTGGGAGGGGGTGGGGGGGGGGGGGAAGCAAATGAACGGCAGAAAAGAAAATCCTTCACAAAAAAAGCCGAACCACTAATTTCTTTCAATACCTGAAAATGGAAGATGGGACCGCTTGCTGTCTTTATAAGTTTCTCACGCCACTTTTGTTCTGAATCTATATATTTTTATACCCAAACAAACTCTGCCCATCCTTTCACATTCAGTCACCACAATCTAGCAGCAAATTGCAAAGAAGTGTAGTTTTTACAGTTAGCTGTTACTTGCAACACCTGATGGAAGTATTGCAACAGTGCCTGAATTCTGGGGCTAACAGGCATCAGTACTGCTTCACGGGTGACATTTATTTTCTTGTTGTCTGTCAAGACTATTTTTTCCTGCTCTTTCTTTTTTCCTCTCTCTCTCTCATACACACACACACACACACACACAGACTACGATCGGGTGTTGGTGTTTAAGCCAGGCACATAGGGAACCTGGACTGAGGCATTCACTGGGTCAGTCGACCATGATGATAAGACTTAACTGTTTAACGAAGTACAACAAACCGATAGTGTTGGCCTACAATAGCTAATCCCACAATGGTCTTATTTTTTTTCATAAAGAAGACAGCGTTCAACCCATATTTAATGCTTTCGATCGTGTTAAACTCTAAGATCTTTTCCCACACCGGCCCCCTCCCCCCACGAACTCGTAAGATAAAAAATATTTTTCCCTATCTGTACACCTCACTCGATCAGGTAAAAACTCGTTAGGAATGAAATCAAAACTTTTTTGCCACCCCACCCACCACTGCCCACCCCAATGTTCACACACACACACACACAAAAGTTTGTCGGGATGTGAAAGAAACACATTTCATTCTCAGCGACCGACTCCGAACAACTTTTGTAGAGTTTTTTTTCTTGAAACCCCCCGCCACCGAAAAAAAAATACTATAAAGAAACGCAAAGGGTTTGTATGAACGCTTTACACAGAATAAAGAAAGCAACGGGTATTAGTATGTAGGTGGTGGAATGGCCGGGCACCCCACTTAATCAAACATTAGAAGACACTTTTTTTCTGCGTTAAACAAAGAGCACTCTCACACCGACCACACAGTTAACATTTCCACGGGGGACATTGTAATAGCGTTGGGTTGAGGGGGTGGGCGGGGGGGCAAAATGGGGGGAGTGAGTGAGTGGGGGAGTGAGTGAGTGAGTGAGTGGGGGAGTGAGTGAGGGGCACTGTAATGTATCGACCCAATATAAATGGTTAACCAGAACAGCACCGACAACAAACAAACAAACAAATACATTTTCTCTCAACAAATACTGGGAGCCATGGGAGTACACCAAATTGCTACAACGCACGTCAATTTCACTTACTTAACAAGAAGTTTGATTTGCCTTTGATCTAACTGGAAATCAAAGTTACCCCCAAAAAAGTATAAATTATTAAATAAGTGCGGGTCTCCCGAGCCCCCTGGAAACAAAACACTTAAAGTAAAAGTGTTTCAAAGTTACAGATGAGTCAGTAATCATCTGACTTGGGTTGTGACTGAAACTGACACTGCCTTTTGTTCGATTTTTTTTCTTCTTCTCCTTATTTCTTTCTTGTGTTTTTTTTCCACATTCCCTCCTGCCTGATCACATCAAGTGATGACAAGGGTAGCATCCTTCTTTCTACTCTCTCCCACCCCCCTCTCTCTCTTCGCCCAGCACCCTCCTCTCGTTCGTTCTCTCTCTCTCTCTCTCGCTCTCTAACCCCCAATATACCTTAACCAACCCCCTTTCTTGCAATAAGTACGACGCTGATAACATCGTCGGATGCTGTTATCAGTGGATGCATGAGCAAAGAAGTTTTTCACATCTTTTCCATGATCAGATCGCGGAGGGAGGAGGGAGGGGAAGGTGGGTGGGGGGGGGCACTGAGAAGACAAGGAAATGAGGGGAAAGCTTCCAGACTAGTCAGCTATGATAGATAGATATAGATAAATAAATAAGGAGATTCCCTCGGGAGTGGGGGTGAAATACTGGAATAATATGCCTGACAGGAGAGAGCTTTTGCAAAGCCCCCTACACTATACCTCACTGTCTACCTGCAAATGAATAAACTACCCGAGAGTAACGGAGGAGGGAGGAATGGTTAAAGAGGCAGGGGGTGAAACCAGGCGGAGGAAGAGGAGGAGATGAAAATATAAACAAAATCAAATAAAATCCAATGAAATAAAGCACAGAACTAAACTTGGAAAATGTCCCATTAAATAGGTAGATAGATAAATAAGACAGATCCGGGTAACAAGACTCAAGATCAACGGGATAAATAATTTTTTAAAAGATCCTTTCTTTATTTATAATTTCTCTCTCTCTCTCAAATTGGTTTCTAATCTGTTTCAAGCCACACATTTCCAGGGAGAGAAAGGTGTGTGTGTGTGTCTCTCGTGTGTGTGTCTATGTTGGGGAGGAAAGGAGGATATACACACTGAGAAACGAGGGGAGGGGGATGAATTGCTTCTGATATCTTGAGCTCCTATTTGTAACACGCATTTTGTTTTGACTGCTTGGGAAAGGAAGAGGGACAGAAGGAGAGAAGGAGAGAGAGAGAGAGAGAGGAGGAGAGAGGGAATAAAAAGAGCGATCGACCACACAGGCGAACAGATAGAAAAGAGGGAGGGAAGGAAGGACAGAGAGGGAGGGAGGGAGAGAGAGAGAGAGAGAGAGAGAAGGTGAAATCGATAAGTTTAATTTGCTAAGGAGAGGGAGGCAGGGGAAAGAGAGTTTCACACGCAGACACGATAACATTTTAACACAAGCCTTGATATATTCTTTTTCCCGTGAGCTTGTTTCAGTCGCTACTTTGAATAGAAACTCGCAATTGCTTTCTCTCTCTCTCACACACACTCTCTCTGTCCCACTCTCTCTGTATCACTCCTCTCTCTCTCTCTCACTCTCACACACACACACACAGTGTTATTGTCATTACTATTTAATAATAGCTCAAAACCCTATCAAGGGGGTAAAACACACACACACACACACACGAACAGACGCTGACACTCACACAAACACGACCCAGGTAATACCGTGAAACAATCGGAAATCATTCTGATGCAAATAAATTAAATAAAATTGCAGAGAGAAATCTTATACTGGATTATTGGGGGGGGGGGGGGGGGGATACAACCACAGAAATACTCACTCACTCTACAACAAAGTATGATGTCTTTCTTATAAAAAATACACACACATAGATAGATAGATATATAGATGGATATATGGATTATATATCAGGATACCGACGCTTCGAACAATTCATATATTGGAAAGACTGAGCTAAAGAACAAGACAGCAACAGCATAAATACTTCGTGTTTTTTCAACCATACAAAATACCCCCCCCCAACCTCCCCAACCTCCCCACACACACCTCCTCAGTCACTCCCAGTGTCACCAAAACCGATTGTTTGGAGCAAAAACACATGTGAATAAAAAGATAACAGACCAGAGAGAGGGAGGGAGGGAGAGAGAGAAATAGATAAGAGAGAGAGAGAGAGAAGATTGTGGTGGTGGGAAGGGGGGGTTATATATATATACACACACACACACACATTTGTCTCGTAAAAACTGTACGGATCGTGTTTTCTCTGTTTCCCACCCCCCTCTCCCTCCCTCCCTCTCTCCCTCTCTCCTCCCACCCTCCCCTGCTCACTCCCTTTCTCTCTCCCAAAGATACAGTCGATATGAGAAACGTCTGGGTGATAAAAAAATAAAATTCCACTCTCTCCCCTCTCGCCCCCCCCCCCCCCCCCCCTCTCCAACTAATTAACCAGACAGCTAGACAGCCCCCCCCCCCCCCCCCCCACACACCTCCTCCCCTCCCCTCCCCTCAAAAAATAAAAGTTAGGATCATCCTCTGGAAAGAGTGAGTGTGAGAGTGAAGGGAAGAGACACCAAAGTCCCACAAAGACTTGATTAAATCTCCTCTTTTAGTGTCTCTGTCTGTGTGTGTGTGGGGGGGGGGGGGGGGGGGGGAGGGGGGAGGGGGGGGGGGGGGGGAGAGGGAGAGGGAGGGGGGGGGGGAGAGAGAGATAGGGGTTGAACGAATATGGGTGAGGAAGGTGGGGGGGGGGGGGGAGAGAGCAAGAGTTGGGAACAAATGGATAAACGGATCGCTCTCTTTTGTAGGAAGAAACAAAGGCGAAGCTAACGGTCTCTCTCTCTCTCTCTCTCCGGGCAAAATAAAGAGAAAGAATAAAGAAAGATATGAAAACTGGAGAGGAAGGGAGGAAGGAGTAACTTGTTTAAAGAGACTTTCACTCAGGGCTGTTCAATGTGTGTGTGTGTGTGTGTGTCTGTGTGAGAGAAAGGGAAGGGTGCAAAGGCTTGTCTCTCATATCTCTCTCTCTCTTACCCCCTCTCCCTCCCTCCCCTCTTACTCCCTTCCTCCCTCTCCCTCTCTCTATCTCTCTATCCCTCTCCCCCACCCCTCCTTCATTTCCTTCTCTCTCTCTCCCCCCCCCCCCCCCCCTCCCTCCCCCCTCCCTCCCCACTCCCCACCAAAACAAAAGTCCATCAACATTCACACACAAACAAGAGTCCAAAAAAAAATGACCAGATCTGCCTCTTTTAAAGTGTCTTTGGCCATGAATCCAGAGCTAACTTTGTGGTTGGGAGGAGAGAGGGAGAGGGTGTGAGAGAGGGAGGGAGAGAAGGGAGCAGGGAGAGAGAGAGAGAGAGAGAGAAAAGGGAAAGGAAAAGGAGATAAGAGAGATAGAGGGAGAGGAGAGGGAGGGGGAGGGGAGGGGAGGGAGGGGGTGAAAGGTGCTTTGTCCTACCGTTTTTCCTTCTGGGATTAGCTTGTTTTCTCCTCTTGCACCTTGGACCATCCGCCATGATCTCTTGCCTCATTGATAAGACTCTGATCAGATTCCAGGACAAGGCATCGACTCGTCTTGTGGCTCCTTTCACGAAGCTTTACGGTCCTTCAAACCACACACACACACACATACAGACACACACACACACGACAGACAGACAGACGGACACACAACACACACACACACACACAGCAAAGAAATTGCATTACAAACACACACACCAACAATATGTTTTACGGTACTCATTTAAATACTGCCCGCGAAATAAAATAACACTCCCAACCACCTCCTCCTCCTCACTACCACCAGCTCACACACACACACACACACACTCTCTCTCACTCACTCACTCACTCCAAACAGACTAGACTGATCTGCCTTTTGCCATTCACACATCAACATAGCAAAGCAACGCTCCATCTCTCTCACTCACACACGACTCTCACACACACACTCACAGAGAGAGTGAGACAGAGAGAGAGAGACACAGAGGACTTTCCCAAACGCAAATCACACAACTCTTGTTGTGACTTTATTTGCACGTCTTGAAATTGGAGTGAGGGAGGGAGGGGGGTCTCCTTTTAACATGAGAGGAGAAAGAGAGAGACTATCTCTCTCTCTGTGTGTGTGTGTGTGTACACGTGTGAGAGAAGGGGGGGGAGAGAGAGAGAGAAAGGCGAGGGGGAGACGGGGAGAGAGAGAAAACGAATTTAGATGTTTAAAAATCAGAGATGGCAAATGTGATCGCTTTGGGGACTGGGAGGGAGGGAGGGAGAGAGGATTTCTGTGGGTGCAAATGAGCTTTTTTCCTATATATATATATACACACAGTATATATATATATATGTGTGTGTCACCCCCCAAAAAAGGTGATTTTAAAGTTGTTTTTGGCTTCTTAAAGCTGTATCTTCACTCTTTCTGATTGTGTGTTTGTTTGTGTGCAAAGAGAGAGAGACAGACAGGCAGACAGGCAGAGACAAGACAGACACAGAGAAATACTGTAGAAATACTGTAGAAATGACAAGTGAAATCGTCGACTTACTGAGGTAGAAAAGGTGTGTGTGTGAGTGGAATGAAAAATGGAAAAAGCAATGAATTTTTTAAAAAAGGTATGAGAGGTGGGGTGGGGGGGGAGGGGGGGGAATGAGGTGGTAAAGTATTAGGAGAATTTACTAACACTCATACCCCCCCCCCCCCCCCAGGTTTTGGTGGCTGGGCTTCAGAAATGTTGTTGTTGTGATGGTTGTGTATTTTATATATATATATATATTCGATGTGAACTGTAGGAAATTCGCAGCCGTCAAATACATATATATATATACACACACACACACACACAATCCTCCACACACGACTGGCTGAGAGTGAGAGCGATGAGAGACGGAAGAAAGAAATAACGGTACAGTTTTAAGCTCACTCAAGTCTGTTCTGGGAAATCTTAAGGTTGTGTGAGAGAGTGTGTGTGTGAGAGAGAATGTGTGTGTGTGTGAGAGTGTGACGTGAGTGAGAGTGAGAGTGAGAGTGAGTACGTTTCTTTTAAACTATAGATTTGAACCCAAACACACAACAAACTCCCTTTTTTTTGTTGCCCTCAGACCCACACTTCTTTTTTCGTATCCCCCCCCCCCCCAAAAACAAAAACCTTCCCGACCCAAACAGTTACACTATCCTTCTCACACGTTAAGACAGAATATTCTGATCGACTCCCCTCTCCCCGCCTTACACACACACACACAACAAAACACACACCTTTCTCTTATCTTCTGTGTGTGGGTTTGTGTGTAGGAGTGTGTGGTGGGGGGGGGGGGGGGGAGAGGGGGAGAGAGAGAGAGAGGAGAGAAGGAGAAAGGTTCCTTTGCAATCTGGAAAGTGTGTACAGTTTGCATTTCGTTACACGTGTTTCAAAAGGATTTTTTTTTTCTTACCCCCCCCCCCCCCCTCCATCCTCAACTCACACACATTCATGTGTACATTGGTGTGGAGGGGGAAATAAAGCGTGTGTGAGAGTGTGTGTGTGTGAGATAGAGTGTGTGTGTGAGAGAGAGAGAGAGGGGAGGGGAGGGGGGGAGGAAAGGGTTTAACGTGGATGGAAATTATGCTATAAAGTGTTTGCAAGGATCGCTTTGAAAGGGATTCGTGTTGTTGGAGTTGGTGATTTTTGTTGTTGTTGTGGGATCAAATTGAAACGAAACTGGCGTCGGGAGTCAGACAGGTATTGGGACGATAAATAGATAGATAGATAGATAGATAGATAGATAGATAGATAGATAGATAGATAGATAGATAGATAGATAGATAGATAGATAGATAGATAGATAGATAGATAGATAGATAGATAGATAGATAGATAGATAGATCCGACGCTCACAAATACAATACGAGCTGAGTTTATCAGTCAGCTGTGTTTTTTCTCTCCCTTAAATTTGCGTCCAAATCTATCTAAATAAATGAGATACAAGCATACAACAGGCAAGAGACAGACAGACCCTCTCTCACACAGACACACACACACACACACACATATTATATCAACTATAACCTGCTACAAAGCGCTTTCGCTCATCACATCGATCCATTCGGGATTCTCTCTTTCCAGCTGATAAATCTTATATAAATCGTGAAGTCACTCACAATAAGTGATGAGGGAGCCGGAGACGGCAGGGAGCCGCGACACTCACACTCACACACTCACACACACACTCACACTCACTCACACACTCACACACACACTCACTCACTCACACACACACACACACACACTCACACACACACACACACACACACACTCACACACACTTACACTCACACACACTCACACTCACACACACTCACACACACACACACACTCACACACACACACACTCACACTCACACACACACTCACACAACACACACACACACTCACACACACACACACACTTACACACACACACACACTCACACACACACACACACACAAACTAAATGCCACCAGTGAGTGGATCAGGGGCAAAAGAAAAACACATTCACACTTTCTGTTTAGTCGCTCAAACAGCAAGTGAAGGGAAATGTGTGTATGAGTGAGTGAGTGAGTGTGATGTGTGTGTGTTATGGGGGGGACAGTTACCACTGCCTCCTACACAATGAATCACACTTTAACGCCATCTACCCCAAGTCCCCCCTGAAATGTTTTTTTTGGATCCAAACTTGCCTTTTACTTTTTTTTTGGTGTCTGTGTGTCTGACCTTAACCAAACTTTCACTTTTACGATTACCGTTCAATAACACTCACCTCCTCTCTCTTTCTCACTCTCTCTCTCACACACACACACACTCGTTCTCTAACTCTCGTCGGGTGTGGGGGGGATAAACAATGTGAAGAAAAGTAAGTTAATAGGAGTTGGGTGGGGGGGGGGGGGGGGGGCGAGGAGAGGGGCTGAAAAAACTAACTGAAGTTTAATAATAATAAATCCGTTTGGAACAAATTGGGTAATCTAGGCTTGTTTGAGCAAATGTAGGGAAATGTACTTAAAACGACTCTGTCTTCTGGATTTATTTACACACAAAACACACACTCACTCACTTACTTCTACGATCATATCGATCGGTCGAGAGAAAATAAATTCCCTCGAAATGTCCTTTTTTTTTCCCCCCAACCAACCAACCAACCAACCAACCGACCGCACACACGAAAAACCCGGGTCGCAAACGTGGAAACCGATCGAAAATTAAACCCCCAAAACTCGCAAACCTGAGCAGTTACTGTTTTCAGTGGGAAAAAAAACACACCCAATTCCGTGCTCCACACACACAACACACACAACACACACACAACACGAATTCGCAATAAACGCGCAAAAGAATACAAGCACTCGGAGAGAAGAGACAGAAACCAAACTATTCGTCGGGTTTTTTTTTGCACCCGGGGGGTTTTAAAGCAGGTTTTCGATCCAAACACCTTCACAAAACACCTGGCGGACAGGTAGAGAAACTTTTTTTTTTTTTTTTTGGGGGGGGGGGGGCTTTACTATCACTGCCGCCAGAAGAGAGGAACAAAACAAAAATAACACACAGAAATACACACGCACACTCACTCACTCACCCACCCACCCACACACACCAAATTACAA